>OW804095.1:135045572-136454739 GCA_942159475.1 Sthenelais limicola | reverse complement strand
TAATGCCGTAGAGTATCATTCTATAGGTTAAAAGAACAGTATTTGACGGTAATTACATCATTTATAAATACCTTTAACATTTCAAGTGTTATTTATAATAGGATTTTATTAGTATTTTTGTTTAGTATTATTAAATCCTGAGCATGATGACTTTCACTTTAACAGAATTTAATAAATCTTAAGGTGGAAAGTTCGTTTTCAATGCCATATATAATTCCATAAGATTGTTATGGATTAAATACAAAAAATGTTATATTAGGAGATGACAGACATTAATCTAGAATAGGTGTTAAACTTATTTCCACAAGAGCTGTTATTTTGGAGTGACTGAGAACACTGGAGTATACTGGCAGAGTGAAGGGATGAGCTATTAGTTAGAGCCTATACGGTAGCTGAGGCTATTGATCATAGACCTCCGCCTTCTATCATGCCTTCTATCTTAAAAATATCTAAACTGATAGATTCAGTCGCTTGGTTGTGCTGTCATGTTTTAATCTAAAATTCTGTTCTTAAGGCTTAAGGCAAGAATTTATCTAAAAGATATGTTAAAGATATAACATCCCTCTCAATAATTTCAAAATTTCTTATGGTATACTCATCATTGGGAATTTGTCTGCCGGATCACTCTCATGCAGACATGTATACCATTTGGCTTGTCACTAGAGTTAGACATAGTCAACTTTGTATTCATTTAAATATCAAAATATCCTCAGCGGCCTACTATATATGGCTAATGAGGTTTAGCCTAATTAGCCCCACCTATGATTGGCAGGTGCAGCCTGACCAATGGGAAGGCTGCACCTGGCATGTTGTATGGGCGCCGCCGTAGGGGTAACATGTATGCTATTGAATGAAATCTTAGGTAAGCTCCACTATGAGCACTAGGGGAAGGGCAGCTGACCTATTTCTGGTAAAAGAATAATTATTTACCTTATTATAATTGCCTAAATGTCGCTACCTCTGCAGAATAAGATTTCTGTCTGGATTGTGAAGGAGACATCTATAGTAGCGGCGGCGGAGGAGGAGGAGGCCGTGGGGGTCCCCATGGTGGTGTATGTTACTATGGGAATGGTGGTGGTGGTGGCAGTGGTGTGTGGTGGTGGACACATCTATACATCTCCATACATACACATGCATATCCAACACCATCACTTATACAGTGCAGGACATGCAATGTCTATTACTTAGTCAATATCAAATACATCCCCGACCATTATCAATATCGGAGGACTTGCACTATCTCTGCCATATCTCCTCCTATGATAGCCTAGTATATGAGATACATATATAATACCAGTGAGTGGACTCTGACTGTGCTATCAGTCACTACTAGTATGTACACTGGTACATGTACTGTGTCTTTGTTCTCTCACTAACTTCTAGATGAGCAGGAGTGGAAGAGGACCCCATGTGTTTATGTCTATTGGATCCATCCACAGATGGTAAACAATTAATTCAAGATCAGGAGTTTTACCAGAAGGAAAGTTAGTTTATATCCACCCGCTCTAAACATGAACAGCAACTTCTTCACCTGACTCGATCGCTCTATATGCTGTTTTATACTCTAAGTTTGTAGAGGCCGGGAGACTGGAAGCAAGAGACGGGAGAGACAGGGGCTTGGAGCTGAAGATGTGTTAATAAGCATGTCATCCTTATATTCGGAGATATCATTATTACTATTGGGAGAGAGATAACCAGAGAGGGAAAGTTTGTTTCTGGTTGTCTCGCTTGTCGGATCAGTGACTTGGCTTGCCATATATATAACTCATATATAGGAGGGCGAGGAATAATGAGAGGATACATATAAAAGGTTTGTTATCAAGAGAAGATGTTAATTAGATTATGGTTAAAGGTTAGGTGGCTCCATATCGCTCTTACCTGCCTCTTCACTTCGCCATATGATATGACCATTGTGTCTTAAGTCATATTCATTATATATATAATATATGAACTAAGGAACTACTTGGCTTCTGTTAGACTCACAGGATGCTAAAGGATTAAAGATCAGGATATTAACACAAATAAAATCAGGAAATTGCTAGAAAGAGAAGCTCACTTCCCCCTCCACCTACTCTCTTGGCTGCCAAGTGAGGACAGGTGAGTAGATGAGCCATGGGACGGCCTAACAAGCTGGGGCAGCGCGTGGGAAAGTTGTAGCAGCTCTACACCAATAGAAGAGAAGAAGATAAGAGTCTGCGATGCTGAGTCACTCTCTCAGATGGTCTCTGAGTGAATGGAGGCTTGTTGAGTCGCTCAATTCAATGATTATATAGAAATCCTCTTTGATCAATTTCACACCATTTCTTATTCCAAGAGTGTGTATACACATGTCGCCAGGATACTATAGATGTGTAATATTTATAGGGAGTTACTCACACTCATACTTGTGAGCCACTCGCAGTAGAATTCACCACGACTCACTGGTCTCTGTGGAGCACTAAGGACTAAGTAGAATATCTATGGCACTAAATAAATCTAAACTAAGTGGAGTACCTATGGAGAACTACTCACAACACAAGTTGGCCATTTTTAAGGGAGTCTTTGTACGCATTGCGATGTTTGTGAGTTATTATTCATGATTTTCAAATCAAATGAAGCATGGAGGTTTACCTACCCACGCTAGGGAAGTCCATGGATGGATGAGAGATGGGTGTGATGAATTATTTGTGATAAGTCTGAATGGATCATAATGAAACCTGTGTTGAATCAGGCCTATAGCACACATCTATTCACACCCTACTACAGTTGACGTCCTAACAGGTTTTAGGAAAGAAGGTTGCACCTGAACCCACTGGTAACCATTGTTGTTGCTGTGGCAACAATTGTTGTTGCTGTATAAATCATCGTTATTGCTGTGGCAACCATTGTTGTTACACTAGCAACCAATGTTGTAACACACTTAGCAACCATTGTTTTTGCAGTTAGCAACCATTGTTGTTGCTAATTGTGTGGATCTGCCTACTGCGACCTCATCAGCAACAATTATGAGAGTGTTGCTATGAGGCTCCCTGAAGAAAGGAGGCGGATCACCAGAATTAACATCATAATAAGGTTCCCGAGGGTTTAAATATTCTGGATTAATATATCGCTAAACACCCAAGCAGTTACACACTACACATGTCATCCATCGATATTGGTTGTCAAGGTTACTGTGGAATTTAAACCTTATCGGATGAAACGATGTTTGTTTAAACTACAGTACATTAGAGAATATTCCTGTGGTTAGATGATGTTACTAGGATTGGAAGCATGAGATAAAACATGTCATAACAAATTGATATTTGGTTTCAAGCGTTCAATCCGGTTTCAGTATCACAGATGCTTTATACAACTATTGTAGATTTGTATCCTTATTATTTCATCATTCTGTGTTTTCCAGGATGAGGTTGTATGTTCACAAAGCACACATTTAGATCTCTAAATATCTCTAGAACTTCCATCTGTGTTTTTGATTTAAAGCTGCATTCTCAACCATTACAACAAAAATCTGGCCAAATTTACTCATAGGATGCGATTTGAGCGATAATAATGGAAACCACCACCGAAAAGGGAATTTTGGCCGGTCTCCGAAATATAAATGTGGACTTTTATGAAGCCTTATTGAAAAAACAACCGCAAGGAATCCTCCAAAATTTTGGATAAATAACTTTTAGATGGGTTAGAAAATAATGATAATAATAATATAATTGTTTATTTGTCCTTATAGAATTAGTACAAATAGGTGCTACACTTCTGGTCAAGTGTCCAGGTCTTCCAGTGTATATCTTAGCTACAATAAATGACATATTTGATATGATAATATATAAGTTAATATCAAAACTACTGGGATGACTACACATGGAGAGTATCTATATAGCGGAACAAAGAGTAGAACTTAAGTTTTTGACCAGTGAAAGCTTGAGAGTGGCAAGTTTAAACTTTGTTTCCATCACTTTGCCTCTTCCTGATTAGATAGGTCCATACTATATGTTTACTTGCGATAAACTCTGTCCTAGAAAATCTCCATTGGGGTCGACATTATCTTGACCAAGGATCAATTTATTCTAATCTTCATTCCCGTCAGGGAAGGCAAACACAATTTTGTCATAAACTTGTTTTCCATTCATTCTGTAAGGATCGGTATTGAAAAAGTTAAAAAAAGAAAGAATGGATAATGATTTAATTTAGAGTTAAAGGTATTTCCATTATTGGTAGCACTCAGTGTGTAAGATTTGTGTCGATGCTTTTACATAACTTACAAATCCCCTTTTCAGTCTAGGCTAAGAGCCTCTCAGATCAGATAAGAATGGTATGTCGGTGATTGGATGCTTACTGTGATAATGGTTTTCCTGGGCCTGAAGTAGGTGTCCTAATGGGATTCTAATGGCATTTTGTGGTACAAGAGGCTTTCCTTCAGTTCCCCGTCCCCCCTCAACATACACACACCTTGAAAAACTTTATCCGACTAAATCCTTGCTAATATCTTCTTTTTTTAATAATAATTCTGATTCTGACCCACAAGCGCACTTACTATTTTTTGCATAACCTTTGTCCTGAACCGTGAATTGGCCTTTTTTACTTCCCCTTGAATGACTTCATCCCTTATTCAAAAAGACACTTATAAATATTCGAGTGTCCTAACCACTCACTTAGGAATGAGGAAATGGGAAATTCCATATACGGTATTTAAAGCTGCACTCTCAGCTAACATTTGTAAAAAGTGTAGAGTTTCTAATCTTTGTTCCATTTTTCCCAACCCATCTAAAAGTCATTTGACCAGAATTTTAGATGATTATGTTCTGTTGTTACTACATGGCTTCATAACAGTCCACATTTATATTTAAATTATCCTTTCCTGCTGAGGCATCACTCACAGGTGGCTATTTTCTCTCAGCCTATTCAACGTCAAATTCTTGTATTGAAAATATAACAGCAGCAGAATATAGATAAATTCAGTCCTATAAATCATAATATGAGTAACACTTGTATGAACATATAACAGCAGCAGAATATTGATACATTCAGTCCTATAATTCATAATATGAATAACACTTGTATAAACATATAACAGCAGCAGAATATTGATACATTCAGTCCTATAAGTCATAATATGAGAAATTTTGTAATCATATTTTTGGTAATAGCTGAGGATGCATCTTTAAGAGTGCACTCATGGATTGTTCAACAGGATATATCCACCTGTTATTGTCTCTAGTTCTTGATCAGGAAGTGCTTAGGCCCAACAAATATATGTGGAGTATATATGAATATATAGAAATATATGTGGTGCGACCTGGTCCAACCATTCCCGCCGTTGCGGTCACTTGACTTTACCTGCATACGTCAATTCTCATATCAAGCTCGTTCTGACCGCACTGGTTGTTTTTAGGTCGGGTGGGCTTTTCTAGGTGGGTGTGAATCGGAAACAGATCTATTTTTTGGCCTTATTTCGTGCTTGACATCCCCCATGGCTTGATTAAGAAATAACTACATATTGACAGCTGTAATCACGATCTACAGAGATTATATTCACGGTAAAGTAAGCAATACAGAACCTATATCCCTAGGCCTGGAATCTATATATGTCACACTTTCCTATCAAGTCAGTTGAACAGAAGAGTTTATAGACTGAAGGTGCACATGGATTATATCTCAACTTCTGTCCCGATGAGGGTTGGATTATAAAGTTAGTTGTCACTCAAGGACTTGTTTGTGAATCACCAGAGGAGTTGATGCATTTACTACAGGGAACTCTCTTACCACAAATAAATAAACGATATTAGGAAATCTGCTAGCTCTAGCTAAATCTATATTAAAGTGACACATCTCATCTTATCTAACAAATTCTGTATTTTTTTCTGATTAAACTAAACTCAAATTGATGTGGCGCCAGGATCGGGGTGAAAAGCAGGCAATTTATTCCTGAACCCCGAAGACTGGGGGAGTTACTACTATATTTTCTTTCTGTCAGAAAGGTACAGAAATGGACATTTGTCTCTACATAGTAGGACGGTCTTCTGGTAAGCCCCGAAACTAACTAACTAACTATTGACTTTTGGGTTTTAAATGGTGGATATCAGCGAAGAAGTTTTTTTATTCAATATTCCTGCGATGGGCCAAATTCCTTTGGCCTATCTTCAGGGGACAAAGTAATGGTAATTGATGATATAAAATAAAATGATATTGTTGCTCAGTGCACTATAAGTTACTCAAAGGAGCCTTACATCTGTCTGTCAGATTGTGCTAGAGCTAGCAGATTTCCTAGTTACTTGATATACATGTACTAAATGCCAGATTGTGTGCTATTCACCTACAGTTTGCTAATAATTATTCAGTTCACTAATACTAGAGAGTAAAGTGCAAGGAGTCCCACGTGTGGCCAATCTGTCACACGAGTAGGTTAATCCTCGTAGGTGGATTTACTGATGTCCTGCAGAGGTATATTTATATATGTGCAACATTACTACAATGATACACAGAAGCACTTACGGGGAAAACGCTAGAAAAATAGACATTCCCTATCATATGAGTCACAAGAGTCATCATATGTGTGACAAGTGGTAAGTTGATTATCACTCACCTCCCAAGGAGGAGGAGTATACAGAACATCTCTATAGAGCTGCCTACTGCCCGGGGAGATATTTTACACAACAGATGGCATTACCACAAGAATTAGGTGGTATATTCTGTGATGTCTGGTTCTAAGGTACCTCAGGAGGTAGTGGGATCATATATACACAGCTTTCTAATTTATGTCATTCTGTTTTCTAGTCTGTCATTAGTCAGTGCACCTTTAATGTACCTGGACAAAAACTATCTGAGTATCCCAGGAGACCCCAGGAGACAGAGTACCTGTGAGCTACCCCAGGAGGCTATCTGAGTACCTCAAAGGTACCCCAAGAGATAGAGTACTTGTAAGGTCACCCCAGAAAGAGAACATAATGCGCAATTGAACAATAGGAAAGGTTTCATGGAAACACCTGGAGATAGCTGCTATATTCATAACCTTTGGACCTCTTTGTGCAATGTGACGTCATGGTTGTCCTAAATCTTCCATTTTCCACTTAAGGTTCTCAGTCTCAGAACTGATGAAAAACTGATGTGATTCTCAGGTGGCAGATGGTATTGATGGGGATACACAATCACTGGTAATTCAGGAGTAAAAGATCTCCCTGAGACCAGTGGATGGCCTGACAAAGAGAGCATGAAAAAGTCAGAAATAATTGTCAGAATAACTATTGTAGAAATCTCAGGAATCCTGCTATATGAAAGATGACATAGAGAGTAATAATTCTGCTATATCACACTCAGGGAGAGTGTAATAATTCTGCTATATCACACCCAAAGGAGAGTGGAATAATAAATAATTTATATAATTCAGGGATAAGACTAATACAATTCACAATGCCGGAGATGACACTGTTCTGCCGACGCTGGCACGTCGGTACAGATGACTTTGTGTATCGCAGTCTAAATAGCATCATCTTTTACTCTGCCGGGTAAGTAACAGTTCTTGGAAAACTACATATAAACTACAGTACCATTCATGGAACTACCATCCATACAACTATCACCCATATAAGTACCATCTTTATAACTACCACCCATATATACATATTTGTCTATTTTATATGTGATTATTCTTATGTAACCTGACTTCGATAAATAAAGTATCTTATCTTATCTTATCTTATAAGTACCCTCCATATAACTACCACCTGTATAACCACTCCATATAACTACTACCTGTATAACCACCCCATATAACTACCACCAATTTAACCACCACCATATAACTACCCCCATACAACTATCATCGAACTGAAGCACAGATTGGAGCTAAATTATAACAGATCTGGTCTAAAATGGAAGTAAAGATGACCACCGTTTAATCGACAGTGCTCACTTTCCTAAATTATATCTTACCATGAAAAGTTGTGAACTAAAAATAAAATTTTCGTAGAGCTGAAGGAAAATAAGCTTTATTTTTGTTTACTTTTACATAGCTACATGTTCAGCCTACAACATAGACATTTCACCACCCCAGGGGTCCTGTTCTAAGTAATCCGTGATTGGTATTTCCTTAGGTCAAGTACTCATTCATATGTATGGGTGAAGTCACATGAATATGTACAATTAGCCTTCACCATTCCTCTCAAATAACACAAATAAAACAAAAATAAGGTCAAAAATAAAGTTCAGCATAACAGATGTTTTCAATCAAGGCAATATACATGTATACTGAAATACACTTAATATTTATCATTTTCCAGCCGAATTTAGCAGGATTGATGAATATAGAGCTGCCGATTGTACATTTTCTGACAATTTATCCCAAATTGTCTTAGTCAGGTTGGGTACTCTCACTGTGCTGTACTAGGTGGGGTTTGTCAGTTCAGCCAGCTATTGGGGTACTATAATTAGTGTTACAAAATAGACATGTTTCAGTACCTGAAAGCTGTGTTCCTAAAAGAAGGATGAAGAAACGTGACGCCCCCCCCCCCCCCGCCCCCGGGCTACTATATACAGGACGTTGTTGCTTTAACCCTTTTATATTCCTCTAATAAGTTTGCACCGATTTCGATACTGTTCACTTGGGTTCTGTAGTGTGAAAGGGGTATAGACGAAATGGAAGGAGGTAATGTGCCTGAGACCCAAGACATAACATTCATGGCATGCCATTCCCCCAGCCGTGACCGCCTCACAACTTTACCCCTGACTAGAAGTAGGCTCCCATCCAGACTGAAGTATGTTACAGTGTAGGGCATATAATGGCTCATTTGAGGCTGTGGCACACTTCTCAAGTATTCTTGGACAGGCTCTTTTCATGTCTTTCCGCTCTGAGTACAAAGGTTAACCACAGATCTATATCTTTCCTTTTGGTTGTTCTTGAATTCCCGTTCTATTGGGTCACCGTGTGTGACACCGTATTCCCTACGTTGGTAGCCTGCATGGGTTTCTAAAGATGCAATATAATATAATATATAATGTATTTGTATCCAGTCCTACCATCAGCCATGAGTTGCTCCTGTGCAAATTAGTACTTATAGTAGTCTTCCATTGAGAGGACGGTGAGTGAGTGGTGAGATAGAGAGAGGTAGAGACAAGGTGCAGGGAGAGAGAGGTAGTGAGAGGGGGGAGGGGGAATGCAGAGGTGAGAGAGAGGAAGAGAGAAGAGTCAGAGGTGAGGGAGGGAGAGGTGAGAGTGGAGAGGTGAGAGGAGAGGTGGGAGGGAGGGAAAGAGAGATAGAGGAGAGGGAGGGAGGGAGAGAGTGAGGCGAGAGGCAGGGGACTAAGGAAGATGAAAAAGAAAGGGTGTGTGTCTGTGTGTGTGGGCCAAAAAGGAGAGAGGACAGAGGCAGAAACAGTATAAAAGTAACAGGATGCTGTCTGAATAATGCTACTACCTCAGTAATTTGACACACAGAAGTTTGAAATTATTCATGTTATGAGTGTGATATCTCCTATACCAGTCGGTTTAGACATAGAGCACTGAAGGGACCATATCCCTAAAAACCAAAGGGCTGATCAACAACAGTATAGTATTCACATTACGTCAAATGAGGCATTTTGTGTGTACCAACCAACCAACCCTCTTCCTGTTCGAAATGGCGGTCACTAATCTGTTTAGTCTATTTTGTGATGCTTTCAACTGGCTGTGGGGATGGCAGTTAGGTCATTCTCACGGTGTTGATGTCAGTGGTATTATTATCAATTATTGATGTATGATACATCATCCAGAAGGGAAAAAACCCTAATGTTTTCATTAGTTATAGAATTAGCTAATGAGATTGAAATGGAGAGGTGATATACAGGTATATGTCCAGCAGGTAACAGACCTCATGCACCTGTGGACTGACCCATGGTCACTGACCTAGTTACAGGACATGTCCCCTGGCTATAATGTGGTTTACCTATAGATCACTGCCTTATAGCATCATCCTTCCACTTATTTCCGGGACTATTCTATAACTAATGGAAACATTTCCCAAGAAAAGTTTTATTCTAAATGATGTATATTTTAAACATTTTTATTGGCCACAATACCTTTGACATATACTATTAAAAAATATACTTAATCTTTTTGCTGAATTGTTTTCATGCGTTGATGTATTAAAATTATCAATTAATTCAGTTCTAGAATGTTACATTCGTTATTAATTACTTCCCAATCTACTACCACCCTTGAGAAATACAATCATGAAAATTTAAGTGAATTCTTGGAGATAATTATCATTTGATGTGTTCTATGTTTTGTATATCACAATAAGAACACCATTTATTGTATGTAATGGTTTACTGTATGACCTAATATAAGGACAATTAGCATGGATGACCTAGGTTAAGGACTTAATTAATGGTTTAATTATGTACTTTGTTGTGGCGATCTATATAACAAAGAGTTCATGGGACACATGCTATAATTAAAACATTAAGCAATATTATTTCTAGAATTGCTTAGTGGAAACTAGGAACTAGTGTACAAGTTTGGTTAGATACGAGGTTTTCCCATTGTATGACCAAAACACTTCAAGAATCATATTCCAGAAGTTTGATCTGGATGCAATGCCTAAGCAGGCCCAAGCCAGCAGCTAAGCAGGCTGCGAATGGCTCAATCTTGATTAGTGCCATTTTGTATACTTTTTACACACACGATCAGTTTGAAATGTGCAGTTAGGAGTTGCAGTTTGGTTGATCTGAACTGTACCCTCGATAAGTTCTGGGTTCTATGGTTACACAGGATTAAATGATGCAATCTGGTTGGCGCAGCGTTACTTACAAAATGGTCGCAAGCCACATTACTTACAAATTGCATTGTCTCCAGCCTCTCCTGGAGCCAAAGTTTAGGCTAAATTAGTTAGATCTTTTTTTTCAGAATTAAACTGTGATCATTTCAGTGTGTAATAAATAGCAAATGGCACTCTGTTTGGGTTCAAACAGACCTCAACACAATCAGAAAACCTTTTTCTGATGTGTCTTGATTGCTTCAAACCCTCTATCATGCCATTAGCTATACTAACTATACGCTTTCAGCAAATAACTAGAACTTTCTAGGAGTTGAGCAAGTGATAGGGATAAGACAAGAGCCTTCAGCTGTGGTGGCTGATGCCTGCCTGTCAGGGTCTGGTTCTTACCTCCAGTGAGCCACTCACTGGTGTCTGGTTACCATAGTAACATCCTCCTCCATGTGCTGGCCACCACAGGTGGGCGTCTACCACTCCAATGTCCAGTGCTCCACATACCTCTGTAGCTAGGGTCATAGGCAGTATGGTGATAGGGGAGTTGTATTTATGGCAGTTTCTATGTATATTATGTAAATATTTGTTCTGCTCTTGTATTACATATTGTTTTTATCACATTGTTTACCCCACTAGACATGGTTGACCGATCGCATACCCCATTAGACATGTCTTGAGTTTTTATCACCTTCTTTACCCCTTTACCCCAATAAGTCTTTACCCTTTACAACATGGATTACATACTTGATCTATTACTACCATACTGTTCAGGGGTGCTGTCAGATTGTCATGGTAATGTGTCGCGATCTAAATAACACAATATGGTTGTTTAGGATGTTGCGCTCTTCACGGGCACTGCCTATGTGCTCACTCCCCAAAGTTTTCAGACATTGTTTTGATAATACAGCAAGAAATACAGTATTAGTAAAGTAAATACCAATTAATTAGATGGAATGCACTGAGTGGTTGTTCGGATTTAATGATCAGACACACAAGCAGTGTAAATCTATGTATCATTGAGAGTGGTGAGCCCACAAGTGATGATGCATATATTTACACTGCAAGTGTATCTGATATGCTATTTCAGAACGACCATAAGTTTGTATTTCATTTTTATATCAGAACTACCATATTTGAATGGAGAAAATACCTTAATTGTGGGATCGTTCCCCCAACATTGTTTACATGAAAGTACAAAATTTAGAAATCCCTTTGTGTCTCCGCAATATAAATGGACAAATCAGTATGTAATAAATACCAAATGGCACTCTATTGCAATAAATGTAGCTCAGTGGAAACTAGTGGAATGTTAATATTACAAAAAGAAGCAGAAAAGTAAAACGTTTTTAGTGTAACCTAGAATGGCGATTTTACAATTTCTTAAACTTGCTGTGAAGAAGGCACTGAAGTTTACAAACTATGATTAATGACATTGTCAATAAAACATTAGCACTTGCAATTTGTATATATCGTTGTGGTTATTTTCAATTATGGATCAAGGTTACAAGCTACTGTTTACCATGCTTAGCCCAAGGCTAATAAAACCTAAAGCTTCAAAACTCAATAACAATAAGATAAATGATATCTGCTACTAGGTGATAACATGTATGTATGTCAGTAGGCTGATAGGATGTGGCATTGGTATATTGTTTGTTGGCACACAAAGCTCTTATGATGTGTAGGTTAGGTCAGAGGTGGGCCTGCAGGTATTGACACAGATAGCGTCTCTCTGATATCAGTACATCTAGTGACAATCTGTTTGTTATATCAATTCTGGTGACTGGAGAAGTATTTAGAAACAGAGGAGTCAAGCAGTTAGTGCAAGCTTTAAAACAATGAGTCAGAGCTTTAAAGCTGTAAGACCGGGCTTGAAAAGATTTGGTTCAGGCTTGAAAACAGTGAGTCTAAGCTTGAGAATCAAGAATACAGGCTTGAGAACCATGGGTTTGGTGCTGTCGGTGCATAATATTTAAAGAAATTTGTAAGATTTTGTAAACTTGAAAAATCAAAGCTTCTGAAAGCTGTCTGACCTCTAAGCAAATAGCCCACAAGAACAAAAATGAAGTATTGATTAAAGACTTAACCTTACATTTATGATCAATTAAAATTATAAGAAATGTGGAGAAACTCAAAATGTTCTTTGCACAATTAATTTAAAATTAAATAATTGTGTGATTGTGGACATGCTGGTGATGCAATCCATGGATTATCAGAAACTGGTTACATACATTTAATAATGTTACACAATGTTATGTAATAGATAACGATATACAAATGTGTTATTTATAGTCATGACAACAGTAAGCAAGGGACCAGGGACAGGGATGAGTGTTATCTCTATACACATGTTACAGGGGGTTTATTGGGGGCTATATACATGTATTGCCTCTTTAGTGACACTTGTACCCTGACTATTTGTATGTGCTTCTGCCTCTCAACATAAATATCTCTTTATGTCTACACTCCTGTCTTTTTGCTCTCCCTCTTTCTCTTCTCTCCTTGCTCTCTCTCTCCACTCACTATCAATTGACTTTTATTCTTGTCTGCTCTTTGTCTGTTTCTTTTTTCTTCCTTTCTTTTTTCTCGCTATCTTTCTCTGTGTCTCTATCCATCTCTGTGTGTCTTTCCCACTCGCCTGTCTCCCCTCTCTCACCAATCTTGCTTCTTGCTCTCGCTTCTTTTCCCTCTCCCTCTTCTCTTCTCTCTCTTCTCCTCTCCTCTCTCCCTCACAATCTCTCTCCTCTTCCCCTCTCTATCTATCTCTAACTGATTGAGAGGAGTAGGAAGAGTAGGGCCCATTGACTGAGCTGGCTTTGATTTTCTCTTTAATCTCTGCTGCCCTTATTACATGTGATGTGTTTATTAGAGCTTGTCACATGCAGGACAACATTGTATAGGGGCAGTGACCCGCATGCACTCCTCCTAGGCACACTTCATCAATGGAACCCTTATAAAATAATAATCATGTAATATACGATCTGGTAGCTAACCTTATGGGTTTGGTGGTTGCAGTGTTTGTGTAATGGGGGTGGGGGAGTACGGGGTGGTGGTGGTTGCGGGGGGCGGGGGGGGGGGAGGGCTAATAGAAGAGTTTGATTGACTGAAAAGTTTTATTCTAATACACACTTTACATCAGTGGATTCTGTTCTCAGTGGATCATACAGATCTTAGGTTCTTACAAGAATTCTAATCTTAGGTTATGTAATAGAAATGGTTTGAAAAAATAAAATAATAAACATGTATAGTTTTACAGTTAGCATGGTTTGCTATAGTCAGTAGACATCCAAGGATATAACATTATTTGCGATTTCGAAGTCATTGCTCGATATCGACAGCACAATGTCACAATTTCTGTTTGCAGATGAGATGAAGAGAATCCAAACAAATCCTTATGAAGAAAGGATTTTTTAAAACCACCAGTGCACCATGCACTTACAAGATGGCCATTTCTACCAAGTAATATTCATTCAACGTTTCACATCAACAAAGACTGTCTATCAGAGATTGATATCACATTTCAAAGGGAAAGAAGGCTCGATCAGCTTCAGTTTAAAATACTTAATCACTGCCTTGAAGGGTTTTGTAGCTATAACCACTTTAGGCAGAGACTAAAAAGATTAATGACCTCCATTTCGGGCCTGCTGGTGCAATGTTTGGTGCATACTCTCAAGGCAAAGCGGTTATTAATCCTTTAGTAAAAAAACCCAGAAAACAATGTGTGTGCACCTTCTATTGGAGACTGACTGACTTTGTAGTGTACAGATCTCAAAAACAGGGTACCACCTCTATTAGATGTGCAGCTTCTATAAGAGGTTTTATGGTAAACTATCTAAATACATGGGTATTGTACGATCACACATAGGTTTTTAGTTTGTTTGAATCCTGTGCTGTATTAATTTTTGGTATGAGAAAAAATGCTCAGTTTCAATTCATGTTACTGTGTGTTATATAATGAGAGAACAATGGGGATCAGATAACACTGACACGGTCTGGCATTTGTAAAATGATCTTGTTATTGTCACAGAACATCATTTCTGGGGGATTTATCCAGGAAATGGGGTCTGAGTGGGCAGTGTTTGTTGATGTTCGGGGTGGGTGGGGTCGGGGTGAGGTGCTTATGTTACAGTGAGGGAGAGTGTACGGTTCTAGAATATCTCATTTTCTTAAAGGTAAATACCAGTGTTCACTTAAAAAGTGAATGAATCATGGAATTTTCTTTAAACTTTGGATTTAGAAAGAACATGGTTGGGGGAACCCAAAAAGCCCCAGAAAACCATATGTCATTGGATTAGTTTTTATTTCAGGGACGACTGAAATTTATTATTATTCACTATAGAAGTCTATGGAAAAACGGGTATTTTCTGCATTTTCCCCAATAGCATATGATTGAATCATACGATTTTCTTTTAAATCTGCATATACATTGCTGACATGTTATTCTACCCTCCCAATTAAAAAAACTTAGGGGTCATTGGACTAAAAAAAAAGTTATTCAGCTAAACTTGAATCACAATGAGCTTCCCCCATTGAAATCAACAGTGAAGGGTAGTAAACTTCACTCATCCCTAAAACACAAAATAATATGATAATATCCAGTTTTTTTGGCATTTTGTATTCCCCTAACCACGTTCTTTCTCAATACAAAGTTTGAACAAAATATATTGAATTCTATTGTTTCATGCATTAGTTCCTTGAATTCCCGCCTGCTGCAGTGCTGACAACACTGGTATTCATCTTTAAAGGGTTTCTTACCAGGCGTTCAGCCTATACAGCTATCGTATATTCCACCAGTAAATTGGGGGGGGGGGGGGGGAGGTGAAACTTGTTGCCGGGTCAGGTTTCCATCCCCCCTTAGCAATAAGTGATGATAATGTTAAGCATGTTGTAACATATAAGAAACGAGTCAATGTACGGAATCTGATGTAGTATTTATTATCTCTCCTTGTTCCCCCTTCCGCCATCTTTCGCTTTTAGAGACAGATTCAGAGGCAATGTGATCTTTCGAATCATATTTCAAGGAACATATTTATATAATATATAAGTGGAAACAAAAAAGAATATGATAGAAGTTATAAAAGGATGTTTCCATAAGGAAGTTTAGAGTGTCGTCGAGCCTGTATGGTTGGTTGCAGAGAGCACTATAGCATTTCTGCATATTAGGACCTCACACATGTTTGCACTGACGTTAATATCCTTCCTCATGTTTGTTTTACATGTATATATATATCAAATAGGCTACCCAGATCAAAGAGGATTCATTCTCCTTATCAATGTATTTGTTCATGTGGTGGCAGTTACAAAAAAAATACAGGATGCTGCCTTTGTCCTATTTTTGGTATCTGCAGGAGGTAAATGTGATTTCTTCATTAGGCAGGAGATTTTGATTTGAGGACGGAAGGAATTGCCAAATTGTCCAAAAAAATGGAGATCTCTTGCCAAGATGGGATGTTTGGCAGATCTTATATTACAATTGTACTTCTCTAACAAAGTGTACTCCCTCATTCCAGGTTGATACTGGTAGCTATTGTGTATGCCCTGCACTCTGAGGACCTGCAGCTGTGTGATCATGGCCACCTGGTCAGGATATACTACATTGGAATGATGACGCTGCTGGCAGCCCACATCCTCGTCAGCACCTTGCTCTGCTACACCAGGTATGTCTATATGTGTACCGTATTTCACTGATAAAGTACCAGGTCCCGAAAAAGCGCTGGGGTATTTGTCTATTATGTATGATTGAATGATGGTGTAATTGGATGCCAGAAAGAACCTTCACTTTCAGATAGATGGGCTGTCCAATTCCCTTATGAGTTATAACTAAGATTCAGAAAGGAAATAAAAAGTCTTACATTATATCTATTTACAGCATGCAGGGCTCCATTGTGGAGGGCCACCGCCGGACGGCCGTGCCCGCTGTCCTCTACATGAAGGGCACCTTGTTCTTCCCGGAGCTGGCCTGGCTGTTTGTGGGCACCTACTGGGCCTTCTCCGGCCCTGACCACTGCGACAACTTTGTGGTGGTCATCACAGTGAAGGTGCTCGTTGTTCTTGGCTGGGTCATGTTTGTGTCATTGATCGTCGGGGTGTTGGTTGTGTTTGACCCGCTTGGACATAAGAAGCCGACAGAGCCTGTGGAGAGTAACCGAGGGTCGGTGAGTCTGTTCATGGACCCTGAGGCAGCAGGAGTGGCTCATAAACAGCTGTGGGAGACCAGGTGAGTGCCACTCAGTATTATTGTGTTTTAGTGTTATTAGCGAATGCTTCTCATTATGCCTTAGGTTTACATATCTGACTGCAGGACACCCTACAGCCTTTTCATTGTGTCATGTCAGCTTTCTCCCAACCAATCTCTTTGATTTGTTCGCTCATGGTACAGAAAGAGCCGAGTTTTATGTGGTGAGGCCATCAGAAAATGCACATACAATGTTACAATTTAGTTTTATATCAAATTGGTTTGTTTCTGGTCTGGCCTTAGGTTCGTCAGTCCACTGGGCAGTCATTCTACTAACAAACCAAAATTAAGGCTGGAAGGTAACCCAAGTAGGTCGACCATTTGTCATAGGTGTCCTAGCATGGACACTTTTTAAAATGTGGTGTCTACACTTTAATCCCGATTTTGGTAGTTATAGTTGATAATGGTACTTATAATTTTAGAGCCAGAAATGGTTATAAGCTCTAATATTATTATTACATTCACCAAACTTATAGGAACGTATAGAACGTATAGGAAAAATAAAAAGATAGAGATTTGGGGTGCCTAGATATTGATAATGTATATGGGCCGAACAGTGTTCAGCAGTCCAGTGGAGTTGATTTGAGCGGATGAAAAGCACAGTATGTAAGAACCTAACAAAAAGTGAACCATGATCACAGAGCATAAAAAGCAAGTCCATTAAAGCAAGTAATCTACGATGATCGAGTCTCTTGGATTCTGTGCACTAATGATCACACCTCTACAGTTCACTTTAGGTGCCTCAAGGCTTGTGAACTTCCTGGCCCATACATGAAAAATATATGCTGAGAATCAGAGATGTTTTCAGATATTTGCCTTTGAGAACAGCTGGGTGTAATTTGCCCTAACGCCCCGGGTAGGGTCAGAGCCATGGAAACTCTGAAGCTGTACGTGGTATCAATTAGAACAACAAAAAAGTTGATGTGCTCAATTTGGTTGGTTTGGTTACATTTATTTTTGTATCAATTATTTAACAAGTTTGGAGCTGGGGGTGCCATAAAGAACATAATTCTTAGTGATGAAGCCAGGAATTATTAAGTCAAAGATAATCTCTGGCTAATTTAGCACTGCTACAGGCAGGAGTTCAGGGAACTCTTGCATGAAAAAAAAAGAGTCACAATATTATTTCAAACTTTGTCTTGAGAAAGAACATGGTTGGGTGAAAATGAAAAGCCCCCCATAAAGGATATCACTATATTATTTTTTTCACTTCAGGGACCACAGATGTTGACTATTGAAGGATATTTTCTCAGTATTTCCAAGATTTCAGACATATGATTCACATTTTCTTCACGTCTCTTTAAACATAGCCGACATAGGTTTGCCTTCATGAATGAAAGAACAGGCTATCAACATTATTTGAAAAATAATATTTAGGATTGAAGATGTTCAATGTACCCATTTTGAACTCATCAAGATACAAATACACCCAATATTTTTTTTAAAAAGCAGGTGACCCCCTGTTTTCTTACTTGTGAGGGTAAATCTATATGTCAGCTATGTATATATAGAGAGAGATTTTAAAAAAGAAAATATATTCCGTTTTTTATATATGCTGGAAAACTGGAAAAAAAACCTTCCCCATAGACTTTTATAGTAAACGGTAATACATTTCAGTGCTCCCTGAAATAAAAACTAACCATATTGTTTTTATTGGATTTTGGAATTTTGGGAAGTTTGAAAACAAATATTGTATTTCGTTTTTCCCCTTGTTAACTACACCCTTTATCCTGTTCCTGTTATCTCTGGCTCCACACTAATAAAACATAATTAAAAATTGATCATTTTCTGCCATAGATACACCTGCCATTTGCCTATAGATGTGTTAGATAGCATCAGATGTAAATGTTCATGTTATCAGCTATTGATTCTACTGCACACGTCTCTAAATCACTATAATTGATTATGCTGTGCAATATTGAAACAGCTGTACATACATTAGTTTCCCGATTTAAAACACTTTACAGAACATTAAAATGCATGCTCTACCAATCATGCATGGTAAACAAAATCTATTCAATAATCTCAATAGGAACATTTTAAAACCAGTTTGTACCAGGTTGTTCAGATGCCAGGGATGCGTATACCACTCAGTGGTATACACGTTGTGTAACATATCCCACTCTAGTTATCATATATGTTTCATATAAAATGCTAATATGATAAAAAGTTTATAACTGGTTGTTTTTGTTGACTGCAGGTGTAAGTTGTTGTGTTGCTGTGCAGCCCGGGATGAGAACAGTAAGAATGCCTTCAACGACATCGCTGAGCTCTTCACTAACTTCTTCAAGGTTAACTTTGTTTTATTTATTGGGGTTTATTTAAACACATGTGTCTTTTGCAAACAAAATGCAATGTACAGATCGTTGTAACAAGCTAAGGGGTGACGTCAAAATAGGGTCGTGACGGCTGCAACTGCAGCAACCCTGATGGCATTTTTTCATTGTGGTCAAATTTCAGTGAAATAGTGATTGCTGAGTGCTGACCAGAACCTGCCTGTGACCTGGATGCGACCTGGTTGTCATATATATGTACTATGTAATTCTAGTTTGGACGTGACCATGGTTCTGGCTGTTGCGACCCTATTTCAACGTCACCCCTAAGTTGTTAAGTAAAGTAAAGTTGTAAAATTTAATACATATATTTTTGCTGGTGCCGACTTTCCTCCCTGCATATGAAATATGTTTCTAGGTTTACCTTTCCAAATGTCATGAACCTCTGAGGAACTCTCTAAGGAAATTTCTAGAGGTTTTTAATATTGGCAGCTGAGGTCCTTTCATGAAGTTGTTTGCACAATTATTTTGACATGAATCCAAACAGCACTAAATTTGAAGCAGTTTTATTCAATTCTTCACCCGTGTTTCAGGGCTTGGACCTGGTGCCCACCGACATCGCTGCCGGGATGATTCTTGTGCGCAGGAACCAGCAGAAGTCACCGCGAAAGATTAGGACTGCCCCTCTTGTCATCCTAACCACCACGCCCCCCTCACCCACACCCCCATCTGGTGGCAGCTCTGGAAATACAAAAAAGAGAATCTTCAAAAAGGGCAAGAAGAGGCACAAGCTTGGTAAACTTGGGCAAATGACAGCACAGCATCGCAGTTTAGAACAATCCAAGAGTTTGATAGAGAGGGGTGGAAGGAATGGGGCCTCCTCTACTTCCCAACCCTCCATGTATGCAGTGAGAAGTCACAGCATGCCTGCCTCTAACCATGTGGTACCTGATGTATTAATAGATGTATCAGCTCATGAGCAGGAGCGAGCCACTCCTGTCACTTTGAGTAACTCCCTCCCTCCCCCCACCAGTGCCAGCAATGGGGGAGAGGTCATTGTTAATGCCCATGTCAACATAGAGGGGCTGAACGCCCTACACAACAAAGACAATAGCGACCCCTTCATTATTAACGAAGACGGGGAGCAACTAACACAAACTTTAAATTCACAACCTCAGGAAGAGGAGGAGATATTATTAGATGATGAGGTGGGCGAATTACCAAATATAGAAGTGGGAGGAACTGGATTAGATCCTGGTGTTGGTGACCTTGACCCCTTGCCCTGGATGTCGATACACAACGCAACGCACTACATGAGGTATGCTATGGGAAGTTACGGATGGCCGCTGTATGCATACATGAACCTCCCGTGTGGCTGCTGCAAACTCCTCTGTAAATGCAAGTGAGTATTGCACGTTTTTATTGACTTTTCTGGCAGTTGTATTCTTATGTTTCATGAAAAATATAGGTAATGAAAGGTAAATGATGTATCCAGAAGTGAATAACCGCTAGGCCTAGATGTTTATTTTGATGTTAAGTCTGGGGAAGTCTTAGGCTATTTGCTTGTATGAATATGGATTCATTTTCCCATTGTCAATGACACCCCCCTCCACCCGCCCTCAAACTCACCACTGCATAGTAACTCTTGAATCAACACACGACTCACGCCTTTAGGTGAATAAAATTAATTTTGAATAGTTTTGTTTATAATTTGTTCTTGAAAATATAAAAGGCAATAATATACAGCTTAAAGTGACAACGATTCAACGTTGCAGTCACAAAATCGTTACACCTGACAATGTAACCACGATACGCTGTAACATAGTATCTCACTCCTACTCATTAACCAATAGGATTGAGCTACTCAGTGTTTATCTACGTCAGAGTTATTGACGTCACATAAGATAATTTGACTCACTCATCATGATTACTGGTACAGATGTATTATATGGATGTAATACCTAGTTGGTGTACGGCAGCAGGTAAATGATTAGGGTACTGGTACTCTTAATCATATGCACCTTGAGTGTTATGTGCAGACTAATGGGCAGTCAGGACCAGCTCAGTAGTAAGGTGACCGGCCTACAGGTAGCTTGTATATATCAAATATTGAAATTGTAGATAACAGGTAAAGGGTATATACTTATGACACAAGAGAACCTAATGAGAATGTGGTAGGAGTGACGCTATTGCACTGTCCGAGATTTCCGAGATATTTTTCCGTGGCACACAAGCCGTTGCCATATTTAGAAGTGTATAATATGATATTATTCTTGCAAAATCAACAGCACTCCCAGCAGGCTTGTAAGAAACTGCCGTCTTTGCCGTAACTTGTGGGCCATGTTCGATCAACTAAATTCAAATGAATCAATCTTTACAGAATTATCAGAAATAGGTCTTATAGATCTGAGTGTATGAAATACCAATGGGGAGTAAAGTGGAGTCCCTCATATTGACCAGCTCAGTTGTTTTACACTGTAAAAATTATTTAGGGATATATGATAAGAAAAGATACCCGGTAAAGTGACCGTCCCACTATGCAACTGAAATTGCTTGTTCCCAAGGACTCTACTCTACATTATGTGGTGAAAGACTAGGCAATGTGTGAGACCAACCCTTGTATAACTGCAAATGAGCCTAAGATTTGCAAAGCGTGCTAAAGTATCTATCATTCCTTTGTCTTTCCTGGAAAGCCAAGTGCATGCTTTTGTTGGGTTACTTACCTGAGTTAGGGTAGTGAGATTAGTTTGACTTAGCTGCAATGGGAATGATATGATACTGTACTAGGTATATTTCATTGTTTCTATATATACTTAAGTATATCTTATTTGTGGCTGGGTGAAGGAAAAACTTTAACAAAACAATTTGAATCATCACCTCACCTGTATATAATTATATGATGTAACTTTATTTGCACACACCAGGTGTATGGGGCGGCATCCTAACGTGTATGATGACAACTGCTGTAACTGTAACACAACCGCTATAAGCAACACCACCGGTGTAGACGATGATGATATGATCTATGCCTCTTTTTATAATGCTGTAAGTATGTGACAGTCTCAGCGTCTTATTGTCACTAAACTTGTTATCATCCATAAAATACATTGAAGTACTTATTAAACATCATAATGTTTACCATGATTAGATTTCACATAGTCTCACCTTTTCAAATATGATGGTATCTGAAAATTTGTTTTTTTGCAACTTGTGCCATTTTCCTGTGACACATCACATATGTCCGTCCATGTCTGTCCATCCCTGTCTTTCTATCTGTCCATATCTTTGTCCTCTTTTTTTCTGTCCTCATCTCTGCACTGTCTCTCTCGGTCCCTGTCTTTCTCTCTGTCTTTATCTCTCAGTCCCTGTCTTTATCTCTGTACACGTCTTTGCCCTGTCTTTCTCTGTCCAAATATGTCCCTGTCTCTAAATCCCTCTCTTTCTCACTGTCCTGTCTTTATCTGCCCTTGTCTCTCTCTTTGTCCATCCCTTTCTTTCTCTCTGTACTTGTCTTGGTCAGTCAGGATTTCGCCCATCCTGTATCCTCTCTCTGTGATCTCTTTTCTAATTCTAGGAACATGGTAATTCAATATAATTCTTCCTATCAAAATGAACATAAATATCATGGCAAAATATTTAATTATATTTTTACTTATATATTCTCTCAACAGATTTATGAGATTCCCTTCTACGTTGTGTATGACCACAATCGCTCGGCCGTCATTGTATCTATACGAGGCACGCTCTCACTCAGAGTAAGTCATCCTTTATTGTATGATCTTCTTTTTTAATACTTTATTTAACCAGATGGCAAGAAACTGAATAAAACCTTTACAGAAAATCCCAATTTATTTAACCAGGACAGAATATAAGCCAGCCTATAAAAGATTTGCGAGGATCAGGGAGCTAGCCCTGTTTTTTCATTGGATGAAATGAGATGAGATGAAATTTTCTTCTTTTTAATTAATTAAATTCATCAATTAAACTCTTGTTAATTATTTAACCATGTTGGTGAATTTAAAACTTTATAAAATCTTTGCTATATTTAAGGATGCGCTAACTGACCTGACAGCGGAGTGTGAGGAATTGGAGACAGAGGGTGTGGCAGTGCCCTGTAAGGCACACAAGGGCATCACCCGTGCTGCTAAATATGTGTATAACGTATTGCAGGAGAAGGGTATACTGGAGTCTGCCTTCAGTGAGAGACCAGTGAGTACATGGTGGGGAGGGGGAGAGATGGAATGCAACTGGTGATTGTTCTAAAACAGCATATGGACACACAAGGAGTAAAAATGTGTGTATCATTGAGAGTGGCACTAATTATACATACATTATCACTCCGTGTGTGTCTGATAAGCTTTTTCAGAACAATCAAGAGTTGGCTTTCTATATTTTTATCACAACTACCACGTTTAATTGCTGATGTTTCCTCACCATTGTTTACATGGAACTATGAAATAAACAAGTGCCTTTTCATCTCCACATAGCACATTAGTCTGCAGAAATCACCTGTTTTCTCTAAACAAAATGCACTGCGCAGATCTGAAAATTTCTCGAGGTGGTAACTAGCTAAGTTGTGATATAAAAATATATCATATGTTTGTATGTATACATACATATACAGCCTACACATAGGGTTATGTCAAGCCATGTTCATACATGCCATACTAGTCGGAGCAAACTAATAAGACTAATAGCTCCATACGAAGCAAATATTGACTGAATTATCTCTTGTGCAGGATGGTCTCAATTATATATATAGGCTAAGGGAAATACATACAGTGTGTTGGTCATCCCAACCCACCACCCTCATAGTGCAACAACTGCTGTAACAGCTGTATGTTGTGTTTTAAATTTTAAGTAATTTATAATTGGTACAGAACCACAAACTATCAATAGATACAACTGTTTATATTACCAGATATAGTTTAAGTTTTTATCATAATTTTTCTTATTGCTGATAATTATTTATAATTATTGCCTATAATTGCAGAACTATGGCCTTGTCATCACGGGTCACTCGCTAGGTGCAGGTGCTGCCACCTTGCTGTCTCTGATGTTACGACCCTCCTACCCTGATCTAAAGTGTTTCGCTTTTTCTCCACCAGGGGGACTCTTGAGGTGAGTAGTTTGTACACATGATGCTTTGCTTTCGTATCCTAAATATTCACCCTATTTATCCAGTTATCTCAGAAAGTACCCCCAGAAGACTATAATATCTGATCACCATCGGAAGGAGCATTAAAAACTGTATACGAAAATAGTCTCACATGTTCTACAGGGGTTTTGCAACATTTTAGAAGATACAAAGTGAGTCTACTAATTTCAATAAAGTCAATGGGGGGAGGGAGGGGGGAGAGATGTCCAACAAGTTGTATGGATTACCCAAATGTGAAATTCTCTTGCATGTAATGTAAATTCTTAAGGGGTGTCAACATTTTGGTATATTGCTTCAATATTGTTCCAATACAGGGGAATCTTATTATAAAATGAGAAATCTGGTAGCCTCGTAAACAACAATGGTTCATGAGGAAATAGTTTAAAAGTTTTTGATTAATTATTATGAAGAAGGTGGAGGCAACTCAACTGAAAACATCTCGCAGTTTTTGTTCAGCAGTTTATTGAACGCGACCCGACGCGTTTCGCCTTTAGTTTGGCTTCATCAGGGTTTTAGATTAATACTGAACTTGTAAGACTTGTAAAATCGTTTATCGATTTCTTAATAAAAAAAATGTATAGCTGTTAGATAGCAGTTAAACTGTAACATAGTAGAAGAGCTTTGAATAATAATATTGTACATTCCCCAGTCTCAAAAACACTGGTTTTCAAAAAGATTGTTAATATCAAACTCATAAGTCAAACGCAATATTTAATCTATTTTTATGCCCATTTGGAAGAATTGCACGCAGCAGAATATGATGCCCTTTTCAATCCCAGATTCAAGATTTACAATACATATGTATACTCATGATGGAAATAAAATCAATATACATATATAGACTCTAAAACCTTAGAGTTTTACTGATCTGTTCTGCCTTTTACCAGCTGTGGACCGAGGGCTGGCAAGTTTTGCCATGTCTGTGATATGACTCTCATCTCAATCATGGGGTCAGGATGACGCAGCATCTCATTATAAATATTGTTTATATCCAAGAATAACTCCTACGGTGAATGGGTGCAACACAAATAAAAAACAAGTTTCTAATCTAAACCCTAAAATGTTTTATCATAAAAACCTGCTCTAAACTAATGCCTACTAACTATTATTGGATGCTACCTTTATTTGTGGTGTTTATCTCTGCATGATTAAGATCACCCAAAATATTGTGATTCAATTTTGGAAGATGAAGAAGGTTAGTTGGTTTTGGGTATGCTGTCCAGAAAACAATAGTAACTAGGTAGATAATGGGCTGGGGTGCAAACGCCCTACCTACAGGCAGTGCTGCATATCTATAGTGAATGCTGATACTATCCTTTTTTTTCTTTCACTTTTCTCTTCTAGTTTACCATTGGCGCGCTACACACAGGCGTTTGTCTGCTCGGTTGTCCTTGGATACGACCTTGTGCCCAGGTTAGGCATCGTCTCTATGGAGGACCTCAAAACTAACATCCTCAGAGCCATCAAGGACTGCCACAAACCAAAGGTAATTTTAAGACATTTACGTTTTTATGATCTTGATAAATTTTGATAATAGCCATTGGGATCAAGTATCTCATTGGATAATACGTCGGTTTCAGAATGAGACCAATGGCTCATCCACCAATCAGATGTGAGATAAAATGGATCAGACATGTTTATTTTTGTAGAAAAACGCAATGCCATAAAACTAGAACATGGTTCTAGGAATGAGAGGCAAAACAATGCGGGCTGACGGTTAGGTTCATTGAGGGAATCCATGGTCTGGAATCCATGGTCTGTTATGATCCTTTCCTTGTTGAATATTTCAGTACAAGATATTCGCGGTCGGGGTGTGGTATAATGTACACTACCAATGTAGCATTATTGACTTTCAGTACAAGATATTTGTGGGCTGGGATATAAAGTGGTATAAAGTACACTACAAATGTACCTTTATTGACTTTCAGTACAAGATATTTGTGGGCTGGGTATGGCATGTGGTATAATGTACACTACAAATGTACCATTATTGACTTTCAGTACAAGATATTTGTGGGCCAGGTATGGCATGTGGTATGAAGTACACTACAAATGTACCATTATTGACTTTCAGTACAAGATATTAATTTTGTGTGTGACGTATGGCATGTGGTATAATGTACACTACAAATGTACCATTATTGACTTTCAGTACAAGATATTTGTGGGTGGGGTATGGCATGTGGTATAAAGTACACTACAAATGTACCATTATTGACTTTCAGTACAAGATATTTGTTGGCTGGGTATGGCATGTAGTATAAAGTACACTTCAAATGTACCATTATTGACTTTCAGTACAAAATATTTGCGGGTGGGGTGTGGCATGTGGTATGATGTACACTACAAATGTACCATTATTGACTTTCAGTACAAGATATTTGCGGGTGGGGTGTGGCATGTGGTATAATGTACACTACAAATGTACCATTATTGACTTTCAGTACAAGATATTTGCGGGTGGGGTGTGGCATGTGGTATAAAGTACACTACAAATGTACCATTATTGACTTTCAGTACAAGATATTTGTTGGCTGGGTATGGCATGTAGTATAAAGTACACTTCAAATGTACCATTATTGACTTTCAGTACAAAATATTTGCGGGTGGGGTGTGGCATGTGGTATGATGTACACTACAAATGTACCATTATTGACTTTCAGTACAAGATATTTGCGGGTGGGGTGTGGCATGTGGTATAATGTACACTACAAATGTACCATTATTGACTTTCAGTACAAGATATTTGCGGGTGGGGTATGGCATGTGGTATAAAGTACACTACAAATGTACCATTATTGACTTTCAGTACAAGATATTTGCGGGTGGGGTGTGGCATGTGGTATAATGTACACTACAAATGTACCATTATTGACTTTCAGTACAAGATATTTGCGGGTGGGGTATGGCATGTGGTATAAAGTACACTACAAATGTACCATTATTGACTTTCAGTACAAGATATTTGCGGGTGGGGTGTGGCATGTGGTATAATGTACACTACAAATGTACCATTATTGACTTTCAGTACAAGATATTTGCGGGTGGGGTATGGCATGTGGTATAATGTACACTACAAATGTACCATTATTGACTTTCAGTACAAGATATTTGCGGGTGGGGTGTGGCATGTGGTATAAAGTACATTACAAATGTACCATTATTGACTTTCAGTACAAGATATTTGCGGGTGGGGTATGGCATGCCCTGTGTGGGATAAAGCGGCTGGAGGAAGAGGAGGTGTTGACCCGTCAGCCCCTGCTGGAGGAGGGCAGTGTGCGGGTACAGATGCCCTGCTACGGCAGCCAGGAGAGCACCACCACTGAGGTAAACATTTATCTCTTTTTGCTCCACCCAATACAAACTTCAGTGCTAGTTAAAGTAGTTTACGAACATTTCCCATGATCATTCCAATTGCAGAATATATATATTGATTGTTTTTAGTTCCCTGAAGGGCCAAGGTATATATGGCGCTGCTGGTCATATACATCCCCGCTGAGTGGGGTTGTATCAGTTCTAGCATCCCCAGTTAGGGCGCCAAGTGTGTGCATTGAACAGCGGCAATTATCGCCACCACCTCAGTCTAGTGCAGAAAACCCAGCTTCTTGCCATGACTGTGGCCCAATGGTTTCAGTGGTGAAACTAAACATTTGAACAAAATTGACTGGCATCTCACAAGTTCTTTGAATAATTAACCAATTTGGATAATTCAAAAGCCTGCATTGTGCTGATATCATAGCATGTACAATATAAATTTATAGCTTGAATACCTTTTCTTCTTTAAAACTTTTTAAGTGCCACCTAAATTATTTCCAAATTGAAAAGTTATATAATTAGACAGTGTGATGATTGGATAGCATCTTGGAAATACAGTCTAACTATGGTAAATAAATCTAAATAGGGAGCAAAACAAGATTGTTTTTCCTCTTTATTGTTGTTGGCAGTCAGAGGAATATGCATTTTTTCGGAGCAATTTTAACACATATAGAAACAAATTTAGTTGGGTTTGTGCTAAAATCATCTTAATTACTCCCATGATCCTTCACTTCAGACAAGCGCAGTGGATGAAGCAAGTGTCCTATTCTGTATTCCACCTTCCTGCTAACACTACATATATAAGTCATGGTTGTACTTATTATGCCACTTGTTCTGTTAGGGTTTATTATTGCTTCACCATGGATGTGATATATCCCCTCCTGTTCCTTTCACCTGGTGTTGAATTAGGGATAAGTGAGATTTATGACAAGATTTCTATTGTTTCATTGATGATAACAATTATTTCTTAACATATACAACTTCTTAACATTTACTTTTACTTCTTCACTAATTCAACATTTCTTGAGACTGGATAACCCTGTCAATTGTTCTTAAATGCAAATGTATCAATTTCACGACTAATATCACATCTACTCTTTGATTGTATTACAAATCAAGATTCAAGAATTATTAACGTGATTGTTTTTAGTGCAATTACCTTATGAATGGTTGTATGTGCAAGTAATGTAAATAAACACGGTGAAAGTTTCCCTTCAAATACAGAACATTTACAAATGTTCCCTAAAGTTAATTTCTCTGATTTTTTTTATGTTATTGGGCGACTCCACTAGAGAGAAAAACGGCGCAGACAAATTTTGTTGTTACCCACTAATTTGTTGCAACGAATATCCATACAGAAACAACAGT
Organism: Sthenelais limicola; assembly: GCA_942159475.1. Classification (NCBI taxonomy): domain Eukaryota; kingdom Metazoa; phylum Annelida; class Polychaeta; order Phyllodocida; family Sigalionidae; genus Sthenelais; species Sthenelais limicola. The sequence continues at coordinate 136,425,675 of OW804095.1, read as the reverse complement.
TTCCAGAGAATGTGGCTACACATCTGACACTCCTCCATTTGCGTTTTCATTGCAAACATGAAATGAATTGATGTTAGTAGGCAACAACAACATCTGTCGCCGCCGTTTTCCCTCTAGTGGAGTTCCGCTATTATATTGTAAAGAGCCCGATTCCAAGCCCGATTCCATACTTCCTGGAAGTTGGCAACAGTTGCTGATACATAGCGAAAGTTTGTGCCTTAGGAACCAGAGGAAAATATTAAAAGATTATGAACAAGTGCTAGTAAAAATATAGACGATGGAACTATAGGTAGCCTAAAAAATTAAGCAAGTGTGATTGAGCTTTCGTTGTTTTATTGAACAGGCAGGGAAGGAATGTAAAATAACATGGTGATACATTTCATTACAGAGGGAGCTGGAGGATGCTATAATCAGCAGCGGACACTGCCGTATGGTGAGCGAGCCACTCTACCCGCCTGGCCAGATCATCTACATGCAGGAGGACGAGGACACTGCGTATGTTATTCTCTATTTTAACCTTAATTCATAATTAAATATTACAAACACATTTTGACACAATCAAAATGTATATTAAACTTTAAAGCTTCGAATTCACTCTCGGTTAACAACTGTCAAATTTTCGTTTTATTCCATGAGCTGATTCCATCCATGTGTCCTGCCTTTTATATTTTCTCTGGTTGGGACTGGTACCATAGCATGCCATACTATTAAAAATAAATCTTTTTCCTCACCTCACTGCTATGAATATGACTCCAATCAGTTATCATCACGGCATTAAGCAGCTATCACTCACTTACTCAAAAACCCTGGCCCTGGACATTTTAAAATACATTTTACTTGTAATAATTACTTGAAATAATTGGCCTTTAAAAAGGAATAATATTAAATTCTTATTTTTAATTTTATGTTGGACACAACGAGGGTATTTCATAGAGAAAACCCTTCTAAATCTCCCATTAGTTTCTGGTAAATTATCATAGTAATTTATTTCTTCAGGGCATGTTGTGGAGAGCCAATGTACCACGCAACATGGGCCAGACCAGAAGTGTTCAATGAGATCCTGGTGAGTGCACGGATGATCTCGGACCACCTGCCGGACGTCGTATTCAAGGCCCTCATGCAGCTTGCTAACCGTAACTTCAAGATCAACCAGGTGGTGGAGCCACTGGAGCAAGTATCTATAGAGGAGGTGAAATAATCTCCACCAGGTGGAGCCACTGGAGCAAGTGTCCATAGAGGAGGTGAAATATTGTCCACCAGGTGTCTCTAGTGTTGTAAATTATTTGGTTCAGGGAGACAGATTGTGCGATTGGGGTTAGAACGTTACACATCGGCCCTTTATCAAGTATCATCGTTTTTATTAGTTGGTGACTGACTACACTGGTAAATGATAGCGCCAGTTTAAAGCCTTAACGATACCCCACCCTTTCTCCTCCACCCCAAACAGCCTTCTGCCCTTCTGATATTGGGTACCTTTCTCCTCCACCCCCAACAGCCTTCTGCCCTTCTGATGTTGGGTATGCCATGAATAGAATATCAAACTAATTATTATTTTCATTGCCAACAATCCAAGTTGTTGGCAACTGAACCGAGTAGTCAATGGCCTGTTGCCTCTTCACTTATATCAGTCAACATGGAAAGTCATATATACCTACATACAAGTATATAAATATGCACCACCGATCATATACCTTGCCCAATTGATACACTGAATGGTCCCTGGCAGATTTGGACAGACTCATCAAAATCAATCTAGGAATAATGTTTCTACTCTGGATCTCCAGGAGTACATTTGCATACAGCCAACTTGATCAACATATTTAGATTGGGTTGGCTGAACACCTGAAACTGGCAAGACGGTGTCACTGCATTAAGGGGGTTAATCATTAAGTTACATATAATATTGAGCACATCACCGTTGATATGTACTGTACATGGTATTATTTATATACAGTCAGTGCCTGAATGTTTATACCAAACACAGTAAGTTACTTATATTTACTCTGACAACTCCATGGTTCTCCTCTATTCAGATTATCAGAATGCGTTGGATATTTTATTTTACTTCTCAGAATATAAAGGTGTCATTCAAGAGAATCAAGAGAAAAGGAAAATACAAACTAGTGATGGTTTCTATGGCTTTACATCAATTGATGGACGTTATATAGATTTACAAAACTTTTCTTGTTGCCATTTTTTTTTGTCTAAAGTTATGATTTACATACAGTGGAGTCCTGCTAAGGCGACCACCTTTGGGACACACTAGCGTGATGTAGACCCCAAAGATAGAATGTTGGTGTATACAGTAAACCCACAACATAGAATGTTGAGGTATACAGTAAACCCCGAAAAGAGGTGTACAATGTAAACATTGGTACAATGTTGAGGTATATTGTAGACCCCAAACATAAACAAACACGTAAAAGGGGAAAGTCAGTGTATTATATCTCTATTGTTTTCATCTTAACACTTATCTGTGGAAGGGGTAAATTGTAAAAGCCTTCAAGAAGACCACATAATTTACATATCGTAATGTAAGTGCCATTTTCTTTTATGTAATAACGATGTTGTGTTGATTTGAAATGTACTCCATAATTTCATGCATTAGTCCCATGGACCTTTAACCCAAAGTTTCCTGTTTGTTGTGAAAATCATATTAAAAATATGATTTAAAATATGTATATTTGTTATTTGTGAAAGCATGTCCAATTTATGCTATGCTGGTGAAGAACCTGGTTGATGTTTGACTAGGTGGTGATTACATTTAATTGGTAATCAGAAGGGCTGCGAAAACTGAAAAAAGATTTGTTGCACTGGTTGATGATTTCTTTATTGTATCAAAATATTCTAAGTAACAAACGGTTGGACTTGTCTGATCTAGTGTCATTTCTTCAGTGAATGTTAATGTCTTCAGGGAAAATGCACAACATGAGCCTAATTTAAACTTAGTTCATCAATATTCTATGTACATATGGCTGCAAAATCTCAAGTTCTGCCTTACTTCCAATATATTTGATGTATTTTTTGTCAGCCAAAGATGAACAATTTAGTTTGAAGTGAACTAAGACCTCAGCTTCCCAGCATTAGGCCTGTGTCTTGCCTTGTGGGGGACGTGATGTTATTTGTCTGTTGTAGCAATGTTCAGATCTTTCTGCTGCGCTGGTGGTGCCCTCTTGTCATTTCAGTTTTTTGACAACCACAACAGTTAGGTCTCAGGCCACCAACAGATATTTTCTATAGTTTAATTTAGCATGACAGAATAAGTCAAGTATTCAGAATAAATTCCCAATTATTCCAAGCCCTAAATCCACTAGCCCTATCTAGTATAACATAGAAAACTGTCATGGTATATTAAAGCTGTACTATCAGTTAACATCGGTCAAAAACGGAACATTGTCTACCATGTTCCGTTCTTTTACAGCCCATCTAAAAGCCATTTGACCAAAATTTTTTGCTACAGAGCTTCTAAAACGTCCTCATTTTTATTAAGAGGACCCGCCCAAATCCTTTCCTGCGATGGCTTCATTGCGGCCGTTTTTGCTCAACCAATTTGGCTTCAAATTCTCGTAAAAACATATAACTGCAGCACAATATTGATAAATTCAGTCTTATAAGTTATAATATGAGTACATTTGGTAAGATTATGTACATCGTAATAGCTGAGAATGCAGCTTTAACCCTGAAAAGAAAATTCAATTTTATTGACATACTGCCATCCTCCCATGTCTGCAATGAGTAAATCACCAACAATCTGTAAAAGCATCAGTTTTTATTCATATCATGATGTTGCAAATCTCACTGGTAAACACCCTTATATTTCGCTTAAGGATGATCGCGGGTATTTCTCAGTTGCCAAAAACGGCGGGGATTTTACGACATTGACCATGTTGATATTTTTTTTTTTTTTTATCATTTCTTTGAATAGTGATGTTCAGTAGTTAAAAAGAAACACTTCTGACTTTTGAACAGATTAGTATATGTTTTTTTTCTTGTTTGTTATTGTTTTACAACACCGTAAGCTATCTTGTTTACATGAAATTCAAAGCTAATCCAGCTCTCACTCACTGCACTCTCAAGTTCGGGGGCCTCCAGCTCCTAAAGTAATCTGGGGACCACCCGTTTTCTTGTTATTTTCAGAAAGTATATCCCTTAAACTATGATATACTAAAAAATTAGCCAACTCTAATTACTATATATGGTTTAAAATGGATAAAACGTTTGAAAAACGCCCTTTTCTCCATAGACGGCCATATTAAATTAATTAAATAACTTTTTATTTTCAAACGGAAATAGCAAAAATTCTAGTCTGGGGACCCCCCTTAAAAAAATTATATTTGAAATCAGCATGATTTGGAGTACAAAGTGTGAAAAAATCAGGCTGATCTATTTACTTTGGGAAATACCCGCGGTCATCCTTAATCTTTCTCTCGTTTGTCATTTACATATTAACCACTCACTGCCCTGAATGTATTCACTCCGTGCCTGAAAGTTTGGTGGTTTGAGACCTGTCAGCTGGTACAACCTCCTTCATTCCAATCACCAGGAATCTGGCTGTAATTCAATACATTAATATGTATTATTTAACCTCTGAATTGAAGTTGCCTTTATCTTGGTTGTTGAGCTCCCCTAGGTGTATAAAATGGAAATAATGTCCACTTGAAGGATAACAAAAGAAGTCCGGTAACTGTATTAATGCGCCTGTCTGTGAGGAGCCCATACACACTGAGATGTATTTTGAGGTAGTGAGGGGGGCGTAGCAGAACCTGATTTATTACTTCCACAAATTAATTGGTGAACACAGTGTGGGTTTTTGATACAGCATGTTGTTGTGCCGAATTAAAAGTTTCTAGTTCTTATAAAATGTTGCATTTGATGTGCATTTATGCGATTATTACCTAAATATCTCTATTTGAGATCAAGTTTGGTACAGATTCAAGCCTTGCAAGATGCCTTTGTGTAAGTTTGGTTTACTGCTTGCATATATGATGCCTTCATTTAAATGTGAGAAATACCTCTTTGTTCACTCAATTTTTGCTGAATATTCTTGCTCAAGTATTGATGTTGCCATATTTAACACAGACCCACATATTGGGGTGTTGCGATGGTCCAGTGGTCTAATGTGCTGCCCTGTGCTGTGATGCTTCAAAGGTTTCTGGGTCCAGATCAGATGGATGAATGTTTACCATTTGCAGGGATGAAAGTATGGCCATGACAAAATTACTAAAATATTTCTAGCGAGGGACAAATCTCCCATAAGTGGGTTTGGGGGAAATTTGAAAAGCTATTACAATGATTTTAATCTTTGAAAGTTTAAACGAGATTTTGCAAATATTTGGGTTAAAGATTTTGGGTTAAAAACTGATGAAATTTGAGTGAAATTTGACAATTTTAATAAGGTTCCAAAAATACTGATTCCCGTATAAATACTGAAGACTTTCATCCCTGCACTTGCATGTTGTTGATGCCTTATTTTTGTTGCCAACTTCACCTGTTGAATGGTAGGAGAAATACCTCTATCTGATAAACCTGTAAGTCATGTTGACTATTCTTGCTCAAATGTAAGTAACTGTAAGTAACAAATGCCACATCTTGGGATATAATGGTGGTCCAATGGTTTAATGTGCTGGCCTTATATTCACATGCTTCAAGAGGTACTGGGTTTAAGTCCAATGAGTGTCTTAAACTTTAAACCTGACCCTACCCTGCAAAACATGTCCGCCATGATCTTGCTGGTAAAAATATGAAAATGAGAGAAGATGTATATATGTTTAATGTATTAAATGATACAACAATGGACGAACCGGTGAGAACAAAAAGTTGTATTATTGCTAATTGGTATGTACCTCTGCACATGTCTGTTTGTTCCAGTGCATGCTGGAATGGATTTATCCAAATATTTAGTCACGTTATAAAACATAATGGTGGAATATAGTCTGTATAAATGATTGATGTATGAAATCCAAATGCATGACGGTGAAGATGAAAAGTTGTCTGTATCATATATGAGGCTTGGTAATTTAAAGCTGCATTTTCTGAAAAATGAAGTTTTTCTAACTTTAACCCATCTAAGAGTCATTTGACCAAAACTATGGAAAGATTTTGTCCTTTCTTTTTTGCTAGAGGGCTTCATAAGAGTCTACATTTATATTTCAGAGACCTTTCTCTTGGCTGATACAACTTTACATTCTTGTAAAAACATATAAGAGCAGCCTACCATTGATAACTTCAGTCGTATAAGTATAATGAGTAAATTTGATAATATTTGTTTAGTTGTAATAACTTTAAATGCCAGCCATGATATATATCCCATGTTGTACATAGAACCTTTTCTATAACTTTTTCTTATGCAGCCAGTCCCACACGCATTTCAATCTATTTATAGAATTTGCCTATGGAAATATTGTATTGAAACATAATATGATTCCTATAATTCTTTATTAAAGCAGACTTGGTAAAGGTTACCTTTGATTCAAAGTGTATGATGTTAGTACCGATTCCATGCAAATCAGACAAGATTTAAGATGGACGACTTGCAATTCCCACATGCATTTCATTCAATTTTAAGAATTTGCCTTTTTGAAAAAAGTGACTTTGGAAATATTGTATGGCATTTGCTGACGAATGTAGAAAGAACCAAACATGAGTAAAAGTGTGTAATATAATCATAGATCACGAGAATAGTGAAATAATTGTTGTACTGCCCCTTTTGATATTACCAATATAATGCCTATGATATATTTCATATGAAACCTGGCGGTAACATACCCATCGTTGATGTTATGGGTTGACATGTATGAATACTGTACCACGTCTGTTAACGAATGGCTTGCATGCTTGTTTGTTCAACTTTCAATTCCTTTATTACCAAAATAATTCGATGAAACAACTCTTCTGACAAATAGTCAGGTCTTCCAGAGTTTGCCCTAATATAGAGTAAGGAAATGTCGTGAATGCTTTGTGGACAGAATAATTCTATATAGGATTATCAACCTATTCCCAGTGAAAAATTTGTTCAAATTTTATTGTATTTAGCTAATATGCCAGGCAACATAACAGTATATATCCCAGGCTACATAACAGTGCAGACACTCTGCAGTCCACAGCCCAAGGTTTTACCGGACCAGTCCAGTAAACCTTTTAATTATTTTAGTCATGAAATACAAGTTTTTTGCTTTTGCTTTTTTCGTCTGCTGGCCACAATCTTTGCGTTATGAAATACAATATAACACAGAAGTTTCTGGGAATATAATGAAAGAAAAAATGTATGGTTGGTATTTTTCAGTATTATCAAAGACCTTATATCTAATATAAGCTCTTGGTATTATTCTGCTCGGTCTGCTGAAACCTCAAATGTTTTCACCATGACTGACTGACTGTATGTTCAGGCTGCACCACAGTGGATATAACTCTCAGCTTAAAGGCTTGGTTAGGCTGAACAAATATATTTGTTTCTAGTGTAGCATTTCAATGGTTCCACGGGCCGTGGCATCAGTTCTGCAACATTGACGCATCTTTTAAAAAGCTGCGCATGTGCACAACCGAAGCCACGGTCACATGAACATCGCAGTTGAACCATGGTAAAGGTTCCTAAGCACAACTTCTTTAGGGACTATCATTTGTCCCACAGTTCAAAGAGATGCCTGTATAATTTTCCGGCCGGGAACTGGAAACAAACATTTTTTTATCCCTAACATGTGCCCTGAATGGTTCTTGGTGGCCCGCTGGGGTCGCTATTAGCTGCCCTGCAAATGTTATGGCAATACATTTTGCTTTTTTTTTCAAAATTGTTATAAAAACATAGTCAAATACATGTATAGAATACGTATTTCATGTTTTAGTGATTGGCAACCTCAAATCTTCTCAGTGAAAGTTCCTCCCTCTTCTACAGCCTGCGTATCTGCATATATTTGTATAACGCGTAACAGATCTGTGATAGGTTATTCAACTATTTTGTGTAAGATAAAGACAGAAAATTATGTATTTAAAAGGTTCATTAAATTTTCCTTTGGTGGAAAATTCTAAAATTAAGTCATGAAATCTTGTACGAAATAAAATGAAAATGTATAAAACACATGTTTTGCTTTTGATTGTTGAAAAGTTTATTGGCACATCATACTTACGTACACGGACGAATCTCGTCCAATACATTTTCGATTACTTGCAGCTTGTTCCATTCTCTCTTGTATGTAATTAACAAGTTACGCAATTACAATAATAAAATTTCAATTAAACAAGTATGTACGAGTAACGATAAAACCTTGGATCGTTAGGATAATTAATAATATTCGGAAAGGTTATACCAATATTACAGATTACAATAGAAATTGCCATTTACACCGGTTAGTTAAGAATACCCGTAATAGTTATATAAAGTTACGTCATATTACGTAAACGTAAAATATAAAAACTGCACAAATAGATGGTAAAGTGCAGATGACGCCAAAGGACGCACGTCCATTCATGGCGTTGCGTCGGGATGTAAATAATTGGCGTCTTAAAAAGCTGAGAAACTCACGCGTTGTCGTACCGCTGCCATATGGGCGTGCGCGAGGGCTGAGGGCTGGATGACCCAGATTCGGGCGGTGATAAAGTATGATGGCTGCCGTGGTGAGTGCAATTTTGGCGCCTCTAAAACTTCGGAGCATCGTTAAGCTTTAACTGACCGCGCGAGCCTTCTGCCTACGGTAAAGTATGGGGGGAAATGACGTCAAGTGATCTAAGGTAGGTTTTAAAAATTTAGGGTTGTGGAAAAAAGCCTAAAATGGTCAAAAGTTAAAAGTAATGTTACGAAATAAAGTAATATGACCTGTTCACTAGACATCGATGGAGGTAGGCCTATCCATCTGATCAGAAAACTATGGAAGACGAGAAAGGTACATTTCAAACCTGGGGCTAGAGCTCGGGGACTTTTTCGCCGACATCGCCGACTTCCGTGGTTCTGCCCTCCGATTTTCCAATATACTAACTTACAAACCATTGCAAATCTCTCCGTCCCTCTCTCTCTCTATATATATATATATGAGCAACTGTCATGAAATGGGCCCACCCACCTGACTACTGTATCTGAAATCACAATTTACGTTCTCAAATCATTATCTCTCAAATAATAAAAAATGGTAAAAAACTATAGTTACATAGGCCTAGGTTAAGAATTATTTCAGTTTAGTTCAATTAAATTATTTCAATGTCATATCATCCGCATATCAGCCAATATTTAGCTACATAGATTCAGGCACAGTGTGCTTATATATGTGTGATGTGTTCCAGGGAAAAGAATCACAAGTCGAAAAAATGGATTTTGAGATATCATCATATTAACTTACCCACATTCTACATCCACTGATAGCTCCTCTATCTGACCTGTTTATCAGTATGTGGCACCAGGAACATGCTCTGTGATTGAACTGAACATAATTCCTCCCTCTTCCACTTTTGAAATAGAGTTAAATACATTAGGGTCCTCACATTGAATGTTGGTTTTAACCCAAATAGAATATTCCCTTCCAAATTGCTTCCAATAATAAATCTTTCAAATACGCCCTGTTGTGACACCATACTTTTGTACATATATTTGGTGTGATTTGGTGATTGTGAAATAAGAATAATGTATTACTTGCAACATAATCTTTCGTCCATTGATAATTTTTATTTTTATTGTATAATTTTACATACTGCCCAAATATGAAAGTTTGAATTAATGTCAACTCATAATAGTCAGATTGTTTTCTCTAACTGCTTTTATTGATGGTTTCTTTACAATTGATCCCATATGAAGTGACAGTCACCATTGTGGGTTTAAAGTTTTCAATACCTCAAATAGCTACATCAGTCAGAATGTCTGAAAATGTACAATCGGCAGCTTTAGTTGAGTGAATTGTGCAAAATAGCACACTTCACATATTCCACAGTTAGTGAGTGCGGGGCTAGTCTATATCGTTTTGCGCATGTGTGATTGCTTAAAAATTAGAGCAACACCTGTCCTAACTCCGGACGCTAGAGTGTCCCACTACCACTACCACTGCCCAATGACTGTGTGTGTGTCCCGTACACTCTTACAAAAGTTGCGATATTCTAAAATCTAGCAGATGAATCCACATGGAATTAGACATAACTATTCTAAATGTACTGTTTGATCATCCTGCCCAGTTTGTCAGACGCAGAGTTAAAATTAATGGAAATTTGGAGGAGTTTGGTGAAGGTCAATAATAACTATATGGTTGTGCCCGACCTTACTCGGGGTTGGCTCATTACCACCAGTCCTGGTGTGGGTGCTGGTGTCAATATGTAAAGTATCCTAGTATGCTTAAAATGATTAATTACTAGGTACATCTGAGTGTTTTGGGGATTGTGTTGATTAAACAGATGTTAGGTTATGTGGAATTAAATTATGAATCTCATTTTTGTCTTAAATTTGGCCTATTTTAGAGGATTGGCAAAGGTGATTTGTAGGTTTTTCTGAGCCTTCACCCAGATAGGCCATCAACCATGCATTATTCAATTCAAAATATTCTTTATTTGCACCTAAACATGGCGTACAAATAGGAGCCATGCATCAGAAAAGAATGTGGTGAAACAATTTTACCATTAAGTTTGTACTGAGAGAGCCAGTGATAATTTGTAAAGGATGATACAAATATTTAAATGTGAAACACTGTTGTTTAAACATTATGTATCTATATTTGTTTTAATATTAATACACTAGTGATTAACAATATCTGTTGAGGTTATAAATCAATACAATTACGTATTTACAGCAAAAACTCATCCATTTCTTTGGCCTTAGAAGGAAATCTGGCTACCTTCTGGTGTGTACCATTGTGGAACAACTAGTTCCACATGTGCCGTTATCTTATCTCTCATCTCACCTAGCTGTACCTCACTTATACCCTCTGTCTCAACAATTATGCTTGTCTCCCATAACTCAGCCCTATATGTAGATGAGGTGTTGCTGAGGGACTCAACCCACTGTGTGAGCTCTGACATCTTGATGAATCCCTTACCCACAACAATCCCCTCTACACATGTGGGCCTTGCTGAACTGAAAGCTACCAATATGGGTAAAACATGGGAAACCTCCGATATCGATGAGGTAGTGATGGGTATTAACGGTTGAAAAAGGTTTATTGTTACTCTCTGACATGGAGGAAGTCTTGTTATCAGCTCCCTCCATTTATTGTATGTACCTGGGATGAAACGACCAAATGTAGCATATTCATTACAGTGAACACTAATATTACCTGCAGTGTGGTGAGTGTGTGTATGTTGTGATTTGTGACATGTGTATTTTTGAGGGTCAGTGCCTGGTGCCCTGTGCTGGTGCAGTAGGTCTGCACCATCAGCAGGACACCAGGCATGTACGCTGTAGTCTTGTGTCTGCTGCTCTTTCTTGACCACCACCTGTCCCCATCGTGTAGTGCCCTGGATGTGGTAGTAGTGCTGGTCCTGTTGGCCCCTGTAAGATAGAAAGATAAGTCTATAGAAAAGCATATCCATACCTCCTTATAATGATAAACATAATTTATAAATATGTCAATGCGCCAGTACCCAGATTTTATATGTATACACATGCATAGCATTATGCCAGAAATCATTCTGAAGACATAGACAGTGTCTATCTAGGCCTATGTATTTATTGATGAATACATACAATGATACATTCATCATAACTATGAAAGTTAATGCCAACATACATTGAGATAAGAAATGCATTCATAGATATCCACATTCAGACCTATTTGCCCACAAATATCAATCGATAGGAAATAATGTGCCCTACAAATAGTTGTATTAGGTCTAAGATGTCAGTGTATTATTTAAAAAAATAAAATCGAAAAATTAGCAACTGTCTTTGATTTTCTTGGCAAACATTGGTCAGCGAAAGTCATATTCACCTGGTCAGTCTTGATCAGGCTAACAATCCATGGTTGATGCCAAACTCAAATATTCTGTACCTACTAAAGCTATTTCTAAGCTCATTTTGAGATCTTGCCTCCAGTCTCTAAACATAAAGTTATACTTACATTATAATACAAGGCAGCAAACATCCCAGGGTCCTACTAATCACCTCCTTCTTCAACTGGGTAGATAGAGTGTCTATACAATGCCGTATATGCCTACCTAGTCCAGTGGTATCTGTGTCTCTATTGCAGACATGAGGAAACCAGGCAGTGTCCTTCATACCGTTTATACATAAGGGAAGACTATCAAATAAACCCAGTACCTTGCTGTGTAAGTCAGATAAACCTTGCACTTCACCCTGCAGTAGACATTTTGGTGTTAGGTTGACAATAAATGTCTCTATATCAGAGATGACAGCATGACATTTTGCCTCATAGGAAACACACATTTTATCATGAGGTAAATTGGTGTTCTGCTTGTCATCAACGCCCTCCCCATTTGCCTGCAGGAGCATGCTAAAGATAACTATGTTGCATAGATCGATGGCCTGGGATTCTATATCTTCTGCGTCCTTCTTGGCATGCTCAGCTTTTTCCTGTTCAAGCTCATGGCATAAGAACAATACAATATTGTTATACACAGATTTGGAAGACAGATACAGAAACAGAATATCTCTGAGAGGTTTTTGTAAACAAAGCACCCCCTTGGCAATCCAGTACTCTAGGAAGGTCTCATGGGGTGCTGTGTATACAAACTGAGATTCTCCTTCTCCATTAATACCACTGTGATTCTTAGTTAAGAGACGAACAATAGGAAATACCTCACTCAGATTGAAATTCTCCAGCATTTCTGGATTTATGCTCAACCTGCATTTTAACATGCTATAAAGGCACATGATGTAGAAATTACAAAAATCCTCCCCTCCATGTTGCCTCGGTAAAGCTTTACTTTTGTACTCCCTGCTGATAAGTAATCTATCCATAGCACAGTACAATTGATGCACTTTTAGTTGATGTAAATCATTGATGTTAATCATATCATTGACCACAAGTATACACATTATATGTGTCCTCAGTGGGTTCGTGATGATGGCATGAACATCAGGGTGCTCCTGGTTCTGAATCACAGTGTCTAGTGGATCCTTGCGGTCATGGTCTTCCAAGTATTTGCTAACATACTCCACTCCTTGTTGTTGTGTGTAGCCCTTGATACTAAGCTGTCGGTGGAAGTCCTTCAGTTTGATCTGAGCCAGGTTATCCCTGGTAGAAACTAGTAGCCTGAAGGTACCTTTACTTTTGACTTCTTCTATAAAATGTTGAATATTTTCTATAGTTATTTGATTCCTCACCTCGTCGATTCCATCAAGAAAGACAAAGCATCCTTCTAATTCACATTTTAGGAACTCAAAGAGGGCCTTTTTCCTAGATGGTGTTTTGCAGTGGATGTTAGCGTAAATAGTATCCCAAATATTGCCTTGTACAGCCAGAGCTGGCACATACAGCATGAGCTCTTTAAGTGGAGTAGCTCGCTGTCGTTGTTGCTCAACCCAGTGGCTGATGAAGGATTGAATAAATGTAGTCTTGCCAAATCCAGGTCCAGCAGACAACAGCACAGTCACAGGGGCTACTACATCCCCAGGCAACTTGTCAAATATGGCTGATTGTTCAATTTGGTTCGTTCTCCTAAAGGTTTGAAAAAAAGAACATTTTTATATATTATAAAAAATTGTTGTCAAAGTTGTACTGTGGTAATATTTAATACTCTAAATTATCTGAAAACATTCATGACGAATACTGTTATATTATTGATATTATTAAACGTAGTAGAAAGGAGAAATCACAAAATGAATAATGAATGGTATGGATAATGAATAAGCAAAACCCTTTTGAAATACTAAAATGTTATCAATACTTACTTTGTTCCTACCTTTCTATGCACATAAAGCTGTATTAGGTACTGTCGGATATCATGTACCAAGTCTTCATTAATATCCAATAGGGGCACACGCAGTATCTCCCTTGCATAGTACTCACAAAGGTCAGTAATACCTGTTTTCAGAAAAGAGAAAATATTATAGGCTTTTTAAAAGCAGACACTACTATTCACTGCCACACCCCCTTTCCTATATACCAAATATACAGGAATTTTACGTACTATTCCTTTAGTATGGCAGTGACGACTATGAGAAAACATTTTTTCACGTTTTATAGAAAAAAAACGAACAATTAATGGCTACTCCTACTGTTCCAAAATTTTCTACACACATAGTGCAGATTATAATATATATATATACTACACATGAAAAGGAAAAAATATATGTCATTGCGTTAATAAATAGTTGTAGCTGTCTAAAATAGACATGTTTGGGAAACAGAGCTAACTGTGGGTACCCTCAGTTGTACCTATTTAATATGCAAGTCTAAATTGTATTCTATGAAAAAGTGGCATAGAATTATTGGGCAAATAATACTCTCTCCAAAACTGTTAAATTTACTTAGATTTAGTGAATATAAATAGTAAATATGAACTATGAAATTGGGGGATTCCAAAATGAGGCCCCCATTTGGCTCTCATTGGTTATTTTGAGATACCAAACTTTGATTTTTTCCCATTTTTATGACCAGAAACAATTCAAGAATCAAATCCCAAAGTTTCAGAAAAATGACATTTATTTTCATTTTCCGCTAGATAGTACTTAGCGTTTGTTTTTTAAATTCACTAAATTACAGAATCAAATCAATCAATATCTATAAATCTACTTCTATAGTTGACCTAAATGATTCAAAACAATTTTTAACATGTAAAACTGGTTGTATTCAAGGTAAAGCAAATTTTCAAAAACTGTTTTATAAGTGAACCTAGTTGCAGCAGCTTCACATGTAATTATTTTGAACTTACTAGTACAATGTTGTAACGTATATATAGTTCTGACAAGGATTGCGAAATATGTAAAATATTTGAACTAAATAAGGATTCAAGAAAAAACTAAGCTTATTGAATTTTATGATAAAACTTTTGATCTCACCTTCTAGCAGGTCACCTTCACACAGGACATGATCAGCTGGACCAACTTCATGTTTCAGGAGGTTGACCACAGTGTCATGGTGTGAGTCAGAGAGAGCTCGGAGGAATTTATTGTACCTTTCTACATCCCCTCGTATAAGGTGATCCAACAGGGCTTCCACCTGTTGGTAATTAGCACCACTGTTCTGTGAAACGAAAGAGGAGGGTTAGGTGAACGGATTTTCTTTCGGTCTCTTTAGAATTTTTTTTATTTTGGCAATTATTTCCACTTTCATTAGCTACCATTATTTTTGCAGTATGTGAACTATTAATTATACTGTTTCTGTCTGTATGCATTACAATCTATTTTACATACATTTCTCCAATTTAGCCAACAACTTAGAAATAAAAAAAATCGATTTCAGATCTTTTGCATATTTTTCCACTGCTATAACTCATGCAGTAATAGTAGAGTTTATGTTATACGTAAGCAAAATCTGTATTTAGGACTGGAGTCAATTTCCTTTATTCTACGCATGTACATGGGCAGTATAGAAAACATAGAAATTGCGTAATGACAGAGTAATTCACCTCAATTATTTCCCTAGTGGTTTTGTGGACTACCTTATAAGTGATTAGTAAGCCCATAAGCGTTCGCACTGTGATCAATTGACGAAGCCTATGTCTGTGCCTATTCAGCAACTCTTCAATAGGACTGCCTAGTATGAGGGCTGATCCAGAATCACTCCTGCCTTGGGTGGGCAACAACCCTTCAGCTGAGCTTGGAAGCGCAGTATGCTCGTCTGTAGGAGACTGAGAGGAGCATGTAGGCTCAGTGTCGGGACCAGCACTTGGGTGTGTTTCCTGGTGCTCACTGCAATGTCATGAATTAAATTATAGGTTAATCTTATATATTGTCATTCAATTCAAGTTAATATTTTCTAGCATTTAAACCCACAAAACAGTGCATTTTGCCTAGTATTTCTAATTGCTAAGTTGTTATCTTTATGATACGCTTTTTAAGACTATGCTAATAAATGATAGAATACTCTACAATAATATGAAATTGGCGCATGTGCCAATTTCATATTATTGTAGAGTATTCTATCCTTTATTAGCATAGTCTTAATTTCCACGTGCATATTCAGGATTGGAGTTCTAATATCCGAACCAGTTGCACATCTCTTTTTTTTCTTTTTTTAAAACAACTTTATTCAATATGTCAACAAAGCAGCACCATCCGGGGCGATTAACATCTTGGTACAAGGGCCCCTACTACCATTTGTCAATATATATTTTCCACTCTCTATATTTACGGAAGCTCTCAAGATTACCCAAACCACCTTTTTGAAAAATAATGAATCTCCTTTTGATTTCGTTTTGCAATATGGCAAACGTTAAATCGTTATTGTGAAATAGACGCCTTCTGTGGATAAAGGCCCTTGTGCACAGGAGAATGAAGTTGATGAAATTTGTCGCAGCGTCTGCGCTGCTTATGCCCAAAATGGCTATAGCCATAGAAGGGAAATTTCGTAATATATCAGGGGAAGAGTGACTGAAAACGTTTAGCTTAAGCCTATTTCCTACCCTGGCCCATAAGTCCAGCACTTTTGGACATTGATAGAAGAAATGACAGATAGTGTCAACGTCATTGCAATAATCACAAGAGTATGTATGTATGTATAATGCTTTATTTCCGGACTTTCAATAACATCAATCAATTTTTTACCGAAAAAGGGGTGCCTCTCTTCTATGAAACCATAGGTCTTCCTGAGGGCCCCCTTCCAAAAATGGAGCCACGTTATTAAACAGTTATAGCAGTAGTTAATAGATATTTAAATGCAGCGACTACACTAGTATGACAGATTAATATGGCAGTAAAAACAGCACAAAAAGACAAAACAATAAACAATAAATTGGGCATGCTACATGCCATGAAGCGAGATTAGATGTGCACTCTCCTCCATGTGTGTGTTTTTAATTAAGCCCACTAATTACCTGAGTGGATTACTATGATGTTTCGTTTGTGGTCCTGGGTCAATATTTTTGCGGGTAATTTTTCGTATAGCATAATTGCCATAAATTTTCTTTTCTATGTCTAGTTTATATGTAGTTTGCCCACCTTATTGCATTTTATCCAAGATTTGGTACAGTACATCACATTTTTATGCTTTATGTAGATATGTGGGGGTGTTTCAGCCAGTTGGTGAGTAACATTCTGGCGAACACTGTCTCACCATCTGACCATTCCTTTTTTTTATGTATTTACAGTTGCGGGTAGCATTCTGGCGAACACTGGCCCGTCTTTATAAGTACAGCAACAATTATAACAGTAATATAATAACGATACAAATATAATAAGCAACAGCAGTTTGTGTTGGGGAGAGAGAAAGAATAAACAAGCATCTTGTTACTGACTGTTTTTTGAGTCCCACAACTTAACCTGTATTTGAGTGAGATATCTGTTACAGGTTATGGCTCTGTGGAAGATCTTATATTGGAGTGATTGGAGCCTTGCATCTGATGTGCATTCGTACGGAAAGGTGAACCTATCCGCCCATTCCACTGCCTCGTACTGCTCGCTATCGCTGCTCAATAATTCACCCCATTTTTGCAATTTCTCCTTTTTTGGGGCTTGGGAAGCAATCAAGGCATGGTAAATCGGCGACACACAGCAACCGATAATGTCCAAACGCTTTTGGCCAATGTAACAATAAACCTTCAGATGCTCTAACTCTTGAGGTTGGACATTATGTAATAGATTCATCCACGATTCAGGAATGGCATTTTTTATGAGAGCCTGGTACGGTCTTAATATTCAATTTTGCAGTTTCTGTAATTTATTAAGATCACCTTGGTTAAGGCAAGATGACACTGACAAACTGTAATCGAATAATGATATAATTTTTTATTTGCTCAGTATAATAGCTGTCCTAGTGTCTAAATTCTTCCTGATTTTATTAAACGTGTACAACTTGTGGTTTATTTGTTTAATGACAGAATTTAACTGTCCCGTTATAATTAAATGCGAGTCAAGTTTTATTTCTAGATATTCATATAAATCCACTGAGAGTAATTCAGTATCATCCACCTTGACCGATACCCTTTTCCCATGTGTTTTATGACGCGTATTAAAAACCAACAACTTTGTTTTTGCTACATTTATTCATAAAATCTTTTTAAATCACGAGAAAGAATCTCTTCACATCTTTTTAGGTTTGGTGCAGAACAGTAAATGACACTCTGTTACAATGGTTTCTGGCCTGCCTCGCGATCATTAAATCATTCCGAGATTTGGATCTTTTTGCTTTTTTGTAAAGTCTTTCTCGCTCAATTCCCAGTTCAGTTAATTCTCTGGTAAACCATGCTGGCCGGTTATTCCGTACCTTGAATATATTTATGGGAGCTATTGTATTTGCCGCATTCAGAATGTTATCATATAAAATTTTCCAGTAGGCATTTGGATAAGTTAATTAGGCTATAAAAGTGTTCCCAATTGCAGTCATTTAATGATAGTCGTAGTCTTTCTAAAGTATAATTTTCATAATTTCTTCCCGAAAAACTCATCTTTTCTTTTGGAATACTTTTTCGTTTCACTATTATGAAGGTTGGCTGATGGTCAGATAAATTATAACTTACTGTTTCAATTACTGTTTGTGTAAGAAATCTATCAAGGATGGTATTTTTTGTCATTCCAAATCTTGTTACTATATCCATATTACGAGACAGCGAATAGTCATTACAGAATTCAGAGAAGAATTTATATTTACCATTTGTTGAATCCAGCAAATCTATATTAAGATCTCCACAAATAAATAAGTGGTCACCCCCCTGCGGCTAAATAGCAAGTGTATTATCAGTAACTTGGCGCAGAAAGTCAAAATATATTTTTACATTGCAATCAGGAGGCCTATAACTAATAATAAATAATTATATACGATATGTAAAACACACCCTTTTCTTGCAATTTTGAATGTACATTTAGCCTGAATGAAAATATTACAACACAATACAATGATGAATCACTTGAAATGTAAGTTTTTATTCGACTAATAAACTGGGATGAAATGTATATGGGTCGGATTGTCAGAAAACATATAATTGGCAGCTCGATCTATACATTTATTAGTAAATTCTGCTCAATAGGGGATTTGCATACATGTCCCACTGCGTATGTATATTACAGTGCATGCTGGGATGGATTCAGTTCAAATTTGACATACAAATAAATTATGGCATAGCATTTAGCATAATTTGTATCGAAAAATGGGAGGATCTATTTACCAACATCATAGCTTGTGTAAATGAGATATAAAAACAAATGCATGATGGAAAAGATGGAGTCTTGTTTTATGGAAACATGTGAAAAACATGGCTATTTACATGATATCACTGAAACTAACATGTTTTCTCTAGCCGTGATATACAACTCCCATGATTCCATACAAATCGAGATTCAAGATGGCGGACATGCAAATCCCCTATTGGGGTGAAAATTGATAAATACTAGGTGAATATATATTTGGTATTGCACTGGTCCGGGAAAAACACCTGTTTGGTTATGTTAAACTGTATTTCAAACCTAATTAAATTCGGTTTATTTGACGAATTTCGGTAGGCGAATTGTACATTTTCTGACAATTTGACCGATTCACTGCCATGAAACAACTCATCTATATAAAAAATAATTTCAATCCCCTCGTCCCTTTCTATCTCTATTACTGCCATCTCCCCATGTATGGATGGGAATCCATTCGCACCGATTCTCTCTCTATTCACTACATTGGAACACCTTGAGCAGCATGGAAAAGAAGCATCTTGCTGCCCTCATATTTGTTTTCATAGAGAATGTGCTCGTTGTTGGATCTATGTTTGGGTGGGCATCCGTTGTCTACGTCTTGCAGGTAGGGAAACTGTCTTTTATTTATTTAATATATATATCTCTGAAATTTGGAATAATATTTAAGATAGCTTTTTTAACTTCATCCCTCAGAGGGTATTGGTGTTAAACAATTCATATCACAGGGCATAGGCAATTATTCCTAGGAGGTGAGCAAAGCTCGTAATTTATCTTGAAGTCTCCTAAGTGGTCTCCTAACTGTCCTAGGTGGTTTTCTTTCACAAATCTCTATTCAGAATGGCAGAGTTAGACATATATGGGTCAAGTCGCCAGGAAATGTATAATTCGCCTTCACCAAACTCTTAAATAAGGTAACATGTACAGAAAATGAAAATTATAGGTATGGGGCCTTATGTAACCATACAGTATAACACTATAATCGATTTGCTAGATCTACTTTGAGTTTTTCTACACAGGGTCGCAGTTATTTTGTAATAACGTTATAAGTATACCTTTATGGTTGGATGCCTTTAAGTAAAGCTATAGAGGTAATATTTTCAGAAAATGTACAATTGGCAGCTGTACACATTTAGTAGATTCTGCTAAATTACGCTGCAATGTGGACAATATTAGGTAAATTCGAGTAAATTCGGCATTGCATTGATTCTAGCAATCGGTTTTTTAGATTGAACTGCTTTTTGAACTTTAATTTCGTCTGAAATTTGGGTAATTTGAGAGGATTGGTTAAGGGGAATTGTACATTTTCTGGCGACTTCACTCATAGGGCTTCCCATTGAACTAGGTCGCACGGCCGCAACACTAATTATCTTTAATTATCTCTCATTAAATGGAAGCGGGGAGTTCAAAAATTAAAATACTTCTTAATAATCTGCCTGAGGGCTGGGTGGGGATATACTTCTTAATAACATCTCAGATCTGCTGATGAATTCAAGTGACTATTGTATACCATAAAAGGCTTCAATAAAATGATCTAACAGGTCCTGTCACCTCGATCTTCATCCACTTGCATTCTTAATAAAGCTGAATATATAAATTAAAGTTTAATTTAATCCGTTAGGTAACAACTCTTGTTAATGCATTTGAAAAAAAATATTATTTGGAGTGAAATTAATATTACCTCGATGTAGAATAATTTGTATATTAACAGGGCACGCTTTCTCTCCTTTCCCTCTCTCCCTTCCCCTACATCCTCTTCCTCCCCTCTTTTCCCTCCCCCTCTTCTTTCCCTCCCCCTCTCCCTTTTCTTTACTCTCCCCCTCCTACACCCTCTCCCTGTCCAATACCCCCACCCTCTCCCTCCCATCTTCTTCACTCCTCTGCATGTAGTCAGGTCCCCCTTGAAAAAAAGTATTAGGTTGTGGGAAGATGTAGTATCCTACAGGAGCTTTACCAGGCTTTAAATAGAGTGTGGAGATCCCAATTTTAAAAAAGCTTCAAAATCACATTTTAACCACTTCACAAACCACATATAATGTCCTATAAAAACCTTCTAGAGCTTTATATATTAGATACTCAGATATGCCAAGTGTTTATTTTTCACCCTAATTTAGCAGAATTTACTAAAATTGTAGATCTGACGATTGTACATTTTCTTTAGATCTGACCCTCCTACCTACTAAATTAAGGGAAAAGTGTATGTATTACAAGACACAACTTTCCTTTCCTTAGCTTATACACATACAAAAGGCCCTGTTGTATATCTAAGCTAATACAAGGAAAGGATTATTTTGGTGGGAATTCCCTCGCCTGTACAATGGCTCAGATTTTCAGAAAATATACAATTGGCAGATGAACACGTTTAGTAAATTCTGCTGAATTAGACTGAACAATGGTCAATACTAGGTGTATCTGAGTCTATTTGGTATTGCCTCAATTCTAGCAGTCTGTTTGGTTATGTTAAACCGTATTTTGAACCTGTTTTCTGTCTTATATTTGGGTTATTTGAGAGGATTGATGAAGGTGAATTCTCTGGCAATTTCACCCACAATGGAAAGAAATCCTTCTCACAGGCCATTCCCAGCTAGTATAGAACACACTATACACAAAATATTGTATTTTCACCCACCAGCCAAATCATTTAGTAACTAAATTAGCGTAGTGTTAAGATTTATTTGTCAAAAAAAAAAGAAAAAAAAAAAAAGAAAAAAGATTTATTTGTTGTTATTTTACCCATTTGCACTGACTGCACAATATTAACGAGAGGAACGACATTTAAACGTCACTTAAATCTTACCTGCATATTGAAACAGATATTCTATTATCTGGACTTGAATATACGGATCTTAAATCTCGATTCGCATGGAACAATGGGAGTTATATATGTCATTGTAAAAGCTATAGAAAACATAATATAAGGGTTAGATTTTAAGAAAGTGCACAATTGGCAGTTGTACACATTTAGTAAATTCTGCAAAATTAGACTGCAAATTGGTCAATACTAGGTAAATTCGAGCATATTCGGCATTGCATTGATTCTAGCAATTCTGTTTGGTTAGGTTGAACGATATTTTGAACTTTATTTTTGTCTGAAATTTGGGTTATAAAGAATTGGTTGAATTGAATTGCATTGAACCCAAAACAACAAGAACAACATACAGTACATCGTATATGTGAAAAACATACAGTACATCGCACATGTACGTCACACATGTGAAGAACCTTTCTTTGTCTATTCATTATTAATACAGTACTGTCCAGAAAGCCCCATTCCACGAGCGTTGCAGTTCACCGCATACAGTGATAAGCTTAACCACAAGGCTAAGACTAAGACTAAAAGTGTTAATGGGAATCGCCTGACCCCTAAAAGTTAGTGGGTAATTAGGGCTTTCTACTAATGACTGAATATATTCATTGTTTCTTACAGGCGGATGGTTTGTTCTCATACTTGTGTGAAGATGGTCGTCAGTTTAATACCACCATGAGCTTGGAACTGATGTCCTCACATCAAAACATGTCGGCAACGTACCACATGATTAACGCAACCTTACCTCAGGCTGACGACGGACGCTGCATTGCTCAAAAAGTAAGGGCAAATATATATATAAACATGTACTGTAGTTTATAGATTCCTCGCCCATATCGGGTCACTGAAAAGTGATTGCCTTTTTGTGACAGGGTACATTTCTATAATTTAAAAAAAAACGTTGTGATTCCTCTCCAGTCCGGCACACATACTTATCCACTGCACTGCCCCTATGGTGGATATTTGGTGTATTTTTTTGTATTTAAAGATTTTTATTCGGCTAAGACATTATGAACTATACATTTTTCCCAGTCATGACTGGGGAAAAGGTATAGGGAACTAAAAAGCTGTTACAATCGGAAATATAAAATATAAAAAATAACCTTGCGGCGTTGTGTGAAATTCAATTTGTGAACCAAAAACATTCGTGAATCAAAATTGAGTGTGGATGTGTGATAGTAAACGGATGAATTTTGAAATCAAGGTTGGAGCCTTTTCTGCCTGGGGACATCTTTTAATGAGAGCTGTGGGCAGGAGGTCACATGATTGTACAAAGGGCCACCCAGATGCAATCCATCATAAAAATAATTCGATCAAAAATCTGTAACTTTGAGACAAATGGATATACATATATTTACCACATTGTGATAAAAGAAATCAAATTATGAATAAACATATTTAGTAAAATTGGCAAGATCTTAAATGAATGATATAGCATACGCACGGTATGTACATTATCTTACATTGGCCTTCACTTGACCCATTGCCTATAGCTCAGCTAATATCCAGAGATAACCTTACCAATTTATGCACAAAAACCCTCCAAAACATCTAGTTTCATGGTATAACAAACACCACTAAACATATAACCCCTGGACACCAACAAAATAGAATTGACCATACATACTTGTTTACTATGGTACCCCAACCTGTAGAGTATGTTTTAGATATTTCATATTCCCTGGAAATGACAATGCTAAATATTCTTAAGGTTGGCAATAATGGCCTGATCTGGATGCTTTTTCCCATAAAGAGCGATGCTATTTTGTGAAAAATATCACAAAAACATCAAAATCTCAAAAAGCACACAGTCCCCAGGTGGGGACTTTTCAGGGAGGGAATGTTCCCCCATGTGTCCTACATCATATATCCAAAAATCAGCTTTACATTATTTTATTACGGGCTCCGTGCTAAAATGTCTGTACTATAGATGGAATGCAATAAGAGGGTAGTTTGGAAGGAGTGTAATATAATGTGTGTATTATTGTGAGTTGCAACTGGGGATGATTTGCACATTTCCACCTCAGGTGAGACAGTTAAGCATGAGCAAACAAACTTAACTTGATGATTGAACATGAGAACAGGTTTCTTATACGTGAAAACAAGGTTTTGGACTTGCTGCTGAGTCCAAACAGTGATCCCCATGATACAAAGATCCTTCAAATTATTGCGTATGCGTATTGCAGGTGAAGTTGTCCATAGGAATGACAATAGCTACATCAGTGCTGGGTGTTGGTGGAATACCTGCAGGCTTCCTGCTCGACAGGTATGGTCTCTCCCTCACCAGAACCATTGCCAGGTGAGTCTCTTTACCAGCCAGTGCCACCTATATGGGTCAGATTTTCAGAAAATGTACAATTCACCATCATCGATCCTTTCAAATGACCCTATTTTAAGAGAAATACAGTTTAACGCAATGAAAGAGACATGTTGTATCAACACAACGCCAAAAATACTCTGATATTCCCATTGTTCATAATTTTTCAGCCGAATTTAGCAGAAGTTACCAAATGTGTACAGCTGCCAATTGTACATTTGTGAAAATCTGACCCTTATTGCCCAACGTGTTGCCAATTTCATCTCAGGCTGAAATTTGACAACACCAAATGTGGGTAAGCTGACTGTTCCCAAAAATTCAGAAGGTTTTGTTTAAATTGAGTTAATGCACAATAATTATTATGGGTGAAATCGCCTGATGATGAACAGTTCATCATCACCAACACCAACACCCCCTCCCCTCTAACCCTCCCTCAGCTCAGCCACAATCTCCTCCCCACATCGTTATTAATTCTACACTAGGATTGAGATCCAGTGATACAGAACACTGCAGGATAGTTACTGGATGTGGGTGCAAGATTTACTAAATTTACTAAATGTCACGAGCTGCCAATAGTACATTTCTAGGCAATCTGACCCATACATTTATATGTATTTTTGCAGTTTGTCTGGGTTACTCGCCTTCCTGCAGCTTGCACTGGCGGGTCAAGGTAATGCTGTATTATTATTTAGATTTTAGATTATAGATAGGTTTAGTTCCAGTATGAATCGATTATAAATAACAAGTTTATGGAGAAATATTTAGGGAGAGGGAGGGTATTTATTTCAGAGTTTATTCTCAGATATGAACACACACATAACTTGAAGAAATTTACTTTCAAGTTTATTGATTGAACAAGTACTTTATTACGTAGATAAAGTATGAACATGTATTTTGAACAAAATAATATAATAAGCACGTTTGAAACATGAGAGGGAAAGAGCAAACAATATATTACATACATGTATACATTTTGATCTACAGTTTGACTTGCTTTGTAACCCATAGGACACAATTGAAAAAAAGGACAATTCACCTTTTGAAAGTACTCAATAAACATTTTACAATACGATGATCATGAACATGTGGTGCCGCTGTAATGAGTCATTGTGTGCATTGTAGGTACCGAGTGGTTGGTCTATACTGGGGCATTCTTTCTTGGTTTAGCAACAGCCATATCCGTATTGAATTTATCACATGTAAGTTATCACTTAATCCCAGATGGCAGGAAAATAAATAAAGTCTGTAGCAAAAACAAAAAAAGGTTATCACTTGAAGCTGCCTTTCCACTGCTGTACAGCTGCCTTCACCATTGTCTGGGTTCTTCACCAGTATTATAGATTCAGAATCGTGATGGGATTTTTGTATTTAGATAATTTTATTCAGCAGAAACATTTTGTGATACACAATATTCTCAGTTCAAGCTGTTCAAGAGAGAAGAAATAGACAAAATTGACTTCTGGCCATGTGAGAGGGTGCACCTGACAAAATTGCTTAGCCCAAGGGAGATAACCACCTCTCACATGGCCAGAAGTCTATTTTGTGTTCATTATACCTCTCCCAATGTTTTTGGTGAAAAAATTGTGAAAATTCGATGGAAATGAGAGTCGGACAACAAGCTCTGTCCACCACTCACTTTGTTCACCCTCTCACTTCTGGTCCACCTCACTCATTTTTGGGTCTACTTTTCTATTTGAATATGCAATAAATTCTCAATTTCACAGTTGCTTATCATAAAAATTATTATCATATCAATATGTAGAATGTATAACAAGTCTTTTTCCATGCAAATAATCAATTAAGTACAGAAAATAAGGACGCAAACATGGGCCTATTTTTTTCAACAAAAATTCCGCCAGAGGGAAATATGATATGCAAATATCGCCCAGTGGGAGATATGGTTTTCCTAGGCTGTAATGATAGCTATGTATTGTGATTAATTAAAGTTATATTGCCTTCAATTCACATTAGTTATGGATGACTTGAATTTGTCTCATGTCTTCAGATCTGTCTACTGGGTGGGAGGAGAGCATCACTGTTTGTGGCATTGAATACAGGTGGTCTTAATATCTGCTTTGGGTTTCAAGTGATTAAGGTGAGCTACGTTTGGTAAATTTTTGTCAAATTAGACTAAAGAATATCTGAGAATATTTGGTATTGCATTGATACAAAAACTCTGTATGGTTAGGTTGAGTTGTACATTTTCTGATTATTCTATATAGACAGTGCTTCCAGATGAAAAATATATTGTTCTTTAAAGCCAAAATTCATTTCCTCTCTGACCACTTTGTTCACAGCTTTCTGGCAGTAAAACATACGATGGATTGATTTTTGACAGATCACTCATTCATGGAAATAAAATTATAAAAGTCACAAAATCTAGCTTATATTATCCGTATAGTATATGTGAAGAAAGGTTTCTTTGTCTGATTTGCTCTCGGAATCTATTATTTTACCAACCGTTTTTCTGATCTGTACAGTTCTGTCCACCCTCTCCGGAGGACAACGTATGTGGTTTGTGAAGGTATCTGGGGTGGGAATGTGACTTTGAAGACCTTTTTATTTTTTTAGTTATGTTCTATACAAGTATTTTGAGCCAGAGAATCTTTGGGAATGTTGGGAGAACCTTTCTGGGACTTTCTGAGACAACATCGTTTATGTCCCAGCGTCCCAGCAATGTGGGATTCCCTAGCAACGCATCCTATGAGAGTCCCTAGCAATGGGAGAGAGAGGGAAAGAGATCAGAAGGGGAGGGGGAGAGCGAGGAAAAGGACAAAGGGGGGGGGTGAGGGGTGAGAAATCAGAAGGGGAGGGGGAGAGCAAGAAGCACAGGGAGAGGGTGGCAGAAATCAGATAGGGAGAGATAGAATAGGACAAAGAGAAGAGGGGGACGGGGAGAGAAAGACAGGAGGGAGAGGATTGGGGTTAGGAAAGAGGGAGAGGAGGTAGGGGGAGGGAGAGGGAGGAAGGGAGAGGGAGGAAGGGAGAGGGAAGGAGAGAATGAAAAGAGGCAGAGGGACAGGGCAGGGGAAAGCAGATAGGGTGAGGGACAAGAGGATAGCATGAAAAGAGGGGGAGAGAGAATGGGGCGGGGGAGAGGAGAAGGTTAGTAGGGACAGGGAGAAAGAGGGGAGATGGCAGGGGGAGAAAACGAGGAGAGGCAGTGAGAGAGGAGGGGAGAGACAGTGAGAGGAAGAGGGTGACTATCCAGAGGACGGGTACTTTGCTAGTAAATATTAATCTTAGAAAGAAACTTAATTATTTGAATATTTTTTAAGGCAAATTGTACATTTTCTGATGATCTGACCCATAAATGTAGTTGTCACTAAATTCTTCAGACGGCATATGATGCAGGTATCTCAAGAAGGACCGCAATGTTGGCCCTGACGAGCATATGGGTCCTTTACCTCATAACCACATGGACTCTCTTACCTAGATACAAAGTGGACATAGAGGGAAAGCCACAAGCTAAAGATAAGAAAAAGGCGAAAAAGGATGTTCATGAACCTCTCGATGAGCTACGCTTTACAAAGATTAAGCGTGAGTCAATTTTCTTTGTGTGCAAGTGTTGAATGCCAAACAACAGCAGATGTATTCTACATACAGATTAACTAATGAGTTGGTTGAAGGAGCATTTTCTAAGGAACTGAAACCAACGAGTTAGTTAAATTTATTATACATGTTTTCAATCATGAAAATAGAAACAAATTGAGTCATTAATTTGAATCTTACCAGTAATCTTAGTAAAAAACCCAGATTGGTTGCAATGACAACCCCACCTAAATCATTAGTGAAATACGCACTATGCGTAAATCACTCTAGATACGTTGTTTTCAGAGCAATACATGTATAATAAATACAGGTTAACTATATAGAATTTTTATTCAGTAATAAAATGTTACAGAAATGGACCAAGAACTTCTACTGATAGATCTTCCAGTATGCCCAAAATGAAGGGAAATTAGGATTTTATACATCAAGTTCGTAAATATAACATTGAGATGGAAAAGTTTTTACATTGTATTCCATAGTAAAACATTGGGTTGAAATATTTGAACTACCAGTATTTAGTTAGTTATGTCCAAGCACAATGAATTATCTCTTTCGTCAACATATATATCATTAGAACGTAATCAGAAGTAATTGAAATTTTAGATTTTGTATTTATGAAGAATTCGATATAGCCTAGAATACACTGGATATTTAAGCTTCTCTACTAA
Organism: Sthenelais limicola; assembly: GCA_942159475.1. Classification (NCBI taxonomy): domain Eukaryota; kingdom Metazoa; phylum Annelida; class Polychaeta; order Phyllodocida; family Sigalionidae; genus Sthenelais; species Sthenelais limicola. The sequence continues at coordinate 136,397,134 of OW804095.1, read as the reverse complement.
CAATGTAGAATACTTAATATCTACTCTCTCTCATCAGCTTTTCCACATATTTATACAAGTTATATGATTCAGCCCCAACCCAATGGTGACATCTAGATACCTTAATATTCTCTATGATAACTCATATGCCAATCAAATAGGCAAAAAATATGTAAGGAGCTCCATTATCATTATATCAATTTTACTAATGAGTTGGGTGAAGGAGTGTGAATATCATATGAGTCGAAACCATCAAGGTTGTTAACTCTTTCATTAGCATACACGCATTACTCTGAACACAATGTATCCAGAAATTCTACCCGCTAGTACTTTTGCTTGCTCTACTTATTTTATTGTCTGTTTTTGTTCTTATAGTTGTCATTTTTCTCACCTTGAATGACACTGCATGCCCACCAACCACCCATACTTCACTCCTCCCATGTGTTAGTGTTTGATACCTGACTGCCTACCTGCCTAGTGTGTGTGTAGCCTTGAGGCAAGGCTACACACACACTAGTGGTAGGCAGTGGCAGGCAGCGGGAGGGGCAGTGGCTGGTGAGTGAGTGTAGTGTGTGAGTGAAGGTGCATTGTGTGTGAGAGCTCCGACAGGGGTGGGATTCTAAACCAATCTTTATATTTAAAATTGCAACTTTCCTGTACCAGATTATACATAAGTCGTCCCCTAAAAAGGCATGAAGAGGAACATGACTTGCCGTACAGACAATGTAATGGTACCCATTTAGATGGGAAAACATAAAAAACAGGTCGATGGGTGTGAGTTCTGTCTAACTGAGAATACCAGGGGTAATGGAGCAACGAAAGGAGGTTTAAAGGTGGTCTAAATCCGCCCTATAGGGGGCGGGGTCGGTTGCACTTGGTCTAGAGTGAGTTATGCATAGTGCGTATTTCACGAGTGATTTACGTGAGGTGGTCATGGCAACCAATCTTTTTATTTTACTAAGATTACCGGTAAAATTCAAATTTATGACTCAATTTTTGTCGATTTTCATGATTGAAAGCATGTATAATAAATCTGTTAACTAATTCATTGGTTCCAGTCGCTTAGAATATTGCACTCGTTGCTACACAACTCGTGCACTATTCACGCTCCTTCAACCAACTCGTTAGTTAACCTGTATTTATAATATGCTTTAACATTTTTCATAGCCTAAAGTTGAATTTGGGTGGTAAAAACATCTTCTTCTTCCTGCTACAGGCATTGTTATCATTGCATTGATATTAACCTGGCAGAATAATTTCTTTAGATTTGATATTCTGTTCCATAATAGGGCACCACAATAATGAAGAGGATACAAAAACAGAAAGTCTATTAGACAATGGGGCCAAGTGTGTGGAGGCAAAATCAGCTGGTGAAAAGGATGGCACTGTAATGGGTTTCCTCTTCTCCCTTCATAGCCTTCTCTTTATGTTCTGGTATGCAGCTCTACATGTCAGGGTTATGATGACCTACAATAGCTATGATTTATGGGTTACATTTGTAGTGAAAAACAATGTTGAAAGAGGTAAGTAAATTCACTTTTAAAATTCGAAGTAGTACTTTAAGTGCAGTACTCTGTGTAGGTTAAACTGACTATTTTCACCTCTAGGGTGAAATTGCCAGAAGATGCACAATTCACCTTCAGCAATGCTCTCAAATAACCCATATTTAGAACACAAATATGATTCAATACTCAGTTCAATATAACCAAACAGATTGTTTGAATAATGGCAATATCAAATATATCAATATACATGGTATTGGCCATTTTTACTGTCTAATTTAGCAGAATTTACTAAATGTGTACAGCTGCCAATTGTACATTTTCTGAAAATCTGACCTTCTAGTTGAATTTCTCTTCCCATTTCTTAAAGAAGGTTACCTTACAATTCTTGTTGTTTTTTTTACTTTATTTGACCAATGCCATGTCAGTGAGACTATTCTCCCCAGTAATGGGAGGTTTTGAGACTCTGCTGGACACATTGGGCTTTTTACAAAGAAATGGAGGAACATTTTTATTCAATGGAAGAGTCAAGTTATTTTAGTCAAATGAGTGGCAAGTCATTTGCCTTTATTCGCCAAAGAATCACAACGTTTTGATTTCTTCGACTATTAGATTGTCATGTGCCGTTCATTCGCCACTATTGGCCACTACTTGCCACAGTGGAACAGCTCATTACCAATTGTGTCATTTCCTATTTGCCGCTACTTGCCTGTCATTTTTTAACAATCTATTTGCCGCTCTCTTTGTCGCTCTATTCGCCGCTACTTTCTGATAGTGGAGGCCCCCTATTAGCATCACTTGCTAGAAGATGTCTATATAGTGTATAAACAGTATTTATATAATCAGTATAATCAACAATATCTATAATAATGCTAATGACATTGAAGTGCAATATTGCCTTCTGATGTGGGTTTTTTGTAGGTTTACCTCATCATGGAGATGGTTGACATTGGCCCTTTTTTGTAGTCTAAACTCGAGTCTAATAATTCTATTTTGAATGGGTTTTTTTTAGGGTTAGCTTTGGTGCAGTCATAATATTTCTTTGGTAGTTCTTATACACCATGATAGATATTCATATATTTTATATCTTTATATTATACTCTTTAAAAAACCAGCAAAAGGAGCCTGTGCCCCAAAATGTAACCGTCACTTATGAACATAAGGTGTGTTGTATATATATCATGTTTCCTTACTGGAATGGAATGACACATAGTAAGTTCGGATTCATCATACCTGCTCACCATGGAGAATATCTTAAGGCCCTAGTCCACTAAACCAATTTTCATGCGATTTTGCGTCGCATAGGACTCTTTTACACTAAATTCTGTGAGAATTGCATGAGAATCGGCTTAGTGGACTAGACCCTTTAGTTAAACACAATATTTTGTATTTACTCTTCATTATTTACTTTCAGTAAGCTATTTCACTGATGTGATTGCATATGGAACCATAATTGCGGTACTTGCTTCAATGCTTCTTCCAGGTATTTTGATGGATGCAGTTAGGAATAAATTAGGTTAATATAAAACCTTACCCCTTTTTCCATCTAATTTTACCCCTTTTACACCGTAAAATGATTTCAATGTAATCCTTCCTTATAATAAACATAACGTTTTGTTATCATAAAACTTTCATATGGATGACCTGGGATGGGACGAAAGTAGGAACCAATTCCCAATCTCGAAGCAGGAGCACCAGTTTATGCTGGACCCTAAGCCATTTATAAATATTATAAATATTTCTACAACAGCTTATGAATGTAGATGGTTTAATCTTTTTACAATTACTTTGCTTTAATTCTCTATAGTCTAGGAACGTACTGGAAGACCTGTAAATCACCTTTCAGAAGTATGTCTCCTTTTTGTACAGTGCTTTTAGATCACATAAATCTCATAATGAATTGAAAACAACATATCAGACAACTATTTTTTTAGATGCGGGATCTGCCAAGGCTGCTAGGGTAGCTTGCCTAATCTTACCAGCTATGTTGTCCAGTCTGCTGTTCATACCCATGTGTACACTCTACTACATTGAGCATGAGGCCGCCATCTATGCTCTCGTTATTGTGTTTAACGTGGCTAGGAGCTTCACCTATCCCACTGTACATACTTTTCTAGTCTACATGTAAGTATTTGTGATGTGTTTAAGGGAAATGAGTCACAAGTCGCAAAAAGGATATTTTTCAAAGTGTTTCTTTACAAGATCACTTCATTGGAATGTTCTGATTTTGGAGGGCTCATCACTTATAGTTATATCGATTGATGCATCAAATTTCAGGACAATGTATATGATATATTCTTTTGTTTTAAAGGTCCTCATATGGGGTATATAGTTACTTTACTGGTTATTGCCCCCCAGAAATATTGCAAACTTTACAAAAATAAAAAGATCAAATTTAAAATCTAGAAATAATTATTAGATTGTAATCATTGTAATCTGCTTGATCTCATCTTTTCAAATAAAATGATATCTCAAAATCCACTTTTTTGCAACTTTTGACTCATTTTCCTGAAACAGATCACATTTTAACATTATTCTGAGGGAAATAGGACTGCCTCCCCCAAACAAAGCTGTCACCCGTTTTATTCAAACCGTTGCAAGTACACCATCGAACAATATTTTCATAAAACCACTTTATAATTTAAAGTGATCTAAATCGTACACCCTAGACTTTTAAAACTCCAGATCTGAACCCAAATTGTGCTCCAAATCCAAAAGATTCCTGCACTGTTATAATGTTTACTCATAAATATATATGGCCCATTCTCACGAAAATGGTGCAGTCCTTTCTAAAAGGGTAAAAATTAATTTTTGTTTGATCGATCTGAGAGTTGGTAGGTTTAATGGTAATATATGGGCGGTAATATGTCTGAGTTTGCCATTAAATTAGACCATTAGTTTTTGTACAGGAGGTTATCAAAGATTGGTGTAGAAAAGTTAAGTGAAAAAACGTCGCACACCCCTATATATCTTAGTAATGATCATTTCTCTATTAAATTTGTATATCATCAATTATTTCTATCACCATTCTCTAACTAAATGTTTTATTGATGTAATAGCCGAGAAATTTTTTTTCCCTATATAATAACTTTTCAAATCAAGGACAACAACAAATGTCAGAAACTGGATTCCCACATCAATCAGATGAAACATCCTATCATTGACTGTGTTTTTATTTATTATTCTCAAATCGTTCTAGTTTTTCTGTTATAATATGATCAAATATTATCTTTTACCCCTGAGTATGATTAGTTACCAAATTTTTGGTAAATTATCCATGTTTTAAGGCTTCAAATTTGGGCGACGTTTTTTCTGAGTGAAAAAACGTCGGCCAATCTATGTCATATTTATTCAATTATTTAAAGCCTGATTGTTATTTTTGATGTTTTTAATACATGACTGACACCATTTTAGACCATTTTAGCATTATTTTTTGAAAATTTGTCATTCATGACAATATCCACTCAAGGATGGTGACGTTTTCATGCAGTAGAGTCATATATATGATGTGTTTCAGGAAAATGAGTCACAAGTCAGAAAAGGGATGTTATTCAAAGTGATTAAATTCTCAGATCTCTTTGTTGGGATATTCTCATTTTCAGAGTGCTTTGTGCTAATGATCATGGCAATATCTGTACCAAATTTCAGGACAATGTATTAAATATATCCTTGATATATTCGTGCATTCTTGTCAAAGAATTGTAACAGGAATATATGTTGCACCCTGTGAGGTCCATACCTCTTTCATGCAATGTATCATAATCACTCATCTACATGAAATATATTTATCAATCTTTTTTATTGTGTTAGAGGAAGCTACCTAAGGGCTTGTTCCTTAAAACTGAGCAGGATACAAACATCAAAATCAAATCATTTCTTGAGTACAAGGATTCAAATAGGGGCGACGTTTTTACACTGCCAAGTCATATATTGAGTGAAAGTTGTAAAAACATCGCCCTATCTAAAGTCTAAATAACTCACTTTTGTGGATGTGGAAAAAACGTCGCCAGGGGCGGTTTTTTCCACCAATTATTAGGATCAGCCCTTAGGCCTAAGGCCTAAGGTCTGAGAATCTTCCAATGGTGATATACATGTGTCTGCCAACCTATGCTTATGAAATCATACTTCTTATACAATATTGATTTAATCATTTCAGAAAGCACAGCTATTTTGTCTGGCGACGTTTTTACACCTCAATTTAGCCATTTTTACATTAATTGACATAGGACCATAAATTCTGCAGCTATATTCAACCTTAATACATCATTTTATTCGGTTTTTATGCTCCATTCTATGCCACAAATCTTATTAAATTTTATGCATATTGATTCAACTATATTTTATCCCAACATAACTATGAGTTTGGTAGTGATTAATGGGTTTTTTTCCTTGATTTGATATTATATAATTGAAAAAATATACGTCACAGATATACAAAAGTATATATTTTAATTATGCTTATGCCAAGACCCATGTAGCTTATCAATTCCTATGTACTTAAGATCAATATCGACCAAAATATTGACCAATAAATGGAAATAATGGGGGTTGCACTACTTTCGTGAGACTGGGCCATATATACATTTGTCTTGTTTCTAGTAAAATTCTGAGAGTCTAGACCACTGCACTATCCCCTCCCTGATACAATGCCTGCACTTTAGACAAAGTCTACATCACCCCTCTCCTATAAAAAGACAGGACCTTAGACCACTGCGCCACACCTCTTCTATAAAAACCAACACCAACACCAACACCAACACCTGATGAAGCCCAAACCAGGGCGAAAGCTTGTGAATAAACCATAGAAAATCATAACACAGGGTTTTATTCCATCCCATTAAGGAAACATCAATTATATACAACCCGGCCCCCCTAGTATAACACGATCACTTCTCACCTTCAAGATTTCTTCTATAAAAAGTCAGGACCTTAGACCACTGTTCATCTCTATTCTATATAAAACCAGCACCTTAGACCAATGCACCACCCCTCTTCTATATAAAACCAGCACTGTAGACCACTGCACCACCCCTCTCCTATAAAAAGCCTGCACTTTAGACAAGGTCTACATCACCCCTCTGCTATAAAAAGGCAGGACCTTTGACCACTGCACCACCCCTCTGCTATATATATACAAGCAACACCTTAGACCACTGCACCACCCTTCTCACTGTGACCACACTGAATGTCCGTTTCGTGCTGCACGTACATCGTTTTTTAATAGGCCAATCAATGCTGCTGTAACGTTTCCTTAGATATCTCCGTTTCTACACCATCTATTACAGTGCACGATCCCACACACCTTTAGTACCCCAATATATCGTCTTGATTACAACATCATATACTCATAGCTGTGTGTCAAGTTAGAGAAAACTCCTGTATAAAATTGTAGTGGGATGTACGTGCAGGTTTCAGAGGATGTCCGTGCTACAAAAATTATAGCACGGACATCTATGATTTTTGTTTTGGAAGGCATTGTGACAAAATAACGTAGATTTACAGCATATATTATACACCAATACTAAGCTTAGGCCATTCAATATGTCTCCTAGAGTTGGGAAAGACTACCATGCTCGAAATCTGGAGAAACAAAGTGAAATAAGTAACCAATGGAACTTAGCATCTGCTATCGTTGTGATGTACGTGCAGCGCGAAACGGACGTTCAGTGTGGTCACAGTGCCTCTGCTTTAAAAAGGCAGGACCTTTGACCACTGTACCACCCCTCTCCTATATAAAAGCAACACCTTAGACCACTGCACCATTCCTCCCCTATAAAAAGTCAGCACGTTAGACCACTGCACCATTCCTCCCCTATAAAAAGTCAGCACCTTAGACCACTGTTCGATCTCTGTCTGATATAAAACCACCACCTTAGACCACTGCACCACCCATCTCCTATAAAAAGACAGGATCTTTGACCACTGTACCACCCCTCTCCTATATAAAACCAGCCCCTTAGACCACTGCACCACCCTTCTCCTATATAAAACCAGCACCTTATAAATACTACTGCAGCCTCCCTTTCTACCATTTAAGAGTTTAAAAGAACTATGTTTATACTATTGTAACAGGAGCCCCGTGGCTCACTTTGGTAAAGTGAGTGGAGTGCTGAGGGCTTGCGGTGGCGTGGCCGCTCTCATCATGTACCCCTATTTACTGTGGGTACAACACACAGGCTCCTTCCACCAGGTAAGCCTTTCACATTAAATACAGTGTAGAATCAAGAGAACAAGTCAATAGCTGGAGTAGAGAAAACAGATTGGTTGCCATGGCAACCACACGTAAATCACTAGTGAAATACTCACTATGTGTAACTCACTCTAGATAGGCCCCTATGTTGTTTTCAGAGCAATGCTTGTATTATAAATATTAATATATACTCATTGAATCTGATGTTATGCATATGGTTTAATTATAAATGGTAAATCACAAGTGGTTCAATGGGAATTATCCATGACAATTAATAGACTGGAGCGGAAGGTCAAAAGGAGCTTAAAAATCACTTTAGGACATACAGGATGTTAGAGGGTGGCATCCACCATGGATTGGTAGCCTGACCAACTCTTCTTTTTGTTGAAAGGTTTTATTCAGTTTAGCCTGCCATCTTGGCTCTTTCACTTCTAACAGCACAACAAATATGTGTCCCTTTATATCATGTAGTATTTTGGGTCTTTTCTTTCAAAATTCATTTTTTTGCAACATATTATAACACATGACAAATGTCTATTGCAGGTGACAGGGCTGATGCTTGCGTCCATGGTGCTCTCCCTCTCCTTCCCTGCCTACTTGTTCTACATGTGGAGAAAGATGAACACTACACAAACATTACTCAACACATGATATAATATTTACTAATTTGAAAAACTATATATCTTATCTAAACATGTAAATAGTAGAGCCAAAATAGTGCCGCTGCATATGAGGAGAAAGTCTGTCATATTACAATTAGTCCATAAGAACAGACAAGATATTAGGGCTGACCAAGACAGAGGACTTGGTCTCAGATCAGATAAGTACAAACACTTTAACCTGAATAGACCGATGTCAGAAACGATAGAGGAGAGTTGCCAACTGAAACTAGCTCTTAACAACTTATAGAATGAATTGCTGACTTGATAAATTGCTCTCTTGTTTTTAAATGTCTGACTGTTTTTATGATTGAATTGCGGCGATGATAGAACACAATCTTGAAAAACTGTAGGGGATTCCTATGATCTATTTTAAAGGATCTAAGGTATAGATGAGATCGAAAACACAGAAAAAAGCTTGATGAATTTAATGACATCTACTTGTAAGACTGTATAATCTGGAAACTTTGATAACTCTATTTGTTGATCAGCTCATAGATCTAATAAGGATTAATTTCTGTAGATTCTTATCTACTTGTCAATGGCAACGCACAAAATATAACTGCATCCTGTCAGTCATGCGTCTTTCTTATATTCAACACCAATTGTTAAACTGTTTCAGCCAATAAAAATATTTAAAAAAAAAAATACAATATTAAGATAGAACTGAACAAGCGATGGATATGTGGTGACATATTCAGACTATTTTCTGGCCACAGGAGATTTGATTTGATCTCTGTTTGCCTTTTAATTTCATCTTGCAAACCTACGAAATGATTGGTTGAACTAAATTTACCTAACCAATCAGAAGCGTGTCACAATTTGGCGGCATTAAAACAACAGCCCGCCCAAGTAAAATCGGTATATGTGATGTGTTTTAGGAAAATGAGTCACAAGTCGCAAAATACGGATTTTGAGATAACATTATATGTGAAAAGATAAGATCAAGATGATTCCAATGATAATAAATAATAATCTAATAAGTATTTCTATATCTTAAGTTTGCTATTTTTGTTTGTGGAAAAAAACCCTTTGCACTATTTCTTGGGAGCAATAACCAGTAAAGTAATTAAATGTACTCTAAAGAATTAGCATAGAAATGCATGAATATATTTAATACACTGTTTTGAATTTTGGTACATGGGTCAGGTCGCCTAGAAATGTACAATTGCTTTCAGAATGGCAATTTTAAAAACTTGGTAATTTAACATGTTATCTGATCTTATTTTATAGAGTACATCTCAAATTTTAAGTAGATTATACTACAATAGTCCAAGTGCTTCAAGATTTTTTCTGGGCTAAATTAAAACGTAAATGTATTTTTTCAGCTTTAATCTAAAATAAACCCTCTCCACATATATGATGATGAAAAGCAAAATAAGCCTGGTAGTTGCACATAGATATGTCTCAAAGTAAGTTTAATTGTTACGTAAGATGACTCATAAAGCTTGTGGTCATAGACACTTCCCTTACAGGTGTATTTCACATCTCAATATGGGACAAGGTTTAAAAAAAGATTTATTTTAAATGAATAAATTAAAAATAATTCCTCTATGCATAATATACTACTACAGGCTATAATACATTCGTCTTTCATGCACTAATGCATAGGGATAACTTCCACACTACTACTTTTACATAAATCCCCTTCCTTCTCATCCTATAGAGCTTTTTTAAAAGGGCCATAGGGCCAGGGCTATGCTAAAAAATATCCATTTATATTCGGTTTAGTGTCTAAATGACAATAAAATAATATAAAAAACGTGACAATATAAAGTCCATGTGGCCAGATACCAGAATCCAAATTTGTTTTTCATTTGAACCATTAATGACCTTTTAATCGCATAAAGACCTATAATTATTTCTATTAAAACCAATGTACACGTTACACGTTTTTTTCTATGCTGGAATCAGTTGTGGCACAAGTAAGACATCTTCTAGTGAATTTTGGTAGTGTTTGATACATGTTTTGTCTGTCTAATTAAAAAAATCATTGAATTGTGTCCCATCAGTGATTATAATAAATGCTATTTTTCCAAGGTAGAACTAAATATCAGGTAAAGGTAAAGTAATATTCAAGAAGAGAATGCCTATACATGGATATAGTGGCGGAAATTTAATTTGCAAAGGTGAAACAAGCCATGAAATGAGGGCATTTCTGAATTCAGCTTATGTCCCAATAGTGATACCCAAAATACCTTAATTATCTCTAAAAAGCATGTTTTGATAAGAACTTCACATTATCATTAATGTTTATGAGTATATATTATCATAACAACCAATATCTAATGGTTGATGTTTCCAGCAACTAGATTATGTGAATATACAGCAAAAAGGGCCTTTTTCAGGTGCTTGAAAGGGCTTTGAATTTCGAGAATATAGAATATAAATTACTTGTTGTAAATGACACCCACCTTCTAACATCTGTGCTGCATTCTGTATTCATTAACCACTGTTTGGGGCTTGCATTTAGCTCTAAACGGTATCAAACTGAGCCCACACTGCCATTGTATGGGTGAGCAAATTGAGGTGTGAAAGCAAAGTGTCAAATGCAGGTGTGTGCGAAATTGAGGCTGTACTGGCTTCCTGAATTCACAGATGCCTGATCTTTTGCACAGAGAACGGTTACTATATGCTGATATCAAATAATGAAAAATTAGCAACTTTTATATCAGTTGAATCATTTTCTATGACCTTATTACCGTTTTTGGCCCTATGTCCCAACAGTGATAATATTAGTAGGAAACCTCCCAAGTCTTAGAAAAATTCGCGCAGACCTCCGTTTTTAGGACTATTTAGGCTACACCTAAGTGTTGTTAATTGTACTTCAATTTGATTCTAAGAATGTTATTTCTGCAAAAGAACATTAAGAATAGCTCTTATTGAAATGCTGAAAATAATGGGTCGATCATATTATATAGTAAGGCCCTACTAGGAAGCTAGAGTCTGACATGCATGGAAATGCGGCTTTAGGTACTTCCATACCACTACAACATCTGGGGGAAAAACACTATTAACAGTTAAGTACATTTTCTGTAATTCAACCTCAAAGATGGGATTGATGGAATTTGGAGCCAATTGTACATTTCTAGGCGACCTGACCCACATGTGTTTATGCTATAGACAGTGTTAAGCAATAAAAACATTCACACAAAGACATCTTGTGAATAAAACACTTTGAAAAGTAAGAACTTTGCGACTCATGACTCATTTTCCTGAAACACATCACAATAAGGCAATGGGATAATCTGGCCCTATTTTCGATAAGGAGACAGTTCACGTCACTGATCGTTGATATTTGAGTACTGTTCTGTAATATTTATATATGTCTTCATATTGAATTTGTCAATGAAATGCTGTAACAAGTACATAGTTGTGGGACTGTTGACTTATAACAATTCATTCTAAAACCGTCACTAAATCCTTCAATGACCCTGTTGCATGACAATCTGTGAGCTCGTGGATTATTTCTACGACGTCATAGACGGCCATCTGCTATGTCTGCACTGCATAATATTTTACGACATCCTCTATGACATCGTAGATCTCTTAGCATCCACAATGGGTTTTCTACGCTGCGTCAATACTGACATGTGAAATGTTTTCGAATATTTCTTACTCTAAGAATGGCCGTACGCGTAAGGTGACTAAAAATCAAATCTGAATAGCTCTGATAATGGTTATTTACTTCATTGAAATGATATCGACATACATAATTTTGGTGAAAAAAAACCGATGCCATATTCACTGTGAATATTCTGCCTTGCATAACAAACATACTCTGCAATGCACTGAGACCACATTTACCCATCTTAAAATATATTGATAGTGAAAAAGATCAAATTTATCTATCCAAATGTACCAGTATTAAATTTTAGATATTTTATGAATTTGATACATTATACATTTATTTGTTTTTTGTACTTGTTATGCAACGATCTCATTGTTATGAAATGTTTTGCATACAAATCTTTATTTACAATGCATTCTTCAGCTATTGGCAGTGTAAATAAAATAGTTGTTATTCTTCCCATTTTTTCCTGCATGTCTCATCAAATTATTAAAGATTGTGTCTCTTCTTCTTGTCATGATACTAAAATCTCTGGGCACTTATCTTGTGGGAGTAACTGTAACCTCCTGCCTTGCAATGGCTGAGAAATGTGAATGAATGATGAAAAAGACAATACTTGGAAGCATAAATATTTAAATAGATCAATAAATATAAGTATCTCCTCATCTAATTTATTTCATTGAAAAGGAAACAAACCCAACAAGTATCCAGGAATAACCCCATGGATATATGTTATTTTGGTTATCAGGACTCATTACGTTGTCCCCTACAATCGACTCTTTAGTTAGAGTCAATTTTGGTTTCAAAGTTACCTTCGAACACTGAATGAAATCTTATACATCTACACACGATTGGGTAAGATTAACAATGATCTAGGCATTGAAACATTTTACGAACAAACAGCAAAGATTGGGCTACAAGCAGCGTTGTGAAACAAAGCCCTGAAGCGGTTCTACATAAAAAGGTACTTCTATAGGCTGTCCTCATGGAATAGGATCAAGAATTTGAAGTCGAATCGGTCCCTGAAATATAATTGTGGACATTTGTGAAGCCCTGTAGCAAAAACAACCAAACAACATCTTCCAGAAGGTAGAACATCTTTAGTTTTTGACCGACATTAACTGACACTTTGCCTTTATTGTGATAGGCCCTATACAGCGATCAGTAAGAAACAGGGGAAATACTCTGTGCTATTTTTATAACAAGCAAATATAACACCACTTGGTTTAGTAGGCCTATCTTCATTGCAGAACAGAACATTGTAACCTATAAATGATAGGTTCCCCAGAACATTGTTGAATGGATTGTTCCAACACGATATGAAGACAACATACACTGACTGCCATGTTACCAAACACATCCTAGACAAAAGAGGTCCATGGTGACCTATTTACCGTACCTCACCAAGTAAAACATATAAGATATAAAGTTTTAAAAGCTGAAATAACTCACCACGATGAGGACAGCCTCCTCTTTTTAAAGCAAAACTCGGCGGTTGGTTGACTCATGTTGGTTCATATTCTACAAGCGTTTAGAAAGGCGGCGTTTAGAATGGCGGCACTGGCGGATTAGCCGTAGTGACACTAGCCGAGTTGTGGCAGTGGCATGACATATTTTAAAGTGGCATGTGACCATAAAGTAGCTAGATCTCCCTTGCTCTCTTCTTCTCTTCTTCTTATCTATAAATAGCTATAACTTTTAGGCTCCATGCAGTGATGTGGACGCACATTCGGACACGTAGAATGCGGATCTATTTTCATAGATTAAGAAGAGGGGAAACACCTGAATGTCTGTAATTCCTTATTTGCTGACGTTACAAATTAAGCTGTTACACAGGCCAAGCTTTATCCCACACCTTGTTACTCTCAAAAAGAACCTAAACTGGCCACCATAACTAGTAGATAATGTCCACAGCCCCAATAATATAAAGTTGAACGACAACTGTGTAACATGATTTAGATACCAATAGGACATGGTAGGATGAATCCTTCTTTTAGCATAGAACGTAAATAATATTTCTCTACATATCCAATTGTAACGAACAAACTATTTCCATAAACTAAGTTGTCATTTTTTAAAGAACAAGTATTAAGTTAACGGTATTGATCTATTTAACTATTGATCGATTTAACTTTACAATTAGTGTGAACTTAATGTAGCTACCTCACCTGGCGTTTCCAAGGGAAACGTTTTCTCATGGTCAAATACTTGTGTCCGATGTCAAGTTATAGTTACTGCGATTTAGTCATGCTCAGACTGAAAATGTTACTTGAAACAAATTCATATTTACATGTTTGGTCGAAAGGATGATTGAGATTGAAGAGTGTAGTTGGGGGTATTTGAATTCATTTAGGCTCCCAGGGCAATATCTTCTAGTATACTAGAGTTCTATTTTATTTTCCATTTTATTATCTAACGACCATAAGTTATTATAAGAATTTAAACTCAATGGTGGGAAGTGCATCCTATGAATAATAGAAGCAACAGAAGGAAACAAATTAGTGAGATTAGTAATAGGAGGGTTCTCACCAGAAAGATGACAGTATAGTGGGGCCAAACACTCATCAAGTGGGGTCTAGCTAGGGGCATGCTCCCCAGGAAAATTTTGAGCAGAATGAGTGTTGTTTTAGTGTGTTCTGCTAATTCTTAGGGCAATCCCCTAGCATTAAAAGTTTACTATATATGGGTATTTATCAGGTATTAGGAATTAGCGATCTCCGTCACTTTTGGTGAAAATATAATCATAGTGAAAAATCCTAGAATGATGAGAATAAGGTAGCCCTGTGGCTTGATAATTGTAGGGATATAAAAGATATCTTCCAAATACTACCATACATTTTTCTGTGACACAAATTTTAAAAGCAAATGTCAACGAAATATGACAGCCATTTTGCAACGACCCCATCATATCTTCACTGAAAGTTGCTAAATTGATATATCAGGCTCTTCTACAATGACTAAAAATAATAAAAATGAGCATCATTATGAAGAAATGTTGTTGCTTTAATCTAACGGTTTTTATAATTCATCTAGTCGGCATTAAATATGAAATATTTACATTTGAAATTAATGGGTTTGAAGAACACTGTGTCGAATCAAACTGGGAAAAAAGGTAGAATGATTGGAAAAAACCTGTTGATGCTTGGAATTGTGACACTTTTTGTCTTGCGTTTTACTCTGAAGGAAATGATGGTAGAGAGTAGGTAAAAGTATACTCGTGAAGCCCTTGAAATTATCTTTAAAATGATACCAAGGCAGATTGAATGTGAGTAGTAGAAGCTGATATTTGCCTAGAACTTCTAGTAGAACATGTTCTTTTTATTATTAGATTTTATTTTCTCCTTAAGCATTCATAATCAAATTTACAAAGTCTTGCAGGAAATTATTATGTTTCTTACACACAGGCCTTCTAAATATGTCCGTAAAATACAAATGTAATGAATGGGTGTAATACATAAGCAAGGTTGTCTATCTTTTAACTAAATATGTCACACCATTTTGTTTTGTCTAATCGACCTGTATAATTATATATCGATTTTCAACATTTTTAAATCTATGATATGTAAGTTTTCATCATAGTAAGTTTCACTGATACAATTGAAATTTTACATTTTCGTGTCAGTGTCGACTGACTATTACCTAATATATAATTGTAACTGTAATTCACCCAGGCCGGTCCCTAGACAATTAAGTATTAGTTTGTATATAATAAGTCCCTTTCAATAGGTGTGAATTTCTGGGACCATCAAGATGTGACGATAAATAGTTGATTTAACCACAAAATAATGTTGTGTGTATTAAATGTCCCTCAAAATGTCCAAATGTTATCAACTACAATTCCAGTCTCAGTTTTTCTTTAGAAAACATGACCGCCTCCATTTTTGGTACCAGGTAAGGTTTTTCTATATATATGTGAAGAGTTTCGTTGTTGTATGTTTTGCACTGTTACATGCACCTTTGATAACAAAACAATGTGCCATGAAGGCATATTAGAAATGTCATTCAAGCCTTGCTTCTTGTGTGTTAACTTCCCTGACACCATTTTTTTCTTTTCCTTTTTAATTTCATTAAACCTGTGTATGTATTTATACAGTGTTTCATTGTTCTCTTATTAATATAATTAGGAACGACAAGGTAGACAATTATGTAGTATAGCATAGATCTATAAGAAGTGTAGAAACAAATACAGAGGGACCGGAAATGTAACTGTCACGTATGAACATGTTTTTTCATGAAGTAAAGGAATCGTTAATATTGGGCTCCATTCAATAACAATAAAGACATTATACATGCTTTTGATCAAAGTGCACATTCCCTTAATATTAAATTATACAAAACATATAGAGCATAGCTCCCGGAACTTCCCCTAGCACCCGGAACTTCGCCAACGCTGGAATTTCAGACACATTTTGTGTGGGTTCTTAAATGTTGAAGTCGATCCATGATGCCTGGCTGGGGTATATTAATCTACCTTCAAGTTCGTCCATGCAAGGAATACACCTGGCAGTATTGCACCATGAGTGTAATGTTTCCCTGGTGAGCAAATATCAAACGCTGTCCTCACTGACGTATTTTATATGTGTTTTCTACTGGAGGGGAACACCAGATGCACATTCAAATTGGCCTGGTTTGAAGCAGGGTTTACATTTAAGTATTTCAAAACTCTCATATCTCACATCATTGTAATTATTATCAAGTCTATATGTTGTTGGTTATGCATGACATTATTTTCTGGGAAAAGTTTCCTTTATTCTCCCAGTTCTCACAAATCATGCATCATTAATGTTACTAGATACAAAAAAATTGCAATTAGGTTGTTTATATATGACTCACTGAGCGAAAATTTGGAATCTATTTCCCACCTTTCATTTTAGGTAAATGGAGATAGTAACTTAATCCAATGAGTGCAACCTGCTTCAGAATATCGCTTCCTGCTTTCCATATATTTTTGTCTGAAAGATAAAATATTAGTGATAAGTATGGTGTAATTTTCACTATCTCTAATTCTATGTATAAAGCATAACTATAAAGTCTCAAACCGTGATAATGTATTTCTTTTAATCTCGTAGGGAAAGATTCTTGGGTTTTCACATGATCAGACATATACTATCACCTCCTTCTGACTTGGTAATTTGGGACTGCAGCTCTGTGTGTTGTTTTCTGAAGTCTGCCTCCATTTCCTGCCTCTTATTCCTTTCTTCTTCCAACATCTGCTGGCTTCTCCTCTCAACTTCTATCAGTTTGTCTCTTGCTTCTTTCTGTCGCTCAGCGTCTATCTCATTTCTTTCCATTTCCTGTTCCATCCTTTTCACTTCTAAATCCCTCTGCACTTTCTGCTGCTCAAATTGTGCTTTCAGGTTCTCTTGGTGCATCCTTTCCATTGCGTCCATATGTTCATGGTTCATTGTTGCAAATCTTTCCATCATTGCTTCATATTCTGCATGTGACTCCCTTGCTGCCTGATCCATCATTTTTAGTCTCTCCTCCTTTCTATCATTTTCAGCTTTTTGTTTTTCTAATTCCAGCAACAATGCATGTTCTTGTTGCTGCTCTCTTAGCTTTGCCTCCATCATTTCCTGCTGGTGTTGGCGTTCTCTTTCAACTGCCTCTTGCAAATGTTTCTGCTCATCTGAGAATTGTTGTTTAGAGTGTTCAATTTCTTTTCTCATCTGTTCTGCCTCTTTCTTGAAACCCTCAGTAATTAGCCTTTTCTGTTCATTGATTCTCTTTTCATGAATTTCCTTTTGTTGTTTTTTGAGTGCTGACATCTCGTCTCGATGCTTCTCTTCCATTTGTTGCTTCGTCTCTTCCATAAAGTTCACATTTTCTTGTGCCAACTGCTGAAGATGCCTTATTTCTTCCTCATCCCTCTTTCTCTGGGACTCCTGTATAAAGGTTTGCTGCTTCATATCTGTTGGAGGAGGAACACCAAGTATCAGCAATATATATACTTGATAATAATGGCATTGAAACATCTCACATATTATTGATATCAATGCTGTTCAATGGTATTCTCAATTTTCATAATGAATTGTCTGAAATATGTAGCATATAAAAACTGAACTAAAGTATGTTTCAGCGAATAAATCATTTATGCAAAAAAATCGAACCAAGCACAAAAATTAAACTTGGGCTCACCATATGCATGATTTCTATACTTTTCCTAATTTTTCCCTCATGTAGATATCAAACTGAATATCATTCAGGCTTCTGATACCTCTTAGTTTATTCTTACCTCATCAAACATGAATAAAATATACCTTCAATTTTCTTCTGATCCTCTGTCATCTTTTCATCAGCTGCAAGAATTGCAGCTGTAGTCGTGGTTGATGTATGGATATAATCATCAATCATCCTTTCTTTCTGAAAGTATTCAGTCAAATATGATTCATTTCACTTCTTAGCAACTGGTGGCATAATCCAGTATGCAGTATTAAGGTATCACTCTCCTATATAAACCCACAAGAATTGCTGATGCTGGTTTTCTAGTAAAAGGAACAAGGATTAGACAATTGATTGAATTATTTACTGAAAAAATAATTGTTAATATGTTTGAGATGATTCAGAGTTATAGTTGCCTGTTGAAACCAACCATAATAGAACTGTATACAAATGTTAAAATTAGTGGCAACTCTGTCTATGTTTTAAAGTGTCTATAGAACCCATGCATTATTTGAAATCAATGAATAGCTAACAAACATTAACTAACCTCAACCCCAAGTCCTTGATGTTTGCGATAAGCCTGTTTGAGGTGCTCCAGATCTGTGGTATACTCCTCAAAGCCACCAGGTTGGGTATATTTCCCCTTCTGTAGTTTCTGCTTCATTCCCATCTCCAACAAGTTCAATAGTTCCTGGCAGCGCAGTTTTGAGGCATTCCTGTTCTCACTGTCATACTTAGTGTAAATCTTCAGCAGTTCCTCCTAGATGAAAAAAATGTATGTCAACACAAACAGACACGGCATTTCTTAGTTCAAGCTGTTTATTTTTACTATATTATATATAGTGCCAATGAAACAAATGACTAAGCTAGCTAGGTAATATGGTGCTGAGCCAGATGAGCCATGGCCCCATGTGAAAACCACTTTCGTAGAAAATTAACACAAGCTTAGTACTGCCACCAAAAGCTCTGGTCCGGGGAAACAGTATTATCAGTATAAATTGAAAAACATGGAAGAAAGAGTTGGGGAAGAAGTCATAATTATTTATATTCATTCATTTGCCCCCTGAGACGTTAGGGATTCCATTTTATCCATTGCAAATGAAGTAAGCTTTTGCGCAGCCCCCCCCCCCCCCCCAATAAAATGAATAGTTTTGATAGTCAAAGTCTATTTCTACCTTGCCAAGGCCTGTCGCTTGCCAGCCTCCCATTTGGACTGACTAGGAATGGGGGTCACTGTTCCCAACTCAACTAGCTCAGTGTATCATTGCAAGTGTCATATTGATTCAATTTATACTTGCATTATCCAAACGTAATACCTCACATATCCCAGAACCCTATTTAACTGACTTTTCTCACTTAATGCAATCTTCGCCTCTCTAATTGTTTCACTAATTGAAAGAGAATGATATCAACCGCTAAATACGTGAGTTCAAGAACAAAAACAAGCCCCAAATATAGAGATATTAGGGAAATAAAAAAGAAAATTGATCACTATCAAAATGTAAAACAGTACATGGAATTCAAACTTACAACTTACTGGTTGGGAGTACAACGCAATACCAGTATTCCATTGCTACTAGTTTAAGGACATGCAAGCTTCTCAATGTTTATTCCACTAGCAATGTTTATTCCACTGGCTGGTAGCCTAAGAGGCATACCACACGCCATAATTATGTATTATAAACCTGCCCGCCCCGCCCATTGGTTCAAACAAAGCATTCCGTCATCTATTGTATGTGATATCAACACAATTTCTTGAATATTGCGGGATAGGCTCTGCCAGTATCTGCGCACTCTCTAGATTGACTCCCCCATTCAAATGGGTTTGTTTGGAGATGTTGGTGACATTATCTAGAATTATATGATAACAATAGGATGCTTACAGAATCCAAACCTAATCGCAATTGCAGATAAACCTAACAAAAAGTATGACATTTCTGTGACAATGTTATATATATTTAGTAGAAAGTGAATGTACATAGGAAGTAATGATATAATCCACCTATCATATTGAAGTAAAACTTACATGCAGATGTTTCTGGAAGCTTCCATTGGCATCCATGATGACTTTTGAAGCAAAATAACTGATCGCCTTCTTCTGACATTGGATGCTGACCTTTGAGAGTTCCCCTTCTGTCTCTGTGGGCAGCTGCAGATTTGTATCAAGGAGATCTTGGTAGAGTCTGATAGATGCATCTAGGACTTTGTGGTTCTCCAGAGTTGCCATCATGGTAAAAGCATTTTCTACACATGGTACAACACCTTCTCTTATTGATTGTAGGTATGACTCAACCAAGGATACAAACACTATAAATAACAATATAGGGATCAATGTACTAAAGCATTATTGTTAACCAGGTAATAAAACTAACAGACAGAAAATGTGCCAAAAACTCAATATTTATTTTATATCTACATCAAAAGCATCATCTATTGCAAAATACTCCTATGGTTGAGAAATTGAAGTACATTTATTTGAATCTCTGTTATAAAGCAACATGATTTTAACATACTGGCTCCATTTATGTTATGGCCATTTGGCAGCTTCATGGCTGGGCATTCCCGGAAGACAAAATCTGTGAATTCTTTTGAGTTCTCCAAGAAGTCCTCACCTAATTCTGCCTCTTGAAGGTTCTCGAGATTCTTTAACTTTCTCCTATTGAAAGAGAATCCCACCCATGGATATATATGCATTTTTTATAGTTCACAGTCATCTTTACAGTATTCCATCATGAAATAAATATATCTATCTTTATTTCCAAACGTAAAATGTACACATCTTCTGTCGATTGACAGGTCTTCCAGAAAGTGCTTAAGGTGAAATGTTATAACAAAAAGCAATAAGATACATAATACATTATATGTTATACAGTGTGTCACCCACTGATTTTACAATTCAATTTAGTCTCAGGTTTTTATAGATCTAACATTGAACGACTCTGTTATACAATCAAGGCACTAATCAATGATATTTACTGATATCTTCAGTTTTAGATTGGTATCATTTTATCATTATACAATATATACATCATGTGTAATTTTGTTTTGTTTACATGAGAGAGTTTCTATCCAAGATAAACAGTTATCCCACATTTTACTTCAATTTCAACTGAATTCTTAAGATTCAACATATATATTCATGTATTTTATGATTAAAATAAAGTAAGCTTACGTTGATGTTGGACGATCAAATGTAAAGCATCTTCTGGTTTTGAAATACTTTCTGATGCACCTTCTTGATTCTATGAACTCCTTGCTCTTTCCTTTACCAAGATTAAGGAGATGTTCAAGATACTGATCGGCAGAGACTTCTTGACCATTTATCTCAAGTTCCAGGCAGAAGTCCCTCAGGGCCATGACAAACAGTGGGAAATGAATATCCAAACCATCATCACTTTGTTCATCATCGCCTGATCTTGTTTTGATCTTTTTAGATATCTCAGTTACAAAGCTGGGGAAATTCAAGTCAAAACAACTCCTTGGATTGGTTACTATTTAGAATTTTAGGCTTCTCAGTGCGTTGATAATATTATTTTATTTTGCCTAATACCATCATACTGACGTTAATAGAATATAATATTTAATTGTCAAGGATGTGTGACACAATCTGGAGACTGGTTCGTTAATTTACAAGAAGATCAACTTCCGATATTTTGTCTTTAGACAAATCAAAGCACTGGATTAGAAATCAATTTGACAAATTAATAACAAAAACATCAATCCTAGACGAAAAGCGTCCCCAAAAGATGGCAGCACTAGTTGCCGTCGAGGTAACTCCCTGACAGTTGGCGCAGGCGCCCCAGACCCACAGGGTCGGGACAAGGTAGGAGAGGGCTTCCAGGCATATCGCATTTAACTTTTTAAAAACACATGTGACGAACAATTCCAGACCCGGATTCAGACTCCCCCTCCTATAACCCTACTGCTCATACAAGGCCGTTGTCCACAGAGCTGTAGAATAAACGATTTCGGCCACTTTTCACCACTACGCATGGGTTGGCCCTACTCATATCACTAGCAAACTTCAGCCTCACTACCACTACCACTACCAATTCCGTAGCTCAGCGGCTAGAGCACTGGACTGCAGGCGTGAAGGTTGAGTGTTCAAACCTCGCCCGGGTCCGTCAGCTTTTTTTTATCATCCTCTATGTGTTGGGCCGTGTAGAGCTGTCACTTTACATGGCCTGGACGGGACGGAGGCGGGGACAGAGGGTGGGTTTGCACTGGGTGCTGGGGGACGGGGAAGGCTGGTGATTTGAAAAACAAAATATCCATAATAATGTTTCACTGTGTGCTAAGAAAAACGGCCTAAATATATCCAAATAACATTCGCAAAGCGCCGACTAGCAGCTGCCACTCACTGGACTAAAGCAGCTCGTTTACTTGCAGAACTGATGCATATGCTAAATTCTTGAAGGAAAAGGATACTGGAGTTTGGTAATCATATCATCATTGATGGCACCTAGGAAATTATAGACCAACGTACTGGAAAGTAGGGTGGATAATGTAAATATCCAGTTGTCATGGTTGGGATCTCCCTAAAACAACAAATTATTTCAACACTGAAACGTATGTTACTCCATACAGGTCTGGTAAAGGGATACACAGTTCTGTTTGTCAGCTGAATTGACTAAAAGTATTCTAAAGATGGTCATAACTATACAGTTTGATTTTGGGGACTGTCGCTGAAATAATTATATCATATGTTTCATTCCACATTTATGTTGCAAACATAGCAGATTAAACTAGTTAAGTAGGCAAACTGATGTTGATTGAATCAATGCTTAAGGATGAGGTCCATTGGCATGCTACTCCTCCCGTTACTATGACATTCAATTGCTGCCGTTTCTTTAGAAGCAACAGCAAGTAACTGTAAGTAACCGGAACGGGTGCTATTGGCACGTTACTTCTACATTACTTCTATCTTTACTCTGAGATATTAGCAGACAAGTGAAACATCTTTAATAGAAGCAGTGCCACTCTATGTTTAAAAAATAAACATAGAGCCACACAAGAAACGGGAGGTATTGTGGTGATGTATTACAACGTTGTTACTGCTCCTGCTTCCACAATCAAGTAACGAAAGGAGTAGTCACTTACCAATGGAACCCATCTTTTAGTACTAATTAACATGTACTAATGCACATGCTACAATAATTTAACACAAGTTTTGTTTCAATTGAGTTGGAGAGAGAATCCAAAGTCAGTATCATCAAATCTTCCTCTGTTCTATTAAAATCTTGAGCCTGTGCAAAACTTACTTTTTCAGCATCACCAAGACCTTCTGTGTCCATCAGCACTAGGTAGGTTTCTTTTTTCATTGGGTGGGGCCTTACCCATATCCATATTCCCTTTGTCTTGCTCTGAATGGTTGACCCAAGTGCAAATCCTGAAAATATTATATGAAGAAGATAAAGGACCGAAAACATAGTCCTTTGCCAGTGTTCTCAGCTAATTCTGATGAAACCCTTGATGAAATCGTCTAAGAAAGGCTCACCTGCAGATTTTCCAGCCAGCCTGTTCATAAGGTAAGACTTGCCAGAGCGGTATAGACCAGCTATCGCCACTACCACCATTTTGCTGTCCAGTGTTTCCATCTGTTTCATTATCTCCAGGTTGGCACTCAACTTACCATCCTTATTGGTCTCTATCAGACATTGTGGCTCCAAGAATATGGGCAGATCATGATTACGTGCCATCTGAAAAGATTTGGGATAGTATTAAATGTTTAATGCCTGAATTCTGGTTGACATAGTTTTATTTTCTGGAAGGATGGAGAATCTTTATTACCTATCACTGTTACCATTACTAAAAAAAATGGAATGAGCACATGATGTCATGTGACCTCTAATTTTAGTCACATTCCTAGATTAGCAGCACATCCCTCAGTCCTCTCAATGGAAACGTCAGGCTGTAGATTAGCACCAAGTCCCTCAGCATCACTCAATGGGCACATCAGGCTGTAGATTAGCACCAAGTCCCTCAGCCTATCTCAATGGGCGCATTAGGTGGTAGACTAGCAACAAGTCCCTCAGTCTAACTCAATGGGCACATCAAGCTGTAGACTAGCATCAAATCCCTATAGGCATCACTCAATTGGTACATCAAGCTGGGGTCTGTCAATGGGGGCAATCACTGTGTTGCCTATGGTAGATCTCTCCAGTGGGACCAACAGTACCTCTAATATCATATGAATATGAGACAATTAACTTCTTTGATTAAAATTCATTTTTGGATGGGGGAGTTGCTGGTCAACTTCTTTGTTAGTGTCCAAATACAATGGCCTATGTAACGCTTTGCACAAGGTACATAACTTATATTCTACATTCACCAAGACTGACTATGCTGCTTAAAATTGGGGAAAGGATTTTGTGGATGACCCTGTGACGTCACCTACTGCCTGCAGGATCTGCTGGCTCCATAGCCTACTCCTTGGGCCAATTAATATCTTCAGAAGAGATAGATCTATTTCTAGGCACCTACTCTTACTCCCAAGATCATGCCTTTAGTTTCCGTTATTATCACTTATCACCAACCAATATTTGTATAAATTTCACACAGATTAACATTAACCAAATGGAATTTCCTGCAAATCCCTGCACATTTTGTGTTTTTTTACATCTTCAGATGTAAACAAATATTAGGAAAATAAGAACCATTTAGTGAAGGTACAGGTTCATATAGAAACAAAGTAAAAGGAGACATAAAGGAGTCATAGTTACTGTTAGTTACAGTCACATAGTTGATTTCTGGCAGGGAATATGGTAAAGAATGCATCGGTTGCCATGAAAAAAGATCGCAAGATGAGGCACATAACATCATTAATGACAACAGTGTAAAGTGGGACAGACCAAAACTCGAGAGTCAAAGCTGAAGTAGTCAGCACAAGTATACAATAAAAAGGAATGATCTAAAAGAACATCAAGAGAAGCAAACGAATAACTAATGAAAGTAAAGATGATAAATATGATGATGGAATATAAAAATACATAACTGTATAATTGCCGAACCTTGAGAATTGTGTCTTTTATCCCAATACATGGATCCTTTTATCGATGATTATCTCTTTGTTTTTTACTGTCAACTGTAAGTTGGAAAATCCAAAACGCACACCTGTAGTCCCTTTTCATTGGTGACGTCACAAGAGAATGTACAATTCGTCTTCACCAATCCTTGCAAATAATCCAAATTTAAGACGAGATCTATGCTGGAAATATAATGTAACACACCAAACATTTATTTTAATCAACATAATATTAAATATACTCAAATATACCAACTATTTGTCATTTTTCAACGTTATTACGCAGAATTTACTAAATGTGTAGTGCTGCCAATTTTATATTTTCTGACGACCTGATCCATTATATATGTCAAAATGTCTGACCATGTATTGATATTGGAAGTGGGCCGAGACAGTGCAAAGGGTCGTTGCTTGGGGCCGAGATTAGGTTGTCTAGGATAGATACGAATAGGACTTAGGAATAGGTCTGTTCTCAAGTGGATATTTCTTTTCGTACGGCTAATTTTACTAAGTGGTTTTCAATGACACTAACAAAATATTAAATTAGATAACAGTTAATACAGTGGATGATCTTGAAACAGCATGTTGCACTGGTGCAGAGTTTTATCTTTGTGTTTATCGACTTTGTGTCTTTCTTGTATTAGTAGACGGGTAAATATTTATCGAGATCGCTGTAGGTCCTAATGTTATCTAATTACATGTCAAATTTGTGAATTCTCAAATCGGCTGGGCTAACGATTTTTTATCTGTATCCTCTGAAAATATTGGGGGGTGGGGTGTATAATACTAAAAATACAAAATCGTAAAATTCTATGCAGTTGTTAATTAGCTTGAAACCAAACCATTTTTAAAAAAAACATGATTATTCAACCTGTCAACAAAGCAAACCACTCCACGAGCATTATACATCCAAAAATACATAGCTCGTTCCTCACTGCTAAGACCTGTTGATTTATCCCAACCTCGCTCACACCGCGAGGTATACATTAAGTTTTTGTAAAGTACCCGGCAAATGGCTCATCTCGCCTAGATGTAATCTCGACGCCGATCCGCTTTCACCAAGGTCATCTTTGCATATTTCAAAGTTGAAGGGGAAAAAAATCAACTTTTCTCTGTTAACATTTTACAGCTTATATTTATATGGCTTTCTATGCGTTTAAAGCTACTCTCCCAGCTATTTTCTATACAAACCTGAAATTTCACTTATTTAGAGAGCAAATACCCTATCCCACCTTATCCCAAGAGGTTGGGTCTCTTTCTCAAGGTTAAATATAATATTTGAGAAGAAATACACCTCCAAACCTCTGTGGTGTACATACTTAAAAGGCCTTACTCATCCTGTCTGTAAGGTGGTGACCTCTGGTGGTCCCAGAGTTCTCCTGCGCATGCTCAGAAAGAGACAGATCATGGGCACAGAGGGTCAAACATGAGGCTGGGCCTGGTACAGAGGCGCCACCCTGTGTCAATAGGGTGCAACTTATTAAAACATCTACGCACATGCAACGCATATTCCTGTGTGTCCCCGATCGTAAAATCACAGAATTTAGACATTCATCTTACTTTTCATAAAGTAAGAGATTGATAATATTGAGTTTGGGAACTAATATGAAGGTAATTCCAGAAGAACCACTCAATCGTAATTCCTGGGAAAGCAGCTTTAACTACCATAGGTTTCAATACATTTTTCATTATTTTTACACAGTTATTATTTTAAATGGTAGTTCACCCTTATTGAATAATTTCTGCCTCTGAATTATTGCTTTTATTTGCAATATAATCCATCCTATGACCTTAGCATTAATTGTTGCTATCCGTTCTTATTCCAAACATAATGTCTCTTGGATCTATATTCATCTTAGCACGATTTTCTTTTAGAATCATTTTATCATCACCTGTTTTGTTTAGATATCCTGTCAACTCAATCCAAAACCATTTTACAAATTCGTAAATGTGTATGTTTTCGCCAAGGACTTGGTAGTTAAAAAGTAAAGGGTCACCATACAGGCTTACAAGGAAGTTGCAACCGTGTTCATACTGCATGCAATTACTATAATACTGCGGTTGTGAAATAGAAATCATCATTCAGTATGCAGAAAATGTCATTCACCCATTTGTAGGAATTGGTAATTTTAAAACATTGTAAGCGCAACTACAAATTTAGGATTGACTGTTAAACTTACGAGAATTGGAGAATGTAGTTTACATTTGTCTCAGTCCAATGTGCTACTCTGTCAACAATGACAGATAATCAAATAATTATGTTCTATTCACTAGTACTATATGCATTACATTTGTTATATTTACATTACATTTGTCATATCCCGGATATAATACATTGATAAAGGTAGAAAAATAAGTTTACAATTATCTGAATATGATTAATGAGAAATCCCATGCTCCCGATTCCTCCATACATATAATAGTATGCTACTGATATGATATATAGATAGAATGTACCCAGGGTTATGCCATCGAGGTTGCATAATTTGTATTTCATGTCTAATAAATGCTATTGTCAAGAACATCGTCTTTCGATCATCGTCTATCAACATCTATAATTATTTATATATATATCTGCTTGAAGATTTTCTACCCAGAGATTTCCAACACTTTTGCTGACAGATAATTCATTGTCTTACCCTCCACTCCCTCCCTGGTCCTACTTCCCTTACTTATTGTCCCATAGCATAAGTGAGAATTTGCAAGTATAGTGGAGCCACCTGGTGATGAGATATGCTGCAAATTCCTGATCATAGTCCACTTATCCTTCTACACTTGGCTTATCGCTAACATGTTTATAAGTGGCATTACCAACGAAAATATACATATAATCACATCTTAAGAGGGTAACTAAGCACAGATAACCCTGGTATGTGAGAGTGTTAATATGTACTGACAGTAGCTACAGATGTCGCCATGGTAGTCCAATGCTATTGGTATTCTACCATTATAACTATGGAGTTAATTAGACAGATTTTTCGGGCTCGTCGGAAGATCTATTCTAAGAGGCTTTTTTCCAGTTCTACATATTCTTATGGAATAAAAATTCAACATATATAGGATGATGGTCGTTGATGTCTACAATTCACGATGAAGAAAGTTAAAATAATATATTATAAAAAGTAAAATTTTCAATGTTAAAAATGTTTAAACATGATTTACATTTCGTTGAATGAAACATCACCATTGTGAAATTTCACGAAATAAAATTTACCTAAAAAAGAAAGTTCTATGGATGTCACTGTGGAAGCTGAGTGTTAAATTATTGTACTGACAGTAGCTACAATTAACCGTTTACCATGTTCCATTACATATATGTGACAAGCACGAGCAGAAATTCTGTAGAACTGTGCTGAAGATGACTGATAAAAAATGCTTGTGCAAATGAGGTTTACATATTTATAAAGGCCATGATAATTACTTCATATTTTCTACTACTCTTATGTGCAGCTACCTGTAGCCTTACTACCTTTATCTCTGACTGATGGTCATACTCAGAGTAAGGGCGCTAAACCAAATAGTTATGAGGATATTTTAATGAATTATTATTCATTTTTTAGAAACAAATATCTGTTAAATCTTGATCTTGTCATATGAAATACACGTATATGGGGAGTGTGTCTATGATCATACATTTTATCAGATATGATACTGAGTAACAAAATTAACTTTGACGCATATCCACATAAAACTACTGGAGTTATTTTGCCTTTTATCATCACATACATGTGTGGAGAGGGTGCAATTTGAATAATATTCAGGAAACTTTATACCTTTTTTACATGTTTTATCAGGACTAGATCACGGCAATGGGGATCTTCCTCTACTACCTGGGATGAGGAGGTAAAATTGGGGACCAGCTCATTATAAGCAAGAGGATCATTTTCTTGATTATGAGGGGCTGCATCAGCCAGTGTTATTTTCTTAAGGATGACATCACAGCTCTCGCAGGGTATATAATAACCCTTTTGGTAGAAAACTGAAGGGGTATACCCAACGCAATAACCAAGGACTGAAAGCAACAGATATCTGTGTTGTGTTTGGAAGAAAACCTATATATTTCACCTATTTATTTTAAACATCAAGTTATATTCTAATCGTTTAAAATAGTTTGAGGTCACCTCAGACAACTATATTGTCACTTTAAATTCTTTCTCTTATATAGGTATATCTGTAGATTCCTTTAAGGGGAAATCAAATGTTATTATTCATTATTTCCCTACATTTCTCTGGTCCTATCCAGCATATCATATATATTGAATACATTTCTCAATGACAGAAAGAGAGAGCTCAGAGTATCGTAGATGCGTGGAAATGTTTTTTTGTTTCTGTCAAAGACAGTCGTTCCAACAAAACCCTCTACAAACTACTATATGGTTAACAATAAACAATAAACATTAAAAGTTAAAGGATAATACTTGGTGATAACATTGTGATGTTATTCGAGAGAATTATTTGATTTAGGGCTAAATCTGTTATCACATAGGAATATCCTCACCCCTCTTATTGGTTAACATGGCGATAATAAATGTTGACGGATTTGACACAGCATCGCACTTCTCACCGGGAGTCAACTTCTGAACTAGAAATAAAGGTTCTAAGAGGATCTAATCACCATTGTAAGGACAACAAAATAGAACCATTTTTCGGTAGCCTCGAGTAAGGTAGCAGATAAGAGAAGTTATACTCTGAACTTAGTCTTGATAATTTAAACTATAAACATTTATAAACATTGAAGCATCAAGCAGACTGAAGGATGAAACTGGTAGGAACACTCTCAGTGAAATAGTGGTGTGACTATGGTGGCTTTGGTGTATTGATTCAAATCAATATTTAGATCATGTACCTTGATTCGTTTAGAATCGAATATTTTTTGCTTAGAGTGAAATATTTCTTTTAGCGATGACCCAAAAAGAGGAGAAGGTTTTGAGTTTTGAGCCAGAATGCACTGAGCATCGGTTTTCAATTCGACCTAGGGAAATATACCAAAAAATACCAAGACTATGATAAGTACCAAATAAAATAAATATTTCTTTACTAAGTTAAATAGTCCACTATAAGGAGGCCTCACCACCTCTCTACGCCTACAGAACCCACTTCAGTTCTCAGTAATTTAGTTCAGGCAATGATACAATGCTATATATAAAACAGTCCTGTTTCAATGTGGGCGTCTGCAAGATTACACATCTATGATCAAAGAATGACTTCAACAACTGACAAGAGCGTAGCAACAGTTACATCAACGTCAACGGCAACCTGCTCTCATTGATAAACGTCACGATACGATGCGTTTCCTCTGTTTCGTTTTCTAAATCAGTATAATACAGTCTAAGTGGGTATATTTGGATTCAATCGATAAGAAACAAGTTTATCTAAATAGGAACAACATAAATTCAGCCTCTATGGAGCATTTGACGTGAATGATCTGTTGCACTTTGGTTTGGTATTCTTTATTTCACTGAAACAATCAACCAACCTTTTATCCATTGGGCAACATATTTTAAACATCAATGTTATCTTAAAGGCCTATAGATGCATACTTGACTGGATAATTGAGTTCAGGTGTTGTCTAGTATTTCTACTAGACATTGTCGTGCATGTAAAGTGCTGAGGTTTCTGTCCCATTCCCAACCGATTTGCTTTATTATTTGCAGTTTTATATTTTTGTTTTTGTTTCATTTTAATCAAAGGCCATTACAATATTTATAATATATTACTTTGAAAATACGCATATCCACCGTAGATGTTTTAGTGCGTTGAGATTCCTCAGCCCCAAATAAAACAAACCCTATAATATTCGTTTTTGTTGTTGTTTCAAATACTTAAGCTACTCAATTAAAAGATTGGACGACCCATTCTGGCATCATTTCTTCAAGAAAGATATGTTCTTATTGTACGGTGGACATGCTTATTTTAAAGCAAGTTATCAAAGACAATAACAAAATATTGAAAAATGAAAAGCTCTTGAGATAAAACTATATAAGGGTACCAGAGACTTAAGAAGAAATGGACTGCCAACGACAGTGCTGTTATGGAACTATCACTGGATCGGAGTTAATAAAGAAAGGAACTATAGATAATGATAACTTATGATTTTTATTTTTTTATTATTATTTTAATTCGATCTTAGAAGGAAACGTGCCTCTATTATATGAAGTGCCGTCTATATCTAACCGTTAAAGCCTTATCAAGGAGATAACCTGATGTAGAGGGCATGCGAGCGATTATTTTCCTCCTCAGCCTTTGTATTGCCTCTGGTAGGAACATAATAGCAAACCAGTACAAGCGACAAGTAACTATAATACATTGAAGCATCTTATCTTTTAGACTGTCAAGTGGATTGTGAGGATCGCACCTATTCACTGCAGTATTCCCTATTCAGCAGACAATCACTGCACGTTGATGTGCATGGATTCTCATCAAAGTATTGATTTTCCCCTGACTACTTTCAATCAAATGCATCTCCAAGATTGGTGAGTGATCCATATTTGATTAATACTTGGTCGGTAATGAAGGCAATGACATCGACCAGAAAGGATACTTAGGAATGTGAGATTGATGCAACTGAACCAAATGTCGAGCCCAGATACCATCACCAATATTTGCCATTTTCATATCTTCTTTTTAATGATGTAAGAAATGAAGTTACAATGGGTTTTGGTTGTCGGTATTTATTACTAATTCTAATAAACAAAGACTTGTATTCACTATAACTCAATAATTGTATACCTCACATGATTATACCTTTGCTACCTACACCTTGTACATGCAGCCTTTCATGAGCACACTTCTTTTGAGATGTACACATGAAAATTTAATGTTTAATGATTGATGGAGATTTCGAATGAATTAATTAACTAATTGTTTTCTTAATAATACTGTTTAATACTCATAGTGTTTAATATGAGCGTAGCTAGCTTAGTCAAAATGTAACCCAAATGTAACCAAGAAAAAAGGTAACGAAGAAAGGCATGTTCGGGAAGACCTCCACTTGAGAAGAACGCAACCTTTTTGTCAAACACTCTTATGGCAAATAAAGAATTATCTTATCTTTATCTTATCTTACTATAAAATCGGCATGAAGGATGCAATCTATATGGTCTTAATATTATGAGTCATCGTATTGTTTTTACCGACATCCAGGTCCTTATTAAAGAGGTTTAATATTTCGAATGTGTACTATATACAGCATGGGGATCACATGTACATTGAAATGTAGGTGAGAAGCACTTAATTAATGTGTAGATTATGTGCTCGTAAGGTTTGGGCAGTTATTCACAGTGCTAGATAGAGCAAAAAAATGATGCTATTTTTTATGTTTTAGTTAAATTAGTCTTGTTTCATACCGGTAAAAAAATTGTTGGTTTACATGTATTATTCACGATCGAATGATGCAAAGCCATAACCAAAGGCATATCATCAGTGTAGCTAGGAAAGCAGCTTTCACAATCCAGAACATCCTTTCCTTCAATTATAGTGCATGGATACAACTTCCAATATAGCATAGAGCTTTTCATTGGACCATTGGACTCCCTTTATCCAATTCTAATCTTGGTGCACTCTCATCTTTTAGTCTTCCCTTTAGAAGTATCTCCAAGGGTGTAAGATTTTAGACGACACATGGATAATAGAATCACACTTGTCCACTGTATAAATTTAATCGAGACATTTGCTATGGCTATACATACCAGTCCTCTGTTGATAAAATACAAAATACAGATACAATTTACACTTCTGATGTTGTTGTTGCGCTGGTTCTGTGGGTGGTGAGGGTTGGCGAGGTCCTCCATACATGGCTCACTGCATGGTCTATGACTTTCATTGTTTCAGCGGCCGTATATTTAACAATATTTAGCCTTCGCCATGACTGGCCATGTGGGAAGAGACAATCAAAATCCAGGTAAGTTGGTCACTACAATCTGCTTTCTCTTTCTTGAAGCAAATACCCAAGTTATTGATAACAGTTCTAGTGCTGTTATATTCAAACACGTAAGAGGCCTTGTACCAAACGGCTGCAATTGATAACTATGTCAATAACAGTCCCAACATGTTTTCCTGTCTCTTACAATCATCTCTATACAGCTAATTGGCCGTAATGACATTGGGCATGGAACTTAATTTTACATAAATTGACTTTCAAATATGATATAAAATTGGTAAATTAACCTCTCGAATTAACTGAACCAAACCACAGAGTTACTAATACTTAATAGAAATTAGAATCAGATACTTCAACGCAGGAAAAAAAAGAATAAAGCAGTGCATTCTAGTACTTACGAAATAGTCTATGACACCTGCTTATCTCATAATTTTGCTGTTAAAGCATGCAATACTATAAAGTCCCTGCAATTGCTCTTTACGTTTATGAAATCTGTACCAACCACTGCTTCTCTTTCAGCCATTATCCTCATTATTGACACTCTCATATATGCCATGATAACGAAGAACCTCCCTAAATTGAAGCTCATCCTAAACCTTTCAAGTACCTTGAGGGATGTGCTGCTGAGGAAGGGTGTCATTGACCAAGCCTTTAATGAGGAACTTGAGGTAAGAGTGAAAGTGAATAACATTATCTTCTGCATGGTAAATAGGCATAATACAATAGCACTGAGTGGACAATAAACCCAAATTTAATTGGAAAAGGGGATCAGAAACCTTATTACAGAAATAGTGTTCACATAATATTAGGTGCATTGATATCTTCCATATAATTTACTTGATTCTTTTATAGATACCCTGATGATAAAAATATTGGGGTACACGGAAGACTCCAAATTAAAGTAACCACCATAAACTAGATAAACAAAGGAACTCTGAGAAATGTATTAACATATTGGTGGATGTTATTGATACTTCTTTGTGATTGCAATCATGGTGCAAACTACATTAAACTTGTCACTGAAGTTATCACTGAAGAGAGTTTTTAAAGAATTTAGAAATGAATTTGAAGGAAAACGGTATTGGTTAAAGCCAGTGATAATAAGTGACATAAAACAATCATCCAGAGTTCTGGTTGAATCACCATGCAATGATGTAAATATAACAGAATGTAAGAACAAAATGTTATGCACCAGGCTTGTCATAAACAATATGTTCAGGGGGTTATTACCATTACGTTAACGTCAAAATAAACTAAGAAATAATATCAAAGTATTTCAAATTGGTATCTGGACATTATGAAATACAGGCAGTAAACAATGCTTAGTCAAATTGGTTAAGATGGATACTTAATAATGAACATGTTTTAGAATTTTAGTTTTTAATCGATGTTATCTGCGCATGCACACGTAATTTTAATTAAGGCCGATAACCGGGCTCAATCTTCATTCTTTCTTTCTTACCAACAGGGTCTACCAAATGGAGAACGTGTTGGAAACTTCTTCCAGCATCTGCAGAAAGGAGATATGGCTCGCTATCATGGATTTGAAGCAGCGGTCCGGGAGTGTGGCCAGGGCCATGTCCTAAGTCTGTTGGAGGTAGAAAACGCCCCAAAAAACGATGTCACCACTTCCGGAGGTACTGGTCGCCAAAGGAGGTCAGTCAATAAAGGTAAAGGCTCCCCGGCCAAGCGCAAGAATATCGGCACTCCAAGAAAAGGAAAGGGTGTCAAGAGGACGTCAGTCAGCGATGGTCAAGGCTCGCCCAAAATCAAGAATATTAGCTCTCCACAGAAGGGAAAGGTTGTCAAAAGGACGTCAGCCAATGAGAGTAAAGCCTCTACCAAGCAGAAAAACATCAGCTCTCCATGGAAGGGAAATGGTCGCAAGAGAAAGGCAGGCAATGGGACAGATGACATCCGCAAAATCTACAACACCCGCTCTAAACAGAGGAAAATATAGAATGGCCTCCGGCGAAGAAAATGCACAAAGCTGAAGTGACATATGCTTACAATCATAAAACTTAGTGATGTCCCTTTTTTATAATGTGTACTGCAAAAGTCAGGCTCTAGATTTAATGGCTCCTAATTGGAGTGTGTGTCTGAGGGGGTTTGTCCTTTGTCCTAATAAGAAACAACATTTGTCACTAAATTCTATCTTTGTTGATTTGTCGATCAAAAGAAAAGGCAATGTCGATCGTCGATTGCAAAAAAACGCTAGCCATGTTGATTTGTCGATTTAAGGCATCAGGAGCCCAAGGCTAAGCAGTATTGAACTATAGGGATAAACATGTTACAAATTTGGTCGGAATTATTCTGTTTTAGTTTAGCTCAATCGTTTCTTTATGAAAGAATAAGAGCATTCCTACCAGACGCAAACACCACAGAAACAACACAAAATTGCATAAAACTTTGATTCTTGTGAATTGTGTGAACGTGCATGTGAATGGAGTGAATGGCAGCATACCAAAAGGTTTTTGCTGCTTAACTGCTTAACTGCTGATATGTGATTGTTGTTAGATGTGCCATATCCCTGAA
Organism: Sthenelais limicola; assembly: GCA_942159475.1. NCBI lineage: Eukaryota > Metazoa > Annelida > Polychaeta > Phyllodocida > Sigalionidae > Sthenelais > Sthenelais limicola. Next base: position 136,361,633 of record OW804095.1, on the reverse strand, counting down.
GGGAGATCTTGTGATAGAATTACCCATAATATTGAGGTTTTGAAGATGTGTTTGTGAGTATGAATCAATGAAATTCATGCAGAACAACCAGTTCAATGTAAATACATGAAAATGCCGTTTCTTGTACAACATTTGTTTATGTCCATATTTCCATAGTTGCATTTATGCAAGTCAGATGTATTCCTGCTCTTTGCAAGTGGACTGTTATTATATCACCTACAACGAAGTAACACAGGGAATGGGGAAAGGCCATCGGTTTGCTTACGAAAAGTATCTAATAAAGATTCATGAAATACATTTCCTTCTTTCAATATTTAATCCATTTAATTGTCAACCTTTATATCATTGGTATTATCACAGAGACAATTGTTTGTATGTTTTGTCCAGTATTGCTACCAGAAAGTTTCATGCATAGTAACTAATAACATCAATACAAATCTTTCCCCTTATAGCCATGAATATATTCAATTTGGTCTTCCAAGATCTAACCTATTGAAATCATTAACAAATAACATCTCTATTAACCAACTTGTATGCAACTTAAACTATTTAGTTGCATTTGTTGTTGCATTGATAAGAAAAATCAGTTTGGTTATGCCGAACGGTAATCGGAACCCCATTTTCTGTCTTGAATTTGGGTTATTTGAGAGGATTGGTGGATACCAATATTATTGTACATTTTCTGACAACCTAACCCACGCACACCTTTTATTAGAATTGTAAGGCTCGACTCCGGCTACGTTTTTCCCTCTGCGGTTTCATTCTAAAGTTCGTTAATAACAAATGGAGGCTTGATAGGTTGTGCAGCATAGGTTTTTTATAATAACCTACAGTTATACACAAGTGGGAAGGTCGTCGGGAAGGTTAGTGTGGTCTAAGACTTAATTAAATTGTGACAGTCACACTCTAGATGTATTGCCATTAACTTGCCCTTTTCACTCAATAATAAATTGTTCTGATGCCGGGCATTTTAACAGCGGTACCGTATAGTTGTCCCTATGAATCTAAATTCAGATAAAGATATTTAATAAGATCGAACAATTTTTTAATCTAAAACATTAATCATTGTTTCATTCTTGCTGAATACAAAAAAAATAATATGTGATATAAACCGTTCTTGAATAAACATTTTTCAAATCAAGTGACATTCTTCTCAAAACTAGGGTGACCCTGGTTCATCTCCTCATCAAAATAAGACACACTTCAAAGATATTGAGATAAGATAATGTAACGGTGAAAGTTAGACTAATCTATTTGCGATATATCATGACTTTACTTTTGTTTTGTTTCTGTGAACTTTCATTTCTCACTTCTCTGGAGAGGATTCCCACAGAATATTCCCATGCTGGACCAGTCGACGACCAACCATTTCCTCCAATCTTAGGATCAATGAAAGAAATCAATCGTGTGCGAAGAACCATAATAATAATATGGACGACCATCAATGATTTTTTTAAGAGGCGGCTATCTAACGGTTGTACTATTATGACACTTGAAACAGTTTGGAGTATTAACGAGGAGATAAGTTGAGGTAGCCGGCAAATGCGACCCCCTCCAAGCAGTTCTAAGGTCTAATGGACTGCATGGCAGGTGTGTTATTTCTCCTTGCTTGTGAACTTGGTTAACTAGGAACGGCCCGACTCAACAGTCTGGTCAAACCTAATATTGACTAAATATTGCTTTTATTTAAGGAATGTTAAGAAGTTGTATTGAGAAGCGATTAGGGTAATAATAGAAGTTTTTTTTCTTAAAACGTATTTAAACCAATGTTAAATTCATTAAGCAAAGGTATATGATAATAAAGAATTTAATATTGCACAATTATTGGTTATCATTACGGTTGATCCATGCAGAATCGTCTCTTGACGCAAATCGTTTAAATTTTGCTTATGTGATTACTAGGATGAGAGCTAGGTATTGTTGGTGTGTGGAGAATTACCCCTGAAAGGTAAATCCATTGTTAGTAACACCTTGATATTACCAATCATTCAGCATGTTTTGTCTTGTATCAATGTCAAATCGCACACATGCACACACATGCACACATGGTAAAGAAGTTGGGAAAATCTCGAGAACCCTAATGTGGGGTAGAAGAAGACCCAAACTTTGTAATGCCTTTTAAAAACAGGGTGTGGAGGAAGGAGGCTCCAAGAAGACAAGCTTAAAAAATGTATGGAAACATGAACATTACTGTTTAAGAGTCTCTTTGAGAGCTCGACAGAGCCAAGGTTGGAGTCGTTGCAATATAGACTTCTTCGGTACCATCGGGTGCAATGTCTACCTGAGCCAAATAAATGTGAAGGAAACACAAATATGTGATTACAGGGAAGGGATCGATGGCATGGAATATTTCCTTTGTAAAGTGAGAAGGTCAAGAGGGAAAGGAACGCTTGATGGTTGATATCATTTTTATTGAATGTATAGCATTGTAAATAAATGTTAATAAAAACACTAGCAATAGTTAAAGGCACTAGGATCCTACATAAAATACAGGGCAAAAGCGCTTATACTTGGCACTACAGAAGACTGGTCTAATCCTCTTAAACAATGTGAAAAACGATGAACACGAACACAAGTGGTGAATAAGACTTACAGATATATCAGACCTGGGATGGGTAGAATAACTCAGATAAATACTGGGATGCAATTCTGAGACTAAACCAAAGTTTTGAAATGGCCGGGGGTCTGGCATATATATGTCAGATACAAGGTTGCTGGTTTTGTATAAATAAACACATTAGAACATTCAGCATGTAACCACACAACACAAAGTCAAACGTCAAAAAATGCCTTTGTTTTGCATTTGACCCTGAAATGACCTTGACCTCATTGACGTCATTTGACTGATAGCGTGACCCAGGTTACATATGTCTGGTCACTTTGTTCAAGTTTATAGGAATTTTAATTCAGAGATATTAACCACATTCTAAAACCCAATGTTCATAGGCGGTTCCCATTGAAACGGATTGTATTAAAAATGTTCAAGCATGTTCAGCGAAAAGAAGTTGTAGCAGTACTCTCAGTCACGCTTACTCCATTTTTGTCTCCTGGATTAATTATATTTGCCTTTGGAATTCCGGCATTTTCTCCTCAAGCAAGCATATACCGAGAACATACGTTTTGTATGTACATTCTTGTAACACATTAGTACTTTTATGTAGTGTCCCTGGTGGATTGTGCAATTTGGAGGTTCTCTAGCTCCCAGTCTGCTGCATGAGATTCCTTTGTATTCCTTGACATATTTGCTGCACGTTTTTTAAATGTATATGCAATATAATATTATGATAAATAATACGGTTACTATTGGAACGATGGGATAAACTATTTTGAAATCGCCTTTTCTTGCGATTGTCTCATTCTTATATTCTGTAGAGATTGGTATACTATTGCGGACATCAGCGAGTGTGGACTGTTCACCAGTTTTGGTCAGTTCATCTAGTGGAAAAAATGTTGCCCCCTCTGTGGGAAAGTTAGAACTTGGGTAACCAATTTTATCATTATTATAGCTATTATTAGTATTTTCATCACTACGCTGCTGTGATCCGGTTTCGTTTGATCCATCAGATACTAGAACATATGACTTTCTCTCCTGAGGAGATTGGAGGCTTGCGAATTGGCGCGAATTGGCATGATGAATCAATTGTTTTGGCGGCCTTGCTACCGTTGCATTACCATACACTAGTCTAGTCCTGGAGCTTGTCGGTGAGGGATGTAGGGTAGTGGATCCCTCTGGTGAGGGTAAGGAGGCACCTAGTTGTGGTACGACAACTTTTCCTGCGAGAGCTGAAATGTAGATATCAGTTGTATAATGAAACTAAGGAATATTGTGTAAAAGTCGGGTTCGCTTAAAATGTCCATTCATACATCCCATATATATGTGTGTAATCTGTAATATATTTATTTCCAGATTATTTCACATTCTGATACAGGAAATAGAATATCTAAAAAAAACATTTGCAATGAAACTACCTTCAGCGAGATAACGCTGGTCTTCCAGGCCATTCATAAATATCTCCCAGCTTGTTGAGGGATGTTAGGTCTATACTTACTCTGAACTCAGAGCCCCTTGACATTGTCAAGAAGTATGATTATCTCGGCCTCACCATCGTGCAATACAGTTGTATTGGGGGGCTAGCTGGTAGATAGAAAGTAGGAGAAGGGTAGGGACTAGCCCTAACTCGGAGCAGCTGCTGTTCAAGACTGTTTATTGATGAGTACATGAAATACATTCAGGGTGCAGGGCTCACCACCGGTAGGCATGGGTAAGCCCTGATTGGTTGATACCTCATGTGTCCAAGAAAGGGGGAGGGACATTGAACCCAACATTATAACAATCGGAACCAGCATGACAGCTTGATTAAACAACTAAATAGAAACTTATCCACCCGCCTTGTCTAGAATTTTTTAAACTTTTTCTTTGCTTGGGCAGAAGAAGGTTATTCCTCATAGTAAATTTAATTTTATAATCAAACGATTTTGGATAATTTCATAATCAATTAAATATTTGTTTTACCCAAACATTGGCACTTTTTGAGTGAAATTTGGTTAGCTCATCAGAAAATGCACAATTTGCTTTCACCAATCCTCTCAAATGACACAGATTCTAGACAAAAATGAGGTCCAAACTACAGTTCACGCAATCAAAATATGTATTATTGTCCGGCCAAATATTATTTAGCAGAATGCACTAAATAATAATGTAGAGCTGTCGATGATCTGAACCAGTTAATTTAGAACGAAATAAGAAAACTGTTCTAATGTTAATACATGATTGTGTACGCAGAATCTCTACGCTGAGTTCTCGTTGGTACACGTCCTGGAATCATTATGAAATTACTGGTATATGTGTTGTAAAAGTGTACACAGAATAAGAATAGTAAAAGTACCTCTTGATACCATCCCCTGCCGTATGGCAGTATACAGGCTGAAATCCTTTTCCTCCTGCCTCTCACACCTGAGTGAAGGTTTCTGCCACTGCCCATTGTTTGTACAACGTACATACTCTATACTGTACTGTAATACGGGACTGGTACCTTGCGTGCACTGGTATTTCACCCTCCACCCTACACTGTAACGACGATCCATGGAATCAGCTGGTTCTATGTTGTACTTTGGATGGGGTTGGGGTTGTCGACAGCCTGCAGAATAGATCGATGTATATTAAGTTCCCTACTTTATATCATATCAGAAAAACAGGGACTGAGAATTCCCTCGTTTCTGGGAACATGCATATATAGAGCTATAAACATACAATATCATTCCATAGATGTATATCCTGTACTATATCTACACACTCATATCATCCTTTCTCTCATAAACGCTGTATTACTAAAGACGTGCTTTAACTGAAAGACTGAACGGTTCTATAGGTAGAATGCATCAGACTTGAGGACTATTTTACACTATCCTTGGTAGTAAACCCATCAGCGAATGTTATATGACACAAGTAATATGATTGATATTTATCAAAAAAAGATAAGGAAGTATATAATGAAATCGGCTGCAGGAGCGGTGAGATGAACTCCAATGTTGGTAATCTAAAGAAGAAGAATTGTGGATAATTTTAGGATAGTGCCCCTGTCATACATGACATAACTATTTAATACCGGTATGTAGTTATTATTACAAATAAATTAAGGAAATGTATTAAATATTATATGATAAATATATATGAAACGCACTCACCTGTAATGCATGGTAAACCCATGCAGGTGATACAATCGCACCCATGAAGATGCCTCAGTAGAAATACAAACAATAGTACTGTATCAGCTTTGTAGCTCATTGTTTGTTATTGACATTGAAGGACAGTAGTTTGAGTTTAGCTGAGAGAAGATGTTGAACATTCATTTCCTTGTGGAATGGGTGGATTTTCTAGAGAATTTTTGGATTGTGTTGAAGAATTAATACTTTGACTAACATCTTAAAGGAATTCACATTGCAGTTCGGTAGCTGTACATACAACCCATTCAAGTGACTGGCTATTCACGCGTACACAGTAGCCAGGTATACGGTTGATGCTTCGGTTTAGCTGGTTTAACTATCCCAAGACTTGCAGACGGCAGTCCGCTGCGCGGAGATAGGCACCCTGGCTAGTTAGTACGGTGGCCCAGGAGTGACATCTCACATTTCGTCCATCACCACTCACATCTCGTGCCGCGTCCCGCGTCCCACGTAGCGCGGCACGCGTAATTCCGCGTCCCGCGTCCCGCGGCCCGCGGCCCTCTCCGTTTTCTTTCAGGACAGTTCCAATTTTTACATCAAAGAAGGCGGGCGTGGGGTGGGGGATGTGGGAGGGGGTGGAGGCAACGGGACAACGTCATGTGATTTAAGTTTTTGACTGACGCAACAATTAATTTTGACGCGTAGTTGGCAAGCAGTTCCCACCGCGTGAGAAAGAGAGTTTGATTCCAGCCGTCAACCAATTGTACCTTCCACGGGGGTTGTTCATTAATGTGGTGATGGTTGGGGGGGGGGGGGGGACATATTAAAGCCGAAACACCATGGGTATATATGTATACATTTTATAAGTGGGTAAATAATATGTAACACTCCTGCATATGTATTTAATGTAATACTCATCTGATAAGGAAGAAGAGAGCTATTTTACATGGATTTTAATCATAGCAGACACCTTGCATGGTCAGCGCCATTGCTATAAAGTATAAGTCACGTGACTGGGAGTGACGTCACATACCCTCATACCCACAACATAAACAATAGCCTGCAGTGACTGAATGGACACACTCCTATCTTTCCTCGATTTGAGCCATATTCATATGTAAATGAATGATGCTCTATATAAAAAGGTTCGACTGGGAAAATGTCTGCCATTGACAAATGCAGGGAAAGGTGTTAAAGCAGTAGTAATGGGAGTGCTATTGAACCAGGTTTGATAAAGGGGTTTTGATGAGACAAATCAGATGTCACGTGGTATTTAATATCACGTGGTATGGTATTGAGGATTTCCACCCCTCTTAAACTCAACACTTAAAGTGGGAGTTATTTTAACCGGGGCCATTGCTGATGCGTTCTAGTAAGACTTGATAGCATGTTGATAGGTCATTTTTAATCACTGAGGGGGGGGGGGGGGTGCAGAGCTGGCAAGTTGGTTGTGGTTGAAAACGGGAGATCTCCCGTTTTGGGGTAGGTGAAAACAGGAGACACAAGTAATATCCGCTATGGGGGTAGGGGGGCATGCCCCCCTTCCCCCCCCCCCCCCCCAACAGAAATTTTTTAAAAATGGGAGTAAAATGGTGCATTCTAGGGTCATTTTCACATAATATTAAGCAAACTGAATATCTATTCAATTGGGGCTGTCTTGTAAAAAAACCATGAATTTGCTTATCAAATTTACTTTCCACTTACAGTATGTGAGAGGGGATGTAAATAGGTTATGAAATAGGTCGATTATAGTTGATGACATAAATGCTCCTTCAATTATCAAAATACATATCCTAGAAAACAAACTATTTCCAATTCATGAAACCTTAATGTACAGATAGCACTGACTTTCTGATCTGTATTACTTATACAACTTAAATAATTCTCAGAAGCAGGCCAATGTGAGATCGGAGAGAAAGCATGCCAATGTGAGATCGGAGAGTTCCCAATGTTACTTAAATCTTTAGAAGTAAAATCTAAAATTCTCTCCCCCCCCCCCCCCGCCACCCCACACCCTCCTCCTTATGACGTTAATAATGAACAGTCCCTACATTGCGGATACAACGTTCCCGCTCCTACGACGTCATTGTGTTTAGTTAAAACGCAACTGTGCACTGTGAAAACGGAAGGGACACAACTTAAAACAGGAAGGCGCGGGACGCGGGACAACATGTGAGGGACGCGGGACAACATGTGAGGGACGCGGGACGAGATGTGAGGGAGCGCGGGACAACATGTGAGGGACGCGGGATAACATGTGAGGGGGCGCGGGACAACATGTGAGAGACGCGGGATAACATGTGAGGGGGCGCGGGACAACATGTGAGGGACGCGGGATAACATGTGAGGGACGCGGGATAACATGTGAGGGATGAGGGACAAGATGTGAGATGTCACTCCTGGGCCACCGTAAGTTCGACTATATGCAGTTCGGCAACTATAGTAGTCAGCTTCCCATCCATCACCGCTGCCAGAACGCTTCCAAACCAACCAATCAATGCTTACTTTTACAAAATTGTTTATTGCATTATCTTAACATTGTTCAAACAGCCTTCTTCATATGTAAGAGGGTCAGGTCTCCAAACGGGCGAGATAACCTTCAAAGAGACTCTTCTCGCTATCCTGGGCAAGATACATCTGTAACGGAATTCCTACTCAATATCCTAGTGCATCTTAACCTACCTAACTAATCCCTATGCCTAGAGAAGCCGAAATAACGTAATCCATAATTTAAGAGATATTTGTCTGTAATGAGAGGGAATGTATTTCTCTCTGCCGATCGAAATTCGGGTGAGAGAACTTTGCAGTTAAAGAGTTTGTCAAGCGCACTACAGAGAGTGCAACATTTTCCCCACTAGAAAGAGAGAAGAACTCATGTCAATGATGGGACTGCAGTTGTCAGGTCTATGTGTTAATTGGTTACGTAGTATGACGTAATATGATGCAATGTTTATCAATTATGAATTATTAAACATGTGTGTTAAGTATCTATTAATTATGCATGAAACCTATGGAGGGTAAGGTAATATTATTTTCGAACGATGCAAGCTTACAAGTCATCATTAAACATGTAGACCTATGTTTATAGGTCGCAGCATGTATGCCTTCATTTGCCATAATCATATGTACACCATGGTCCACTGAAGCCTCCTCAGTACGGGACAATAAACAATCTCATCTCCTCTAGACTGATTAGGCACTACTTCCTATATCGATACCCCACACAGTGACTATAGACTCTAGTTCAGGTGCATGAACTCTTCAGCGCAGCGAAGGGCCCAGTGACAATGCAGTGACGAGCCAGGGACGATTTACAGTAGGATTGTATTTTAAAATAGTGTATTTGTGTTTGTTTCCACTATCAGTAAGGTTCATTATTCATTTTCAAAATTGCCAGAATGATAGCTAGACACAGCAGTAGACAGAACACCATGGAAATTCCTATCTGAATTAAACCCGTGAGCCTGTGGTTATTATGTTCACTGTTAGGATACATGCATTTCATTCTTGATTATTATTATTTGACTTGCTGTATGTAGAAACATTCTGAATGAAAAGAAGAAGTAGATGTATTTAATTATTGATACTACAGCTGTGCAGTATAAATGATTAAAAATGTATGAGAGAGTCCAGGTGCAGCCCTCAAGAGGTATTGATACAACGCCTACTGATAGCAAAGATTATATTCTTTTGCTATTATTACAAAATCGGCCAATACATTTATAATTGTTATCAAATACGCGTGTCCAAAGTTTAAAATTACAAAAACAATGAATTAGTAATATATATAAGAGATAAATTAGTGATAATATTAAAATTCTTTTTAACGCCATTTATTACTCTCTCACAATACATATAGAACTTATACGTGCAAACTTCAATACCAAGTTACAGGTCTTACATCAGTCATATATATAGGGTATTCAACCATTGCCTAGCCCTTAAGGAGGCTGTTCACTAAAACTATGGAACATTAAAAGCTAATATACATGTATTCTAATAGCATATTCCCATCCCCATCAATTAAGCGGGTCCAATATAGTTCATACTTTCTGACTTAGATATGAAACTTTTAAAAACTATCCCCCTCCCCCTCAATGTAACTCTTCTCTCCCTGTCATCCCTATATACCCCTTTTCTCTTGAAGAGTGTCTTTATTAAAGCTTTTCCCGCCTGTGTTCAAGGATTAGAACATTTCTTATAATGAGCAGATATTTTTTGGTACAATGTTTTCCAAATGATAGGCGTAAAGCTCTAAAACATACCTTTTGCATTTTTTTTCTGTGACCCTTTATTCCTATTCATTAGTATTGGTCCGCAATATTCTAACAAAGTTAGCACGTAAGTTTTACTCAGCAGCCAACATACCTCTCCATTTAGGATCGTCTTCTTTTAGTTATGTCAGAAAAAGCCCAACTGTCTTTGGTATACATTTTCCCTACTTGTACATTCATAGTTAACCTCTCGCCAATCATTACACCTAGATATTTTAATAAGGAAACCTTCTCAAGTGCCTCATTTCCAAATTTTAATGAAATTTTATTTTGGGAGCGTCCATTCTCAAATATTTGAAATTTAGTTTCTTTTTCTGTTTGAGACAAAATCATTGTTCACCAGGAGTTATACAGTTTTATAGCATTCTGACCTTTCATATCTAGTTCTCTTTCATCATATCCGACGACTGTTATCACCACATCACCTGTAAATTTACCCCCGAAATATACATGTATGCTTCCCACATCATTACAAAATATTAAAAACATTAAAGGCCCTGTTCCATAGAATCTTTGTTGTTATAGATTCTATTAATACTTTTCCAACTCAGCAGATTGTTTCTATTTATACTAACCACTCATTTTTTGCATCTTATCATTTTTGATACTAATATTCTAAGTTTTTGTATTAGCCCAATCAGTGATACAATTACATCTAAATACTCGATTACCTTACCTCCTGGTCGATATACAAGTGGGTCTTATGGTTTATTTGTATTTTTTTCATGCGAAAAGTTTCGGAGGCACACACTCTCATATCCTTGGAGAAACAACTCCATCGTTCATTAACTATCTTCCATATCATTATCTATCATTATTCATTATTAAGTGAATCCATATGTGCTCATATATGACTTGTTTTCACCCATGTGTATTCCCTCTCAGTCAAACTAGTCTTAGATTTTATGTTTATCCTACAAGTAACCGGGTAATGATCGGAGATATGTATGTCCAGAACCTTGGGGTTTACACTGTAATATAGTGAAATATGATCAAACTGTTCAATATTGAAAACATAATAGTACAGGATTGAATTTGGCTAACATTACATTTACACTTGAATCAATCTTTTCAGTTTCTCAGATTCTAACTCTTCCAGCTCATGATTTTCTTTCCTTCCTGGTCCCCCGGGATGTGCATGGCAAAGGTTTTTGTGAGCCCTCATTTTATACGCAAATGATGGGATGCAAATAAGCGAAATGATGATAATAACCACTGTAAATGTAATGATAATAATTGCTGCACTTGATACTGTCTGTCTGTCTGAGTCCGTTAGATACTTCTCAGTTGTAATATTATCGCTGTGTGTAAAGGTTATTATTGGAAAACTTGTAAGTGCAATTTCGGTAGGTGATGTAGCTTCAAAAGATGAGGAAGAGGAAGCTGAGGTTGCTGTTGAAGGGAAGTCTGGGTTTGCAGAAGGTTTGTGTTCAGTTATCAGTGGATGGGGATTTTCTTCCGAAGCGGAAGTACTCTCCGGCAGGTGGTTTGCCGCCATTCGCACCAGACGAATATTTTTGTCAAACACAGCTTCAGAGGCCATTGGTGTTTGCAGCTTTGGAGTGGAAAGAGATGTTTTTTCTGCAAACAATTGTCAGGACATTTATTTATTGGCTGAGCATAATCATAAGGGCTCTAACATGAACCATGATAGGACCGTTACAGATTAATGCCTTGAATAAGTGGAATAATAACACCCCTTCCCTAAGTATGATTAACTGATTCATTATGCCAGTAACGGTGACTTCATCTTCTTCGCCCAGGTCGTGCAGACCGATATTATTGTGTCGACATTGATATTTTAAAATTCTATGTCTGTATATTATGGTGGAATAAATATTCTATGTTCGCCAAACCTCTCCTTCATGTTATTTATAATAGTTATCTTCATATAAATTAACTATTCAATGTCCTTTGATGTCTACGCCTCCCACGACAGTCTATGTATCCTAAATGTGTTTTTTTTACCTCAGTAATAGCTGAAAAGAGCAACTGTAACTTTTTTAATGCTGTCGCTGAATAAACATATCATAATAGATTCCAAACAAAACATAATAAATTCGAATATTACCCGTTTCCAGCCTCCGACAGCTGAGAGATGGTTTTTGCCACTGTCCATCTCTCATGCAATGTACACGGTCTGTACTGTAGTGAGGTACAGGACTGTAGCCCTGTACACAGCTGTATGTCACCCTCCATCCTACACTGTAACGAAGTGCCCTTGCATCCACAGGTTCTATGTTGTATTTAGGGTATTTTTTTGGAGTTGGACAGCCTGTAATTTCCATCATTATATATAAGTTATTATCATAATCAGTATAGAATATATGTACATACTGTATGTATGCACACATTTATCTGAATTGATAAATATCTACATAGTGCCATGTCAAAATTACTTCTCAAAATTACTGAGAGAGTTTTGCCTTTCATATTTTCGGTCTATCTATATTAACAAATTAAGGGGATGGGGGTAGTTGCCTCAAAGAAACTATTCTATTAAATGCAATATTTTATTTCGGATCACAAAAATCCATATTAGGTACAAGGTCCTATTGAAAACATTACTAAAATCTTACCCGTCAAGCACTGAAGGCCGTGGCATGTTAGTGCAGTACTAACTTGAGTATTGTACAGAACGATAAAGCACAGACATATGAGCTTTATCATCAGGGGTGAACTGTTTTCATCTGAAAAAAAAACAAAAACTTTAGATGTCATGTGCTCTAATGCTACGTATATTTGAAAATAGTTCAAGGTGGGATGTACAGTGCTTGAAAGAAAGATACACGCTTGTGAGCCCAGCTCACGTTAATTCTTCCTTTTTTTCAGGATTACAGCAGAATTGGATTCCTTAAACCTTACTGGACTTTAATAAGTACCCAAGGACACATAATTTGAAAGGTTGTTAGTGTGAGACTAAGGTTTTCAAGAGAAATCAGGAGTTTATTTTTCCCGCCGATTGGACAATAACAGTATCATCAATGATTCTCCACAAGCTGGCATTATCGCTCACAGGTAGCTGTGCTGTAAAGCAGTGGAGGACTGTCTTTTTCACTTGAATACACTTGGACTAGACTTTGTTGTTTACATAATACATGAAGACATTGTGGAAATTACGTGATTCATAATAATAAGTTGTTTGGGTGTCAAAAAGCTGTTCGTACATTCGCTGCCTTCATATAGCAGCATGTAGGAGTGGCGCCATCTGCTGTTAAACTTGGCAATTACCCTAGCAGTGTGTGGTGCCTTTTGAAGATTGGCATTTACCTTCAGTCACTTTATATATACTGCCACATTGGCTTTTGATTTGATTCTAGACTTATCTAAACAAAAACATTACTTGAAAGAAAGTGATTCAGTAGAGAAGAGGAATTAAGAGACGTATCAACACATCTTTGGTGTGTAAAATTGAATAAATAATTGTGAAAAAACAGAAGAAAAATCAGAGACAATGGAAGATGTACTCGACCTACAATCTTTGGTTAAAAAGATGGCAGAGGAGAACCAAGCATACTACGAAAGGCAGAGGGAGTCTTTTGCCAAGCTGATCTGCTTGTTGAGTTACAAAGAGCAGCTGGAAGAAAGTGAGGAAGCTGTCATGTCTAATGAGAACTTCGAACAAGGTGATGAGCTGGAAGAAGGTGAAAAAAGTGACATGCCGAATGAGAACACTCTACAAGGCCATGGACTGGAAGAAAGTGGAAAAAAAGGCACACCCAAGGTCATGACCCTCCTACAAGACAAGGGGGTGAGTGCCACTAGAGAGATCCAGGTAACCAGGAAACTAGTGACAGTCAAAGAGGAATTCGAAAAACTGGAAAAGAAGGACATGCCCAATGAGAACGCCCTACAAGGCCATAGACTGGAAGAAAGGGACAAAAAAGCCACCCCCAATGTCATGACCTTTCTACAAGGCAAGGGGGTGAGTGACACGAAAGAGATCCATATAACTAGGAAACTAGTGACAGTCAAAGGAATTCCAAAAACTGGAAAAGGAGGACAGTGAACCATTATTCTCTACTAACACATGGGAACCCAGATCCCGCATAGGGATTGGCTAATATGGTTCAATTGATTATAGTAAAAGGGATTGATATCTGCAGTGTTCATATCCTTAAAAGAAGAGTATATAAAGTTTTCATTCTTGTATCAAAAGAGATGTTTGATCATGATGTAATAATCAAGAAATAGGCCTATCCCTTATGGATTTTGTATCATATAATAAATCACTATTGATCAGGTTTATTTTGTGCGACAAGTTACCTCAATGATTAGGTATGGAAAGAGGGATAATACATGGTTCAGTAATATTTGGTTCTTAGTGCATATGAATGAGTGATTTATGATTCCAGATAAGAAATAGGTTAATCTATCTATATTTATCTGTTTATATTCATTATGTGCGTATATGGGGAAACCCAGGTTAGAAGACAAAAGATAAAACAAAATAAAAATTGTTTGAACATTGTAGAGGCCAAAGGCAGGTTTTGAATTGAAAAAAAAGGCAACAAAAATATTAACATTGCTGTATGGTTACCAAGAAGAAGAAAAGGAGATATTACTATGTTTTTTATATCATGCAATTGTTGTTTCAATTGAGCTCGATGTAACCTGGTTCAAATGTTTTCTAAGTTCAGTAATAAAGTCGTTTTGCAAAAATAAAAAAATAGTTCAAGGTGCTTGCAGTGAAAATAAAAATTAATAAAAAAAATATTTACTGGATCTAGAATCAAGTGAGTATATCAAGAGATATCAAGGAAATAATTTGCTTTCTGGCATGTTTTCTGGGGTGCAGTGGAAAGGATGCATGCTGTGTTAAAGGATTGGATACAGAAGTTTTTTGTTTTTTTTGTTTTTGAACCACTTTTATTCAGTCTCTCAACAAAACTCTCTCCCGAGGTGAGTGACATCTAGAAAATACAACTCAACCTTTTCCTTACTCACATGTTATGAAAGTGTTGAAGCTGGAGTGAATATGTTGGGGACATCTTATTCAAGGATACTATTGCTATCGTAGTTTATTCCTCCATTCCAGTTCCATGGTATTTTCGCAGGGTTACATGATCCTTTAATGTGACATAAATTGATATCCTTACCTCGACATGCAATTAATCATCATTACACCGGGACAGAACGTCTGGCAACAAGCTGTTCTTATTTTTCTGTGTGCTTTATACCACAGTATATCCAGCATATCAAACATAGCATATGTGCATTCTCAGGGTCCAGAATTCAACAGTGGGGAGATTAAAAATAAGATATATATATATGATCAGAGTTGCAACAAAATTACAACATATTTTAATACGTAAGCAGGGATAGAGTGGGTAGGGGCAGGGTGTAATAAAGAATCAAGTCGGTGTAGCATGAGACAAAGGCTTCAATAATTATGTGCACCGAAAGAATCAGCATATAGTATATCAGAGGAACTATATAATATCTATATCTATAAACTTTGGTTGTAATGAATGTCATGGGCATGGCAGAATCGGAATCAGTGGAGACGTGTGTTCACCGACCAAACTCCCTGTATTCCCATGAGGTAAATCCAATTATGTTATCTAATTCTCAGGATTAAACATGATAAAATAAGAATACAATATGATGTGAGGTGGTGGTCATAGGACTGCCTCAACAGAGAAATATTTTTGAATTTGGAATAGCAGGTAGTCGAACCCTTGTATGTGAGGTGCTAGATGCATAAGGACAGGCTAGGAAATACGGTTGAAAACGGTTCTCGCTAGGCCACTGCATGCGACTCACTTGAAAATAGAAGTTGAAAAGACCGCCTGGGGTCTGAAATAGTCATAGTAAAGGCCAATGAAATTATGTATAAGTGTAATACTTATAAAGAAACAATTGAAGTTGGAGGATAAGCATGCATGTGGCCTCAACTGTGTACAATCGCGAGAAGAAGGAGATATACTTGCCTCATTCACGGTCGCCCACGCGCCCACTTACATAATGTTACACCAATGTTCGTGATGTTATTACATCAACTGATCGGCAAAAGACGTTGCCTGAAGTAGGAGAGAGTTGGGCGCTCGATACACGCCGGCCACGCCCCCGCCCCCCGCCCCCAAGGATGCTTCTCCATGGTATGAACAAAGGGCCCCACCCAACGCAATGACTGTGCGTCTGCGGCCGCGGCCCTATCGTTCCCATGGCAACAACGATAGTGCGAGAGCAAAGACAAGAAAACTAACGTTCAGGTGCCCCTGATCTAGCCTTTGTCCTCAGAGTAGGGCCTACACATAAGAATCAGCATGTAAACATACACGCACAACAGAAAAAATCAATTCATTAAAAATACTAGGGCATATATGATACAACAGTTCTATATTATATTCCTCTGTGAAATAGCTCTCTGGTAAATTCAAAGCTAGTGATGAGCATTCCGATTCCTAGTAAATTGAATAAGTATTGTATCCATATACCCATGCTCCCCTACCAGTATATATATTGGAACATGGGTTGAAAAGAAATATATGGAGATATATACTTTATGTAGAAGGGCCCGGGGCCCCCATCCTAGTGACTCCTTTGCATTTCTAGAATAACTGTTGTCAATTCCTTGGATCCTTGGAGCTAGGCCCCCACTCACAAGGGAGTATCAGAGCCAGGCCTTTGTCTCTATGGCAGCGTCCTCCTAGATGTTAGTGGAGCACCACTCCCAACTGCTCCTAACTCCGAATTTTGCAACATTGCCCAGGGTGTGGTTGAGTAGATTAGCGGTCAGAGCTACCACTCAGACTGAATCCGGAATCGTCACGGAGATCTTTCTGAGACGATTTCACAACTAACCATAGGCAAGCGTTTAGTTGTATATTGCACCAACCACGGCAGCCATCATACTTCACTTGACCCAGTTGCGCGTCTAGTGAGTAGAGCCCGTGCGGTCTTTGTTGGCAGCTGGTGGAGTTGGAGTGTACCACTTACACGATATGCCTATCAATTTATGACTGACATTAAACAACCGTGATACGATTAATGGTTGAGACCATTGGGTGGGGTGGGTCGGGTCATGTGGACAACTTAATCTCCCCCCCCCCTCCCCCCTAGGTATGACATAAAGTGCTTTCTGATATAACCATATTAAATGTGTTGATAAGGGCGTAAAGCAACCAATTTCACTCACTCCCCTCCCCTCCCCCCTCCTTAAGGGTGAGCTTAGTGAGTTCCCACATTACAATTTATACTTTCTCGTGGGACTTTGGAACGTAAGAGATTTTGATAACAAGATAAAATGTATAGATTTCTTAAAAGCAGTTTCTAGAAGGCCTATGTGGTTTCTTGATAGATTCATTAATAAAGGACAAGGGCAGCTCATACTTTTAAAGAACTTGGCAAAATTTGCTAAAAGGCCCTGTTGACTATGGAGGGACAAAACAAAAGTAGGGGTATTGAATGTCAGAGGCTGTCAGGGAAAGAGTATTTCATGCAGGGGTGGCACTTTTTGCCTATTTTCTCTCACCCTCAACTCAGAATGGCCATAGCTTAGCCTAACATACTTGATACATCCAAAAGGTCTGATTGTTTGTGTGTATGGGTGCGTTGTTCTATACTTAAAGGAATGGATCCCTCTTCTCAATCTAGACAATAAGAAGATCACATGCATACATACATGTACATGTCCTTGACGGTGCTGACGTTGCAGGCACAGGGCGAACAATTTCCCCCCATTAGAACAATATCATTCTTAGTTTATAATAGTATCCAGTATTCAGTAATATAGTTATCTGCTGAATATAAATGAATATTCATGTATGCAACAATAAGTGTTATTAACTGTTGCTGTTGGCCGGTTTGCATTTAGAACAGTTGCAAGTATCTCTATATTAATAAAATAAGCATTTCGAGCCTTAAACCCCTATCTTCTCTGAAACCGCTGGCCAGATCTCCATTATATTTCACATACACATTGCCAAAAATGGTGCTGAGCCATTCCGCTATGTTTCATTAACAAATTAGGGTTGAAAAGGGGTTAGAAATGGGTTTACATCGAGCACCCCCATCCAAGGCCCCCAGCACTGCCTGAAAACAAACCTATCAGTGCCCCTACACCAGGTTTCTGGGTCACCCAAAGCATGACGTCATTGTTGCTTCACTACGGGACGGGAGTGGATATATTATGGAATACCGTATACTATGGCAAAATCCGATGTCTAAATGATCAAAAAGGTTGGCAATGTACCATAAAGAAAGCATTGATAATGTCCGATATCAATGGTAAATTTACCGATTTACCGAGAGAGAGAATGGGAGGCAACAACAATACATAGGTTCCATTTGAGGTATGAATGTTAATACAGATACTAACTTACAGAGACAACTTGAAAGAGAAAGATGGTCGGAGAGGGAACAATTAAGGAGAGTGGGAAGATGTGGGCCCCACTGTCCCACTAGCAAATCCCGTGCGAAGCACGGGTATTTGCTAATTAAAATATTATGAATTACTAGAGAATATTTGGCTGTTATCACGGGTCGCCGCCTACCAGAACAGGCAAGGACTTGAGTAGTCTATATACAGCCCTACATGAGCATAGGTAGGTCTGTCACAGCCTAGGACAAAAAAAGCAGTTTTTCCACTATTGCTGACTGACGACAAAAGTAGTTTGTAGGAAGGTGAACGGTGGAGTCAATGATCATATGAATCAGACTGGGATAGACCCTATATGCGGGCATGGTTCTATGTATAGACTAGGTCTTGAGGTGATCATTCCCGGCTCTAATAGCAGAGATGCCATGAGGTGGTAGCAGCAGTGATCTAGCCGGTTGGTTAACGCATCCCTACAAATCTTAATAACTATGTTATAACCATTATCATCAATTATTATCTCAGCCGTTATTCCACACTACACCTATCATATCAATCATACTCCCCCGTCTCAAATATAGATGGATAGATTCAAGAGAAATAAGATTCAATTGAGCTGGATTCAAATCCAGATCAATCGTACATTCAGAACTTCTCTTTCTGCTTCCTCTGTTGAATATAACAATACATAGTGAACACTTTAAAGACTAATAATCTTTATATTTGGGATTCCGAATCCTCACGGGTTCCACTAACACTACATTAACACTCCAAAAAGTTATATCCAACAATTATATATGTATATGTATTAACATTGCTATCAAAATGGTTACACCTTGGTATCTGCACCTTCCTGCGTGTATTGAGATCTATTGACAACTGATAGATTGTCGCAAATAAATGGATATATTCAAGAGAAATAATAATAAAATCAAGATTCAATTGAGCTTTATTCAAATCCTGATCAATGGTACATTCAGAACTTCACTTTCTGCCTCCTTTATTGAATATAACAATATAGGATAACACTTTAAAGATTAACAATCTTTATATTTGGGATTCCTCGGGAATTTGCAGATCTCTGTACCCTTGCCCAACTGGCACAACCATGAGGCGAAATGTGGACTAGCCTATTGTAGCTTCCTTAAACGACGTTTGAGCGCCTCGATTAGAGATGATTCAAGATCTCTGCGACAATCCTGAAAGATTATAAACAAGTGTAACATGGAAGGTAAGCTCCCAATATATACCTAACGAAGGTAAAAGTGTAGATGTTTTGACGATCTCATCTTTACGCTATGAAAAAGAACAAAGAACTCCACACTGAACGGTGTGGAGTTCTATAAAAGAATTAACAGTCCAAAAGGTTAGATTTTTCCATAAATATCCAATCATTATATTAACATTGCTATCAAAATAATTGTTACAACTTGGTATCTGCACCTCCCTGCTATTAGCAGGTAAACATGTACAATATTTCTCTCATTTATTGACACCTGATATTTTTACAAAATGAAATCAAATTATCTATCATAATTTATGTGATTTAGAGGCCTATAACCGTAGGAATATGTCTCACCGACTTGTCACATGTCACCTTGCCAGAAGTGCAAGAACATACTTCGCATCCTTCTCGGAACATTTGCCCGTGCATCAAAGTCTTCCCTGCAAGCAGCAATGCAATACACATCAATCTATTAAGATTGCTGGACTTGATATTGAGTTCACTAATATAAACATTGTTAACAAATAATTATTATGGGTTGCTTTTATTCATAGGCCTATAAGCAGTTAACAACCTAAAATATTGCATGTGTGTGTGGGGGCGGGGGGGGGGGTTCTATATAAAGTAACCCCCAAAGTAAAAAAGCAAAATTATTTAGTTGTATAGTTTTTACGTCCCTATGATAAAACCTTTTATATGGTATATAAAATACCTTTTATATGGGATATAAATACCTTTTATATGGTATATAAAAGGCCCAATATTATGACTTGGTAGATAATTTGTTTATAAGACAGTCACAAACCGAAGCTCTAAATCAATAATGATGGGATCAAGCTAAGTTTGACTGTATGA
Organism: Sthenelais limicola; assembly: GCA_942159475.1. Lineage (NCBI taxonomy): Eukaryota > Metazoa > Annelida > Polychaeta > Phyllodocida > Sigalionidae > Sthenelais > Sthenelais limicola. The sequence goes on along the minus strand of OW804095.1, from coordinate 136,341,295 downwards.
GACAAGTAAACGATCACCCACCATTATGTTTGCATCCTGGTTCCTCATCGGGATAATCTTTATCAAATCCATTGTTGGATGTATCACGACACCCAACCAGTCCATCCTGGCATACGCAAAGTTGTCCAGTACTGGTCATCCAAATGGTTTTGCTCTTGTGGCTTTCTCCTAAAATTCACCACATTTCTTTTTTTATAAAGTAAAGTGTTTGATAGATCGGATAGCTATATATTTGAGGGGTATAAAATTACAGATTATTTTGCATTACATGAATAATCGATGATGTAATGATATACCTTCATATGTGCAGTCCTTCTCGGCATGGGTGCCAGTGCCAACACATCCCACCTGTCCATTCTCATGACATTTGCAATTATTGTCTCCGTCCTTAAAGGAACCTACTGGATATTCCTTATTTTTGTGTGTGCAGGTCACTTCTCCTTTTTTTGAGCGAGAGATTGGACAACCAGAACAAGCGATAGACCCTTTCGAGGTACATTGACACTTATGACAGCCGTCGAGGAAGGGTCCTTCGGGATATGTAATGCCCTTGAATGTGCAAGTTGCACCATTCGTCAAAGGGCAACCAACACAGCTTACACCCTGATCTTCATTACATTGACATCTTTTGCAACCATCGTAGAAAGTTCCTACCGAGTATTCATTTCCTTTGAATGTACATGTGCTTCTTCGCAACACCTTAGCGTTGCAAACATCTACAAAAATACAATTTAAATATATACATTTGGATTTAGAACTTGTTTACATTGTCCTACACCTAGTCACTTTATATGACTTGCAGGGTCATATAAAGAGCAGCGATTGCAACAATTGTACCTTATGTGTGACCATAACTTATTCGCCCCTTGCTCATTAATTATTGTAGAAGTTCCACAATAGAAAGATGCCTTCATAACTCAATATAGTTAGATATAACTATCGCTTCAGCAAATTTATGCAGCACACGGTCTAACAACATGGACCTACATTGTGTGATTCGCTTTAAATCTAGTGAAGCAGGGGAGTGAGACAATGTGAAATGGAACCTTTCATACTTACATACAAGAACGAGGCACAGAACTACTTTCAGCATGGTGAGGATGTCTCTCTCTCAAAGAGCTGTTTGCACTGAGAGATTCCTGAATTTCCCTCTGTATAAGGGCAATTGTGAATGTCTTGCATTACCTTAAAGACTCGGTTGGACGCCCGACGATGATTCATTCAGTAAATAAAAACATTGCGTATATAAATATATATACAGTTAGACTGTCTTTTCATGTACAGCTCAATATTGCGTTTGAAATAAAAGAATACAGAATATCATATAACGTAAATACAGACATTATAAATTATTTTTTAAATCAAATTTTAAATATTTTATGCTGCTACAAGTATTATTATGTCACAGGGACATTATTCTCAGTTACTCAGAGTTCCGATCGTAATATAATGATGACATTTATGGTATAAGGCAAGCAGAAGATTTAAAAGTTCATATACAAAAAGCAAGTTATCAATGATCCGTCAGAATATATTCAGCGTTTCATGATTCATCTACTTTCTCAAGCGGTATCTATTAACGTATTAAGATCCTACTGAGATAATTAGGTACTTTCACGAGATATAATAAACAAGAACCCTCTAGTAACCTAAGGGTACAAGCTTTTGGAGACAAAAGCGCACCTTTAATCAATTCTTATAAGAAAGGGGTGACGCACCTCACATCCCAACTTGAGGGCAGACTTTTCGCATGATACATATATGAATTTATTTGGATTAATTAGTTGTCTTAAAATGAAAATGTAGGTGTTTGAATATATTATCAAGTAACCGGCGGTTACTTCTCCCGATTGGATAATTTGGGCGTATTTTAGAAGGAATATGGTACCCATTTTTTGTTACCTCTATTGTAAATATTGGGGCACATCCTTGACAGGTTTGGTGGAATACCATGCATCCTGCAGAGTTCACATGATCAATGATACATGGCCAGCTACCTAGATAAATAATAATGTACTCATATTAGGTGGTGATTAAAGAGAAATTAACTACAACAGAGATGACCAAACCAACAACGTGTGGAAATGAGTGTCAATCGCAATAATACGGAATAGCGGTTATTAATTATGACTATTTTGTGCCTCTTTGTTCCAGCACTCCGAATAATAGGGCACAATTAAGGCCCCTATGACCAAGATTCAACAAAATTTTGCCATCCTTTATATTTGTGGGGTGTTATTTATAAATATATGATGCACCTTTATTTCTCACACTACAGGAGTTATCATAGTCATGCAAGAATACTGTGGAGTTTTCAACTTTGCACACCCCTATATGTCATAGTTTGAATAGAAGAAATAATTTATGGAATTAAAAAAAACATTTTTAAGGGCAACCATTTCGGGCAAAAATCGGTTTACCAGTTTCTTTCCTCGATAAAATGTTGTTTGGTCGTAATGTTTAAGACACTTTAAAAATATAAATGAACACCGGGTTGAATGATTTTCAAGGAAAGTTGTGCTCTTTAGAGCATTGCCACCAAAGATCTTGGTTAGATAAAAACTACGGGATATATTTATTTCTTCGGATATGGATTGTCATGCAGCAGGGGAATTAGCATGGGGCAATTTTCACTAAAGCGTAGGAAACCAAACAAAAACAACCGAAGTAGTCATTCACTACACAGGTTTTCTATCAAAATAGGAAATAGCAATGTGGGAGTTCCATGAAAAAGAAAAAATATTTGTTCAAGCAAAAATGTGCATAAAGGACTAGTCCACTATAAGGGCTTAGTCCACTAAGCCAATTCTCATGCGATTTTGCGTCGCAGAGGACTCTTCTCCACTAAATTCTGTGAGAGTCGCATGAGAATCGGCTCAGTGTACTAGGCCCTTAACATTGTTGAACTCCTTAGCAAGAACGAAGTACAGTCGTTCTTGATCCACACTATGTACAAAAACCTTTCAAAAATCTTTAAGGTTAATACCACGTGGATGTTTATTTTGTGCTCCAGAGAAATGTTTTGTGTAAACGTATTTATTTTCGCGCAGATATATTTTCGCGCACTAAGTATTTTGACATCTTTTCGCGGGGATTTAAATTCGCTCGACAAAGACGTCTCACACCTTGTTTATGCAATAGGTATACCTTTCGAGCAGGATTGATTTTCACACACAAAGGTCGGTGCGATAAAATAGCGAATAAAATACCACGCGAACATTAATACGTTTACAGTATTTAGTACGATATCCCTGCCAGGTGCGTCAGAAAGTTTTCCCTTAGTCAAAACTTTACTTGACATTCCGATCGTTCTTTTATGATATTCCTGCTTTTCATGGTATTTAGGAAACACAAAGGTGTTTTGTTATGCCTTCTGCTTTTGGTCGGAAGGGAAACCTCTTCCACGAGATATATTTATTTGTTCTTTTAGGCCTATATATATTGTTTATAGTGGGTCTACTATATCAAGAGGATATCATTGTGCAATTGTCAACCTTATGTACACTGAACTGACAATCAAGTGTCCCCACTTGCAGATATATGTGCGTGTTTATTTTAGAAGTAGATACTATTGTTCATTACTTTGTAGAGTGTGAGAGAGTCTCGAGGTTTTGGAAAGATCATATTCAATGGTGTAAAATCAACTCGGTATTAGAAGATCTTAATGTCTCCAATATCAAACCAAATGTATCTTGATGGGATATGAAGGTTAAAACTAATTTAAGGAATTTCTGAACTAGACCATGTTAATGGCAAAGAACAACATAAACAGACAAAGGCTATTCCACACAAATGATGTTGTTTTTAAAGTTTTCTTTTTTTCTTGTTCTTTTATTCATTAAACGGCAATATAATATTTAAGAAATACATAGAAGAAAGACGCCGTGTCCGCCATGGATGTTTTCACGTGTTGCCTTTATGTCAAATTAAGTAAAAAAATATATAAATTTCAACGTCCCATCATATCGATAAGGCCTAAAACTGTTACATATGTTGATGTCTGGAGAGCAGGGACATCACATGACTTAGTGTCAATCGAATAAGATATTGTAGATCAGGGAACTATTAAATATAATTATAGTTGTGTTGATATTCCAGTCGAACTAGTTGAGCTGTAAGAATAACTCCAGTAGAACAATTAAGTATCTGCAGGAGGATTGCTGAATGGCTACTTTATTAATCCGCAATTCACATGTTAATATTTCAATATACAGAAACTATTAGAACATGGCTCTCTCATGGCTCCTGCTCAGTCAGCTCGATGTCTTCAGAGTACAGGAGTGGATGATAGGTCTGACTCTAGTGACTGGGGCCCTTTATATATTCTAGATATTTCCACATACTTTATCAGGCTTCCAGAGCCTTAGAGAAATCCCCTGGCGGTCTTACACCATTTTTCTTAACGGATAACCTAAAGATCATACTACCATGTTCATACAATACAAATAAATAATTAATCAATACATGTCAATTGATTAAATAGGGTAAATAACTTTAAAACCAGAGTGGACATTAACACATACATGCCGCCTTGTAGCAATTATCATTTTATGTATGACGAGCATATATACACCCAACAAAGGACTAAGCTCTCCACACATAACTAAACCATGTACCACGGCTCAGAAAACTTAGTCTCACGAGGAGAAAAGTAAACAGGATGAAGGAACAAAAAAGAAAAAGACAGAGAGAAACAGTCACTGTCGTTAAGTCCCTGGGAAAACTACTGCAATGCTTCGGGAATACTTCAAGATCATTGTTTACATACAGCACGTGCTGGATGCAAAGCCGAGATTCGATGCGCCACCTATTATCATTTCATGGAAACGTCCTATATACGCACACTACTTATTCCTTCATTCACCAAGGCAAAGAGCGTAAATATAATTCACTAGGTAGAAAATGATAAAGTTTTATCCAGCAGATTTCAATTCAATTCAATTCAAGAATTCTTTTATTGCAGATGTTATTACAATCAGGTCGGTCAGTTCTGGCTTTACAGACAGGTCATCCTATGAATGCCTCCTTTCAGTCACTTAAACTAACATATCCTGGAACGAGCAGATTATTACAATTACTAGGATCACTTGCTCAGATATGCATAGATATATTCAATGCAGTCTTGGTACGTATACCGTATTTATGCTACTAACAGCTCTAAGCATCCCAAAAATTAGAACATTGCAGCGAAGTTTCTTATGATTAAATCACTTTGAAAAATATCAATTTTGGGACTTGGGACTCACTTTCCTGTTCAATATCACTGATTTTTTAATCTTTCCAGGGACACTCTTTCCATGGACAAGCACACTTACAGTATACACACATATGTATATGTCATTATAACTTACGCTCCATCACGCCATAATCATATGGGAGCCAGATATGAGATAATGTTTTGTTTTGTGGATTGCAATAAACGTTCGAGTGTGTGTTAATCAGATCCCAATCACATACATGTCATTGTGGAGAAAGCATTCAGTCAGCCTTAATTTATGAATTGATAAGTGTCACGGGGTGCACTAATATTTATATTTTCAACCTAGAGCATGATTTTGAGATAGACCAACCATTCAGAAGATCGAAGAAGTAGTATATATAATTTTATTTACTTCTTTTAGGTTTGAAAAAGAAATTTTCAATGTTTCTGGGTGGGTAATTACTTTAGTAAATTAGCTAAATATATTCGTCCATATGATGACCTAAGAAACGCAAGATATTTTGATACACTGTCTTGAATTTGTATTTGGTACATATACCCAAATGAGTTGGAGCGCTATAGATAGTCCACATGTGAGATCTTGTGATAAAAAACACTTCAATTATCAATCATGCGACTTATAACTAATTTTCCAGTGACACATCACATATGGTAAAAAAAAGAGTTGAAGTCTCCACGAAACGAATGAGGTGAATACATTTGCGAAGGGTCAGTACGAGAGAAATGTGATGTATATGAAAACGGTTTGACAGAATGAGGTATTACCATATCAATATTATGACAACATCATTATTCCCATTACCTAATAATAATACTTTCACCCCAACATACAGACAAATAAATACGTTCATGCTATTCAATATTATACATGACATACTATAAATGAATACGTCAGATAGTATATATCACATTGACATCAAACACATAACCACGGAGCTGACGTCTACTCAGACTCAAAAGCTGAGGACAGCAAATATGAAATCAGACCGGAAAGTAATTCCAATTTTGTCAAATGTCATTATATAGATATCAAACAACCTCATCGATCATAATCTAAGGATTCTCTTCTTTGTGTTCCATTCTTTTCCAATCCATATGAAAGTACATTTAACCAATGGTGTGGAGGATTTCACCAACGCTCAAAACATGAAATGAGGTCCTGGAGTCCCAGAACCCACCTTAGGGCAGAAAAGATGAGGAGTCCGGGAACCCTAACATGGCTTTGTTTTCAACGGGAGTTTCTTGACATTATAAGATGTAATCAAGAAATGAACTTAATCAAATTCAATAATTTTGATGTTTAAATTACTGTCCAACGAAAAGCAGAGGACCAGATTAACCCAGCCCTTGTTTACAAAATCTTTGTATAGGTCAAGCTTTCCTTTTATAATTTGTACAAGTTTGTGTTTATGACTATGTACTATAACATTTCAAGTTAGTTCAGTACTTAAGATGCTTAAGTTATTTAACATCTTCATAATTAAAATGTGGATATTTGTATTACTCCATGCTGAAAGGTAGATCACCTGCCTCTTGATTGGGAGGGAATGCCATCTTTTATATGCCTAATCACTGTGAGCCAAAGGTAGATTTTTCTTGCACCTATGCGAAAAACGTCTTCATACCACCTCCCAATGCAGTTCTATCATACTACACACTCTTTAGATTCTATACTGAATTCTAGCCTAGGACTAGCTTTATCTGGTTCCTTAGAACATTTACATTTCAAGACTATTGTAAGCGATACCACAACAATTGCTATAACGAGTATTATTGTTGAGATGGATGGTATGAGAATATTGAGCTTGTTCGTGTTGCGTTCTGTGTTGCTATCCTTCAGATCATTTGTCATATTTGTCTTGTTTGTTGGTGAGGTATTGAGGTGAGTGTTTATTGTGGTCTCCTTGAGGTGAGTGTATGTTGTGGTCACCTTGTAATCTCCCATAGTTACATTCTCAAAGGACACATCTACTGACAAAGAATATGTAGCTTGACGGTCAATAGTAGAACTAATGACATTTGTTGCAGCTTCTGTGGAAGTGTGTCCTTCTGTTGAGCTGGTTATATTCACTGTGTCATCTGAAGTTTCTTGAGGTCGGATAGAACTCGGAAAAAGAACACCATCTTGTGTTGATTTATACCTGTCTGTGAGTGCTTGTGGTTGTATCATTGGTGCTGTTTGTGCTGTGGAATGAATATAAATGTTGGTTTTAATCATTTGGATCAGTTAGAAAATGAATTCATGAAACCCATCAGGTAAAGACAATTTTTTAACATATAAAGACAAAATTTCAATGTTCAGGTGCGTCCATGTGCATCAGCAGAGAATGACTGGAATGTGCAGTTGTTTACTTTTGGAAGTGGGCGTGTCACAATGAGTGTGATTGGTCAAAACAGATGAGGGGTGGGGTGGGGGCGGGGGGTGGGGGGGTTGCTTAGTGACTACTCCCAACACATATATAGTAGGTGTTGATTCTTGATACATAACAATTTGGTCGCACGCATGGAGATTAATATAATAAGTAATTTCAAACAGGGTTGGCCAGAAACCTTGGGAAAGCAAGAGTGTCCATGAGAAGCAGTGTACAAGTGGAGAATGACCGGAATGTGTGATTATTTGCTTTGGGAAGTGGGCATGTCACAATGAGCGCTTAGCTGTGAATGGTCAAAACGGGGGGAGGGGGGGGGGGAGGGGGGGGGGCAGTTGCCTAGTGCCTGCTTCCGACCCAAATATGAGCATTGAGGTTTCAACTCTAGAAATTCTTACCCTTTTCATGTATATATGGATATTTCATCAAAATGGGTTTGGCAGTCCACCAATGATATATCCTATGTGTATGAACATATATCTAGTAATATTAAATAAACATCTAGTAATATTGAGTATATATATATCATAAATGTGTGAGTAAAGAGGGAACAAACACAGGAATGCCATGATGGCCTGCAGTCAAGGACCGCCCTTTTAATGATACCCCCTTCACACTACACCTCTCAAAGCGCTTTGAAGCAAACCGAACCGAACCAACCGATTCCAAACCGAATCCAAAGCGAAGTGAAGTGGTTTCTACAATCCACCTACTTGAGGTGAATTATATAAACCACTTCGCTTCACTTCACTTTCTCAGTGCTAATTCTGCTAGTGTGAATGGAACCGAAGTGAAGCGTAGTGTTTTCTGACGTCATCGATCTTATAAACACATAGGAAAGTGTACAGCGACCATGCTTGTAGTCTGAATAGAACTGACTTAGTGAAAGCGCTTTGAAGCACTTTCTGAGTACAGTCTGCATGGTGCGAATTATATAAACCAGTTCGCAATGATTCACTACGCTTCGCTTCGGTTGTGTAGTGTGAAAAGGGTATAAGGTTTCCCCAAGCGTTTTCCCAAGCATGGGAGAAAAACAGGTGTAGGTCTGGTAAGTGACCAGCAAGGAGTGAATCAAACAGTGGTCAAGTGCCCCATGGTGAGAGTGCAGTAGTATACAAATATAAACCTAGGTGGTGCCAGCACGGCTACCAACCTCTAATTCATATGAAGCATATAAACGGAATATACTAACAAATAAATGTGCGAGTAAAGAGGGAACAAACACAGGAATGCCATGGAGGTACATTGTACCCTCTCTCCTGAGTGAATGTAAACCTGTTTCAGTTGACATCTCTATACAGTAGTAAAATCCAGCCTCTATGTGACTGCTTAACAGATAGAGGATCATCTGGGCCACCTGGTACCAAGGCAAATAACCAATGCAGACACTTTCATGACTGGGATTAAGAGTTACCTTTCCCTGGCCTGGATGATTTTTGATGACCTGACTTGAACAATAACATGGTATCCTTTAAATATGATGTCACAACGACACAGTATGTGACCCAGGAATGGGGAGTCACCTACCAAATTGGATTTCCGTAGAAGAGTTCTGAGGGATAGGGCTAAAACAAGCCAACACATTTTCTCATCTAGTGAATCACCAACAAAGGTATGCATGGCAATTAAATGGCTCACAGTCAAAGGCTTCCTGGCTTTTACCTCATCACCAAGGGTTGTCCTAAGGCCTGCCAAGCACATTCTTACTAATGTAGATAAATAGTTGTTGACTGTTGAAAATTTGTTGTTTAAGCCCATCATCACAAGGAACTTGACTACCGTTTGTTCGGAGGCTGGTAGGGGAGTCAGTTTGTGAGTCATGCAGAAAGACAGGTACTTTTTCCATTGTGAATTTCTTGTCGCTAGCGTATTCACTGAGTATGCTGAAGCAATCGTCTGTGACACCACTACGTCCAGCTCTGCTAGAGGAACCAGACCTACAAACATATGTGTAGAACATCTTAAGGCAATGTTTTTGTCTTGTAGACAATTTATCAGCCAATATGTTATCATGGGTACTAACATAGCGAATGGCGAGGACACATCTATACATAGCACAAGCCCAAAACATATGTCTCAGCAACGACATACAGTTCTGATTCACACTGTGGCCATTATGTACCATGTAAAGGACTTATAGATTGTCACTACGACACACAATGGGGGTGCCTTGAAATCTAGGAGCTAGTTTGAGTAAGCCCAACCATATTGGTATTAGTTCTAGGAAGTGGATATTTAAGCCCATGTTAATGTTTGAGGTGTCCACATCACACCAATGGTCATGGCCCCATACGCATAACTGAGTTCCTAGGTCTTGAGTGTTTGGCGAAAAATAACCAACTAGCCAGTCATCATTAGTGTACCACCCATAGCCATGTAGTGGAGAATCCCTGACCATACAAGGACCCTGGCCATAATTATAGTCTAAAATAGGGGAGACACCATTAAAGTGGGCAGCCACCACTTTCAACCACACTAAGTCTTTGAGGAACTCTTGGCCTAAGCGTATTTGTGGATTCCCATCCACAGGCAACCCCTTTAACATGTTAATGACTCACATGTTAATGACTTGCCTCTAATCACCTTGGCACAATATGCTAGAATACCAAAGATTCGTTGAACCTGCCTCATAGTAGCCCTTGTCTTGTCAGCGAAGAAGTGCAGTTCATGTTGTAGCTTGTAGTCTATTCTGGGGCAACCTGAGAATCATTTGTACAGAGTCGATTTCAATGCCAATACATGTGATTACTTGCCTAGGGGTGACAGCCTTTTTTCAGGAGATAAAGAATCCCAATGCAAACAATAAACTGATTAGGACACTTTGGAAATAAACACACTCTTCGTAGGTATCTGATATTATCATGAAATCGTCAAAATAGTTGAAAATCCTAGCACAGCCCCTTAGCTCTGCAAACAACATTTGATAACTGTGTAAATATGAAGGGGGCACAGCATAGGTCAAAAGACAAGCGTCTGTCTAGCAAGAATTGTCCATCTCCATCAAAAGGCCACCAGCTACCTTGAAACTTCCAGTGGGAGGGATTCACTGCCACAGATTTGTAAGCCACCAAAATGTCTATGGAACACATGTAACAACCTTTGGTTAGTACACTAGAGACTTCCTCAATTGTGTGATAACAGAATATTTGACAAGTTGTATTCATAAAGCAGTTGATTGAGCTCCCTAGAGGTTGTTTGCAGTCTGTTATAGGCCTATATAGGTTCTGTCAGGTTTTGGTATAGCCCCCATTGCATGGACATAATGAGGTGCTTGGCTTGGCTAGGTCTATCTAAGCCGCATCTTTTAGTATAGCATTTATTTGTAAACAATAAATTGGTTTCCATATAGGATTCATAACAGCCTGTGTACCCATGTCATGAGAACTGACCATATCTAGTAATATTAGATATATTTAGTAATATATTGAATATATAATATCATGTAATATTGGATATATATTTGGTAATATTGAATATATCTTTGGTAATATTAAATATATGTGTAGTAATAGTGAATATATATAGAGATCATATATATTGGACATATCTAGTAATATTGAATATCCTGTGTCTATGATTTTTTGGTGGCCTTGGTGGTGAGGGTCTTGCTAGGAGGCACATCCACTGGTACATTGTCATACTCAGGGTTGGGACTGGACAAGATACTCGCCTTGTTTTATCCTTTCCTTACATCTCAGCCTAGGTTTCTGCCACCTCCCATTACTATTACAGTGCACATAGTCTGTACTATAGTGAGGTACACGAATGTAGCCTTGTGAACATGTGTACCTAATCCTCCATCCCACTCGGTACTTCATTGCCTCTGCTCCCATGGCCTCGATGTTGTATTCCGGGTAGTCCTTTGGTCTTGTACAACCTGATGAATGAGAATAAATGCAAACTAAAATACCCTAATAATATTTAGATTGTTCATTGACAAAATAATGAACTATTTTGACACCATTAAATTGAAAAGGGAAGTAACAGGGACAACAAGGAAGGGAGGAAGGTAACAGACTAGTTTAAGGCATGTTTAAGGGGTTACTCCTTCTTTCCTCCATCCCCAATATTATTAGAATAGAGGTGTTGCTGGCCCTTAAAAGATATGGTTAGCCAGGAACAAGCTATGAGGAGTTGTCATCACAACGTTTATATTGCGACCGCGTGTTGGTTGTTTACATCGGGACTATGACGTCATGGGGGATCTCCTCCCGTCTCAACCAATAGGATCGCGTTGGAAATTCCACAACGGTGCCACCCCAACATATCTCACCAGTTCAAACATTTCACTCAAGCGGTGAAGTCTATATCTCTATTGAGAACATTTTTTCTCTAGTTTGAGAGTTTTTATCACCATGTCGCCAAACAAGTTCAAGCATTGCGAGGTGTGCGACGAGTCACATGAGGGTTTAGTTGGTGAATCCTGTACGAGGGCTATATGAATAGTTGTATGGCTACGTTGGAGGGACTGGTAAAGAACTTAGTGCGTACCGTGGAGGAGAAGGTGGTGGCCAAGGTCCCATCTGAGGAAGATGTTTGTGGTTCCTCTAGTAAGACGGATAGTGATCCTGAGGTCGTTATTAACGATCACCTTTCCAGGGTGTCCAGAAAAGTGACTCACACAAGGGATAGGAAAGCTTAGGAACGTTTTGCAAGGTTAATTTAGGAAGATTATGTTTGTTATCATCCCCCCGCCCTCCTCTACCCCCCCCCCCCCCCCCCCCTCACCTCTACACCCCCCTTTTATCTGCCAGTGTCCCGTACACACCACCGCCACTACCACTGCATGGTGGTAGTGGCGAGTGGTATCGTGTGCAAACAGGACTCAAGTTTGAATGGTTCATAGCCATAGGACCAAAATAAGTGCTTATCCTGATGTTTGTGTACTGTAAATGTATGTATTCCTCCAATAGAAAATGTATTATACAATTATAGCTTCGATTGACACCAACCAATTTGCCGTATGTGTTGTTAAAGTTTGTGAACTGGTCGAGCTATGGTGGTCTAGTGTGGATAGTTTGATTTATGACATCCGAGGGGCGTCTCGTCGTGCCAGACATTGCCCATATTCTTCTTCTCGTATTTGCATACATTCATATATGAATGGTTTGGACCATAGGCATACACAGTCCCTGGCTTTCTGGTTGAATAAGCTCAGGTGCTTGACTTGGCACTCCTGCTCAAGCAGTGGACATTCATGCACGGGTCATATCCTCAGTGTCTTCCTGGTATTATATCCCATTTCTTTAGGGTCACTTTGGAACGACAAACTGCTGTTCTTATATTAGTCTGTTGAGGCATTTCCATTCAGCCCACCTTTGGTCGGCACCAGGTTGCAGGTCTTCTGTAGCACCCATGGTCATGGATATTGATATTGGAAAGTTAGCAAACCCGCTTTCCCATAGTTCTCCTCTGGTGCTGGTAGCTTCATTGAGCTGAACTTCTTTAATTGAGAAAACTCGTTCTTGATTTGAGTCTTCTCTTTCCTGATGTTCGGTCAAACAAATTAATAATCATCAAGCAACTTGTGTGGAATATTTGAGATTGGAGAGGAAGAAATGATAATGGAGCAGATACTGACCATGTCATTTAAGATATCAACTGGAATCAAATATACACTGGCTATGGAATCCCCACATTAATAAGGAGGGATGAGAAGGAAAAGAAATGGTCCTTTTTAACAAATTAAGTACTAACCATCAAGCAGCTGCTCCAAAAGAACGGTTTTAACCATGTGTGGATACTTGTGGCCCATCCATAAGCTATGGAGAAGAGGATTGTGGTGGCCCATTCACAACGTATTGTGGGCAGAGGAGGGAGAGAGGAGAGGGAGATTGTGGTGGCTCATCCATAAGCAATGGGTAGAAGGGTTGTAGTGGCCCATCTATAAGGTACGGCAGGCACAGGAGGGAGAGAGGAGAGGAGAATTGTGGGAAAGGTACACACTAATCACATCCATAAGCTTTAGAGAGTAGGGTTGTGGTGGCCCACCCATACGAGGGTTGTGGTGGCCCATCCATAAGGTATGGTAGGCACAGGAGGGCAAGAGATAGGGCTGTGGGAAGGGTACAAACTGATACCACCGTTAGCTATGGTTGGGTAGGGACAAGCCATAATCTTGCTAATTTTGGTGAATTTAAGAGTACCTGTAAGGCATATTAAACCCATGCAGATTCCCGAACCTCCTGCTGAATGAAAGTAAATAAGTAGGATTGAAAAAGTAATTGATATACTTTGTACACAAGCCATATAGTATAAATCCCTGTATAGTAGGCCTATGTGAGATGAACAAGGCAAGATGCCCCTTACCTGTATGACAGCAGTCTGGCACTTGAGTGTTTTATAATCCGGGATCTATGACAACAGAATCTATGGGCTGATGCAAGCAAATAACCTCCTATTAGGATTTGGTAATTAGCTGATGGCATTGATCAAAGTCAATAGAAACTTGGTTAAAATTATTGAATAAAAATAGACTCATCATTGAGTATAACGATTCATTTCGGTTGTAATCGAAATAGTTAAGTAAGAATGGACTATAGGCTTTATATATGGTGTTAAAAAGGTTTTTCAACTGTCATCACACATCCCGTCTCTATCATAACAGTGACAACACTTAGAAATCAATATAGGTAACCGATATTTCGATGATACAATCTCACTCTGCACAAATGAAAAATCAATAAAATGGAGATACCTAATCGATACATAAGATACTACTACTCGTGTTACCTTTGATGAATGACCGGTTGTAAATGAAACAAAATGAAACACTTCTGATCTCAACATCCATAAGGTAACTGATGATTATGATCCATATGGTTGGGTCCAAGTTTGTATACCATCAACTGCCTGCTATGTCGATCGGTCATTAATCCTTTACCAGACTAGGCACTTACCACTCCAAACAGCAAAACGCATTCATCGGACGGAAGCTTCATCATCTCAATGTTACGAATATGTAGCCTTCCTGATTTCATTGTTGCTGGCATTTCTGACACTTTACATCCAATTGTCAAAAGCCGAGTGCATGGTTTTCTCTTATCCAGGCAATAACGTGAGTGACAGTGAACCATTTGATTAGACCATCAGAGCCCGAGAAGTGTACTTATGCGCTATTTTTCACAATTGCATCATATACAAAAAAGCTAAATATTGAGATCATTCTATTTTCTAAAGGCATACTCAGGAAGACTCATACAGGTCTATGCTTATGGTAATAACATTATTTAACATAACAAAACATAAAGACATGTATACATGGAGTGGAGTGGCAAGGTCCTACCTACAAGTGAACATTGTAGGTATATGACCTTGCCACCCCACCCCACCTACAGAACCAGCAACAACAACATGTATACATACACCTGAGATAGGAATGATTGCATCATACTCTCATATCCTGATAAGTCATATTGTATATAAATTCAGGCCATAAGTAAAACTCATCTGTTGTTAATGGGCCTTTAGGATTTCGGAGTAGATTTATGGCATTTTCTATTCCAAAAGTGAGTCATAACTCATTTACTGATTTCACCAACTTACTTTTATTGTTTGCTTCTTTTATTAAATAACCTCTCGTACACAGGAAGATGTTTTTAGCTTATACACAATTAGGACATTTAACGTTATATTACACTCTCCCGCGCAACGTATCCGCGCGATACGAAAATGAATACGATTTTCTTGTACCCACTTTTGATACGATTTTTTTCGTCTCAGCGTATTCGCGCGGCGTTTTTCGTATCGGCGATTCGCGCAGCGTTTTTCGTATCGGCGGTTCGCGCAGCGTTTTTCGTATCAGCGATTCGTGCTCTCAGAAATCTATTTTTAGCGCAGTGGTAGCGTGGTGGGCCAGGATTCAGGGGGGGACGGGGACGGTGAATTTCGCATGGGGGGCGGCAGGGTGAAAACCGAAAATATTCGCTTTAATTAATGGTTTGTTTCTATCCGGTATTATATTGCAATTGCAATTACTGTATTGTACTGTACCATGCTGTATGAAAAAGGATGAGTTATTATCGGCGAAATTGAAGCAAGAGATGACAAGACAATGGTTTACATTATGCACAGTTTACTCCTTTATTATTCAGTTCGACATATCAATTGATTGAATTTTAAGTGCCAATTGTCAAACCATAGTCATGTATACATGTGTATAATTATGTGCTACTGGTGATTCATTGCTCAGTGAAGCATATATATATACCCAACTGATTGGTCTGTTAGTTTGTTTCTAACTGTGACTAACAACTTGATTGTCTATTAGCCTTGCTTCTTTGGATATATAAACATATCATATGTGTATCCAAGTGTCAAGCCCATGTGCAATCACCCAAAGCTATATGAAAATAGACCCTGCAGTAACTCCCTGCGCACACGCATATATGTGACCAGGGGTTCCCCAATACCCCACCTGTCTTGAATGGGCAAAAACAGAGCACTGGTGCAGAGCACTGGAACAAATTTGGCACATAATTGACAACTAACATCAGAAACACGTTCACTTGCTATAATGGGTCTATTTATATGCACACAGATACCGAAGGAATATCACCAATAAGTTAAAATATATTATTCTAATACAGACCAATCAGCATCACCAAACCAGGTGGCGTATCTGGGTCAGATTTTCAGAAAATGTACAATTGTCAGCTGTACACATTTAGGAAATTCTTCTAAATTAGACTGAGAAATGAAGAATACTGGGTATATCTGAGTATATTTGGTATCGCATTGATTTAAAGTATCAGTTCTGTTATGTTAAACTGCATTTTGAAGCTATTTTCTGTCTTAAATGTGTGTTATTTGAGAAGATTAGCGAAGTTGAATTGTACATTTTCTGAAAATCTGACCCATCTATACCGCGACATAGAGATACCCATGTCACATAGAAGAGATTAAAGGAGAATAACAGAACAGGTTGAAATCCTAAATAAGTAGCATTCGGGTCTGGATTTATAGGTAGATGAGATATATTGTAATTGTTACCGAGTACTTCAAGCACACTAATGTTTTATCACATTTTAGGGATTTTCACATTTTGAAAATTGAATGAAACCTTTTCGGTCTGAAGAAACCTAGGAGCAGGGAATTGATAGCCCAAATTAAAGCAGCAAATAGCCCTTGGTCAAGCGAGCCAATCATACTCGTACTTCCAAGTATGTCTGTGTGTATGCTAATAACAATATAAACTACAACCTTTTTTAATGACATGAAAATCACTGTGGAAATAGTCCACATTAAAATGTTACTCTTACTAATATGCAAGTCTGCTTTTCTCATGATCAGTGTCTCAAATAAAATTTACTTTATCCTAGAAATTGTAATAATATTAGATGCACATGCATTAATTTCTACAAAACGAATCTACACTGTAGGCAAATGATGGACTCAGTCTGAAGGTTCAACAGATATATTTACAAGCAGTCTACTGTACACAACAATGCTGGACAACTAGGACTAGTACATGCCCGGATCTTACTTCTGGACGAGTTCCTTTTTTTAATAGAGCACTTATCAGGAGCCTCATGTTTTTATAACTGAGTAGGACTTTGTTATGCTGGGGTGAGAGGTATTTTTGAGCACCTCATAACCTGATAAGGGATTGGACTCGTGTGTATGTTCTCTTGTTGGCTAAATTCATATTTTTTGCTGAGCAGGACAGTTATACAATTTATCGTCTCACTGACAATACATCTACCTCGGACTACTCCACATATTTGCCGATTTCATCAGCAAAGACAACCACCGCGTTGGAAACATTCAAATATTCCATTCAAGTATCTTTCAGACAGCATATTTTTTCACATATATTATCACATGTATATTTCGTCAATCTCTGATAGGGCGGTAATGAGTTCTCACATACAAAAATAAAGGCTGGATCATGGAGATGACGACAGCCATGTCTCTAACACTCCTTAGATTTTGACTTTATTATGCATATATGATGTTGTATTAATTAACAATTGTTTTTCACCAAATAAGTGAAATAACACATCGCGCTTTTTGTCGATTCCATTAAAGCTCTAACTGATAACTGAAATCATTATCACCCATTGTACACATATCATAGATTTAATAATTTCGTTTGCATTAAACATCAGTATGGATAAATGGTCATTCCCCTCTGCTGGGCAGATCGTCCAGGGACACCTTTAAATAGTAAAAATACACACAAAACAATGCTCTAACGACTGGAATAAAAGAGTATTCATCTAACCCATATGTTTAAACTATACATACTAGTTATAAATACATGCATATAGCCATGAATATAAAAAATGAACACATACATGTATATATTTTTTCAATAGGGGATTAATCACCAGAACACTTATAAATGCCCTCTCAGCTGTAAATACTGCTATGGGGAATGGCCCCACACTCTCGCTGAGACCAGTCCAAGAAGTTAGGCCTATGATCACGAGTACAATTTCCACCCGACTCTGACAGTGACAATGAACCAGGCCCTAGTAACCGCCCACCCCCCATGACCACACAACTGTTTTTTGCTTATCAATGAAAAAGTAAAGGGGCATACAGTATAGTCAACTTTAGAACTATAGAACTTCTATAGGTGGCATTTCTTTCTATCTAATGATCTAATAATTATGTGTAAGCAATACTAATCATGCCTACCCAGTCCTTCTTGCCACAGTCCGTCCTGATAGGTGGGGTGTGTGAGTGAGGGGTAGGGTGTATGAGTGAGGGGTGGGGTGTATGAGTGAGGGGTGGTGTGTATGAGTGAGGGGTGGTGTGTGTGAGTGCAGGGTAGAGTGTCTAAATGAGGGGTGGTGTGTATGAATGAGGGGTGGTGTGTGTGCGTGAGGGTGGGGTGTATGAGTGAGTGAGATTGGTTGCTTTACACCCTTATTAACACATTTAATATGGTTATATCAAGGGCGGGAGAGCTGAGAGAGAGACAGTTCATGATCTTACCCAGGAAATAGAGATAAAGAAGAAGGGAGAGAGAGACAGACAGACAGAGAAAAGAGACAGAAAGGCACTTAATGAGGGGTGGGGTGTGTATGACTGAGGGTGGGGTGTGTGTGGGTGTGGTGTGGCGGTGAGTGATTGAGGGGTATATGAGTGAGGGGTAGGGTGTATGAGAGAGGGGTGGGCTGTGAGTGAGGGGTGGGTTGTGTGAGTGAGGGGTGCGGTGTGAGTGAGACCTGAATATATCTTCATGTATAAGTTTAGTAGACCAGACTTACAAACTTATATACACCCTGCTACCTTGATATATAACTTGTAAGAGACTGGTAATACTCTTTCTAACATTTCTCTGAGATGTAACTGAGCTAACTTGCTGTCGTCGCAAAAGTAAAATTGTTATTCAGCCGACTGGACTTTGAACCATTTTGGGAGTTGATGGAGATGAATGTCGATGGTGGCTGTCAAGTTGGCATTGCATGTAGTGTTTAGATGAAAGTGCAGAACCATCAGCATGGCAGGTGCATTGTGGAATGATATAACCTTTTGGTTTATGATGAAACCATCCTCAGACATCATGAATCATATTGTTCTTTAGCACCAAAGTTCCTGAAATGATAAGAAAGTGAACTTTTTTATAATATATTTTTTAACATGTCAAGTACATGTATACACAACATATTCAATGATGGAATGACTATTCGGTGAACACACTAATATCAGAAATTAGATAGAAATCATGACTCAAATTATGTTAGGTAAGAATTTTTGCCATAGGTATGTAGGACGTCACGTTAACTGTAGCATTTTGTAATTTTGTGAAGACTTAGGAAAATCCACATAGCACCATTAATTCAAGGTATTTAGTGATGAACTTTTGAATATTCACAGGGAAGGTATTGAACTAAATATACCCGCAACATGAAGTATGCGTGATGAACTAAAGGCAATCCGAAAGGGGGTGTATTAATTAGAAATAATTAGATATTATTCGACTGTCCCATTAGTCCCATAATACCATATGAATCAAGAATCAAAATGGCGGCTATGCATGTCCCCTTTTCAACCCTCTGGACCAGACCTATTACATTATCAATGATTATGATTAAAATCTATTGGTTTGGCATCAAACGTTTAACTTGCCCCCAATGACACAGCTGAAGCCTGAACTGAACTTAAAACTTATTTATAGGCCCTAAGACTAAGGGTGAAAGAGAAGCAGCTGGCCAACGCAACAACATAGAGGGGCTAATTAGTGTGATCTTCCCGAAATAATCATGTGGAAAGATATCTGGCATGCATTACACTTGACCTCTCCACAAGCGGGGCTATGCGCCACCCACTGTCTCACAGAACTACACATGGTGCAATCTCAGACAAACAAACCGATGACGGCCACTATACAGCATTGACACTGCCTTTGTAGAGGCCTTGGAGAGAGGTATGAGATTAGTTTAGGCTATAAGTTAACTAGATCAGTACTGGCATGATTATGGCTTATTGAAAATTGAAATTAACATCCATTGTGGAGATTGAGTGAGTCAGTATTCAAGCATATTGTATTATTATTTTGCGAAAAGTGGTATAATTAATGTTAACACATAAAGAACAACTGTTTAACTCAATGTAAAAATGTTAATTGTTTGAATGTTTGGCCCTAATTGAAATAAGATAATACTCCATGATGAATAATAACATATTTAAAGATGCATTATCAGCTATGGAAGATCCTTAAATGAAATGACTATCCTTGAGATAAACACTCAAAATGTATCATATGTCCTGGAGAAACGTTTCAAAAGAAGAAAAACTGATTAAAAGTAACAAAATTGGCATCGATTTTTGCTCTGCATATCACTGCATGAGTGCCCTGTAATAGCCCAATGAAGACAGGAGGGGTATTGGGGAACCCATGGCCTATATATGCGTGCGCAGGGTCTATTTATCAATAGCTTTGGACGACTGGACCTTATATATAGATTTTCAGTATAATTGGTTGTTCAGGGTATAATTGGTTGTATTCGGAATTCTGTATGGGCTTCACTGAGGCTAAGATCTTACAGTGGTTTAATTTTAAATATGACTAAACAATGTTGATTTCAATGTCACACATATCACTATTTAGGTCCTGATGGTAAAATAATGAAATAAAGATGATAAAGTTAAAAATATGCTTTGCTGCATAGAGTGTGTGTATGCTTCATTTTCTAAAGGTAATGGGAGTACCAAACATAGCCAAACTGTTCATTGAACAAACGGAATTTCACAAAACGTCACACAGCATATATGGTGCACCCTCATTTCCAATATATGACGTATGCTAACAAGGGGGAAATCCCTCTGAAATTTCTGGTTGAGAGACGATCCAATGGACGTCCATTCGGTGCGCACCGATTGAATAATGGACCACTTCTTTTGTTATTTACATGCTTTTAATGGATTCGGAATTCTTAGATATTCAGGGACATGTTTGAGTTTATCATATACTTGGTGTATGTGGCAAAAGGGAAAATTACGCAGATTTGCGCATGCATAGCTGGTAATGCATTTTTAACAGCAAATATAAATATACTCAGTGGAATATTTAAATGATCAATAGTTGAATTTTAAAAAGAGGGATTGAGGGAGATGGAGAGAGATTATTTCTAATGTAAGATATAAGTAAGATCTTAGTTATCTACTTTTGTCTACATGAATTTCGATTAACACAAGATAACTGACTTATATTCTCTCAAGGATTTCTGTACCACAGAAACACGTTATGGACATCTTCCTTAAAATAATAAAAGCATTTCCACACTTTTTAGCCCTAAGGTAAAGTTATTACTGTATTCTTTGGTGCTGTATGCATCGACTAACATAAATAAGCATCCCATATAAATGAAATTTTATACTCATTAAACCTAGCAAATTTGAATGAACTGAAACCTCTTAATCTTACTTTACCTCATCATGTATAAGTAGGTGTAGACACAGTGATTTGGATGTTCCTGGTTCCTCTTTGATGAGATGAGTTTATTGATGGGCGAGCTGGGTGATCAGCACTGTCCTCGTCCTCAGCACTGTAGCACAGACTGGAGTATTTTCTGAAACAGAAATATCCTAGGAATATAACTGATTTGATATGGATATGTACAGATATGAGATTCTGATCATCATATGAAACATTATAAACATGTGTCTGGTTTGTGAAAAAACATTAAAGATGTCAGGAATTTGTGTAACCTTTCATGTTTTTAAGGATATTTTACAGAATCTAGCAAGAAATCATTCAACTACCAATGTAAGTTGTTGTCAGATTAACAGCAGTAGTTTATCTAAATTTAGGTGACATGCATCAACCTATTAATTGAATAGAAAACATTTCCTTAGACTTACATGTCACGGTCACCAACCACGCCAAACAGCTAAACTGCCAGGCCCCAGACTTGTACTTCTGTGTCTTGTTGTCATCTTGTCCATTTATTAGTGTGGGCCCAGGGTAGCACCACTCTGCTTGAGTGCGATCACCTAAATGAGGAATTAAGAAATTATAAAATGTAGACAGTTTTGTGGAAAAATCTGGTATAGTTAAGAAATATTTATAAATATAAGACAATTAGCGCTTAAAGTGGACCAGCTGATGGAGGGCAGTTGCCTTGTGCGGATTGGTATCCCTAACAGTCCCTGGGCCCCTAATGATCCTGGTTCTAACAAACCTGGGCCCCTAATGTCCCTGGGGCCCTAATGTCCATGCACAGTGGGTGGGCTCTCAAGTCTTAATCAAACTGTGCCATGTTGGGCAGTGGCACAGTGGGGGGCAGTGTGTGGGCTGTCAAGCCACACATCAAATGTAAACAAACGACCCATGTGGAAAGTAACGTCAGTCTCTGTATTCTGTGGTTGTAAATCTTGGGTTCGGACATATCAACAATTATATTCAGAACAATGTCCTAGCACTTTAGTATCCTCCCCTCGTAATAATTCGGATTTGTAAACTAAGAATATGGCCCCATATGGTGTGTGTGTGTTGGGGGGGGGGGGGGGGCGGAAGGGGGGGGGGGGGGAGTAGAGAGAGCAGGGGGGAGTTAGTG
This sequence comes from Sthenelais limicola, assembly GCA_942159475.1. Classification (NCBI taxonomy): domain Eukaryota; kingdom Metazoa; phylum Annelida; class Polychaeta; order Phyllodocida; family Sigalionidae; genus Sthenelais; species Sthenelais limicola. The sequence goes on along the minus strand of OW804095.1, from coordinate 136,318,694 downwards.
AGAAGGATACAGTGAGAGTACAGAGAAAGATGGGCTGAGATAAAGACTGGTGGAGAGGACAGGGGCTTTGCTACGGGGGGGGGGGGGGGGGGGGGCGAAGTCTCTAAATCATTTTAGGGGCTGCAAAATATTCCTATTATAGATATGAATATAAATTGCTTCAACCTTGAGCATCCAAAGAACCCCATCACAGGGGTTCAGACTAACGCCTGCCCGCTCGCCCGGGGCGAGTAGATTTCTCTACGGCCGAGTGAAAGTTACCAAGACACTAGTCCGCCGGGCGAGCAGAAAAAAGTCCCGCTAATTAATGGCGACCAGCTTCACACACTGTTCTCAGTGCAGCAATAACCTTGTGCCCCCCGTACCATGTTTATGTTATGATTAGAGGTTCGCGCAGACAACTACCAAGAGACATGTTTTGTTTTGAGTTAATGAAATCGTAGACAAAGTATCCGTCCCCTTGTCCCCAGAGGCAGAGCATTTAGTATTTGTTGGCGAAAAGATGCACATGTAATGATGTATGTATATTTTGATAAAAGTTACTACCCCACGATGTTTCTGAACCCTTTTATTCCCTTACATAAAATTCCTTGAACTAGTGTGGGAATATTTTGTGTCGCATTACGGCATGTAACACATCTCCCATATTACTTTTTTTTAAAAATATTTTCATGTAATTTTGCCCTTCTCAATAATTATTTAGGCCTGCCTGGATTCGGTAAAAATATGAATAAATACAGATGTTGTTAAATTTGTTGTAATGTTGCCATTACGCCATAGTGTCGCTGGTATGACATAATTATTAGAAATAAAGTCCTTCTATTCTATCATAATAATTGTATAGAAATGAAACATATTTTGACAAAAATGTAGTCAAACTTCTGATCACAACCAGGTACTGTTTTCGCGGCTAACATCGATTCTCTAGCTCTGACAGTATCATTTAATTTTACTGGGAAATCCACCCCAAACTTACACTACATTATCTGATAAATCTGCCGAATATAGCCGAAATAAGGCAAAATAATGGGCAAAACTGAAGATATCTCATACCCCCGGCTCATACCTCATGTAGGAATCGAAATATTTGCCACAGCCTTCCCAAACTTCGCCTGTGTTGTGCTGATATTCCCTACTATGTCTATGTACACTAAAACTTGTTGAGACTTTCATTTTTTCTAAAAATATCACTGCCTGAAATCAAATGCTGCCCATTTGGGAGAATTACTCATATGCGTTTTTGTTTTTTTAAGAACAGTGGCTGTTTATAGAAGACTTGGGGGGGAAATATATTGATAAAAATATCAAAATCTAAAACAATCACTGACCAAAGTGAGCCCTTCTTAGGATCTTGAAAAACTCTATCTTAGGTCTAGAAATCTTCCCATTTTATAATGACAGACTTTGGTAGATTTAAAGCTTGATTCAGTAAAAAAAATACCTCAATTACAGGCACTAAAAAGTTTGTTTATTTATCTCAAATCCACCAGAATGCACTAATTACAGAGTATGTGTTAACAAAATTTCCAAGGAGTAACACTCCCTGACCCCAACCTGAGGTTTGTTTGAATCACACAATTCGACCAATCTGACTAAACTCTAAGGTTAAAACACTGTTTTCCAGACCATGATTCCCCCCCCCCCCCCAAATTCCAAGCATTATCTAATTAATTATTTCACAGGAATAAAGTGTATCCTTTTATAGTTGGGAGTTATAAGACCGCATTATTTTCATGTCATGACTTTTTTGCACCATATTCCGTGAGGACTAGTGAAAACCTAGAAGGACTAGTGGGAAATAAAGGTCACTAGTCCGCCGGACTAGTGGGAATTTTGAGTTAGCCTGAACCCCTGCATCATACGTATTATAATACCTCTAAATCTAATAAATGGTTCTAAACTAGTAGGTATATTTATGTAATTTATGTAATAACTGAACATTCAAGGGATTTCGTTTTTATCAAAATCATACCAATAATGGCAATAGGTATAGTGTTATTTCCTATTTGGAATAGCACACGCCCTGATTATATGTGCTATATTATTGTACTGATTTATTCTCTAACAGACAAAATATATATCCAATAAAATCATCAGTTAATATTATCCTCAACAGGCTCAATTCACCTCGATTAAAGTTATATCTTATGTCTAGTCAACCCTGGTAACCATTAACCAACTTTCCCTTTGCCCCCTGGTATTCACTGGCCAACGCAACGACATAACCTGTGTGGTCTTCCCGCAATAATTACATGGAAATGATATTATGCTATGGGACGTTCAGTATACATGTACTTAAATTGGGGTTAGAACGCCGATTAGGATTTAGTGCGTAGGCCTAATAAACAAAACAGAACCCTGTGCATAAGATAGATTAACAATCGATTGGCAGGTCTGCATTCTATTATCTGATCCCCCCAGAACGATGAGGGTATGGCAGACATTCTCCCTACGAAGTTTGCTTCCATTATCGCCCACATCGGCGAAACTAATAAGAGGTAAAATCATTAATCTAGTAAAATCCTCAGGCATAAATGAACCAAATTTGATATTCTAAAAGAACGCTTGATTAGTAAGCTTAATTTCAAGTTAGAACTAAATCTAGCAATATTTTTGTGATAATTTTCCGTCATGGTTTTGAGACCGAGTGGGGACCACCATGCTCCCATTGTTCATAGGCCTACCGTACGCCGCCATTTTGTTATTGATTATTGGATTGCATAATACTGTGGCCATTTAAAAAACGAAAAGCTAGCTTTAATACAAATCAATCTGGTCTGGTAATCACTCTCTTGTTATCGTTGAGGGGCTTACAACAATACTAACGTGCTTACCTGGGTGGGATTTGGTGAAACATTCCAACTTCAATCTCAGGAGATCATGCCCACATCCCATCTAGAACAATGGCGTTGCAATATGATACGCTAGGTGGCGCTGCGGTAGCCTATGATTGAATATTAGCGCTAGCATTAGGCCTATTATAGTGCTGCACCCTAAGTTACCGACTTGATTTATTACCCATATTTTTAAATCCTTGAAAATTAACATGCTTTCTATTTTCATATGAGATGGATACTGTACTAGGAGCCAGAATTTTGTTACAAGTGATTATGATTTTTGTATCATTGAATTCGAATTTTCAAGTGATTATGATTTTTGTAGGCCTACCATTGAATTCGAATTCAAAATGGAATAGTTTCCTCTAAATGGTCATATTTTAATTGAGTCATAGGAATTTTTATTTTTTTCAAGAATAAAAGATCATCATGCCTGTAGGCCTATATATATCAAATGCTAATTAAAAGAAGAGAATTAATTGATTAAATAATTTCAGATGTGGTTACTATGGAAACAGTCGTTAATATGAAAAAGAATTCTTGTAATTGTGCATATGTGACAGATCAAGGACGGATAGCCCTGCATCTTTTCTTTTGTTTGACATATCATATATTATTCTATCAGGAAAACTCTTAAATCTACAGTTAGCTTCAATCATATGAAATTAGTTTTAGTCCGTAACTTAGCATACACAACAATAGATCTAGCGCTATGCTGCCGTTCAAAACGTTGCGACTTGTCAAACTGACGACGCAATTAAGTTCAACCGGTGTCACTCTTAATATTTGACTTTGCATTGAAGGTCCCGATCTTTTCTTTTGGTGTGGGGAGGCCATATGATGCCGATTATGTATTTGACTGTCATTATAGACTTCAATAATTTTATTGTCAATTTTTCTTATTAAAATAATGACAATAAAGCTAAAACATTACTTCATTTGAAGACTGGGTAATATCGTTTTAGCAGCATCCAGTGAAGGTATGATTAGTTTGTTGCAAAATGGCTGTCATATTTCATTGACCTATGCTTTCAAAATTCACGGGCCTATATTACAGAAAGATTTATCATAGAATTTGGAAGATATTAGTCCTATCTTTCTATAGCCTACCTTTAAACACCATGTAACATAGGCCAATTCTCAACATTCTATCATTCTAATTACATTTTCGCCAAAAGTGACACTGGGTTCTTACTTGATTTTCTAAGAGCTACACCTGAAAGAAAGAGTAACATCTGAGTTCGATATGTAAACACTGAGAACATTTACTAAACACCCTTGACCCTTCATCAAAGATATATGTCAGTGACATTGTCGTCCAGCATCCAGTAGTAGCCTATCGCGCATCCAAAACTCAATACGAAAAACGCAGCGCGAATACGGAGCATATCATATTTCGTCTCCATGATTCAAATGACCGTTTTTCGTATCAGAAGTTCGCGCAATTTCGTCACCACTGTTCACCAGTAGCGTTCGCGGTGCTCGGTAGACAAAAATCGTCACACTGAAGACGAAAAAGCTTGCCGCTCCGTATCGCGCGGGTACGGTGCGCGGGAGAGTGTATAGTAGGAAAATGTATCATAATAATATTCCCTAACGGATTACCTCACCTGAAGGCTGCTTTACAATATAAGTACAAAGAAGAATGAGGATAACACATATTATATACAAATAGTTTTGTTATTTTGGTATATACATACAATAACAGTTTTTAGATTTGTTTCTAGGGTCAATGTTGTCCAGCCCCTACCCTTCAAATAATCTCACATTATATACAGAGAAATAGGCAACAGATCAAGTGGGTAACGTATGGCTTATCGTGTCAAACTCTTTCCAGTACAGCCTTTTTACAGCCACTTTTAAGGTTGTCCTATCTCCTAAGGTTCGTATTTCCTCACCCATTTCATTCCAGATTCTTGAGAGTCTTCCCAGCGCGGTATGACTCAAGAGACTTATATCCCATCGTATATGACATCTTGCGTGCATTTCCACCTCTCAAGTTCTGCGGTAAGGTAGTTTCTCTCCTATACATATAGGATTATAATTGAGTCACTAATGCTGGCACTGGACTGTAGTTACATTTAGCTTGTTGCTTGAATTCTTTCCGTTTCTTGCTATTTATTTGTAATAAAAACGATTTGCAAAAGCAAAAATAAAAAACTAGTATCGCAATAAATAATAGCACTGCGAATAGTAATGGTAAAACAATAATTAATGTATTGACAGTGTAACTTGTATCATTATTATTCGCACCACTTGTAATATTATTTGTAGGCGAGGTACTCCTTTCAAGAACAGACATGTTGGATTCTTTCATGCTCCCATCTTCCAAAGTCACATTTTCTGATGGAGAACGAAGTGATACTGGTTTACCAGGAGTAGAATGTATCAACATAACTTGTGTGGAAGCGGATGCATCTGCTGGACTGGGTATACTTATGTTGCCAATTAAATGTCTATGGGGCTTTACAGAAATTGAGGAAAGCATAATCTTCTCAGTGGTTTTCCAGTGATCCTGGGGTTCCTGAATATGGATGATTGCTTGTGTGGGTGCTATTAATGATAACGTATTTTATGAACAGCGATGCATGAGAATGAAAACGCTTCAGCCAATATAACCTTCATAATCTTCAATCTCTTAATATTTCATAACTCTTCATAAAGGTGATGCAGATATTCATTATACTCGTTCGTAAATTAAAATAAATATTCTTTTTCACTTTTACATAAAGAATCTTAAAAGAAAATGTTACTTAAATATGACACTATCGATAATAATAAGCTCTGGAAATACGTTGTTGTGTGATCCTGGAATATATTATTGAAGCTGAGAGGAGAATTTAAGATAACCTCAAATATGATTAAGCCTATATCCTACAGAAAGGTATTGATGTAAGTTTACATATATTCACCTGCTAATGTTATCTTCCGACACCTGAGAGACGGTTTCTGCCACTGCCCATCGTTCATGCAATGAACATAGTCTGTACTGTAGTGAGGTACAGGACTGTAGCCCTGTATACACTGGTATCTTACCTTCCACCCCACTCTATATCGGCCTGCCTCTACCCCAATGGCTTCTATGTTGTACTTTGGGTAGTTTTTGGGTCTCGGACATCCTAGATAAAATATCCAGATTAAGTCCAACTTGTTTATATATTCAGGAAGTAGGGAATAAAATCAGTTTTCATCCAAATTCACGGATTTCCATACTTGTACTTTATTGGATTGGAGGAATGATTTGATATTCATCCAATTTATTGGATAAAAAGATGTTTTAAAACTGAATATCTATGCATGTCTAATGACCTTTACCAGAGTCAACTCAAATCCAACGATAATACATATGATAAATAATAATGTATTCTTTATTTATCAATGTATGGCGGGTCGGATTGTTGTAGAATAGGCAGAAATCGACTCTATCATATTTAAGGGTATATATTTGAAGGAGTGATATAAACATCCGTTTCTCGGGATTAAACAAACAACTACTTACCTGTAAGGCATATCAAACCTAGGCATATTGAAGTAGCATCGCTCAATGGGTTGCAGCACAGGAACAGAATTATTTCACATCTGAGATGTTTCATTTCCCATTGACCCCGGCATATGTTGTAAATGTTTCAATATATCATTATATAATCACCGATTATATTATCGGCGATTTTTGCTCGGCTTATTCGGCTTCAAATTCATGTATAAACATATAATAGCAGCAGAATATTGATAAATTCAGTCTTGTAGTTAGAAAAATTAATATCCGTAAATTTGGTAAGATTTGCTTCGTCGTAATAGCTGAGAATCATGTGAGAATGCAGTTTCGACTAAGCGTGCAGCTTAGCATTAGTAATATATACATAGTGAGTGCCATTTGAAGTCAACAATATTATAAGTAAAAATATTTTCTTCAAATGCATTTATAAGATTATGATAAAGTGGCAAATATCAATTAATCAAATCTACAATCTTATAGAACATATACATCAAAGTAATAAGTGTACCTTTTATTATTTAATGGAGCCTTTAATGGTGCCTTTATTGCCCAATTTATTTCCCGGACTTCATGGTAACGTTGGAATGTAAATGCTAATACTAATGTATAATATATCAATCAATTTAATCATAGCTGTCACAGACCACAAAATAGCGTTTTCGTTAAGGAGTCTTGTAAACATTAGCTACAATACGATGACCAACTAAATGACTAACCATACTAATTCAACAGTTAAGAAAGTATAAAATGGTATTATATAATTGTAGATGAATTTATTCTGGTTTTAAAAAGAATTGTAAGCAAGATGTTTTTCACATAAATCCAATGCGGCAGTTACAATTATAAGCGTCTTGGACTGCATCCACATAGAATAGAATGGAATGGAATGGAATAGGCTATGGAATGGAATGGAATGGAATGGAATAGAATAGAATAGAATAGAATAGAATAGAATAGAATAGAAAATCTTTTATTTGTCCGATGGCATTTACATTAAAGATATACAAATGGGTCGACATGCTTATGTGCCGAAAAAATGTATCAGCACATTTCTTCCTGCTGTTACCCTGGTCTGAATACCGGTAAGTGTTTAATATAATAAATTTATATCGGGATCAAACAAGCAGAAAAAAAGCTTTGTAAAATGATATCGATGTAAATCGGTTTTACCATTGTCACATTCTAGTTACAAATCTGCATTGCAAACAAAAAAGAAGAAAAAAGACAATCTATAAAAATTAATACTACACCTATGAATCATTCTGATTCATAGGTGTACTATTAATTTTTAATACCGGTCAATTGTCAGAAAATGTACAATCTGTAATAGGGGTTGAGGTGGCTTAATTCCATCCATACTCGGTTTTCTCTGCCACAATCACCACTCTCTGGCACATGCATGTAAATTGTAAAGTCAACGACTCAGTCCCAGGTATAGCTATAGTCTGTCCGAAAAGTAGTTGACACGTGATTCCTTAGTCCCTTTAAGGGGAGGGAAAAGTGGGAGAATTTTGACTTCAAACTAATTGTCCCAGAATCACCGTTTGCGACCGACCATTGCCGTTTGCGACCAACCATGGCCAAATGTCCAGCTGTACTGTATTGTGCTGTTTCTGTTCCATGTGCTGCAGCTGTTGTTTTGGTTAAAAGGAAGGAAGAGCTGGTTATACTGGCCTTGTTTCTCAATGGTTGATTGCAATAAGCAACTCACTGGGCAAAGAGTGGACAGGTCCTTGTCATAAATAGAAATCAGAAATCTCCCACTTTTCCCTCCCCTTAAAGGGACTAAGGAATCACGTGTCAACTACTTTTCGGACAGACTATAGGTATGTAAGCTCACCTGACTCACGTGGGTTTATTCAGTCGGAGGCTTATACAAAGCCACACCAGAGGGCGGCACCTCCCGACAGCTGGCTGAGTATCCGGTCACGGGGTCTTTAGAAAGAACTGTACGACAGGTTAGAATTAGTTCTACTTTATATTATGTGATGTGTTGCGGGAAAATGAGTCATAAGTTGGAAAGGATGGATGTTTTTGACTATCATATTTGAAAATACGACATTAAGCAGATTCCAAAGATGGACATATAATAAGTATTTCTATATCAATTTGTTTATGCATCAACATATATTTAGCCAAATTTCTTCACTATGCCTATAATTTTTTATTTTATTGAAAAAAATTCACATTTGTGATACACGTTTCATTTGTCATAAATAATTATGGAAAAATAATAAATTAATTTTACATTGGGGACAATTAATAAATTATTCATTTTAACTCATGTATTCAACTTTTAATATATAGACCTACCGTAAGTGAAACTAAAGGAATCCTGAGTCTTTTGTTACTATTAAGAAACAACTTTTGTCACTTCTCATTAAGAAAAGTTTCTTTCTCATTTGCTACCTCTTTCAATTTGTCGATTATAAGAAACAGCAACGTTGATTTGTCGAAGGAGCCCTATGTACCCGGTAGGCCTATATATAATGGTTTTGAGTTTAGTCTTCTCCAAGACTCATAATTATGGGAAGCCGTTGGTATATTTATTCCTGAATTGTGGATATCTGAATTGTTTTTATGGATATCCACAAAAACAATTCAGATATCCACAATTAATTTTGGATATCCACAATTGAATTTTGGATATCCACAATTCAATTCTGGATATCCAAAATTAATTGTGGATATCCACAATTCAATTCAAGATATCCAAAACTCAATTCTGGATATCAAAAATTCAATTCTGGATATCCAAAATTTAAATCTGGATATCCAAAATTCAATTCTGGATATATTTAATTTTACCCAATTTTACATATCCAAAATTACATTCCACATATCCACAATTCAATTCTTGATATCCAAAATTCAATTCTGGATATCCAAAATTCGAATTCTGGATATCCAAAATTCAATTCTGGATATCCAAAATTCGAATTTCACATATCCAAAATTCAATTCTAGATATCCATAATTCGAGTTTCACATATCCACAATTCTCTGTCACATATCTACAATTTATTTATTGGCAAACATTTGATTTTCGGTTGTGAAATGTTTATATCTAAAGTTAACTTCTGATATTCGCCAAAACAATTCATATATCCAAAATTCGCATTCTGGATATGCAGAATTTCATTTGTGTACATTCTATCACCTTATTTTCGAATTATGGACATACATTTGACATAGATTAATACCAGTTGAATTAAGTATATTAATAATTCAATATCTGAATGTGAATTATGGATATACTTTTTTCGAATTTGAATTTGGGATAACCAGAATTGGGAGAGGGGAATATATATCCAGAATTGATTTATGGATATCAGGAATTGAATTGTTGATATCTGAAATTCAAATTTTTGATATCCATATTTGATTTATGGATATCCAGAATTGATTTATGGATATCCAGAATTAGAATTGGTGATATCTGAAATTCGAATTTTGGATATCAACAATTCAATTCTGGATATCCACAATTGATTTATGGATATCCAGAATTGATTTATGGATATCAAGAATTGATTTATGGATATCAAGAATTGAATTGTTGATATCTGAAATTTGAATTTTGGATATCCAGAATTGATTTATGGATATCCAGAATTGATTTATGGATATCAAGAATTGAATTGTTGATATCTGAAATTCGAATTTTGGATATCCAGAATTGATTCATGGATATCAAGAATTGATTTATGGATATCAAGAATTGATTTATGGATATCAAGAATTGATTTATGGATATCTGAAATTCGAATTTTGGATATCCAAAATTGAATTCCAGATATCCACAATTCAATTTTGGATATCAAGAATTCAATTTCAGATATCAAGAATTGATTTATGGATATCAAGAATTCAATTTCAGATATCAAGAATTTAATTTTCAATTCTGGTATTAAGCATTCAATTTTAGATAGCCATGAATTAATTATTGGTATAAAAAAAATAATAACAAACTTGAACTTTGGATATTTTAAGCATAGAATTAATTCCTCCACACACAATTTTAGGTATAGAAAGTTTTAAATCAGATATCCAAAATTCAATTTCAGATATCCAAAATTCGAATTTCAGATATCCAAAATTCAATTTCAGATATCCAAAATTCGAATTTCAGATATCAACAATTCAATTCTTGATATCTGAAATTCGAATTTTGGATATGTGAAATTGAATTTTGGATATCTGATATTGTATTGTTGATATCTAAAAATCAATTTTGGATATCTTTAAAAGATGTTTATTATGGATATGTCATTTTTAATTTTGGATATGTCACGGGCAATTACGGATATCTATAATTCAATTTTGGATATCTAAAATAGAATTGTGGATATCTAAAATTAATTTCTGATATCCACAATTCAGGAATAAATATACCAACGGCTTCCCATACATAATGGCATTATGGTTTCAGTGAAGTGAGTATAAGAACTTATTCTTTCCCCAAAATAATTATATTGAAATTAATGAAATTAGATGATTTTGGGCATATCCACCTCACTCAAGTACGGTATCTTATTAATTAAGTAGGCCTACCGGTATCCTGGTGAATAATTAGTCAATTAATTTGGTATGTGGATTAATTGTCTTGATCAATATTAGGCCTAGACAACTAATTAACTAGAATATAATAGGCCTAAGCTAGGCTACTAGCCTAATAATGAATAACCTCAATAATTATTTAGGACCTGTAGGTCCTGATTAGGCTCTTGGGGTCTATGCAGGCAGCTTGCCCTCCCGCTTGACCTGCACCTCCCAGGGCGCACTTACGGACCTTTACAGTCTCATCCACAGACCCACTATCCACAGGCAGGCGGGAGAGCGAGGGTCTGGTTCTGGAGTCGTCACAGTTCCAGCTCTGTCTCCCAGAGGGCGATGTGGTGCAGGGGAACCCCCTCGCGTGAAAGAGAGGTGCTGCCAGCTGACGTCATTCACCACGAGGACACCCGCGCCACATTACAACAAAACGCAGAGGATTGAAATTCAACATTTATTTGTCTCATGCATGGCGATAAAACTTTCTCCTGGCTTTTGTCGTACATTGAAGTAATTCTTGATGGAATACATAAATGACAAGCATGTACATATAAGCAGTGAATAACAGGAATTTTATAGGCCTATGAAGAGAAAGTTATATAAATGTAGAAGTGTATAAATGGTAAGGGTGGGAAGGTGGGCAGTGAAATTGCCTGAATCGGAGAACGATGGAGAAAAGAGAGGACGAGACGCCAACGTCCGAGAACGTTAACAGGATCTGACGTCACCTGGGAGGAGAGAGCTCTGCGTGCGCAATGCCCCCCTCTTCCGATTTCTCGAAAGAGAAGAACATTACAACAAAACGCAGAGGATTGAAATTCAACATTTATTTGTCTCATGCATGGCGATAAAACTTTCTCCTGGCTTTTGTCGTACATTGAAGTAATTCTTGATGGAATACATAAATGACAAGCATGTACATATAAGCAGTGAATAACAGGAATTTTATAGCCAATCTCGAAGAGAAATGTATTATTATAAATGTGAAATGTTCATAAGTGCTGAATGGACAGATGTCGAATAACCCTGAGGGGGGCGTAAGTAGGCTAACACAGAGTCACTAGCCCAAGTACCATGGGAACGAATATCATTTAAATTAGCACCTCCCTCAAAATAGGCGTATGACGCCCCGCCCCTTCTTAGACTATGAAGTGACAGGGTTTTTGGGTCACCACCAATGTCAGATATTGCTTGAGACCAAGCAGTTGATAGAAAACGTGTCGTCATGGAAGTACCATCCTCGAAGGTGAAGATCGGGGTACAACCTAGTAGTGGTAGTGTCATTATAAGGCGTGAGATCGCATTCAGGGGGCACAAGCTGCTAGATGGAAGAGCAGGTATGAAGATTGTCCTAGGCGCAAGGCCAGATTGCAGTGTCTTAGACCATTTAATTATTATTTGCACACCTGTAGGCAAGAGAAGTAAATCACTCCTCGTAAGCTGACGAGAAGAGTCAAAAGATTTAGATGTCTTGGGGCATAAATTACTTTGCCGAAAGAACGCCATGAACATTAATATAAATGCAGCTCTAAGCTGTAGAAAATATTTATGGTTAGAGATTACACTGACGACTTGGGCTAGGAGGGTCGGAGATGCCGGAGCCCTTTGGAGTGGCACATGCCTGAGCGATAAGTCAAGAGCGCGAAGCGCAGTAGTAGTCATCGGTGATTCGAAGGCTGCTGTAGAGAGAAGAGCTAGCCTGTAGTAAGTCTTTAGACTTGAAAGAGTATTCTTTATAGTAGTATTTACTCTTCCGTGTAGAGCAAGGTATTCCACGAACCAACACAGGTGGGCTGGCTCTGGATTGTAGAAGTCTAACAGGAGGAACTGGCAGAAGCCGAGGTAGAGAATGACAGCCGACTGTCTATTAGCCACAGTTCCAGGTCTGAAGGCTTCACGTTGACGATCGGCCGCCGCTCTTGCAAGGGCTGCCTGGATGCTTCCTATAGAAAGTCAGAGATGAGATACATGTCAGGGGACATTTTCACAGATTTTAGGGCTTTCTGAGTAATAATATTAGAGGCATTTAGCTTATGTATATCGGAGTCGAAGCTTCTTGAGAGAGCATCAGGGAGCTCCATGAGAACTCCGGGTATATGAATGAAAGTGAAGGTAATCTCAAGCTGGGCAGCGAGGAACCAATAGGCTCTTGCATACGCCCCCAACTTCGGATCACGAGCCCTACCCCCTGACAGGGACTGAACTGTAGCAGAATTATCACAACACACTCGCACAACTTTTCCACTGTCCTTTGTATCACAGAACAGCCTAGCTGCTGCGAGGCAGTTACCTGCCTCGAGATGATTTATGTCGTCACATATATATTTATCGTTGTACTTGTATGCAAACCAAGAGACACCGTCCGTTCCTCCGGCAGCAGTGATCGAAGAATCCACCCAAATTGTCCTGGACACTTGAGTTGAGGGGATTATCGATCTGCCGTTATATTGAGGTAGAAACTTCAGGAACCACTTGATGTCCGCCAGTACTGACTTGGTGATGATGACATTACCACCTTTTGCTAGTCGCATTGCTGCAAGGATCCTGTTGATGAATGCTCTAGCTGGAGATACTACTTTAGCTAGATGGTTGATCTTTCCTATTACCTGCTGTGCCTGCCTTGTGGTGATAGATTTTTGTTTAGAAGATTTAGCCAAACAGGAAAGTATTTCCTGTAATTTAGAGTCTGGAATGGAGAGCTCATTGCTCTCAACATCGATTTTAATTCCTAGCCACACAACAGAGCTGGCTGGGCCCTGGGTCTTGCTATGAGAGATTTTAAGTCCTAAGGAGTTCAGTAGACTGAGTGTTGTCTCCATGTCAACTAGGGCGGAGGCCCTGTCCTTTGATATGAGTATAATGTCATCTAAATACATATATGAGGTAATTCCTCTTTTCTTGAGGGCACGCGTAATAAAATCTGCTATACTTTGCATGACAAAGGAGCTGGCCCTAGCTCCGAACGGAAGGGCCCTATCAAAATAGAAGAGATCTGCGAACTTTATGACCAGCAGGGGCCAGTCGAGAGGGCAGACACTAAATTGACGGTATGCCCGTTCCAGGTCGATAACAGATAAGAAGACTTGCTTACCCTGTTGCTGTAGAGAGGCAACAAGGTCGCTTATAGTAGGGAGCTTGTGATGAACAGGCTGTCCATTAAACATATTCTTTTCTATATACTTATTTTACTCCTCCTTCCGGGAATGATAAGTCAACTATTATCCTCCTTTTATCTGAGTCTCCCTTGGGTCGAGACATCAGGGGACTCACATGACACCAGGGCGTGAATGGGGGGTTGATATACGGCCCCGATAATGCATTGAAAGAACACTCAAGAGTGACATAGTTCATTACGTGTAGGGGGTATGATTTCGCCGAGAGGTGATTATCTAAAATTACCTGTGTCATAAGCGGAGGTCCCGTGTATTGTAGCGGGAAGCCATAGCGGAGACCATCGAGTAGCACTTTGTCCATCGCATGGCCCGTGCAGGCTAATTCCCAGTTCTTAAGCACAAGATTTGATGGGAGGAGAGTCTTCGCTCCGAGCATATTCGGCAGCGGGTAAGCTCTGACTGCCTCATAAATTTTAACACAATCCAGCTGGAGGCTTGCTGGGAAAGGCCAGTTATAACGATTGAGGGGAAAAACATATTCCTTGTGCGGGGAGCATGGTTTTTCTAAGCCCTCTAACTCAGCAACATCGGAGAATAAACACTCAGTGAAGTCTGAAGAACACATTTCATCCTCGAACGTGAGGGGAGAAGTAGGGTCGCTGCAAGGAGCGAGCGATGATAAAGGCATAACATTCAGAGAAGGCACATCGACCGAGGAACACACATTAAATTCCGGGCTCAAGGGGTTAAGTTCACTGTCCTGAAGCTCATTTACGGTGAGGTGTTGCTGTGGAACAGTAGATAAAGTATCATCTCCGGGCCTTGAGTGGAGAATTGCCCGATTAGATGGGGCCGCCTGCTTGTCGAAGAGTGGGCGATAAGAGGGGGCGGAGGAACGGAGCCGCTTGGAGCTCTCCTGTAAGAGTGGTAGACATCCGAGATGTACTTCCAGAGTAACAATAACAAGGGGAGCACGGAGAAAAATTTTACTGGTCGAGTGAAATGCAAGTCAATTTAAGTGGACTTATCAGAAGAATTGTTGGATTTCCCACTCACCCACTGGTTTCCACTCTTTTTCTGATCCTTGTTTCCTGTTTTGTCTGGCATTTTTGCTCTGTTATTACAGGCCTTGCTTGCATGAGGGTAAAGCCTCCCCTTGGTGAGGTAATAACAGAAGCCACAGTTATGCATGAACCGAACAGATCCTGATTCATGGTCGGCCTTCTTGGTGCACTCTTCCAGGTTGTAGGCAGGGCAAGGCACAGAGGTGGTAGTGGAAGAAAAGGAGGACCCAGAATCTACTGGAGCACGGTTCCAGCACAGGCGAGAGCGTTGAAACTGGAAGTTATATGTGTCTTGCCACGAAGCTTGGTTGTCATTTATTAATGCAAGGCAAGATTGCGACCATGACCGCACCCCTTCCCAGTCAAAGAGAGATGTGTCCTCGGCCATCACCTCCATATGTTGGAGCATCTGATATGGTTGCGAGCGAGGTGTCAGGGTCTTGGAAATCATGCGAGACAATCCGCAGATATACTCGGGGAAAGACAACTCTCTCTTGTCTCGTCGAACCTTTGCATACATGTCAGGGGGCAGACTTGCTTCTGGAGTGGAGAAAGCTTTGATAAATTTTAACATACCACGAGGGGCCCCGACGGAGGGGTATTGCCTGTCCAGAGCGTCGAAGGCGAGGTTTGAATCCCTATATATGGTCGAGAGCTCGGACGGCTGAGGTAGAGTTGCTGACGGTGTAAATATAGGTTGTATCTGGGCCAACGGCTGCTCCTTTCGTTGAACCAGGGCCTGATTTGGATCCACGGGGCAATACGCTGGATTAAAGCTGGCCATAGCCGACATGGGTGTCGGTGCAGAGTAAGCTAGGGGCTCCGGTTGACCAGGCGTCGAAGAAGTATGAGGGACTTGTGAAGGCGCAGTCGGCACTGTCACTCGTGGAGAGCTGGCTGTCACTCGTGGCTGCTGCAGCGTGCGGGAGGCTAAGTCGGCCATCTCCTTGCTGGGCGAGACTTGGCGTACTGCCGCCTCTCGTGGCTGGGCCCAACCTGACTCGGTTCTGGCTTCCTTCACCTCACCGATCGCAGTTAGCACCTTGGACATCATTGCATCAAAATCTGTCTTTTTGACGAATTCAGAATCCCCTCTCTTCCTCTTTGGTGACACAAGCGTAGAAGCAGGTTCCTTCGCTGGTGGGCGCTTGGGTGCTGGCGCGCCATTTTTTGGAGGCTGAGCGTACTTAGGATTGGCGGTTATCTTCCGGCCGGATCTAGTCGCTCGAGGCTCGTCGTCTCTCTCTTCTTCATCGTCCCCGAGATCCTCTACCAACACGTGGTTGTCCATACCGAGTTTAGAGAAGGTATGACGAAAGGTAGAAGAGAAATGGCCAAACAAAGTTCCACCACAGTGAAATTGCCTGAATCGGAGAACGATGGAGAAAAGAGAGGACGAGACGCCGACGTTCGAGAACGTTAACAGGATCTGACGTCACCTGGGAGGAGAGAGCTCTGCGTGCGCAATGCCCCCCTCTTCCGATTTCTCGAAAGAGAAGAAACTTAAAAGCGCTTAAAAACAACCAGACGCCACTTCATTCTTTCGTAAGTTCTTCTCATTATACCAATATCATATCAACGACACCAAAACAATCCCAAATCATGGCTCCTCTATACTCAACTGTCATATGCCATTGATTATTCTTCCTTAGTGAAAACAGGTTTCAAAACTCCCACGATCCCGGGTGCACCATTCTGTCCGTCTCACTCAGCCTCAGCCTCAGGAGACAACACGTGCCGAGCCCGGGGGTGTACTGTGTTACGGTGGGTGATGCCCCTTCCGACTGTATCCTTTAATTATGTAGGTGTAATTTGCTTGTTGATCTGCCAATTTGGGGGGACGGGAGAGCGCCGTAGCCGTAGGCGCGAGGAGTTGGCCGGGGGAGTTGGCAGTTGCCACGAGGAGTTCCTGGGGGAGTTACACATTTGTGTGAGAACACCAGACCTATAGGCCCCGGGACCAATAGGCCCCGGGACCTACGGGCCCAGCTCTGGACTCTCCCACGACTACCGCTTTTGAAAAAAGCCGCCACCGGCTACTCCCTAAAATTGGAACAGTCGTACCCATTATCACGGTCGTACGTACATAGTAGAAGAAAAGGGAATTGCTGCTGTCTCTGCCAACGAAATAAATGCTCATTCAGCTTTGTGTCAGGTGTGAGAACTACCGTATATTAGTAAGCAACGATATTAGCTAGTGATTACTGGTACAATATTGTCTATATATAACGCTAGGGTCAGGTATAGCTCGAAAGATCCCGTCGGGAAGATTCGAATGGACGGCCATTGCCGCGAAATATATCAACAAGCGCCGAAAATGGTGTCTCCCAATACCGCCGCTAGCGCCACTGCATAGGCCGCTGCTCAGTGCCTACGCACTGAGCAGCGCTAGGGGTGGGGGTCGGGTGGAGGTGGTCAGGTGCATGGACGGGACCTCGTCGGCAACTGTTTTTCTTTATTTATACAAGCAACTAGCCTAAAACTCAGATCCCAACACAACCCAATCCAGCGGTATGCTTTCTGGACTTATAGGCCCCAAGGCCCGCTCGCGTTGGACTTATAGGCCCCGGGATTTATAGGCCCAGAAGAATACTAAACCATACCAAAAATAACCCTAAACCTAACCCTAAATTGGTTGTCCTAAGTCAGTAAAGGTAGTAGTGGACTGTCCCTAGTAAAAACTGACTAATAAAATAATTATTTGACTAAAAAAAAATATATCACTAAGTTTTGAAGCGGGGCCTATAAGTCCAAAACCCCTGTAACGGTCGGGGCCTATAAGTCCCGAGCTGGGCCCATACGTCCAAACGGCTGGGCCTACCGGGGCCCATAGGGCCTACGTCCAATGCGCGGGGCCCATATGTCGGGGCCCATAAGTCCCGGGGCACCCCGTCCGTGACTCGTTATAGGATCTGTCTGTTCTCTATTATCATATGTATTATAGCTCTCTATTGTCTCTCAGCATCTCATTCTCCCTGATGCTGCCATATTGAGCTATCTTGATAATAAATATAATATCAACCTATAACAGTAGCCTACCAAGTTTAGCTAAGTTTGTCAGTGAAATATTATTAAAACCAGCACTTCTCGGGTATAATCATAAACTGCCTCCCTCTCACTCTCAGCTCTCCCGCCCTTGATATAACCATATTAAATGTGTTGATATAAGGGCGTAAAGCAACCATGCAATCTCACTCAGTCTGTGACTCCGGCACCATATATGCTTTTATAACTAAGCTCAACTAACAAAAAAAACTTACCAAAAAAACATTTAAACTGAAATATAAAATCCATTCTATTTGTACTGAAAGCACTATTTTTGAAAACTTGCCAAAATTGTCAAATCTCCCAAATTCATCCATTTATAACCAAATTCTCAAAAGCGGATTTTTTTTAAATGTTTTTATTGGCCACATCTCTTAATACAATTATATATAAAAAATATTTTATGCATGTAGTAGAGGACCAAAATTAAAAGAATTCACTCTTTTTCACCTTGAGATTATGTACAAACAGTTCACCATGAGGCCAGATATGGAGATTGAGCTGGTTAAAGCCCTAGCCTATGTTATGGCCTCGACTTCCCAGCGAGGCCTATCATTTTACAAGCAAATCACCCTGGACTTTTTTGGATCACGACGGCGCACGCCCACACCTTCAGCGAGTCTTTAATGAATATCAATAAAAGTGACATCTGCTTAATTTACTATGTCCGTCCATGCCCTTTCAATCCACGTTTTTGTATGCTGAATGGCGGCAATGGCCGCCTCCTCATGCGTGTAGCCATGTTGACCCTGTGAGCCAAAGCCCTATGATTTTATGAGGGTTAACTATCCGTTCTGTCTCTTTTCTCTGTCTCTCTCTCCCTTCTTCGCTATCTCTATTTCCTGGGTATGATCATAAACTGCCTCCCTCTCAGCTCTCCCGCCCTTGATATAACACTTCAATGTGTTGATCAGGGCGTAAAGCAACCAATCTCACTCACTCACTCCGGGGGTGCAGGAAGATACGGGGACGGAAATTCTTGTCTAGTTAAAGCCCCAGCATTATTTTTGGTCAGGATCTGGATAACTATATCAGGGATTCAGACTAACCCGGAGACTAACGCTGGTCCCCTCACCCCAAGCGACCAGATTTCCCTGCGGACTAGTGAATCTTACCAAGTCACTAGTCTGTCAGGCGATCTGAAAATAATTACTATTTTCGAAAAATAAAAAACGACTGAATTGCTACTTTTAAGTTCTCTACTACCTGTACATCATTGACGTTTTGAATTCATTTAATAACAATTTAGATGAAGTGAAATAATCGGATTGAGACTTTCAAGTTTTGAAAACAATCCATTTCGAGATTTCATTTGTTTTTAATTAGACAAAATTTGGTAATACAAATTGTGGAATTTGGGGGAGATTTGAAAGTTGTGGAATTTTGATATGATTTCTCAAGGTATTGAAAGGTAAACATATTTGATATGCATTTAAACTTTTAGAACTGGCTGTTTATAAAAGACTTTTCAGTGGAAAAATTGGGGAGAATTATATTGATAGATATATCAAAATCAACACAATTACTGTACAGAATGTGTTCCTTCTTAGGATCTTGAAAAACTTTATAGCTTCAATTCTGTATAGATATCCTTAATGACAGGCACTAAAATGTATCTATTCATCCAAAATCCACCAGAATACTCTTTATTACAAAGAGTATGTGTTCACAAAATTTCCACGCTCACACCCACTTCCCGAGGTTTGTTTGGATCACCAAATTCCACCGATCTGGGGTAGACATTTTCATCTTTTTCATGCTCCCACCCGCCCACCGGTTCATTATTGATAGTTGGAGTTATACGACAGGATTTGATGTGTCCTTTTTTGCTCCATATTTAATGAGGACTAGTGAAAACCTAGGAGGACTATTGGAAGATAAAGGTCAATCACTAGTCTGCCAGACTAGTAAGAATTTTAGCTTAGCCTGAACCCCTGTACATGTTTATCAAATCCCTAATGCCATTTTGTAAATATGCTTATCAGGGTTGAAAAATATTTGGTTGTCTGCTCACACTAAAGGTAGATAAAAAAAATCATGGTTGTCCGGGGGACATTTTGGTTCAAAATTTCAAAATTTTAAAGTTCAAAATTTCACTGTTGACACATGCAAAATGGGTCTGATCGACCCGAGCGAGGATGAAGGTGTGGCAGTTATAAGGAATGTTCCAATTTTCCTGCGCTCTTATTGGTCCAGGGGTGTGTGTGGCACCAGATTAGAACTATCGTCACAATTTGATGGGAATGAAGGGATGTCTTGGGCTATTTACTTTCATAAGTATGGAATGTTTTTGTACGTTGACATTGCCCACCATCCCGCCCACCAACAATCGCATTAAAATCGTTTGGTTTTTGTGTTATTAACTGTGCAAAACGATCGCCGATGACGGGCGATATTTTGCACATCATACGGTGGCTGCTATGATGTCACTACGAGCGTGTTACCGAGTACGGCCGAGTGCGAGGAAGAAGGCTTAAGCATGTGGTAGACATGTGAAAGGACTGGAGATAGCTAGACATGCGTTGGGAAATCAGGGTATGTGCATTACGAGTACAATATAGACACTATGAACCCCGATGTTTTGCTTGTTAAAAATGTTGAGGATGTCAAATCTGGCATTGGTTTTTCACCTTGATGACGAAAACATAGGATATCGGGACATCGAGCCAAGTTTTATAGACCAATTTCGCCGCTCCAGGTGACTGGTGGCGCGCTCTTGTGCCTATGGGAGAATCAGGATTCCTTAAGGAATGCCACTGCGCCATTTCGTCGAGCCTTATCACGTGGTTGACGACCGTACACAAACAACAATTGGGCGTGGCCTCGTCGCAGCTATGTGGCGGCAAGGTCTTGCCTATATGTCACACGCTTGGCTGGGGAATCACAGTGGCCGCCATCACAGGGGTCAGTGCTAGTACTGCTACCCTTGCCATCTACAGCATGGTTATCAAAACAAAGTTGATAAACCTCACAATAGTGGATACTTGAGTAATACTACACTAAAGAAAGATTATCTAACCTATGAAGAAGGGTTTGTTTAGTCACCTTAAAACTGGTTCCCTCTACAGTTAAATCTTTATAAAGCCGTTAGACTTCAGCACTTTAGGTTTCAGGAAACCTGTACTAACAATGTTCATTTTCCCCGATTGCACCAATAATAAAATTACAACCACCTCATAGAAACAGTTTTCTATCAATATTGCAAAGTATTGAAGTTAAACTATTTTACTTTTTGATAGTTCTACCAGCTGATTTCTACCAGCTGCAGGTTATACCCTACCAGCTCCAGTGGAAAAAAGTGTGGCAACTGCGCGCCTCTTACTCAGTGTACACATTGGTGCAGGTGCAAGCCTATCATTCGGTGTACTTTCAGGGACTATTTAAATTGGTCCTTACTGTAATGTGTAGCCACTGAGATGTACAAGATGTGTTAATATCTCCCTCTTTCCACACTTATTAATTTAAGCCTTTGAGTGAGTTGTTTTTTGTGTACATTTCCGTCAATTTCCGTCGACACATGGTCCAGGCGATAGGACTGTTTACAAAGCATGCATGTGTTACTTAGAATAACTGAGCTCACTACCGAACTCTCAGTGGTTGCATTCGGGAAGTACCTATACCCAGCTCATGCCAGCTCTCAGTGGTTGCATTCAGGAAGCTAATGTGTTGTATACATAGATTTCACATGACGTCACCCAGTAGGCTGGGGTATCACGGTAGCCGCCATGTCTCGGGTCATCGCTACACTTGCCGCCTATGGCGGGGGTATCAAAACAAAGTTGATAAACCTCACAAGACAGGATACTTGGGTAATACTACACTAAAGGCAGGTTATCTAACCTATCAAGAAGATATTATTGAGGCAGATGAAAACTGGTAAAAGTTAAAACAGCCAGAAAACGGTATTTTCAAGTATCGCAGCATACATAGGCATCTAAGTGGACCCCAGACATGGCGAGGGCCGTGACGTCAGTGAAATCTATGTATACCAACATTCATGGGTGATGTATATGAGTAATTCTCCCAAACAGAATGGCAGAAGGCCATTCTTTTAGAAAAAATAAGATTTGTTGAATCTCTACAATCTTTGGTGTACATATATAGCAGGGAATATCAGCATAATGCCCGTGAAGTTTGGGAAGGCTGGGACCAATATTTCGATTCCTAAACCTATGATTCAGATGCCTATATTTTCCCTATTATTTTGCCTTATTTCGGCCTCATTATGCCCAATTAATCAAATTATTTAGTGTTAAAATTAGATACGGTATATTACTCACTAATTCGTCTAGCAAAATTAACTGAAAAGTCAAAGCTAGAGAATGGATGTTTGCTGGCAAACAAGTGCTGGTTCTAACCAGAAGTTTGACTTGATTTTGTAAAAAAAAAAATATCTATTTTATTACTATAAAATCACTGTTGGAACAGGAGGGTCTCTTTTTTATAATAATTATGGCGTAACGGCGACGCTATGGCGTAAGAAAGGTCGAAATTACATGAAAATGTGTTTGGCTAATGTAGGCTAATATTTGTTTAGATGTCATTAGGATACAAACGGAAAAAACAGGATTTAGAAAAACGTTACAACAGCAAATTGGCATTTCATAGTTAGTCATTTCCTTTTGCCAAAAAGTGGCAAAAACAATAATATCTCATATATTTTTTGAAAAAAAACAGTTTAGTAAATGGTTGGATTCCTATAAGAAGTACATAAAACTGCCTCTACAATCCAAGTGCCGAAGGCACTTGTAAAGGTTTAAAACAGCCGGTAAACTGTATTCTCAAGTATCGCAGCATATATAGACACCGAGCATAGACATCTAACGAGCCCCCAGCAATGGCGACGGCCGTGACGTCAGTGGAATCTATGTTAAGATATCCATTCCTTTGCTCATTGAATTAATTGAACTATTAAAACATTTTCATGACAACAATTATATGATTACAATCTTGCTCTTCTTCTAGAAAAAAATTCTGAACATGCGGAAGGACAAACAGGTCAAGAGAAAAAAGGTTGAGCCTAATTCAGCAGTGTCGACGCGCTGCACAGGCTACAGCTTGTTCTGCAAGGAGGCCAGTAGCTGTGAGTTTTGATGTCATAATAGATATTGATCACATCATATAATAAACTAAGATTTTGTGTGAATCTTGCAGGTTCATTAACACCAGACAGTAAGAATATTAAAATTGTCACAACTCAATTAGCTTGAATTAAAATGGTCAGCAGCATGCAGTATTTTGTTAACCAATGAGCCCATATCTCAATGTAAATGACTTCAATTGATTATTGTAACTTCATCATAAATTGTGCATGCTAGTTTAGAATCCCATTCTACAGTATTCAGGATAAAGGAAAGAAAAAACCGAGAAAAATGTTTTTGGTCACTTTATGTAACTATATAAGCTTGGGCTAGTTATGATAAACTTTAATAACACTTTGATTCTTATAATTCCTCCTCAACTTTGTAACTCATTATCTTTACCTGTGCAGCAAGCTCCAAGCATCCAATGGATCCATTGAATAAGAGGTGGAAGGCGTTAACACAAGATGAACGTGATCAGTACAGAGAGAAAGCCAAAAGACGTAACAGTAGGTCCTTCCAGGAGCTCACGCCGGAGGAGAGGGAACAGATGATAAAGAAAAACTTGAAATATATTGAACAGCAGGTGCGTCTTTCATTTGCACCTCTAACATGAATCAAGTTGTGACAAGCTTGTGATTGGTAAAAAAATAATCAAACAGTTTCTGTAAAATACATAATATGTATACATTCTAATATCAAAGCAAAGCACTTAATTAAAACAGTTTGCTATTGTCTAGGTAATTATTTATTACAAGGAAAGATATATATCATCTTATGTTTTATATCAGTTTGTAACACTAGATAGAATTCCCCCTTATGATTGTATTATCAAACAATAACAAATACAACAACTAAAACTGTTTATTATTACCACATCATCTAGATTGCCATCCTTGGTGAACTAGGGGAGTTTGCGTTCGTTGTTGCCATCGTGGATGGGAAAGTGATTGCTTACTGCACCCCTGCAGCTAAGCCAGTTTGGGAAGAAATCAAAGAATCGTTGACCAAGTCGTTGCTGTGTAAGAGAATCACTTTGATTTTCATTCATTATTTGATTCAATTTTACCTACCTTACCGAATTCCATGTACTACCAAATATGGGGCTTTTGTTACACCCTTGGGGGGCTCTCATCCTTTATTGCTATGGCCTAGATAGTGGGTACTGCGCCACCTAGCGGTATAACACTTTCATGTGTCACTGCGCATGTGTTTAATCAGAGGGGCACATAGTTTCCTAATTCTATGAATACCCAGTTTTTTCTCCACTGTCCACCTCTTTATTTTACTGTCTCACGCCTCTTTATCTCTCTGCAAATGCAACCCACGACCATTATAACCGGTGTGTCATGTGTTTTCTGCATGTCATTTGTTATTCCTGTGTCTGTTGAGAGTTGTTTGTTTTGAAGTTAAAGGTTTACAATTCACGAGCCAGTTCCATAACCTACCGAATCGGAATGCCATAATCAACTGGGTAAGCCCTAACTTAGAGCTGGGGAAGCCTAGCTCAGCACATGTGTCACAACGCCAGTCATGGCTGGGTCAAGTGATTCATTGGCTCATCTCATGCATATTCAAAAGCAGGGTTTCTAAACTTAACAGGAATAGGCTATGCGAGTGAAGCATATATTATATGGAAACTCTAACCACAAAAAATATTAATTTTCATCAAATTTCTATCTCCCCTCTGCTTTTCTGATGGTGGGTACAATGCTCTTGTAAATGAGACTAAAAGCCAATATCAAGCAAGTAATTCTCCTACTCAATGCACCTCATACAGTAGGAATTTAGCTTATCAAAGAACACTTCCAAGGGAGGACTTCTTAATAATAATAATAATAATAATAATCGATTTTATTTCCATCACACAGTTATACATGAATTGAGTCGAATAATAATGTAATTGGAGGACTGTCTGTGCTATTCACAGCTCTTCCGAGCTCCCCGTTGTTTGGAACATATAATATGATCTAACATATAAGTTATAACAGTTGACTATGCGTAATATATATGAATAAGGCGTACAAAAGTGTACGTATATATACAAGGGCGGGTGTGCAAGCACCCTGTCCGACCTATGTCGGTTTTCTTCAGTTTATAAGTTTTCTTATATTGTTGTTATTGGTTGGAACTTTAGCATTACTGGCTAGTGGGATATATAGTGGAATTCAGTCCCCAGTCATGAGGGCGTCAATTATTCAGTATAAAATACAACAGGCCTCTGACATTATTTATCTATTTTGGGACAAATAAAAGATGCATTAATTTATGATAATGCAATTCTGTATTTCTTAAAACCAATCGTACATCCGATCTGGATGTCACTGCAACCGTTACCAATGAGTACATTTATCTTCAGCCACATATCAGGCAAAGCCAACTTTAACCAACGCTGAACTGACAAAAGTGGCACAAGACCACATTAATACTGCATGTGGTAAGTTCCCTTTTTAATCTGTCTGCTTCCTTCATGCAATTCCAGACCAGCAATAAATATTCTCTATTTTATTTAATACTAAATAAAAAAAAATAGCGAACTACAGGATGAAATCCGATAATTATTTGTTTACCTGTGCCAAGTTCCCTTCACTATTGTTTATGTACAATAAACATTTAATTGCATCTCTTATACCACATGAGCATACACATTTACCCCGTTACCAGTTACCGTGACCTGAGCTTTAACACTCTTGGGCCTCATACATGGTCCAAATATATATAGTTGCTCAATTTGTTGATTTAGACGTTGATGGCGAAGTTGCAACTGGATCTGAGGGAGTTGTTGCTGCTATGCCGCGGGTGACAAGGTCATCTGCCCTTAGTGACAGGATGGGGAAACTTGCAACTGCAGTGAAGAGGAAAAGTCCTGGTATGTTATTTAGCCGATGTGCAAAACTAATCATATAATTATGACTGATTTGCATGTGCAAAGCTGATAAAATATCTTGTAATGTAATTTGTCTCAGCTTCATGAAATCATTGTTATGAACTATGAACGAGAGTACACAACTCACTTTCAAACGAAAATAGAATGTTGTAAATACTGCTTGTATTTTAGGGAGATCAATGAGAAATGTAGCTATTCTTTTTAATATTATTCTTTTTTATATTTTCTGTATTCTTCCCGTGTTGGAGAGGAACATCATAAGCTCCTCGAACATAATGTAACAATGACTATCAGTGAATAATTTATTCATGTTTATTGCCATTTATTGCCAAATTGTTATTTGAAGGCCAGTATAGAGGACCTGCATAGCAGAAGACTGTCTATTGTCACATATAAAACCAAACCAGTTACTTATCCTTGAATGATAGACTGTCATTCTAAAATACACATTTTTATGTGTGATTTTGACCCAGTGAGGAACCATCAAACGTAAAAAAGGACTGACCATCATCCTTTACAGTTTAAAGGAAATGATTCAAAATATAACTATTGATGCTATTGCCTTAGATGAGAATTCCTCAGGGTCAGCCAGCTCCAGTTCTCCCGACTCGGACATCTGTAAAGTGCGGCGACGGAGTACCAGATCCAGAAGACCTCAAGAGAAGGATTTGAAATAAGGTAAACGAGTAAATTCCTTCTTTTTTTTCAAATTAATTAAATTTTGTTTTAAATTCGTTTTTATTGACAGAAGATTACATATCGCGGTGTCAAGGGTAGTCTTCCCATCGTCTGCCTTAATATAGAGAATATAGAGAATATTTCATTAGGTTAGTAGGCCTAAATGATTGATGATCATTAGTGACTTTCATTTCGCTTATAATCGAGGGGGCGAATAGGTGGTATACCGGGAGGTGTATTTTAGTGTCTTCCATGATTAATTGAAGTTACATCAGGAACAAAAGATGGAGGTATAAATAGACATGCCGGTATTTGATGAAATGATGAGTTCTAAGTAAGTTGAAATAACAGATTGATATATTGCATATAGATTTGACCAACTGTTTGTTGAGATGCCGAGGAAGGATTTTAACAAACCAAGGGAGGGCTTTGAGGAACTTTGATAAATGTTGGTTTACTGTGACATTTAAATACTTAGTCCAATCAAGGAATGTATACTAGAGATATAACTAAATATTGAGAGGAGACCCGCACATAAGATCTAGAATGTAGCATCACTACATTTACCAGTGTCATTGGGGCCCACTAACCCAGGTATAGCAGATACAGTGCTACAGAAACAGTAATCTCACGGACATTCTTTTGTTTAAACAATTTTTATTTGACAATATTTCGCAATGTGATACAAATCCCTCCAAAACGCTAATAGTGGGTAAATTTTTTATAACTTTCCATAAAATGCTAGATAGTGATGAATTTAAAAAGTAAATGTTCAAAACTATCGTCTGGAATACAATAAGTGTGTGACTTCGAGAAATAAAATGGCTCAGGATGTCAGAAGAATCGGCAACTCCCCACATTTAGTAAATTCTGCCTAATTAGGTTGAAAAATGGTGTATATCTGAGTATATTTGGTATTACATTGAGTCAAGAAATCTGTTTAGTTATCATCTTGTACTGTATCTTGAGGCTCATTTCTGTCTTAAATTTGAGTTATTCGAGGAGAAGGTGAA
Source organism: Sthenelais limicola (assembly GCA_942159475.1). NCBI lineage: Eukaryota > Metazoa > Annelida > Polychaeta > Phyllodocida > Sigalionidae > Sthenelais > Sthenelais limicola. Next base: position 136,290,926 of record OW804095.1, on the reverse strand, counting down.
TTGTACTTGACCTGACCCTATTTCTGTTTTACACTTTAGCTGAATTATACGAGGTGGAGGAGATCCTTGATTCTCGGACTACAGGAAGGACGTGGCATGGAGCTCCTCATGAGGTGGAAGGGATATGACGAGACGCGCAATACCTGGCAACCTGCAGACAATATTCTGGACCACAGCCTTCTAGAAAGATTCTTTACAAAGAAGATGTTGGACAATATTTCGCGTTGAAATTTCTTGCTGTGAATTGAACGTTGTGGAGCTCTTGTTTTCCTTTCATCGAGCATATATGAATTGTATGTTTTGGAGCTTTCAATCTTCTTCAATGATAAGTTACAATGAGGTATTTCATCTTCATTCTACATCAGTGCTTACAGTGCTGTAATTCATGTGGTTCTTCATTGGTAAGGGCAACGAGACTAGAGGGGAAGTCTCTAGTCTTGTTGCTAAGGGAGTGCATGTTGTGAGTTTTATACCTCAGGCTTTCTAAGCCTTAGGTTTGAACCTAGTGGCATACATATTAATCTCTTTAGGCAATGCCGTTCAGTTAGAGTATGTGGTCTTATTCAGCTTTAGAAAGTGGTGCTATTTACCGGGTGGTTATCATCTATATTTCCCAATGTACCCGGTTTGAATTTATCCATGAAGCCATGAGTATAATGTGCTTCGCTAGTCCAGTTCATGACCTTCAGTCACAGTTTCAAACTATAAGGAAAACTAATTTTAGCATATACATCAACCAACTCAGAGAACTGTTTCTTACTGGGATATATTTAACCAAAAGGATAATATGTTACTGTACGAAGAATATGATAATAAACCCTTGGGAAAATTTAACTTCTCTCTGGAATTGTTCATAAATCATGTTGGCATTCTTCTGCTTATATTTTAAGAGTGAGAATAAAGGCTTGCAAACGTTTGATAAAAGACAAGTTCTAGAGTCGGTCTATGCACTTATTTCTGTCACAGCTCTTCCGATAGGACCTTGTACATTAATATTTCTAGTACATAATATTAGTTAAACAAGTTTCACCTAGAATCCGAAAGCGTATTCCAATAAATGTGCTTCTGTTTTTTTTATGAAGGAAAGGTATCTGTAATAATCTAACATAATCCTTATACGTTTGTTTTATTTAGACCCTCAGATATTCCCAGAGCAGTGTTTTGTAAGATTTGTAACTGATATAAAATGTACCTTGGAGCAGCATCGTACAATGTGTCCCCATAATCAGAAATGTGGCGAATTGCCACTTAATATAATATTCTGATTGTACTGGGTGTTATTATTCTCCTAAATGTTGATAAATGATACATCTTATTCTTTGCTTTCGCGATTTTATCTTGTAAATGGCCTGTGTACGTCCGGTCTTGTTCCCTCCTAAGTATAATTGTGAGTTCTTCCCCATTGTATAGTTTAGTGGTTCCAATTACCCTGCCCTCTCCTACTATTACCTCTTATCGTGAACTACAAACTCATAAATATTGTCGGTGACCAATACGCCCCTAGACAATAGAATCCATGTTAATGTGACTTTCCCCACACATTAACACAACCAGAAATGAAAAACTACGGCAATGGATAGCATATAATATTTATAAGGGACATTTGTTGATCTTATTCAGAACGATCACGTCCATTTGCTAAACTGCCCGGCTAATGGTGAATTGATCACAGCATACGCCTATATGCTCTCTGCCATCAGCATAGTGCTATGGCTTCAGCACAAACAAGAGTCCATCTAATCCTTCAGTCCTCATCTAATAGGGGATTTGCGAAGCCACCATGTTGAATCTTGATTTGCAAGGAATTATCGGAGTGGTATGTCAAGCGTAAAAACTAGAGGACGCATTCCATATTCACACTCCAATATAGTATATATATGTGATGTGTTTCAGGAAAATGAGTCATAAGTCGCAAAAAATAGATTTTGAGATATCACCATATTTGAAAAGATGAAATCAAGCCGATTCCAATGATAGTAAACAGTCTAATAATCTAATAAATATTTCTAGATTTTAAGTTTGATATTTTCGTTTTTGAAAAAAAAGTTTCCAATATTTCTGGGGTTCAATGAACAGTTAAGTAACTAAATGTAGTCCATATGAGGACCTTCAAACCGAAAGGATATATTACATAGATTCTCCTGAAATTTGAAACATCGATTGATATAGCTATAAGTGATCAACCCGCCAAGAATTAGAACATTCCAATAATGTGATCTTGTGAAAAAATTACTTTGAGAAATATCGATTTTGTGTCTTATGACTCATTTTCCTGAAACACATCACATATATATATATATATATGATAGTACAAGTCTTTAATCTTTCCCATCATGCACTTCGAATCCACAGATCATTGACAGAAGAAATAGCGTTGTTGAAAATATTCGTCCTTTTTCAATAAAAAGTGCTGCTAAATATTTAGAAATGCTACAGAAGACGTTGCAAATTGATATTTTTCAAAGTGTTTATTTCACAAGATATCTATATACAAATATTCTCCATATATTCTTGTGTTTCAAAGGTCATCCTATATCAAATATGTAGTATCTCACAGTCAATTTTTCTGTGACATCACGTTTGCATGTCGGATTCAATTAGAATCAATCCCAGCATGCACTGTAACAGTGGCACATGCTAATCCCCTATTCCCCCTTCCTGATGTATCAAAGGAAAATGAATCGCAAACTTGAAATTTTCCAAAGTGATTTATTCACAAGATCTTGCTGCAACGTTTTCATTGTTGAGGTGTCTAGTCCTTGAGGGTGTATGAATACATGTACCCAATTCAAGACAGTTTATAAAATATATCTTTGCATTTCTAACATCATCCTATGGAGTATATTTACCTACTTTACGAGTTACTAGTCCACTCAAAATTATTGCAAACTTCGAAAATAAAAATATAAACCGAAAATATAGAGATACTTTTAAGCTGTCCTGATGTTTACCATCACTATAATCGGCTTGATCTCATCATTTCAACTATGACGGTATTTCAATTTATTTTGCGACTTGTGACTTATTTTCCTGTAACACATCACATATTCATACCGGCTCATGTTATTGAAGGTATTGATACCATGTCGCGATCACAGCAGTTATGTCCCACCTAATGCAGCACCATTGATCACTAAAGAAGTTGTGAATTAATATGAATTAACTGATAACTGATATTGAAATATCTTTAGAACTTCAAATCTCAATGAATGATGTTTGAAATAAGGTGACCGTAGATTTTGTAGCTAGCATGACTTCTCCCAGGTTCGACCAAAGCGCCTAATGGTCTAATGGGGAGACACCGTGACAGACCTAATTGCAGCACCCATCACATCAGTGAATATAGCAAACAAAAGCCACAGTCTTAATGTTACATTATTTGATAACAGGAGAAGGAGTTTATGCTGGGGTACAATGAAATATTACACCATGACAACTGAACCAATGAAAGTAATTGATATCAAACATGGGGAATTTCAAAAGGGAAGCATCTGGACGAGTTGTGGCTCCATGAGGAAACTATTTTTGCCGGGAAAAAAATACAAGCTTAATACTGCCACCCAAACCTCTGTTCTGGAGAACCTATATATCCTAGAACCCTATTTGTCTTACTTTTCTCACTTAATTCGATCTTAGCCTCTCTAATTCTTTAACCAATCAAAAGGGAATGACATCAATAACTATATGTGTGAGTTTAAAAGAAAACCGAGCTCCAGATGTGGAGATATTAGCAAAATAACATTTTAAAAATGAGCGAATCACTCTCAGAATGTAAAAGCAACGATCCTATAGCTACACAGCTATAGGATCGTTGGTAAAAGCCTGCAGTCCTTGGGATTCGAATCTCCAACGTACTGACTGGGAGACCAACGCTATACCACTAGGCCATCAATATTTATAAGCTAAAGGGATAAGGTTCCTTGTGTTTATTGATTCCACTCACTATAGCCACTGTCTGCATGGTCTACGGTAGGGTAATAGACATACCACATGCCACGATTATTTATTATAAATCTGCCCACCCCGCCCAGTGATTCAATAAATCATATAATTCATCTATTGTATTAACACAAATCTAATGTATTAGATACTGTTGCATCTGTTGTATTAAATACTGTATTTCACTGATAGAACGCTGGGTCCCAAGTAAGCGCCTGCCCCGAAAAAGCGCCGGGTCATTTAACGTCATGAAATAGATGAACGCTGGGCCTCACCTCTTACACCCCTAAAGAGAATATATATGATGCTTTGAATAATTGGTTATATTAACCCTGTTGTGGAAAGTGGCAACAACATAGATTTGATAACATCTCACTGTTACAGCATGGGTATTCATTAACATAAAACAACAAACGCCTGCCTCATACAAGCGCTGGGCGTAAGAGTGGCCTGAAAAAAATAAACGCCTGGTCGTTCTATGGGTGAAATACGGTACTGTTGCATCTGCTTACTTTAAAGGTAATTGTTAATTAATTACTAGTTGATACATAAAAACCTAATGATATTTTGAATGCTATTCATGAATATGCCTAATACCTGGCAAATTGTGGTGTTCTTTCTGGCTGCAATTTGTAAGGATTGAACCTTTAACACCTCAGTCCAATCCATGATTCCTTCCATAGGCTCACTCACGTTTATTCTCTCAACTGCAGACCAGGACATTGCCTATAGTTGAGTGACATTGCCATCTTAACAGTAATTTGCATCAACACTGGAGCGAATATTTTGTGGTGAAATAGGAATCATGGAGGAATTAAATGTTGGCTTGTTTGAACCAGATCTGATGGAAATAGTTGAAACTGATGCCTCTGCTGATATGAAGCAACTACTGGATGAAGCTGATTGCCACAAAGTTGATAGAATTCTTAAAGGGGTCACTCCAATGGCAGATTTACCAGAGGGATTTAGGACTGATGATTTCAACCAATCACCCTATCTTCCAAGGAGCATTCTTTCCTTGGCAATTGCATCAGGTGCCAAAGAGGTGATTAAATTACTGTTTGATAAAGGGATAGGATATGTTACTCCGGATCAATCGATGGGAGTTTTTACTTATCTACTCTACTGTGTTTATTTCAATGAATCAAAGACTTCAAAGTATATAGACTTCTTCTACAGTGTTAAAGGCCATATCCCTCAGGAGGATTTCAATGACTTGCTTCTACAAGAAGATGTTAATGGCTTGAATCCTTTGGAGCTGTCGGTAAAATTACATTTATGCGAGTTCTTCAACATCATAATCAACACCAAAGTGTATCTGGTAAAAGAAACCCGATATAACTGTGCTACCATCAGATTGTATGATGTTACTGATTATGAACATCCTTTTGGGAAAAGAAAACTCATTTCACCATTGAATATCATCATGTTTCAGAGTCACCACAAGATGCTTCAAAAGAAGAGGTTTCAGGACTTTCTTGACACTCCTCTTGTCAAACAATGGTTCAATAAGCGACTTTCTACTATCTTCTGGATAATGATTATTCTATGTATGTCTTCAATGTTTCCCATAGCCACACCAATATTTCTTCAACTTTCTTGTTGGTCACCACTTCTTTTACACCAGGATAGCCAGGATCTTAAAAGGCAGGAATACATTATAGATCAACCAAGTACTAATGTTACTTTAAAAGGGTGTATTATCTTTCCTTCTGGTATTGAAATTGGTTTACTAGCCATTACTTTGATGAATGCACTATTCTTTTTATTGACATATCCATTTTATTTGCAAATCATCAACAAATGCTTTAAGGTCTTTAAATTCCCTTGGCAGAAACGGTCTTCTATTGTAAAACCTATTTTTTTCCCAACTTTTAGTACTTGTTGCCAACTTGCAATATTGGTAAGGCTCATTATGATGTTGTTGGCTTATTGTAATCTAGCCCAAATCCCTGTCATACTCATAGTTATCACAGACTTGAGTGTTGCAATGCAATTAGGAGTATGTGTGCTGTACATAAGTCAAATGTCAGGTATTGGGTATCTTGTTATAAGCTTTCAGCAGATCTTCTTAAACTCAGCTGGCTTGTTTATACTGCTGGGGTTGATACAGATCAGTTTTGCTTTTATCCTCTACCAAACAATCACTCATTACGGTACAATAACCACAGGCTCTGACTTTGACACCATTGGAATGAGTCTCTATGGAATAATGAAGCTTTTGGTGAATATAGCTGATCTGGGGAAGAATGTAGATACATCAACCAAGCTTTTGCATATCTTGTATCTATTGATAGTTTCTATTATGGTCATCAATGTGCTAATTGCGGTGATGCTATCTTCAGTGTCAAATATTTCTGGTTACGAAAATCACATTCTGATGCTGCAGCGTAACCAAATATGCTGGGATTGTCACCTGGCATTTGACACTATACATGCAATGAAAATACTTAAGCAACCCTATATTCACCTTTTAAAGAAGCATTTTATATATGAGAATGATCGAGTCTTTCTTCTTTTGAGATCTGAGGATTATATTGATTCTAAATAATGGAAAACAAACTTCATGGAGAAACCAGGACAATCGAGAAGGAGATGCTTCAGCTGTTGCATATAAGTATATTTTGGCATAAACATTGTGACAGTCAAGAGTATAGCGATTTTTCTTACCCATGCAGTGACCGTTTGTAAGATTTTTAGAACGGAGGAACCATTCACCACTAGACTACACTATGTATTTCTTAAATAGAACACATCATTATATATATAAATCGTCTAATTGGATATAATTAGTGAAGGACTCATTAATATGAGATTATGAGAAGTTGTGAAGATAGTAAGAGTAAAGGTAATTAAAAAAACCGGTGGAAATTCTGACGAACTCCTTTTACTGTAAGCGAGATATTATTATTGTTGTTAATAACTGGGCCTATACCAAAAAAAATGTTGTTGTGTTGTGACCTTTCGTCGCTTATGATGTATTGACATTTGTAAATTGAAAAGAGTAATTATAAATTTTTGTATAATAATGAAGTTAATCTAGATGTAAAACTGTATATTTTTCAAGGGTTACCCAGGGTTAAAACCATTTTGGGGTTGGGTTTAAGTTCATGAACTGGGGTTTAGTTAAACCGACGTCTGTAGCAGGGTTAAGCCTGGAACTCAAGTTTGGGGGCTCAACTACCTTCCTGGTGGTAAGCACTTCCGTGCTATCAAGCTAGAACCTAATAGCCCTAAAGTTATTTTTTGGCAAAGTAATATAAATCAAAATTATTTTTTCTCGTTAGGAACTAGTCAGGAACCCGCTGGAAGACCTGGAAGTCACCTTTCAGATGCGGGTCTCCTTTTTTGTACACCTTTCTTGTATAAATAAAAAATGCTTTGAACTGAATTGAATAAACACCACTAACTAAGACCGGGTCCAGTCCTTCATATACCATGAGGTAAACAAATGCAGTATAAACAACAAGACAATTCAGTTGAACCTCATATTATTTTTCGCCACACATATTACAAGACCAAATTAACTGTCTTCATGCATCAAAACCACAGTCTCAATCACTACTAAAATTAACTTCTGAAGGGCACTAACACTCCGAGTAAGTGGCAAAGTGCAACCTCTAACTTCCATCGCTTTTACGACAATTTGTTATACTGTGTTAATTCCACTACGACATACCAATGTAAACTGTATGCTTAATGTTTTAGCTGGGGCTCGTGAAAAACCCTATTTTGGGATTTTGCACACCCAGTATAAATAAAGTTGCAAAAAAAAAATATCTACTACATATATAAAGTTCTGGCTACAACTTACGCGATACACAGACACAACTGACATTGAAGAAGGAACTTCTGGTTTAAGGAAACAAATCCTCAAGAGCCTAAACGTAGCTAAACGTTCCATAAATTGTATACAGCCAATGAGGTGTAATAGGCTTCATATAATATTATCAAAAGCTTTTATCTTGTACTCACAATAAATATATTATTATATATATATATATACCTCATACCACAGCGGTTATATATTTTATACAATAAGAATTCAAAATAGAATCAACCAAAAACAATCGTGAATCAACTAAAAACAATCGTTAAAGCACCATAGTAGAAGGCCATGTACGATAATGTTAACGTGGATGTTTATAAAGCCCTGCAGCAAAAATCAACAAATTCCCTAAAACTGGTCAAACTACTTTCAGAAAGATGTATCAAGGTAGGTAGATGGTCGTCTATATATCGAGTAATCCCGGTTGTCTTAGTGGTGATATAATAGTGGGTTGGAAATAAAACCCCTGGTTGTTGGTTTCAATATTTTATTTACACTAGCTTTCGGGCTTTGTTGCCCTTCATCAGGGCAGAAAGGTATGAAAGAATGGAACAAAACGTAGGAATGTTTAAATTTGTGTTTGATCTTAATTTAAAATACAACTTTAATGCCTTGAAATAACTGATTAACAACAAATTGATAGTTAACATTACTTCATAGTAGATTTATGCTAATTACACAACACTGCTGGGAAACATCAAATTGCGGGAGTTTAATTTAATCAGTGTTTGCATAATTGTATATATGAATTCTTAAGAGCGCTGGAAACAAATAAATGGTAACTTCAAAGACAAGGAAAAAAGATTTGGGAAGGACCTGTTCAAGCATTAGATTAATCTCTTCCTTCTGCTCAAGAAGAATTACGTAGTTTATATAAATATTGTTCACCTCATTTCCGCTTCATATTTACACCAAAAAAATCGGAGTTCCATAGATAGGTTTGTCAAGTTTGGAATTTGTACCTTTATTGCTAATTAGTTGTACAACCGGTCGCTTACATGTTTTGCTAAGTTCAGGGGTCTGGGGTGGGGATGTTCTTCTCTCTCCCCTCTTCTCTCTCTCCCTCTCTGTTCTTCTCCCTCCCCTTCTCATCTCTGATTCCAAGACCCTCTCTCCTTCCTCCCTCCCCTCCCCCTCTGCTCTCTCCCCCTCTCTCCCAACCAACTTTCCCCTCTCCCTCCCTGCCCCATGCCAACCCTCTCCCTCTCTCTCCCCCATGCACTTCTCTCTCTCCCTCATCCCCCTCTGCTCTCTTTCCCTCTCTTCCTCCCCACCTCCCCTCTTTCTCCTCTTCTCTGTCCCCTCCCTCTCTCTCCCTCTTTTTCTCTCTTCCCCCCTTTCTCCCCCCCTTTCTCTCCCCTCTCTCTTCCTCTCTCCTCATCCCCCTTCCCACCTCCCCTCCCCACCTCCCCGTCTTACTCCCCCATCCTATCCCCCTCCCTCTCTTCTCCGTTTTATCTTCTCTCCACCCCATCTCCCTCCCTACAAATAGACACATCCAAAAATTCTGGTGGAACTCTCTCTTACGCTGGAGGTGTTTGACCCACTCCCACGAACATGGGACCAACTATGGCATGGTGTAGAGAGGCGAGGAACAGTGCGTATGGCCTTGCTGTTTTGTTTAGTTTCATTGATGAAATACAAAAGAACGTATTTCAAAAAAAGGTAATCCCCCTTTAAAATTATGTTGTTAATTTGGTTCTACTTCAAAACATCTTATGTATAATGAATTCTTGAAATGATGAAAGAACCATTTGGCCCGCCATTTATAAAACCAAGAGAGGAGCACAGCAAAATCTTCCTCCACATCTATGATGATATGATTTTTGTTCAGGAGCTTGTAGGTTTTGGAATTTGATATGATCTTAGTTAAGACTACTGACATGAGGCCGATGAGAAAATTGAGAAGCATTATTGGTATTATCAGGACAAAGAGAAAATGAAGAACATATATTGGCAAACCCCGAAGCCCATCCTCACTAGGTGGTATGATAGATGTAGGGTCAAAAAGGTTGATCATAATACGAAAAGTATTATACATAGCATCATATACAGAGCCAAAATGAGAAGTACAAACATCTATAGTGATATATGTAGTGAAAAGGGCGATGGTCATGCTGCCAAAGAGGAGGAAGAAAACTGGTAAAAAAGATGCCATAACAACAAGCATTTCAGTAATACATATGATATACATGCCTATCCCTGGAACCAGTTGCAGATAGTACATTAGAACCCAAACACTACAAACTTCGAAAATGCTATGTATGGGTGTTATCATATGTAATCTACCTCTTAATGATTTGCAAATATTATAAAACATTGTGTACAAACAGACAAGCCATACTAGTCCATCATTAAAAACATTTAAATAAGTAAATACTGGTCCAAACTCAGCTGCAAAGCTGGTTCTTAGCTGCTTCCTTCGCATTGAAATCAACTTTTGACTGACACTGATGATATCATTGACGATTCTTAGTGCGCACAATCCAGTTGGAACCCACAGGAGGTAATCATACCTCCTTATATTGTTAATCACTTCTTGGCATGTTCCATTGGGTGGAGTCAGTGGATCTGTATGGTTTGCAGGCGGCATTCCTGGAGGCCCAATAAGTAGTCCCATCCATATCATCAACCTCCAGAGAAAGGCTAAAACGATAAAGATGAAGTTCATCTGAAATTTCGCCTTTATCCACTCTTGCAATGCTGTCTCTATTGAAATGCCAATTTCATCATTATTTCTTACTGCTGTTAGTGCATCTCGTGACTGTTGGGTTAATAGCTGCCTTAGTGGTGAAAGTTTCCCTCGAAAGCCCTCATTCCATGATTCATAATCAGTGACATCATAGAGCACCTCAGTCATCACGCCAATTTTTCTCTGTGGAAATCTGTAGACATCTTCCTCCTTGAACATGGTGCAGAACATCCTCAACTGCCCATAGCTTGCTGCCAGTTCAAGGGGTCGAAATCCTTCCCAGTTTGATTGCATCAAAAGTTTTCTTCTTGAAGTAAGAGGCATAGATTTCATTAGGAACTTGTACATTTTGGTGAACTTTGATTCTGTTTTCTGTGAATTGCTATTATGTATTGCACCAAGTACCAAAGCATGAACAACATTTATTTCACCAGCATCTTGTAATAGAAGCTGAGAATCAAATCCTATATTTATGATTTTTAAAAATACTTTGACTGATCCAAAAGCAGCAGCAAGCATAAATGCCTTTGACAGGAAGAACAAATCATTTCTTCTAAAGACACAACATGCCGATTCAGGAATCTCACTTCTTGGGAATAAAAAGTCGTTGAAAACTAAAAATTTCCTTTCTTCAGCAGAACATTTTTGGATCACACTGTTGAACATTTCAACATCATCCCTTTCTAATACCGCATACCAGTCCTTGAAAGTGTAGTATTCGAGGAAATTTGACTTGGCAGCTTCAACCCTCTTTATGGCTGACAGTATGGCTTCAATATCATACATTCTGTCTTCAGTTTCACAAGCCCTCATGAAAAGTCTTTCAGTCATGGACAGAATAATAATCAGCAATGATGTTCAAAGTAGAAGATAGTTCAACTGTAAATCATTTCCACTGACAGCAATAGGGTGATGATGCCTTCTGTTTTTGGTGGGTAATCCAGTTGTATAAGTCAAGATAAAGACCAATGCCACAGATAACCCATCACATCCAAACAACACAATGTCATGTAAGCTCAAGCAACATCATACTGATGAGGTTTGTCCCATTTGATTTTACATTGTTCAATCCTATTCCTACTGAATGTTTTAAACACCAGATCAATATACTAATATGCAGAGTGCATTGGTTTGAATCCTCACTTTGAAACAAGCTCTCAGCTGAAAGCATATTGAATGGCCAATATGTGGTGTGTTTCAGAAAAATGAGTCACAAGTGATTTTGAGATATAATTATATTTCGAATGGTGGTAAACATTAGGACATAAATAAAATTTCTTCAATATTTTCTATGCATGAACAATGATTTAGCAATATTTCTTGTCACTAGTAAAGTAGTTAAATAGGATAACTTCAGATATATGCATATATGCATATATGCGAGTGAAAAAGCACATTTGAACAATATAATTTTTTGCAACTTGTGACTCAGTTTCCTGTAACACACCAAATATAGGATCACAAGATAGAAATCAATGAGGAGTTAATGCGATGTTTGGCCAAAAGGGGGGAAATCTGATATATTGTATGGGTTCTCAAAACATAGGCTCCTCTTGTCGATCTAAGAACTGGATAGCCTTGAAGGTTTGAATCACATGTGGAATGAATCTCATGTACACCATTACCCATTGAACATCAATACCATGAATGAAACAAACTCCATTTTGGACTGTCTCATGCAAATAGTGAGGCATTAGCACTATTTGCATCGCAACTAAAAAGGAGCATTCTAAAACGGGCATATTTGTATACTGAGGAATGATTGTAATGACTGCAGAGATATGTCCTCTCTGCATGTATCATACAATAATTTTATTGTGTAGCAGCTGTATTCATCTTTCATGTTATCTATACTGGTTTTACAACATTCCCAAATACCATATTGATTAATCCGGGTTAATCGTTTATTATAGGAATAAAGAATGGTTGATAAATAATGAAAAGATGATATCTGCATTTATGATAAAATAATTATCATGGCCAAATTGTCTAGAAATGAGTAAAAGCGTCCATAAACCCAAAGTCATGTATCACTTCATACATTTTGGTACAATTTAGGGTTATTAAAATGACAGTTTATGTACTCTGCTAAAAGCTAGCAAATATGGATTTAAGATATTGATTAATTTGCCATCTGTTGATTCAAGTAAGCAACAATGGAGGAAAACTGTACAACTATACTGTACAATCTATACAATAAACCCTGATGATCTTCCACAATTTGCCAATAATAACCAAAATCTGAAACTGGCAAAGTTTGTACCAAGGAAACAAAGTAATGGCTATGGATGTTTATTCCTCTATTGGCTGTATTCTGTGGTTAGGGAAGGTGACACAAGATAATGTGAAAACGAAAATTGTTTAGATTTTAGGGCATATGAGCTAAATGTGATAGAAAGGTTTCTCAATGAACATGTTAGACAGTCATTCCTGCTTCCAACCCACATCATTCTGTCTACTCACACACTGTCTAAGTTGATATAGGATTAATGACTGGCATTGAGGAGCTGCTGGTGCACTGTTTGCTGTATACTCCCGAAGTGAAGCCAAGGGATTATGCACAATCAGTGCATGCACAAGCAGGCCTGAAATAGAGGTTATTATTTAATCCTTTTAATCTCTGCCGCAGGTCGGTATAGACCCAAGACTATCAAGACAGTAATTAAAGGTGGGAGCACACTAGCCACGATAAGCCTCCCAATAGGCTTTGCAACAGGCCTCTGCAATAGAAATGAAAATATTTTATCTTGGAGTGCAGGGTATCGCAGACGTCTGGGCCCCTATTGCAGAAGTGCGGCGACGTTTGCAACAGGCCTGCCCGATAGACCTCTGCAATAACCTGGCCTATTGGGAAAGCCTGTTGCAAAGCCTATCGCGAGGGTTATTTTGGCTAGTGTGGCGCCGGCTTAAAGCCTTGCAATAGGCTTTGCAATAGGCTTTCCCAGTAGGTTTTGCTATTGCAGAGGTTTATCGGGAAGGCCTGTTGCAAACATCGCCACACCTTTGCAACAGAGCTTTGCAATTAATCACAATAGCATGGTGACGTCTGCGATGCAATGTTTATCGCCAACTAATATTAAACATGTCTAATATTTCTGCAATAGATGGCAACGCATTTCTTATCGTGAGTCCTGTTGCAAAGGCTATTGCAGAGGCTGTCACAAAGGGGCCCACACGTCTGCGATACAGTGCACTTCAAGATCGAATATTTTCATTTCTATTGCAGAGGCCTGTCACAAAGCCTTTTGCAAGGCTTATCGTGGCTAGTGCGCTCCCGCCTTAAGTGATAATAGGGAGCATGTAATAAGAGCTCATAGGTTGTACACATTAGGCTATAGAACCTGTGAAAGGAAGCTTCTTTAAGCAGAAGAGACAGCAAACATAAAATAGGTAGGATGTTCACACATGACACATAATGTGTAACATATGTACAGTGATTCCAGAGGCTACATTCTCTGATACCATGTAAATTTACTTGAATGGAAAAATAGATAAGGAGTTCTGAAATAAGGGTCAGCTTTTTTTCCAGAATGTATTGTGCGGTGTATGGTATACCATAGGAATACTATAATAGTTTTTCGCAACCTAGGTTCCGGGGTAAGAAGACCGGTTAATAATAACCAGAGACTTCCCTATTTGCATAGACTTGCATAAGTCTTTGATTTTTTAAAAACCGACATTTCGAGAAAAATAAGATTCATCATCGTAGATCGATCGAGCCACCACTGTACCAAAGGCTATCAGTAAATGGGGCGAAGTAGACTGCACTAGCATGCTACAAATAACACAGGCTTAGGCACAAAGCTATAATATATATGGTCCATTCCTATGAAATGGGCCCAGTGGCCTGAAACCATTGTACCAAAAAAAATTCCTTTAATGTTTTTCATAGTTAGGGAACTTAAAGGAGAGTAATGGAAGCCTTTATATCTAAATTTGCTACAAACTTCATCAAATAGTTTCTATTCTACATAAAATCAATGACTGGGTTAGGATTTCCTATGTTTTTACGTCGCACATCAAATTAGCATTATATACTATGCACTTTGGCAATGGGACATTTGTTTTGATTAGATTAAGCAATTTATTACAGAATAGGGTCAATTCAACATGTGTTCGGCAGTTTATGGTGCAAGGACTCTCCCAATTTGATATAGGAATTTCAAAATTAAAAACAACTTTGTTTTTCAGTTATAGGCTTTTTCAGACATTACCTTTTTTCATCTACCACTGTTTTCTTCATAAGCAAGAAATATAAGATAAACACGACTCAGATACCTTTGTTATCACCTTACCTTGAAGATTAAATTGTTATTTCTGATAGGGATTATATTTCCATTTTCTAAACCAGCTTGAAAATATGGGCGACGTAAAAACGCTATAGAACTATTCTCTGAAAAATCTTGCTTTTCAGTGATGGAAATAAGAAAAAATGAAATTTAGATATATATTTAGATAAGAGGTTTCTGGATAATATTTCCTAAAAGCTCTTGTTCTCCTCTATTTAATCCTGAAATAAATGTTATCCAGAGTCAACTATCTAGGAATCTATGTCCGAAAACGTTCATTTTAAATATTTAAATCAATAAATGTGATGTGTTTCAGGAAAATGAGTCACAAGTCGCAAAATTGATGTTTTTCAAAGTGTTATTTTTCATAAGATCCCTTTATTGAAATGTTCTTGTTTTTAGTGAGTGTAGTACTCATAGTCAGATGAATCCATGTAACAAATCTTGGGACATTGTTTTAATTATATCCTTGCATTTTGAAGGCATTCATATGGACTACATTTAGTTACTTTACTGGTAATTATCCATCCAGAAACATTGCAAACTTTTTTTTCTCTCTATGCAAAAGGCATATTTCTGTTCGGACTACTGAAGGGATCTGGATGATTATATATCAGCAGAAAGCTGACAATGTTTGTTTGGTTGGTATATGTGACAACATTTTGTCTTAAATAGTTCTGCCTCTAACGACCAGATGTTGCGACGTAAAAACGTGCGACGTAAAAACGTGCGACCTAAAATCGGGTGTTTTCCCACTCTATGCACAAGACATTTCTGTCCAGACCATTCAAGGGATCTGGATGATTTTATATCAGAAGAAAGCTGATATTATTGCGGTTTGTCTGGTACATGTTAAAACGTTCTATCTTAAATAGTTCTTCTTTTATAAAGCAAATGCTATGTGCGACATAAAAACATGCGACATAAAAACGTGCAATGTGCGACGTAAAAACAGGTGTTTTCACTCTCTATGCACAGGGCATATCTGTTCAAACCATTCATATTGCACTTGCAACAAGAGAATCAATTGCCCAATATATTCATATTAGTTTTAAATGATTTTTTTCAATAGTATGGAAAAGCACAATCAATGAATGTGGCGACGTAAAAATACACATAATTAGCCATTTTCCAACTGAATTTATTCCAATAAGCATAATATCATTACTATTGATCCTATTGAGACTCTTGAGGTATCAAAAGTTAGAGGATTTGTATGCTTATATATCAAATCGTTTTGATTTGCTATATCCTCCAACAAATTCATTGCATTAAGGTGAAAAACATGTGCGATGTAAAAACGCAAAAAAAATAATTGTAATTTTGTGTGAGCCATATTTTTTTCTAAAAGTAAGTTGGGTTATTATTATGCATTAAAAGTTGAACCTGGTGACTAAGGACAACTAATCAGATATAAGAAAATAAGAAATGGTGTAAATTTCTGATTCTCCAGCTTCCAAATGTTAAATTTTTGACAATTTTCCATGAAAATATCAATTTAAAACGGCTTTAACCAACAGAATATCTATCAGTCCTATAATAATGTATATATATCAAAGGAATTGTCATGCCAAGAGGAATCTGTTGGTAGGATCTGTTTTAACATCTATGAAGTTTACCCTGAGATATGAAGCATAGAAGGGCCAAAGGTAGGGAAAAAGGGCCTGGGCCCATTTCGTAGGAATGGACCATATACTGTCTGGGAGTGTCTTCTTGGTTTTCAGGTGTCCTGAAATATATGAAATAGCAAAAATACTGATTTCTTTCAGTTAAATTGAGTCAAAATCGACCCAAAACTGGTTCGATATTCAACGTGCTTTGTACAATGCATGTGGAGCTCAGTGATTTAAGAAGTGAAATCAATTTTGTACATTTTTATTGATAGGGGTTAATGGGGTAATATGGTACATAAATTGACCCCAAAACTTGATTTTTGACGTCACATCAGATCACGTCCAGAAACTCACCAGATATTATTAAATTTATGTTATCAAATTTATATACTCTAAATATGCATGTCTAATGATATGAGTGAACTGGGAAAACAAAGTCTTTACATGTCCATAGTCAGGTAATAGTTCCAGAGCTCGCCACTGCTTAACAGCTCTAAATAGGCTCGAGAACCCTTAAGCTTAAAAAACGTTAGTGATATTCATACTCCCAAGGCAGGCCCTATATTCTGCAACCAGTTTCTACATTTATTGACCTTTTAAATAAGTCCTCCTCCATTAGCGGCCGCGAAAAGAGAAGTAAAGGCTCCTTTTGGGATATTTTTATTTGTAAAAATGGTTTGTAAAAATATAAATTGTAAAATGATTTTTGTTTTGTAGATTGATTTTATATAAAAGTTGAAGAGGTAAGATAACATAAATTTGATTGTGAGAAGATAAGATTAACCCTTTATGGGTAAATTGAAGAATAAAATGATGAAATGATAATAAAAAAAGGAATGTGGGTGGGTGGGAAGTTTGAAAATTAAAGTGAGAGTGAGGAGGAGTTAGTGTGTAGAGAGGGTTTATATAGTAAGTGGGGTGGCGCTATAGTAGCGGAAAGGTGAGGGATTGTGGGTATTGGATCTTTCCTGCCGCTAATGATCGCGCCTAACGTTCTATGAACGTGATGCTTAGAACATTAGCAGACGCGAAAAGAGAAGTAAAGAGAGGTGGCTCCTTTTGGGATATTTTTATTTGTAAAAATGGTTTGTAAAAATATAAATTGTAAAATGATTTTTGTTTTGTAGATTGATTTTATATAAAAGTTGAAGAGGTAAGATAATATAAATTTGATTGTAAGAAGATAAGATTAACCCAAGAAGAGCCAAATTTATAGGGTGGGAGTTGGTGGGATGAATTATAATGTGGATAAAGATTTTATGAGTTGAAGGTTTACAGCATTTCGATCAGTAAATACATAGGATTTGTATGCGGCGGATTTCCAGCCAACGAATTTCTGTATCTGTAGATCGGTGCAACCCGCCAGGTGGGCTGCTGTAGCTGCCGTCTTGCAGATGCTGTGTAAGGAATGCTGTCTTGGGTCCAGATGTGTGTGTGGCAAGTAGGACTATCGTCACAATTTGATGGGAATGAGAATGGGAATGGCTTTATAGTATATATAACGCTACCCCCCCCCCTCCCCCCCCCCACACACACACACACCCTACTGTTAAAAGCTGGGTACTGCTGCTCCTATAGTGCAGCAGTACCCAGCGCTTGTAGTGCAGGTTTACACGAGTACGGCCGAGTGGGTGGAAGAAGGCTTATGCATTGGGAGCTGGTAGACATGCATTGGGAAATCAGCCTATGTGCATTACCAGTACAATATAGACACTATGAACCCCGACTATTTCATTCTCAAACATGTTAAGGATGACAAATCCGTAATTCTTTTTTCCCGTTGACTGCGAAAACATACGAAATCGGGTGAAGTAGCCAACTTTCCTAGTCCAATTTAGCCGTTCCGAGAAACGGTGGCGCGTCCTGTTGTCAAAGGGGAGAATTAGGCAATCTCTTGGATGGCCACTGGCGCCTCGTCGTCGAGACCAATGTGTCGTAGTGCTTGTTCCCATGATCTTCTGATGTGGGTGACTGGTACTGGTGTAATGGAGCCCGGGAATACTGCAAAAGACTGGTTATCTTTTACTGTTGGAATTTCTTGATACATATTTTTTACTGCATTGACTACACAGAGATCGTTATCATCTGAACCCTGCAAAGTTACAGTCTTTCTTTCATACGTTGTTTGCATGTTTTTAGCGGACTTCACATGTATTTCCACCGAGTTACCTTTTACTGTGACATCAGCCCTTGTAAGGTGGACTGCGGGGTTGAAAGCTTTTATTGATGGGGGCACTACCTCGCTCTGCCTTAGAGCAGCATAGTATAAAATCAAGAGCACAGATTTTAGGATGAGACCGTCAGTCTGACTAGATATGTTGCAGATGATACGTTTAAAATCATTTAGTTGCAATGGTTGCTTTGTACGTGGAATATACGCCTTGTTCTTTAAAATCGCCTTTATGGCCCATATGGTACATTGATGATCAAGAGGGGCGGTAGTAGAGATGTTTCTCTTATGAAAAAGGTTTCTGATATGTGATATATTGTTTTGCACTTTCTTAGGGGAGGGGATATGTTTACACAAGTCCTCGATATATATGCACAGAAGTGGACGTATGTACACTCCTCTGGTGTTGTGGATACCTCCCTCAGGAATGCAAGGAAAGTTTTAGTTGCCGAGTTGTAGTTTGCCCTCGTGCCTGGTGCCCATGCCAAGTCCTGCCTCAGATTTGCCTCGTTGACTAGTTGCTCCATCCTTGGGTCTGAAACATATTTTATCACAGTTATCTACCCATTGTTGCATGTTAGGTTCGGTCATTTCTAATGTGTACTCGTTAACAAAACCAGACACAAGGTCACTGTGTTTTACTCCCAGATGGGCTCTGCTCAGAGCGTCAGCAAGCACATTATGGGAACCCTCAATATATGTTGTACCGATATTTGTAAACTATTCCTGGCCTGTACCAGTCAGGCGGCTCTTGCGGCCGAGAGTATTACATTGTTTCTCCCCCTTCCTGAGTACTGACTGTAGCTTGGTTATCACACAGGACGAGGACGTGTGCCCCTTCATCTTTATCACTGATAAATGTGTCTAAAGCAATGGCTAAGTTAATGGCCTCTAACTCAGATATGTTTACTGCTTCCATGTCCATGTCGCACACCTGTTTGGCATAGGCCTGACCGCCATCTGACGCACCTATCCCAGTTAGGCAGGCATCAACGACGATTGTTTTGCTAATGGGGTTGTTTGGAATTAGTGAGCGGCAATTCCAAGTACTGCAGAATGACCTAAACCAGTCCAGGTCCAATTGAATTTCAGGGGTGACATTTATTCTACCATTACCCCCGGCTCTGAGTGCATCGAGGAGGCGCGAGATGAAAAGTCATGCCGGGCGGACACATTTACCCACATAAACCAATGAGCCTATCAATGATTGGAGAGATTTCTTAGAGATTGTCTTGCACCCATACACATTGTTAATATTTTCAAGCACCTCATTTATTTTTACCTCTGGGATTGAGAGAGACATGTTTTCGGTCGAGAACTCAATGCCCAGCCATGTTATTGTAGTAGCCGGGCCCTGGGTTTTCTCCTGCGCCTCTGGTAGACCAAGTTCCTGTAACAGAGTTGAAACGGTGATATAGTCATCCTTAGCACATTCATGTGTTCTAGATATAAATACAATGTCGTCTAAGTACATGTGGCATGTAACACCCTTGCAGAATGCTGACAATAATATTTGCAATGCTCTGCATGAAATAAGATGAACTCCTACTGCCAAAAGGCATAGTTGTATCACAGTAGTACATATTGTCCCATTTCATGCATAGGAGATTCCAGTCGAGAGGGTCCGAATGGAAGTTCTTATATGCTCTGCTTATGTCTACCACTCCCATGAAAGAACCTTTTCCGAATAATTTCATATCATTGGTGAGATCTTCTGTGGTTGGTAACTTGTGGGGTTGTACTTTCCCCCAAATGGCACTTTTTCTGACAAATTGGTTAATAGAGAGTTCCTCGGGGAAGGTCATGTCAGTAATAATTCTACGTTTACCCAAGTCTTTCTTTGCCCTAGTCATGATGGATGAACAGTGTAACCAGGGGGTAAAAGGCGGTGTTTTGAACGGGCCCAGTAAATTGCCGTGGTTAATTTCTTTGCTAATAAATTCTCCTACTTGATCGGGGAACTCATTAGCACTGGGATGATTGGACATGTCAGTGTCTAGGTGGGTAACCGGGCCCAAATATCCTATAGGGAAACCGTATACGATAAAGTCTAGAATGGTTTCTCCCCCACTGATGTTACCGAGGTACCTTCTCCCCGCTTCAACATGCAAGTTGCTGGGCAAAGGTATTCTGGCAGATAGACAATTGGGGAGACCTGTGTCTCTAATGACATCATATATGCTGGTAATTTCAGGACAGTTTGGCGCATTTGCCCTGGGCCAATTTTTTTGTCTGTGTTCCTTTAAACCATATGGGAAGAGATCAATATCTAGTTCATTGGATTCATGTTTACAACTGGCAATAGCTTTACTGAAGTAATCATTCATACCTGAACCTTCTCCTTCGACATGGTTGTTGGGTACAGTGTGAGCGGCATGAGTGTAGCCCCCGGTGGGTAGGCGCCCTGAGTCCCGAGGTGTAGTTGCCCTATCATGCGTCTCCGCCCTTGAGGCGGCATGGCTTGGCGGTTTCGGTGGACAGTCGAGGGGTTGCTGCCCGCCCGCTAGAAGTTTTGGGCCCACTTCCTTGTCCGTTAAAACCACATGAAGCGCCTGACCCACCACCAGAGCTGGTGCTGGCATTGGCTGCCCGCTGAGTACCTGTATTGAGCTTTCTGAGACACTTAGAAAAATTGTGATAACATGTCTTACCCACCCCATCACAGTATGAGCAGATATGAACATGTTTCAAGAAATCACACAGAACAGTGCCAATTAATATGGAAATTACAAGGTGTTTACCAAGATGTATCGAGGAACACAGGTATATAGTGCATACCTACACAGGACAGTGTCGGTCGACAATAGACAATAGACGTTGTCATTGACTCAGAAATACATCCATTTATCCAATACTTCAACTAATTCAATATTTCATTGGCAATTATTACTTATATCAACACATCACAGACGCTAAACCCTTCAAGTTAATAAACACTTACATTTTCGTCTTATTTAATGGTATTGTTATTCTAATTGTAGTAGTATAGCCATGTAATATGTGATAAACACTTACATTTTCGTCTTATTTAATGGTATTGTTATTCTAATTGTAGTAGTATGTAGTGGTTAATCACTGCTTGCTGAGAGAAAGTGTTGTTTGTTGTATATAATGAACGAGCACGTCAGTGCGAGGTCATTATAATCAACACATCAACACTTTCACGAACCAGCAAGCATTGATTAACTACTTTATCACATGCCACCAAAGCCATCCATACAGCCACAGAAGCATACAAGTGATATCAACACTTAAGTGTTCATTATAATCCTACTGAAATCCTATAATGAACACTTTGGGCCAAACAGTATATCAATTAGGGATTCCAATAATCAATTCATTTACTTCAGGGAATGAGTCCAATAATCAATTCATTTACTTCAGGGAATGAGTCCACCCACCATCCCCCAATCTACTATCTCCCAACCGCAAAATGCCATTGGAACGCTCCAAACTGCAAATGTCATTAAAATCCCATTAGGACAGAATTTTTTTTTATCAATTTTTTTTCATCTACCTTGTCTAGGGTCTTGCTCCTAACTGCAAAATGCCATTGAAATGCTCCAAACCGCAAATGTCATTAAAATCCCATTAGGACAATTTTTTTTATCATTTTTTTTTCATGTACCTTGTCTAGGGGCTCCTAACTGCAAAATGCCATTGAAACGCTCCAAACCACAAATGTCGTTAAAATCCCATTAAAATCTCATTAGGACAGAATTTTTTTTTTATCATTTTTTTTTATCTACCTTGTCTAGGGTGCTCCTAACTGCAAAATGTGATTGAAACGCTCCAAACCGCAAATGTCATTAAAATCTCATTAGGACAGAATTTTTTTATCATTTGTTTTTCATGTACCTTGCCTAAGGTCTTGCTCCCAACCTCAAAATGCCATTGAAACGCTCCAAACCGCAAATGTCATTAAAATCCCATTAGAACAGAATTTGTTTTTTTATCATTTTTTTTCATCTACCTTGTCTTTAAAACTGAAGCAATGAGATAAGGCCCACTGGATAAGATAGGTAAAAGTGCCCAGCTGTGATAACATGTAGCATTCTATTCAGCAGTGCCAGCCACTGTCATAAAGCATCCGCATAGGAATGAGAGTCAATAATCAACTCATTTACTTCAGTTTCCTTTATATTGTGTTGTATAACATATTCATTTATAGCAGAAGGGAGTATAACATGTTGTATAATGTATCGTTTTCAAAGCCGTCTATCAGCCATAGCAGTGTACAAGTGATATCAACTCTAAAGTGTTCGTTATTATCCTACTAAAATCCAATAATGAACACTTTTGGCCCAAGGGTATATCAGAGCCTTCTTTTGCTTTCACTTTATAGCAAATAATTAATGGCAATTTTGCATGATAAGCCCCTAAAAGTGTGATAAAGCCATGTAATGTGTGATATTTCCCTATACTACTTACTTGTCTGTTTACTTACAGTATTCATGGCGTTCACATTTTGCGCGCTTTAGTTACATATTTGATATTATCTGTGAACATAGCTTAGATATACATTTATGTTTATCCACAAGGTCCACCTTGTGGATAACATTACATTACATTACATTTGTTTATCTCCATTAACGGCCGGGTTTAAATTACATTAATCAAACACACAAACAAAACAAAAGACGCAGTATCCCTTAAGGAATGTTCTCACACATTGCCGATCAAACAGTATAATATTCTACAATAGCTATAGTACAGTAGTTAAATATATTACCTCAGGATGTCTTTAGAAACGCATTATATAGAATATATATATAATATATCCATACACTTGAAATTCGGTACATGTATTTATATGACAACACGCGCCTCATAACCAAAATATGAAAACATTCCTGTAGATGATTTTTGTGGAAAATCCTGTAAAATATCATTTCTATGCCGTTCGTTGTATTCCCCATATATATGCGATATCCCTTTTCGAACAATACAGGGTTAGGGCTAGGATCAATACATACAATCATTAAACAATTGTGATGTGTCACAGAAAAATGAGTCCTTAGTCACAAAATTCATATTTGTCTAATTTCACAATGTATCTTTGTAGGCATGTTCTCATAATTTGGGTGGTATGGATAGGTGTACCAAAGTTCATGACTATATATTATATCCTTGCGTTTCTTAATTCATCCTATAGAATATATTGAGCTACTAAACGAGTAGGCCTAATTGTCAACCCAGAGATATTGCTAACTTTTTTTTCAAAATAAAATAAATTAAACATAAAATGTAGAAATATTTTTTAGATTTCCCATGTTAACTTCGTTGGAAACCACTTAATCTCATCTTTTCAGTGATCCATTTTTCAGTGACACATCACAATTACATAGACTAAACTATAAGGGTCAGATTTTCAGAAAATGAACAGTTCGCCTTCACCTATCCCCTCAAATAACCCAAATTTAAGGCAAAAATCAGGCTCAAAATACACTTCAACCGAACCTAACATATTGTTTGAATCAAGGCAATACTAAATATACTCAGACATACCTAGTGTTGACGATTTTTCGGTCTAATTTAGCAGAATTTACTAAATGTGTTGATCTGCCAATTGTGCATTTTCTGAAAATCTTACCCACAACTAAGCAATTGCATGAAACCTGTCGTTCAATGAGTCCTAGGGCAAATTAAGAACCATATTTACCCCTATTGGCGGAGAACGGAAATGTATGAGTCCTGTATGAAATAATAGCCCCTCGTACATTGTACACTTATTTGTTCACTTAATACGTAATTAAACAATACGCTCATATATGAAGTGATGTCCGCCGACTCCATACGTGTTCTATAAGCTGTACTAGTAAGCCCTTAATCTATTGCCTTCCTGCAGGATATAATTGGCACTGTTAAGGCTAATAACATTCTCTGCTATATTATGACAACAATCTGACCACATTTACTCATATTATGACTTACAGCACTGTATAATCAATATTCTGTTGTTGCTATATGTTTATACAAGAATTTGAAATGCCTCCGATAATAAGTGGAGTCATCGGAGAAAAGAATACCGGCGGGTCCTCCATATACAAATGAGGACGTTTAGAGGCCCGGTAGCAAAAACAACTATAGATAAACTCCTCCAAAATTTTGGTCAAATAAGTTTTAGATCAGTTGGAAAAAAATGGAACAAAAATAGAAAGTGTTCAGTTCTTGACCAAAAGCGCCCAAAGGTGGCAGCACTAGTTGCCGTCTCGGGAACTCTCCTGAGATTTGGCGCAGGCGCCCCAGACCCACAGGGTCAGGACAAGGTAGGAGAGAGGTTGCCGGTTGATTGCATCTAACTTTTAAAAAACCCATGTGACGAACAATTCCAGTCCCGGAATCATCATCCCCTTCCTATAATACTACTGCTCATATAAGGCCGTTGTCCACAGAGCTGTAGAATAAACGATTTCGGCCACTTTTCACCACTACGCATGGGTTGGCCCTACTCATATCACTAGCAAAGTTCCACCTCTCTGCTACTACCGATTCCGTAGCTCAGTGGTTAGCGCACTGGACTGTAGAGGAGAGGGTTGGTGGTTCGAACCTCGGTCAATTCTTTATGTTATTTTTTTTATCTCTAGGTCGCGTAGATGCTATGTCATTCTACGCGACAGGTAGGGCGGGTGGGTTTGATGAGTTGTGGTGATGGGAAAGGCAGGAGAAACAAAATATCCATATAATGCTTTAACCTGTGCCAACAATAAATACAAAAACGGCCTAACCTGTCTAAATTTACATTCGCAAGGCGCCGACTAGCAGCTGCCACTCACTGGACTGACGTTAACTGAGAGTGCAGCTGTAATAAGTGGAAGCTTTCGGCAACTGACATGGGAAGTCACAAAATAGTGGAAAGTTCTTGTTCCTAAGCCAGTCATGCAATCAGAATTAATCTAGATAGGAAAACATATCCACAAGTCAAGTGTAAACTCGCCAATTTATCATGAGGCACTAGACACAGCAGTGGGTGGAAGACCATGGTTATTCCCTGTCGAATCCCCTGTGCGCCCATATCTTGATGCCTACACTGAAGAAGGACGTTTATCTAATAAAAATTCAAAGCTAGAGAATGGATGTTTGCTGGTAAACAAGGATCTGGTTCTAATCAAAAGTTTGACTTGATTTTGTAAAAATATTCATGTTATTACTATAAAATCATTGTGTTGGAACAGGAGGATCTCTCTTTTTTGTAATGATTATGGCATAACGGTGACGCTATGGCGCAACGGCGACATTAGTACACAAACTCTCCTGACTTTAACAACACCAATATTCAATCAGTTTAGTGAAATATAAGGAGTGCGGTGAAATACGCTTTCGTTGATCTATAAATCACTGTACATTATGTATCTTTCTGGATCTTCTATGATCTCTGCTTCAAATATATGTAAATGCATGTGATTTTGATTTTATACAAGTTCCACGATTTATATGCTTGTGATTGCTAAATGTATTGTGTAATTTAATTATGAACAGATAAACGCAATTAAATAAATGATAATTGACTGAAGCTGCCATTGTTGTGTTGTTTTGTTCAAGCTCCTACATCCCTTTATAGAAGCATTATAAAGTGCATCATATTGAATATCCATTAGCTAAGAAACGACCATATGGTTACTGAAAACACTTTTTTACTTGAGGACGTTTTACCTTCTAAACACTTTTTTACTTGAGGACGTTTTACCTTCTAAACACTTTTACTTGAGGACGTTTTACCCTCTAAACACTTTTTTACTTGAGGACGTTTTACCCTCTAAACACTTTTTGGCTTGAGGACGTTTTTCCCTCTAAACGTTTTTGAGAACGTTTCGGGGGAAAAAAACGTCTCAAAAGTGGGGGCAAAAAAAGCGTCTTCACGACTGTTTAGAATGAAGACGTTTTTGCTTTCAGTGATATGGGAATTTAAACCACCCATAACCTTTTGACCGGTTGGCAGTAACCCTTCCCCATTATTAATGAATGTTAAGTACATATTATTTATTTGCATTCTTTTGTCAATTCATAATCGGCGATTGAACATTGAAAACATTTATTGTCAACTGGCATGGTATATTTTGTTACTGTAAAAAGGAACGAAAATGCATCATGAAAGCGACAAAATTTATTGAAATCATTTATTTTTTCCTTTTGATACTATACATTCTAGTTCTAGTTCTTATATATGTTTGAGGTAATAAAAGGGGAGTGCCCCCCCTCCCCCCCCCCCCCCCACACACACACTTCTCTCTTCGGATCTCTCTCTCTCTCTTACTGTACCACCACTATGCAGGTCTAGTTATTCTTCTACTTCCACTGCTAACTAAAACCCTATTCTTTGGACACGTACCTTACCTTGCATCCACTCCTAGCTACAAATGAATATCCTGTACAGACTCCTCTGCCTATTGCCTGTTATATCAGCAGCAACATACACAGAAGTCTACTATATGCAGAGAGATGACTTCAGAAATCTGGTGCCTGGAGATGACACCAATATCCCAGTTTCATCCCGCACTGCATCGTCTTGTCTTATGCGATGTTCACTGAATAAGTCTATTTGTTATGGAGCACATTACAAGCCAATAACCGGAGACTGCTATTTGAACACGCTTCCCCTAAATCCTGGGAGCGATATGCAGACATACATAGATACGGTATGGCTCCCATTTTGTGATAATTTGTATGTGATATGTCACAGGAAAGTGTCGAAAGAATTAATTTTGAGATACCATCATATTTGACCAGATGAGATTTAGTGGATTCCAATGATGTTAGCATTTAGGAAGTATTTTTATAGATTATATGTTAGATTTTTGTTTACGTTTGAAAAAAGTGTGCAATATTTCTGGGTGGACAATTATAGTAAAGTAGCTACATATACTCCATAGGATGACCGTAGAAACCCCAGGATATATTAAATACACTGTCTTGAAATTTGATACAATAGTATCTTTACGATTTATATATAGCACTAAATATACCCCCACAATGAGAATACTTGTACAAGCAGATATTGCCACTTATGACTCATTTTTCCATAAGACTTTATTATGTTGTTAACTTTCTAAATTGCTCTAAAGATATCTTTAGGTGCTTTACATACTTTTTCCTCATCTCCTAAAGTTATTTTCATAGCTAACTTTATCATTATGCTAAGCATTCTCTAGAGGGCTTTTTCATGGATTGTACTTCATTAAAAGTTTGATTCTTCAGTTTAAGGAAGCCTTTGCATAACTTCATTTATTAATTTGTTTAACTACAACATAGCTGATATCTGTCAGCCTGAATCTTAGTTGAGATCTGGTCTTGTAATGGTAATTTGGCGTCTCATGCTTGGTTACATAATCATGTACAGCCTACGCTATGCTCCAGCCTTACCGCAATTACTACACCTACTCCCGCCCTTGGTCTGTTTTGTCTATGCGTACCCCTACACATGTTTTCAGGACTGGAAGGTTGCATTGCGGACCAGTACAGGATCAGGAGTCAGCGTGTATGAGGTATGGATGATTGAAGGGACAGACATGCAGAACCCCATACTGGATACCACAGACCCTACTGTGGTAGGAACATTCAGACTTGCTAATACTGTCACCTGGTGGAACCTGGTCAAACTGGTGTGTATGCTGTACAAGGGGTTGTTCAACCATTTCCAAATTGAATGGCTTAGGTTTTGGAAAAGACATAGTAGTTTTTCCAATTTTATTTGATAGGCCAACAGGTAAAAGAAAAAAATGCAACTTGGTGAAATTTGCTAGAAAATAGGTCAGAATTGGACAATCCCCATTAAAACTTTGAACTGTTGTATTTTATAAATAGGTGAAGGTATCAATGTATAAGAATAGAGAGGAGGTGATGTACACTGTGTTTGATGCTGCTGGCAGTAACAAGACAAGTTGGTTTGATGTGACGCGTATCATTTCCAGCAGCTACACAGACATCCAACCTGAGAATGTGGCTGATGGCATTAAACCTTACTTCAGTGTTCAAGGGTGAGCTCTGATTACTTGTGTTGTTTTCCACAGGGCAAATATGCTCTGTCATTGTGTAAAAGGGAATTTCCAGAATGCATTATATATGATTAGGCTCGAGTTGATGTGATTCTGGGATGGGTTTTTTTTCTCTATAGAACCCCCCTGCGGGAACCGTTACCTCAGGGAAGTTCTCAGGCAAGCCCTCAAACTTCCCTGAGGCAACGGTACCCGCGAACAGCCAAAACCTCTGGAATTATTTCTTAAGGAGCCTATTGAAGTTGTTCCTTTCTTCATTCTTCAATCGAGTGAGCTCTTCACTTGCTGCTTGTGTTGTTCTCTCTGGCGTTAATATATTGGTCAATCTATGAGGGAAATACAGAAGAATTTATGGAGGACTGCAACTGGGAACAAAATTGTGAGGGCCTGACACCTTAACTGGTCATGCAAACCCTATTTCTAAATACTGCTTCACAGATTTTGGAAGAATAAGTTACATGAAAAAATATATCTTGAATGAACGTGATAATAGATTGTAAAGGAATGAAATATTGCAAACAGAATGCTTTAACACTACAGATGGCGTCATTGTTCTTATGGTCCAGGGATTATATAGTATACCATTACAGACTTGACCATCAGCAACCATCCGCTTTTTCCCATGGAAAAAGGCAGAAATGACTTCTATTCTTAATCTAAACCGTTGCAATGCCACTCAGTGTCATTCACTTTCTAACCTTAGACCACAGTCTATTCTTGACCTTTCTCAACATTTCTCCTGGTGAAAAACTTTCTAATTACCGAAAATAGTCCTTATGGCCACTTTAGCTCAGTGTGATTTATCAAACTGTTCTCACCAGCTAAACAGTCTCTTGAAATCCATCAGCTAATTTTAACTGGGCATAATTACATCGCCATCACGGTTGTCTGCATAGACCAACATTTAGTTCATGTCCATAACACCAGGGGATCGCCGGGTCAATCATACGCTGCCACATCCCCACGCCAACAGTCCACAATGAGGCTATAGCTAATGACATCATAGCACTGGGCTGGGGGAAACCCTATAATGGGCGATCAGAAAAAACAACAAAGGACTGTGTTCTCATATTGAAGGTAGATACTCTGGGATTATCACTTTCAAATGCTAACGAAATATAGAATCAGGTCCTAAAATCTTAATGTCTGCAGTCATCTTATGGAGGCCCCATAAGACTGATTGCAGACCTCGCCAGGCAAAACAACTGACAACTCTTGAACAGCCAGACCATAAGTCAAGTTAAGTTTCAATCTACTCTACACTCTAAGCTTAGAAAACGCTCCAAAAGAAGCGGGAAGTAACATGGCTTTGTAGCGTGGCCCAATGGCACCCATCCCGATTACTCTCCTGCTTCTGCTCCTGCTTCTTTCATCAAGAAGCGGGAGCAGTAGCCAGTCAGTGGAACCCAGCTTTAAGGTCTAATGGGTAGAATACTTATTATATTCTATTCGAAAATTGATAACTAAATTCTGCACATTCTGAACCCTACTTGTATCAAATCTCATAAACATACATCAAATGTTTAATAAATAACAGTTAAATATGTACTAAAAACCCTTATTATGGAGGTCCACCATCAGCCCATAATTGGAATTTCTTTTTTTTTCAAGTAGTTGTTTATTTCTCTCGGGAGGGCGCGTCCAATAGGCTAATTTTAAAGAGAGTGGAAGACAATTAAAATTTTTGATTCTCATTGCTAGTTTAGCAAAAGACTTTTTAGGAGCTCGGACAAACCAATGGGATTCTCTAGAACATTGTAAAGAATTGAATTCTTTGAGTTAGGCACTTGACCCAATTAGCGAGCTGACCACTGCTGGACCATGTATGCCATGCATGATCCTACTTGGGAGGGGGGGGGGGGCGCTTACCGGACGCTGACCCCTCCACACAGCCATACTAATTAAGTTTTGCTGCTCTGATGTAATCAGTGGGTAGGTGGGGATGGGGTAAGTAGGAAGGGGGGAAACTGGCTTGGGTTTGGGAGTAAGGGGATGGGGGAGGACGGAGGTTCCTTATCTATCACATAGACAACACATGACCATGGCCTGATGGGAGTGAGGTCAGTCAGTAATAATTAAAGCATGATGTGACGCCATATTCTTTGAGACGAGAATCCAGGTATTTACAGGTGGCGCTATGATTGGCGGCAAGCACTCGGGTGAATACAACAGCTGAGTGCCATAGGCGCTAACGCTAAAATACCTGTTTTCAACCCCTTTGAAACCATACATAAATGGGTCAAAATGCTATGATCTTACATGGATATATCAAGTATTGTTCATACATTGCAGTAACTTGTTTCGTTTTTCCGACAATTGTGCATACTTTAAGACATCAAGGGGGAAAGTTGGAGATTTTAAGCTGGGTTGCTATGGTCGTCAAGGGCAGGAGTCCCCCAGGGCCTGGCCCACTGCTCGCCAGTGGGGCGAAAGTAAACAATGGGTTAAATCTAAGTATAAGTGTTGTTTTTAGGCAATAAATGTTGCGGAAATGTTTCTAATGTCCATAATTTATATATTTCATGATATGGAATTAATATTACATATTATTAATAGTTCAAAACTGGACAAAATCAATTCGTTCCTAGACTTGTGGATGCACTGTCACGTGACCAGCTGAGCGGAGGCCGTCTCAAAGAATAGGTACTTCTTGCCTGGGTCAAGCTGACAACACCATCACTGATCTCTGACTTCATTGATTAGTATACAGACCGAATCTCTGGGCGAAATGCCATTGATGTTCTGCAATATATCATATTTAATTTAGATCATGTGAGCATTCTTTGTGTATTCAGTTCATAATCCCACACATGGGAAGGCTTGACATGGGAAGACTTGTGGCTTGGGCACTTGTGTGTGCCTTGGTAAAGGAGAAGCTTGCTCCATGGAATATTCTGAGGCTTAGGCTCTGTACTATAGCTTACTATTGCATTATGGATTTATGTAACTTGGATCAACGTGCATTTTGTTTGCTATTGATATGATAAAACTCGTTTTCTGGATACCAGTCTCTACCAGAAGAGCTGATTTATCAAATTAAAACTAGCTATTGTTCTGTCCACAAAAGGATGAGGGAAGCACTTATTATACCCACACATTTGAACTTGTGGTCTTAGTGTAGTCTTCTCTGCCATATAGTGCAGGAATTCCAGCATGGAATCTTGAGGGCAATAGTGTTAAGATACCTTTTATGATAAGTGATCGAGGTCACCTGTGCGGAACCCTAAAAAGTTTTACACAGTTATTTGTCCCAATCCTTTTGCAATGATATAGAGCACCTTGTTCCTAATAAACTACCTTTCTTCTTAATCAGGGATGCCACAATCTTCAGGAGCTTCTTTGCAACGGGCACTGTCTACTCCCATTGTTCATATGACAGGGGCTGGTTTATGGTCTCTGACATGGAAAATGCCGGTCCCTGTGCATTTGATGGTCCTTCTCAGCCTGGGTCATTACGGCCTAATTTCCTCTATGTATCTGGCAGTAATAGAGGGCCGCTCATTCATGGTAAGAACCTATACAAAATATATGGGATGTGATTAGAGGAAAATGAGTCAAAAGTTGCAGAAAATGATATTTTTTACATTACATTTTTCCCACAAGAACCCATGCTCAGAATATTTCCATTTATGGGAGGTTTAGCACTGTTAGTGGCATCAGCACATGTACCAAATTTCAGGACTGTCTATTGAGGAACAGCAACAGAATATTGATAAATTCAGTCTTATAGGTTAAACAGTGAGTCAATTTGGTAAGATTTTGTTTGTCTAAATAGCAGAGAGTACATCTTTAAAATGAAAATAGTTTTGCCAAACTGTTTAAGGAACTGAGAAAAGACAGATACCCATACTGTGGCAATGAATGATAATAGACAGCAATGAAGGTTCAACATGAAATTTACATTATGAGCAATAGTAAAGTATATACAATAGGAGGACAACATAATTGCCATTAAAACCCTAATAACTAGCCATTTATATCCAAAATAACAGACAGCTTTAGAGTATTACTCCACGGTGAAGTGTGTATGTACAAGGGTGTGGTACATAGCGTTTGGTACATTGTTTTGTACCACATGGGCATAGCCTATCAATTTGCAAAATAAAGTCATTTAATTGGCTCCCGTCATCCTGAACGTAAGCCTACTCAGGCCACGCCCCTATAACAACGATGGTAGGCTAGTGATTCTGACGATTATGACGAGGAATTTATCAACAAAAATTAATGATGAATCTATTATAGGGCCCATTAAACAAATAGACATCCCCATCCCCCCAACCCCACCCACCATGCATTGATCACTATACTGTGTGAGAAAAAGCATTGTCAATGACTCTTACTAGCGTCACCAATGTTGCATCAATTAGAAGACATTACAATGTAGGTTAAACTATTGCGTCATGGCCGGCATCAGTCAGAGAAGAATGGCCGAAACTTTGTAAGTAAATAAAGGACTTTTTGTTGGAATTTATAATTAATTCATTACCAACATGGAGTAATAATAGCACCGCATCTCGTAGTTGGTCTGGCCTAAAGGATCACAATGACCCTTGACGATTCCTTTCGATATAACACACTCACCTATCGCCTGTGTGCCATGTGAAAAGAAACGTCTTGGCTCAATGTGATCCTTCAGGCCAGACCAACTAGCCTCCTCATGCAGTACTATCGTAGACTTAATGACAGCAGACAGCAATGCTGTGTCACATGACAAACAATAAACAACCATGGACTCTATATTAACACAAATAAACAACCATAGGATAGACAAGAAGACCAAATAAACAACCATGGGATAGACAAGAAGAACAAATAAACAACCATAGGATAGACAAGAAGAACAAATAAACAACCATAGGATAGACAAGAAGAACAAATAAACAACCATAGGATAGACAAGAAGAACAATAAACAACCAGGCATTATGCATTAACACAAATAGACACCTTTACAATACACTAGAACAACGATATAAAGTCTTTATTAACAATCATTCTTCATTTTATATTTTTCAGCCCTTGCTGCAGATGTCTTCATCATTACTGTCAAGTTTTAATCTATAAACAAATCACCTATTTCGATATTATGAATGTGTGTCATTATAGTTAAGTTAAAACACTTCTTGAACCACTTGGAGGATTAATAATGTTATAAGACACGGCCGCGGTCCCTAATGTAAGCTTTAGACACATTGTATATTAGATCGATTTCATCTGGTTGAGAAAATAATTTAGTGCCATTTTGATGGAAAAATATTAATTTTTGTCAAAAATATGAAAACAAGTCTGATTAAATGATGCTCCGATGACCCAAATCAAAATTTTCGGAGGACATTTCACAAGTCGGTTGCTAGATTCTTGCGCCTACATGTATACATAGATAATTTTAATATTGCAGTATTATTATTTGTTTTCTGTATGACGCAGTATTACTATTTTGTCTACTGTATGCCAGTTTTATCAGACCAACCTTTACTTAACCCTAATATTTATGTTTATGATTTATCAGAATCTAAAATTATTATCTAGTATTCCATCTTTTAATAACAAGGTTGTTGCTTTACTTTCTCGTTTCCATAGATTTTTCATTTCTATAATAATGTGTGTTCGTAACTGTTTTCCTTGATAGATTATTTCGACATTTTTTTCCAATGATGTTTTGGATAGTGGTTTTGAATTATGTTGTTCTCCAATAAAGTTCCTTTAAAGTTCATTCATTTGTTCTGTCATTTGCGTTCCCAGCCTTCTTACTTCGTTGAAACTTTTGCATTTCAAGTATATATGTGTACACACAATACAAACTATAGACTGTGTAGTGGTTAGTATGATAACGATCGGGATCACAGATTATACCTTTATCTTGCAAAAAGATTACTTATGGTACATGTGTAATGACATGTGTAATGACTCCTCGCTTTAGGAGGAGAAATAACAACAGAACTTGTATATATTCTATTATCGCCCTGTTTAATTAAATTGCATGGAGAGAGTTGGAATCAACCATACAAATCAATCGGTGTAGTACAGTCTTGTCCAGAAGGACACATTCCTCAGCGTTCCAGTTCACCGCCTACAACAATAAGGTTAACCACAAGTCCCTCCTGCATCCTTCTCATTGTATATAGGGCTTACTACCCCAGCCAGGATGCAGACCAAAAAAATGTATTTTTAGCTAATTTATAAAGATTGAAATATGTTTTTCATTCGATAATATAAAGGTTAGCATCATACCTTTTTTACTGTATCAAGAAGTCGGAATTATAAACCATTTTGAAAATGAAAATTGGTAAAAACATTAATGTTGCCTTCAGAACCCATCCATAGAAAGCCTCACTGGAGGCAGATCGCCGTCCAGTTTATAAATGTGTATTGTCACCACTTAATAAGAAACACCTGAACCCTAGGTTTCAGGACGGGTTTGTCCCTTCTGGACCATACTGAGTACATAAAGAAGTATCACAGCATTAAAGGAGACATAAATTTAAATACATGTACTAGCATAATAGTATAATTAGTGTAGGAAACATATAATTGTCTATGGCACCACACTACCCCCTGTGGGTTTTAAAAGTAATTCATATGATAACTGTATAGATATAACTCCTGCTTATGAATTATAACATAATACATCAGTCAGTTCATAGCATAAAGTATATGTACCAAGAAACTTGATAATATCAAGTGTAAAATGGCAACAGACATACAAAATATATTATATAATAAAAAGAACGCCAGCTTCCAGATAATAATAAAACAAAATACCTAGTACCATGAATAGTGCAGAATAATCATTCTTAATTTACGCATTAATTTGTTTCATCGAGACAAGGAATATACAGGAACACAACGATGGGCGAAACTCACTGTTATGGTATTGTCCAAACACAGGGCCGAATATATTGCCCCCAAGTGTAGTCCAATATAGGTTCCGATGCTCTACCTACTAAGTTATACAGACTGGCACAATATCAGCTCGTCACAACCAGATCCTACCACCCAGGGCAATAATTTTATGCATGATAGGAATGCCCCCATTTGAAACACATGGATTTATGCATATAACCTTACAAAATTTGTTATGATAAAGACCTTAAGTTTAAGATTGATAAAACCAGGGAGGGATATACAGAGGAAGTTGAAGCCACGGGCTGATCGTACTGGAGGTCGTCAGTGGCATAATAATAATTATGCATGCATAAATACCGTAACTCGCAAATTCGACACAACCGCCGTAGGCCGAATACCCATTGCAATGACAGAATCCGCTATAATTTCCAAATTACCCTATATTTCCTATGTGGCCACACTTCTCACCTATCTCAGTGTCTAAATTATACCCATAGGACGAGATTTCACCCAGAAATTTAAGCTGTTACTAGTATAATTACTGCATACCAGACCTCTCGCACATACCCTTACTTTCCAATGCCATATCTACCTAAAGAACCATGCAGCATAACCATCCCTCTCGCACTCGGCTGTACTCGTGTAAATTTCGGGTAACTTCAGAGATGGTTTCCCACTCTCTCACCAGTGGCGCCACCATATGATGTGCAAAACATCGGCGATCATTTTGCGCGTTGACTTAACACTAAAATTAAACGATTTTGGAGGTTGGAGGATGGTGGGCGGGATGGTGAGCAATGTCAATGTACAAAAACAATCTATTTTTTTATAGTAAATAGCCTAAGACTTCCGCTAATTCCCATCAAATTGTGACGATAGACCTACTCTGGTGCCACATACCTCTAGACCATGATTGTCAAGGTTGTGTTATCGCTATTGTATACCAGGTGGCGCTGTGGTGCTGTTGTTGACACTTTTATAGTACATCATTTAATCATAAATCAGTAAACAAGTTGTTCCATCAGCATACATAATCTTTGACACATTGGCAGCCCAGGTTAATTTGATTGCCTTTTCCCAGCAACACCATAACAGTCACATACTTAAAAATAGCTTTACAATTGTTGGCTATTTCATGGGGGTGGGAGTGGGGGTGTTTGGACCTGATTCACTGAATGCAATCTTTTGAGTTGGCTAAATCTTACAGCGCCACAACCTGTAGTGACATTATTCTTAATTATTGGGGTACCACAGATGGAACCTGGCTTCATCTCCCTCTGTATATATACCTCCCTGATATAGCAAACTTAAAGTTTTCTAAATTTTGTTCCATTATTTGTTCACCTGAAGGACATTTCATCAAGATTATAGAGGATGTCATCGTTTTACTTCTGGTGAGAGGTTCCTGAAAGTCATTATATTGTGGTGGCCTGTTGAAATCATTTGCTGTAGTGGTTTTAATCATTGTCATCTCTCATAGAAAATTTCAGTATTTTCAGTATTTCAGCTTAATCCTTAATTTATAGATTCTAGAGGACAAATAGCCCTCTATCACATGTATTCATAATATTTCTCCTCGTAAAGAATGAATGAAATTGCAAAGGTCTGTGTACATTGACTACTTTATTTACAAAACATTTCAAGTGATGAATATGATTTTACAGTTGAAATACAAATATTGAGATTTCGTTTATAAAAGAAATGAGTGAAAAATGTCCTTTCCAATATTTATATATATTGTATCATTAAATACAATGACATCTAGTGTATTGAATATCACTACACATGTATACCTTTAAAGATAAAACTGTTTGCCATATCAAATCAGTTCATACATCACCCTTCCATTCTTTATTGAATGTTATCCCAATATAATGATTATGTACCCTAATGAGATCAAATAAATATAAAATATTGAGCACAACATTATTAATATGCCTATGTAGAGTAGGTTTAAGGTTTGCCACCATATTTTTTTTTTTTTTTTGAACATTTCTTTATTCAGGAGTAGAACAGTGGCATGTGCCATCTATTAGACATTACACTGACTAGGGTTGCCCCTGTTTCCCGTCAGGTCCTGAGTTTGATGATGTTCAACTACATATCAACAAATTGAGTGTTAAATTGGGATAACATAATCAACAATACAGTAATGATGAGTTAATGAGATGAGATGATGTGATATTTAAAGTGTTTAGAAATGTGATGGTAACGATATAAGCACATATGGAGTAAAGTGGTAGGTAGACAGTAGCAAATATACTTGGTTTCTGGACTGTAAATTTAGATACAATACGACAGTATACAGGTAGTTCATATAGTGGTAACTTAAGTAATAGGCAAGTGCCTTTATGGTAGGTATTCCGAGGATTGGATAACCTTGTTAATAATAGCTGTCTTGAGTACAGTTTTAAAAGATAATTTGTCATCAAGCCTTTTATAATCTATGCTCAGGTCATTCCACATGCGGATGCCTGTGTAAGCTAGTGACTTCTGGAATCGGTTTTCATAAGGTCTTGTTAACTCGAATTGTAGTAACCTGTTGTCCCTTAACTCATAATTCGCGTCAGGTGTTTTGCGTGGTATCCAATCTACCCTACAATGATGAATTTGTTTGTGGTAGAATTTTAACGTGTCACATTGGCAGCCCAGGTTAATTTGATTGCCTTTTCCCAGCAACACCATAACAGTCACATACTTAAAAATAGCTTTACAATTGTTGGCTATTTCATGGGGGTGGGAGTGGGGGTGTTTGGACCTGATTCACTGAATGCAATCTTTTGAGTTGGCTAAATCTTACAGCGCCAGAAGACCCTTAGCATCATTATTTGAGTTAATCAATACAATGTCATCCGCAAAGAGGAGCATATCTCCACGGATCTCTATATCACAGATGTCGTTAACAAAAATATTAAATAGTGTAGGTCCCATAACCGAGCCCTGCGGTACACCACAATTAATAGGTAGGTACTTAGACGAGAATTCCCCTGTCCTCACCTTTTGCTGTCTGTTATCCAAATAATTATAAGTCCATTTACAAAACCAGTCTGGAAAGTGATACTTTCTTATTTTGTTAATTAACAACGTATGGTTCACAGAATCGAACGCTTTCTGATAATCAAAAAACATTAAACATGAGTCCGTTTTCTTGTTCACGTTATTCATCAATTTAAACAGTAATAAATTAATAGTTTCCATAGTCGAAGAGTTTTTTCGAAATCCTCCTTGATATTGTGAGATTACCTGGTAGTATTCTAGAAGGGATTGGACCTGATTATTAATGTGTTTTTCTAGTAGCTTACTTGCAACATGAGTAAGAGAGATTGGTCTTAAATTATTAGTGTGAGTTGCGTTCCCTTTTTTTGGTATTGGGATTACCGTTGCCTTTTTCCATACCTCAGGCACAATGCCTCTATAAGCTGACAGGTTTAATACAAAGATCATTTGCTTTGGAATAGCTTTAAAAAATAATTTATATGCCTTCATGGGGATTTGTTCACAGCCCGATGATTTACCTGGGTGAAGGTCATCAACTAGATTGTCGAAGATCTCCTCATTTATTGGAATGTATTGAGTTCCTTTCATTGGTAAAAATCTCTGTGTATTGTTTAAGGCATAAGTATCACTAGTATCGTTATCAACGTCTGGCATTGTAAGGGTGATCTTTTCCCCAATTTCTGCAAAGTACTTGTTTATGATATCAGGTACCATGTTGGCATGTGCCATTTGTGAGTTCTCTGGGTTAACAATGCTAGATATTATTTTGTTAGATCCCTTAAATGGAAGGTACATGTTCAAAATTTGCCAGAATTTTTTGTGGTCGTACTTATATCTCTCGAGCAGGCTCTTAATATATCGGCTTTTTGCCAGTCTTACTTCGCTGTTCACTCTGTTTCTAAATTCCACTGCCCTTACTCTGAAATTTTCTTTCTTTGTTTTCTTGTATTTCTTAAAGAAGTAGTCTCTATTATATGCTAGGTTCAAGATATCATTAGTATACCATTCCGGTTTGACCTTCTTCGCTCTATATTTTTTCATAGGGCAGAGGGAGTTTAAGATTTTTAACAGTCTGGCATAGATAAATTTCCACGCTCTGTTTGGGTTTTCAATCAGGTTAAGCTCATTCCAGTCAGTTACTTCCATCACAGCATTATTTACATTCTCTTGTGTTAGCTTAGCATATGATCTTGCTGTAAAGTTACATTTCTCATGGTGTACCCGAGTTTTTTTCTTTACAAAATATATAAGATTGTGGTCACTGAGATTGTAATTGACAACTCCACATTCTTTTATGTGTTTAACATCCGTCATTATGTGGTCTAGGATAGTAGTTTTCCCGTTCAGACCCAACCTAGTTGGTTTTACTATTGGTAGCTGTAGGTAATGTTCGTCTAACAGTTTTTGTAACTCGGCAACATGATTTTTATTACATTGGTTCGGTGTTACATCAATGTTTATGTCACCCATGATAGCAATTTCTGCGCTTGAATATTTAGTCTTTACCTCTTGTAATATACCTGATAGCTGCTCAACAAAGTTATTAATTGATCCAGACGGAGGTCTATACGAGTTAATTAGTACAAGGTTCTTTGTATTTTCATATCTAATAAGTATTGAGTGTACCTCAATGTGTTCGTTGCAACACGACATTTGTGTATCCACCTCATAGGTTAGAGAATTATTTATGTAGGCACATAGGCCTCCACCCGTACTTTTTAATCTGTCTTGTCTTTCAATTGAGTAGCCAGGTAGCGTTATGTTATTACTTAGTATTTTGTCGTTCAGCCATGTTTCACCAAATAGGAAGACATCGAAGCTCAGGTCAGCTAAGTCAATAGCTAGTTCCGGCCACTTGTTTAAAATAGATCTAATATTAAGATATAAATATTTACGACCTTTGCACGAGGCAATTCCTTTTATGTTGTCATGGGTAACACAGTTTATATTATCAGTCATGGTTTGAGATGGTAAGTTACAATTGGTAGACTTGGCATTTGCCAGTGTCTTATATAAGCAGTAAATAACCTAAGTATCGACAGAACAAGTATAAAGGAATACATATCGCAATATAGACAGGTTGTGACCCTGGGTGTGAGTAGTACACGAAAATCTATCAACCAGTGGCAGCGCATAGAATTAACCCTTTTTATGGTACAACATGGTTGCAATAATTGGGTAGTCACATAAATATGGTGCAGATTAGGTTGACAACCTAAATCAGGCTCCTGTGGGAGGCATGTACTTGCCTGACAGAGCATGGTAGATAGTATGTACAAAACAAATGGGGTATAAACAAGTAAGCAACATTGGCATA
This sequence comes from Sthenelais limicola, assembly GCA_942159475.1. Lineage (NCBI taxonomy): Eukaryota > Metazoa > Annelida > Polychaeta > Phyllodocida > Sigalionidae > Sthenelais > Sthenelais limicola. The sequence continues at coordinate 136,250,243 of OW804095.1, read as the reverse complement.
AATTGACTCCTAGTGTCATATAGGGCAGATAGCTAATGTTGGGCACCATATACTTGACCTGAACGTGGTAGATGAATATACAATGCAGTAGGGTATAATCCATTAAACAATTTAGACAGGTAGTAACAACTGTTGTTGTGTACCTTATGGAGACATATACCTGACAAGAACCATTAAATGATTTTAAACAGGCAGTAACAACTATTGTTGTGTACCTTATAGAGACATATACCTGACAAGAACATGGTAAATGAAGTATACAAAGCAAATGTGGTATAATCCATTAAACGATTTAGACAGGTAGTAACGACTTTTGTTGGCTCCTTATGGAAGCATATACCTGACAAACATGGTAAATGAAATATACAAGGTAACTGGGGTATAATCCATTAAATAATATAGACAGGTAATAAACTTCAGTTGGTTTATTATAAGGCTAGTAATTGGCAAGTGCCATTCATTAGTCTTCGTTCGGTCCTTCCGCGGGCTATTATGAGTCATAGTTGGACTTGCGGCGAGCTTGACATAAGTCTTTTAAAATACGTTTTCATTGTGAGCTCGGACAAACTGCTTGGCCCAGTCTTCGACAATATAGGGAAGTGGGTGGATGCCATCATAGAGCGAGGCATAGCCGAAGTAGGTATGGCCGCCCGCGCGCCTGTGTACCTTGCTAGTAAGGTAAGGGTGCACCATGCCGTGGTCTAAATTGAAACCCTTTATGTAATAGTTAACGTTGGTCACGGCTCGGTCTAGGGTGTTCTGATCCGGTGAACGGTTGAAGTCCCCATTGTAAGTCGATAGGCACATGCCACAAATTCCGCATAATATTGGGGAAATGTAGGGGTGGCTCTGGGACAGTCTTGAAACAACTGTATCCAATTTTCCAATAACATGGTTTTCAAGAGCCTCAGCGTCGCCGTATCTAACTCCTACATGCCCATTACTCTTGTAGGTTAGATCGCAAATCCCACCGAATACGAACAGTAGTTGTGGTTGGTACGTATCCAATATGTGCAGACCGCTTTCATACAGACCAAGCACGCCCCTGCCTGGGTAGTGCTGAATACAAATTTCATCGTGGTTGATATAAGGGGCTAAAGTTGCGCCACGCGAATCTGACAATATAATGGATTTTACTTGCGTGTTGTTGAGGTTAAGGTTTGCTCCTCCGTACGCCATTCTGGTGTCTGTTCTTACTTCTGAAGTGGAGAGTTTTGTCGGTCGTTGTGTTCACACGTGTTCTTCCTGACTTGGTTTGGGCGGATGTGCCGTACCGCTGCTACTTCCGCTTCGAGTAGCAATGCTCGATTTTGGCCGTGTCACTTTACCACGCCTGCCCGGGTGGGCGGGGTCATCCGAGGCTTCCTGCTGTTTGTCAACAAGCGGGCCACGTGTGTTGGAGGGTGTGGCATGTGTTTGGTCCGCTGTATGGGTTTCTGGTGAGGTAGGGGCGCGTGCGTAATTGTCTTTATCTTCCTCAGTAAGCTGGGTGTCAGTCAATACTTGCGGCCGTTGTTGATCAGGTATCTCTTCGGGTTCCTCAGTAGGTCTGTCACCTGTGGCATCATCTACTTGGGGGTGTGTATTCCTAATTACGTCAGCCCTGTCTCCCTGGTTTACATCTTCTGCTCCTGGTATAGAGCTATCATCTGACTCCTCGTCGGATGCATCGGACTCTTCTGAGTCTTCTGGGTCCTGGGTTATGGGAGCTAGTGGATCAGGGCGGATAAATTCTTTTTCTATTTCCTCCTCATAGAATCTATCCACGTACGTAAGCATAGGCATCTGCCTGTTTACCTCCTCCAGAGTATCCTCTCTTCTGATTTCCTCTCTGATCTTTACAAGAATGTTGCCGTGCTTGTTCTTTCCAGGCCATTGTGTTTGCGGATCATCAAGGGATTGGTCATGGAGGGGGATACCAGTACCCCACCATTTATCGTGGGTACATTCTGCCAGCATGTCATTGCTGGTAGCGAGTAGGGCTTCTTTGGCATATCGTACTTTCCTGAATTTGGCGAAGTATCTCTTCCATTATTCTTAGCTTATTCTGGTTCCAGGGTTCATGTTCTCCACATCTGTCGCCTTGTCGTTTGGCATATCTTGGACATGTAGAATCCTTGATGGTCCTCGCTATGATTGTGTTTTTACTCATGATAGCACGCTGGTGTTGGAAGGCCTGTTCGGCTGAGCAGTACATGATACCTTCATATGTAAACATTGCGGAACTAAAGTTTGATAGGTGAGAATGCTCCCCCTGGTAGCCAGTCGCTCCATGTATTCTTCTTGTCTTGATCTGAGCAATTTTAATTCCTTCTGGTAGGAGATTCAGATCACTATGGCCATAATGGTTATTGCCAACCTTGAGTTTCCCTCTTTCGATCTTGACTTTCGGTCTGATTTTCTTTGTTTTGGCATGTGCCACTATCTGTCTCATTTCAGCTTGACGTCTGGCAATTTTCTCCGGTAAATCTGGGTTGAAGTAGCATCTTTCAAAGCCTTTAGTAGTCTTCAGGAGAACTTTGGACTTAAAAATGCGGTTACGTGTTTCCTCATCTTTAAATTTTAATATTATATTGCGATGGGAATTTGCATTCATCTTTTTTAACCCTATTCTTGAGGCGAACTCTAGGTCTGAGGCCACAAATGTATCATCTAGGGAGGAGCATAGGTCAAGCGATCTAGTCAATGTTGCGTTTGATTGGAATTTACTTTCTTCATTGGTCTCCTTTAGCCCAGATAGGAGGATGTGCTTTCTACGTTGCCCCTTGTCTAAGTCGAGGCAGTAGTCCTCTAGATTACTAGTGATTGTGTTTAGATGGAAAACCTCTAGTTCGAGCTTTTTAACTCTTTCACTCATTTTTGACATACCTCGTTGCATCTGTCCTAAAGCACTTTCCACTGGCCCAATTTTTCTTTCCACTTCGACTACCCGTTCCTCCATATTTAAAGTTGTCACAAGACTAGGTAGAGAGTTCAGTACAACGCTATTTGTATATGGGTGCAAGTCGAGTGCACAGAGCCCTGCTTGCGTTGGCTAGTAGTGTGGTTAAATATAGAATCGTATACCTGTTTACTCTGCACCTGCACGTTCCACACCTGAATACTGTTTACTGGTAATATCGCTCTACTGGCATTTGGGTATAGGAAAAGGCTCCTATTTTGGTCCAAATACCCTTTCAAATGTCCAAATAAGTATGAATTTCATGACCACGATACTCCATTGTGCTATAGTTATGATGGTGAAATGATGGATGAATGCATTATGTGAGTAATTTCCCAATTCCCGGCCGATATATAGGCGCGCACGGAGGCACGTCCTTCTCGTCCAAACACTCGAAATGAATATACCATGACATCTTCTATCATTTCAAATCGTCTTCTTATTTTGAGAGATCATAATCTGGTTTTCACAAAGTAAAAGACATACAGTTCTTACAATGTTTACATACATGTGCATGTTAGGTTCGATTTAATTCAGATATTCATACAAATATTCAGCATCATTTTTATTGAAAAATGCAAGGATCTTTTCAGCGATATCACAGCTTGTGTAATGATCTATAAACAAAATGCATGGTGGGAAAGATAAAGTCTTGTTTTATGGCCTTATATATATATAATAATTTTTATTCAGTAATCAATCAATACAGAATGGGATGTTCCTTCTACGGATAGTTCTTCCCGGACAACCTTAACAAATCAAATCGTACAGTAATAAATCATGACATTTTTGGTTTCACATGGATTCTGTATACAGACATAGTCATAGTTATTATTATAAAATTTCGAACTCGCTGTACTGAGGCAGATAGTATTATTTAAATACATTAGACTTTTACAATTTTGTATTCTGCTCTTAGTTATAATTTTACACACTTATATAAATATAGATAGCATATTGTTGAGAGAATTAACACTGTTGTCGTTTACATCGACTGACCTCCCTGTACTAGGATGCTTTCGTTACGATCAAGCAGCATAACACTTACTTCTTATAGTATCCATTATTTTACTAAAAGTGACGAGTTAAAGTATTTTCACCTATTGTAGTATATAATTGCAACTTTACTATCTCGAAGATATGTCTAGTTTTATTCATACTGTGCAATAGTGTATATACAATATAATATTAATTTTTTCTTTTTCGAAAGAGAGCCTCCCTGAACTGGGTGGGCATAATCACATATTTTCCCCTGTACTGGGTAACAACAATTCACATTTCACATTACACATTTCACATTTCAATGGTTATACAGAGACAATAAAATTATAATTCCCACCCCCAAACTTAGAATGTTATCCCTCCCATCGAAATAAGTCGATCTTGGGTATCATAGATCTTACTAGTCTATTTTCGTCCCCCCACCCTCAACCGTCTTATTAAATAACAATACTCGATTCCTGGTCTGTAGAAATATATTGATCAACCTCAGAGGGATATGTATTCTTCAGATACGTCTTAAATTGTTTCCTGGTTTTTATAGATCTTGCCTTGCTATTCAGATCATTCCACAACATTGGAATTTTGTAGACATATGATTTTTTGAACACTTCATTTTTTGGTAAAGGCACTTTCAGTTTGATATGATCGTTTAGGCTCCTAAGGTTAACTTTCCTAATGTCTAAATTTTCATTAGATAGAGTTCTCCTAAATGCCAACTCTGTAACATTATGCCTTCATGGCTTTCATGGTCAAATATTCCATGCTGAGCATAACTTATTTTCTTAAGCTTTTACACTGACACAACTCCCATAATTCCGTGCAAATCAAGAGTCAAGATGGCAGACATGCAATTTCTCTATCCCTACAGTGTGTGCAATTTTTACCGTGTGTACACCAGTGTGCACAACACTTACAGTAGTTACACTTACAAATACTCTGCCACATATTCACCCTTGATTTTTGGCAGACCCCCTTCCCAGCAATCATGTTTCAGGAAGTTGGTCATTGTGCGGTAAAGATGGCGTCTAATTGGCTGTCCGTCTATTGCATGTTTTTTATCGGAGTAGATCTGCAATGAAATATAAATACATGTCCTTACAATGACAGTAGAAACTGCTGATACAATAATGTGAATGAGTCCTCCATCAGTGCAATATGTGAAAGACATGATGTGACAGCAGTCTTTGCAATATAAATGTTCTTTATATATATATATGCACTCCACTGGTGCGATATGCCACATTTTGTTGTTGCAAGCAATCACATCACAACAGTGGAGTTCTGGCTTTAGAGCACCAGACATATAAAGCTAGGTGACCACTGAGCCTATTACGTTGATGGGTGGCAGTCAGTGTAGAAACAGATCAGCCATCCACAGATCAGCCGTGCACAGATCTTCTGTCAGTGAGCTGACTGTTCCCAACATCCCCTGAGAGAATCAGTTCTGTGGAAACTGGGCTTTAGATGTAGTGTCACAGGTATGAGTCAGAAAATCGATCAAAGTTCTACAGATTTAGTAAATTCTGGGAACATATTTGAGTATATTACTCATTGCAGTGATTTAAAAGATATGTTTGGTTATATTGAACCGAATTGTGATCAGCATTTTCTCTGGGTAATTTCACATTATTGCTGAAGGCGAATTGTATATTTTCAAGATACGTCACCCAAATATGAATTTGAAGAGAGAGAGAGAGAGAGAGAGAGAGAGAAAGAGAGAGAGAGAGAAAGAGAGAGAGAGATAGAGAGAGAGAGAAAAATATTGGTCCAGTTACTAAATAAGTAAGTCGTAAACGATAGAAATTACACTTGTAAAAAGAACTTTTTGGACTGAAAAAGTGTCCACTAAATCCCTTTTCAGTACACAGAAAAGAAATATAGTTTGTACTAATGCTAGCTTTGGTTTGGTTGGCAGAATGAGATGGTACCATGATCTAAGGTTTATTGGGGAGTTGAAATACCCATCCTTACCTGCATTCTGAAATCTACATCAGCTTCTGTCAGAGCCTTGGCCAATTGTGCACTATTTTGGAAGTGAACATTATCTGTAAAAGTAAAAAGGCATATAAAGACATCCTATACTGCGTATGATTGATGCCTAATGAAACAGATCAGTCTCAATATGTGTATATTGTTGAACATATAATTATGAAATTTAAATAAACCTTTATTAACAATGCAACAGTTTGAATGAAAATCATTTAAATGTTCCTTTTACAAATGGTATATGGTCTGTACATGTGCCTTGGCCTGGGGCGAATGTTAAATCATTCTCTAGTTAAGTTGTAACCTAGACTTACCATCCCCAGTACCATGGACTAACATGAAATGTTTCCCGGCGAAGTTATGAGCCTTGTTTGAAACATTAGCATTCTGAAACAAAGCAAGGGGGCGGTTAATAAGGATTTTTATCATGATTACTGATGAACTCAATGAGTAAGTTCTATTTTCCAATACATTATTATTCACTATAGTTAGGATGATAGTTACTATAGGGTACAAATCCTCTGTCAGTGTCAAAGACAGTTCCTCCAGATTGACCCTTAACTATTATGCTCACCTCGTATCCCATGAAGTTGTCCTGTTTGTTGGCAAAACCCATGTATTTCTCTGAAAACGCCGTGTCTGCAAAGATGGCACATTAACACAAATAAATTTCTGAGTATACTCTGTGTCAACCCTAGATGATAAGATGTCCTTTTAAGTGAACTTTTAAGTGAACTTCGAGAACGTCACAGAATATATCATCTGAAATCAGGGACATATTGTCTTAAATCTCCTTTTTCAGTTAACATCGATCAAAAGCTAATCATTTTCTACTTTTTGTTCCATTATTTTCCTGACGGTCATTTCCCCTTCAGGTTTTTGCTGCAGGGCTTCATAAATGTTTAACCACATCTACATTATAGTGACCCACTAAAATCATTTGCTGCATGATTTCGCCACGCATTTTCTCTTAGCAGATTCGGCTTCAAACCATTGTATAAACATATAACAACAGCAACATATGGATAACTTCAGTCCTATAAGTCAAACAATGAGTCAATTTAAGATTTCTTTGTCATAATAGCTTTAAATCTCTTTTTAAGTAACCCTCTACAAGTGTTGAACAAGATTTAGATATCTACCGTAATATCTCCAGTCTGTGACAGGTGCTACAGAGATGCCGCATGTGAACACACCGGTGTTGTAGGGATCTCCTAGAGCATGTGCAGATACAAAACCTCCATAAGACTGCAAAGCAAGGCATAATTAATAATTTCAATATTCATTAATGCAAAATCTTTTATAATGTCCTACCTGAATGAGCTTATAAAAGATTCATTAATTACATAATTATTCTTAAATTAATTTCATTCAAATTAGAATGAGAATAAGAATTCAGCTATGCATTTTTAATCCAGGGGTAAAATACACAATGACCTGGATATGGTGGGGTTAATTTGCCTTGAAAAATATTCAAGGTAGAGAACGGACGTGGTAAATTTATTATCTTGATATTGTATATTGGTACTCCTTTGAAGGGCCATATGCACAACACAGTTTGATTTTTTTTATTATATTATACTATATACTATACCCTTTGTGCTGTATTTACCTATAACTTCAATATTGTATGCAATGCTCAGCGAGGATGGTAACATAAAAGATAAGATTCCCTTGGCGGCGCTTGATGATACTACTACTACACTATTAAGCAGTTGAGACATTTGCAGGGGCAGGTCTCAGGACAGAGTGGAGAGATTACAAGGACAATCGCTTGGTCTCAAACGCACATGTATTAAGAGTGTACCCTCAGGCCCACTGCCATTCGCATACAACATATAGGCAACATTGTATTCTTTTAGTTACAGATGTGTTTTTCTGTTTTGCTTATTTTGGGGATGTGATAAATATAGAATTTAACTTGGATAAATGTTTACTGTATTTCAAAAGAATTAACTCAGGGTACACTGTGACCTGCCTTGGTTCTTTCCACTTCCATCTCGATGCACAACTCTTGGAGAGACTTCACCCACAGTTATTTTATTTTCTTAAGTCATTTTTATTCAAGTTTGTATTCAGGTTCTGCCACTGGGCCCTAAGCCGGAAAGAAAAAGAACTTGCTTCATCTTTAAAATATTAGAATTCATCAATATACGTCTATAGTCCCTTCAATAGAACGAATAACAGACGTTATATACAGGCATTAGTTTCCATATAGTATAATATGTATATGAAAGCCTATGATAATAGGTTAAATTTTACAACTTGCTTGAATGCCCCATGTTTAGTGTATTTATTTCCAATTCACAATGCCTGTATAAATTTGTGTTTTCTGACCTGTATTCATGTTAAACTTTGTTCACTGAGGTTGCTACCTGTCATTCTCACATGTAGTTTCTTGCTTGACATTTAATGGTGATTGGAAATTTTTGATAAGCTTGAATAAATTAGGGGGCCACATGGTCGCTCCTTCCATCACTATAAACCATCACTTCCATCACTATAAACATATTTAAAAATAAATATATGTATTACAAACCAGGATTTTAGGCACACATAGCATTATGGTTATGACCCCTGGATTCTCATCCCATTAGATACTGCACTTACCCATCCCCAAATAGCAGTTCGATCAGCATCAACATAATCCATGTTCTCTTGCATGTATCTGGGGAAATAAAAAAGGGATTTCCACATGAAAGTCACAAACAATTCAAATGAAATAAACCTACTATGTTTCCTATTTAATTCATGATGAAAGATAAAACATAAGAATTGATGAACTGGAAGACTTCTTTAATGCTGTATCAACCTTATTTGAGCAAATAATAGTGTTTGAAAATATTGAAATTATGAAAAATGTCAGAAAATAAAAATCTAAATAAAAATCTGTAAAACTCCCTGCATACAACCTTTAGAAAAAGAAATGGAAAACCCTAGCTAGTCTGCTACTAACTCCTGTTGAAATATATGAACATTTATTGTTATAGTTCAGCCCCCATAGCTGGTCAAACAACAACTCCTGAGGTAGTATACTACCACCTATTCTTGCATTATGTTTGTCACTCACTTGGCTGCTGTGATCTGGTCCAGGACCTCTAGTGTTCCCAGTTTGCGATAGATGGTGTGCAGGAAGCGGTCGCCCCTGGCGGCAGTCCCTCGGGCGTCTATGGAGGCATAGATGACCCGCTCTGAGCTACTCAAATATTCTCCCCAGCCCAGGCTGAACCTCTCTGTCACCTCCTGTGTGTCTGGTCCCCCATACCTGCCAATAATGTATCAAACTTGAATAAATTTGAGATTTCTTGCTTTTATTGTATTTGGTGTCGTTTCACGTTATAAAATACACAGTAGTGGAAGAAGTACAGTGCTCGATCTGACACAGATCTATATTTCATACTTAGTTATCCTCATAGTTGATTTGATAGTTGATAAAAACGAAAAATGAATATCGAGATGTACCAACAAGATTTACAAATATAAACGTTACAACAAAATATAATGTAAAATCTAATATAAGAGATTCTTAAATTTACTATATCATACATGTATTTTGAAAGCAAATGCTTTCTGGGCTGCTATTTTCTTTTGGTCATATAATTTATAAATGAAGATAAGTTGATAGAAACTATGCTTGCTTTCAAAATACATGTATGATATAGTAAATTTGGTTTAAAAAACCTACTTACGTGTGTACCAATAGGGGAAATTTTGCAATGTGATCCTTTTTTAGACTTGGTGGAAGGTTGATTTGAGCCCAAATCTCTAGAAAAAATAAATATCCATGTTCAAATATTTTTGTTTATAAATACATGAGTGGTGTCACAGGTAGAAGACATGGTTGTGGAAAGAGCATTGGAATGTAAATCCAAATATGCAGGGTTTGGCACCCCATCTAGGCAAGTTGGTTCACAAGACACTGGAGGGAAGCACTGTATCCACCTTGGGACCCAGAGTTGACAAAACCCCATGAGTTTTTCCTTGCCAGAAGTGGGTGGTGTAGTGTCCAGGGTGGTAGGATTATTCTATGCAACACTTTCCCATGCTATGAAAACGGCAAACCATAAGGTCTTCAATCATAACAAACATCAGTCTCAAATTGCAACTCTCTGCTTTCTAGATAGATAGATATTCTTTATTGCATCTAAAATCTAAAATAGGTAATACACATTCTGACTTAATATGAAGTCTTAAAGAGTATGCTCTAAGAGATTAAGAACAAGGTTTAAACCTGTGTTTTACAATACCAAGAAAGGAATTGGTCAGGTTTACTGCAAAACTATAAACTAAAATAGAACAGTTTTAAAGTGATGTACAATAGTCAGAACAGAATATAACAGTACTGCAGTCAGAGGTAATACTTACAAAACGATTTCCAGTTTTACATTTTAGGTTATTGAAGTGTTCACTGCTTTTAAAAGGGTTTACTACAATACTAAGAACACGATAGAACAGAGTCTTCTAAATTTTGATTGAAGAACAGACGACAGCAGATATTAATAATGCAATCATTAAAACATTCATTTATTATTCAGGATGACTTACTTTCGCCTCCTTCCACAGGAATCTCCAAATACTCTTTCTTGGAGATCGCTTTCTCACTGAGGCGCGAGGCCAACGCTGAATTATCCTCTATGGTTATGTCTGTAAATGATGAGGACAATTGAGGAAAATGCTGGGATGGATTCGGCTTATTAGAAATACAAATATTTGCTAACAGTTCGATAAAAAATAAAAGGCCTTCCAAAGTGTTAAAAGGAGTTCTTACCATCCATATATACCAGACAGAAGGAAAGGGGAGTGAGAGAGAGAAAGAAAGAGGTGGGGAAAGGGATTTTTAGAGAGAATGAAAGATATTCAGAGAAAGTGAGCGAGATTCAGAGAGAGAGGGAGAGAGACAGAGCGAGATGCCGAGAGAAGAGACGGAGACGCAGACAGAGGGGGGGGGGGAGGAGAGAGAAAGACTGAGAGAGAGAGAAAGAGAGAAAGAAAGGAGGAGAAAGAGAGTGGGGGGAAAGAATGTATGTGAGGAAAGTTGTATGCATGACCACGTGCATGTGAGTGTCATCAAAAGTGCAACTTTATATCTGAAATTAAAGATACTAAATGTAATAGTATTTATGAATTCTCATATCAAGAAACCAACTGGTACTCACTCACTGATTGGTCCAGGCTGTATAGTGTGTAGGTGGGTACCCCTGGCCCCTCACAGTGCAAGACATAGTACTGGGTCGAGGCAGAGAACTTAGCACTGATGTACTGGCAGTCCTCTGAGAAGTCACATGTGAGGCACTCTGGTGTATTCAGTAACTGCTCTGAACTCTCCACTGCCTCCACCCTGCCAAGAGTAATTTAATTTATATATATATATACTATTTATATTTATTTTGTATAAGTACAATTAAGGTAATTTCTAACTAATAGTGGTGAAAAAGCCGAGGCAGTTATTCTAGCCACACCAGACTAGATTTACTATAAGTATTTTAGGCAACGTAAAAAGTAAAAGAGGTGCATGTCCCTCTCCCTTTCTCTCATATATTTTCACTGGATAAACACTAATTCACAGTTTGAGTTTCAGTGGTTACAATTTAAGGAAATCCATCTGCTTAATTATTCCTCTACTGAGTTACTTTAAGTTTAACCATAGTAATATTTCAACACGTCAATCCTAAAAACATTATCGATTTACCCGAGATTAACATGAAATAAAAATACATCTGTAGCCACGAATAAAAATACAAATGTATCTCGAGCTGACCTGAATATATGTCGCTTCCGAGGGTCGCCATTTGTACTCTGGTAGTATCTGAAAACGAATTGATAATGAATCTATGCTGGATCTATACTGGCTATTTCTCAGTTTTATACATTATTTGGATCCACACACTAAACATTTGAAGATTTCTAAAACTATATCCTGGCCGTTTCATATACTTGTGTATTTCATAAAAAAGTTCATTTCATTTCTTCCAAAATTGATATCCATAAAACTCACACATATCTAGTCCTTTCATCAAAGGCCATTATCTCTGTGACGTCCCACTCTCCATGGGTTACAAAGCTCTTCCTGCCTTCTTTCTCAGCCTGAAGGAAGAAATATAACCATTAGCTATAAATCATCTGTTCATGAATATGTTATTTTCTTTTAAAACTTTCAATATAATCAAATATCAATTCTGCGACTTTTTAGACTCATTAAATGTTGTCTGTGACCGCACATTTACAGGGGAGCACTGAAAGGTATTTCAAGCTGAACATGAAAAGTCTTCTCTAGCCTTTATTTTGATATAGAACTCCCATAATTCTATACAGATTAGAATTCAAGATGGCGTACAGTCAAATGCCCTATTGAATGACAACGAGACTCACGGGCATGGTAACTATGGCGATGTGTTTCCAGAAACCAGAACTTCCGTCACGCTCTGGGAGAATCATAAGGTATTTCGTACCACCATCTATGAAGAGTGGTTCAGGCTGCAGTGAATTTGTGTACCAGATCCATTTACAATACATGTGTTTAAATGTAATTAATGTTGTAGGTATTTCACTACGAACTGACATTGGGTCAGGAATTATGTTGATTGTTAGAATTCCAGTGAGGACAAAGTTGTGGGGACCCACTAAGAACTAATTAATGTGTTTAATATATAACGTCGATAAAGGTTTTTGGATTTTGTACTTATTGTCACTCAAACCCTCTCAGTTGTTTCCATTTTTTACTTCTGTTTTGGGGCTACTGTATACTCTCAATATTCTCAGTGTCAATGTTTATTACGTAAGACTTTAACAATAGACTATTGTAAGTATATAAACGAGCCTGCTTACAACGTTCACCCACCCTCTGCCACCATTTGTGCGGATCATGTTCTGGAAACAGATGAAAATAAGATGAAAGTAGCATAAGCCTATAATATAGCCTCTGATGCTGGTCAAGAATAAAGTGGTTGAGACGCTCATTTATCCAATTCATGAATTATGAATTATGTGGTACTAAGGTTAGATTTTATTAATTATATTAATTAAAGAATGAAAATGGAGTCACTAACCATGTTACAGTCGGTAGTAATGACGTCACAGATGGTGATAACGGACATGTTCTGAGCCCTGTTAGACCATGAGACTACCACATGGTTCTTGTCCTTCCATGACACCCCAGTCACATAATACTCCCTGATGATGCAAAAGAACATTTTGTCACTAAAAATCGTTATCTTGTCATTTGCCACTAGCTACCTCTGTTGATTTGTTGATCAAAAAAAAAGCCAATGTAGATTGTTGATTCTCAAAAACAAGGACCTGTTGATTTGACGAATTAAGACATCAGGAGCCTTCATATTATGATATATGCTCATAATGCTTAAGCTGTTAAACACAAGGCCTGCAATAATGTTTATATCAGTGTACCTGAATGCAGTATAGAGCTCTATTATGAGCTATTCATAGCCTAGGCTACATGATTATCCTGGCACTAGCACTCCAACACAGTGAGAATGGGCTTATCTCCTGCACCTTCTACCTCTATCCCTATTTGTACTTATTTAAACGGGTTTTTTTGTCAGATTACCGGGATTATTACATCTGTAAAGATATCTCCGGAATAAAGGTTTGATAAAAACGAATAAAACTCACTGTCCTTCCAACTCGCTTGGCGGCCTCAGCTCCTTGTGGGATGCATTGAGATTCTGTGTGTCCATAATTAACAGTTGTACTGTAGGATTCACGTTACCTCCATTGTCTCCTGCCTGTAATTACATAAACATGAAGTAATAATGTTTCAGAATGAGTTAGCTTAAGGTAAAAGAAAGGAGACAAAATCTTTCAGCAGAGTGAATATTTATATTCAAGGTTTCTAGTTTGTGCCAATGTTAGGATTGCTCTTTATAAGAGTTATGTTATACAGAGCTTGATAGAAAATAGGACATGAAATATGAGAAATGTGCTAACAGAATGCAAAATTGATCCCATCTTACTGTGAAGACTGACTCTCAGTTGATCCATATAGGCAACACAGATCCTGTAACTGCCTTGAACAGTCTTGTTAATAACCTCCATTTTGTGCATGCTTGTACATGATCCCTCAGCTTTGCCTCAATATTATGTACCAAACAGTGCACAAGCAGCACCTCAATATCAGTCATTTATCCTTTAACGGTCCGCCAACTGGCCCTGAATGGAGGTTATTAATCTGTGTAGATCATCCTTACCATAACCTAGGGATATAAACTTCTGAGTGTGTGCTCTGCCTTGAGCCCCAACAGTGAATGCAAATATGTTGGATAAGATAATAATTTTACCTTTGGGTAAGGTATGCCCTCAATGTTGCCATATACACTGGAGCCATAGGTAGGGTAGTTGTAGACAGGCACCCTGGAGTCATCAAAGCTGGCATAACAGATGTACCTCGCTCCTGGTGACCACCAGTGAGCCTTGTTTGACATCAGGATCTCCTCTAGTATAGGTAGCAAGATCAATATTAATCTAGATGAGCATTATTACAATTACTATAATTTTGTGAAACATGCTTTACTAGGACTATAATACAATTCACACATATGATTTATTACATTCCCCTACACTCTCCCGCCCGCCGTATCCGCGCAATACGAAATTGTATACGAATTTCTTGTCCCCACTTTTGATACAATTTTTTTCGTCACAGCGTTTTTCGTACCCGCGACGGGTAAATCATGACCTGGGAAAGCTAAAGGATTAGTCTCCTATTCCCTTAGACCCCTACGGCCGGCCGGCGGCCAGTGCCAGACAAGCTGGCATGACCATTGGTGTATGACGGCCACTAGAGTAGAACCAAACAGAGAAAAAAAACTTACCCATGCTTGGGTTCGATCTAGCAACCTTAGGATTCACAAGCGAGCTTCTACTCCACTACACCACCGAATTTGATAAGGCAGATTTCATAAATGATGCATATATTGCATAGATCTATTATAGGGCGACTCCACTATAGGTAAAAAACGGCGCCGACAGGCAAAATTCGGCGCCAACATGACTAAAAATTCGGCGCACACAAATCACTAATGGAAGAGTCACATTAGACTAGGATTACTGTATGTACATAATATTGTTTCTAGGAAGTGTATATTTCTTATTTGATGTATGATCTTACGTAATAATGAAGATGAGCTATTTATAGTTGTGACAGTACATACTAAGTCACCTCAATAATAATAGCTACTCAGAAATGTAGCTGTAAAAGTTTAACTATGTTTACATGTAGGCAATCTAGTTATTGGTGCAGAGGTGTCGCGTCCTTCTGACTGTGGTCTGACGATTGGCACTTAAAATTTAATCAAGTCCAATTTACAATGAAAACAACAGACATCTGTTTAACATGTGGAACGGAATTCCACAAAACGTCGCATGATCTGAACTGAGATGATTAGCATATAGTGCGCCCTCATTTCCAATATATGACGTATGCTAACCAGGGAGAAATCCCTGTGAAATCTCTGGTAGAATTTGAATTTGAATGTCCGAATACTTATGCTCATTACCCACAAACTATTTAAGCCTTTTACACAATTTAAATGGTATTAAATACCCCAACATATTTATTCGACGGAGGGAGAGGGAGGGATACATGTTTATTTCACTGCTCTAAATTCGCCGAAATAATGTCTAAAATTATGTTCGAATACTTATGCTCATTACTCAAAAACTATATAAGACTTTTACACAATTTAAATTATATTAAATACCCCAACATATTTATTCGACTTTCCTAATTTCATAACGATAAAAATATACTCTATAGGATGAGGTATTTGCTGAAATAATGTCTAAAAGTATGTCTGAATACTTATGCTCATTACTCAAAAACTACTTCAGCCTTTTACACAATTTAAATTGTATTAAACACCTTGACATATTTATTTGACTGTACTAATACCATATGATTATTGAGCCATTAATTGTACCTCTATTTCCAATCGTTGCAATTTGAAAAATTAATACAAATACGAAAAACGGAGCGCGAATACGGAGCATATCATATTTCGTCTCCGTGATTCAAATGACCGTTTTTCGTATCAGAAGTTCAGGCAATTTCGTCACCACTGTTCACCAGTAGCGTTCGCGGTGCTCTGTAGACAAAAATCGTCTCACTGAAGATGAAAAAACTTGCAGCTCCGTATCGCCCGGGTACGGCGCACGGGAGAGTGTAGGGCCTGGGGGAGGTGGCTACTGATGGGAGTGGGCGGGTCCCAATACTTTTGCCACTATTAAGAAACAATATTTGTCACTTGCTAATAAGGAAGTTGATTTGTCACTTTATAAATATTCTCTTGTCATTTTTCACTAGCTACCTCTGTTGATATGTTGATTATACGGAATGGCAACATTGATTTGTCTCCACAATCTACTACTTACTTATCCTGACCCTTCCATCTAATCAGAGAGCCAGACATGACTCCTGTATGCAACTACTTTAGCTCCCCTGTATAGGGATGATGTGATTTGGAAGAGGAACAGTGAGCAGACCTGTGGCCAAGCAATGGTCTGGGTGTGGTAAGGAGTCTCTAGGTTCAGTAGACTCTAGGCTGGCAGGTGTCTTCTAGGTTGACAGAGTGAGATCTATGATCCCTAGCCAGGTGTTAACAATGAGGAAGTGATTAAGCTACTAATGGAAAATTAATTACAATAGGGAGCCACATATGAGATAAGCATCAGAACACATGGCAATATGGCTAGCAGCTTGCTCTGCCTCGGGGGGCAGGGGGGGTGGGGCTTTGAAAAATGTTCTTGGGGTGTTCTGTCCTCACCTTCATATAGCCAGTCCGGTATACCATTAACAATGTGCTTTGACTCGCCGGATTTGGTCACCTGTGTTGGCATGGCAACTGGACTTGGCTGGTAGTACATATTGTTACCATGAACAAAGGCCTGAATATAAGATGAGATAAGAATAAGTAGAATCATTTATTTTTGTCACACAGATTTGAAAAAAAATCATTTGAGCTTCAAATTAAGTAGGACCAGTCTATGCCCGAGAATGACACCGAAAATGTGTGTGCATCAATTGCAACACAATTCAGTCTTTGTTGATCAGTACAAAGATTCTCAACAAAGAGTAATAAAAAAATACTATTAGGACATGAAATGTGCAGCAAGATGGACCTAAGAGACCTGCTGTAAAAGCTATTGATATTAAAAGTGTGGGAATTCCTACACTTGTGTCCCTTCATTCGGTGGGTAGAAAGAAGAATTCATTGTGTGTAGGCAATTCCTATCAGTTGGGATAACACAAAGGGAAGGACTTCTTGCCTTCTCACAGAAAGCCACCCACAAAGTCCCACAAAGAATATCTTTCCTTAGCTTATACAACAGGCCCCAGATACAGTCTAAACTTACCAGTGAGGCACCTTGGCTTCCCCATCCAGCGAACTGCAGAACCTTTCCCTCCCACTGTTGACCATTGGGGAACACTACCAAACGGCTATAAGAGAAATAATGCTTTTTAAACGTGGAGGAGCAATGCAATAATCTCCGACACCAACAAAAGAATTTGAACCAATATAATACTTCTTACCATTAATAATTCCCCATCAAATAACTGATATGGGTCCTAGCCCATGAATCTATCAGAAAGTCTATTGTCCATAATTCAAGTACCTGCTTTCAAGGGACCAATAGCTAAACCACTATTCACTTACCCCTGTCCTACTGTCACATTTCTACGGTATATTTTGTATTTAGCCAGGAAGGAATGTCGATTGACCTAAAAAGAAAAGTAAGAGAATGGATTTTTGTGTGGCATTCTCAATTTGTTGAGCTCTTTGTTTTTACCAATACTAAATGGTTAACATTCTCCTCTATTTGTAAAAGTCAATTAAACTCAAAATAATCAATTGCATACCAACGGCTACACCCCAAGATGTAGTTTGATTTAATTTAAATTATTAAATTAATATCATTATTTAGTTTTAGTCCTTTGGGTATGTTAGGATGTAGCTAGTACAAAAGAATATCATGCAATTTTTCCTTTTTGTAGTTTATTAAAATTGAATGTTATATTTGATAACCTTACTTAAAATATCATAATTGGTCTTTCTCAGGAGGTGGCCTTGTTAACAATGAATTTACTCACTTGCTGTATGTCATATGCCAACAGTACATTCTGGCGATCCTCTGATACAAAATACGTGTCTGTATTCAACAGCCTCTGGTAGAACAAGTTAAAACCAAGTCAAACAAATAACCAATTTAAACATGGTAGTTGTAAATGTAAATGTAAGATCAGAAATAAAGTTATTACATACATACATACATATAAAAATGAAATACAAACTCGTGGCAGTTCTGAAATAGCGTATCAGACACACTTGGATAAATGTACACATTATCGCTTGTATCTTCGCTACTCACGATGATACATGTATTTAATATGCTATTTTAGAACACCACTCAGTGCGTTCCATCTTATAGTGAACTAGCAAAGTATTCGTCCTCTGAACGGTCCTCCTCTCTCCCCACACTTCCCCCTCTCCCTCTTTTCCCTCTCCCTCTTCTCTGTCTCTCATACCTGATTTCCCCCTCTCTCTCCCCTCTTCCTCATGCTCCCCCTCCCTGCTTTCTCTCCCTTCCCTCCCCCCCTACATCCTCTTCCTTCCTCCCCTCCCCCTCTTCTTTCGCTCTCCTCCCCCTCTCCTATTCCCCCACCCTCTACCAGGATGTGTTGCTAGGGAATCTCGCATTGCTTTCCCAGGCTATAGATGAGTGTAGAGATCCCAATTTTAACAATGCTTCAAAATCACATTTTCCCCCAGATTACCACATATAATGTCCTCCGCCGGACAGGGTCAACGGAACTGTACAGAGCAGAAAACAGCTAGTGACATAACATATTCCAAGAACATGCATATAAACAAAAAATCACCGTTTCACGTTTATCATAAAGATTCATAAAGCCCTGCAGCAAAAACAACAGGGTGAGATCCACTACACTTTTATGGCATAAGAAAGTAGTCTTAAAACACTTACAAATGTAGAGTTGTCCATGATAACCTCTGCCTGGTCAGTGGTGGCATCATACTCTACCAGCGACCCTTCCTCTGACCGGTAAATGTAGGCATCTTTGTCTGACATCGATTCAAATTTGATATTAATGATAATTCATGTAATAACATTTTCATAAAGCACAACGTCATTTATTATTTATGCATCAAAGGCTAAAAATGAAATTATATCCGTGATTTTCTTTATAATGTAGCAAATTGAGAATAGGGTTTCCAACGGCAATGTTAATTTCAAGATACAATAATACAAACAAATGCGTACTTCAATATCATGTTCTTTGTTATTATTTGGTTTTTATATATTCCAATTATTCATAATGCAACAATCTGATCCGAGACCATATAACAGATAAATTCCTCGAAATGATAATTTCACTCGAAATGCTATAAAACAAGTAATGGGAGACTAGAGGAAATAGTTTATTGATGTATTTTTCTCACTTTAACTACAAGTTTCGGTTGCTCACTCAGAAACTATTAGTTGAAAGCCTCTAAGTAAGTAACCCAAGCTTGTGTTCGAACTGAAAAGTTTGTACATCTGAACCAAGCAAAGTAACACCAAAGAGGTTAACATAGTTAAGCTCTTTTGTAACACTATGAATTTACAATTAGTACTTTTATCTAGTTGATACCACCTGAATAACTAACCTTTCACCCATTGAGCTTCAAATACTTTGGGCTTGAAGTCGTCACAAAACATGTCGTCCAAGCTAAAGGGATCTCGCAATTCCCTCGGCTCTTCCCCTGTTTGAATAATCATGTTCGACTTCTTAGCTTAACAGTTGATTCGTTCAACGAACTCTTTTTTTTTTTTTTTTTTTTTTATTCAACGAACTCTTAAGTGTATTGCATTATCTTGCATTGTATATCAACCAAATCCTGACGTACACCCATATCTTAAAGCTCCTAGATTTCCTTGACATCTTTAGAATAAAAGAAATGCAAATCAATAGAAAGGTTACAATTGTGAGTTATTACTAATTATCTGATGTACTGCTTATTCTATGTTCGTTCTATTATCCATATATGCTATCATTATTCTTTGGATAGTAATAATCTGACAAATCTGACTGCATACCATGACATTTCGTCAAATAGAAACCAACGCACATCAAACCATTATGATTAAAGGTAAATGAAATTAGTTGACTGAATACTGGCAGAATGTAGTGTTAAGGCAAATATGTTTTAGTTCGTTGCACAACAAAACATTCAATCATAATATGGTCAATTTAATAGTTCTAGATTAAGATAGATATAGGGAATAATAGGAATTGGAAAGAATATGTATTTCAAGCAATAGTTGTTGCAACGAGTAGATATTTCAAATAATAGATATTGCAAAGAATTAAAGAATAGATATTGCAAGGAATAGCACAGAATAAAAGAATATACATTGCAAGAAGTAGATATTGCAAAGGACAGATGTTGCAACGAATTAAAGAGTAGATATTGCAAAGAATTAGAAGAAAGAAGAAATATTGCATAGAATTAATGAATACTGTAAACGTATTTATTTTCACGCAGATAAATGTCTGCACACTAAGGACTTTGACACCTTTTTGCGTGGATTCGCGCAGCAAGAAAGCCACAACCTTGTTTATGCAATAATTATACCTTTTGCGCTGGATTTATTTTCACGCGCAAAGATTGGTGCGCTAAAATAGCGGAAATAAATACTGCGCGAACATTAATACGTTTACAGTAAATACGGCACAAAGTGGAATTTTGGAATTGCAAAGAATCGCGACATTCCCAACTATTTGGAGGTGTAACAGCTGTAGCAATCAGTGTGTATTTGTATTCTCTCAATTCAGAGAAATCAAATTAAGGGTGGAAGTTTATTCACAGGTAAAATGCACACACCTAAACAACCCACATTCTCTCTTTTCATAATTACCGAAAAATGTTCCTGGAAATGTATAAATGAAAAATTACTTCTTTACTACATGTTTCATAACTTCGTTTGAATATGATATTGCTTTACCATCATTATGGATAGTCTTTATGAAATGTCTACTCCAACCAACCAGGATCTGTCATCCTGATCATGTTTGTATATTATGTTTTATGCATTATCCCCGTCGATTGGAGTAAATACGGTAACCGTAATACATACCTGGAGAGACCAGCACAGCAACGGTGGCAATGAGGGACAGCATGAGGGAGATGACGAGAACAGCCAGCACCGTGCCACACAAGTTCTTCTGTTCCTCACTAGTCGTTACCAGGGCCTGGGTTCAGAAGTCGACGTAAAATGTGATGTTTAAAATGGGTACAAATATGATGTTTTACAGAAGAAGCAGTCACAAGTCGCAAATAAATGATTTTGAGATAGCATCCCATTTGGAAAGATGAGATTAAATGGATTCCAGCGATTTTATCATTTACGAAACCTACAGAATATTTCTTCATTTTAGAATGCAAGGATATATATTATATTTAATACACTGTCTTGAAATTTGGTACATGTCTTTATACGACTTAGAGACCCATCCAGCCATTCCCAGATCAAGGAAGCCATTAACGCAGTAGGGGTCCATCATTGAGAGTAAAGAAATTTTCCATACAAACTTTATGCAACAAACCCATCCGGCCCAATCAATACTTATTAATATGAATTTGTCCTCAGTAAGTTTATGCAGAAGGTACAGGGTTTCCTGAAAGCTGATTGGTTCCTCACCTGTAGTCACCTATGAGATCAGTGTGTATGTAGTATTTATTATACACGCATGCTATATGAGAGGTGCTATAAGTGGGGTGCTATAAAAATATTCATATAGGACGCGTCCTATAAAAATGTAACTTTGTCTAAAAATAGCTCTGACCCCGCGATCGGTAATCCACCTGTGATTATAAAAATACATAATAAACACCACACCATTCAATAGAGAATTAAATTCTCTATCAAATGATGTAAGGTTTATTATTGTAGCTCAAGAAATGGCAACGATATGAACGTTTTAGTTCAACAAAGTCAGTAAGTAAATACTGCATTATCACACAGTCCTGACAGCTCACCGTTGTAGCCTACTGACAGTGCTCTCCTCGGTGCTCTCAGCGGCTCTCTACGGCATCGATAAATTTTCGATTATTGCCGGCTCGTCCCATTCTCTCTATGTATATATAGAATTGGCCTCACCCCTTATTACAATGTCAGGCTGAGCAGTTTGAAAACCCATGCTTAGTACAGAACATCATCTCATTTTGTTTGATCACTTTTTAACATTGTTTCACCAGGACTAAGTCATCTCATAGAGCATGCCTTCCTCTATAGGGACTTGGGATGAAACTGCAGCTAACACCAGGGTACGAACCCACAACCTGCTGATACCACTGGCTGGTACAAAGCCACTCTTTTAGATGGCTCTACGACCCAGGTCCTCAGGAATACCCAGCAAATAAAGCTCATCTTTAAACAAATACATGTATCTAACTTTATATACATGTGAGTATTAAGAAGTGGTACATACAGGGTTGGTCTTGTTCTCCAGGTAAAATCTATAGTCTGCAATCACCTTGCGGTGATATTCTACACTATTCCGGTACTCCAGCTCCTCCGGCGAGAGCTTCTCCTTTTCAGCCATTTCTAGAACACAAGGTAAAAAATGAATGCATTATTGAAAGGTTCCAATAAACATCATTAGCCATGTAGATGCATAGCATCCTTCAAATGCGTTATTAATATTATACATATATACTAGGTATTATATATAAATAAACAAATGAGAGTTTCCCTTTGTCCTTGTCACCCATTTGTATAACACAAGATCAATGCTGCATTATTCTAAAAGAGAAGGCTAAATATTTGTTATTGAATAGGTTAAATAAATAAAATAATCCGATACTAATAATGATAATAATACAATTGATTCTTGTATTTTATTACCGATTTCAAAACCCAAAAAATAATGATAATTTGGTTTTTGTAATTAGTATTATCTTCAAGCTTTCATGTAATCGCTCTTCATCATTATAATTCAATATCTTATCAAATGCCTCAGCCTGTGACGAGAACAACACTCTGTGTAATTCAGAATATTTGAATAAAATACTTTTCAAACCAAAAAAATAATAATAATTATGATGGCTGTACCTTGACCAGCAGGCAGGTAGTTGCGGCGATTGTACTGGGCTGTATGCTGCTGAGAGGAGGAAACACTGACCATGGCTGCCATCCTGGCTCCCTATTATATAGAGAGTGAGAGATTAACTAGAGATTAGGGATTATCCTTCTCCAGGGTACATCACACCTGTGTGATACCTGCTGGGAACTCACTGGAGGTGCAGGGGACCTTGTGGCGATGTCTTAGACCGGAAAATGACCACACTGAAGTGGACAAGTGGAGAAGTAGCACCTGGGGGCGGAGCGGTCATTATAGGGGAGGTGGGGGTGCAGTGGTCTAAGGTGCTGGCTTTGAACCTGAATATGAAGGCAGGAGAGTGTTGTTGGTTCAAACCCCGATGTACGCACCATGAGTTAAATTCCTTCTGTAGCCTAGTGCTTGCTGACTGGTTAATTATCAAAGGCTGGTTGTCTGTGGATTTATGTATGCACGTTAAAGATTCATTATTGCTAATATTCGAAAAGAGTAAGACACAACACGTCCCAGCAAGAGATGGTAACATACTACCCCATGTTTTTTGGAAGACCAGCTATAGCTATAGGCGCTGATCTAAACAATCTGGTAAAACATCATACAGTAATAAATGGTAGTATATACCGCCCCATCACCAAACATCCTGATAAAAACGTCATATAATAATAGGTGGTAATATACTACCCCAGAGTTTAGTGAAAGACCAGCTACAGACCTAAACCCCTCCCCACTGTGCATACTGTCTAATTAAAGACCGGTCCCCAGAATAGGCTAAGTGCTGGTTGTAACGCTAAATACACAAAGGGATTTATTACACACTTGGAGCACAGCCAAAACATGCTCATGAAAACATTCAAACACGATTCAAATAAAGTTTAAATTACAATCAAGTTTGTTTAGGCTTTACCTCACAATGCATGGGTACCCCAGACAAAGTGGGCTGTGATTATTCTGCTGGTGAATGGATACATTCTGGGGGCTTCTTGATAGGACAAATAGTTTAAACATGTACAATTGGTCTGGGGCTTTTTTACCTAAATCATTTGCCATTTAACCAATATTGTCTGTTGTTATTGTAAGATCGGGTAAATATGTGCAAGTCCTAACGCGTGTATTTATTTAATATTCCTGATATTTTTATTTAAAGTTTTATGTTCTGTGTTTAAATTTAACATGTAATAAAGTTGTACATTCCGCTATATCGACCAAGAAATCTTTTCCAACGTCACTCATTGTTTGAGCTGTAGGGCTGAAGTGCGCCTTGCACCTGTTATATCAGAATTTGAAGAATTTGAAGTTGATTAAACAGAAAAAAAGACTCCCTAGCATGTGTGATAGTGAAACCACCCCGACGCACCGCTGCAGTTGATACCGCAGTTGGCAACCGTATTGAAATAACATTCACTAATGCCTATCTGAATGTGTGATGATCTATTTTACCCACAAGGTATGATGGGAAAGAAAATGTTTTGTCTTATGGCATCATGTAGTACACATGGCTATTTACATGAGATCACTGTTAAATAATCCATGCTGAACATAACAGCATTTCTTTGTCTATTGATTATATCTATATTTATTCTTTCTTGCTAAAGTGTTTGTCATGCAGATGGACACACACACATTGTGGGTATGCTATTTATGTGTCTGTAGATATAATAGGGTGTGTAACATTATATCCCTAGAAGGGCATTTATATGGGTTAAGCCAAAATGAAGGTATATTATTTTTGGTAACAATACTTTTTTCTAATAATATTATGTTTGTACAGCTTGTACTGAGAAAGTTTTTGTACTCAGCAAAACATCTAACTGAATACAAATATTTAAACAAAACATGTTTTCTATAGCTTTTGCACTGATATACAACTCCAATAAATTTTATTTAGACAAATCTTTATTCAGGAAATAAGCAGGCGTATGCTACAGCTATTTTGTGTCAGGCTCGGGTAAGCCCGACGGTCTTCCGCCTTAGCCAATCAAGATTCAAAATGGCGGACATGCAAATCCCCTATTGCTGGCAAAAATATCTAAATAATTAGATTTTCCTGCAATCGAATCGCCGCTAGCAAGCAATCGCTTGTTCCTTGCGACCCATTGTGGAGGAGACCTATTAGTATACGTCTGTGATTGGGGCAGGAAAAGACCTGACTAAGAAGATGTGAAACCTTATTCTCATTAGCTTGGTCTGACTTTATTGAAATTTACAAAATGATATCTGAATGACAATTTTTAAATAAAAACTCCATGATTAGCAAAGTGTGTGGCTTTAAATTGCTCCTGCCGATTGCGGTCAAATTAGCATGTTTAATTGTTTATTATTATTTTGATTACATGTACTCTGATATTGAAATTAAAACACCAATAACGTTTAGATCAAATAGAAGGACCATGATAATGGAAATCAATATGCAAACTATTCTTTTTATTTTTACAGTCCCTCCATAATGTTGGCCAGCCCCAGGAAATCCACCTCGCAATGAAACATTCATCCAGGTCTTTACCCCCATTTAGGCGAAATAAAATAAGTGTGTTTCCATCTCAATTGACGAACACAAATATGTGTATTTAAATAACACGATTAAAGGATGCGTGGCATTCTGGCATGGAAACAAGCCAACAGGTGGCAGCATGGAGTATACACATTATTAAACTAAATCAAGCTCGGTATTGTTCCTATAATACAGGGATGTAAAAAGCAATTTAAACATGGGGGGGCCAACTTTGTTCCACAAAGTGAAATCGTATATCCATATGGATACAACTAGAAGTTGATTTGGGAATAGTTTTCCTATGACACAAGGTCTAAGATTGTGTGTTATCGCAAGTTGCTTGTTTGACAGCTGAGTTTGTATTTCAAATTTATATCTCTATTACCCTGTATGGCTGTTTTAGTGATGAAATTTACTTATTGGTTGTTCACTTCATTTTCAAGTTATTTTATACTTTAATTTCACGAATATCGTCATATCTTGGGTTCAATTTTCTTTTAAACTCAAACATTTAGTTATTGATGTCATCGCTTCATTGGGGAAAGAATTAGAGACGCTAAGATCGAATTAAGCAAGAAAAGTGAGTTAAATGAGGTTCTGGGATATTAGGGTATCTAGACCAGACTGTCCAGAGGCATGGCTGGCGGTCCTAACACTCTAGGTCCACACCCTCAGAAGGCTGTTGCACAATGCCTGTTTGTTGCAAATTTGTGGCTGTTTTTAGCCTTTCTGTTGCTCGTTGAAATTTGTAGAAATCCCTGCTCGTTCTTTGTGCAACAAACAAGAACCTGTTACACAACCAAGTCATAGATGTTCATTCATTGGGATAAACAGTCTTTTAAATGTCTTTCATGCATGAGGGTAAACCTGTATAGTGGCTATGTTAAGAAGACATTTCAACTAAAAAATGTTATTTGTCTGTCTGAAATCTTTGAAAAACTGAGAAAATATCCATTTTCCCCACATACTTCAATACTAAACTTTGGTGGTCTCTAGAATGAAAAAATATATGCTGAGATCCATTTTTTTGCTTTTTGTTATCCCCCAACCACCTTCTTTCTCAAGATGAAGTTTGAAAAGATTATTGTCACTCCTTATTTTTCATGCATTAGTTCCGGGTCGTTTGCTGCCGCAACAACCAAATCATTGGGGTTTGCCTGAGCTTGAGCTGCAGCCCCAATCGTGTCCCGTACAATACGCGCAATTAGACCTGGGTTCGCCCCATGGCGATTCGCCGCTTCAATTATTCCGTGGGCAGCTGCTTCAGCCATTGTGATGTAAAAATAGTATTAATGTTACTCAACCAACTTTTTGTCAAAAGAAATAAAACAGTCCACTACTATTTTCTAAATAATTGCAATAGGGAAACCTATCCACAACTATTTTCTATAGTGTGCAGTCATTACAATTGACACAGCTAATAATTATATAGTCCAAATAAGTTACCCCAATTTGGAAACACAGCTTTTATAAAACACTGTCCACCACTATTATCTAAATAATTTCAATAGGGAAACTATTCACAACTATTTTCTATAGTGTGCAGTAATCACCATAGATAAAGCCAATAATTCTATAGTCAACAATTTGGCAACACAGCTCTTTATAAAACACTGTCCACCACTATTATCTAAATAATTGCAATAGGGAAACCATCCACAATCATTTTCTATAGGGTGCAGAAATCACAATAGATTAAGTCAATAATTTCATAGTCCAACAACAGGTACACCAGTTTGGAAACACAGCTTTTATAAACCACCAGTTAATAATAATCAATCTTATTGAATCTGCACTACTATCAGGCTTTTTCTAATAGTGTACAACATTCCCTCTGCCTGTAAATAACGGACTTAATACAACAGACTTATATATCCATACTGACCCTCAGTATAGAAACTTCATGGATCAGTGCACTTTTACTATAGCAGCCCCTATATAGATGGTGCTATAAATTCACGGTTAGGGTAGGCTTTCAATCAGGAGCAGGGAGAGGTAATGGGGGGATTGCAATGCAACACACTTCGTTCACACAATTCAGTTAAGTACACCAGTAACTTTTAATTAAATACAAGTAATCCTTCAGCACAAGTTAGTATTTGTACAGTCAAAAGTAAGCAATTATTAAATCACCCACAAGTAACTATCCAAACACAAACAAGTAACTATTTAGCAAGAAGTAAGTAATTATATAGTCAAAAGTAAGCAATTATTCAATCACCAACAATTAACTATCCAATCACAAACAATTAGCTATTACAATATCCATTTACTAAACAGAAAAGTCAGATCAAGATATGTTGATATGTAGGAGAGGGTTACTTACATGTGTGATCCTAGTGATATCAATCCTGCACCAATTACCAATTCTGCACCAATCAATACCAATTTGTTGAATAGTTGAAAAGTCGAATCCTGGTCACGGCACCAATGTAACAAAGGTGTTAATTTGTACCCTTGTCAGCTGGTTAATTAATGAAGAAAGAAGTAGTTGAGTTGTAGAGATGTAGAGAGTCTTTTTAATTATTCTGATCTTCAATATATATATATAGATATAGTCCAATGTAGGTACAAGTGGTTGTAGAATAGCAGTAGAAATGAAGTGGAAGTTTGATCGTATAAATATATGGTTAGTTAGACAATTTCTCCTTCCAGGTTTTGTGAGTGAGAAATGTCTGTAAACAGTGGAAGTGGCTTTCCCCAAATCTATCTGTCACTTACACAGATAGATTTCCAGCCAAACCTTCCAACTCCCTTGTGAATCTCTTACGGCCAGGTAAAGACTGCCCTATCTGTCCAACCCAACCGGGTATATACCGCTTGGATTAGACAGGGGGCCTACGTCATGGAATTCCTCAAATTCCTTTATTGCGCATGCGTGTGTCTGACCTATTCCACCAATTCGACAACATGGGGTTTTTAAGCCTTAAGGTCAATAAAATGTCCCAAAAAATTAATTGTTCCAATGGAATTGCCTTTTTTATCTACCACATTGCTGAATCTACTGCGGGAACACTATCTAGGGGTTTTTACCTCAAAAAGTGTATAATTTTTTCAATGGGGATCGATTTTTAACATGAAATTACATTTTTTTCACTTGTAATTTAAAATTAAATGCTAAGTTCCCAAAATATAAAGAGAAATCCTTGTATTTTTGTCTTTGCCATGACAACTAGTCACTTTGAGATTATCTGTGCAAAAAATCGTCCCAATAGTATGGTAATTTTGGAGACAGAGAAGGGAAATAGGCAAATTCAAGTATGGGGTAGGATGGTGTCGCCTGACGATTACATTGTAAATAAATATAGAATAATTCTCAGAAAATTATGATTATTACTAAGATTTTACTCTAAAATGATAGAATATACAATACTTAACTTATAAATACCACTGGCTCTATTGGGCGGTGGTCCCATTGGTTCCTATAGTATTAATACTGCAAAAGGTAGCTGGGGTGGGAAGGGGGGCCTGTAGCCTGACGATTACACTCTTGAGGGCTCTATGAGACTTAATTGATATGCTATAATGCAATATTTTACTTTAATATTGCAGTTAGGCTGTTCTTATTTCACAAAAATGAATATTGACATAATGTTATGTTTGTATGCACAATATGTGCTATAGTTTGTGGTTGGTCGCGTGACGATTACAGTGTCGCGTGACGATTACATTGGTAAAATTTTGAACAAAAAAAATTGAAAAAAAAAATGAAAAAAATTGAAAAAATAGCAGTGCAGTAGGAATCAATGACATTTTTTGGTTTCATGCAAGAACTAAATACATGTCTCTATTGATTTATTTGATTAGTTTTCCTGAATCCATCAATTGCACATGCATATATATGTATATACTTGTATACATGTAGGGAGATATATATATACATTATATATGGGCAGAGGGTCAATGCCCTATCTCCCTTGCCGCTGCCATTATCATTACCAATACTGAATGGTTATTTGGCTGTAACATTTCTTCTAGTTAGAATATTTTCACCTAATAAAAGGTGTTATGATCCTTATGTCGAGAACTATCACATACAAAATAGTTCAATACATTATGTGCATATTATGTGCATATTATGTGCATATCACAGGTACAGCTCTTTGCCGATGACACAGTGATATTCCACTCACATCCATGGGGAGAAACTTTGTACAAAGAACTTCAAAAAGACCTGGATGCTGTGGGAAAATGGTGCACACTAAACAAAATATC
Organism: Sthenelais limicola; assembly: GCA_942159475.1. Taxonomy (NCBI): domain Eukaryota; kingdom Metazoa; phylum Annelida; class Polychaeta; order Phyllodocida; family Sigalionidae; genus Sthenelais; species Sthenelais limicola. The sequence continues at coordinate 136,220,477 of OW804095.1, read as the reverse complement.
AGTAAATGTACAAAAAAGCAAAGCCATGAGCATAGCCCTACGTACAACAAAATCAAACACAAACACAAACGTGTTAAGCCTTAACAACGCCGAATTAGAGCATGTCACACAATACAAATACCTTGGCCTAGAAATTGATAGCGGCCTAACATTCAACCCTCACCTTACCTCAAAAATCAAACAGGGAATACAGAGACTCAGAGCCACTGCCAAAATCAACCAAGCCCTCTCCAGTAAAAACACAGTCCTAATCTATAAGACCATGGTACGCCCCATGTTTGACTTTTGTGATATGTTCTATGCCCCGGCACAGAAAAAACACATAGACAGGCTTCAATCCATACAAAACTCATTTCTTAGGTTAGCATACAACAAAAAAAAGACCGATAGCGTCAAGGAAATCCACTCAGAGATAAAGATGGAATTTCTAAATGAAAGAAGAGACTCACACCTTCTCCACTTAGCATATGAGATGAGTTGTGACAAAAGATACCTTGACAACAGAAAAATCAATCTGCGAAGTCTGGCAAAGAGTAAGGTCCTAAAAATACCAATGACAAAAACAGAGAGGATCAGAAAATCTTTTATTGTACAAGCCCCAACCCTCTTCAATAAAATTTCACCAGCTGGGAGAAACTGCCCAACATTGGTTGAATTCAAAACATACCTTGAAGAAAACTTCTTCTCCCATATGGGATAGTGGAGAGACCCCAATATCGATCTCTATTGGGCAAGCCAAAGTATTATTAAAAACTAGTCACAATGTATATACAAATGTAAAGGGAGCAGATGTGATGTGGGGCCAGTGTTCGCCAGAATGTTACCCAGCATACATCTAAAGCCTCTAGTCCTCAAAACGACGAAAGGATATATATAAACAGCGGTCAATGCAGTGTTCGCAAGAATGCCAGGACCTAGCTGGATGTGAAAATGGGATAGACTACTTATACAGCACAATACCAAATTCCTCCCATTTTTAGTATCAACAAAAATTAACCCAAAATAAACATGGACGATGTCCACAAAAACACATACACAAGGAAACCCATACCATGGGCCCCACCTTGATATAGTATAGCTAGTGCATCCCATTGCAGTAGAATAGGTAACTAGTCATTTAGCGCGTCGCTATCTCATAAACTGTAAAATTAAAACTCTAGTCTAAGGGACCCTCTGGAAGAGCTATGGCTGCCATAGAAGAGGGCAAACCCATTTCCGGTGTAATTTATCTTATGTACTGTCTTCTGGAAATAAACAATATACATACATACATACATCTATTTCTAATTTAAATCGTCATTTAAGTAGAAATATGTACCATTATTCGTCATGCTATTTTTACCATATTTTTCATATTTGGGATCTATTTTCGACCCCCCTGTAGAAAAATTCCTAATAGTCAGAATGGTTCCAAACATGGCAGTTTAATGCGCATATATATAAGGTTAATAGAAAATAACAAATCAACTGATAAATGTACAAATTATTTTTGGGTACTCAGGGGGTGTCTAGGGGCCCAAATGTTGTCAAATTCGTGGAAATGGCCGTCTATGCTACGCTTGCGCAGAGACCCAGGAAGTGATGTCACAGACATTGTAACTAGAGAGAAACGGACCAACTGCATGGTTGAAGCGGTCCAGTCCCTCAAGTCAACACTCTCATAAACCCTTTGTATCCACCCATGGATTTCTGACACCTCAGCTGTCCCAATACCTGGTTCAGAGAGGTACAGAGTCATAAAATGAATATCAAAGTTATTGAGTTCTCACGACTCACAACCCTAGAAGCAGGAAACCATCAAACCTAAACAGGGAGAGTATTTTATTTAAAACTCTTTAAAATATCTTCGTGGCTTTTATGCACTGTTCTAATATAGATATTTCAACTCCCCCTGCTCACCATATGTCAATTAATACTAATTGATTTCCCTTAATTAATTAATATATAATTTCCCCTAATTAAACCATGTCTTAATACACAACCTTATTACACTTGAACTCCTGCCTGCAGCAGTGCATATGACAGTGGTTTATCTCTTTAATTTAATTGTTGATACTAAAATAAACAATGATTCTGTATCAAACCTAGACCTCAGTCATACATATGTAGAAGCTAGTGCAAGAAGTTACGCTTATAAACATTTAAGAATATGAGGCCTGCTTGTGGCCTATTCATTGATGCTCATCGACAGACTTAGAATGACCATTAAATGTCAGAAGCTAGGTTAGAATATCCCCTATAAATGACATCAATCCATGGAATAAGTTTTAACTGGGTACACACCTTCTTGTAGGGTACACCCAGGAACAAGCAGACATATGAAATGTGCATCAGTGGGTTAATTGTGGACATTCCTGCTTGTTTGTGAGGACTTGGACAAATTTCAAGGCAAGAATTCTGTTGCACAATGAAAAATTTCAGACCTTCAAGTCTATTTGTACCTAATTTAAAGGTCCCTGAAATTTATTCATTGATACATACCACTTCTTAATGAGTAAAAAATGATATGTCAAACGTTTTACACATTAATTAATCATTTTTTTATGTTTTGGATATTTGTGGCTATGAAACTTGCTCATGGTAAATTCGTTGATCTGCCATAGTCTATATATGTGGGTGGCCTGTCAATCAAACCCCTCTTAAGTGTCCTTTATTAACTGCCTATAGATACATATAGAAGGGTGCATTCATCCTAATATAGAGGCACTGTGTAAGACCAGTTATAGAAGTAGCCTAAGGCCCAATTATGCCCTCCCCGCAGACCCTGCCAAATTCAAAACAAAAGGTAAGCTAGGTTGAAATATCCCCTATGTATGACATCAGTCTATAGAATACCCAATTCTTTGACTGGGTCCACACCTTCTATATTTAGTGGAGTACATACACAAACGTGCAGATCTACGAGTATAGTTAGGACCAGGCAATATGCAACAGTGGGCTAATTGTGGCTATTCATGCTTATGAGGAGGTTATCCTGTATGTTCATTGAATTTTGTTGTGCAACAGCCCTCAGATCAGATAAGAATGGTATGTCAGCCTACTTTGCGAATCGGTATCCCTGCCTATGTAGGTGTCTGGGGAGCGGGGACACCTAATGATAATTACTCTAAGATGATTAAATAGCTATTAGGAGATTGTGAGGATTAATAGCTGGCTATGTCCAATGTAGGTAGAGTAGTGTAGATATCCTAGATGAGCTAGTCAAGTTGTAAGAATAACTCTAAGTAGAGAGAGATCTTTTGGAGATGTGCTGAATAGCTGGTATTTTATTCAATGTAGTAGAGTATCAAGATGAAGGTTTACAATAAGTCCATAGGTTCCCCAGGATTCCAGTATAGTAGAGTTTCCAGTCAGTCTTCTTTAGTAGATAGTGGTGATACAGCTTCTAGGTCCAGGTAGTAGATGGTACTGACTGACTGGAAGGAGGACCCTTTTATACTATAGGCCCAAGATTAGATTGCACAAATTCTAGAAAAACCTTTGCCTAGTATGCAGTATAACTGCTGACATGTTTCAGGCTTATTGGAGTACATGATGAAATAATTCCTTATAGAACCTCAATTACACTTATTTCTGCAATCTCTGGGTACCTTGGAGTGTGTGGAGCAATGGCTCCTACCTGTTTCACAATATAAATCATTGCTTCAGCTTAGAACATCGCGTCAGCATAAATCATTGCACCAGACTATTCAATACAATTGTACACATCCACTGATACATTTCAGAGTAATACATTAATACATACATGTTTAAATATTAGGGTAATAAAACATTAATAACCCTGTAATTAGTTTAGACATTAAAAATCAATTAGGGTAATGAGACATGTTAAATCCAGAGTGGACATTAACACCTAGAACTCGGTGTTTTAATGGGAATATAATGATATTTTGCAGTTTTAATGGATTTATGAAGGCACTTAGTGGTTTGAGGCAAGAGGCTTTCCCTTCGCTGGAAGGGACTTTCTCAACTTGGGCCTACACTGCTATGCTTGTGTTTATTTTCGGTGAAATTGGTTTTCACATGGGCTACAACTTGTCTATAGTTACAGAAGTTTACTAGCATTTTACATTACTGAGAGAGGGTATTCTCTATCTGGAGGAATTCTTTTTCAGCATTCAAAATTGTACATGAAGGTAAAATGGTGGGGGGGCCAAACCATACTCTGGCCCCCCCACTTTCATTGGTGGGGGGGCCATGGCCCCTGTGGCCCCCCTGGTTCCGACATCACTGTAATATATTCTATTTTGAATGAGTATGATAATTGTACCTTTGCCATTTTGTAACTGTCAAATCGACTGAAGCCTGACTAAAACTATTTTAAAGTCAAATCAAATGAATGAATTTTTATTCAGATTAAACCTTTTTTGAATTACAGAAATTTTAGTCCAAGCTGGGCATAAAGTGTGGGCCCGGTACCAGACTTCAGTGGTAATGTTAAATGACATGGCAAATTGTATGAAATTATGAATTAGTAAGTAGATACCTATACTGCATCTAGAAATGTTAAATTGGGTAATTTGAGCGGGCAGTATCTATACATATTGGATGTATTATATTGTTGTATCATGTTGTATCATTTTCTTTGAACATGATCTATCAACGATTATTTTGTTAGAAAAACTGTATTCGGAAAGTATGATGAGAGAAAAATGTTGATAGGTATACGCCCCAAATGTGTGTAAAGTTACGTGTAGGCCTATCTGCTGTTACTGCACCTATTATATTGAAGGACGGATAAATTGCCACATTTATTAACTAGCTTATTTGATTTAATTAAACCAATGAGTCTTTCTTGACACTAGTTATTTAACACGAAAGAAATTATATTGCAACAGTTAAAGCTGTCGAAGTTTAAGCTTGTTGTGTTCAATACAGGTCATACAATGAATAATTTTGGTAAGATTATGCTTTACGTAATAGCTGAGAATGCAGCTTTTAGCTAAGAATGCAGGTTTTGAGAATCTATAATCTATCATTCCTCCTCTCTATGCATTTTTCACCATATTTAAGATGAATAAATACCAATACCAAAAGTAGTTTAGCCTTGGAAGAGCGGAGATTGCGAGGTGTGCACATATGAAGGGTTAGAACCTTTATCTCTGTGGACCCACAAGGGATTTGCGTCTGTATGGAAGCGTATAATCCCTTCAGTTGGTATGGATTAATAGATAATCACAGTAACAGATAGCCCGAGCTTCTGTGGTCATATCAAACTCGCAGTATTAATAAATTGGGGTTGTTGTTGTACATAGTTTAAACCAAAGTATTGTATAAACAACACAACACGTCTGGAGTGTGGTACTTAATGAGATTAAAGAGATTCTTTCCATTTGTAGGTATGAGAAGAGAACTTTTGGTTGGTTTTCTAAAAAAAATATTGATCTCTTTTTCACATGAATTAATGTTGTTGGAAATGCAGTTTTAAGTTGACAACCGGAAATAATGATCAACCCCTTATAGCCTATCGCTCCGACACCCGTATATTATATGCCCTTCTACGATAGACAAAAATGTGATACATTTGTCTAATAATCAACAGGTTTGCAGTGGCAGCGAACAAAAGCGAAAGGTAAATCATTTACTAGTATTTACTTACTCTTTCACTGTAAACCTATATAAGTATAGGAATATTTTCGGATCTGACTGAATAATCATCATTTTGATCATACACCTGAGAATCATAAACTGTTTATTGGTGTTTTTTTCTGTATTATTTTATCTTTGTTTTTTATTAATTCGCTCGGTCCTACTACGTTGGGATATGACTCAGAATGTCAAGATGTAAAAGATAGTTACGTAAACATTAGAATATGCACGTTAACAATTTGTACATTTTCATAAGAAATGAAATTATCCCCAATATTTATTTTCGTATCTCTACCAGCTCATATCCATCTATCCCTTTAGAGATGATAATTATTATCAAGAATGACAGGTCTACTGTGTTTTGACATGAAATATTTTGCACTGACTCTTTACATAAACCAAGAACGACTCTCTGGGCTTGCCGTTATATATGCACATATTAATTTGTATTCCATTTTGTCAAGTGGACCTACCATTTGACTATATATTATATCCGCCATCACCACTTTAAATAAGGGGACAAACAAGAGAATTGTCATACCTATTGATAAACATAATAATAAACATAGCCAATGTTTTTATTCAATTATATTTTGGGCCAAAATGCTTGGGAGGCAAAACAAGTTTTAAGTAGAAAATGGACCTACCATTTGACTATGTATCCGCCATTACCGCTTTAAATAAGGGGAAAAACAAGAGAATTGTCATACCTATTGATAAACATAATAATAAACATAGCCAATGTTTTTATTCAATTATATTTTGAGCCAAAATGCTTGGGAGATAAAACAAGTTTTAAGTAGAATTTTGGAACAAGATGTTCGCTCAAATATTTGTTTTGTCTTTAAAATATTGCAGTTGTCTGTGGGTGGAGAATTAAAACTTTGTGATTTAGAGTCTGTGGTCTATGGGGATGGAAGTATGGTATAGATTTATACAAGTTATTGCTGCATTGATGGTAACACGAAATACAAGCCCTTATGCTTTACTTACTTTACTGTTGCTTTGATTTTATTGCTTTGATTGCTTTGATTGCTTTTAATTGTGTGGTATCAGTGGCCTTTTGCTTGGCAAAGGCACCCATTCTCATGATTTTCAATTCTTTATGTTAATTTTTATAAGTTTTATTTTTAAAAACAACTTTTATTTACTTCTCTAAAGAAAATTCTGTCTTAAAATTGTCAGTCTTTAGTTCCTATCTTCCCACTTCAATTGTGACTACATAAAACAAAATGGTTTTATTAGCATGATTTAAATTCATGATTTGATTCAAATGTGCATTTGGCCGATATCATTTGATGTGCAGAGTATAAACTTGATATCAACAAAAATATAGAGTTGCGTTTTATATGTATATTCCCCCCATTTAACTACAATCAGGTTATAAGAAGAGAAGCCATGACTGTATCAAAACAACCTGTCACGTACATATACTGACACAATGGAAGAAATGGAAGAAATATTTAAGCCGAATCTGCGAGAGAAGGAAGATGAGAAAACAGCCGAATTAAGGAGGAAATTGCATATGTGGCCGAGAAGAAAGTTAAAAGAGCCAAAGAGTCTAAGAAGAGAGAAGCCCCAGGCCCTGCCTCCCAGAAAGGGGTATACCCGGGATAGGATCGTGGGAGTGATGAACACTAATCATGAAATCAAGGTGTGAAATTCACAATAATAAAAGCTTTATTTTTGTAACAATTATTTTATTCACGATATCCTACCCTCGTGGCTTCTACAATGCTTATATGCGAATATTATTATCACATTTTCCTCATTCTGTATCATAAAACACTCATACTTATGCACCAAAATCTGAATATTGCTGAACCACATAGTATAACCCCATTTTAAATCGTTCCCTGTGGTGCTGAGTTCCATTCACCATTTCTTATGCAAAGGAATAATGAAATATAAATCTTTATGAGGTGAGACGACGCATAAAGCACCTATGTACACATATAAATCGTCGGTCTTTTTCATTCTGAATTCTGGTAACACAATTGGTTTCAGTGGAGTCTCAGTGGATTACCTTCATCAACTTTTATCACTATAGTTTTTTCATGGAGCCATCATTATCTCCTTTATTAAGCAAACATCCAGTTAGAAAGTTAACAATTATTTCCCATAAAGATTTTGATTATATCTCTTGTCAATCATTTTTGGGAGTTTTCTTCCTAATTTTGATTAAAACATTTTGTATAGGCCTATACGTTGTGTCATTTTTGTACCAACTGCTTATATAGGCCTATATATAGAGAGATATTTCATTTAGGTAAAAAGAGTCAAATAAAATATATATTCTAGTTAGTAATTGAAATGATTGACATATCCAGCGTTGTGTGGTATGAAATTTTATTAATTATGCAATACAACATTTCAGCTGGAGAACAGCACTCACTGCATGACTAAAAGGCACAACACATCAGTCCGGCAGATCGACGACGAAATAGCAGAGTTAGATTTCCTTTATCGAAAAATGCAACTGGACCTGAAAAGCAACAGCTTGGAGCGAAGTCGCCGATCACATCCCGAATTAAACTTTGAATTTGAGGAGAGACTTTTGAAGAACAAGCAGAAATATTTCTCTTTTAACCCAAAGGGATATCCGTACCTTCAGAAGCAAAATCCCATACCGTGTAGGACTGCTGGGTTGCTAACTAACATCAGCCCCACCGTGCGGGAAGCCAGAAAACTACTTGCTCAACGCTACCGCCACGCTCGGGAAAACGCCAAACCAAAGCCCATTACGGAGAGAAGGAAGGGAATAATGCCAGCGACTGATGAAACTGCCGACTTGTTAATGGTTAGGACTTTGACTAAAAGACCTTCAAGGGTCGAAAACAGTTATATATCACCTAAATTGCTAAAGTATTATTTTAATCGTAGGAGAGATTCGAAAATGACAGGGTTTTTAGAGCTTGAGTTTAAACATTTGAACGACTGGACTGACAATGTTGAACCGGAAATGATACAATCTCTTCGTTGGGATGAGGAAGAAAAGGCATTTTTGCCCTTTCTCAGTTGATTCTAGCATAGTTGTAGTGGAATGTGCCCGGGGGAATGTGATAGATAATGTATGGCATATTGTCTTGGTGCAAAGGGTCAAGGATGGTTGATGTTTTTGTAAAAAAATTCTTTATTCAGGTAAACTTTTACAAAGCAGAGCTCGATCTTTTGATCATATTTCATCCTACCCGGAATAGTGTGCTTCTATTATTTTACGATAAACTTAATATTTATTTAGTATCTAATTTACTATACACAATTTTTTAAATACCTATTGGGATGATGGTTGTGTCATAGACACGTGATGATGAGATGGTTCGATAAATGTTTGTTGTACAGACTATAGGCCTACGGTGAGTGAGTGAATCTGGTAACTTTTCAATTTGTAATGTCTGCGGAGATTGTAGCCTACACATGTATAGCTCTGTGTATGTATATCTATATAGCCTATAGAGCTCTGTTGTTTGTAAAGAATAAACATGATTAATATTGGACCAATCACCTATAGGTCTTTTGAGGGTTGATCGCATTATGTTTGCACAGTTGAACTAAGGATACCTACATGGGACCCGTTACATATAAGGAATTCCCACTTCTTTTTGCACCTAAAGGTTCTTTATCAGCTGCTAAGCAAGGAAAGGTAGCTAAGGATTGAAAACTTTAAGTAAGGGTTCCATCGAGATCAAACATCTTAGAGGATGACAATGAGAATGATTACATGACATTATTAAAGACGCAACATAGTACACCCTTTAACAGGTTACGTTGGGAGTGTTCTTGGATATACTTAGGCCCCCAAAAAGATAAACCACACCCCTTTTACCTTGTCTATTTTCTTTTGCTATTTTTTGCGCCAAAAAGTTAATAAAAGCAAGGAAACAACTATTCTTACGAAATAGACATTTTTCTCAGTTCCCAGGTGATTTCTAAAAGTAAAATAAAAAAAGTTATCACGCCCCCTACCTCGTTATCAGCTATATAAATCGGAAACACACCTTTTTAGTTGGCCTTGTCAACTTTGGTGAATGTTGTAAATGTGATTGATATCTACAAGTACTGTACTACGTGATTCCTCATTCCTCCACTAGGTGGGGTGACATGCTCTTTATATGTAACTTAATATATGCTCTCTATTGGTAACTGTCGGCAGAAATGGAATTAACTTTTCATATAGACATGTAGACCCTTTTGCCCTTTTTTCGTATTGTTATATCAGACTGCTTGACAAATAAAAGATGTTCTTATCTTATCTTATCTCATATACCGTTATTCCTACCTCACACCTTTCTACAGTAATTTTGCATAATATGTTTGTATACATGTAGCAATAGTGTAATGTTTGATAAGACAATAAACAAGTAGTTAATCAACCTATTCAAGGCTTTGTTTTTTAATTGTGGTCAATTCGCCTTATCAAACAAATCCCAGATTCTGTATAATCGCCTCCAACCCGTCCATATGAGCTGACAAACTCTCAGGATCAAAATCAAAATCTTCCTTATTATTTTGGTCGCAATTCTCGTCAAACGGGGATTGATGCACTGGAAAGCATGACTTACAGTGACTAGACTTCATCATGTTGAATAATCACCAAACAATGGTAAGAATAGATTAAACAAGTTATAAGTTTATTAAGTTAATCAATCATTTAATGAACTATTTTTCTGTTTAACTTTATAATCAGTTTAAGTTAATGTATATATTGTGCGTTTCCAAAGGAAACAAATTCTACGGTCAACTATTTGTGCGCAATGGCTAGATTATGAATATCAGACTACTGTAATCTGAAATGCCTCGAATGTCTGTATTAGAAGAACACAGGAGTGGAAGTAAAATTCAGTTTATTAACAACTAGGAAAGTTGCACGCTCCCTGTTTACAAAGGCAGTTGGATAAACATGAAAGTACAATGCAAGGGAATTAGACATAAGACATCAAACAACATATTGTAATCTAATAATACACAATTGTCTTTTAGTCTTTGCAATTCCGAGCTTGTCTGTCTCCAAGACTTGAAACCCAGAAATCCCAAAGGGTGTAGTACCCAATGGACACACATACTGCGAAATGTTATGACTAAACAGCGCTTTCAGTGCGCATTTCCACTCGGACCGCGAGATTCGCTCTCCAAGCACTGTCACACCTTGCCATGCTACCCGCTCGGGAGACGGCGCGGCCGCTACAATAGCGATATAACATGTATACAACTGTGAGACATATCGCACTCACTAAGACTTTTAAGTATGGTCCACTAAATCTGGATCTAACTCCCCATAAGTACTTCCCGTCTTGTATACTCTGTTCAGGGATGTATACCTCCCTATGCTTTTGACTTATTACAATAATATGAGATCTGTGTGTACTAGTATTACTATTGCGGTTCTGTTTTAGATTAAATGCACGATATTCCACTGCATTATTCATGCCTCATAACAGTGGTATTTTACATCAGAACACTGCAATATACAATACTCTTTGTTTATACAGCAAGGCTTACTCCATCCTATATATATTAGAGGGTGGAGCCTAAAGATGCACCTATCAAATATCAGACTCATTGGTCAGAATAAATAGTGACACTCAAAGTAATTCTTTCCAAACTCCTCCCATGGAGACGTCATATCTAAATATGGGCTATGCATCAATTTTGAAGACGCCTGCACATTAACTCCCACCCTCAATGCAACTTTGCGGTGAATGGCCGCTCTTCATGACGTGTATCTATGCAACATTGTTAGCATAGAAACGCTCCATTCCAGGGCAGGAATTAGGACTGTATTTTAAAATGTTAATTTATTATAGTTTATAATTCTTTCTTCATATATAATATTTCTGAGTTCATTTCATTAGCTTGATCATTTCATTTCAATTTAGACTGTCAGTTAGTGTTAGCACACCTAGGGGAGAGTTTGAGCTATATAAAGAAACTTCACTTTGGACACAGTGGTTTCTGTTGCCTATAGGCTATGGGCTTCGGGGATACCTTAAAATAGAACCCCAAACAAGCTAAATCCTAGAATGGCTGTAGCCTGCATAGCTAGCCTTGATTCCCCTATGCCCGCCCCCTCCCCTCCCGCATACAATGACGGTATGATCAGCCTAATGGCCATGAAAGGGTTTGGTTTGTTTAAACAACATTAAAAAATAGAATTCGCTGTAACCCTATCACTTCAGCAGGCATTTCGATCAATGTTTTTTAAAAGCCTATACTTTGCCTGCTAATTTTACATCATAGGACTAATGAACATTGATACGTTGATGGCCAATAGCCAGTGCTGATGTACTATTTACATTTACTTGTATTTGAATGTTTAAAATACTGAGTTTGACTGAGGTAGGCTATAGTGCTTGTACACCCAGTGCGGTATTTCAAACGTTGTCCTCTTGCATAGCGGAACGCGTAACTTATAAGGTTTAGCAAGATAGGAGGAATCCTTGATATATTCATAACTTTCTAGGAGCAATATTAAGCAAACTATGCCTACTTGGGGGCATGTCAGTCTAAAACCGGGCACTCAGCATTGGAGGTAGACAATTTTACTCCAGCGCTGAACACTAGATCTAGGCCTACTTTTTTTCGAAAGTTTTTATTTTCGAAAATGACAGAAAAATGCAGGATTAAACACTTTGCTCACTGAGCCTTTTTTTAAGGTAATCTGCTACTATTCTATTAGGTGAAAGGATATTCCAATTAATAACTTAGGAAGATATGATATCAGATTTACATTATGGCTAGAATATAGGGAGGAGTTGGGTATCATAATTATGACCGTGTTGCATTCCATGTAATGATAATAAGCCCTACTACTGGGTTACGTTAGCTAAAAGAAAGCAAATTGTATGATTTGATAGAACGGATTACGGCCTACATCTAGGCCCTAACCAATTGAACATACCTGGTAATGGAAAAAACGGGAAAATACCTAAATTTTAAATGGATAGAAAGCTTGTAAATCCTCACTTAGAATAGTCCAATCTGGATAAATCTTGATTTAAATCAAAGAGTAGAACCTCCATGCCATGTCTATGTATGCTGGCACATCCCCCTGCCCTAAGGGTGCTTATCAGGGGAAACACATGGATGATAAGTTTGAGATCAAAATGTTGCTGTCGGGGGAGCAGGGACAAACCAGAGAAGACATTAACAAACACACCTTTCACAATTGCTTAAATATATGATTATGATTTTTCATAAATTAACCAGGGCTTAACTCAAAAATCATTGTCTTCAAAACGTCTCCTACATCGCCCACTTTGTTTTTTGAAGGTATTCCAGAAAATGGAATTAATGTGAATTCATGGGGGAAAAAATAGAACATAGCTTACTGCTGGTCGAACATGATGGTCACTCATTCTAATATCATGAAACTTGCCAGTCCTAGGCCCGACTTCTAAGGTTATAGGCAACCATATTCATTTCAGGACTCCCACTGGTCTGTACTCGTTGCAAATTTGAGAAATACATATTCAAAGAATTTGTTTCATACAGGAATTTACAGATGCTTGAACGAATGAATTTAGGCCTAAATTGATATCTCAAAATGGTAGGCCTATCTCACAATACCAGAAAATTATTGATATTTTTATTAGGTTCTTAGGAAGAAATTACATGGCAATTGATGATGAAATCGTAATGATGATTATTTTTTTTTTTTTTATTACCATTTTGGCCGTACAATTTACAATATATTACAAAAAGCGCCTGTCCAACTTGTGGATGTGTTCTCGCGTCGCCTCAATTCGATACTATATTTACCTTACACATCGTCATTTTACCTTTACAATTACGCTACTACAGGTTTACACAATGTTAGATTTCCTCCTTAGTGTTTGCTTAATCACGGCTCTTTTTCACCTTACAATTCTTCATCTTTCAATTCAAACTATCCAACAAGAATTATTTTTACTCTAATCAACTTATTAGTGTCATAATACCATTACCATTATATGCGAACAGCTACAATTCCATTTAGATGCTGTTTGTAATCACTATCGCCTAGCCCTTACAAGAGCTTTTATTAAAAACAGGGACAGATTAAAAACTACCACTTAGTAGTATCTAGATCTCAATCATTTCTGTTAGCTTTAACCAGTATAGGTCTTTCAGTTGTTTGCTGAAGCCTGCTAGGTCATTACAATTGCGAATTAATTCCGGTAAGTCATTCCACAGGGTTATTCCTCTGTAGTAGGCACTTTTACGCATTCGTTCCGATTTAGGGATGAATGTTTTGAACGTGACACCTATTCTATTTCGGAGTTCCTTCACTCTCTCGCTCGTATCTATATAAGCCTCTCTTTTTCTAAACAATGTCTTGATAAGTGCAATTTCCCTTCGGTAATCCAGGGGTAATAACTTTCCCTTAAGCAAAAGTTCTTTCTTGGATAATTCCCAACCAAACGCTAATCTTAGTGCCTGAAAGATTATTTTTTGCATCTTTTTCTGTGCTACTAGATTGCAATTCATAATTACCGGGCCTGCATATTCTAATAAAGGGAGTACGTACGTTTTACACAGCAGCCAACAGAGATCACCATTTAGGTATTTTCGTCTCTTACTTATGCCAGATAACGCCCATTTTGCCCTTGCTACCATGCTATTCGCTTGCATATTCATGCTTAATTTATCATCAATTGATACGCCTAGGTATTTGAATATGTGTACTCGTTCCAGTATATCATTATCACACCTCAACATAATATTGGTTTCATACCTGCTTTTACTAAATACCTGGTATTTTGTTTTCTTTTTATTTATTACCAGTCCATTTAGTTTACACCAGTTGTTATTATAAGATCACTGATACACAGAGCCCTTCTAACTAGATCTGTATTGGGTGGCAGGGAGGCCGTCGCATTGACCCAGTGATGGGGGTTGTACAACACAGTGTCGCCCAAGGGAGACGCCGCCTTTGCACAGGTCTGGGTGTCGGTGGTACGACGCAGTGTGGCCCGAGGGACAAGCACGGGAAAAAATGTAGTGTGCTAAGTGTACATGGGCAAAAAGATACATGACGAAACATGTGTGTGTGTGCAAATTGCAGGTGTGTGAAAAGGGTTAAGGGGAAAGTTGAGAATCGGGGAAAAGATTCTGGAGTGGTATGCAGTGTTCTGGAGGAAAATTGTTGTCAGGTCACCCTAGGCCACCCTAGCTAGACAACTTAATTCTTCACTTAATCAGTTCTTTGCCCGGGAAATAGGACAGAACACCGCCTGGTGTGTTGGACTCGTACTACAGTATAGGTCAACATCCGGGTTCTACTTGGACAAGGCTGATGGTTTTGGAGTTTTGCCCACTGAATTTCCATCAAACTCCTTTTACATTTAGCCATCTACTGCTAAAACCCACATGTTTGGATTACTATTGATATTAAGGTAAGTAAAACTTGATTGATTACTAATCTATCTTACACACAGTCACAAGATTACGTTTTATTACAGTGCCAGTTTTCCTGTTCGTATATACATAGCTATACATGTCTATCATGTTTATGCCATGGGTCGGGAATGGCTCACTAAATTCTAATCAGTGTTCTAATGCTAAGGGTCCTAATTTAAGTATACATAATGTCCCATATTATTATTAGGGAAGCTCATAAATTAAGTCGTTGCGTTGGCCAGTTGTTTCCCGTTCACTCTTATAATCTTGCTTATGGCTATGTGGCTATGCCTATGCCTATGGCGCCGCTCAAGCCTCAGCTGACTAGTGCAGCAAATTTACTGACTACTGTGATTACTCACTCATGAATATAATACTTAGAATCAGTCAATTACAATGAAACTTACGGGAATGATAGCGTGAACTCTTACAATTAAACTGACACTAAGATTGTAAAATTCGAACAATAATAACCCTCTCAAATATCTGATTATATTCAGCAAAACTCAAAAACGGGTAAATTTCCGCACATATAGTGTGAGGAGGGAACACCCTATCTTATGCAAGTTTGCCTACATTATCTGGGCTTGTGCTAAATTTTTTTCTCTAAGCCACTGTAGCAACAATCCTATGAAATATTATTGCCCCCCTGACTTTCTTTTCGCCACAAAAAGCCCATTGATCAGTAGGGCCTATGAATTAGACTAACTCTTATATCAATACACATGATTTTAATGATGTCAGTTGATAATTAACATTCATAACCAACCTAATAATGTCAATCGTTTTAAAGCATGATCTAGATGATAGATGACTATTATAGACTTCCAAATTCCAAAAGTGCTGCAGCCGGCAAAAGATTTCAAATAGCCATCTGGCACAAAACACTAATATGATATGGTGGTGGCCATTTATAAATTTAAATTACAATATACCATTCATAATTGTCTAGTGTAATTAGTGTAAGGGTACCAATGAAATATAACCAATCACTTGCCCTAAATATATGCATAATTTAAGAACCTAATATTGAAAATTCTTATGGCTCACTGCAGCTGTGAGGCTTTAAATCACATGTATGTCACATTAAAGTTATATAATCAATATCATCAATCCAGTGCCACACATAGCAGCATGGGCAACTGTTTTTAATATGGGCAACTATTTTAGGATACATGGGATTCACACTTGAAATCTTTGATAGTCTGCAATACAAGTACTAACCCAAGGCTTATGTCGACCCCTGCAATGATTGATGTACAATATTTATTTCATATTGAGATTTAAATCGGTTTCTTATCTTTTACTTTGTGAGTCATTCAGTGTAGTCCAATGATGTGAGAGGGACAGGAGGAATTTAGAAAATGTGAAGGCCATTCATATAACAGCCTTAAATCCATACTTTATTTCCCCATTGGTGTATCCCTCATGACTGTAAATACTAAAGCTTTTAATGTTTTTCCTCCAGATGACTGACAGGACAAAAATGACTTGAATGAAGATGAGTCCAGTGGGGAACAGTGCATAGAGTATGTTGCAAAACGCCAGAAATCCATTCCGCAGAGTGACCCTGGTAAGATTATTGCCCATACAATAACAGCATTTCATACATTAATCACTCTTTTTCCTCCCCCTCTTCTCTCTCTTTCATACCTGTTTTTCTCTCCCAACCCTATCTCTGATTTCCCACCCCCTCTCCCTCCTCTTCCTCATGCTCGTTTTTCTCTCCTAACCCCATCTCTGATTTCCCGCCTCTACCTCTCCTCTTCCTCATGTTCCCCCTCCCCGCTTTCTCTCCTTCCCCTCTCTCCCTCCCCCTAAATCCTCTCCCTCCTCTTTCCCCCCCACTCTTCTTTCCCTCCCCTGGTCCTGGGTATGACCTTAAAGTGCCTTTCTGTTTCTTTTCTCTGTCTCTCTCTCCCTTCTTCTCTGTCTCTATTTCCTGGGTATGATCATAAACTGCCTCCCTCTTAGCTCCCCCGCCCTTAATATAACCATATTAAATGTGTTGATAAGGGCGTAAAGCAACCAATCTCACTCACTCAACTCTTTCCCTCCCCCTCCCCCTTTCCTATTCCTACACCCTCTTCTTCACTCTCCCACTCCTCTGCATGTAGGACAGTCACCCTCTCTCCCCACACTTCCCCCTTTCCCACTTTTCCCTCCCCTTCTTCTCTGTCTTTCATACCTGTTTTTCTCTTCCAACCCTTCCCTCTCTCCCTTCCCCTACATCCTCTCCCTCCTCTCTCCCCCCCCCTCTTCTTTCCCTTCCCCTCAGGCTCTCCTATTACTACACCCTCTCTCCCACTCCTCTGCATGTAGTTATGTCCCCCTAGGTTGTGGAAAATGACGTATTGTGATTTAACTTCAGCCATTATGATACTGGTAATTTTGCTGAAATATGTGTCGCATATAATGAATAACATGTTATCAGATATAAATTAGTGAAATTATGCCGCATGAACCACACTTTACCACTACAGCACTTACAACAGGCAAGCCATGAGATCTTCAAAAACCATCGATGGACACCCCCTCTCAGTTTAGAGATCCTGGATTCTCCCCTGATATTATATGTATAATGGAAATATGAATGTGATAATGAGGCAAATAGTAATGAAATGTATACAAAATACTGATGTTCTACTTTGGGTTTCAGGTAGAGGTACTAGCACAAGTTGCAGGTATATGGAAAAGCAGACACAACAAACATCAACAGGCTCATGGATTATATGGCCAGGAAGGCTTTCAACCTCAGTTGGACGAACAGGAAGGTGTCGTTCAAGATTTAACAGCTGTATAGTGCAGTATTCAGTAAGTTGTCCCTATAATAAATGTTTATTCTATATGGGTTTCTGAATTATAATTGATATATAATTCCTTACATTTGCAAATGAAGTTACTAATATTATGTAATATATGACTTAAGATGTAAAGTAATTACTATATACTGTAATATGACTGACAAGTTGAATGATTTTCAAATTAATATTATATTAATATGATATGATCATTACCACAAGTGATTGTATTCTACCAAGAAACTACAGATACAAAACTGGTGGTACACATCAGATTAGAATATGGCTTATACCAGAAATGAGTAACAATAAGTGAAGAAAGTGTTCATTTTAATTAAAATCTTTCCTATTTGTCCTATTACAGAGGCAGTCAAGACCACCAGATCAACGGAAAAGCGCAATATTGATTCAGTTATCCATATGGCCATCTGTAACAACCTGTGGGCGGCCAGATCAAAGGCAGACTACTGGAAAAAGTGTGCTGACGCTGCCCAAATCATGGATGGGGTAGAATAGATTGTATCTTTCTCCTTTAAACATCATTATTGACATCAAACTCGACTTGTATTGTCAGTACCTGTAGTCTGTAGTGTCTGTAAAATCTTATGATGTGTGAGACTCAGTTTTACAATATTTTTACACCAGGTTATTCTGAAGCGTATAATGGGCATCAATTATGAGTTTTATACGGTTTATATGAAATAACTTTATTTCCCTATTTTTAAGTTGGAACAATGGTTTTGATGTGAATCACATTATCAAGAGATGTATTACTCAGTTCTTTTAATATGGGTACCAGAAGTATTACCCTATTTTAAATCAAAACAAGGGTTTTGATGAGAATCACAGAAATGGGGAATGTATTTCTCATTTCTTTTAAGTATGCATACCAAAAAAAATGAAAGGTGAAGCCATTACAGTACATTTTCTCTCAGGTACAAGTGTTTTATGAGCAGATGGAAATGTGAATATTCTAAATTCTTTCAGTGATTATGTCTCCGAACCTACTACAATCATATCGATGAAAGGATTTTTGAAAAATACCAATCTTTAGTTGTTTTCGGGATGTGATAGCAATTTTCTATAGTAATCCTAATTTAAATTTGTTATGACGGAAATCGTCAATTCCGGTTTTCGTTGCACCAAACAACTCCAAAACCTCAACGATTTTCAAAATTCTTTCACTATTCATGTTGTCTGGGGGACTCCTCCCCTCATATAGATGAAGAGGTTTTTTAAAAAATTCCAATATTTAGTTGTTTTAGTGATGTTATATATGGCCGCGAGAATTTGGATTTTTGCCGATTTTTCACCAAAAATGTTTAGGTCTGTAAAAGAGAGGGGGCTATTTCACTTTCAAAATGGCGTCCTTGAGATGGACTGCAACCATATTCAACAGGGTTATTACATAGAATTAAATAGAATATTTTTTTATTTGTCTCAGTGCAACATGAGGTATAAACAAACTGGTCAACAGGCCTCTGGGAGAGTCCCAGCTCTTCCAGCCGTTACATTTTTCATTTAGTTTTCATGAAATTTTGGCGACTTTATATTCTCTATGGAAATTTATTTTCATTTAATATCACTCTATTATAGAGGGTTACCGTATTGTTACGTGATGTGTTGGTCCCCCTAATTATAAGCAGACTTATCAGTATTTTCTTAATATTATCGCGTATTGATGACACAAAGAGAGAAATATGCTGTGTTCTGCTGTTGTATTATTCAAAAGTTTGATGTTTTGATATATCTACTTAGGCTATAAAGCTATGACATTGATGACAAGCAATAGGTATTGGCAGTCAGGCTCGGATATATCCAGCCAATATTTATTGTTATTTTTGTTATTTAACAAGAAGTCGCTGACAGTAGGAATTTCATAATATTGATAGAGGGCAAATGTGCGTGAACCGTCAGACTCAATGAACAAACCTATAACACAACCTCCCTTATTCTGTTTTGGGTTAAATCTGCATCTTGAGATTTTATAATATTATATGTTTCTTCCTTGGTTGATAAGTGATAATGATACAGTGATTTGTCGGTGCTGATTTTATGGACTTTGATTTTAAGTTTTATTTCGGTAAAATCACTGGAAAATGTATCAATATGTAGAGACGAGAATTTTGTCCTATAGCTCGATTTGATTAAAAATGGTTTCCTTAGCATGGACTACAGCCTGATTTAACTGTCAATACCTTTTCTTTTCTTTAAAATAGTGTTTTTGTGCAAAAATAAGAATTTTGAAAATATCTTATGTTAAATTATTTTCTGTATGGCAATGTAACCATGTCGACCCATTTGTCATTTTCATTGTAATTACCTATTGAAAATAAAAGATTTTCTATTCTATTCTATAACATGGCATCAACTGGCCTATTAGGCACAATGTGTTGCTGTTATCAACGACTGTGATATTTTAAATTTCATGACGTATTTATGTATAAATATGGTATATTGTACAAGGTTTAGGTATTTTGCACGATGTTATTGAGTTTATATTGCTCAAAGAGAGAAAGGAGTGTTTGGAAATACAGTACTTGGAGTCAATGCATTCAGGCTCCAATGGCGCCAACCATTCATAATGATTTTATTTGGGGCAGATAAGGCCCAGACCGTAGCATATTTCAGAAATAATTGATTGTTACTCTTCTAATAGTAATGGTTACAAGGATGTGCTTGATCTGCAACATGCAACACTGTATTATTTATCATTATTTGTAAGGCACATTTGGAAGACATGTGCACCAGACGGCATGGTTTTTTATCATGTACATTTTATGATGTCTCCTGTATTTTGACTTTGTAAGGTCTGAATAATTTATGGCATATACCAGAAAAGTTAGTTTTGACTTGAGTTGTTTGACTTTGACATATAACTCAACTGAATTAGTGTTTTTTTCCAATAGGTCTATCTTTATTGTATATGTTAAATGGCTTGACCCGGAATAATCTAATTATATAACCCTATATATGAGCATATAACAATTTCGTTGTCATCTGTGTTAAGATGAATTCTCTTTCAAGTTGCTGTATGAGATTTGTTGTGGGTGTATTTATAATATTTGTATTTAATTGTATCACCTGACGTGCTGCCCTGCAGAAGGAATAACCTCTTTTTCATATACATGTGATATGCAAATAAAGGAGTAAACTGCATATAATGTAACCATTGTCTTGTCTTCTCTTGCTTCAACTTCGCCGATGATAATGCATCTTTTTTTATACAGCATGGTACAGTACAGTACATTAATTGCAATATAATATCGGATATAAACCATAATTAAAACCAATATTTTCCATTTTCACCCTGCCGCCCCCGCTAAAATTATGAACATATTATCACCATCCCCGTCCCCCCTGAATCCTTGAACACGACCCTACCACCGCGAAATAACCTGCAATAATGACCGCGCATAACGCGCGTCACTGCACCGCGTCACGCGCGGTGCAATTTCGCGCTCCATGGAGTAACATCTGACGCTGTTCTGACGCGCAAAAATCGCGGCCGATTTTCGCGCAATTTATTAAAGAAAAAAGTGCATGAGTGTTCACTGGGTAGGTGTAGATCACTCAGATTCAGTCATGGGTGGTCCTCTCTAAATGGGTTCTTCTCAAAACCTATACAGTGGCCTTAAGTGGCAACTTGTCAATCAAACCAAGATAGCCAATAGAATACAACAAATGTCAACCAATAGGATGTCACACTGGCCTTCAGGGATTTACTGCAGAGATGGTAGAAGGTTGTCAATCAAGCAGTCCTTGCATAAGTGCAAAGTTAGTAGTGTTGGTGTGAATTACATCACACAGAGATGGGCATCCAGATATCCTCCCAGATAAGTGTCCACACTCCTCACACCAATCCTCAACCAATACCTCAAAATGTATCACATGAACTTGCTACTCAGGATGATTGACAGAATGGTACCCAATTCACTAACATTCACGATTTTTTTTTTTTTTAAATACCGTAGAATGTAAAAATTACAAATAGCATGCACCTTTATGCAGCTCAGGTGCAGGTCGAATAATGGACCAACTGTCCAGGAGGAACGAGTGACGTAATAGTTGCGGGCCGCTGATTGGTCCTCATGATGCAGGTACATTACGTCACAATTAGTTGCGGCGTCAGCTCCAAATATACATCAATGGGTCGATCCACAGAGTAAGACGATTCACAGATTAATATTATTTTGGAAAAGACTAATGTTACAGTTTACAATCCCGTGATCCCAGCATTGATTATGCTTGTTCATTGTACTACAACGCAACGCACGAAAAGCACCATATTATGGTCATGCGTAATTTACTAATGATTGTTTAAAATGTTTGTGGCCAATTAAAATACTATAAAAAAAACATTGAACATCTTTCAAATTACTAAGAAATACCACCCGCGTCCCCTTTCTACACCAAACCCTAATAGAACAATATAACATCATGATCATACACATGTTTCTCACGAGTTCTATGTAGTATGATATCACATAACAAGGGTGTACATACAAGACAATGTTACCCCTTAGTAAATAGATAAGGCATGAGTGTAACTATGGATGACTTTAAATGTAGGATTTATGAAGATGGCAAAGCCACCTGATGGGTATTGTATTTAAAGCTTTTTATTCAACATAAACATTATCTCAAGTACACTGTTCTCAGTCTGTGCTGATTTAATGATATAGAAAAGATAGGGTAAATAGGCAAAAAGATGTACTTATGGCGAAGTGTGACTTTAGCACAATCCATTGAGGAGTTCAGACCAACTTTTGTCCAGTGCCAATAAATATATAATTTAACTGCCTTGAACAGCGCTGTTAAATGTTTGCGCATTGGCCTTCTTCACACATTTTTGCATGGACATATATTTGTGCACCAATAATCCCTGCTATATCAACAATGACACAACTTAAACACACTTTGAATTTGCGCACATGTGTGAAAATTGCGAAAATAACTACTTTTACAGAATTCAGGCCTGTTCTCTAAGTGTGCTGAGGTGGGAGCCAGCCACAGCCAGCAGATTGACAGGTGTGTCAAACTCAGTGATCCTCCCCTCGTCTAGTATCAGGATTCTGGAAAATAATATTGAGCGTCAGTTAGCCCTGAAATATCATGACAAGATCAGGTTTAGTACTTTGTTTAGGTTGCCACTTACCTAGCCAGTGAAATATTCATATGAAAGGAGACCTTTATGTCACTTATTTTGTATGATTTTTGGTGTAATAAAGGATTAATGGCTGAGATTGAGGGTTGCTTGTGCACTGTTTGGTGTAAGCCGAAGTCGAGGAATTATAAGGGCTGTAATTATAAGGCCTGTAAGAATACTTAGAAATAAATAAATGATATGTTCAAGCCTTACCGGTCATACTCCATGATAGTATGTAGTCTATGAGCTATAGTAATAATTGTACAGTTGGTAAAGCAGGACTTGAGGGTTTTCTGTATGAGCGAGTCTGTGTGTACATCCACCGATGCGGTAGGTTCATCTAGTACTAGAATCTTAGTGTCCCTTAGTAGAGCTCGGGCTAGGCAGAGCAATTGCTTCTCTCCCACACTAGAGGTGACAAGAACAGAACAATGGTTTGTTGATGATTCGTATAATCAGTCAAATAAATGTGTGATGCGACCAAACAAATTGCGAAATCTACGTATAACATTAAATACAAAGTATATAACATATACAAAGCTTGCATAAACATAAATAACTGTTAACCCTTGAAGAGACTACAGAATAGGAATGGACCCATATACAAGTATAGACTGTGGCGATCGCCTCTTTGCCTTGTCTCTTGCCTTCGACGCGGTATTTTACAGTAATAGTGGGTATAACAGGTGCAGTTGCTCACTCCTGTAATTATCACACCCCATCCTCCCATATGACAATATAGCCCACACCAGCTTACTGTACATAACAGGTGGAGTTGCTCACTCCTGTACAAATCACACCACATCCTCCCATGTGACAATATAGCCCACACCAGTTTACTGGACATAACAGGTGGAGTTACAATATACCCCCACAGTTTACTAGAGAAACAATATATTTCATCTTTGATATATCTCGTTCAATTCATTATAGACTCTGTTTATTATAATTATATGGACATTTGTTTTAACTTTTCCAAACTAAAAGAGATGAATAACCGGAATGAGATTCAAAGTTCCAAAGGGTATGATGATGAACTTACCTAAAATTATCTCCATTGTTTCCACAATGAGTATCTAAAGATTTAGAACTAGCGATCAGTAAAGGTTTCAGATGAGCTTGTTCTAGAACCTCCCAAATTCTGGCATCGCTATAGCAACCAAATGGATCTAAATTGTCTCTGACACTTGCACTGAACAACACAGGGTCCTGTGTGATCAGAGTGACCTTTGACCTCAGTTGTTTCAGACTGAGCGTAGCTACATTGACGTCATCAATCATGACCTTCCCAGAGAGAGGTTCTAGTATGCGAAGAAGGGACAACATAAGGGTTGACTTTCCAGCTCCTGTTCGTCCAATGATTCCAATCTATTTAAATTTATAAGGCCAATAATTAGATTAGATTTAATTGAATAATAAATTAAATAATAATATAAATAAATGACAAAAAAGGAAACATTTTGGTAAAAAGGAAATGCAACAATGATAGGTATCAAAAGCTTGCCCAGTAAAAGATGACAAAACCATAATGCATTTTGAATAGCAATTTGCAATGGATAGGGGAAAATAGGGGGTCTGATTAAAGTAGGGAGGGGGAGGGAAGGAGGTATCAGGCCAGTGGACGGAACTACTAATGAGTGTCAATTTAGGATTGGCTAAATGATGGTGACTAGCGGTCCTAGCCTCATTCTCATGTGTGTATTGTATGTAACCCTTATACTGATTGGCCCCTGGATATTTTTTCTTCTTTTTGGATGAATTTTATTCAGGTTGGTAAAACCGCATGGCCGTAATTAATGTAGCTCGGGTCAGACCCGGTCTTCCTCCGCACCCGGAATTTTTAGTTATTATATTTGGAAGAAATAATCAGTGTGTGCGGTCATCAAATAAATTTCATACACAAGTCTTCTTGAGAAATAGAGACAATAATGGATAATGAGATGGAAATGGGTGATATTAATGTTGATATAGTATGACGGATGATTGGTCAAGCCAGGAGGTACCAATCAGGCCTATCTATTTTTGATTGACCACAGTATAAATAACCTGAATAAAATGGATTCAGTCTCTTCCTTCTCGGTTCTGAACTCGAAAGCATTATAACTCTATCTGTGTTTGCATTGATTTATTTCTCGCCCGGCTACCGACCCCAATGTTTAGTTGAAGAAACACCTACAATAGGGGCCTTCACGAATAGGTTGATGACAAACTTTGCAGTGAACACTATGCCCCGGGGACGGGACTAGCTGCGGGCGCCTTCCCCATCAGCTAATACCTTCACTATAGGTGTCAAACTTTGCCTCCTTATTCTAGGAATACAATTTGCTTTGTGGCTGGATAGCTGTTCCAGGATTATCAGATCACATGTTGACAGTAGTTTTGCCTAAACTTAAGTAGATTTTACCCGCTAGATCTTATAATAATAACAACTTTTGTCAAGTGAATCTATCAAAACATAGGGTGGGAAGAAGCATGCACACAGGGAAGGGTGTGCAGGCAGAGGACGGGGCAGAGGAGCGGGACGAATGTACACACAGAGACCATGCATAGACTTGCAGTATGCCTCTAGGGGGTCAGAACTAGTGTGAGTGTACAGTGCGTTGTATATATAGAGAGAGGGACTGTGCAAGTCTGGTGACCAGCTGGTCACTGGTGGTATGGTGTGTGCTGCCCCTCTCTCCCTCTCTGGGCCTTCCCCGCTCCCCGTCTCAGTGTACAGCTAGGTGCCCGCATTCCAGCCACCACTGGCCAGTAATGACCTGCGCAGTGAGAGTATCTTAGCACGTCCGGTTACCTCTACAATAATTTGTGATACCCCCTATTCTTCAATGTAATGAGTGGAAAATTGACTGGTCGGAAGAAAACGACTTACCTTTTCAGAAGGTCTGATGCTGAAGCTGACGTCTTTCAACACAGGATTAAGGTCAGGCCTGTATCGTGCGGTGAAATTAATAAATTGCACTCTGCCCTCCTTTGGCCAGGAATTAGGTACGGGCGAACTCCATGTGCTTGTCTGTTGTAAAGGTATACATATACATCAATTGACAGCCATAATACAATTGCTCCAATTGTTATGAAGGTGTTTGAAGATAATGTGATAATATTAACGTCAATTAAGAATTAGACACGGACGTTTTTGACAGGAGGGGGTAGGCTAAAGGTGCTATATCAAAGACCTAATTTGAAATTCTGATTTCCAATACGATAATTAGACAATGCAGTATCATCGTAATTTCAGTGCTATAACCTATCATTTCCAAATTTCAGTGACAAGTGGATTTAATATTCCCTTTTTCAACTTTCAGCTACCATTGTTTGTTAACGCTGTTTACAACTTATATTTAGATAAATAATACAAATAAATATGCGTGTCGTTCTTTTACTCCTTATCCAGATATTTGAGAATTGCTGAATGATTTTTGATAAATGTAATTCCTAGTATGCATTCTGGGGATGTTGTTGTATAGCATTGAAAGTTTAAAATATGGAAGACAGATTGTACTAAAGATACTAGGTGCTATATTGGTTGATATTGAGACTGCCAAACTGTATCTTTCATCTTTTGTATGTTGAGGAATCATGGCCCATGCAAAAACCATTTTCGCCGAAAATAAACACAAGCTTATGACCGCCACCCATACCTCTATAACAGAGAACCTATATATGACCAAACTTCATCCAACGCACTTTTCTCACTTAATTCGATCTTAGCCCCTCTAATTCTTTGACAATTTAAATCGAAAGGGAATTGCATATGAAACTACATGTGTGAGTTTAAAAGAAAACTGAGCTCCAGATGTGAAGATATAGGTGAAATAAATAAATAAAATGACTCAAAAATGTGACAAATATAAAAAGGCTGTCTGCTCTGGGACTCGAACTCACAATCCTGCTTGGAAGTCCAAAGCTTTAACGACTAGGCTATAGGGGAATATGTGTAGGATAGAGGACGAGATGCTGTACTCTTAGTGAATAGGACGTGGCTGAGGCGCAGCCGAAGCTACGTCCTATTCACTAAGAGTACAGCGTCGAGTCTTCTAGCATGCTTATCCTACAACTTCAATTGTTTGTTATGATTGTGGTTACCAAATCCCCCCTACCACCCAACCACCCTACCACAACTACCCGATCCATGATCAGTATTGCTTTGAGATATATGGTCCTATATATTGTACATTTCCTCACTTTCACTGATACATGGCTTATAGTGAATAGCCAATATTTCTAAACAAGTGCAAGGTCTGTAGAGTTATAGGTGAACGTGACAGGTGTATACAGTTGAACTCCCTTGTTACAGCCAGACAGTTTCAAACATACTATAACCTCTGTACTGGTCATGTTCTCTAACTCCCTTCCACTTGTATTACTGGATATATAATAGTTCTGCAACCTACCATCTATAGCATAATCCAAACTATTGTCTCACTTTATTTCCCTCAATAAACCCAACGTCCAAGCTGCATTAATAATTAGAGTAGATATAGGTCTATATTGAATTTGGCTTTGTTGTCTAAGAAATAACATATTTACCAATATGATAGCATATCAAATCTCACAAACTCGATGAATTAATATAAAAGAGATAAATAAAGTATTCATATATCCAAAATTCGTGCCGGAGCCAAAGAAACGGACAGGAGAGGATATCACTTCTAACACAGCATACTCATTTTGTTTATAATAAACTCAAAATCAAATTCTAAATTTCTATTGATTAATTATTTGGTTTTTCATTACTCAGTTTTTCTGCATCTGAGAGGACTCTTAGGAGCGGACTCTTTCATTAAAGAGTCCGCTCAAAAGACTCAAAGACTACACCTGGAATTCAGGACTGTACTCTTCTAGCATGGGAGTCCACCCAAGCCAATGCTGGGGAATAGGGGCACCACAGCAAGTATAGGATAAAGAAAGGGTACATGCATATAAGCAATTACATTGATTCATCACAATTAAGGTTTACTTAAGTCCCCCATTGTCCTCATGAGGATTGGGGAGAATGGGGGAAATACAGATCTATGAAAGTCCCTCTGTTTGACTTAATAACTCAAACTATATCATGAAAATATATCTTGCAACTGCATTCTATTTTTATGATAAGCGAATGCAGGACTAGTTTTGCACGCTTCCTGGACTCTTTCATGATAACAGCATTATATTCAAAGTATTCGTGAATTTTAAGGAGGTAGAATCAGTGCAAGGGTTAAAAACGAATTATTGAACGAATCCACAGGTCCACGAAAGAAAGAATGGAAAACATTGCTTATGATAATTGCATACTCAAATAAAAGTCTATAAACCAAGAGATCCCTGAAGCAAAAATACATGTATAATTAACAGGAAAAATTAAGTAGGCTTAGTTAACAATTTGGAATAAGGTTAAGTAGATTAAAACACAACTAGGAAGGAAGCCAGGTGTTGAAAGATAATCCAAATTAAATGGAACCCTACGTATAATTTGGATATGTATAAATGTTGATGTACCCTCCAGACACGGTAATATTGTATGATCTTTTGAATAAATATATTTGGGGGAAAAAATAAGGATTTACATGTACCTCCTCCTTGATACTTGTCCCCAAGACCCTCTCCACAGCAACCAAGAGTCGTTCAATCTCAGCTGTACGATGTAACATCGCACTTAACCTATAGGACATCTACAAGGTAAACAAATTCATGAACAAATAACAAATCTTAGTCACTGCCTTGGACAGTCCAGGAGCTATTGACTATTTAATTCTACATAGATGTGTGTACATCCTATTGGCTGAGAGGTTTGGGGGCTATAGTAGGGTGCATTTCATCAGCCCCATTTTATTTGGGGGGAAGTATGTTTTGAAGATTGATTC
Organism: Sthenelais limicola; assembly: GCA_942159475.1. Taxonomy (NCBI): domain Eukaryota; kingdom Metazoa; phylum Annelida; class Polychaeta; order Phyllodocida; family Sigalionidae; genus Sthenelais; species Sthenelais limicola. The sequence continues at coordinate 136,191,714 of OW804095.1, read as the reverse complement.
CTATACAGAATTTTACGCTCTTTCATTTGAAATGGGTCCAACCAACCTCTGGGAAATGTGGGACTTGGTCACCATGGCAACCAAATGGAAAATAACCACCAAAATGGAATGTTTTGGGTACAAAATGAGAAATATTCCATTTGTATTATCATGCTGCATATCAAATCGAAGCATTCTTAAAGACGAATCAAACTGTGTTCATTAATTTGGTCTACGAACGTTCTGGTAACTATAGCAACCTCTGAAAAATTAATCATTTTGGGACAAACCGATGATATCTGACCCAAAATGACTATGGAAACTGCCAATTTTGATAATGTTTGCAGGGTAAAGAGCGTAAAATTCTGTATAGGAATCAATCTTCAAAACATACTTCCCCCCAAAATAAAATGGGGCTGATGAAATGCTCCCTACTACTACGCCCTTTCCTGCAATGAGTGACATGATGCATGCAGTACGTGGGCACACACAATGTCACTGTGCCAGAAATTTGTAAAATGATCAAGATATCAGGCACTCCCAGTCTCTCACACCAACCAATACACAATGAAAACCGTCAATTAATCAATCAACAAAATGCACACAAGTTTCAATTATTATGCCTAACCATACATAAATGCATTTTGGAATAAAGCACTGTGTAGATATAGGATTTTGTAACGTTTGTTGAGCTTCATGCGAATATCTGTGTATCTGAAATTGATGTCAATAAAAATAAAAAAAAAAGAAAAGCGAGTTAACCTACCGCAGCAGTATTGAAAATGAGGGCAGCAGCAAAGCCAGTGGGAATGGCTTCTCTGTAGAGCACACACATCACAGCTGTGAGGAAGTTGATGAAGGCGGCCATGTTCATGGAAGTCATGCGAAGGAAACTAAGAGAAAAATATTGAGTTAGTAGAAATAATCATTCAAGCTGTCTTGTCAATTCCTTTTTTTTGTACTTAATATGCTTCCAATAGTTCACTCTATATATGGTGGGCTTCGTCAGGGGAACTAATAGAAAAATGGACATACTACATGTATTTCTATACTCCTTATTTAAAACTGCATTTTCATCTATTCTCAGCTTTCTATTAAATGTCTTCTATTTTGGGGGGATGTTCCATAAATGATCATGTTTCATCAATTCTCAGCCATTAGATCCCCCAAAATACTACATACGTAGTTCTCTCTTGGTCATAGATTGCCCAAACTCCCTTTTTTTAAATTACAAATGTTTGAAATGTATTAGCTAGACCTTGTCATATGGTAACTAGTTCAGAAACAAATGTTTACTTATTACAAATTATTTCTCCACTGTAACCAACATCACTTAGGACTAGATCTCTAGCAGAACAATAACTTCCAAAGATTTCTTTCGGCTTATCCAAATTAAAATTATTTGTTTGCTATTTCCTGTAGTTAAGAAACCTACTGAAAGACCTGGGATTCATTTCAGAAGTATGCCTCCTATTATGTTCAAATAAAAAATATCTTGAATTGTAATAATAATCTATAACACAACTGAGGTGTATAATTATTGTAGTGCACCTCATACTACCTTTGGGAAGAGGAAAGAAAAAAAAACTCCACTTTGGCTAAAAGATAAAAGAGAGCCAGTTAGCCCTGTATTGCACTAACTTTGTACTCGCAGCTATATGCCAATATGGCCGGCAGTACTTGTCCACCTGTTGATAGAAGCACTTCCGGATGTAGTGGCTCCTCCTATAGGCATGTATAGACACTATTCCCTGCATGCATTGTGTGAACTGTGAGAAGGCAAAGGAGCGGTTCACTCCATCTATACGCATGAGATCTTTGTTGTACGGAGTATAAGGCTTCTGTGAATAAATAAATGAGTTCCAGGGACTCAGTTACTTATTTATGTCTTCATTGATGTCTATAACATGGACAACAAACACCAGCTCTTGAACATTTCCCCTTTGGAAGTACGCATAATACTATAAATGCTTACTATATAGCAAGTAATAGGGTTAATTTAGACTTAAGAAATCCCCAAATAAGGAGCCACCCGATAGAAGAAATTTGAAGGTTCTGCTTCCCAGATCAGCAAAGATCACAATAATTCTATTTTGTACAAATGGCAAATCCGGTAGAATAAACTACCCACTGAAGATCACAAATCCGAGGACAGGTGAATAGTATATGAAAAAGGCCCTTTCAAGGTATGGGAATGTCTGAGAAGGGGCTTTGTATATAAAGTCTGCCAGAGTATAGCATAGGTAGGGCCAACCAGATTCAAGTTATGACAGTCTCTAATCCCCTACAGAGTCAAAAATGAAGCTCAAGGGCACAGACCGCTAAATTGAATAAAAATGATCGGCTTTTAAGGCGACAGACCCCCGATAAACTTGTCGAACCAGGATATTTAATGGTGCTTTCTAGCTTCACAATCCAGTGTCGATCAACAAGGGTTTAAGGCAATAGACCTCCAATAAACTTGTCAGAATAGGACATTTAATGGTGCTTTCTAGATATAGATTCCGTCATAACTTGAATCTGGTTGCCTGTGCCTATGCTACAGTAAATTATTTTTTTTCTTTTGGAGTGATTTCTTTGCTCCAAGAAGCTAATTAAAACAGAGAAACAAGTCTTAAAAGACACTTAAAAGGTATATTTCTCTCGTTAAAACAACTAATCTTACGAAATAGAAGTTGTTTTCATTTCCTAGACGTTTTCTTGGCCTTACCTTGAGCAAAGGGAAAAAGACTATTATAGGAATAATTATCAGTAAAACCACAGGCAACTTCCAGGATATGAGAATTAGAGCGGTGATGATGCGAGGTAGGGAGCCTAGGTACACGATGATCTCTCGTGCAAAGGTTACGTCAATGTCATTTATGTCACGTGTAAACCAGTTGATGATGCGTCCACTAGGGGTCGTGTCAAAAAAGGAAGGCTTGGCGTTGAAGACCTTTGAGATAAGGTTGCCATGGAAGATGGATGACGCAGCCAGTGACCCAGCAGCAAGGGCTACCAGCGCTATCATCTCTGATACACCTGAAAGGGGGATATTTTTTTTATTTTATTTTTTTGAAAGGGGGATATTGTTTGATTGTTTTATCAAATGTGATGTGCTACAGGAAAATGAGTCACGTGGACATGAATCCCATTCAGGAATATAGCTGAGCAGGAGGGGGCGTGGCTTCAATCTCTGTGTCATCCCAGTGACCATGACAACCTGGACTATCATCCAATCAGACTCATCCATTTGTGTGCCTCAAATGGAACATGTAAACAACGGTCACTTTTGTATAGCCACTGGACAGATAAGGTTACATATTTATTTCCATTATTCATGTTATGTCAATTAATCTCTTATTGCATTTATGCATATAAACATTAATTCTCTCAACCCCCGCCCCCTCTCAGTCTATAAGTAGCAAAAAATCGCAAAAAAATACAATCCCACATGAAAAGATGAGATCAAGCTGATTCCAATGATGGTAAACATTTAGGGATCTAATAAGTACTTTTATATGATTTTATGCATGTGTGAGGTCATCCTAAGGAATATATCAAACTACTTTATAATGATTAACCTCTCATTTTCCCCTGACATCACACATTATATTATATGTGATGTTTAACAAGGAAATGAGCCACAAGTCGCAAAAAATGAATTTTGAGATATCATCATGATATTTGAAAAGATGAGATCAAGCTGATTCTAATATGATAAACATGAAGGACATCTAAGAAGTGTGTCTATTTTGTATGTTTAATATATTCATGTTTGAAAAAAGTACGCAAAGATATATTCAATCCACAGTCTTGAAATTTGGGACATCTATTCATGCTACTAACAGCACCTGACCTCCCATAAATGGGAGATTCCAGCAAAGAGAACTTGTGAATAAATCCCTTTGAAAAATATCTTTTTTGCGACTTGTGACTCATTTTCCTGAAACACATCACATATATATGTGTTGGGGAAATGTGTAGTGTTCCAGGCACTCACCTGAGGAGAAACCCAGGAGGAAGAAGCCAGTCTGTCTATAGTTGTTGTTGAGCTGGCCGACTGTAGCATTGTTCTTCCACTCATTGCTCCAGTTTGTGGCCCACATCGAGTTCTCCAAACGAAGAACTGCCATCAGTACCATGAAGAAGATGATCACTAGAAGACGATACCACCCAAAGGCCTTGTGATAGAGGTAGAGGATAGAGAGGCTGGTCTGTGGGAAAAGTAACATCAGAATATTGCATTCTCAGCGGCATTTTCTTTTATTCCAACAAAAAAGCCTTACCAAAGGTACTCATATTATGACTTGTAGGACTAAGATTATCAATATGCTGCTGGTGTTTCATATTTGTATCAAAATATGAAGTTGAATCAGCCAGGGAAAACAAATGAACGATAATAAGTGAAGCCACCACAGGAAAATATATCGAAAATGTGGCCTTTTACGAAGCCCTGCAGAAAAAACAACCGGACATAATGCTCTAAAATTGTGATCAAATGACTTTAAGATGGGCCAGAAAGGAACGGAAGAAAAAGAAGAAAATCTTTGACAAATGTTTACTTAGAGTGTAAATTTAAGTACACATTAGAAATGATTTCTCATAAGTTCTATACATAATGATTCCTAGTCCGTCAAGTCATTACTGAATAAGAGAAATTGCAATGCATGCACGATCTGACATTGAATAATGAAATTACCTTCTCTCTTGGGGACGTCTCCTTTGTCATGAGTGAACCATTCATTGGGCAAAATCCTCCATTTTTTAATTCTTTCTTTTCATTTACAGTAGGCTCCTCTAAAAATCATGAAAGCATATTTGTGATGTGTTACAGAAAAATCAGTCTTAAAGACCTAGTCCACTAAGCCGATTCTCATACTAGTTAGCCCCGCAGAGGACCCTTTTCCACTAAATTCCATGAGAATCACATGAGAATCGGCTTAGTCTTTAAGTCTAAAAAGATTTTGAGATCCCATCATATCTAAAATATACCCGATAGCAGTGATCTTATTTCCGCCTGAATTAGCAGAATTTTCTAAATGTATAGAGCCGTGTAGTGTACATTTTGTGATGCCCTTAAAGGGTCATAAAAGGGCTTAATGGTCTCTTGTGGGGTAGTAAGATGGGGCCATTACATTTAAACAATAGCAAATATGTTGATTTTCTCAGAATCTATTAGGGTTTAGTGACCCTTTAAACCCTTCATAGAACAATTACCTTTTATATTCCTAAGCACAGTATTGTGATGGTTGTTTAGGAATGGCTGGGTTCTCCTGAGGTGGGAGTGAGAGCCTGCAGCCTTGATCTGCCCCTCGTGCATAAGTACCACCCTGTCCACTTGACCCAACCACTGAAGGGCATGCGTCACCAGCAGGCGGGTCTGAAAGGGCAGTTTTAAGGGCATTTGTTTATTTAGAATTTGTACATAGCATGGCTATATGTAATGTGTTTCAGGAAAATGAGTCATAAGTCGCAAAAATAGATTTTGAGATGCCATTAAATTTGAAAAGATGAGATCAAGCCGATTCCAATGATAGTAAACAGTCTAATAATCCAATAAGTATTTCTAGATTTTAAGGTTGATATTTTTATTTGGGAAAAAGTTTGCAATATTTCTGTGGGGTAGTAAACAGTAAAGTAACTAAATATACTCCATATAAGGACCTTCAAAACGAAAGGATTATTACATACATTGTCCAGAGATTTTATACATCGATCGATATATATAAGTGATAAGCTCCCCAAAGATCAGAACATTCCAATAAAGTGCTCTTGTAAAATAAACACTATGAAAAATAATATTTTTGCGACTTATGACCCATTTTCCTTTGACAAATGGCACATAATAAAGTGAGGCCATAAACATAGTCGGATATGGGCTCATGACATGTAAAGCATTTACACAATGGTCTTCCGCCCACTGCTGTGTCTATCTAAGTCTAATCATACAATTTTTAATTGAAAATGGACCGACATTAGTCTACACAATCAATAAATGAATGATTAGAAAATGAGGTGAGTGAGACAGTATGGTCAGCAGGAAGATACATTTTGACTCATTCTGTCGCTTGGTTTTAGTATGATTCTTTAGTATGGGTTTGCACAGGCAACAGATTCTAACTCATTATTTCTTTGGGGATGTTGAAATATAATTTCTTTTTTATCGGAGAACCGACTTTGAGATGTTTTTTTCGGTGAAAGGCCCCAATACCTCTCTCTTGAAAATGTGTTTTATGGGTTCCGAACAAATTATAAATATCTTGCACAATCATCTTTCAGTTCAGCATTGTTTCATGCAGTAGGAATCGAAGATGCTATAAACCAAATGTAATAATATATTGTACGTTGTATATTCCTCAATTGAGTTTAGATGAAACTAACCTATTGCTGATATTTGGGTTTCTCCTGTATCCAAAGGCTAGTTCATATACATAGAAAGCGTCTCTGATATGAATTTTCTATATTGTGTATCCATGTGTTTTTAACGATTTCAGTAATTTGGGTGGAGGTGGCATTATATGTATGTAACACATGTATTTCCGAATCAGCGTTATCCACACTAAATATTTGTTGTGTACGACATGCAATGCTCCGCACATAATTCTAAGAAACATGTTATTGGCTGCATAAACAGGGCTCTAACTTCCATTCTCTTGCTCTAACTTATATTCAGCACAACGATTATTATAACAATACCACTATTATAACTAATATAACTTATATAAGATATATAATTGCAGTTCACAAACGTAATAAAATAACAAAGATTATAAAGGAACCTGTGGTTCAAAACATTGTTTTACCTGTGCCTCCTCTGTATGCTATTCAAATACAATATCATATTCCCAATAATTTTGAGAACTTGGAAAAATGTAAATTGATCATAAATAATAGTCCAGATTGTAGATATTATGACGACTTATAATAACAATAATAAAGTAGTTCTTTGTAAATGAGTAGTTGATACAGATCGGAGTTATACATCAGATCGAGATCTGGTCTTCCAGTGCATGTCATACTAATTTTGAGTGAATAGCTAGTTTGAGGCATACTGTTTTTTTAGTACTTACAAGTATCATATGTAACCATATATGGGTCAGATTTTCAGAAAATGTACAATTCAACTTGGCCAATCTTCTCAAATAACCCAAATTTCAGACGAAAATAAAGTTCAAAATACAGTTCAACCTAACCAAATAGATTGCTAGAATCAATGCAATGCCAAATATTCTCGAATTTACCTAGTATTGACCAAATTGCAGCCTCATTTTGCAGAATTTACTAAATGTGTACAACTGCCAATTGTACATTTTCTGAAAATCTGACCCATATATGCCCGATATAGTCCTTACCATATGCTTAGGGAGGTTATTACTCCTTTTAGTCTCTGCTTAAAGTGGTTATAGCCCCTGGAGCATACTCCAGGTAGGGACTACTAAGATTAAATAGTCCTTACCTTGTGCTTGAGGATACCTCTTGGACCGATGATCCTGTTGAATAGATGGGCCGCCACTTGGGTATCTACTGCACTGAGTGTGTCGTCCAGCAGGTAGATATCTGCATCAGCATACACCGCCCGGGCCAGGCTCAACCTGTGCCTCTGACCTCCACTCAAGGTCACGCCCTGTAACACAAACACTTCAGTCAATCTCTTGTTTATGGATAGCCAGAAGTCTCAGTGGTTCTTCATTGGATTCAGGATTCGGCCGATGGGGTGTGTGTGTGGGTGAGTGTGGGGGAGGGGGCAGTAATGACAGTAATCCATCAATTAGATTTATATATTCTGTTATTCTGTCACCCTAATACAATAACCCTGATTTGAAGTCCCATTGCCTTTACTGTACGTCTCATACTTTAACACAGGCCTTTACATATGAATCTAGGTTTCTAAACAAAGCAGATATTATTTGCATTTGATTCGTCTCCAACAGAGACAATAATTGCACACAATACATAGGACAACAATAAATAGTACGTGCAAAAATGGTGTTAAAATAGGATCCTCTGAACAAAACTGAACCGTCTCTGGCAAGAAATCACAATGTGCAAATGCACTCAAGGCATATTTTGTGCAGTACGGTACGCTGTGCATAGAAGGGGGCCTTTAAGCAGTGTTTTCAACTTGTGAAATACATTTAAATACATGTTTAACTCACCCTCTCGCCCACTTCAGTGAGTTCTCCAAGGGGAAAACTGTCTATATCCGGTTTTAGTGCGCATGCGTCGATGATGTCATTCAAACGCGTTGGATCATAGTGCTGCCCAAGGAGAATGTTCTCCCGTATAGTGTCGTTCATAATCCAAGGTTCTTGCTGACATAAGGCCACGCTACCCTAGATGGAATTATGGCGATGCCTTATTATAGCTACATTCTCTGTTATTACAACAAAAACAAAATACCGGTAGATCAGACCAAATTAACTCAAATTATGACTTATAGAACAGACTTTATCAAATATTCTGGTGCTGTTATGTAAGAGCGATGTATACAAGACGAATTGTCTGAGAGAAAATGGCCGCTACTGAGCAACAATAAGTGAAGCCACCAGGTAAGAATTTTGGCGGGTCTCCGAAATATAATTGTGAACTTTTATGAAGCCCTGCGGCAAGAACAACATCACAGAATCCTCCAAAGTTTTGGTCAAATGACTTTTCATTGGACTTTTCATTGGTTGGAAAATAAACTTAACAACAATACGACAATCTTGAGTCTTTTCCCACTGTTAACTGAGAGTACAGCTTTAAGCTTACTGTGTAATAATCTATTAAGTGGGTATGATTTTCCTCGACAGAAATGCATTCCGATGGGTAGGAAACAAATGGGGTAAATTCCATGATACGGTAAATACACCAGCTTTTAAATGCAATCAACACTTACACTTAAAGACCTGCTGCCTGTGACTGTGTGCATCTCCCCAAGTACAGCACTGAGGAGAAGGGACTTGCCGGATCCCACAGGTCCAACAATAGCTACCAACTCGCCTTTAGCAATATTCAGGTTTATCCTGCACAAAAAGAGCATCACTCCATCAAGAACATATCAACAAAAATATCAACATTTCAAAATATTATATTTTATCTTTATCAAATTAAGAAGACCATTATCATCATCCATCATCAACAAATTTCATTCAATTAAAAGGTATAGTCTCAGTTAACATCGCTAAAACTGGAGATTTCTATTTTTTGTACCAATCCTTTCTAAAAAGCCACTTGACCGACCAAAATTCTGAGGATTTTAAACGGCAGAAGCGGAATAATGAACGGAAATTCAGTTCTATAGGTGAAACAATGAGTAAAATTTGATAAGATTTTGTTTGTCATAATAGCTGAGAATGCAGCTTTAATATCTAAATAGACCTTTAAATCTTACCTTTTCAATAGGGGGATTTCCTCCTGCTGGGAAAACGAGCCATCGGTAATAAGCGCAGACTTATCTACAATTAAAAAAAATAATTAAAGGAATTACAAATAGAAATTTGGAAATTTCAAGATACACTGGCTAGAAAACCATGTCTAAAATCTTATAAAAAGCAATGGCAATAAATTTCCTCAGAATTTCCTACGTATAACAGCATAAAAGAAGTAATAGACAAATGTAAGGAAAGGGCATTCATATATATGTGCAAAAGTTGACCAAGTATGCGTCATTTTCAATATTAAATCTTTTCATGGCGGAAAATCTGCAAAAACTACCAAGATCCTAAAAAAAACTTGAATATCACCTTTATGGTTGTTATATGGTTCGTTTTCCATATGGGTCTTCTCTTCCATATCAAAATATCCAAGAAGTCTTTTACTTGATATGACTGCCTGAATATCAAGAAAAGAACAATATACGATATTTCAATATATCTAATCACCAACATTGTATGCATTTAGCAATTTATTAATGCGCACTCATTCATTGTCATCAAGATGTATGGAATGGAATGGAAGTACTTTCCTGAGTTTGTATTGTACATTGTGTATCTTTATAAATACTAAATGAGATGAAGCTATAGGTGACATCACGACTGTATTATATTTTAGATGCTACTTAGCAATTGTAATATATATTGTTAGTGACCGATAGGTGGCCTGTACCGGCTATTCACCCAGGGGCCTGTTGCATATGATGTGTTACACTAAAATGAGTCACAAGTCGCATATATTTGAAAAGGTGAGATCAAGTAAGTTCCAATGGTGGTAAACTTAAGGACATCTAATTAAGTACTTCAATATTTGTGTATGCATGAAAAACAAAATTAGCTATATTTCTGTATGGTCAATCACTAGTAAAGTAGTTGAATATACTCTTTAAGATAACCTCAGATATGCATATTATATATTCAATAATTATAGTCTTGAGATTTGATACATGTTTGATGCATGTTGTTGTGCTACTAACAACTCTAAATACTCCAGAAATGGAAACATTCTGAGCAAGGATTCTTGTTGGAATAACATTTGAAAAATATAATTTTCGCGTCTTATAAGTCATTTTCCTGTGACACATCACAGGAGTACTAGTCGAAGAGCCAAACTATGAGTAGTCAGATGGCATCTAAACTTAGTTCAGGTCTTTCAGTGCATGCCTTAATTGGAGTTGGCTAAAGTGGTAAAATATAAAAATACAAAGAAACGTGTACCTGGTTATAGCTAGCATAGAAGCTGGGGAACCTTTGGAAATGGAATGTAAGAGTCTCAGCAGCCAGCATGGTTACAAAGATCTTCTCTGCTGTGATGATATTACTCTTGTTGAAGAACGTGTAGACGAAAAACATTGCAGATATAACCTGGAGGGGGGAGAAGAAAGAGATTATGTTCAACGGACGGTTATGAGCAAGTACCGATGTAAACTCAAATCTGATCAGGGCCCCTTTGAATAAGCATCTGTATTGGTTCTGTATTGGCTTTTTGTTGGTTCTGTATTGGTTCTGTATTGGTTCTGTATTGGTTCTGTGTTGGTTTTGTGTTGGTTCTGTATTGGTTGCGAAATTTGATGGATGAAATACCCCATTTGAAGTTCCTGTACACAGCCCACGTAAATAACTATGCATGCAAATTAAAAACAGTTATGACACCCACTGGTCACAGCACTGACCAATACAAATTGTTCTAGAAGTGTGAACAAAGTAAATATAAACTAAAGTAAAGTAATTCAATTCAATTCAAAGCATTTTGTATTTATACGAGGACGGTGTACAGAAAAGAGACCCGCATCTGAAAGTGAGTTCCCGGTCTTCCATAGATAGAACACAAAGGTGTAGGACGTTAGGTGTAAATTATTTACCAGATTGGGACTCATTCCCATCAACGTTTTGGCAAATGCTTCCATGTTCCTAGCCTTCAAAGTACAGGCAAGCTCTTCTCTCCGAATCTCATTCACCCTGTCCTTAAAGGAGTCCTCCCAGGCGTTAAGTTTCAACACCTTCAATATAAAGGGACATAATAAGACTACAGTAAATATCATGAGGGTATCTATGTGTTAGAATATGCATGATTGGCATTTAAAAGCCTCATTTGATCGGAATTTTGGTTCTTCCTTGCTTTGGTCGGTATATTCAAGATACCAAGTTGCAAGATACCAAAAATAGCATTGTATACATTGCAAATTCCTTCCCACCTTGGATAGGATGGGGTATAATGAATAATTGTATCTCACCTTTATTCCCTGAAGAATACTCTGTAGCAGATTAACCCTTTCCGTACGTTTGTCTGTAGCCTTTTTCTGTGAATGATGTGTTAATGACATGTTAATAACGCATTTTATATTATAATAATGAACATAAGAAGAGCAAGTATATCATGGGACATAACCTATAAGCAAATAAACCACCTTCATCACTTGTGAAAGACAGAAGGGCAACACACGAGAATGCCTTCTGAATTCATAACTAATGCTTCAAGACACTGCTAAGCCCCAATATGCACACAGCGATTAGTTTATTTCGTAATTTTTTCATAACACATTTTCACCTCCTCCCCCAGGGACTAGTGGAGGAACAGCCGTAGGTGCCGAGGTGATCCAGGCAATATTAGAAGAACAGCTGTCTTAGCTGAACTTACGGAGGCACTAGTGAAAGAATAGCTGTATGAGCTGAACTTGAGAAGACCTATGATTAGCACAGGTGTGGGCATGCACCCTTTTCCAGGATTATCAATTACTTAATTATTTACTTGTTATACTATGTATTATGAAAACTGGAAAAAAAACTTATCTAGGCACGAGTGACAGAACAGCTGTATAAGGGTGAAATCGCAAAAAAAAAACCCAAAAACATTAGACATTAATTCATTCTTACCTGCAGCTGCCCCATGTATCTTCTCATGATGGCAGTGGAAATGTAGTTGTTGAGCCACATGACAGAAATACCCACAATGAAGGAGACCAGGTCGGTCTTGCTCCATATGATCCACGCACATATCGGAGCAGCGAAGACCAGCTCAAAGCCAAAATTACAGTCGGCAATGACATTACCCAGTGTCTGAGCGTCTGTTGTTAAGTATGTAAGGACATCATTTCCAATTGTCGCACGGGCTCTTGGTGAGAGTTTGAGGTACTGGGTTGTAGAAATAAAGGAAAACACAGGCTATAATTATAGTCATGTATAGTTATACCAAGTGGAAGTCTCTAATCAATTGAGATCATTGACCTATACGGGGTCTTGCCTGTTATGGCATCATGTTAAGAATAATGTTTACCTCCTTGTGTCATATTTATATTAATATTCCAATGTACCTAAATTTTAATTTCTTCCTAGCCATAGGCTTATATCATTACCGTACCTCTTACCTGTGCAATGAAATTTATGTTTACCTTATCCATGACGAGGCCACTAAGTACGCCCTTGAGACGAGAGGTGGCGTAGTTGGTGTTGTAGTAGTAGAAGGCATTCATGCTGTTATTGCCAATACTTAAAAAGCCTAATCTGAAGGCCAACCACACACCAAACCAGACGTCTGAACTGCCACTTTCTAAATAATTTATTAGGGTCCTGTTAAAGAAAGCAGAAGTTGGTCTTTTAAAGGTTTATAGTTTGTTTTGTTTTATTTAAACGTAAAATGGAATTATCTATTTTATGTATGTAGCGTTCTGGATTATTGAGGTTTATATCTTTTCTTCAGTTTTCTAATTTGCTATTTTAGAATTGTAGCATGATACACCCTAATATATATTTTGAGTCTGAAAGTCAGAAAGGTAGGAAGCAAGCTGTATAATGTACTTTCCTGTTGTACATAATTTTGGAAATTATACTGATTGAAATATATATTTTTATCTTATTTTTCATTCATTGATATTGATATCGGAGATTCATTTCTTCCTGCAGAAAAAAAATGTTCTTTTCTTATGAAAAATAAATTCATCAATATAATCATTTTAGCGAAAAATAACAATTGTACATTCTTAGAGAGGCTGAATCACATGCCTGCAATATTATTATAGCGGAATACAAAATTGTTTACTTTTTATTTAATATTTCTATACAGCAAATCCTCAGGTGATGACAATAATTATTGAATGACGTGGCATAGTGTGTACAGGGAGATTACTAATCAACAAGGTGACGTCATTTGCATATTAAAATATGGGCTCACAGGCAATAATTCAATACAGAATAACCATGGTCTTCCGCCGACTGCTGTCTAACTACTTCAACTGGCTCTACTAAAAAATGCTACAAAAACTAATAAGGGATGATATATGGTATTTGTATTGCCATGGCCAATGGTAACTTTGCTTGTACTACTTACATGTTTTAACCACTATGATCTTACTCAGCATACCCAGATTGTTCACGTCTTACCAGATGGAGTACGTGTCTGTTCATCAACCTCTTTTTCTATTACTTGCTTTACTGTTTAGCATTTTATATCAACACCATTATATATTATCATGACCATTTGCTATGTCACTTTATCAGCTATCAAATTATTAGATTTGCCAATACTAGAAGTTCGTTCTCGTTGTCCTTTCTCCTCTTCAATTAATAACAGTTATTATTAATAATTACCAGGGTCATTACAGATATAATTTGTCATGAGAAAAAAGGAGATACTACAACTAATTGGTTGGGTAAGCGAATGGATGATTAGTCGAGTATGATGGTTTTGGGAAACGTGAAGATACAGCATGCCCTTGGTTTGGTTTGGTTAGTTTGTTTCGAGGTAGAGTGGTATTTGGTTAATCTTATATATATATGTGATGCCTTACCGAAAATGAGTCAATGGGTGCCCCCCAAAATGGATTTTGAGATATCATCATATATTTAAGAAGATGAGATCAGGCAGGTTCTAATGATGGTAAACATTAGGACATCTAATCAGTACTTCTGTATTTTGTGTATGCATAGAAAAGAAAATTAGCGATATTTTTAGTTAAATATATACTCTTTTAATAACCTCAGATACGCATAGATATATTCAATACACAGCCTTGAAATTGGTACATGTATTCATGCTACTAGCAGCGCTAAACAACCCAAAAATGGAAAACATTCTGAGCAAGGGTTCTAGTGAGAATGGCATATGAAAAAATATCATTTTTGTGTCTTGTGACTCATTTCCCTGTAACACATCACATAGGATATAAACTTACCCCACTGCTAATACGTGAGTGCTGGAGAAACCAGTAGCAATAATGTGTATGATGAGACCAGAGATGATTGGCCACTGCACTATCTTGAACAGCCCAAGCACCAAGTCCCTGTGTCGGTAGAAATGCGTCCAGGACACTGCACTATTGGAGAAAAAGCATCAGAGTAATATTTCAGTTCTATAATATCTGTGGTTTTATAGATTTTTGTTATTGCAATGTGGTCTAAAGATTGATTATAGCCCTCCATTTGTTTCAGGATTGTAGTATATTATGTTCAATATTATATTATGTCCTTGGGGCAATCCATTTATAATGGTGAGACACCTTTTCACTATTATGCCCGTTGCATAACAAATCCTTATTTCAGATTTTACTTCCTTATCTACATTTCCTTGCTAACCAGAACTTTTAGGGAAGGAATTTCCTATACAGGCAATGCTATTTGAAAAGATGGGATTCCAATGTTAACCTTTAGAATATCAAATAGGTGTTTCTATATATTTTTAAGTTTGAAAAAATAGTTACAATATCATATAATTATTTCTGCATGAATAATCAGTCGTAACGTAACTTTGGGGTCACCTTAGGAACGCATGAATATATTCAATACAGAGTATTGGTATTTGGGGTAGATTTTTCATTTGTGCTAAATTGGAGAAATGGGTGGTCATAGGGCGGCCTAAATTAGAATGTCCTAAAGCTTATTTTCTTTATTTCTATCATAATGCTCAACGATTTAGCTACATTTGACACTTTATTCCAACAAAATCGGACCAGTGGTAAAAATTTTGCAACTTTGCAAGCATTTTCAGAGTTTTACCCTAACGTCCATAGGCCCTTTATAGTTAGAATAACAATATTCCTCATTCTGTGCTTTAAATATATCACATACTTTGAGCATGCTTATTTTTCTGAGTCCTTATATCAAGTTCTTAAGCTATGGGAAATATGATCTGTGAATATGAAACCAGTTTCATTTGGGGATCATTTATGTGGTATGGAATGTTTCTGAAAAACTGCATTTTTGCTCTATATGAAATGTACTTTCCTTTTATTTCATCTCTTGTTTTCTAATCATACTTTTATTAACTTGTATGGCTTTAATTCATTTCCTGATGTGTTTCGGAGCATATATGCACCTTTTCCAATACCCTTATGTTATAATTGAGTCCACCATGCATCTTACAACTGTGTCTAAAAGGGCCTATGGACGTTATGCTGCTTGTAAGAAATCAGCGAATTTACAATATACCCTCTAAATTGATTACTTCTGGGTTTTTTTCACTACCCTTTCTTAATAAAGTAATTATACCCTAGTTATACTTGTTTGGATATTCAAATTTTGGATTAACATTTTTGGGGGTGTTTTTTTTTTAATTTATTTTTTTATATATTTTTTTAAAACTTCAAATTACCATTGTATAATCCTCAAGATAATAGGTCCTGTGAGTAACTAAAAAAATGCAGGTATCATGGCAATTGTAGTTACAACAGAGGAATAGCTTTTATTTCATGCTTGCCCATGTATAATTTTTCTTGCAGGCCAAGCAGTGAATAGTCCAAAAGGGGCTATGGACGTTATGCTGATAGCTAAAAATTTATGTCATCAAATAGGACATCATTCATCTGGGAAATATATGCATCAAATCATGTGGAATGATTATAAATGATGGGAAACGTATTTCTAAATGTTTTTAATACCAGAAAATCTCAATAGAAGAAACATTTATCTTGACTTCACATAATTTGGAGCAAAAAATTATCATGTTTGAGTGAATTTTTAAACTTTCGACCTCAAAAACATAACAAAATTCATGTCCAATCATATTCAAACAAGCTTCTCCCCACATCTTTACATGCTTCCTTTAAGTAAAACCAGTTACATTCAATTTCAAACACAATATATAGGTACCAGACCACTCAACGCTATCCCTATATGAGGGCCTATGGACGTTAGGCGTATCCCTAACATCCATAGGCCCTCATATAGTCTTCAATTTGCCAATAATTGGCCACTCTATTGGCAACACAAACTTGCCACTACTTCCTGATAGTAGAGGCCTCCTATTATAAGACCTTCATAAGGGAAATAGTGATAGTGAATAGGTAATATGATAAAAGTACTAAAAGTCACTCAAAAAGTATGTCTGTTCTGGGCCAGACATTAATATTAAAAGATCACAGTTTTGGTACTGAACAGGATAATCAATGGATCATTTTTTTGCATGCAAGGTCTCTTATGTTAGGCCCAGTGTGTGAATATGGCTGTCAAAATAATTAATACAAATATTTCGGGATTTATGCTCCAAAACATACCAAAAGAAAGTAAATGACTGGCCCTAACGTCCATAGCCCCTAGATTTAGACCAAGTCATAATCAATATTATTTTCATTAATTATCCCAGATATCAACGATTTAATCAATACATATTAACAAGGAATAGTTTGCCTCAGATTACACCTAATATAAACAACATGTCATAATTTAATCTTTGTTAACTTTGAAAGTAAATATGACCCTAACGTCCATAGGCCCTGGATTCAGACCAAATTGTATTTGATATTTTTTTTAAGGTTTCCCCCGCCAAAGGTGGTACGAATGCCAAAGGCACACATACTGGGAAACCGTATATAGGTTCCAGTTTTTGCCTGTTCTATGTGCATCAGTTAACACCCTTTATAAGGAAAACCGATTCCGCCTATTCCCAACTGAATTTCCGACGCACTTGCGTACACATCGCGGTGATTTTGCGCTCCCGCAAATTGATAAAAATCGCTATTTCTAGTCAAAATACATTGCCAAGATGTTGAAATTCAGAAAGAGCATGCTTTTCTACCTCTAAATATGTGTTTATATTAAGTTCAGCCTTTAAATGAGGCAGATATGAGAGAAAGTTTTCAGTTACATAAGTAAACAATAAAAAAGCTTGTCGACGATTGTAGGCCTATTATTTCTACTCGAAATACATTGTCAAGATTTTTAAATTCTGAAAGAGCATGCTTTTCTACCCCATACACAGACATTTAATTTTATCCACATTTGTATTTAAACAAGGAAGATATGAGGGAAACTGCACTGTTACCATTAAACAATAATTTTCGGCCTTTCCCCTGCTGCTTGACAAGTATGCCTAGGCCTATGGGATTAACTCCACTGACAAAAATCTGATCGTCGTACAAAACTGGGTTGCCTACTGTTGCATTAATGTATTGCCTAACCCTTTACACTATCGGAAAGAGAAATGTCTAAGCTTGCATTTGGTATGAATCATATTTATGTATTACTTTAATTGATGATGTGAGAGACCTAACTGGGAAAGTAAATATGGCCCTAACGTCCATAGGCCCTAGATTTAGACCAAGTTGTATTCAATATTTTTTCATCCACTGAAACAGATAGCAAAGATGTGTTGCATACATATTAACAAGGAATAGTTTGCCTCATATTATACTGAATATGAAGGACATGTCATGATTTAAACTTTGTTAATTGGGAAAGTAAATATGGCCCTAACGTCCATAGGCCCTTTTGTAGGCCCTAGCTTCAGACCAAGTTGTATTCAATATTTTTTCTTTAACTAAAACAGATAGCAATAATGGGTTGGACACATATTAACATGGGACAGTTTGCCTCATGTTATACTGAATATAAATAATATGGGATAGTTAAATCTTCTTTTACCAGGAAAGTCAATATGGCCCTAACGTCCATAGCCCCTGTGACACATCTTTATCCCAAGTCTAAAGAAAATACATATGTGTGTACCTACTGTGTCCTTTCAAACTTCTTTTCATAATGTAGGGTAACCAATGAATGCTTTCCCCTGCTTCATGTGATCTGCTTCCAACAATTTTTAATGTAAGGAGGGAATTAGTAGGCTTGAAAATTTTGAAAAAAGGGCCTACGGACGTTATTCTAAGGCATTTTGGTAAATAATTTGAAAAATATTCAATTCCCAATTTCCAACTTTTACCAGCATGAAGGTATGTACTAATGCAATGCTTGAAAGGATATTCCAACAAAAAAATAATATTACCCTTTAGAAGAGGATTGATTTAGGCCCTCTAACGTCCATAGGCCCAACAAATTGGAATTTTGGAGTGATAGACATGATCAGACATTATAACAAAACATTATGAATCTTTTTTAACAAAATTTTGGGTGTGTGTTGATAAGATCTTCTGGATCAAGTTTAATGCTAATTTAGTCATTTGCCTTTAATATTTATTAATCTAATACAGGTATTAATAAAGGGCCTATGGACGTTATGCTGATAGTTGGAAAAATTAAAGGGGCCAGGGGACAGGGGAAAATTTCCAACTTGTGCAAAACAATTTCTGGGGGAACAGATTAAGACATAAAGTATTGGATGAAACCATTAGGATTAATATAGAGAAGGAAGAGAACAAAATAACAATTGTTGAAGTTTGTATTCATTTAATTTCATAGTTAAAAACAGGGCAAAAATAACATTTTTGGACTTTCAGATAAAAAATATTGACCGCACATATAAGAAAGTATGGTTGGAATGAATGCTAAGGTTGAGAGGAATGCAATGAGATATATAGATATTGAATTCTAGCTATATCTAAATATATACAGCCCCAAAACCCCCATTTCTTCAATTTAGCACAAATAGAAAATTTATGAAATTTGGTACTCTGCGAGCGCTAGACACCCCAAAAATGGGTTGAAAAAGCATTTCAAATGTATCAGTTTTGCGACTTTAGACTCATTTTTCTATGACATATCACAGTGTTTAAAATGAATAATACTAACTATGCAACATCTGCTGCTAGTATATTCAAATATTCAAGATCGCTAGAGATTAAGATCATAATGGCTTTGATATTTAAAATGGGATTAGGAATAGTTTATGTTATGTTAGTCTCTAAAGACAGTATTATTTGGTGTTCTGAAAAGGGGGTTTCACAAATTCTGATGTTGGTGAGTGCAGTACTATTTTGACATTCGTCGGATGTACGAACATTTAATTTTGCATAATCAATGTTTTTATAGATAGTCTAAACATAATATTTGATCATTCAGATAAATTTGAAAAATACAGAGAAAAGCAAAAGATTCTTCTCCGTGTTTTATCATCTGTAATGAATGTATGTAGACTCGGGTTTCTGCTGTGCCCTGACAAAGTGTCAAGGCCACCACTCCTGGTGCTACACGATTTGTGAAACCTCCTAGTGTGTATTCCTTCAAGCCAATGCTGTGATTCAATTACCTTTTATTTTTATTATGCGACCTGCGCATAATCTTTCCCAATAACTCGATGCTATTTTCACAATTATGTCCATCCTCATAAACATACAGATCGTCTATGTTGAGCTCTCTGGTTTGAGATATCTTCATATGGCTGCAAAGATAAGAGAAGATGTCTATTTCTAATTAGATGTAAATATTCATATTTAAATATATTTGGAACTTTGTATTACAAATATATATGATGCTGTCATAAGCCCCTCAGTCTATATCAAAGGGCAGATGAGACTGGCACCTACCTGACCTTTTTTTTGGCCACCTGCCTGCCAGCCGTTTTTTGTGTGTAAGATTTCATTTTTAAACAAGAAAATAGTGTTAGATGAATAACAATAGACTTCAAAAATCATAAATAATTCAGACATGAATCTATTCACCTGAAGATCCATGAAAAAGTGATGCGAGAAAACAGGCTTGTTCCTCCGTATGGATTGACCACCTGTTGCTGAAAGAAAGATTTAAAATTTCTTACCATACCAATAATAGTACGTCGAGATATATCTATAGATGTTCACATGTTTGTTCTGCTATCACACGTTCGAAGAGCCAAACGCTTTGCATGTGATAAAATAAGTACAGTCATAGAAAGATCCTTCGTATGTGTCAAATAATTTACACCATTATGTTTGATTTATTCACACTGACATTACCAAGCATGCATTATGATGCATATAGCTGCAGTAATTGTAAGGTAAACCCTCAGGAAAGTTTGTTGTTGTTGTTGTTTTTATTCATCTAGAGGCCGATAATTATTGGTAACACTGTTTTTACCTCATATGTTCTTTTATTTTCTGTGATGTCACAAGTGCGATAGCTTTAGAGTAGGCCTATGTTAGGCAGAAAAGAAATTTCGAGATAATATAAGTTAAAAAAACCTTGAGTTTGATTCTATGTAAATTTACCCCAAGATGCTAACTATTCAATGCCCAACATATCATGTCATTTGGTAAAGAAAACATTACCCAATGCCTAGTAGCACATGCTCTCCCACACACCATGCAACTATTCAATGCCCAACATATCATGTCATTTGGTAGAGAAAGCATTACCCCATGCCTATAATAGCACATGCTCTCCCACACATTATGCAATATGTGGTACAAACTTTATCATGGAATAATGATAATTACCAGTTTTTGCACCATTGATACGCAAATAAGATGACAATACCTTCCACAATTTAGATTTAGATTGTTTTTTAGATTTAGAAACATTTTATTCAGTTTTTAAACCGTTGAAGAAGAAGGCTCTCCGGCATAGGGGAGGTTTGCAGCTTCTTCTTGGGCACTTACAATTGTATTCTGAGCAAAAAACCATACCAATTCAAACATAGACTGGAAATTGGCGTCTTGCAAAAGTTTACAGTTAAATTTAAATTAAAGCATCTTTGTAAACAATATGACTTGTAGCATAGTATGTTCGTTCACTCGCTTAGAATTATAACAGATGAGTAATATATATTATACTCTAGATAGATTTCGACATAACAAAATAGTGACCTACCTTCTTTGGTTTATCGGTACTATGAATTTTATCCCTATAGTTGAACGACGAGGACGGCATGAATATATCAGTAATAATGACAAATGAGACTGTAGCTTTGAGACACGTGACATAGCAGCAGAGCCAATCAGATGACAGTGGGATATACAAAAACAAAGAGGCTTCCTGGCACACATTAGGACACACGGGCTGCAAGGAAATATGCCAGAATTTTGATATCACTGTGCATTTTTTAATCAAGCTTTGATACATCCATTTTATTTGTTGTATATCAGACTTTACACTTGTGTATTGATTTTGTATTGATTTTGATGGCATCTAGTAGATGTATGTGTATATGTTCTTAGCCTATACCATCCCTTAAATTTAGATGAGGCGTCTCTTAAAAGATAAATACACCTATGGCCGCACTCTGATTGGACTGTTAGCAGGTAAATTACAACATAATATATAACATGATTAGTCTTCTATTTCATTATGTGAGATAATTATCTTGGAATGTAAAAGTATGTCGCCATAACAATTGTGTTTATGCATAAGTGTACTTACTACATGCTGTGTTGGTGGATAAGAGGTCTGAATGTACTTACTACATGTTGCATTGGTGGATAAGAGGTATAAATGCACTTACTACATATCATGTTGATGGATAAGAGGTATTTAAGTGTACTTACTACATTAGCTTGGAGTATTGCCACACGCACCAGGGCTATATGAGGTGCCAACAGCAAGGTGAGGCCAGTGGTGGGCAGAATAGATGGGTGGCTCCCTCTATAATACTCTAAATAGCACCAGACTGTAATGCAGAACTGAAAAAATATTGCATTTGAAATATTGAATTTTGAGCATATTCCTAGTATTAATCTCTGCCATGTCAGTATGGGGGTTATTAATCCCTTTAGTCTTTAAGGTGGTTATAGCCCTTGGACCGTTCAAGGCAGTGACTAACTAATATAATTCCAGGGACTGGTTAACGTATAAACTACCACAGCCCTGGAACTCCCTTCGAACAGGGAAAAGATACAGGCTTTGGATGTTAAGAGTTTGAAGAACATGCAATACAAAATAATCAAATATATGAATCAGATTTTCAGAAAATGTACAATTCAACTTCGCCAATCTTCTCAAATAGCCCACATTTCAGACGAAAATAAAGTTCAAAATACAGTTCAACCTAGTTAAACAGATTGCTAGAATCAATACAATGCCGAATATTCTCGAATTTACCTAGTATTGACCAAATTACAGCCTGATTCTGAAGAATTTGCTAAATGTGTACGGCTGCCAATTGTACATTTTCTGAAAATCTGACCCATATAACGATAGCTCAAAATCCATTTTTTTGCGACTTATGACTCATTTCTGTAACCCATCACATATCGCATCACTTGTCTCACACATATCACAGGTCATATATCGCACCAGTGGAGTCCTGGCTTAAAGGTTGAGTGAGGAGGACGGAGGAAAATGGTGTGACGGCAAGGATGAGTGAGTTTATAACTACAACCATAAATATTGTATACGACCGCATTTAGATTTGGGTCAAGTCGTCAAATATGTACAATTTGCTTTCAAAAATTAGGTTCAACGTACAGTTCAACATAACCTAACAGATTTCTTTGAATCAACGCAATATAACAATATGCATGTAGTCAGATATAGGCCTACCTAGTACTAATTATTGTTCAGCCTAGTTCAATTCAATTCAATTCAATATATTCTTTATTTATACCTAAATATGTCGTACAAATAGGAGCCATGTTTCAGAAAAGAAATCCTGGTCTTCCAGCATGGTCCTTGACTACTGGGGTCGATAGTTTTTAGATAATGTATGTAAAGGCCAGAAAGTTATTTGATGTTACACAGAATTTCTACACTAAATATCTTTGTTGTTACACAAAATGTCTACACAGAATATATAAACCACTCGGACTTAGTAAATAAGCATTGTTGAGTAAACATGAAATAAAAGAAACAGTCATGGCAATGTAACTGAACATGAATATAGGTTATATAATGTATATATAGATATAATAAAGGTATGTTATAGATTTGTCGCTCCCTGGCAGGGCAAAACTGGCATATGGTATAGTTTAGCAGAATATATGTGTACCGCTGAATATATGTTAGCAGAATATATGTGTACCGCTGCCAATTGTACATTTTTCCGACGATCTGAATCCGCCAAATAGCATCGAGGTGGCCTACAGTTTGACTTGGAAAGTTCAACCTTATACTATAAACTTTAAATAAACTGATTATGGACAAGACAACATTTTACCATTTAAGGTTTTGAATTCCATGCTAAAATGATTTTTTTTAAGGTTTATTATGAGTTTACATAATATAATTGACTGTTTGAACTAGATCCCTCGTTGCTTGGAGGAGGATCTTTGACATAAGTTATTTATGCACATAGACTTTATAACTCACAATAGGCATAATATCTCAGCTCAAGGGCAAGCCTCTTGCTGGTATACCGATAAAGTGCCTTTTACTGGTCTCATTTTCGATGGACTTAGAGCAATTGTGCGTACAAGTAGGATCAAATAAATGATAAAAAAAACATCTAGAATAATGCTACCGAATGATTTGTTGAATGAAGAGGATGCGATAGGGAGGGAGAAATGGAAGGCAAGGTTTGTCAATTTTTTGTCCGTAACTATAATAGACGGATAGACTTGAATAGGATGTGTGCTGTTACACTGGAACTGTTTGGGTTTTTTTTTTAAAAAACTGGGACGAAGTTCTGAGATTAAATTTGGTTGATTTTGATTTGATTAACGTTTCCGATGGTGGCCCAGCAGTTATATCAGTTATATCAAGATATGATTTCTGTTAACATCAATGTAAAAATATTAAACACATTTTTAAGCTTTAATAATAATAATAATAGAATTGTATTTCCATAAACGTTTACAACATGTAATACATGGTACGGACTAGAAATTGAAATGAAATAAAAAATATGGAAATGGGAGTACTATCTGTAATGGAAACAGATCTTCCATATACCCCTGAATTTGGTGAATTTGCTGATAAGATCTATACTAGTTGATAATATAATATAAAATGATATAATATAATGTACTGAGATCGCCAGTATCTCATCGGTACTAGCAGTACCTACCTATCTATAAACATAGGTATGTAGGTAGGAATATACAAATATACATGGGTACATAGAAAATAAAGTAGAAATAGAAATAGAAAAAGGATAATGTGGAACCTATAATAACAGAATTGGGGGTTTCGAGGGTCCAAATGTGAATGAAAGAGAATGAGAGAGAGAAGTACAATATGGGTTTAATAAAAGGTTGTTTCGATAACTTCATGGGGAAGACATATTATATTCAATAGGGGGGCCACATAAGGTTAAACCATAATTGTTCCGTCCATGTAAAACCGTGAGAGATGCTTCTAAGTGAAAGCAATTACCTAAGGTAATCTGTTGGCAGGGTTTCGAGCTCTAAAAGTCATAATATTTATGACAATAGAGGTGGGAGAATATGCCAAGTGTAGAACTACATGTATATTGTATAGTATATGTTGGGTTACAAACTTCCACCACTGCTTCCATTCAGGGTCTATAGTGAATAGATCTCCATTGGCCTGACGGACCTCACTATACTCCCCTGATATAATATAATCGGTTCAGTGGGTGGGTGGCTTTACTATGCCCTTGTGCGAGAAGCCGAAGCATTCCCATTTATTGAACCAATAAAATAAAGCACCAATATTATGGTTACCGGTATTCTCATATATATATATATATATGTGTGTTTTGTATTTTAGACGGGTGAGTAAAACTTCATACATAACTAAAGTTACAACAGATATATAATAGTCTTTCAGATCGAAGTTAAACAATACAAACCTGAAAGTCCTCATGTGAATTTGGTCACCTTTGAGTATATAAGAAAAGGGCTATCCGAGTGTCACCTAATCAGCTACATGAACATAACTATATAAACATGAACATAACTACTTTGTCTATTTCTTTTACATGCATACCAACTAATGAAGTGACTAGAGTGTCTTCACTTTACTATGTCAATTTCTTGTGGAGGTGTAAAGTGTATAACGTTAATGAATATCAGATGTATCACCACTACTGGTATGAGTTTTAATGATTAGAATACTGTCAGATTATACAGTATTATGTGCTTTATGTTTCAGGAAGATGAGTCACAAGTCGCAATTCTGAGATATCATCATACTTAAAAGATGAAATCAAGCCGATTCCAATATAGCAAAAAGTAGGGCAGTAAGTATTTCTATATTCAAAGTTTGATAATTTTTTTAAAGTAGGGCATCAAATAAGTATTTCTATATTCAAAGTTTGATAATGTTTTTTTGAGAAAATGTTTGCAATGTTTCTGGGTGGGTAATTACCAGTAATAATCCATACGAATGCGGTCAAAACGCAAGAATACATTTAATACACTGTCTTAAAATTTGGTACATATATTCATATGACAAAAAGAGCTAAACCAAGATCAGAACATTTCGATAAAGGGATCTTGTGAAAAAACACTTTGAAAAAATTTAATATCATTTTTTCGACTTGTGACTCATTGTCCTGTAACACATCACATATATGAGGTCTATTAATGTAGGTTATTTAATTAATAGATTTGCCAATGCCTGATGGACGTAAACAAGCTGACGGCCATCAAATTTCTATCTAATTCTTTATTACTTTCACTTGAACCACGTCAACCAACCAATAGCAAATTATAATTCAAGTAAATATAATTTTCATAACTCCAAAGAAAGTATAGCCAACTCACCATGGAGCCAGTCGTGGAGTAATGGTACCATCCTGCCTGGCTCTGGTCTTTAGCAGCTAGGAAGGCCAGGCATGTTGTCACTGAACAGGCCACCTGTTGATGAAACATAATTACAGTATACTCAGGTAGATAATTGATTTAAAGCCCAATGAGGCCATAGTTGGGAATATGTTACTTGGACAATAATCATTTGTTTTAAATCAAGTGTATGAGAAATGTACACATTGTTTACCTTAATTTAACTACGGAGGAAAGCAGTGTTTGACTTGTACGAGTCTCATGTTGCTATATATATTATGTACTTATATATAAGTTATTCCATGTGATGTCTTCTGCTTATGTATGTATTTTGCTTCGTACTGTGTAATCTTAGTTCTTACTTTTGTGTAATTAAAAAATATCGCTCTCAATAAAAGAAAATGCCTCCCATTGAGAAGAAAATAAATGGTGTAATAACTTTAGCTCTAGCTCATTAGTGATCAATATCATTAATTAATTAGAATATTTCGCAATAAGGCTAAAATAAATAGTAAAATATAATATCTCAGAACACCTGATCCACGAACCATAACAATACCCTAAAATAAACGTCTCATGCTCTATAAATTATCGAGTCCATACCCGAATGTTAAAAATTGATAGTTAGTTATGATAAAACGCACAATGACACGTACCACTCTAAGCCTGTACAGCAGGTTGTAAAGATGGTTTCTCTTCACCGTGGCTTTCCACTGCAGGTATGGCACATATAAACAGGTAACTATATAGGTAACAACGTGCGGCCACCAGATCTCACAGGAGGAAGAATTGCCCTTTGGCGTGTGTGCGTGAAAAGAAGAACCACTTTTCTGAAAAAAAAAGTTTCATTTGGATTTTATATTTTCAAATGGCAGAAGGACTGTTGATACGGATAATGTTAAAACATTCTTTACATGTTGCAAGTTTGTATTCATAAATATTTTTATTTCTCTTTTAAAAACAATTACAGTGAGTGAATAGAGAATGTATACCGATATGTCTTGTGCATCTTACAGAATGTATCTGTACTGGTATTATAGGGATTATATGTTATATGCGATTAAGAAGCCTGTGTCACCGTCCTTCCTCCTTCCCCAACCCATTCCCATGTATTGTTTTATTATTTGTCGGAAATAAAGTATCTTCTCTATATGTGATGCGTTTCAGGAAAATAAGTCACAAGTCGCAAAAAATAGATTTTGAGATACCATTATATTTGAAAAAAAACGAGATCAAGCTGATTCCAATGGTGGTAAACATTAAGTACAATAAATAAGTATTTCTATATTTCAAGTTTGATATTTTTATTTCTGAAAAAAAAGTTTTCAATATTTTGGGGTGAAAATTACTAGTAAAGTAGGTAAATGTACTCCACAGGATGATCTTAGAAATGCATGGATATATTTAATGCACTATCCTGAAATTTGGTTCATGTTCTATCCATAACTCCCATATGACTAGATACCCCAAACATGAAAACATTCCAAAAAGGAGATCTTGAATAAATCACTTTGAAAAATATAGATTTAGCGACTTAATTGTGACTCATTTCCCTGAAACACATCACATATATATATGAGCAATTCCACCAAAAATGCCACATTTGGCCATCCAGGGCTGAAAATTATCAATTTTTTTAAATTGCTTCCATTGATTTAATTTTTTTCGTACATAAACTAGATATATTGCTGCTAATATAGACGAAATTGGGAACGTTAATGATAAATATTCTGGTCAGGGCAGCTTGGGAGAGACTGTGACCTGAATTCTGATGGTAAGGGCACAGGGGAAAGGTACACATTTCTACATAAATGAGGATTTAAATTCGAAACAAATAATAAAATTGTAAGCATGATGTTTTAAATTAGTTTATATATAATAGGTCTTGATATAAGGGTCATAACGCTCTTTAGTTTGTGAAAATATTCCAACTAGAAGGAAAGTTACAGCAAAATAACCATTCAGTAATGGTAATAATAATGGCAGCGGCACAGGTCACAGGTCATTGACCCTCTGGCCCATTATACACATATAACCCATTATATTGAGAATATATACAAAAATATTAAAGACACTGTTTTCCCCTTGTGTTCCTGTTAAATTGGCTTGAATACTTGTTTTGGTTGTTTATGAAGGTGGATATAAGTTATGTCTAAGTATTTAGAGGCAAAATTAATAGGGAAAAAAATAGAAAAAATAGTTTTCACCCCCCTCTAGTCCCCCGCCCCCTCTAGACCCCCGTTACGACGACATGGGCGCCCTCTAGACCCCCGTTACGGCGACATACAATTATTGCTTGTTGCTACTATCTCAGGTATGACAGAAATCTTTTTTGTATTTATCTATTTTCCCTTGTGTTTCTTACACATTATAATGCTCATAGAAAATAATTTATGCTAATATTAATTTATTTATTGATGAAACCTAGACCCCCGTTACGGCGACAGGGGGCTACCCCATATAATTATTTGAGTATTCTAACCCCTCTAATTAGCTGGAAAGAACCAATTGGAGATTTTTCAATGGATACAATGGATGTACTAATCATAAACAATGTTGTAAGTAATGGAGGTAAGGGGGGTTTCATTTTTAGTTCTTCTAGGTCTATAAGTTCCAAAAAAACATTTAGACCCCCGTTACGGCGACAGGAGGTACCCCATAATCAACTTTACATAATATCATCAAGAAATGAATTGAAAAGTTGAAAATATTGATTTTTTAACCATAAAAACATATTATTTCAGAGTAATCATTGTCCCTCTGGCCCATTATGCCTATAAAACCCATTATATCGAGAATATTTATAAGTTTTTATCCAAAAAATACTGGCTGTATTTTTTAAACAGTGATTCTGATAGGAAAATCTGCGTGTTTTATGGGTGATTCTGGCAGTAAAATAAGCATTTTCTTGGCCTCACGACTAAAAAAACACAAAAAACATTGTAGGATACTTCCCCCTAGACGACTTTTTTCCCCTGGATCCGAAAATACCAATGAAAATAATCTCAGATAAATATTTTAGCCTCTGGAGGAGCTGTTGTATTTTAACCCAAATGTTGCACTTTTGGTGGAATTGCTCATATATTATACTAGTTATACTCTGTGTGTACTTGGATGCTACCGGTGTACTGCTATGGAGCTTCTGCTGACAATTTCTATTCTTCTTTATAATTATTTCTTTGCATGTGTACCCGTTGAATTCTCAACCAGGTTAAAGCTTGGTTGCTGATGCGAGGAAATTACTGCATGCACTGAGGGTAGCGATACTCGCCACTATAAACGGTTGAATTTGGAATTTTGCTAGTTACAAATTTCTTTTTCTTGCCGTTTAACATTATTATGACGTCGGATATCAATGACGACAATTGTAAATAGCTTCCACTTTTATTTGTAATTTTGTTTTCTTCTGTAATGCCTAACCTCTGCCCTCTTTATACTATTGTGTATATCTGTGACTGCATGGACATGGGGCGGGATTAGAATCAGGGTGAAATCAACGATCCTATAGCTTCACATTGTGATCCCCTCCCCGATATCAAAATCAGGAATAACTACTGGAATAGACTTGTAAACGATGAAGATGTTTCATGTATTTGCTATTCGCTATATATAGGCCTAACCTGTAGACAGTGCTACGAAGTGTATTTTTTTATATTTTTACTTTACTTTACTGTATATATATATATATTGACAACGTGTGAGAATATCCCTAGAGGGAAACCGCATCTTCTTCTTTTATAAATGGATTAATTAATGCAACTCAAAGTTGGCCGTAATTTGAAACAAATTAAAGATTATAACTAGAGGACCGGCAAATGCTGAAGATACGGAAGCATGGATCTGTTCCACTCTAGTTATCACCGACCCCGCCGACGCCCCAGCTTCGATGAACTTAAAGGAATTATACGCCATTCCCTCAGTCAGGTCACAGTTAAAATATATGATACTGAGAAATTCACATGGAATTAAAAACCACCATAAATGCTTTTAAAAGTTAAATATTGAAAATAAAGAATATACTTCACCCAGAATAATTATGATACTCCGCTCCAACAATAATTGGCTGTTTAAAAGTGTTTGTATCATATCCCTATCAACTCATTAACCCTTTAAGCCCCAACCCTCATAGTTTGTTTAATAATTTTTACGAGATAGAACACATGCATTTATGTTGTAGTCCTATATATAATGTACACTGCAAGTATAATCTTGTCCTTCATAATCGGATTGATGTGGTAGCATATGTCTTTAGTAAACTTTATCATTCTTACCACAAGCCGGTATGTTGCCTATAGCCATTCATTAAGTGAATTTCCCACCGAAGTATAAGGGGTAAAAATATCGGAATTGATACAGAAAACTAATGATAATAATGGTACAAAATAGGTACTAAACTTCGGGTTAAAATCCGGGTTTCCAGTGTATGTCAAAAAGCTAATTAGGGTGACTAGCTACAGTTGGTGTTGGGTCGGGTTAAGTAGAGGTTACACAGGTATGGGTTACACAGATAAGGTTATAAGAAAATGGGGGGAAAGTTATCCATTTCTACAACTACAATTACTGTCATTAGAAAACTGACAGATAGTGACAAATAGTTATCCAGAGGACTTCACTAAGTTAGGAATATAAATAATGTATGTATATGAATAGAAGAGTAGAGGACCGAATGGAAACAAGTTTTTCTTCTGAATTAAAATACAGGTCTTAAATATTTTGCATTAAGGTGGTAACAGTTTTGCTATCAGTGCATGAATGTGCCTCTTCCTTAGCGTAAATACAACAGGCCCCTGGCCCATAGAACGACCCACTAAAAATGAAAGGTGATGTGACCTGTCGTCTTGGGTGGATAACCATCAATGCTGGTGATAGGTGCCTACCTCATTTCCATGCTTTGATGACTGACGGAACCTCAGCCAGACGCTATATTTCACAACGAGGATCCACAATACAACCAGAACTATTGCTAAAATAAATCGCAGCGCTCGAGTCGCTAAACCTGAGATTATCACAGATATCTTCGGTAGCCTCAGGTGTAGGAGTCTAAGTCCAGCCATATTTTCCCCTGTTAATGAATATCATTCATGTAATCCGGTGGGTTCTTATACTGTGATTAAGTGGTATATTGTTGTAGTCCTATGCAGCATCATAACAGGCATGTGTGTATTTGACGTTACATGTTTCACAAGTGGTTATTCCCTACGGCTTAGGATGTGTTGGTCCTCACACATTATGATAACAGCCCACTAAATGCACTCCTATGTTGGTGAATATATTTCATGTATGAAGTGACTGCTTCTAATGGTGACGGGAATCCTACTGGGCCGAGAGAAGGACGTCAGGACATAGAGAGAGACATTCACCACTGTTGTTTAACGCTTGGTTAATGATGCACTAGTGCAATTTAAAGGTACCTGAACCTCGTCTCCAACCCCACATAATTATATATTCATCTCTCGCTCTAAATATAGGTATACAAAATGTATATTATAATTTGATGTATATTCATAATTTTAATTCAAGATTTTGCATGAACTGGTGCTGATATATTTATAACGAGACTTTCTACAACCATGAACTGCTACCATATACCACTGCAGATACTACTTGGTGCTTTATCTTAATCTCCTTAAAGGCAAACGCAACTATTCACTGCCACGCCCCACTTTTCCATACCAAATATACAGATATTTTACGTGCTATTCCTTTAGCATTGCAGTCGATGAGGAAACGGCCCATTTTTTCACGTTTTATAGAATAAAACAAGCAATTAATGGCTACTCCTACTGTGCCAAAATCTTCTACACATTATAGTTCAGGTTATATACTACAGATAAAAAGGGAAAAGAATATATGTCATTGCGTTAAAAAAAACGTTGTAGCTGTCTGAAATAGACATGTTTGGAAAACACAGCTAGCTGTGGGTACTCTCAGTTCTACCCATTTACTATATATAGGATTTTTATTCTGAATAGACATACAATACAATCAGAAAAGAATACACCATCTGCAAGTCTAGGGACATGCAGGTCTTCCAGGCAAGTCTAAATTATTGAACATAGGTGATTTGTTCAATGTTTTCTTGATGTTTAAGATTGACTATGGTCCGTGTTAGTTTATTATGGAAAGCCATTTATACATATAACCCAAATGTACAGAATTTTAGAAATACTTTTCCTAATTTACCTAACCATATTCCTGATTAGCCTTTTTCTCAGTGAACTGGCATCCTATTTCGGGAGAATTGGTCCAGCTCGGATGCCAACCCGGAATGTGCCTACTTGACTCTGATGAAAAATATGGAAAGCCATTTATGTACATATCGCCAATCCGTAAAAAAAGACTAGCAGAAATCCTGTTCAGCATTATACAATTGCTGTTCAGCAGTACACAGGGCCGGGATGGTAGCCTACCGCGGCCGTGGTAGGCTTCTGCCCTGCTGATCAGCAACGTGTCTCTTGTCTCAGTTGCGGGATAGGAACTGGTCAGTAATATTCATTCCTGAATAGCCTTTTTTTAAGAATTAAAAGAATAGTTAATTCCTAAAATGTAACTTTCGGGAAGAATAGGAAGAGTGCAGGTTGGGGGCTATCCCGCAGCTGAACAGGAAATAAAATTCCCAGTCTGCATGTGTTTTCTATGGCTATTCTTACTTCTGTAGGCCTGATCAGCATGCTATTCTTCCCGTTTTAGAGTTATGGCGATATGTACATAAATGGCTTTCCATATTATTGATACCATTGCTCTCCCACAAAACCATTAGTAATGCGGATTAGCGCGGAATAGCGCGTGACAATCCTACTACAATCAGAACAGGCATTGAAAATACCTGCGCCATAGGAACCTTCCTTCCCCATTACCCACAAAGTAGCACGACGTGGTGCGGAGTAGAAATATGTGGCATAAGATTAAACCATAGCCTTAGAACAATGAAATAATTTAAATGTCCCTTTTCAGTATAACCAGGAGTTATTGTTTCTACCTCTTCATGCTAGTTTGCCAATGTTACAAAATGGCCTGTGTCTATGGCGGGTTGGGTGCTATACCGCAGCTGAACAGGAAATAAAATTCCCAGTCCGCACGCTTTTTCTATGGCTATTCTTACTTCTGTATTCCTGATCAGCATGCTGATCTTCCCGTTTTAGAGTTATGAGGATATGTACATAAAATGTGAAGGCTGAACAGGTGCGGGGTGGCACGTTATAAATTTACAACATTGCTGAACAGCAAAACGTTCTGCGGAATGGCGCCCAAGCCGGGGAAGAATAGGAGAAGCCTGATGCTGTTCAGGAATTGGTAATGGCTGAGCAGGAACTATGAAAGTGGAGAACTAGGCAAATCCTAAATTGTAACTTTTTGGAAGAATAGGGAGAGTGCGGGTTGTGGCCTATCCCGCAGCTGAACAGGAATTAAAATTCCTAGTCCGCATGCTTTTTCTATGGCTATTCTTACTCCAGTATTCCTGATCAGCATGCTAGTCTTCCCGTGTTAGAGTTATGGGGATATGTACATAAATGGCTTTCCATAGTATGAGGATATATGTTAGCCTCATCTTTTCCAAACCTGCCCAATTCCTAGCCATCTCTTCAATAGGGATGGCCTGAGTTTGATTACAAAGGGAAGATTAGCTAAATATTAAAAAGCACAACTTTGGAATTTTAGGAAGTTTCCAATTTGGTCTCTAAATCTCGGCTAACCCGGAAAATATTTTTCCAGTTTGCATGCATTTTCAATGGTTAGGCTAATTTGTAAGTCATTTTCCTGGTTAGCCTACTAATTCTCCCCATTTGGGGTTAATTCATAACATGTATAACTGACCTGCCAACTTTACCCCCATACAACCCCCATTACTTGACTCAAGCACAAAGTGGGAGACAAAATGGGAAATAGATTTACATGTTAGGGTGTGAACTGGCAAAAGAGAAATAGTGCTTTTCCGAAGTAGCAGGGTGTCTAGAGAATTAGATGCCAGCTCGTATATATATATACGTAGTGAATTAACAAAAGCTATGCCCCAGTCAGGAATTGATGAAGTCTAAGTAGAAATGAGAGAAAGGGAAGATTAGCTAAATATCAAAAAGCCCAATTTGGGAATTTCAGGAAGTTTCCGATTTGGTTTCTAATTCTCGGCTAACCCGGAACGAAATTCCCCAGTTCGCATGCATTTTCAATGGTGAATTCATCAGTCATTTTCCGGGCTAGCCTACTAATTCTTCCGATTTGGGGTTAATTCATAACATGTATAAATGGCTTTCCATAGTATGTAGTGTCTATTGTTTGTGTAATAACGGACAGTCAAATTTATTACAATGGTAAAAAGGTTTTCTATTCAAGTGGTAAGCTTCCCGTTACAACATCTAGGAGCAAATAAAATAAATATTACTACAAGTTTGGTTCCTAGTGCTGCACCCCAAGTTAGGGACTTTGCTTATTACCCACTTTTTTAAAAAGAATCCTTCATAATTAAAATGTTTTCCTTGTTCATAAGACTTAAGATAGATACTAGAAGTCAGAATCTTGTCTATGTTCCAAGTGATTATGATTTTTGTATCATTAAATTCGAATTTAGAACCTTAAAATGGAATATTTTCCTCCAAATGTTCATAATTTAATCGTGCCATAGGCATTTTCCTGGTATTTTTTCAAGAATGAGAGACAATCATGCCTGCATATATGTCAAACTTTAATTAAAAGAAGAGAATTAATTAAAATTTTAAAATAGATTGACTCCACATATTGTATTTCTAAGTAGATTCAAAGAAAACAAAATTTATTTCCACAATTAGATAGAAAATATAGTTCTTGTCATTCATAGCTTTTGACCATACATATTGAAATCATTTGTTTTGTCCCCAATCTGAAAGGATATAAACGTGAAATAGGAAAAATAAAAAATATCCAAGACTTTTCTTTTTGGAATATCCAATACCTTTTTGTCAACTTTCTTTTCCTTTTTGCCAATGTCCTTTTCCTTTTCGGATTATCATTTTCCTTTTAGGAATATACTTTTCCTTTTTGGAATATCCTTTTCTTTTTGGAATATCCTTTTCCTTTTCCGAATATCCACTCCTTTTCACCCAAATGTACCATGATGTATTCCTACCCCAACATGACTGGGAGGGAGAAGGAGGGTGAGAGGGAGAGGGAGAGTGAGCGGGGGAAGGGGGGGGGTGAGCGGGAGGGGAGAGGGAGAGAGGGAGAAAGAGAAAGGAAGAGAAGATGTATTGGATGTGTTATTGGATGTGTTATGTAACACTGCTACACTACAAAGATAGCTGCTGGGCCCCCACTCAGGGGTAGTGGATAATGTTACGTAACACTGAGCCACTACTCATGTGGGTTAAATGTTCAGAAAATGTACAATTCATCTTCACCAATCCTCTCCAATAACCCAAATTTCAGACCAAAATAAAGTTCAAAATACAGTTCAACCTAACCAAACAGATTGCTAGAATCAATGCAATGCCAAATGTACAGGTATTTACATAATATTGACCAAATTGCAGCCTACTTTAGCAGAATATACTAAATTTGTACAGCTGCCAATTGTACATTTTCTGAAAATCTGACCCATGTCTGCTTTTGTATGGGTAGAAAAGGAGTGTCCCAGGGAGGACACCAATGAGAAAAGATGGCCAAATCTAGACATAGGAGTCACAGCAGCCAGACATGGCTTTTCATGTAGGGGAAATAAGAAAAAGGTGCAGTGATATACTTTTCGGTGGTGAATATCTAAGGGAAATAGTGAAAAAGGAGGCTGACATGGGAAAATCGACACTGACATGGAACTTTTTGTTCTGGAAATAGTAAAATCTTCCCGGAAATAGGAAGAAAGCAGTTGGAAAAGAACTATAGTATGTGAAATAGCATGTACCACAGAGGAAAAGTCTGTACCGATTTCATCATTTGTACATATGTCTACTTTGGGACGCAACATCATTCAAGAGTTGTGATGTATGGTTAAATTGGGCCTAACTGTACCCTAAAATGTGTACTCCAGTTTACAGAAATGTAAATTATTTTGTGATACAGAAATTATAGTTGGTGACATAAGACAGCAAAGGCTTGTGCCCTTAAGTGAACCAGTGAAAAATGGTATTTGAGTGAAAAATATGGGCCTCTGTGTGATTCTAAAAAGTCTCATGTTAATCCTTACAATCCCAGATTTCGCCTAAACGGGCATTTTTCAGTCAAATTTGGGACATTTCGGCTTTCAATTCTTCGCCCTACCATTTCCACCATTTTGATAGTACAAAGTTGACATATGTGCCAAAAATTGGCAAATTTAATTTTGTATGTGCAACATGGCCCCCAATGGTGCAGAACCATTTACCTAAGAGAAATTGCCATGGAAACAGTTGAAAGTCAGGATTTTCATGATATTTCAGATGCGATTACCATGGAAACAGCTGTTGATATGAAAATCAATTCTTGCAATTGTGCATGTGACAGTTTCAAATACAGATAGCCCCGAATCTTTTCTTTTATTTGACATATCATATATTATTGTATCATAAAAACTCATAAAGTTATCATGGATCATATGAAATAAGTCAAGGCAACTTTAAGTTTTAGTCCCTAACTTGGGGTGCACCATTTTTATAAGACATTAAAGACAGAGTAACAACATAATGACACATATTCACAGTCATAATAATACAGTGTAAAAAAATTTCATCCCCCTTTCCCCTGAGATTATCGCTATATCGATCTTGTTGCAAGAAGGATCTACATTCCTTGATATATGATATCCCCCCTGGTCCCCAATCAACAAGTCATACAATGAATGTTGATCGATTGATGATATCATTTGATATGTTTTCTCCTCATAGCTATAGTTCCTTAAGGTATGGATCGCATTCAAGAGGGTACCCATTTTTTAGGTAGCCTCTGAACTCTTTCCTGGTTGGTACTAATTGGACCTCACTAGGCAGAGCGTTCCATAAATTGGGCAGGGAATATAGATACGACCTCCGGAAAATTTCATTCTTCGGAAGGGGCACCCATAGTCTCTTTCCTATCTGGAGGCTCCTGAGTCCTACGGCCCTATTGTCAATATTTGAGTTGTCTCTCCATCTTATGAAGGCCCTCTCCAAACCATGAGCTTCGCCTCTGGTCTTTAATGAGAGAATTGGCTAAGTTAAATTGTACATTTTCTGAAAATCTGACCTAAATACAACAGGCCCCTGGCCCATAGAACGTATGCAGGTAAATTGCAAGATGTGCTTGTTATTTCTCAATCTATAGTCCGGAGGTAGGAGGGGTGAACCTTGCGTTTTGGGGCCATACGATGTTTTTTGATTGATTCTAGATCTCCAAAATCTCCTGATTCCAAATCTGCCGGGTGCCACTCTGTAACCCTTGAGGAAAATTAATTATCGATTTTTTTTAAAAAAAGTTAAAAATATTAAATTTAATCAATAAAAAAAATATTTCAATGTCAGTATCCACTATAATTGCATAATTATGATGGAACATGAACTTTGTAAGTGGAATTAAATATATACCAAGTTAGAGAATTCATCCTGACCTCTAAAGGTCATATTCAAAGGTCAAAGGTCAAGGTCAAAGGTATTATTTAAGGTTTTTTGCAAATAACTATGAGAAAAATCGTCTGACATCTTAGATCAAATACAATCAATTTTAGAGCACATTATTTCCTATTGATTGAGACCAAATACTTGATTCTACATTCAGTAGCCTTATTACAATAGCTTTTTAAAACAAAGGGAATATTTTGTGTTTCAGCCAGAACATGAGGTAGGCCCCAATTTCTTGAACCACAGATATGTCTCTGTTGGAAACAGAAATAAATGATTGTTAGAGTATGATATAGTCTTTCAATCAATATATTGTACATGTTTCTTTGAATGAAACTGAACTTTTCATGAATTTATTGCAATTATAAGGTTATTCCCATTATTGGTTAAATTAAAAAACATCCCACTTACAAATGGGTGCAGCTTGGATTTCAGGTGTGAGGCTACCAATCTATTTCTTCTCATGTAAACTTAACCCTATTGTCATCAATCATAATATCTTTGGATTTTAGTATACAAAGCTATAGTTCATCTAAATTATCATGTTCAACAGGTCCTGTTCAACAGTAGTTGTTTGACATAGTTGTACAGCAGCAAAATAAAGCTGTGCACTATTTTATAAGTGTGAAGGTGATGAGCTCTCTTCGAATGACTTCACCAAAACATCTCTGGATAGATGAAGGAAGTAAAGATTAGTTTAATAATAATATTTAATATTCCCTGTTTATAAGCTGCGCTCTGTGTATGGGCCTTCCCATTTGGGGGGGGGGGGGGGGGGGGGGGGTTGGGGTTAAGCACATGCAAGTGGTAGTATAAGCCTGGCTCCATATGTGAGCCTGGTGCCTGTGTTGTCATCATGAAATAAGGGATAAAGATAAAGAACCAGCTGAAATCATAATCAGTTTGATGATTATGAAAATCAGTTGGGCATAAATAATCAGAACAGTTGATTTATTATAAATAAAGCTGGCAAGAAACATGAGTTTCAGCTTAACCAAATTTCTTTCTCAATTTTTGGCTTTTTTCAGTATATATATCCGGCCCTGAATATAAGCCTGAGTGTAATCCTGGTATAAGCCATTAGAAAATAATATAAACCCAGGCTTATGAACATGGAAGAAATTGTTATATGATTATCAGGTATATTTGATTTGTGTCATAGATGTCAGAAGAGTTATTCAAATATAGAATTAACCCCTAACTGTTACATAACGTAGTAGTTGAATAAAAGTATTAAAATACAAAAAATAATAGCCAATAGGGGATTTACATGTGCCCTTGTGCAAGCTGATTCTCAACATACTGACATACAAATATTTAGCAGCACTGAAATAGGCAGAATATTTTCAAGAATGCTATTACTTCTATCAGGGAGGTATATATAGCGGCAGTAGAAACGAGGATTATGCTCAACTGGCATATAGTAGAAAGTAATGCCACTACTACGGTCCCCCTCTCTCCGCACATTTCCCCCACTCCCCCTTTTCCCTCTGTCTCTCATACCTGTTTTTCATTCCCAACCCCATGTCCGATTATCTGTCTCTCATACCTGTTTTTCTCTCCAAACCCTATCCCTGATTTTCCCTCTCCCTCGCCTCTTCCTCATGCTCCCCTTCCTTCCTTTCTCTCCCTTCCCCCACATCATCTCCCTTCCCTCTTTTCCCTCTCCTTCTTCTTTCCCTTCCCCTCTCGTATTTTCCCACCCTCTCCCTTTTACGCACTCTCCCCTCCTACATCCTCTCCCTCCACTCCCCTTCTCCAATACCCCAACCCCTCTTCTTCACTCTCCCACTCCTCTGCATGTAGTGGCAAATGACGTAATATCTTACAGGGGCTTTCCCAGGCTATAACTAGAGTGTGTAGATCCCAATTTAAAAAAGGCTTCAAAATGACATTTTCACCCCAGATACCATCACAAACATGATGGCCCAGCAATAAAACAATTCCTACAACAAACAGAGAGTGATAGGAGAACACTACTATATCAGATGGCTAAATATTGGAAGAAACTAGGCAGCAGTGTCAGACAAATGGACGGAAATAATCTTACAAAATACTTAAAAGCAAATATACTAGATCGACAGAGGTAAGAAGATAAATTCGAGTAAAGCAGACTAGTTGCACCCCCTCTGGATTCCCAAACCTGTCCACCCCTAGACATGGACAGAAATTTTGGACTGAATAATTATTAATTAACCTATTGAGAAATATGTATAAGTGAACATTGTATTGTCATAAGGCAGGTGGTGGGAACACCGTCTCGCGGCGACATCATGAAGTTATGTATTACTGCCGAAATAAAACAATTTTTAAAGAAAAACAAAAAAAAACATATACGGCGTCCTCCAGAGAGAGTGGGTGGAACCCAACACATGAGTAAAACAGTTTGTAAAAGAAAAAATTCCGAGAAAATGTGAGACAAAGAAACCCCTATTTTGTAGAAATCGCTCTTCCCAAATATTATATGGATGTCTAGTATGCACTTCCTGGTAAAGGGTGCTTTATCTTCTAAATTTCGAATAAAAGGTGGTACAGCATTCCAAATTACCTTAATCTTTCCAATCAAACTTTGCCTGATGCTTTCTTTCCTCCAATTTTCAACGATCAATCTAGCTGGATCCCTCATCTGGTATCTAGGATGAGATAGATCCAAGCAACAATTTCCATCCCCCAAAAGATATCTTATGCCCTTCATAACATAATGGAATCAAATCACATATTATGTGTAAATTGAATTCGAAATTCTACAGTTAGTTCTCCTAGTCCTTACATTATGAACTGTTGTCAGGCAATTATTCTGAATGATCTTCTTGTCTGATGACATGTCTTCCACACTATACTCCTAAATTGTAGTACTGAAATTATAAATGTTTTAAATATCAAGGAAGCAAGGTCTCTCTTAATAAAATGCCTTATTTTACTTAGTCCCCTCTGTAATATACTAGCAATACTAATGCCAATAATATGCTGGTTCATGTTATAGATAACAAAATGTGATGTGTTCCAGGAAAATGAGTCACAAGTCG
This sequence comes from Sthenelais limicola, assembly GCA_942159475.1. Taxonomy (NCBI): domain Eukaryota; kingdom Metazoa; phylum Annelida; class Polychaeta; order Phyllodocida; family Sigalionidae; genus Sthenelais; species Sthenelais limicola. The sequence continues at coordinate 136,151,023 of OW804095.1, read as the reverse complement.
CAAAATTGATATTTTTCAAAGTGTTTTTTTCACAAGATCATATTATCGGAATGTTCTAATTTTTCGGAGGGTTCATCACTCATAGATATATCAATCGATGTGTCAAATTTCAGGACAATCTATGTTATATATCCTTTACTTTTAAAGGTCCTCATATGGACTACATATAGTTACTTTACTGTTTAATGACCCTCAGAAATATTAGAAACTTATTTTTTTAAAAACGAAAATATCAAACTTAAATCCTAGAAATACTTATTAGATTATTAGACTGTTTAGTATCATTGGAATCCCCCTGATCTCCTCTTTTCGAATATGGTGATATCTCAAACTCCATATTTTGCGACTTATGACTCATTTTCCTAAAACAGATCACAAATTATCTCTGTAACCCCTAGATTAAAAAATGTTTTGCATTGTAGTCTTAGATTGTAGTAATGTGGTATCAGTTTTTGCATGAACAATTACAGAATCAGACATCCTTTCATAGTGATTAGTTCTCGTCATAATGCTATCAGGATTAATTATTTTGATGATTGTGCACATTAACATGTGATTCCTTTCATTATTGTCAAAAGTGCTGACCCCATCCCTTTAATTGCTATAAAACCATAAAAAATTCAATTTTATTCAGATACTTGGTTACAAAATATCAATTGAAGGATCCTAGAACAATAATTTCATGTGTTTAGCTCTATCTATAACAGATACTCAACTATGCTTCCAAGAAACAAGGGCCTACTTCATTTTCCGGCCAAAACACAAAATAGTCTCATCTTTTGAAAAGCAATTGTAAAAGGACTTCTGAATGTAGAATCAAGTAACTGGGATCAATCAATAGGAAATAATGAACCCTAAAATTAATTTAATTTGATCTAAGATGTCAGACCATTTTTCCCAAGAGTTATTTGCAAAAAACCTCAAAAATACCTTTGACCTTGACCTTTGACCTTTGAATATGACCTTTAGCGGTCATGATGAATTCTCTTGACCTTGAAATATGCAATTCCTCGTTCAAAGTTTATTTTCCATCAAAATTATGCAACTACAGTGGATATTTAGGACGAAATTATTTTTTTAATTATTAAAATTAATATTTTTTACTCTTTTTTTTCAAATGTCGATAAATAATTTTCCTCAAGGTTTACAGAGTGGCACCCGGCAGATTTGGAATCAGGAGATTCTGGAGAACTAGAATCAATCAAAAAACATTGTATGGACCAAAACGCAATTAAGGTTCAGCCCAAAAATGGGGTTCTGCCTCCGGACTACTACTTCTCCTTCTATGACTTCCAATCCCCCAGCCGGGGCCGGTGGTGGCCCCCCTCCTGGTCAGAAGCCTGCTACTACGACACCGGTCGTCACTGCCGCCACCACCACTCCCACCAACACGTTTGTCCATTTGTTTTTATAAAAATAATTTGTTTTTATAAAAATAATTTGTTTTATAAAAATAATTTGTTTTTATAAAAAATGGTGAAAAATAGGGAGTTTCTAATTCGCATCACGTATTTGTTGTTTTTAGAATAGAAATAACAATGCACTCTATAAAAAAAGAGGCATAGAATTATTGGCCAAATAATACTCTCTCCAAAACTGTTAATTTTACTTAAATTGAGTGAATATAAATAACAGATATGAACTATGAAGTCGAGGGACCGCAAAATGAGCTCCCTTTTGGTCCTCATTGCCCTATACGCACACCCATTCTGCTTTTTAGCCCTATGTAAAGTGTATGCCCCAGTGTGACCCGCACATAAAAAGCAGTCCATTCACTGGTCAAGCTACAAGCTTTCCTCACTCCCCTATAGCTGGCATTTCACACTCACCTGTCGCTCATTACACCCACCTCTCCCTCCCTACATTTCAGAAACCCCTCCATGCTAAACCAAACAATATCCATTGTGCATTTATAACACTGGAGGGCGCTACAAGCAAGCTGGTCAATATTACTAATTCTTCTATATTAAAAGCTCTACCCATGTAATATTGTGACATTTATGCAAAATTGGAATTAACCATCATATCTCTTGAATTGTTTTCGGTGATATTCTTCTATATTTTGTCTGTGTAATCATTTGTGTGACATTGTAGAGGGTGCATACTTAAAACACCCCCTATCATTTACATCTGTATATGTAGTGTACCCCCTGTGGGTCTGCAACTCCCCAACCACAACCTACATTGCACAGGGGGAGAATGATAGACACCCATGTGGACACTGAAGGCAAAATGATGAATAAATGTCTTTGTAAGGATACCAGTGATTATTGTTAGCACTGGTATTCCTCAGGGACTCTAACTGGATGATCATTTAATCTAAATGTTCATTAAAAATAATCATTAATGATTGAACATTTACCCTAAAACAAGCTGAATATTTAATACATATATAAATAATTATAATAATATCCTGTATTAATCAAGACTGCTATATAATTATGGCTTCATGATGCATATATTGCTTATTAATACTGCATTTTGATGCGCTACATTGTAGTGCCTCCTGACCCACTACACTGCTGCCTGTGAAACAGTGCGACAAGTTGTTGTTAAAACAACTTGTGAAGGGGTGCATTTTGATGCACAACATGTTGTGCATTAAAATGTGGCAGGCAGCTTAGCAAATGGATGTGGACGTTCCGGACAAAAGCACCAAATTTGGTCCACATGCTGTTCATTGCCTTAACTTCCAATTTAGAGTGGGAGCCCTTTCCAAAAACTATATTAAGGCCGCCATTTTGGATTTTTAAGGTCGCCATCATGTAAAATCCTATATTTACCAATATCTCAGCTTCCAAACAACTTAGGATCATGTCTTGGTCTCTAAACATATATTTCCAGGGTCAATGAATACAACTATACCATTTAGAAAAAGATCAAATTATATTATGGCCGCCATCTTGGATTTTTAAGATCGCCATCATGTAAAAACCTATATATACCAATATCTCAGCTTCTAAGTAACTTAGGATCATGATCTTGGTCTCTAAACATATGTTTTCATGGTCAAGGAATGCAACTATACCATTTAGAAAAGGATCAGAATATAGTTACTAACACAAAAACTATATACAAGACATTATATAGATTAGGCACTATTACACATGTGCTTGCCCCCTTCCTCACAATGGCAGTGGCATATTTTAGTATGGTTTCAACTGGCCTTTGAGAATTTCACTCTTGCATCTACATTGGACTAGCTCACTGCAGGCCTTACAGATCTATGATCTAAAAGAAGGGAATTGAAGTGAGATATTGAAGAAAGTAATGCATGGTACAAGACCATATTTCCAGAGAATCCTGCCAAACGTAAGCTCACTGGAAGTCAAAAATCCCTAACTAGTTCACTGCATGCCTTACAGGTTGCTAGTTACATGGCCCACACAGGAACCTATGTGTTAATCCATTCCCAACCTAAGTTCTAGTCTTGGTGCACACTATTAATTCTGCTCCATGTGCAACTCTGAGAAAGCTGCAAAAGTGGAGCCTTGGGTGCAGAGACTGTCTCTAATGTCTTTTCCTTCTTGAATAAGTCTTCCTGGTTTCACCAATATGTAAAAGAATGTTCATGGTCACTGACCCTATCATATTGGATAAGTGTTGTAGTTAGTGGAAATGTTAAGCACCGACCACTACACCTATATGTAAGGATGAAGTGTTGTGTGTTTAAAAGCATGTGTTACTTCCTGATAGCAAAGATGTGCCTCCCATGCTGACTTCTTGCCTCTTCCAATGAATATCGATTTGATATCACATCCCATGACACTGTAAAATACAGGAAGGGGCAGGGATGTTTCTCTATCCAAGTCTTTATAGATAACATTTGATGATATGATGATATGTAAAGTTCTTGCCTGTAACCAAGGCAACCCAAATGTTCAGAATATCCTCATGAGTGGTTGGTGCCATGGATCAATTATCTGCTTATAGGTTCCTCAAAGAAGGGTTATGTCACCTTATGTGATGATGATTTCTTTGCCTTAGGGGCAATCTTGTTTAAAAGAATGCAGACAGTTCCCCTTTGATGGTTGGGTCATTTATAAGGTAGGCCCAGTTTACTAGTTGTTTTATGTATCTGGGACAAAGGCCTGATCATATTGATTGTTATTGGGATTTTAGTGGGGAGCAAGTGCACTACAACAGCTTTATCAAGAAGCCTCACATCAATGAAACCTGGAGGATCATTCTGTTTAAACATGGTCAGAATGTTTAGCTGACCATACTTCTTTCTCAGGTGCATGTTTCCACCATCATATATACAGATGGCTCTTAAGGATGAAGAATGTAGGCATACCACATATCTTGTGTTGCATCACAATGTGCATGAAAAAAAAACAGTTCTACATCATTCTTGAGTACCTTTTAGAGATTGTTCTTGCTTTTTTTCTTGGCTCGATGAGCAATGGAAGAGCTAGATTGCAAGTTGTATTTAATCAGCTCATGAATGAAGCATGCATTATCATATCTGTATCCCTTCTCTTTAGTATTTGATATCCTGATCATTTCCTATAATAGGTATTCTCCCAACCATATTATTTCCATCTCTCTGATGATCTGTGCCAGATACACTGGTCGCATGTAGCAAGGGCAAAAGTAGTCACCTGATGTGTATACCTTATTCACATGAGGTGGTAAGCCTTCTGAAATGGGTCAGCAATTTGTTGCACTTTATTTTCCTTTATGTGTAGGTTTATGGGTCCATCCAAGTTCCATTGGGTTTTTCTTGCTTTTACCATTTCTAAGTGCAGCTCATCCAACATTGCTATGAACTTTTCTTCTCCATGGGTAACAGCCCAGTTCCACATGTAAACTTGTCAACAGCATAGAGTGGTAGATTAGTTAATTACTGGTATCTGTGCAGGATTGAGAATTCTCTAGCGCAATGCAGCATGCATTCATTCCATGCATCCATGCTTTATGATAATTGGTGAAGCTGCTTTCTTGTAAAAAAGGGGCAAGAGTTGTGTATGGGTTGTGTGCAGATCATCTAATGCATCTTGCAAGGAGGCATGAATTGCTGACCAGGCAAAAGTGTCACTGTTTTTAATTCAATCTCTTTCTAACAGTTGACTAGCATACTACAAGCAGGTCTCTCTTAATATGTAAGGCCTGCAGTGAGCTAGTCCAATGTAGATGCAAGAGTGAAAGAGGATGGGTTGCAAGGTGTGCATACTCAAAGGCCAGTTGAAACCACACTAAAATATGTCACTGCCATTGTGAGGAAGGATATGGATATAATGTCTTGCATATAGTTTTTGTGTTAGTAACTATACTCTGATCCTTTTCTAAATGGTATAGTTGCATTCCTTGACCATGAAAACATATGTTTAGAGACCAAGATCATGATCCTAAGTTACTTAGAAGCTGAGATATTGGTATATATAGGTTTTTACATGATGGCGATCTTAAAAATCCAAGATGGCGGCCATAATATAATTTGATCTTTTTCTAAATGGTATAGTTGTTGTTGCGTCCCAAAGTAGACATAATGTACCAATGACGAAATCGGTACAGTCTTTTCCTCTTTGGTACATGCAATTTCACATACAACAAATTCTTTTCCAACTCCTCACTTCCTATTTCCGAGCAGATTTGACTATTTCCCTGAGATATCCATCACACAAAAGTATATCCCCGCACCTTTTTTCTTTTTCTCCTATGGTGAGTCCTATTTCACCACTGGTACACTACTTTTATCTGTGTACCAAAGGAGACATCCTATGGTGAGTCCTATTTCACCCCTTTTGCCTCTGTATCAAAGGGGACATCCCCTGTTATGCTTGCATGAGTGATCACTGACCAGTGGTCACCATTGCAACTAGACTATGTTCACACATATCTCTCCTTCCCTGCCATGCTTTGTTCTCTTCCTTTCTCTTTCTCCCTCTCCCCCTCTCTCTCCCTCTCACCCTTCTGCTCACCCTCTCTCTCCCGCTCACCCTCCCTCTCCCTCTCCTGCTCTCCCTCTCAACCCTATATTGTTTTATTGGACATATTGTTTTGTTGGCATAGGAATATATCATGGTACATTTAGGTGAAAAGAATTGAGAATAGCCTAGTTCAGTGGATATTCCAAAAAGGAAAAGTATATTCCAAAAAGAAAAAGGATATTCCAAAAATGGATAAGGATTTTCCAAAAACGGATAAGGATATTCCAAAAAGGAAAAGGATATTCTAAAAAGGAAAAGGATATTCCAAAAAGAAAAGTCTTGGATATTTGGGATTTTTCCTATTTCACATAGATATCCTTTCCGATTGGGGACAAAACAGTTGTATTCATTGACCCTGGAAATATATGTTTAGAGACCAAGATCATGATCCTAAGTTGTTTGGAAGCTGAGATATTGGTAAATATAGGATTTTACATGATGGCGACCTTAAAAATCCAAAATGGTGGCTTTAATATATTTTTTGGAAAGGGCTCCCACTCTAAATTGAAAGCTAAGGCAATGAACAGCATGTGGACCAAATTTGGTGCTTTTGTCCGGAACGTCCACATCCATCTCAAATCTGGCATTAAGCTGCCTGACTATGGTGACCCAGTGCGAATGTGTCCAACGGGTGGTTCTTTTGAGATACCAAATTTTGAAGCGCTGTAATTAAAAAATGAACACAGTGACCCATTGATTTTTTTCGATCCCTATGACCAGAAACACTTCAAGAATTCAATACCAAAGTTTCAGAAAAATGACATTTATTTTCATTTTCCACTAGATAGTAGCGTTTGCCTTTAATTATACTAACACCATTTTATCCAACTGCACCTTTTTACAAACAGCTGCCAGGGGTGCGCTGTTATCCATCCTTTTGTGGTGATATTGGGTTTAACTCAGGTGCTGTACACTGCGGGTTAGTTCAGCCGATCTATCCCAGTGGGCAGTACTTATAGCAAATGGCCCGATGGAGGGTTCAAACTGATCGAGACCCATCAGAAAACGGGACGAACCCCGAAGGGGTGAGTTCCCGTTTTCTGATGGGTCGAGATCAGTTTGAACCCGAACAGAGGGCCATTTGCTATTTATTACACACTCTATTTGGATGTTAAAAAATAAATTTAACTTGTTAAGCCTATAGTTTAGCTCGAGGAGGCTTCATTCACCGCAATTTGTAGGCTAGGTTACGCGGTCGGGACGACGTCATCTGGCCTACGCTGCACCAATCAAATTGCGTCTTTGGCCGAACGGCACACGTGAGCGGTTCGTATCAACCGAACGGCACCCCCAAACGGCACCTTTCTAACTGCTCACGTGTGTAATAATGGTCCGAATTGGCCTTTTAGACTGTACTACGCATTTTACCTGTTCAATTTTATGTATAACAGCGTTTTAGCTGTTGTTGCTTGTTTTATATAAAGCCCGGTTAAGGGATACGAACCCGAACAAGATCACTACTTTTATGTTTAATAAAAAACAAAAACCCAATTCTCGACTCATGGTTTTTCCATACTAAATTATGATTTATCTGAGGATCAATGGCCGATATTCCTGATGAACAATTAACGTATAATCAATGTATGGCTCAGTCGCTGCACTTAATTGCTGATACATTCCTCCAATGGTGGCAATAATTACCCTATTGATATGATAGATTTTGATTTTTTCAAAGATTTCCTTTATTTTCTAAAAAGAAAATATGCATAACTAACTTTGGATCTATGGTAGGAATATGAATAAAACACGTTTATTATCCTAAACTGGTAGAATATATTTATTCCACTACAAAGCTTGTTACTATGAGTAGACCATCGGTGAAATCGCCTGTCAACAACCACCTGCTCTCTTATCAGAATAATGAGCAGACCTTCATGCCCCCATGCATTGGACAGATAAGGAGGGAAAGGAGAACTGAATGGAATACATTTTACAGTCAAATCACAAATAATTCACAATCTACAAATGCCATTCAAATTGCAATTTTCTTCTTTATTACCCAGACATTTCATTCTTATGAATTATAACCTATATTGATAGAGGAAAATAGAAAAAGGTTTTGCAGGCAGACTGAACTAATTAATGACATGATGCATAGGTCAAACCATCTGCGATTGAGCGGCGCTCACTAGCCACACATTCCATCCAGAGATAATCTCAAATCTGTGCCCTGCCGCATCTTTGCCCCTTTCCGGGCAGAACAACCGCAGTACATGTCTGACCTCTTTAACTTAATCGAACTGAGGCGATAGGGGACTTGCATCTATAGATTCACATGGAATTATGGGACTTACGGTACTGTGTAAAATCTATATTTTAAAAATGTCATCTTCAGCATGGAATATTTTTTCAGTTCTCTACTGTCAATATCCATGTGTTTTACATGTTTCTAAAACACAAACATCCATCTTCCCAAAACATGTGCGGGATTTGCTAGTAGGGCGTTGTCACCCACATGGTCATCCCTCGTCATTTGCTCTTTCTTTTCTTTCACCTGCCCTTCATGTTCATGCCTAAAATGAAACTTTTTTAAGATGCTGTTATTGGTCACTGTTGCAAGGCAATGTGAGATAGTGCTCAAGACCAAGGTAATAGTGAAATAAACAAGAGATACACAAACACAGAAATGGCAAGCAGTTGCAATAGGGGTAGGAAACGAAAAAGGGAAAGAGATCGAAAGAAGAGGTCTGGATTGAGAGAACTTGACAGGGAGAGAGACAGAGCGTGTAAGACAGGGAGGTATAATTGTAATATAATACAATATTAAATTAATTAAGTAAATAATTATCCAAGACAATACTTATGTATAGGTTAGTCTGACAGAGAACTGGACGTGTAACTAAAGTCAGCGAAACTTATTTATATAATATAGGATAACGATGAAAACTGATATAAAGATGTCATAACTCAGAGAGATTATAGAATTTAGGATGTGGAGGAGGGGAGCGGATAGGAACAGTGTTTTCGGAATGCTTAACTGAAGTGAACCATCCTTACATATTACTAGGTAAAAATGAGTTCCAAAAGAGTGATGAGAATCCAAATATGGATAAGGTATTTTGATATTCATAAGAAGTGAATTTAAGATAAACCTTTTAATAGCCTTCAAGCACGATATTTCTGTTAAAAACGGAAGAAACTTTGTAATAGATAGTGTAATGGAATAGAAGGTCACGTGTGTAGCGAACGAGGCGCCACCTCGTGGCGAGAGGAGGAAGTGAATAAACCAGTTGATACTAGAAACTCATGCAGTCAAGTCATAAATTATAATATGGTACCAGAGTAAACAACACAACAGCAAATATTAGCGGAAACTACCAGAAAATGGATAGAATACCAGCACCAGACAAACTCAATTGCAAGGATGGCAATGTGGCGGTCAGATGGGAGAAGTTTAAGCGCCAGGTCGAGTGGTATCTTGGAGCGCTCGGAGTGGATGTGAAAAAGGAGCCACAACGCGCCATTGCTATATTGCTGACAGTTGGAGGAGCGGACCTCCAGGAGGTGTTCTCCACGCTTGAATTTCAAGATGGGGACGACAAAGTCTGGAAGAAAGTCATTCAAGAACTGGAGGATTATTGCACACCGAGAAAGAACGTAGTGTATGAAAGGTACGCCTTTAATGCGAGAAGCCAGGCGGAGGGCGAGAGTGTGGATGCCTTCATTACCAATATACAACTCAAGGCAGCCACGTGCGAGTTCGGCTTGCTCGTGGACACGATGATTAGAGATAGGCTAATCATTGGTATCAGAGACAAGAGATTGACGGAGAAGATGCTGAGGGATCCGGATCTGAGCTTGGAGAATGCAGTGGAGTACTGTCGGGCGGCAGAAACTTCTAAGAACTGCATGAAGATTATGTGCAGCACGGAAACAGAGACAGTGAGTGTGGTGAAAAGCAAGCACAGGAGGAACGGTGACAGCAACCACGTGGGTGCTGACAGTGGTCACCGTGGAGGAAACGCGCAAGTTGACTGCACGCGTTGCGGGACCAAGCATGAGTATAGACGGTGTCCTGCCTACAAATTCAAGTGTGCGACTTGTGGATACAAGGGCCATTTCACCAAGCTTTGCAAAACAAAAGTGCGTCAAGTGAGAGAAGAGGAGTATGCACCCTCTGACTCGGAGACAGATCTGGAGTCAGATCTCTTCATAGGTCAGGTCAAAGTGCACAAAGTGAGGCTGGGGAAGAACAGCCGTTGGACAGAGACATTGAAGGTGAATAACGCACTGATACCATTCAAGTTGGACACAGGAGCGGAAGTGGACTTGATCAATATACAAGATTACAGGGCTCTCTCCCCTAGGCCAGTTATAAAGGGGATAAATGTACAACTGATGGATTACAATGACAAGCCCATTCCAGTGTCAGGAGTGTGCGTCTTCACCACCCACGTGCGTGGGAAGCAGCATCATGTGCGGGCCTTGGTCACCCAACAGGGAGACTCGCTGCTAGGAGCCGAATCTAGCGAGAGGCTGGGCCTAGTAAGACGGGTACAACAAGTCAAGGAGGAGCTTCAGGGCCCACCGGAGGTAAGGGAGAAACTGTCTAGCTTACCATTTGAATATAAAATTGAACTAAAAGAAGGAGTGGCGCCAGTAATAAGGCTGGCCAGGCGTGTGCCCATAGCCTTGAGAGGAGCGCTTAAACAAGAACTAGATAGGATGGAGCAATTGAATGTAATAAGTAAGCAGCACAGTCCTACAGACTGGGTGTCAGAAATAGAAATTGTCAACAAACCTAACGGGGCTATCAGACTGTGTCTTGATCCTAAAAATCTGAATGAGGCCATTAAAAGACCTCACTATCAATTGCCGACTAGAGAAGAGATATTCTCACCCATACAAGGGGCACGTTATTTTAGCAAGTTTGATGCCTCCCAAGCCTTTTGGCAACTACCACTGTCAGAAAATTCAAGGGACTTAACATGTTTTAATACACCTTTCGGCAGGTACTCGTACAATAGGCTACCTTACGGGCTCTCCTCGTCTCCAGAGGTATTCCACCGCACGATGGAGAGTATGTTCGAGGGGATAGACGGCTGCAGGGTGTACATGGACGACATCCTATGCTGGGGAGCAACAGAAGAGGAGCATGATGAAAGAGTAAAGAAGATCAAAGAAAGGATAGTAAAGTATAATCTACTTATGAACTGGTCTAAATGTGAACTGAAGAAAGAAAGCATTACCTTCATTGGAGAGAGACTGACAAAAGAAGGAGCTAGTCCTGATAAGGACAAAGTACAAGCAATTCTGAACATGCAAGTACCAAAGAACAAGGACGATGTACAAAGGGCCCTAGGGTCAATCAATTATGTTGGGCGATATATACCGAACTTAGCAGCGAAATGTGTGCACCTGAGAAACCTGTTATGCAAACGAAATGAGTGGGTGTGGGGACCAGAGCACGATAAGGAATTTAAAGAAATTAAAGAGTCTCTAGCTAGCGAGCCGGTCCTCATGTACTATGATCCAAAATTGCCTGTAAAAATATCAAATGATGCGTCGAAAGATGGGTTAGGTTCTGTGTTACTACAGTTACACGAAAATAACTGGAAACCAGTGGCGTATGCAGCTAGGGGCATGACAGAGTGTGAGCGCAGGTACGCGCAAATTGAAAAGGAATGTTTGGCGATTACTTTTGGTTGTCTAAAATTTCATTATTATGTGTATGGTAGGACAGATGTTTTAGTTGAAACAGATCATAAACCCCTTATTGCAGTATATGGTAAACAACTCAATGATTTAACACCAAGGTTGCAACGCATGATGTTGAAGGTTCAAAGGTATAATTTTAAGTTGACTTGGACGCCAGGAAAAAATTTGTATTTGGCTGATACTCTCTCCAGAGGGTATCCAGTGGTTTCTCAAATCAAAGTCCAGAAATTTTCAGAGTTAGATGTTGAGGCGCAAGTCAACATGGTATTTAAGTCAGTCTCAGCCACGGAGCAACAACTGAATAGAATTGCAGAGGAAACTAGTAAAGATCCAGTGTTGGTGGCAGTAAAGAGTTGTATTTTGAATGGTTGGAACAATGGGGATTGTCCAGGGTTTCAATCGTACAAGAATGAATTATTTTTGGTAAATGGCATTATAATGCGAGCTCACAAGATTGTTATTCCAGTGACACTCAGAAAGGAGATGTTAGAAATTGTACACCAAGGTCACCTGGGAGCTGAGAAACAGAAAAACTTAGCCAGCACGTCCATTTTTTGGCCAGGTATTAACAAAGACATAGAGAGAGTATCAGAGGAGTGTAGTGCATGCCAAATATATGCTAGACGACAGAGTAAAGAAACCTTAGCAGTAGATGTACACAAAATATTGGCGGGCCCCTGGGAAGTAGTATGTACTGATCTGTTCTATTGGGAGGGTCGCACTTATTTACTCCTCGTAGATTATTTTTCAAACTACCCAGAATTGGCTCTACTAGAAAGTACAACCTCTGAGTCAGTGGTTCTGCACATGCAGAGCATTTTCGCTCGTCACGGGGTCCCCCAAACGGTATACAGTGATAATGGGCCACAATATGCATCAGCGGTATTCAAAAAGTTTGAGAAAGAATTTGGGTTTATACACAGGACTAGCAGTCCTAGGTACCCGCAGTCCAACGGCAAGGCCGAAAGGGCTGTGGGGATAGTAAAGAGTATACTTAAGAAGAGCAAAGAAGCGGGAGAAAACCCTTACTTGGCATTATTAGCATACCGCAGGGCCCCAGGGATAGATGGAAAATCGCCAGCCGAAAAGTTAATGGGTAGAAATATTAGGGGATTGCTCCCTGAGTTCAAGATAGAGTGTGACCGCCAGAGAACTGGAACTCAGGAGAAAGTGCTTGACAGGTATTACAATGAAGGAGCCAGAGACATACAACCTCTACAGGTGTCAGATACAGTCAGATCGTTAAATGAAAATGGGACATGGACTGACAAAGGAGTTATAATTAACTCATTGAGGACGGGGGCAGTTTACACATATTTTGCCTGGTGGACGGGGGCCCTTTTCCCCCTTTTTGGGCTTCAGGACGGGTGTTTAACATGAGGTTTAGTGTATAAAAACACTTTAAGAATATTTTCTTCAAATAATATGTGTCATATGTACATCGTTTAATAGGTGTAAACAGTTATTGATCATATTTTTTCATAATTTCTAAAATTTGGTCTTCAATAATTAGAATAATGGGTCACAATTGGGTGCAATATGGCGGCAACCTTGCTCCAAATTCACTTTCCAGCATTTACATATGTTAGTTATGACGTCATCATTATTGTCTCCATGACAACATACCTATAAAGATATTTCTAGTGTGTTTGTATACATATATTTTAAATTTCATCAAAATCCGTTTATTTTTTATTAAGTTATGCCCCCTTCAATTTATATAAAAATATGCTGCCTGCAGGCAGCATCCCGTCCTTAATGGAGAGGACATCATGCTGCCTGCAGGCAGCATCCCGTCCCCAACGCCATTTTGAAAATGCTGCCTTGAGGCAGCATCCCGTCCTTAATGAGTTAAAGAAGTCAGTCCCAGGTCGTACAATGTACTGACGGAGGGCGGTAACGTAGTTCGTAGAAACAGAAGATTTCTCAAGAAAGTACCAGGTGAGGCTAGATCCCCTGTAAGTGTACAAGAACCTCAGGTAAAAATCACACAACAACGAGGTGAAGTAGAAAGTAGAAGTAGAGAATTAGTAACAGACTCAGTACCACATGAAGTGGAGGTAAGGGTAACAAGTCCAGTAACAAATGAGTTATCCAGAAGGTCAAGAGTAGGTCGTCAGATCAAACCAGTAGACAGACTCAATCTGTAAACCAATATAGGTATATCTATATTTTTGTATAACAAATTATATTTTTATATTACACTTTCTATAGTAACGTCACAGTTATGTATTCTCTCTTTCTGTATTAAACCTCTCTTCCTAACGGGGAGTGAGGGAGATGTAATGGAATAGAAGGTCACGTGTGTAGCGAACGAGGCGCCACCTCGTGGCGAGAGGAGGAAGTGAATAAACCAGTTGATACTAGAAACTCATGGAGTCAAGTCATAAATTATAATAGATAGTAGCTTGAATAGGATGATATCAGTAGGTAGAGCGCATGAGATGGTAATAAATTTACCTTTTGTACATAGTTATATATAAGAGTTTCAGAGTTGGGTACCCTAGAGAGGGATCCCTGAGTTGCAGGGAAAAGTGGAAGAGAAATACAAGATTTCATACCTCAAATTGTAAATCTCATTATGAAAGAAGAGTCACTGAGAGACAAGGAGATCCTAGTATTTTAAGTAGAAACTTGTTGAAAATTCCCAGTATAGGGATTTATGTGTTGTTTGTGATAAATGTGAGGAAGCTGTTAATTGATAAAATTGTGATATCAGTGTATCAATCATACTTCCAGAAATATGACTGGATTTATACCTTAAATTACAATGTCTCTGAAAAAAGTTAGTAACAAAAGGAAGAATGATCTTGACGCTCCTGAAGACCTATTGTTTGATGCTAAGGGGGTAAAAGTGGTGTCGTGGAATGTGCGTAGCCTTCCACCTAAAATGTTACATATAGAATCTTTTATTAAAAGTACGGAAATTGATATTCTTGCATTGCAAGAAACTTGGCTACATAAAAATGTAAGTGATAACCAAGTTCATGTTAAAGGATATCACATGATAAGACAAGATAGGAAAATCAAGAAAAGAGGAGGGGGTATACTAACATATATAAATAATGATTATATCATAAATGACTCAATATACGAAGAAATGAATATCTCTGACGCAAACATTGAAGCTCAGATCGTTGAATGCCAGAAAGGGAAAGCAAAATCTATTATCGTAATTAATATATATAGAACCCCCCAGGCAAGATTAAAAGAAGGTTTAGATAGCATAACTGAATTACTCAGAAAACTACCACTCACAAAAGATATTTATCTAGTAGGTGATATTAACATCAACAAGGACACCGGAAAACTCGATTTCATAAAACAATTTGGCCTCTCACCGGTTATAAATATTCCGACGAGAGTCAGCAAAAAATCAGCGTCAATTATAGATCAGATATATACCAATGTTAGCTATATTAACAACTCAGGCACAATTTGTAATAACAGCAGCGACCATTATCCAGTATTTATCATAAAGAAGAAAGATAGAAATCAATATATTAGAAAAGATTGCACAGCGAGACAGTGGAAAACTCTTGACTTGAAAATACTGTTAGAAATATTAAGAGAGTCGGATTGGGATGTTTTTTTACCAATCAAGAGATGTTAATAGTTGTTGGAAGATATTACAAGAAAGAATAACTCTATACCTGGACAGAATGTGTCCGATTATAACCTTAAAAATATTAAAGAACGACCTATGTGGTATACAAGTGAATTAAGAAAGTTAGCAAAAGAAAGAGATGATGCATTTAAAAAAGCCAAGAGAAGTGGGTCATGTGAGGACTGGGACGAAGCTAAACTAATTAGAAATAAAATGAACTCCAAAGTGCGGAAAATGAAAAATGATCACTTAAGAGAAGAACTAATAAAGGACCCAAGAAACTGTAAGCACTTCTGGGACACCTTAAAACCATTTATCACACCGGATAAGGTAAAAATGGAACAGAGTATTAGCTTATTAGATAAAGATGGTAACCAAAAAACAGGGAAGGAAGCAGCTGAAATTCAAAATGCTTTTTTCTCCAATATTGGTGAATCCTTAGCAAACAAGATTAAACCTATTTCAGACTTAGAATTAGCTTCGTTGCAGACCCAAGAATATTTGAATGAAAATGAAGAGGTAAAAATCGAAGAATTCATGTTTGAAGAATTCAAGGTAGACCACATTATATCTCTTATTAAAAAATCCAGTGATACAAAAGCATCTGGTATACCCTACCTACCCACTAGGGTGCTTAAGTCATGTCTGTTAACCCTTGCAAAACAATTTACCTACTTATGCAACCTTACAATACTAACAAAAGAAATACCATCTGAGTTTAAAGAGGCTACTATTACCCCATTGTTTAAGACAGGTCCAAAAAATAACCCTTCGAATTACAGACCGATTAGTGTTATAAAAATGCCTGCTAAAATTTTAGAGAAAGCCATACATGGCCAACTTTATAATTATCTAGAGGAGAACGACTTACTCTTTAAACATCAATATGGATTTAGTCCAATCTTTCAATAAACCAAGCCCATCATAAATTATTCCATCATATTTATAAAAACCATAATGAAAAACGTGTTACAAAACTTGCTTTTTTAGATTTCAAAAAAGCGTTTGACACGGTAGATCATAAGATACTTAAAAACTTTCAATTTACAGAATGATGTCATAGCTTGGTTCGAAGATTATTTAACTAATAGATTTCAAAATGTGGCTTTGAACAATGAAGTCTCCAGTCAGAGAAGGGTAACATGCGGAGTGCCTCAGGGGACAGGTTTAGGGCCATTATTATTTTTGATTTATATAAATGACCTTGAGACAGTTATTTCAAGGGCAAACGTCCAACATTTTGCGGACGATACCGTGTTGTATATATCTAATGAAAAATCAGAAACAGTTGATGAGTACCTTCAAATGGATTTACAGAGTGGACCTATGGTGTAGAAAAAACAAAATTTCTATAAATATAGAGAAAAGCAATATTATGGAAATATTGCCCAAGAAAAATGTACTGCCACAAGGCAAATATACTTTTACACTTGGTAATGACGACATGAAATATTGTGAGTCTTATACATACTTAGGATTAAGAATAGATAAAAGACTAAATTTTAAGGATCACTTACAACAGAAAATATTAGTTACGAAGAGATTAAGGGCTATTATAAGGATACAAGGAGCTTTATCTACTAATAATATTCTTACATTATATAAAGCGGCAGTTAGACCAATTATTGATTCTGGAGATTGTATTTATATGGTTGCTCCTAAAAACCTACTAAACAAACTCCAAACCCTGCAAAACTCGTTTATAAGATTAGCATTCAAGTTAAGCAAAAGAGAGAGTGTAACTCAATTACAGAGTAAAATAGGTATAAACCCGCTGAATGAGAGGAGAGAGGAACATATGAGCAATTCCACCAATTGGTCGTCATTTGGCCATCCAGAGCTGAAAATTCTTAATTTTTTTAAATTGCTTCTATTGATTTATTTTTTTTCGTACATAAACTATACATATTGCTGCTACTATAGACGAAATTGGGAAGGTTAATAATGAATATTGTCATCAGGGCAGCTTGGTAGAGTCTGTGACTGAAACCCTGCTGATAAGGGCACTGGAGAATAGTACATATTTCTACATAAATAAGGATTTAAATTAGAAATAAATAAAAGAAATATGTACATAATGTTTTGAATTATTGTGTATTTTATAGGCCTCAATATAAGGGTCATAACGCTTTTTAGTTTGTGAAAATAGTCCAACTAGAAGAAAAGTTATTATGTGATTAATTTCTCGAGATTTTGTGTCTGAGGCATTTGCTTGAAAATAAACCCGAAGCCGAAGACACAAAATCGAGAGAATTAATCACTTTAATAGCCGATTTTTGGATTCAATACTACTGTTTAAACACATATTAACCAATATTAGGCTTCAAAAAAGGTTGTAGATGTACTTACAGCAGGATGAATTCCAATAATTTAGCTCCTCCACTCGAACACATGGGTTACTCTTTTACGTCTGACATGGAAAGGACCGAGTCAAAAAGAGCCTTTATAACGTCCAAATTAGCATGTTTTACACATTGAAAACCAATACATTCGAATATTTGTTTTTTTTTACCTCTGTCAAACCAATATAACATATGTACACGTAATCATAACTTCAGAATGTCGGTTACGTCAGCCACACTCTCCGTTCCAGAAACAAATGAAGCTTCCACTTTTTGCAGGCAACCAAGCATGAGACTTCCGGTTTACGAATGCCGTGTCCGTGTGTCTAGGGACTTAAAAAAGAAATAAATAAAAGATTTGAATCGGTAGAAATGTTTTAAATGTTGTTTTAAGCCGAGTGCGAAGTTTTCCTCTATGGAAATCAAGTAATAAATGCATGGCGACTTCAGAAACCTTGTGTTTACTCGCCGCAAGTTTGCACCGCTTGAGTGGGAATCTACATGATAATGCGACGGCTGGCCGAATGAACCTCCAGCTACAACAGCCAATCAGAGATGCGTAGTTACTGATGTCACTTTTCAAATCGGCCGGCGTGTTTTCGCAAGGATCCGCTGCTTGCTATCCAAAGCATCAGCGACTTCCGGTTTTCCAATGCCGTGTTGCGTGTGTCTAGGGACTTAAAAAAAGAAATAAATAAAAGATTTGAATCGGTAGAAATGTTTTAAATGTTGTTTTAGCCCGATAGCGAAGATTTAGTCTACGGAAATCTAGTATTCAATGAATGGCGATTTCAGAACCCATACGTGCGACCGGAAGAGATGGGGAGATCCTTCGGCATAGCCACTCATGTGCACGTTGACTTGGCGTTGCATTGTGTACGGTAGTCTATATAGCGCACGGAGGATTTCCTTCGAAAGTGACCCACACGGCAACAAACCGGAGCTTGCACGATGTCTACTGTCGTCACGTGTCGAGGCCTAGGTTGTGATTACTTGGATTATTCCCTATTTCGTTGCTTACCACCATTCAGCAAGCGGATCATGCTAAGAACAAGGATATTTGGAACATTATCGGTGATTTTGGAGATATTGTGTAGAGTTTTACATAGCCTGAGCTTGTTTCGTCTGATTGTCACTGACAGTGACACTGGGAGTCAGCCATTGCTTGCACGATGTCTATCGTCGTCACCTTATGGCGAACCCTATGCCCTAACAACTTAAAAATGGCTAATATTTCCATCGGAAACAGTGGAGGAATGACTTTAATGTGACCAGGACTTTATACACGTTCAAAAATGAACGCGGAATCGACGACAAACAACTAGTTGATGAGGTAAGTGATTGAGATTTGAGCGGAAACGCCGACTGGGGTTTATTTTAACTACATCCGCAAAATAAATCTACATCCGCAAAATAAACCCCTGAATCCGAACAATAATTTACTTCATCCGTTTTCCGGTTTGACCACTTCCTGTCCAAACAGTAATTTATAAGTATCCAGAACCCCAGCAGAATCCAAAGATCTGCTATTAAAGCCAAATAACCATTCAGTAATGGTAATGATAATGGCAGCGGCAAGGATGACATGTCATTGACCCTCTGCCCACTGTACATATAACACAATTATTTTTGGAAAATATACAAAAATATCTAACATTCATTCCCCTTCATTTTCTTTTAAGTTGACTTAAATACTTGTATTAGTTGTTCATGAAGGTAAATGTGAGTTCTGTTTAGTATTTAGTGGCAAAATCTGGTGGCGATTTATATAGGTTCTCTGTATTTCCCGACAAAATTTGTCTGTGTCAGTGTCAGCGTCAGTGTCAGCGTCAGTGTCAGCGTCACATGTGGAAAACACACGTGACGCTGACACATTTCCTGCCCTACCTTCCTATTAAGGAGAACCTGGGTGGATTTATGGTTTTTGAAATGAAGTATGTATGGCATCTCAGCTATATGGATATCATCAATTATTAATTCCTAATATTTATTAAATGTGGTAGAGTAATAATGCTCACGTGACGCTGACATTAGAGGTGCCCAACTCTTACCTTTGTACCTATTATTCCAAAATATGAACATATATCCGACCAGATTTATTCTAAATATATCAAATGCATGTAGAATGGCCCAAATTAGTATATATTGTTCACCCATGTTTTCTCAATTTTTTCTAGGTTTCGATTTTATTTTCCACACGTGACGCTGACATTCAGAGTTCCCAATATATTTTTTCATTTTTACTATACCAAAGATCCATAAAAAATGATTTAAAAACAGATCATGCATTACCCAGAGTCAAGGCTCAATGGCTAAATGAGTTCAAACAAATGTTCGACTAAACATTTTTATTCATTTCCAGCATTTTATTGTGCCTCCCTTGATTTTTCTTCATTTTGAGGGCCCTAAAATCCAGTTTTTCCCCCCAATACCTAAATTCTTAGGAAGAACTATGTAAATAGGGGGTATTACTGATGTATTTTGGGTGGGCGGACACGATAAAACTATCAGAAAATGTCTGCCATCATTTTTTCCCATTCAAATAGGCAGAAAACGATATTAGGCTCAAATGACGACCAAATGGTGGATTTGCTCATATGGTGGAGCTAGCGCATGGGCTAAGCTCAAAAACTGAGTTTATCGATAACAGAAAGATGAATCTTAGATCTTTATCAAATGGGAGAATGATGATAGTCCCTAATCCTAAGACAGAAATGGTCAGGAAATCTTTGTTTTACCAGATCCCCACTCTATGGAATAACTTACCAAAAGAAGGCAAAACATGTATTATGAAGGAAGACTTCAAACTTTTCCTATCCAGGAGAAAATCTCCGGAAAATGTGGTAGATGATAAGGTATAAGAGTTATAAGAAAAAGAGAAAACAAAATATGTGATAAGAATTTAAGAGAAAGTAATACCTGCATAATAAAAGGTTGACAGGAAATTGTAATAATTCAGATATACTAAAGTATAAATTGAATTAAGATAGTAGAGACGAATCTTAAAACAAAAAGATGGCCTGTAAGTCCATGTACAGTTTGAAACATATTATACTGTCTTAAAGTAATGATATGTATATGATAACAATAGTGCAACGTGACACTATATAAAAAAGAAGTGTAGGGTTAAGATCCATCTTTATGGATATATACTATTGTGTAATATGTAAAAAGTAATGTTAGTTAAGGGTTATATAAAAAATTGTTAAGTAATAGAGTAAATAGCTGAAAAATCCACACAGGACTGAAAGCAATATGGCAGACGATTAAAACACACTGCTACGGACGGACAGAATAACTGATCCTATCATGTAGATTAACAACTATCATCTTTCCTTCTACACTAATTACTAATTACCTTTACTTATGCACCACTCCTTTCCTTCTATAGTAGTAGGACTGCACCTAACAGCCCCTGGCGGAAAATCATGGACAATGCTAAATAATAGCCCCCGTGAGCCTTGTATATCCTTATCACTTATGGCTGTATAAATATGTTAAATAAAAAAAAAATATATATGCAAAAAAGACATCCCATCGGAAGATTCTATGTATAATCTAGCAATGATAACAGGGACACCCTGGAAGAGCTGCGAATGAGAATCCGTAGATCCGTGTAATTCAATATGTCCAATTTCTGAATGTGATGTAATCGTATTCGTGAAATAAAACTACAACAACAACAACAATACTGGTTACAGTTCTCTTTTTTTATTTTATGAAGGTTGGGGTTGACTTGCAACCATATTACAGCTGCTTTATTTAAAGTAGAGTTTGCTCTTAAAGATGGGGTTATCTGCCAGTTTTAAAACCAGCAGGCGGTGTTCATGGCATAATTTTGGGGGCACAAAGGCCATTGTCCCCAAGAAAAGGAAAGAAGTCGATCTATGAAAGCCACATCATTGCAAGCAGGGTAAGATATCATGCAAAGATTTCTCATGACATAAATGTAAACCTCATGCATATATCTAAGAAATATAACACCTATATAACTTATTTTTAAAGAATGATATTTATTTTCATATATTGAAATTCAGCATTAGGAAAACCAAAATTAAATATAGTCATGAATATTTCAGGTGCAAAGACTGTCATTAATCCTAGGAAATGGCAGTTATATGAACCCATACCAATAACGTCAAGATGATCCCCTTATTCACTTGCTATACAAGGACAATCCCAATGGGGCAATTCTTCAATACATCAATTGTGAAGTATGTCCAAAACTACACACCTAAAGCTGATTTTGACGTTGAATTAGAGATGGAAGTAGAGACACAACAGGCCATATGCCCCAGCACCTATACCATTTCAGAGAATTGGTAGTCAGCTGACGACTTGAAAGAGAAGCTATTTAATTTTACAGCATGTCAGACT
The DNA here is from genome assembly GCA_942159475.1 of Sthenelais limicola. Taxonomy (NCBI): domain Eukaryota; kingdom Metazoa; phylum Annelida; class Polychaeta; order Phyllodocida; family Sigalionidae; genus Sthenelais; species Sthenelais limicola. The sequence goes on along the minus strand of OW804095.1, from coordinate 136,129,106 downwards.
AATAAACTTGAAGAGGAAACAAGGACACTCAGATTTATGGAAAAAACAACAATGGGGTTGAATCACTGCTACTGCTAGCAATGTACACAGGGTCTACTCATTCATGAAAAGATTTGATGATTCCAACATCAATAGAGATGCTACAAGTTTGCTTGACACATTATGTAGTACAAGAGATAATTATTCATCTAGCATCAAACCAATTAAATATGGACGTCTCAATGAACCAATTGCAAGGGGGAAGTACATTACACATCTGAAAGTATCTGGTCATACCAATGTAAGGGTGGAGCTAGCTGGACTTTTTGTTTCACCAAATGACATTTACATGGGTGCTAGTCCTGATGGAATAGTTTTGTGTGATTGTCGTGAAAAAGGACTGTTGGAGATTAAGTGTCCATTTTCTATTGCTAATGAGGACCCATGCACTGCTAGCCTTCCCTATCCCTTGGAGGGCGTTCATGGGCACATTAAAGGAAAACCATCAGTATTAGTCAAATTATGTTTCAGATGTGCATTGTAGGTTGTACATGGGCCGATTTTGTCAACTCATGCAGAATATTTTGTAAAACACATTCCATTCAACGAAAAACAATTTGATGAATTATGTGGCAGTGCCCGGAAATTCTTTTTCCACAGAATGGCTGATTATATTATAAAACACAGAGCTTAATAAATCAAAGTTGATGTACTTAAGTATTTCTTTTCATTGATGTTTCATGAACATTAAGGGATATGGATACTTAAATTACTTGATACATCACATCTTGTCAGTTATCCAGAAGGGGTGTAGCCAAATGAGACAGACCAGCACACACTTTCACAAAATCATCAATAAGCGGTAGGAGGTTTATCTCAATATTGAAAATAACTTCACTGCCTAAAGCCCTTTTCACATGAATTCACACATTTGCAATTGCTTTAGTTTTCTCTACAATTTTTGCATGCTTGATTCCTGAACTTCGAACTTCCTGAAACCCTACCCCCCACCCACCACACATCTGAAAGAAAACTTATGAATCCATTTGGTGCAATTCCGAATTTTAATAGTGTTGTGCTTCTTGTAGTCCGACCATGTAAGTGCCTGAACCTCAAGATGTCTTGGCCTGTCAATAAAAACTTCTGTACAGTCAATCGTGCACCTCAGATGTCTGTACCTCACCACAGATTTAGGAAAATTACAAATACCATCTCAGACTCTTCAGATGGCCAAACAATAAGTCAAGAAAATTCCTTTGACAATAACTTTAGCTAAGTGTTAATTATTGTAGATACAGTGGCCTCTGAAATCACAAATATGTCAGCTAGCATTCGGTTTATAACTGGTACTCTTTAAGTCGCATCAACATCAGCAACAGTTCTCTTGAGAGTAAGGTTCCTCTTTTTCCCAAATTGAAGTGGTGATTTCCTGAATACTCTAAGTTACATTCTTTGTTTGCTTGACCCCATACCAATATCTCATATGTGAAGCTAATGGAGAAAGATGTAGGAGCGGGTTTTCGAACGTTTTTATATTTGGTAACCCTGTGTATGTCAAAACCTTTTTGTCACTATCTATAAACTTCAGGGTATCTTTAACTTTTTTTCTGTATGAGCTGGCTGGCATTTTGAAGAGTATTCCTTCTCTGTTGTCAAATCACTTATTTTCTTAGCCTTTTTCAAACATCCCCCATATGAAGCATTGCTACAGATTTCACATGATAAATTTACTCCAAATTTGTGATTTTCCAAATGAAAATGTACTTGGGAAGGCATTTCATCCTCATTTTTGTTTTCTTAGGCTTAGAATCCTGACGATTTGGTAGTTTTCTTTGCTTTGCTAGCCCAGATGCAAGGAGGGGTCTGGGTTTAGAGATGTTGCCAGACCATCCACGAAATGAATGGAACAAATCCTATCATATTTTCCAGCCTGCCAATTCTTCCCAGCATCATTCTGTCATGACACCCTTCTTATCCACTCCCTTTGTAATGCTAGGAACATTTAGCAAATGGGGGTTAACAGCTGCAATGTATCCGATCATTAGGACAAAGGTACTTTTCTGTCCATTTAGCCTATTTATAGGTACTATTGGAGCACCCAGATATTGAACAAATCCACATACTATCTTGTATTGACTGGTACTGGTAATTCAAACTTGCTTATTAAGATATAAAAACAATGGGTTTACGTCTGACTGGTTCTCTATAGAAAGAGGGGTAAAGCAAGGAGACCCAATATCATCACAATTATTCATTTTAGTGGTCGAGAAGCTCGCAGAAGCCCTAAGAGCGGCACCGGAATGTAAAGGTATTAGTATTGGAAGCACGGTAAATAAAGTAGCCCAATTTGCGGACGACTTAACCATTTTCGCTAAAAATGAAGCTGATATGTGTAATATGATAAAGATCATAGAGAAGTTTGGAAGTGTGTCTGGGTTAAAACTTAATGTATGTAAAACCCAAGGATTCAATGTAGGCGGCAGTCCCCTGGACATGCAAATCTCACACGATATTTTGTGGGTGTCCAATATGAAAGTGCTAGGTATTGTATTAACATACCCTTATAACCAAGAAAAGCAGAACAAGCTAAATTTTGATCGGATCATGGAGAAAGCAGGTAAATGTATTGCCCACTGGTCTAGAAGGGATATCTCCCTTAAGGGCAGAGTTTTGGTGGCAAATTCCTTAATCGCCCCTCTATCTATGTATGCGGCCAGTATGATCAGTGCCCCAAACCACTATATTAAGTCATTTCAAACGAAAATAGAGAAGTTTATATGGAAGGGAGGAAAAACGATGGTCGCAAGGAAATATATATGTCAGAAAACCTGCGACGGAGGTTTGAACTTGCATGACATCGAATCTAGAGTTTATGCTGCCAAATTCATGTGGATTAGGAAAATGTTAAATGAGCAGCACTTAAAATGGACCGCTTATATTAGACAGGCTGTGGGTGAAGATCTGCTAAATACTTTTAGAAAAAGGTCGAAACCAAAATACACTTATTCGTGTTTTTATGATGATTTGATTGACCTGTGGAACAGATTCTATGTATTAAAGGAGCCGACCTCGAAAAAGGAAGTATTATGTGAGGGAATCTGGAATAACATACACCTACAAGTCGAAAAAAAAGTTGTGAAGTGGGAAGAATGGAAAAGGAAAGGTATTTCCAAAATTAACGACTTAGTAGAAGGTAATAAGGTTAAAAAGGTCAACCAATTTTGGTCTTAGAATAGAATCAAAATCAACTTCGTCGAAAGGTTCCAGATAAGAGATATCATTCCCAGAAAGTGGTGGATTTTACTATGCGATGGTTCAGAGGTGAAATTCAAAAATGAGCTTGTATGTAATTTCAAAGACAAAAAGATTAACATCATGTCTACGAATGCCAAAGAGTTATATATAGCCTTAAAAGAAGTCATCATTAGTAAGGAGGAGCGAAACATTATATGGGTTGAAAAATTTGCCAATAAAGGTATCGATATATCTGGGGTTGAACCCACAGAGTGGTATATGTTGTCGTACCTGTGTACCAGAAATGTAAGAGTCCAGACCTTCCAGTATAGAGTTATCAACCGGCTCACCGTGTGTAATCTCAAACTAGAGAAATATGGTTTTAAAAACACTATTATCTGTGATTATTGTGAAGAAGTCAACGATGTTTTCCATTTTTTCATTGATTGTGAACGTGTGAACAACCTATGGCACACCCTAATCAATTGGGCCAGCCGCAACAGATGGTTAGACTGCGAAATACTCGATGACATTAATGCCGCTCATTTGATCTTAGGCATTCCGTCCAACGACGTAAAACATAGAAGGTTAAACTTTATATTCCTAAAGGCCAAATTCTATATTTACAGAACGAGATTATTCCACGAGAATAAAGTGTGCTTCTTCGAATTTCTACGAGAAATCAAGGTAGCTATTAGAGCACTCAAAGATTGCACTAAATTTGGACCGGTTAACGAAAAGGAATTTAAACTATGGGAGGGATTCTACGATGAATTGTAGCCCTTGCTCATGTTGGTATATAGTACGATAGAGTAGAACTGACGTACAAACACATGTGTAGTGGTGATAGTTATGTGATCCTTTTTTGATAAAATGTATCCCAAAGGTGAGATTGACTGGTTTAAATTTAATTCACGTACAAAAAATCCACACAACAGCTAGGTGTTTACGCAATCTCAACGACGGTAAGAAGCCGTACAAATAACCAAAAACGCTGTAGTAAGGTAACGGATTTTATTTAGATGTTAAAGGATAGCAAGCAAGGTAAAATCTTCGAATCTCATTTCAGAAAAAGGTACAAAACGAAAAGGTATACACACATACAAGAAAATTGATATAAGAGCAATGTGACACATTGTCAACCTCTTTAACTGCTGCCTCTGTCTGATTTTTGAATAAAGACCCGGTGTTGGGAAAAAAAAAAAAAAGATATAAAAACAGTTTCTAAAAATAGTGATTTTGGCCTGGTAGGTTCATGAATGATGATTCATCTCTCAGATCAGATATCACATGTGAATGTGGTGGTTGTTTGTGTTTTTTTCCCGTGACCTGCTCCTTTGGATCTTTTTTCTTGGTCCTTGGGTCTGCTGGGCAATGGATGTCGTTTGGCATAGTAATTTTGCACAAAGCTGTTCAGGTAATTCAGGCTCTTCTGTATTCAGTTGTGTGGTACGCGGGAAGGGAAGAGGTGACTGTGGTCCCTTTTCCAGCCTTGGATATTATCCTTCTTGTCCTGCTATGGTTTGTAGGGTGGAGATGTTTCCCTCTTGGGTATCTTCTTTCCTTCACTCGTGGATGTATTACTAGGGTGGGTACGCTTGTTACCTGTCACCACTCTTTTGTTTTTCCAAACATCAAAGAGAGAAAAAAGAAAAGAAAAACAGAATTTAATACACTGCATGGACTTTCTGGCATTTCTGGTCAACCAATCTCACTTTTTATCACTAATAGTGAGATCCTTACAACATCTGGGAGCAAGAGTAACAGTAGAACATTGAATAAATACAGCAGAGTACATAATTAGTTTCAGTGATAAACTTGAGGTCTAGAACGTTCAGTGAACCCAAAGCCTTTAGCAACAATTCCTGCTGAAATCGTGACAAAAAGTCAACAACTGAAGCATGAATCACAGAATTATCTAGGAGCTCTGTGAAGCGCGGAAGTAACTGGTTGGTCATAAGAGAGATACATCTCATTTGGTCCTGCTCATCGCCACTAGATGGCAATGAAGTAAACTTAAGGGTTTGGTGAAGGGTTCTAACAATTTTCATAAAAAGCGCAGTTTCAGGGTTTAGAAGGGTTTGGTTAAGGGTTCTAACAATTTTCATAAAAAGCGCAGTTTCAGGGTTTAGAAGAGTAGGATATGGTGTACCTATACTATAGTGTTCACCTTAAGTTAGGGACTTTAATTACCCATTTTTTAAAAGAAAATCCTTGAAAATTAACAAGTTTTCTTTGTTCATCAGACTTAATATAGATACTAGGAGCCAGAAGTTTCGAGTGATTATGATTTTTGTATCATTGACTTCGAATTAAGAAACAGAATATTTTCCTCCAAAATGGTCATCTTTTAATGTGCCATAGCAATTTTCTCTGTATTTTCTTTAAAGAACGAAATACCATCATGCCTGCATATAGTAATATTAAGGAGAGAATTAATTAAAATTTTCAAACAGATTGACTCCACACATAGTGTTTTTAAGTAAAGAAGCACAGAAAACAACATTTATTTTCCAGTTAGATAGAAAATATAGTTCTTGTCTTTCATATTTATTGACCATACATATTGAAATGGGTTAATAGTTTATCACATTGTCACGTATGTATAGCCTAAATTCGTTTAACTTTACGCTAAAATTTGTGCTCTTGTTAAAAAAAACCTCGAGGACAGTGCAATATTGTCCCAAGTACCACATTTGAACTTAGGTTACATATTTACTCCCACGTTGCTATGTATAAGTGTATACCTGTGTACTGTGGGGAGATAGAGGGAATAGCAATGCCATACCACACACATTGAACTGGTGCAAATTACCACACTACTCTTGCCCTTACAAATAGCATGGTACATACACCAACGTGGAGTAAGTGACAGTCTTAAATACCAGCCCTGAATATTGGCTTTTATTTGACATATCAGATATTATTCTATCATGAAAACTCCAACAAATATTAATATCCATCCAATGTTTAACGTTTCTTCTGTACATAGAACTTCGCAGGGTGCGACAAGACCCAAATTAAATTAATAAAATTAAAACCGCCACACTCCAGCGGCCGTAAGCACGGAAGTGAGCATGTGTGGAGGAGTAGTGCTGGATGTACCTTTCCTACCTCCGTTTGCTTATAGTGAAGAGTTAGACTCCCCAATTCGGGATCGTTATATATAGGTGGAGTGCTATACAGTGCTGGAGGGCAATATTTTCTCAATTTGAGGATTTGACCAGTTTGAATAATGTATTCATACTTGTCATTCTTAAAATGTTTATGTTAATTCATGTTTTTAATTGATAGCATTTCATTGTACAGATAATATTCTCAGCATATCACAAAGATTAGCAAAAATAATGATAACCCAATGTTAATCTTTAAATCATTAATCTATTCGTCCATCAAGAAGTAATACAATTCTCCTTATCCTTGATAGCGCGAAAATAAAATATCCGACCATCACGCCACCTAGAGGTGGAGATAAAGCTAAGGCGGGAGCTTCCGGTTATGGCTCCCGCAACCTTAGAAACAGAGTAGGCCTTAACATGATTATACCCATACAGTCATTCCTCGGCCTCTACTCTTTCAAATAGGTAAAATTATATACCTACGGATAGCTGAGAATATACTCTTTTCATATTTTTTAATCCCGTGATCATATTCACATTTTTTGCTGGTGTTATTGCCGTTTTCGCGGGTAGCGGCCTGCGCGAACACCTAAGGCGGAAGCTTCCGTCTCAGCCTACTGGGAGATATCCCAGCCTACAGCGCCACTGGTGTTACATTCGCACGCTATCTGACTATCTGGGTTCAGCACAATTCTATTAACCGTACACGACATAGTGGCTCCACCTGGTGGCTCTTAAAGTGGCTAAGATCACTATTTTGACTATCTTTCATTTAGAAATATGTTTGTAGTATTAGATAACTTGCATAACTAGGGACATTTGTGTGGAATACCAGAGTTCTATATTCCTTAGATTATTTGATATCTGTTGATGTATGTGGCAGGGATTTCAACGGGGAATTTAAATCTGAGAGAGGCAAGTAACTTGACAATAGAGTGCTGCCAATGGAGCATGGTGGAGGGGTGTGAAGTCGGAGCGAGTCAGGAGGTACATGGTCACATATATATACCCTGTCCCAGCCAGGTGGTAGTACTCAACTAATTAAGATAAGATGCATACAGGCGGCGAGACCTCTTCCAACTGCCATGTGCTGGAGGCACCCCACGAAATTTGAAGTTTTACTCTTATATATTCCAAATACTTGTATTTCATACATTAATGCTCCCAGGTATTGGTTAATGGCATAATGATCCAGAACATTGTTGAAATTCAAGCATGTCAAAAAAATCAGGAGCTCAGCGGCAAGTGTCACTTTAATGCCATGACGACATCCAAGTGGAGTCATATTCCCGGCAGTGGCTCAACACCCGAATCAGTATTTATCAATCAATAATTAAGTAAAGAAAATAGGAGGTAAATTTTAAACTATAGTGTTAAAGTTACCGGATACCGGAAGATTTTTGTAAGTTTTTCAGCATTTATCTTTTGTAAAAATGATGAAAAACGCCCATTATTATTAAAAGGGTACAAACCATTATTTTTTGCATGGTACATGTTTGTTCTTCAATAAAGGAATCAGAATGAAGAAATTCATGACAATAGAAAAATAATCTTAAAACCCAATAAACCAGCAGCCTTCAACTGACAAATTATTCAAAATGATACCAAGATTAGCCTTTACTCGCTCTGTAATAAACCTACTGGACAAGCTTAGGAAATAAGTCTGTGGACATGATAAACTCACTTTGCTTTCTCAGGCACCACAGCCTTGATGTGAAGTTCAAGTCTAATTGCGTCATCTTTTACATATCCATTCGCTGGGTCCATAAGCTTCTGCAGGATATATCACATAAAAGATAGTAAGGAATAGGACAAGACAACAGAACATCAGTTTTTATATTGACATGCCTGTTAAGGGTCTGCTGACCCAATCGGGTCAACCATACCAGCTGCAGTGATATCACTCAATCAGTATCAGTTTAGTAACAAGAACTAATACCAAGTGCAGTCAGATACATTCACGGTGCATGATGCATGTTCAAACGTCTCCTGGAGTAATCAGATACACTCAGACTTCAAGACCTTTAAAAATTCCAAATTATTTTGAGTACAAAATATGAGTATTCATGAGAGAAGGAGAGATTTATATTAGTATAAAAAAAGTTGGTTGTGGTGCAAATTCTTAATTTAGAATCTCAAAAAATAAACCACTATTTAAAAAAAAACAAAAAAACAATTTTATTTTTTCCAAACCGGTCAAGGTGTTCATTTCTGAATTATTGGGCTTTGAAACATGGCTGACATCCCAAAGATCTGTTCCTTTCAAAGTGTTTCCTAAACATGTCTATTTCAGACAGCTACAATTATTTTTTTAACGCGATGACATGGTTTTCCCCCCATATATGTGAAGAATATTACCTGCACTAACTCTGTAGAAAGTTTTGAGACATTAGGAGTTTCTATTTTTGTTTTATTCCCAAAACCGTGAAAGAAAAATACAGCATTTGCCAATAGACTTGCATACTAAATGGGTACAATTTGGCACCTTGTTTATCCTGCTGTTGTACCTTTATTATATTCCTGCTTACAGAATTAACATTTTCAATCAAGCAAAAATTCCCATGTGATTCTGAAGTCAGAACATAATGGTATATAAAAATTCCAATATACAGTATCAAGAGACATTAGCCTACCTTCCATGAGATGAATTGGTCATGTCCCCAGCCACCCGGATATTTACAAGGAACTCCAGCTGAAACACAGCAAAATAACCAGTTCTTCTAGTAGGCCATCCTTCATCCTTCTATCAAGCCAACATTTCTTTTATATCTATACAAATACTGTATTTCAACTAATAGAAATCCAAGGGAATATAATAAGCTTTTTCGAATATTTTTATTACCATCACCTGAGCGGGAGGAAAGAGTAGATGTCACAGAAAATTGGAGGCATGACTAACATGATGATGTATAGTAATCCTGAATGGGCTGCTCAGACAGATCAATAGTTTATAAGTGGCAAGACACAAGATACTCACACGATATAGTACTTGCACCATCAGTATTCCACTTTAGAAGGCTCATGTCATATAGTACCGTACATGATGACACCCTACAGAAAAAGAGCCTTTACTAATGTGACTTTTGAAAAGTTTGTCTCATTATTAAGACAGAATTCAGCAAAATAACCAGTGAAATCGTCTTAAAATATATGGTAATCTCTATATATATACTTATATAAAGCAGTAAGCAATTTCTGTTTAAAGTCGCATACTCAGTCAGTGTAATGCTTTATATGAAATTCTTTTCTACTAATCGAAGGACATGCATCCATTCTGTGATCTTAACATAAAAATATCGCCATATTGCAAAAGATAACATGTATATCACCTGTTTTAATTCTTAAAAAGGGACAAAAAGCTCTATGGGGATTTCTTGCTGAGGAGTTCCCCAACCTACTTCACCAATGACGTCATAGGCTTCACATGGGTTTCCTAACCTATTTCACTGGGGTGAGAGAGAGAGAGAGAGAGAGAGAGAGAGAGAGAGTGGGTGGAGGGGGGTACTAACGCAGGAGGAAGGAGAGGGAGGGAAGGAGGGATAAGGCGAGGGGAGGGGTAGAGTAGGAGGGAAGGGCACACAAGGGAGAAGAAGAGGAAAGGGGGAGGGAAGGAGAGGGAGCAACAGGTAGAGGGGTTTGTGAAATGAGAGACATTTTAGGCAATGTGTGACGAGGGGTAGGGAGGGAGATCAAAACATATAGTCCTGGGGCAGGGTTTTGAAAAAGTGTGTGTGTGTGGGGGGGGGGGGGGGGGTGTTTGAGAAAAGTAGTACAACAAAGGTTTTTTGACATCAAATGAAAGCTGAGAAACCAAAAATTCTAATTGTGATGATCTTACATCTTAAAAAGTGTCCATTTGACTTTTTATAAGATAAGATAAGAACTACTTTATTTATCGAATTGAAGGGTACATGTGATAAACAGGTATACAGACTTCTAGAATTTTTACATTTTCTGGGCGGGGAAATCGTATCCAACAACCTCATCTATATATTCTATGTAATTCTCACCTATTAAAGAAGTGGGGAGCTATTTTACATGGAATTAATTATAGCAGACAACTTGTATGGATGCTGCCATTGCTGTAAGTCATGTGACCTCTGATGACGTATATGAACCACAACTCACAACGAGGTGCAGGCCTTTGCCCCTGTCTTGCACCTGAGTGGACATACAATTTTTCAATTGATTTAAGTCAGTTTTTTGTATAAACAAATGACTAGCATTGCACAATGGGATGCCTTTGAGTCTGAATAACCCATAAACAAATGCTGGGGAAGGTGTTAAAGCTACTAGGGGTTAGGGTAGGCAGGGGATAGGAGTGAAAGTGTCAAAACATTGCCGCCGTCGCCACCATTATTACACGTATGGCGTTCAGTTTCTGTGTAGCAGGGAGAGATTTGCTGACTAAAATCGGGGGTCTCTTGGGTCAGGGAATAGCCTACTTACTTATAAAAGTAAGTCTGTTGTAAGGTTGTTTGTTTACATATACATGTATGTCCAGAGTAGGGTGACCAATCAAACAATGAGGGCCAGTGACGTCACCAATACATGTAAATCGCCACCAGTGGCGCTGTTGGTCACCAATATGTCTGCCTCCTTGTAAGAGAGGAGGTGACTTCTTTTCTTATGGTTCTGCTTGTAAATAACACGATTACTATAATATGCTACACAATTACTCCAATGACTATAATGTTTCTGCTATTTAAAAAAAAATCTGTGGATTCCTATATTGTGTTTGGGCTTTAAGGTTGACCAGTCAATAAAATCCTCCTGAGATGACATTAAAATCTCCATATCTCTAGGGTTATTGGCATTGAAATTTTCCACAATTATGCTTCTCTCAGAGGCTGCAAAGGTTATTTAACCTCAGCCAAGATCAAGTATCCCCCGATAGAGCTCCCTCCACGCCACCCGCCCCTTCTTCCCCACTCTATTTTGGCGTGGGGAAAAAGCGTTGTCAAGGACTCAAAAGTGCACAGCGTGTTACTAACGTTGTGAAAATTAGAAGATGTTTGGACGTATGTTATTGCGTTGTCGCCGGCATCAGGTTCTGGAAATTATTATAACAATAGGGTCTACAGATTCCCTCATATCTCTCTTATTCAAATACTCATGATGATATAACTACATATATGGGAGTAGAAAAGCATGCTCTTTCAAAGTTTAAACACATTGGCTATGTATTTCGAGTGGAAACAGCGTTTTTTATTATTTCATGGGAGCTTATAGATTTTATTTTCACTGGGTACTGGGTACTGGGTCTTCTGGTGGAACCCAGCTTAAACAACAAATAATCACATTCATTGGAAAAATAAGTAAGCAAGACAAGAAAGGAAAGGAGAAGATAACCTCTATCTGTGAGAGTGACTTCTTCATGAATTTACATACATCAGCAGAAAAAATATATAAAATACATGGACTTATATCTGAAGTAGGTAAACCTCTTACTAATGAGAGTGGCCTGTTCATTAACATTTGGATGTTGATTGCACATGGGCTAATGTACAATTGACCATATAGTAGAGCAGATATGGGCTCAAAAAGCCATTATTTTAGGAGTTAGCTCGCATGAAATAATAACACCACCATATTATACCAAATTAAAGCTGAGACTCTCCCCGATTAAGATCTGACATTGAAATTTGGTGATTTGGTGTGACTTTGGAGATATCTGCTGATATTTGAGGTAACCTTGGAAACCAATATTCTTTGTAAACAATGATGATTTCTCAAAAGATGAAAATGCATATATATGTAATTAACTAAATAAAGGTGAAGAATTGATATAGACTCAAGTAATTTTCTGAAAAGGTACTATTTTGAATGTTCTCTTAGATAGATGTATCCATGACTTTTGAAATGGAATGTTTTAGCGGCCATCTTGGATTTCAAATTCAATGCTTTCAGCAACACAAAATGGCTACACCTTTTTTAGTATTTTAGATGAAAACAAAGTTTCAAATTTGATTGTGTGGTTGTCTGGTACTGGAGATTGAATATAAGAAGTTTTTTTTGTTTATTATGATTGTTTCTCATAATATTGAAAGTTTGGTAGCTGTCTGACAATTCAAAATGGATGCTTAGTAATGCAGCAAATAGGTATATCAACGTCGAAAAACAGCCACAGACCTCAAAAGGGTACATATTTGTATCAAATTATAAATCAATATTTTTCAGATGTATGTGAATGCATTTGGTTAAATACAAGTAATAGATTATCATACACAGATTTATTTTTCAGAACAGATACGTCTTTTGAAACCTTTCTAGATGGAGATATGTATATATGTGTAATTTCCTAAATGGAACGTTTTGGTGGCCATCTTGGATTTCAGTGTCAATGCCACTAGAATCATAAAATGACTATACTCTTACCAATTTTGGGGTTATAAGCACCATTTTAAATGTGGTTCTATGGTTATTAGGGCTGAGAAACCCCAAGGAATGTCTTTTTTACTCTTAATCATTTGGAATGTTTTGTAATTCAAAATGGATGTCATTCAACACAGCAAATAACCGCAACATTGTTGAACATAGGTACAGGTGTTAAACTTGTGTACTTTCTTCAATTCTCGAGATTTTAACCCATAATTTTATTAAAAATTGGCTCAATATTTGTGAGGAATTGTCTTACACACATCAAATTTTCAGAGCAGATACTATTTTTTACACTCTTCTAAGTGCTTATGCATATATATGCCTGATATGTTCTAAATGGAATGTTTGGCGGCCATCTTGGATTTCAATATTAATGCCACTGACATCATCAAATGACTATATTTTCATCAATTTTTCTGGTAGAAACACTGTTTAAAATGTGATTGTATGATATCTGGTGAATTGTAATGGAACATAATTATCTTTATTGCCAATTATGTTTACTTCTTATTTTCCTTAACATTTGACAATTCAAAATAAATGGTGTTGAACAGGATAAATGGCCATATCATTTTCAGAAACAGCAACAGCTTTTAAATTTTTAATTTGAAATCGTGATTTTCACAGGTAAGAAAAGTATTTGGCAAAATGAAAGCTAGTGATGGGTTATCATACACACATTAAATTTTTAAAAATGACTCTTTCCTATATTTGCCTGGGTAGATAGATATATTTCAAGGCTACTGCTCTAAATGGAATGTTTTGGTGGCCATATTGGATTCCATTCAAATGACCGTATAAGATATTTTTGATTGAAACAACATGAAAAGGGCTTGTTGGATTGCCCAAAATGAGAAATCTATTGACATCTCTCATAGGATTTAAGATACCGTACTGTAGTGGTAATGGTTGCTTCTTCTCCGAAGCACCAGGTGGAGCTACCACTGTAGGCTTATTTCTCCATATATTTACTGGGTCTAGAAGTCACGCACACTTCTACCTCTTATATTCTCTGGCAGCATTATACAGTATTATCGGTTTAACCATAATATAAAAGGAACTGTGGCCTTAGTGCCTGTGTTATTGTGTATGATAGCAAATCTTTTCAACATTTATATTTCCATGTACATACTTTGTGACACCATGTGGTACTGTGTACCTGGATTGGTGTACTGGTTCGAGAACCAACTTCGGAGAGAATCTACAGTATTCGGATACTACTTACCTCATACTTGCCTCATTGAGTTGAATAAAACAGAGAAAGGTTGAGAAAACACTCTTTGGTTTTTATTCTATGCTAAGTGAACTGGGTTGTAGTAAAGAACACTACAATTGGTGCCGTGAACCAGTCTTAGAAGTGGAAGAGTATTGGTGGATTTTCTTTGGAAAATCCCAGTTGTCCCTTCTTTGGGAATTGGAAGCCTTCTTCGGAAGTGCAATGACGGAGAACGTTGGTGCTGAAGCCCATGCCCAGGCTGGCCCTTGACTTGGCGATGTTGTCCCACTGAGCTTTCCAAACCCTGGAAGCATTGCCTCTCCGAGGTATCCAAATCCGAGACGCACTGACCCGTTCAGACTTCCTAGTCCTAGAACTGGGAGTCAACTGAGGAATCCTAGGCCTGGATTCTCGTTGGATGACCCCACTTGGGGACAGTATAGAGGTGACGAGGATGATCTGTTGGATTCAGACCAAGTGGATCTGGTCAATGAAATTTGGGCATTGAAGCTGAAGAATCAGAAATTGAAGCTGTCTTATTCTGATGAACAGATGCAATGTCATGTATTCGCGACCGAGTTGAAGCAACTAGTGATTCAAAATCGCGAGTTGCATGAATGTTTGGACACTGTGTCTAAATCAGCTACATCTACCACAAAAAAACTTATGGTAGGAAATGAAAAGCTACAAAATGAAGTAGCAAGAAGGAGAAGGTTTATTAACCCATACCCCTCCTGCAGGATTAGCTGGTGCTGGTGCACCTTCTAGCATGAAGCGACCTAAAGGTGAAAGCATGTATGCTAGAGGTAAGGTGTCCAATAGTACCTATAGGGCTAAACCAAGCGTGTGACGCGTGGACAGAAGGTCCTACAATGGCTGCTTCGCAAACTGTGATGAAATATGCTAGGAAGCCAGTGAACGTAAAGGATAGATCCCTAGTGCAAGGTTTGCACTATGAGGGATCGGATGATTTTGAGTTAGACGTCTTTGGGTATACACACTACCAGGATGAGGAGACAATCAATCCTAAACCCCCAGCAATGAGACTGTGGGACGGGAAGGATCTCTGGAGAGTATACCTAGGGGAGATGAAGGTTGTGGCTGAGGCACACAACTGGTCTGAAGCCCAATTTCTGAGGCAACTTAGCTGTGGAGCTAGAAAGCAACTAGCAGATATGGGTGGTCTACCTCCGGGTATTACCCTCTCTCAATTTGTGGGCCACATGGACGCAAATTTTGGGGACCACTCTAGGGTAAAACGTCAGTGGGTGGACGGACATACATGATTACATGTTTGGTCTTGAGTGGTCTTAAGGGACCCGAGGACGGCATTCTTGCAGCTGATTTTTATTGGGTCCATCAATGTAGTCTTGACTGGTCAGGGTTGTTGTACTTAGAAAACCGAGGACATCAGTGGAATGTAGGTTGTGGAAAAGACCCCCTGAGTACAACGTGAAAGAATCCTCTGTGAACACTATTGATGTAAGTGAGAATGATGGTGGACAGGCGGTAGCACTAAGGAAAGCAGTTGTTATCCTCCCGAAATCTGTTACTCTGGCTGAATTAGATGTTCGCAGTGACTCATCACTCATCAACTGGTTTGATGTTCGAGCCAGATTAGGGATTGCTAAAGGACTATTCTTTGGGGAGCTTGAACACTTATCAGTCAGGTGACGGGAAACCAGCCTTGGTAGCCTTTTGCAATCTGTCCGAAAATCCAGTGAGGTTGAGAAAGGGAATGGTGGTAGGGAAAGTGAATAAGGTGACTTTATTGACACCGCATTCTGATGATCAAGAACAGGAGGAGGATCCTAGGATTCGAGAGGCAATAATAAGCTCTATTCAGGTGTTGGAATCTCCCATCGCTGATGATGATTTAATTTGCCTCAAGATACCTGTGCCACCAAGTCCAGTATGTCCGCTGACTGAGTTGATAGGTGATTCGCACCTAACTGAGCCCCTAGATAAAGAAGAAGCTCTTACACTTCTGAAGGATTTTGAAACTTGTTTTTCCTTGCCAGGGAATAAACTTGGATGCACACATAAGGTTTGTCATATGATAAACACATGGGATGCTAATCCGATTAAGCTCCCTTATAGATGTATACCGGTGTTCAAACGGGACAAGTCTGAAGAGGAAATCTGAAAGATGTACAGAGAAGGAAGAATCAAGCATAGCAATAGCCCTTGGGGAGCACCTATTGTTATGCTTGCAAAGAAAGATGGGACTCAGAGGTTTTGTTTTGACTATTGTCAGCTGAATGTTGTGACGATTAAGGACAGCTTTCCACTCCCAAGGATCGATGAGTGTCTGGAAGCATTGGGTGGCAACCAATGGTTGCTATGGACAAAGAAAGCAAAGAGAAAACCGCTTTCTTGTCTAGCATGGGATTATTCCAATTCAAGGTGATGAGCTTTGGATTGTGTAATGCCCCTGCCACGTTCCAGCATATGATGGACCAAATGTTAGATCTTCACTGGAAGTCGTGCTTGGTATACTGAAGGTACGATGTGGTGGTCTTTGGAAAAACTTTTGATGAGTGTCTGAATAACCTCCAATTAGTCCTGGAAAGAATCCAAGAGTATGGCCTAAAGCTTAAACCCAAAATATGTGAGCTTTTCCGCCATCAGGTGGAATATTTGGGTAGGACTGTGTCGAGTAAAGGAATCTGTGCTATCCCAGAGAAGGTACAGAAAGTCTGGCTGGCCAATCCTGAGACTGGCCAATCCCAAAGAATGCAAAGGAGATTCAGCAATTTTCAGCAATTTATAGGTTTTGCTTCCTATTATCGGGAATTCCAGCCAAATTTTGGTACTATCGTAGGTCCTTTGCAGAAAGTGGTGACCGAGGCAGGGACGGAAAAGCACTATACTAAACCTATAGTGTGGACCCCTGGCTGTGATAAAGCTTTCTCAAAAGTGAAAGATTTGTTAACTACTGCACCAGTGTTGGGTTATCTGAGAACAAAAGGGGATTTTATTCTCGATTCTCGATACTGATGCAAGTGGTTTTGGCATGGCCGGAATCTTATCACACATGCAGGATGGGAAAGAGGTGGTTCTTGGTTGTGCTAGCAATGGTTTCACTCGTGCACAGAGAAACTATTGTGCTACCAAACAGGAGCAGCTCGCAGTACTTACATATCTGGCTAAATTCCGACATTATCTGATAGGTAATAGGAATTCTTATGTCAGAACAGACCATGCCTCTTTGAGATGGTTGTTAAATTTTAGAGATCCTACCGACATGCTCGCCCGATGGCTAACTACCATCCAAGAGTATGGGTTAGATCAGTCTATGATTTTGCATCGAGCAGGGAAAAAGCATGACAATGCTGATGCCCTTTCGCTGTTCCCACTAGAAAATGTGCTAGGCTAGACTGTCCAGATTGTGGGTCACATGATGCTGTAATTGCAGAAAAAGATGCACAGCAGACTGTTTCCCTCGGAGCTTTAGAAAATACCATTCAGAAAGCACAACAAGATGACCCAATCATTTCTCTTGATTTTGGTGTATTTAAGGTGTCCTGGTCGGCCAAGATGAAGTATTATTGGTCTGGGATGAAATACAACCTGAGTAGGTGGATAAAGGCATGTCCTCTTGTGCGATGCGAAAGACCCGAGGAGGGGGAGGAATCTCTCTTCTCAAAAAGGAGAAACATGGTGAAAGGTGGAATCGAATATTTTTGGATATTCTAGGGCCGTTTTGGACAACTCCTAGAGGAAACAATTATGTCATGGTAGTAGCAGACCATTTTTCAAAATGGTCTGAAGCCTATCCCATGCCAGACCATACAGCTGAGCGTTGTGCTGAGGTTTATACTACGACTGAATGGGTTATTCACGTTGAGCGGGAAGAATACACCCATTTAATAGTTTGTTCGTTTCTGTACGCGTTGAATAAAGAGGGCGTGGCCGCCGATGTAAACACGTTTTTGATTGGTCAGAAATGGTCAGTATGATGACATCATCGCTGCGTTGACCAATCAGAGACGACCTTACGCCATGATTTGGCATGATCAAAACAAAGATGGTGCACGTCTTAGACATGCAGCCAGCCTAACAGCATAAGAATGGCGTTTTTTTAAATATTTCCAAGTCGTAGTATAAAGAAAGAACTGTACTCGTGTACTCGTGTAATTCAATGGCTCTCGTTAAAACGTTCTTTTGTATCCAACGCGCGACCTGCGGCCACTTGTTGAATACAAAAGAAAGTTTTAACTTGAGCCATTGAATCACACCTGTAGTTCCAACCTTGCGTACAGTTCTATCTAAGTTCTTTAGGGAGTGGATTTTGTGGTTTGGCTGCCCTGTTTCTTTGCAGACAGATGGCGCACCCAAATTCTGTTCTCAACTAGTAAAGAGTTTGCTGGAGATGTTGGGGATTGAGAAATTGATCACCCTTCCCTACAGACCCCAATCAAATGGCCAATCAGAGAGGTTTAACCGCGTGCTCGTGGAGCAACTCTCTTGTTTAACAGATTACGATGGCGATGATTGGGATTTGTTGGTTCCCTGTATTGCTCATGCATACAGAGGGACGGTACAGGCCAGTACTTTATGTACTCCGAATGCAGTTGTGTTTGGAACTGAGCTGGTGACTCCCATGGACATTTTTCATGGTGTGTCATAACCTGGTGGTTTGGATTTCCCATGTAGTGTAGCTTTCGTGGAAAATCTCAGGCAATGGATAAGGAAGGGTCACCACTTTGTTACAAAAAATCTCAGAGTTTCTGCTGTTCATCTGCTGTTCATTAGAAAAGAGATTTTGATAAACGAAGTAATCCGAAGTCATTTGAGGTGGGGGACATTGTTTATCGATTTGGTCCTCCCAAGGCCGGTAAGAAGGTTGGTCCAAAATGGGACGGCCCTTACAAGGTCAGAAGGTTCATAGGAGGTACCACTTATGAACTGGAATCATTGGAAGGTCTTTTGAGATATCATGTGGATAATCTCAAGGCTGCTTTTGACGAAAATGGTCCCAGGCTTGCATCGGGCTGATGAATTTCGTAAACAAGAAAAAGCAGGTCGTGATATTTTAAAACTGGAAGGTGGTAAGGTCCTGACTGGGAAGGAATGCCCAGTTCGGAAGGAAAAAGACAAGGTTACCATAGGCATAAAGCCTAGAGGTAGGCCTAAGGGTAAAGCTGGGAAGAAAAAGAAAAATGCTTTGCATCCAGTTGTTCCTCCGATTTTGGTTTCCCCTGTTGTGAGGCGAAAACCTGGTAGGCCAAAGAAATTACCAGCTGAAGCTGATAATGTTGTCCTGCCTGTAGGTATGAAGGGGCCAGGTAGACCAAAAGGTGTGTCAGTTGTTACTACCACATCCCAGGTGCCTGACCCAGCAAAAAAAGGAAACATGGCCGTCCTAAGAAATTACCTATTAAGGCAATTTCAGATGATTCAGGCCCTGGAAATAAGAGGGGGAGGGGGTTGAGGAAAATTCCTCAGGCTGGACCTAAGGTGGACCTGAAATTAGTATCATTGAGGGAAATTTTTTAACTGGTTTGCCTCAAATACAAAAAAGTACACAACGAGAAGTCGAGGAGTGGAAGACCAAATTTATCCACTCTGAAAGCCCATTTGACAATATAAATTTATTTCTATTATTGGCCGAGAGGACGATCTGAGATTTTGTAAACATTTGATATGACTATTAGGAGTGCTTGTATCTAGGTTGGCCTGTTTTAAGTTATGGTAACTTGGGGCCAGCTGGAGGGTCAGAATCTATTTAGAAAGTAAATAGTGTTGCACATAATCCTGGAACAATAATCATTTGAATCTAAAATTAGCTAGCTCTGTACAATTCTCATACAGAGGATTAGAACAGCCAGTCAAACATGACCCGAGCTGTAGTAGGCTCCGATACCAAACTGGTTTCTAGTCACCAGCAGAGCGCAGGAACCTGGGTGGCGCTGTATGCAGCGGCGTGCTAACACACTAGCTGTCTCAACGGGTAGACACCGCGTGTTGTACCCTTTTCACTTGACTTCCTGACTCAAGAGAGAACGGTCATTCATCGCGAAAAGAAAACTCTAGAGTAAGTTCCCTTGATCCCAGAACTGCTTGAAAAGTCTATTGAACTCTGAATACCATTCTAACCAAGTAGCCGCAGAGGTCCTGCAAGGAGCAGATGACCTGTTGGGTCTGTCCAAAGAGGACCTGACCAGTAGTCTGAACAACAGTTTGGAAGAGGACATGGACGTTGAAGTAGTCCAGGACAAGGCGAAAACTCGGGTGCCTCTGTCACTGCTTCATCGTCCACTCCAGCTGAGGAGAAAGTTGTTCCTCCTCACAGAAGGTCCCCTCGGAAGTCTGCAAGCCCGAGGAAACTGCAAAGGTCAACCAGGATGGAAGATAGATCTTCACCCTCACCCTCCAGTAGTAGTGTGTACATCATACAAGCTCGGTCCTCTTCTCCTTGCCATAGCTCTCAGAGGCAGGAGAGAGGCAGGAAGAGGGAAAGTCGCTCTACTTACCCTGAGAGGAGTGTCTCTGAAACAAGGGCCGCTAGCAGAGCTAGTTTGTCTTCAAACAAACCCAAGGAGGCAGTTGTTTCCGAGCAACCTTCCTCTTCTAGGGCGGAATCGAGTGGTAGAATACCTCCCCCTGCAGCTACCCTCAAAAGGATTCCAAAGAAGGTGAAGAAACCTACCAAGGGCCACATACACAAAGCTGAACCTCTGAGAATTCAGCTATCAGGTGGTTCACTGGACAACCTTCAGTTGGAATTGGATTGGGTGTCCTAGATAGCTCCCCTGGACCCATCTAAAGACCCGAAGGGAGGTGAGATTCCTGTGGCAGAGGAATCTGATGATGAGGACGTCAAGTTCTCAGATGGTCTCATGTCCACCTGAGACCAAGGTGTGGACCAAGCTTGCCAAAATGGAGGACATGTCTGTGGGAAACCACATGAAGCTCAAGGGGGTTTCCAAGCTCTGGCAGCCTGGTTGGAGGTGTCCTTTCCTGGTCTGTTGCCATGTGGGAATCAATGCTTCGGGCATTCATTCCTACCAGATCAGGGAGTGGTTTTTCCGCCACCTCTGTGAAGAGCGTGCACCTCTGATTCAAGTGTGGGTTTGTCCCTACAAAAACTGTGCCCAGGTGTTCAATAGGCACATCAAACTCGCCCACACCTGATGACTGGAGGAGAGGCACTCCATAACCAGTCTAGGAAGGAGTCTATTCTCAAGGCTGGAAGAGTTGAGTCTGAGCTGAGGACCAGTTCTTCATTTCTGAGAATGGTCTACCTCTCAGGCCAGCACATGTCTGCCATGAGAAGGAACTCCAATGGTCGCTCTGAGTCCCGCCGCCAGAAGGAAACTGCGTCTTCTGCCCCGAAAGTGGCAAGCAGTTCCCAGAAAACACAGAGCAGAAAGCGCCCTGTGTCGGATAGTCGCACTCCCTCACAAACTTACACCAGGAGGTTGTTTTCAAGAAGATATTTGCATTGTGTTATGTTGAACAGCATCCATTTTGTATCATCAAACATTCCAAATCATAAGTGTGAAACAAAAATTTGCAAAATAAACAAGTTCCTTACGATGTCCCACCCCAGAACGCCATTCACTCACATTTTAAACAGTGTTTATATTACCAAAATTCATCAGTATAATAGGCTCTTTATGATTTAGGTGGTTTTGATATTGAAATCCAAGATGGCGACCAAAACATTCCATTTCAAATATGCCACATATTATATGTAGAAGAGTATACAAAAATAGTATCTGCTATGAGAGTTTGATGTGTGTTCCTCAAATTCTTCACTTATATTTATCTATTTCTAATATAATTGTTTGTAAAAATCTTGATATTTGAGGAAAAAATACACAAATTCAAAGTTTTTGACAATGTTGTGGTTATTTGTTGTGTTAAATGACATTCATTTTGATTTACCAAAACATTCCAAATAATAAGGATACAAAAAAATAAAAAGAACACATGTTCCTTGAGATTTCTTGCCCAAGATAACCATAGAACTACATTTTAAATGGTGTTTATATCAAAATAATTGTTAAGAATATAGTCAATTCATGGTGTTTGTGGCATTCAAATTGAAATCCAAGATGGCCGCCAAAACATTCCATTTAGAAAATTACTCATATATATCCATCTAGAAGAGTTTCAAATGAAGTATCTGTCCTGCAAAATAAATATGTGTATCATAATTTATTACTTATACTTAACCAATTACTTTCACAAATATCTGAAAATATTGATATTTAAGACAAATATACCCTTTTTAGGCCTGTGGTTGTATTTGGACAATTATAGAGCCATTTGTTGTGTCAAGAAGCATCAATTTTGAATTGTCTGAGAACTACCAAACTTTCAATTTTATAAGAAAGTAACTTCATAAGGAAAGAACACTTCTTATATGTCATCTCCAGTCCAAGAAAACTACACAATCCGATTTGAAACTTTGTTTTAATAAAAAAATGTTGTAAAAGATGGAATCATTTTGTGGTGCTAAAAGCATTGAATTTGAAATCCAAGATGGCCGCTAAAACATTCCATTTCATAAGTCATGCTTATATCCACCTAAAAGAATGTTCAAAATAGTACCTTTAGAGAAAATTGCATGAATGTATGAGAATTATTCACCTTTAGATAGCTAATTACCTATATATGCATTTTCATCTTTTGAGAAATCATCATTGTTTACACAAAATATTGGTTTCCAAGGTTACCTCAAATAGAGGCATATATCTCCAAAGTCACACCAGATATCAAAATTTCAATGTCAGATCTTAATCAGGGAGGGTCTCAGCTTCAATTTGGTATAATATGGTGGTGTTATTATTTCATGCGAGCTGACCCCTATTTTTTACCCCCCTTGCTGCAGCACTAATATGACAGAAGCGAATTTCCTTATATAGTAGGTGAGGAGATAGGGTGTACGGTCCAAACATGATACTCACTAGCGCTATCTACATTTACCGTTAGGACTGGACACTATGGATATTATGGGGGATATATAAGGGATCAGGATAGAGGAGACAAACAGACTAGACAAGACAAGGAATAGAAGGAAAAAAGGCTAAACTCTAGCAATGAGAGAGACCTCTTCCCATGAATTTATAAATATCAGCATATGTTCATTGATCAAGAGCTAAGGAGTTACTGACAATGTGACCAAACCGAGTTTACTTTTTTAGTTGGTGGGGAGTGGGTAGGGTGTACGGTCCAAACATGATAATCACTAGTGCTATTTATATTTACTGTTAGGAATCATAAAAGAGTATTCAGGAGGATATATAAAGGATCATAAAAATGTCTGATCAAGCCATTTTTTCTGGAGAGGTTTAAAGGTTTCTATGTTGCCAATATTTCTAGTTCTTGGTGATAGTTGGTTCCATGCTTTAGCAACTTTGTTTATGACAGCATTTTCACCACATTTAGTTCTAGAGAAGAAGGTTTATAAGAGAGAGGCTTCATTCACTCTAGTGGGATTGTCAGTATTTTGTGTTCTGTAATTGTAAGATGTTGATCTATAAAACCCCTGAATTCTGAGATGAAACTCTCTTCTATTGAATAATAGAGGGATTTTTTAGGTCCTTATGTAGTTCAGATGTCAGGTACAGAGGTTCAACCCTAAGTATTGATCTGAGTGCTTTATTTTGGATTTTCTGTAGTTTGTTCAGGTTACATTGGTGGGTATTGTGGTACAGAATATCACCATAATCAAAGGGGAGAATCTTACTTTTATAGACTAGGAGGGCTGCTTTCATAGTGAGTAGATGTCTAATTCGTAGAAAGAGGAAAATTTTGTGAGAAATAATTTTGATTATGTTTCTGATGTTGGGTTGGAAGGTGAGCTTGTCATCTAGGTGGACACCTAGGTACTTATAGAGATGTACTGTTTCAAGGAGTTTATTGCTAAGTGTTATGTTCAAAGGTGGAGGCAGGGCTCTGTTTTGGTTTCTATCTGGTTGCTGTTTAACTATAATTTATTTTGCAAAGCGTATTGTTATTTTTATCGTCGTAACTAAGTTAATGAATCAAGTATAGGCATTCTTTGGAAGACCTGGCTAATTCAGGAATTGTATTTTTGTTTTACCAGACATCGAACTCTTCTGTGCAGCAAGATCAGCATAATAAAGAATACTTGAATTGAATTGAATTAACCATCATTAGCTTAGTTTTAGAGGCATTGATTAGGAATCTATTCTTCTTACACCAGTTTTCCATATTTGTAATGTCATGTTGCATATTTTGATAGAGAGATAGTGGAGATAGGTTTGAATGGCATAAAACTGTATCGTCAGCATAGAGAAGATATTTAGTGTGTTAGGTGAGCTCATATATCATTTATAAATATTAAGAATAGAAGAGGCCCTAAAATTGAGCCTTGAGGAACACCGGATTTAATGAGGGCTGATTCGGATAGGTTATTGTTAACAATAGTTCTCTGGTATCTGTTAGATAGATAAGACTTGACCCAGGAGTATAATTTTCCTCTAATTCCGATGTTGAGAAGTTTTAGTAATAGTATAGTGTGATCTACCATATCGAAGGCTTTTCTGAAGTCAATAAAGGTGATAAGGATGGGCATTTTCTTTTCATAAGAATAGGCCAAGTCATCAGTGAGTTGACATGTTGTGTTGATAGTTGATTTACCAGGAAGGAAGCCAGCTTGATTGGCATCTAGGATATTGTATGTGTTAAGGTATGATAGAATTCGGGAATGTGCAATTTTTTTCAATAAGTTTACTTGGGGTAGGTAGCAGAGATATTGGACGGAACCCCACCCTTAAAGAGGGGCACCACACTTGCCATTTTCCAGGCATTTGAAAAAATTTGCTTAGAGAAAGATAAGTTAATGCATATAGTAAGTTCGGGGAGAAGAGTTGCAAAGGAATCTTTAAGTATTGTGTTAGATATATTATCTATAGCAGATGATTTCGAGACATTCATCTTGCTGATGAGACCCAGTTCAATTTCATTGGTAGAAATCTCACAAAGGCTTGATAGCTTAGCCAGATTTGGGGTAGACCAAAGTGTGTCAGGCATATCACTAAGAAGATTATCAGTAATATTCGCAAAGTAATTGTTCGTCAAATTTGGGAGATTGGCCTTGTCAATTGGAAAATTTTTGTCGTCATTTAGATTAATTTCATTATTAGGGGCTTTGGAGGGAAGAAGATTATTAATGGTTTTCCAGTACTTTTTAGGATCTTTGGTATTGGTCAGAGTTTGCTGAATATAGGCTCTTTTAGCGTTTAAAATGAGTTTATTTGTTTCTTTTTTGAGACGTTTGAGACATAGATGGTAGAGAATATTTTTCTCACAAATTTAACGTTGGTTGCGTTAGAAAAATGAATTCCATCTGAGGTAGTTGCTGCATAGCGGTGGGAAATGAAGCCTTTTCTAATCTTGTGTGTGTGGCCTTCGAAACTAGGGGTGATGAGTTTCTGCTTCCTATTGTACTTTCTGATGCGCTTATTAATGTCAAAAATCGCCTGATTTATGATGTCTTGATGTTTTATCCTGCTTGTTGTATATCGAGAACGAGACCCCTACTATCTCGCATAAGATAACCAGTCGAGCCAGTGCTTTGAGTTTGGGTAGAGAGGAAGACATCTGGGAGAAAACTAGATCCACCAAGTGATTAGAGTCTCCCAATGAAGGAATGATGATAACCAAGCTTAGTCAAAGCAGGTCAAAGTGTAGGAAATCAAATAGAATTACAGCCTGGTCAGTAATGGTTTCGCACGTTCCTCCTGGTACCGATACCATGGTGATTATTAAGTCATGACAGTTGTAGTCGATGGATAACTGCCTCACAATCGGCTCCCATCGTGCCACTCTAAGAGTCGCCCGATATCAAAATATTGAAGGGAGGCATGTTAGACTGTGGATGAGGAATCAGCAGATAGATAAGCGTCACAATGGAGAAGAAACACTCTTAGACGCAGATTTAGAAACCTTGTGAGAGAAGGCAGGGTCTCTTCAGGAGTATTCACCCTTGATTTCCTCAAGTAGTAGTCCAAAGGTGTTACGGCCAGTGAGGATATTATTAGCAATTATTTGGGAGGAGTCAGCAAGGCGAAATCCACAGCCGTGTGGGTCCTCGAAGGACACCTCGTAGATGTGACCAGGTTTTAATGACATGAGAAAATGCTTCAGAGCTGGGTGATTATTATTACTTATTTTTGGTGCATGATTTCAAAATATCTCTTTCTTTGTCTTTCCAATCCTCAGAATGGGGAATTTGGCGAGAGAGCCTTTTGATTGTGTATGGATTCTTGATCGCTATTAGTTTAGCTATTAACTCTGGGCTGGCTTTATGTTAACTGCCTTGGTAACTTGGTACATTTGTTCTACCGAATGTACTATGGTTTTATCGTCCATTTCCAACTCGCAAACAAACATGTTTGACAAGGGACTCATGTGTCCCTGAAAGGTGGTACCATCAAGTCTGTCGAGTGGAGGCGGGTTATCCCAAGAGGCAGTTTAGCATAGTTTTCGGCTTCATATAGATTAAGACAGACGTGCCACATACAGTCGCTCTCTTGTTATGAAGAACTCTTGCCGCTGTGGCAAAGGCGCGAGCTTCTTTTTCCAGCATTTGTTCTTTTTCGGACAAGTCATTAAATGCTCTAATCCCCTGGATTAATTGATTATTCCGCTGCGAGGAGAGTGCTTTGAAGAAATTGATCTTGTTTTTGCTGGATAAGAACGTTAACAAATCAGCCGGCCGTATACCAAATCACCACCTTTGTTAGCCATTTCGTTAGCAATTCCTTGGTTAAAATCTCCAAGTCTAGTGGCCCCAGCAGTTTGCACATATTTTATGGTCAATCTTAGCTGTCTAAATAAAGTATCAATGGTAGCGGAAATATCTTCATTTAAGGGCTCACCCACACCTTTAACGATTACACTAAGTTCTTTGGAAGAAATTGCAGGAGAATCATTAGATTGATTTTGTGTGCTAGTGGGGAAGTTTAACTTGGTGGCATTTTGAATATTTGGGATCGATTGCGCTGGGGTGTTACTTGTATTGAGAGAGGGCCAGGGATTTAGTTGGGCTTCAAGGGTTTGCAGTCTATTTTCATGTAAGGACAATGAAGATTCTACTGCTGGTAGTCGCCACATTTGTACCTAAGAGCTTTTGATTTGTATCGAAAATGTTTAACCTCTGAGATGATTCATTGAATTTTGACGCGATTATGTAATTCTTCTATCATATTCGTCGTTCTTACTAAGAATCGTAGCAAGGGATTGTTTCATTGAGTTAATGGATACAGTCATCGCATCCATGAACTTTTCTAGTTTGATATTGAGACTAGGATCGTTGGAAATAGTAGAAGGAGAGCTAAATGGTACAATTGAAGAAATAGGCTGGGGAAAACTTAACTGACTTGACGCGGTAGTAGTTGTACTGGTTTGAGGCGACGCTCCTGCTTGGGAGATAGCTAGCAAGGTAGACATCATACTTCCAGTGCTGGGGAAGGAGAGTTAGGTTGAATTATTGGGCTGCGTTGCATGATTAAAGTTCAGGTTCATTGTAGAAGGATCACTCATACAACCCTGGATCTGTGTGTTATAGAAATCCATGGTGGATACATCATTTAGTTCAAACAAGTTCAAAGCGTCAAGATTTGTATTCGACCTAGAGGGTCGCACCGATAAAACACCAAGATAAAACTGTAGTAGTACGGTCCAAACAAATGAAGTATAGGTAGACACAAGGTATACGGATATTCCAATGCTAAAGTTGTAATAGTTCGGTCCAAAGCAGTAGATGTGTGTGGTCCAAAAACATGATTTTCCGTACCAGGTATAAAAGGGGGTAGCCGATCGGTGCTTTCGTTAATCCCAGGTTTCAAGCCATAGGCGGAGCACTTCTAAACACGTCTTACCATGGTAAGAGCCAATTGGTATTGCCAATATTCAAAATTCCTCGAATGTACAATTGTCAGCTCTACACATTTCGTAAATCTTGCTAATTTACTCTGAAAAAGGAAAGATACTAGCTATATCTGAGTTAAAAATAAGGGTCTCGACCTCTAGCATAGGACTAGACACTCCCTCCCTGCCACCTATTGTAAATCAGGGGAAACTATTTTTAGGGTGCGGGGATAAATCGACATATTGATGCAAAAAAGACACTGCTCTGACCCGGGATGAAACCGGGAACCTGTAGATTTTCAGTCTAACTCTCTCCCATTTAAGCTATCAAGGCGTTTGTGATTTAAAACTATTTCCCAACAGCAGCTATTGCTCGAGTTATAGCTTTTAGTTTTTGTGCAAACCTCTACTGAAGCGACCAAGCGGTGGTGTCTCCCAGTGGTGAGCGGTAACAACGAATGCATTAAATACATCGCTGAACGCAATCTGACTAACCCGCCCTCTGACAGATACCGCACAAACCTCTACTGAAACGACCAAGCGGTGGCGCCTCCCAGTGGCGAGCACATTTTTGCTAAAGAGGTTTCAAATGCGATTCCACATACTACTCGCGGACGTGCAAACCGGCAAAAACTGGAACCTATATGAGCAATTCCACCAATTGGTCGACATTTGCCTGAAAATTCTTAATTTTTTTAAACTGCTTCTATTGATTTATTATTTTTTGTACATAAACTACACATATTGCTGATAATATAGACGAAATTGGGAAAGTTAATAATGAATATTGTAGTCGTGGCAGCTTTGTGGAGTCTGTGATGGGAACTAGCTTATAAGGGCACAGAAGAAGTATACATATTTCTACATAAATTAGAAATAAATAAAAAGAAATATGCACATAATGTTTTTAATTATTGTGTACCTCATAGGGCTCGACATAAGGGTCAAAATGCTTTTTAGTTTGTGGAAATATTCCAACTAGAAGAAAAGTTACAGCCAAAAAACGATTCAGTAATGGTAATGGTAAAGGCATCGGCAAGGGTCACAGGGCATTGACCCTCTGTTCATACACATAAAATCCATTATATTTAGAATTTATACACAAATATATCACATTATTTCCCTTGTTTTCCTGTTAAGATGACTTGAATACTTCTTGTATTGTTTCTTTATGAAGGTAAATATACATTCTGTTTAGGTATTTAGAGGCAAAATTATTAGGGAAAAGCTTCTCTGTATGTCTACACAATACATGTACATAAACAAGAGAGGAATGAGGCTGATGGAGTGTTGGATTTTTTACCAACACAGCGTTAGCTAATAGGTGGGGTGTTTATACATTGGTAAAGAGGGATGTTTTCAATTTAGGCCAAAAAAAGGCAGGGAGGGGAATGTTTTTCTATGTAGGGGGTTGGTGGTGGGGGTAATCGGAAACACACCTATTTTTGGTGGCCTTATTGATTTGACCAGTGAAAATTAAGTATTATTCTATTACTTGGACATGAAACTAAGTACAATTACATTAAGTTATATTTCAATTTCAGTATTATTCTATTACTTGGTCATGAAACTAAGTACAATTACATTAAGTTATATTTTGATTTCATTCATGATATATCCTAAGTATTATTCTATTACTTGGTCATGAAACTAAGGGATAAAAGGGTCACCGCCAGGGCCATAAACCCTTTGATCTTGCCCCATCAGCTGGAGGAGGAGGAGAGAGATATATATCAGAGGCCCCCTACAACAGAGCGCAAATAAGGAAGGGGAGAGGGAGAATAGTCAATCAGAAAGTCAATCAAAAAGTCAGAAATGCCATTCGTTAAGTCAGAAAGTCGAAATAGTCAATCAAAAAGTCAATCAGAAACTTAGAAAAGTCAATCAGAAACTTAGAAAAGTCAATCAGAAAGTCAGAAAAGTCAATCAGAAACTCGAAATAGTCAATCAAAAAGTCGAAATAGTCAATCAAAATGTCAATCGAAAAGTCAGAATAGTCAATCAAAAAGTCAAAATCGAAACGTCAAAATAGTCAATCAAAGTCAAAATAGTCAATCAAAAAGTCAAAATAGCCAATCGAAAAGTGAGTTTTTAATTCGAAATAGTCAAACGAAAAGTCAGAAAAGTCAAAATAGTGAATTGAAAAGTCAAAATAGGCGATCGAAAAGTCGAAATAGTCAATCGTAAAGTCGAAATAGTCAATCAAAAAGTCAATCGTTAAGTCAGAATAGTCAACCATAAAGTCAGAACAGTCAATCAGAAAGTCAAAATAGTCAATCGAAAAGTCAGAAAGTCAGAATTGTCAATCAATTGGAAAGTCGAAATAGTCAATCGAAAAATCAGAATTGTCAATCAAAAAGTCAATGGCATTTTGCGGTTAGGAGCAGGACCCTAGACAACGTAGATGAAAAAAAATGAAAAAAAAAAATTCTGTCCTAATGGGATTTTAATGACATTGGAGGAGGAGGAGGAGGAGGAGGAGGAGGAGGAGGAGGAGGAGGAGGAGGAGGAGGAGGAGGAGGAGGAGAGGACTGAGGGGGAGTGAACGAGAAAGGAGTGGGAGAGAGGAGTACCTAGCGGGGGGGGGGGTGGGGGGGGGTGGAAGCCATTGTGGAAGTAGGAAGAAGGGGAGGGGAGAGGGAGAGGGAGAGACTAAGTTATATTTTGAATGTACTAAATCTGCCAATTGTACATTTTCTGAAAATCTGACCCATTTGTGGTTACTCCTGTAGAGGTGGTGGTGCTTACAGAACCCTATTGGCCCAGGTGCAATAAACGTGTAATAAACACCATATGTGATGTGTCACAGGGAAATGAGTTTCGAAAACATTTTTTAAAAAGGAAACTTTAATGTTGTATGCATCCTTTTGCTAGTTCCAGCATATTTCATTGACTATTTTAAGTGCACATAATTATGATTTTTTTAAGAAAAAAGGTTTTATTCAGCATATCCTGCCATTTACTATTTGACTGTAAGAGCTTCTCTTAGTCAAATATTAAATTTGATAAATTACATTTCTCTAATATGCTGATTTCTTTGAACTGGGGAATAAATAAACTTAGAAGAAGCAACGAAAAGAATTTGCTTGCAGATGTGATGGAAGGGGCTCATGAAAGGGATACTGACATGAGAGGCTGAATTATTGTGGTCGTTGTGGTGGAGAGGAGCCACCTGCAATAATTCAATCCACAGAGAGAGAGAGGACCTACTCCACACATACCAGAGGGTTTGGTTTAATGTATAAAATATTATCTTGGCTTCTAAACAAGATAGAATTATGGAATAAAGACCAAAAGTTTTCTTATGTTAAGGAGAATATATTTACACATGACTTATTTTTGTACATCCTTAAATTTAAAAAGTTGATAGAACAACTCTGTGACAGCTCTGTGTGGACACCTGACTTTTATTACCATGTGGTCAGACTTTTATTACACTGACTGGGGTGCTAGCACTGGGGTAAAGCTGGTGGTGGTGGGATAATCTGATATCAGCATCTGATATCAGGTCAGCCTCTCTCTGTGGTTACACTGGGGTAACACCACCCCCTAGCCTAGCCTTTAGCCTGGCCTTAGCCCTTCTGGCCTGTCTGGCCTGTCTCTGATCTGATAAGGGGTAAAGGGCCTGCCTCTGATCTGATAAGGGCTAAAGTCTTAGTCAAACTGAAATCTTATGCCAATAGATAAACGTCTGAAACTTTTCTCTAGGTTAAGGAGTAGAATAGGGAAGGCAGGAAAAGGGAGAAGGGGGCAAAAAAGTGGCTCAAACAGTCGGGGGCCACGTTTTGTCAATATATAATGTCTTCTCCTCTCAAAGCCATAGTAGAACGCTAACGCGAATAATGACACATAATTTTAATGTCACATAATTTATGTCACCATAACGTGCCGGCATGTTACGGTGACATCATGTTTTAGCACACTTGAGGTGCAATAATGCACTGCAGGAGGATAATATGAATGTTTATGTTTGAGCTATATGATGACTTACCTTCAGCCATACTTTAATTTTTTCAACTCTGAATATTTAATTTTTTATTAGCTAAAATGTCCGGCACGTTATGGTGACATACAGCCTTCCCAAATATATATCATATGCTCTAATTCCGGAAAAAACTAAAATATTCAACTATATTCATTATTATATGGGAGAATGCATTGAAAACCATCTAAAACATATCCACTTGGCCCATCTTGGTGTTTAAATCAATTTTTATTCTAGGTTTAAATAGGCACGTTATGGTGACATACAGAATTTCCCCAGACATTTTTGCATTGCAAATCAACCAATGGATTATCAAAAATATATTTTTTTCAAATTATTCGGTAGCCAGGGTCATGATATTATATTTGAATAAATATGTAACTTAACACTAATTTCACATCATTTTTCTCATAATTAGTACGATTTTCTTTAATTTTTAGGCAATAAAACAGTGGTTTTTTCCTCTGGAATTTAAAATATTGATGCCAGATATGTAAAAGTGGGGTAATTCTTATGTATTTCCATCGGGAAAACTGATAGAATGGATTAGAATACCTCCAGACCAAGATTTCTTGTTAAAAATGCAAAAATCAATTTTATAGTCAAATGTCGACCAATTGGTGGAATTACTCATATAAGGTTTCCCAGTACGAGCGCCCTAGGCTCTTGTACAGCCTTCGGCATAATCAGCAGTTAAGTAGCAGTAGGCCAGGGGAGTTGAGCCAGTATGTTTAAAGCCAATGTTTGTAATAGGGATAATAATATGAGGAGATGGAGAGAAGGGGCAATGGAGGGGAAGGGAGAGGGGAGTGAGTGAGTGAGATTGGTTGCTTTACGCCCTTATCAACACGGGAGGGAGAGGGGGACAAGGATTGGAGAGTGAGAATGTTGAAAATTAAGAGGGAGCAAAGGAGAGAGAGGGATGATTAAGAGATATATATCAAGGGAGAGGGAAGCTTTGGAGGAGGCGAGAGGAGGAGGGGGGGGGGACAGATAGACAAGGAGAAAGGAGGGAGGAAATGAATATCTGTGGGTGATGTGTACATTGCTAGTTATAATACAAGAAAACAAAATATGTAATAAAAGAAAACAAAATATGATAGAAAAATCTCACTCGAACAACATTGAATCGCCAACCAGAGAGTATCGCATGTAGCTTTTCCCATCCTTCAAGTTTCTTTTTATGCAAATATTCCTAAAAGGAATGAAAAAAGAAAAGAAAGTAATAGTCAATATATTACAAACAAGTGCAGGGCCTGACAAAACAACAAGATTTACCAATCACAAGACTGCAAACCCAACAACCCACAGGGTAAGAAATACCCTTTGTAAACTTGAACTAGGATTGTGGTACATTTTAGCCAGGGATTCAATTTTTTAAAGGGCATACAGGATTCGGAAACAGGATTCGGAAACAGGATTCACAGCCAGGTCCAGGATTGTGAATACAAAACCGGTGGAATTCTTATTAGCACCTACCCTTATTACCCAAACTTATACATCAGTATAAAGAGTTGAGCTGGAAATGGGGCCTTTAAACACCAGGAAACAGGATCTAACCACTCATCAAGCATACAAGTGGGGTCTGCAAGCTAGGGTCTCATAGAAGTCCTGTAATATTAGGGTGGTTGTCGTCCCCGTATCACAAAGAAATATCCTCCCATTCTGACGACTGCATACTGTACCATCTCAATCAACCACCACGTCAATCAACCACAATGTTATCAGAACTTCAGTTTGTCATTAGGGTCTGCAGTTTGGTCCCGTCGCACAGTGCAATCTCCGGCTTCGGTGCTTCACTGATATGCATCTCCGAGAGCTGCCATGCCTTGCCTTGCCTCCCGAGGTTGCTGGCTGGCTTAACCATTTGGGGATGGACACCACACCACTTGTGACATATGCACCGTTTACGTCCACCATCCCATTTTTCAATCTAACACCAGTTCCCCTAGCATCCAAACCATGGTGACATGTACCTTTGAAGGTTCCTCCTCTCTCTATTTGGTGTTGCCACCGACTGCATGGGTCCCATGTGCCCTTCCAACAAGACCCCTACTTCTTAGCAACTGCTTATTTCAGTGCTGGTGGCAGCATCCCAAACTTCTTCTACAGCTCCTTCACATGTGGACAGCTGACCTTGAAATGGCCAACCTCAATACAGACCAAAAAAGGGCCCCTTGGTGCCTTGCCTTTGTGTCTTTCCCGTTGGCCGAACCTTTGTCCACTGCCTTCAGGGAAAGATCCTGTCTCCCTGTTTCTAGGTGGCCTGCTGAAGTTGTGCCGACCAAGTCTAGGCGCATGGCCAACTGATCCACCACTCCCCATTCAGTTGTTTTTTCAGTGGAGACCTTGGGCTCTCAGGCCAGCTCTTCCTGAAGGTCGCCTCCACGTAGTCGATGCACACTTGGGTATTGCTTAATCTCATTAGTTGGCTGGCTCAATTAGGAGACGTCTTTGTTCTGTTCCATCCTGGATACCTGGTCCTGGAGTTTGGGTGCTGACTGGGGACGCCCTCTGGACTGACTGACTAGAACAAGGTCAGCTCCAGGTTGCAGCAGCACTAGTGGCGTGTGGTGCAATTGGGTGCTCTGCTTACTCTTAAGGTTGTACTCACTGGACCCCAATTGTGTACGAATGTTATTCTCTGCATATCCTGCATTGATCACAAGAACACAATAAATTGCTTTCACTATATTATTTCGATACGATTACATAGGATATGAGGATTCCCGAAAAATATTCCTGGAGCAAACAAATTTCTTTTCAGCTTTAGTATTGGATAACATTTTAAACAATTTGGGTTCTGTGTGTACAACCCTAAGAGTCAACTCCAAGGTACAACCCACTGTACTCACACAATAGTTCTCAACCCTTAAATAGTGCAAGTCATGGCATGGTCTCAATCATGTCTGCTCCCCAGTCATTCACTATCCACCTGTGTCTGCTTGCATTCAATGATTCACTTGATGATTTGGTGGATAGATTCTGTTAGAAGTTGTCATATTCTAAAGTTTAGCAGATGAATCATCCAGAAATTGGGCAAAATTACTCTAATGATATTTCCCAAGTGTCCTGGCAAGTTTCTAAACTCTATTAATCATAATCAACATGTTGATTAATATGAAGAGAATATATGAAGAGATGTTGCCATATGAGTCCTTAATAATTATTGCTCCATGAAAGCCAGGCAACACCAGGCAGACAGTTGTTCTAGCTGTTGTTCCTGTGGCAATAACCAAACCTCAGGAATTAATAGCGTGTATTCA
Source organism: Sthenelais limicola (assembly GCA_942159475.1). Lineage (NCBI taxonomy): Eukaryota > Metazoa > Annelida > Polychaeta > Phyllodocida > Sigalionidae > Sthenelais > Sthenelais limicola. The sequence goes on along the minus strand of OW804095.1, from coordinate 136,094,072 downwards.
GTTGAATGCAGTTATAAATCGGAGCCTGGTAACCTAGAGACTGTCTGGAAACTGAGGGACGAGATGACGTTTAGTGGGACGTACAGACGTCAGCGTCCCTTCACTGGCAGGAGTCTGCCTTGATCAAGGAGGACTTTCAGACTTGAAAGAATTTTTGTCCCCCCTTTCTTCTATCTAGGGGCGAAAGGAGACAAGAAGACAGCCACTTTATACATCTAACCTTCCTGATATTGCTTATATTGTATCCCTACTGCATTTCAATTCTAGTAACCTGACTGATGTTATTGCTTGCATTAATCTTTATCAGATCTTTAAATGATCCTTGTGTTGCAATTTATATTCTGAACATTTGTGAACATTTCAATTTATACCTTTAGTCGCGATTTGTTTGGATACCATAACACAGGTACCATTTATGGTATTTACTTCAGCGGTTTATACAGGCAAAAATGAGTCACTACAAAGCCATTTTAATGTGTACTTACACCATGGAAACCAAGATATAGCCATAGGATTTGGGTCAGCTATAAACGTTTGCATAGCCTACATGGGTTATTATTTTACATACTTCCTGGTTTACCGAAACAGGAACAATTACCGCAACTATCTCATGCACAGTGTATTACTGAACCTTGCCTAATTTAACAATAACACATAATCCAAATTAATATCTTTATATTTTCAAAGCCAACCCCAGAACTTACAAGTCAAAAAGCATTTTGATATTCATACCGAGACAATTCTCACATCATAGAGGTCATTCCACTTCAACAGTTCCGCCACTTACATTCAACCACTCAACTCTTCCGGATATAAACATGGGTTACTACTTTACATACTTCTCCTTCACTCCTGGAATTTTAGTGAAACTTAAGTCACTAAGATTATGAAACCATTTACACAAAGTACACAAACGCCCCACTGGGCAAACATAGCTTGGGCAACTTCATCCCCAAAATTTCGGAGCAGGCAAAATTATCCAAACGATATACCCCGCGATATACATAGATTTCACTGACGTCACGGCCCTCGCCATGTCTGGGGTCTACTTAGATGCCTATGTATGCTGCAATACTTGAAAATACCGTTTTCTGGCTATTTTAACCTTTACTAGTTTTCATCTGCCTCAACAATACCTTCATGATAGGTTAGATAACCTGCCTTTAGTGTAGTATTACCCAAGTATCGAGTCTTGTGAGGTTTATCAACTTTGTTTTGATAACCGCGCCGTAGGCGCAAGGGTATCGGTGAGCCGGGACATGGCGGCCAGTAGGATTCCCCAGCCTACTGGGTGACGTCATGTGAAATCTATGTATACCAACCATAGTATCGGTGCCACGACTATCACGCTGCTGAGAGGGGCCACATTTGAGGCCCAAGACATTATTGCAATCACAGGCCATAGGTGGGTGATGTACCTAATCTTGGTTTTACTAAATTTTGAAATATTTTGTGTAAATAGAGATATTAATGCTTATGGGTTGACTAGTACCTGATACGGCCAAACAGCTGAAACAGGTCAGAAATAAATCTTCTTGGTTCCTACTAGACCCTTCCCTTCCTCCTCCCACTCCCACCCACATACTCCCTCTCTCCCGCCCTGTCTTAGTACCAGTAAGGTATGAGACTTGAAGAAAGTCTAGTACACAAACCAGGCCCTAGTAAAAAATACCAGGGCTAGACCAAAATAGATCCACACCAAGGACACACAAACAAGTGAACAAGGGGTTTTCAGAACTGGCGGGAACTTTTCAAAGCCAAACTCTGGTATAAAAGGCCAGCAACATAGCCAGATGTTGCTAGCCATTCAAGCGGTTGTACAGGTTAAGTGATTCATGCTTTGTCTACCCATTATAATTTACATGGGTTGGTTTAAAATTTATATGTGCCAATCACCGTTAATCAGCTCAATGGCAATGCTTTGGTAAAAGTTATGATGACTATATAACAGAATTTCATGTTTACGTTCCATTACTAAAGTTCATTTACAGTTGGCTTGGGTCACACCATTCATAGCAAGATCCTCATACTTACCATATCATCTTATGAAAGATAAATTTTGGAGAATTTTGCGAATGGAGCTCCATCATTTGACCAATATTCTTCATAGTCCAAGAAACAATGATGTCTATGCCATCATCTGAAATAGTGAAAATAGTGTAAATGTAATAAGTAACAGCTCCGTAATGAAAATACAGTTTTTGTTTGTGGCCCTCTTGTCACATTAAAGACTATTTTAATTTCTGATGCATAGATCAAAGACCATGCAGACAACCGTTAACTAACAACAAATTAACAGTATGCAGGAATTTAGTAGGTAGACGCGGCAGTATTCACCTAAACCTGTACAACCGTTGAATGCCTGTGGGTGGGATCTGTCCAGTATTTATATGTGTCCAGATTCCCGCCAAATGTTGAAATCCTTTGTCCAGTGAATGATCCAGGTCCTGGTCACTGTGTCTATTTCCGTCTGCCCTGGGATTGTTTGTCCCACCTCTATGGAGGTAAGGCTAGACTTGCATAGGTCTCATTCCTACTTTGGGTGAGACTGAGGGGAAAGGGGAGATGTGGGGGGAAGGAGGGGGGCAGGGGGGTGAGGGATTTTTTGGGGGGATTTGTAAAAGGAGGGAGGGGTATTATAATATTATTACAGGGCTTAATGCCTTGTTTCAGGGGGGGGGGGGGAGAAGTGTTTTTTCTCTCTCCTGTGGAAATAGATTTGTTCAAACGGTTTCGGCTGTAGGGCCTCATCAGGTACTTTATTTAGGTGTTAACTCTTTTCCCTTTTACCACTTTTTAAGAGGGGTTAGGGCGGTCCTTGTTATGAAAGATGTAGTTTTATAAGTTTTTATTTTTGAAAGGATTTTATTCCAAAGTCATAAATTTTTATTATTGACTTGGGGCATTCGAAAAAAGAGTACAGGTCTTAGTGAGAGTCAGCCCCCTTTGGGTATTTAGTATGCAGGAATTTGTCAAGGAGTTCTCAGGGTCTCAGGAGCCTAGCAGAAATAATAACAGTACATCTTTCACTAGTTCTATACCACCTTACACTGTCTATGCAAGTTTCCCACTATTATTAGCAGGGTGTGACAAGATCACCTCCTGAATGCCGAGACGTGTTGATTTTGGCATTGGGCAGGTAGATTTGTAATCTACATGTCTATTGGATGGGTAGATTTTTGGACTAACATTAGTGTAGTTTCCGATTTGCAAAGTATTTAATTCGCCCCAGGCCTACCAGCAATAAAAACTATAACATTGATTGTCATTTCTTTGAATCCCCCCCCCCCCCTGTATAATGGTCGTTTTCAAGGCTATTCCAGGCCTTGAATTCATTTATTTTCTCAACTTCATATGGGATTAATTTCCCGAGATTTGGTGTCTCAGGCATTTGTTTGAAAATAAATTTCTATTTTCAAACAAAGTCGAAGACACCAAATCAAGGGAATTAATCACTTTAATAGCCGATTTTTGGATTCAATACTACTGTTTAAACACATAATTAACACACATTAACAAATATTAGACCCTTAAAAAATTGTTTTAGATGTACTTACAGCATGAAGAACTGCAATAATTTAGCTCCTCCACTTGTATACATGGGTTACTATTTTACTTCTTTAATACATGGAAAGGACCGAGTCAAAACGCCGCCTTTATAACGTCCAAATCAGCATGTTTCACACATTTCAAACAATCACATTCTAATATTTAGTTTATTTTACCTCTGTCAAATCAATATCACATATGTACACGTAATTATAACTTCAGAATGTCGGTAATGTCCGCCGCACTCTCCGTTCCATAAACAAACGAAGCTTCCACTTTTTGCATGCAACCAACGGGGCCCGGACACTAGCGCCCAGAAATCAGATGGTACGGCACGCACTACAAGTAGCTCACGCTGCTTAGGTATTACAGCCCAAAGGCCCAAGTGTCCAGGGCTTTAATGTTGCGCACCCAACAGACTTCCGGTTTACGAATGCCGTGTTCCGTGTGTCTAGGGACTTAAAAAAGAAATAAATAAAAAATCTGAATTGGTAGAAATGATTTTAATATAGTTTCACCCCCTGATAGCAAAGTTTGAGTCCCGTGGCGATTTCAGAAGCCATAGGCTAAGTATTTACGTGGGAGCGAATAAGGCAAACCGGAAAAGATGTGGAGACTTTCGGCATAGCCACTCTGTGCACGGAGCACTTTGCGTTGCATTGTGTACGGTAGTCTATATGGCGCACGGACGATTTCATTCGAAAGTGCCCACACATCAACAAACGGAGGCTTGCACGATGTCTACTCATACTGTTGTCACGTTATGGCAAGGCCTAGGCTGCAAATACTTGGATTATTCCCTATTTCGTTGCTCACCACCATTCAGCAAGCAGATCATGCTAAGTACAAGGATATTTGGAACATTATCGGTGATTTTGGAGATATTGTGTGGAGTTTTACAGAGCCTCGCCTGTTTCGTCTGATTGTCACTGACAGTGACACTGGGAGTCAGCCATTGTACGGTATCACAATATCGCTTGCACAATGTCTACCATCGTCGCGTTATTGCGAGCCCTATGCCCTAAAAACTTAAAAATGGCTAATATTTCCATCGGAAACAGTGGAGAAAAGAATTATGGGTGACCAGGATTTTATACATGTTCCAAACTGAACGCGGAATCGACGACAAACAACTAGTTGATGAGGTAAGTGAATGAGCGGCAACGCAGGAATCATTAAATTTACTACATCTGAAAAATAATATTCTACATCCGAAAAATAATATTCTACATCCGAAAAATAATTTACTACATCCGCTATCCTAAGTGACGACATCCTGTCAAAACAGTAATTTATCACTATCCAAAACCCCAGCAGAATCCAAAGATCAGCTATTAAAGGCTTTCAATATCCCAGTGTGCAACATAACTCAGAGACAGACGCCCAGGTCTCCATTGAATTTCTGTCGGTCTTTGATATTGATATTAGGCTGAGTCCGACGGTCTCCATTGAAATGAACAAGTGATTACATTATATTGTCTAACCTTTTGTATTCTGGGTTATTTTTTTAATCACTTTTGATTGGCATGAAGGCAATACTTATTAAGCTTAGTCTCTCTCTTGGGCCTGGACCTCAAAATTAAACGGGAAACATGAACTCATGAGGTCTTTATCTGAGGAGAACCTTTTCTCATGTTAAAAGTAATAATTTCTGTGAGTTAAATCACTTATTGACTTGTTAATTGGTTGTGTCTACCATGTATTCATCAGTTCATGTGTTTTTATCCAAAACTGTCAAGGTATTGCCTGGTAAAAGGGAGAAATAAAGAAAAGTGCTCACCTACTAATTCTATTGTGTTCCTCTGTACATATGGTGAAGGAGTATACAATGAAATGACGGAGGCATCAGTACTTAATCCATTTCTGAAGGTTTCAGCTTCTAGTGACAGAGGGAATGGGACATCATCTATAAACTGTTGCACACCAGCCATCTCTTTGGAGAGTCCAGGATTGATGTGGAGGATGTCAGACAGTTGGGAAATTGCACGCTGTTGTAATTTGGTCCATTGATAATTTTGCAGGATCTAAATGAAAAGTTACTCCTTGGTTCAGTTACCTATTTCACTAATTCTGCATAGCATATAAATTAACTTGAATATATTTACAAGAGGTCATGGGTCTAATGATAGGAGGGTTAAAGGCCATCGTTGGGGGGGGGGGGGAGCTGAGGGCAGCAGACATGAGAGGGGCGGGGTGTGGGACTTGTGGTTGTCTGAAAACACATGTTGACCACCCCACACAACCCACCCCTCCCTCTGGTGGTGGAGGAGGAGACTGAGACAGAGGGAGTGTGTGTGTGTGTGTGGGGGGGGGGGGGGGGGTTGCCAGTGGTGGTGGAGAGAATCAGAGCTCTGATATCAGTGTTGTGACATTTTTATCACTCTAGTAAATGGTGACCCCATGCTCCCAACTCAAAAGAGGAGGAGGAGGAGGAGGAGGAGGAGGAGAGAGATTGTGTGAGAGAGGAGACAGAGAGGGAGGGAGAGAGAGATTGAGAGAGAGGGAGGAGGGAGAGACTTGGTGTCACTACCAAAAATAAATTACCATTTTGGTACAAAGAAAGAGTGATATGGGTGATTGAGTTCGGGGAAAGGTAGGTTGAGAGAGAGAGGGAGGTGATGAGCTAATGAGCAAGAGGGAGAGAGAGAGGGTCAGAGAAAGATGTGACCACCACCACTCAGAGACCACCACCACCTCTCATCCCATCCCTCCTTCTACCACCACCACCACCACCACCACCACAGAGGCATACAGGCAGAGGCCCCGTCTTTCTAAACACCAGGGGGATGACATCACATATAGCAACTAGACTAGAATAATGAAATTTATAAAAAAAAAAAAAAATAATGTCCTAATGGGATTCTTATGACATTTGCGGTTTGAAGCTCTTAAATGACACTTATGACATTTAAATGCACAAGATTATTTTATTCAAAATCAAACCCATCCATTCTGAAGAGTATACATTAGGTACACACACACCTGTTATGTTTTATGGTAAGAGCATTCAAATTCAAATTCAAAAATTCTTTTATTGTAATCGATGGTGTTGTTACAACTTGGTTGGTCAGGTCTGACTTTACAGCCAGGTCTTCCTGTGAATGCCATCTTACTTGCATTTAGTCATTACAATAATAGATGGGTTTGTTACATAGAGAAAAAACGAAAAAATAAAAATCTTAAGACTAACAGTGTTGGGTATGGTTATGAGATGAGAGCTACTATGTAGCAACAAATGGAAACAATGGACTAATATGAGACAGTATGTGAAAAACTAGCTAGGAAATATTTCAACCGGTAAGATGAACATGTAGCAGATACTAGGCGCTATTAATATACAGTCAATCGATCCACTATTACAGATAGTATAGATATTTCAACCGATAAGATGAACATGTAGCAGATACTGGGCTTCACTATACATAGCCAGTCGATCCATTATTGTAGGTAGTACAGGCATCCTTAATATACAGTCAACCGATCCATTATTACAGATAGTACAGATATTAGGTAAACAATGAGAGGTTCACAGATCCAGTGTAGTATAAACCCAGAAGAGGGTATACTACAGTGGTTAGAATGGAGTTTGCGTCCGGAATTAAAATGGTGCTAGAAGCTGGTGAGTGTATTTTTTAAAAGTAGCTGAATCATCAATTCTATGAGCTTCAACTTTTAATGAGTTCCATCGAACTCGACATTTATAGGTGGCAGAGCCAATGATTTTATTAATTTTTGTGGGCATAACAGTAAGGTTTTTCCTTTCCTCTGCATGACTCCGGGTCGACAGTTTCTTTGTGTCTAGATGTGACTGAATAGAGCTAGTGTGTGGCAGGGGAGGAGTTCTTTATTACCCTCCCCAGCAGTCCCAGGTCCCTGCTGAGAGGGAGAGGGAGAGGGAGAGAGGTTGGAGAGAGGATGAACAGCTGGACTCTATCAGTATGATATGGTGTAACAAGGTTCCCACAGAACATCTGGATTCAAATTCCATGATTTTTCCATGACTTTCCATGATCATGAATGAAAAATTCCATGACCCTCAATAATCAGAGTAAAGCTGTCCATTTCTGGTAGGAGGTAGGAGAGGGGAATGAGATGAGGAACAAATGCAGAGCTGCCAACCTATGAAGATCCCCAATCCTAGTCTGTCACATGGAGCTGAGTGCTGTTTGCGGCAAAGGCGCAAAGCCATTCTAGGGGGGTCTGGGGGCATGCTCCCCCATGAAATTTTTTTAAAAATTAGGATTCAAATGGTGCATTCTGGGAGTAGTTTTACTTCATAATTGACTTTTTGAAATGTGTGGATTTCTTGTTGTATTGTTGTTGTTGTAATAATTTTATTTCTAGATTCATATCACATCAGTTCCAGAAAAAGGACAATCAATTCACAGCTTATTACTAAGACATAAGATAATTTCCATCTGCGGATTTGCATTCGCAGGTCTTCCAGGGTGTCCCCTGCTCAATGCTCAGATTACAAATTATTATTTTTTTGATGTAATTTTTCTCTCTGTGTTGATTTCATCATTATTACGACACAATATCTATATGGTTCAACAAATAACCTCTCTCTTAGAGAGAAACAAACATGTTAAACATATCCCTTCTAAATCTTGGGATTCCCTTTCTGATTTGTACAGTACAGTACATATAATCGTACAATCATCTCTATTATGATAAGATAAGGCAGTACATGGACTTACAAGCCAAAGTTGGGTTTATTATTTTTATGTATATACTCATGATATTATTAAATACCATTTACATCATTTTTAGTATCCCTAAGATACCTTATTCGGTTTCTTACTCTCTTATTCCCTATTTTACTATTCATAACATATTACTATTGTCACAATTCGACCTCTCATCTCTTCTAGACATGAAAAGCTTAAAATCTTCCTTTAGTATACAAGATTTACCTTCTTTAGGCAGGTTGTTCCAAAGAATAGGTATTTGGTAAAATAATGACTTTTTTACCATTTCTGAGTTAGGTTTAGGTACTTTCATCATTTTCCCATTGGATCGCGACCTGAGATTTATTTCTCTATCATCAATAAATTCATGCTTTAAGCTTAATCCATGAGCTAATTCTAGTAAGTGTTCCTCTCTCCGTTCTGAAAGAGAGTTTATACCTATCTCTTTTTGCAACTGTAGCACACTCTCTCTTTTATTCAGTTTAAAAGCCATTCGTATAAAAGAATTCTGTACAGTTTGTAATTTAGCTAATAAGTTTTTGGGTGCTACCATATATATACAGTCTCTGTAATCTATTATAGGCCTGACAGCTGCTTTATACAGAGTTAAAATATTATTAGTGGAAAGAGCCCCCTGTATTTTCATTATTGCTCTTAGTCTTTTTTTAATTTGTAATATTTTTTGCTGTAAGTGCTCTTTAAAGTTCAACCTGTTATCAATATTTAATCCTAGATAAGTATAAGTTTCACAATACTCCATGTTGTTTTCGCCTAATCTGAATGAAAATCTGTTCTTATCAATAACATTTTTCTTAGGCAGTATTTCCATTATATTACTCTTATCTATATTAATTGATATTTTGTTTTTCCTACACCACATATCTACTCTCTGTAAATCTTGTTGTTGGTGACTATCAACCTCTTGAGGTGATTTACATGACAAATAAAGTACAGTGTCGTCAGCAAAATGTTGTACATTTGCTTTTTCAATTACTGATTCTAAGTCATTAATGTAAATTAAGAATAGCAAGGGTCCAAGACCAGTCCCCTGAGGGACTCCACATGTTACCATTTTTAAACTGGATATTTCATTATTTAATATAACGCATTGATATCTATTTTTTAAGTAGTTCTCAAACCATGCTATTACATTATCATGCACATTAAAAGTCTTCAATTTTTGTATAAGAATCTCATGGTCTACAGTATCAAAGGCTTTTTTGAAATCCAAAAAAGCCAATTTGGTGATACTTTTTGCATTAATATTATTATAAATATGGTGGAAAAGTCTATGATGTGCTTGGTTTATTGATAGGTTTGATCTGAAGCCATATTGGTGCTTAAATAGAAGATAATTATATAGCTGGCCATGAATAGCCTTCTCCAATATTTTTGCAGGCATTTTAATCACACTAATTGGTCTATAATTAGATGGATTGCTAAAGATTCCCCAATATTGGAAAAGAAAACATTTTGCAATTCTGCTGCTTTCTTTCCAGTTTGTAGGATACCATCATTATCAATTAAACTAATATTTTGTTCAATTTTTACTTTTTCCGGGGTAATAAAAGGTTTTATAGTGTCCCAGAAATGTTTACAGTCCCTTGGGTCCTTTACTAGCTCCTCTCTTATATGGTCGTTCTTAAGTTTTCTTTGAATTCATTTTATTTCTTATTATTTTAGCTTCGTTCCAGTCCTCACATAACTTGCTCCTTCTTGCTTTTTTAAATGCATCATCTCTTTCTTTTGATAGCTTTTTTAATTCTTGTGTGTACCAAGGAGGTCTCTCTCTAATATTTGTAAAAGTTTTTATAGGACACATTTTGTCCAAATAATGCGTTATTTTCTCTTGAATTAAGTTCCAACATACATTTACATCTCTCGATTGATAAAATGTGTTCCAATCTGAGTCTCTTAAGATTTCTAACAATATTTTCATATCCAATGTTTTCCATTGTCTTGCTGTAAAGTTCTTTCTTATAAAGCTATTTCTTACTTTCTTTTCTACAACAAATATTGGGAAGTGATCGCTACTATTGTTACTAATTGTTCCTGAGTTCATGATATAATTCACATTTGTAAATATTTGGTCAATTATCGATGATGATTTTTTGCTGACTCTTGTCGGTATATTAATGACAGGTGTGAGTCCAAACTGTTTGACAATATCAAGTTTACCTGAGTCCTGGTTTATATTGAAATCACCCACCAAATATATATCTTTTGAGAGTGGAATTTTGCTTAGAATATCTGTTAAGCTGTTTAGACTCTCTTTTAAGTTAGACTGGGGAGGCCTATAAGCATTTATCACTATTATAGTTTTTGCTTCACCTTTTCTACACTCAATTATCTGTGCTTCCAGTTGGGAGTCAGATATATTCAGATCTTTGTGTATTGAGTCATTTATGGTATATTCATTATTTATATATGTTAAGATTCCTCCTCCTCTTTATTTGTCTGTCTAACCTGTTAATCTGGTAACCTGCAATATGTATTTGGTTATCACTTATATTTTTATGTAGCCACGATTCTTGGATTGCAAGAATGTCTACTTTGGTATTTTTTATAAATGATTCAACTTGTAATAACTTCGGTGGGAGACTTCGAATATTCCATGATACTATTTTAAACCCTTTTGTATCAGATAATACCTTCTCAGGAGTATCGAGATCACTTTTCTTAGTAACATTACCCTTTGTCATAGACATTTGTTTTCACAATGATATTCCAGCTAAATCGCTGAAAGTCCGTTCTATTTCTATATATCATTCCCTCAGAATTTAACACAATTCTCACAAACAACATTTTTACAACAGCACAACAATAATTTGTTACCCCCAACATCCTAATCATTGCGGATTGGTAACTCGGCGTCATGTTAAGACTTTACTCTTAACTATATAATTATTGCCTTATTGTTCTGGTTTCTCTATACTATTCCAGCAAACTAAAGGCTTCTAATTTTGTTTCTATATTTTTTGGAGAAAAACTAGGGCTAGATCATTTGATAAATAGTAAGCATTCCTAGAAACACTATAATTTAATAATGATTAGCCTCAAAAACTTCTACATCTTTCTACTTTTTACATACATCCATCTCTTTCTATCTTCATATTCTTAGTTCTTTTTTACTCTTTTGATCACAAAGAGAAGTAAAACTTACATATACGACATCCCTACATCCATATGTTATTATAACATTTGTGCACTATAATAATTTATTCAACATCACATTATTATAAACTATCCATTCCACACCATACCATACCCAGTCCATTGGATTTTATTTAGAATCTATTCGATTTTTTAAAAATTGTTCTGTTGCTTGTATTTTCTTCTTCTCTGTCGTTCAGTCTAAGTGTTCATTTTTGTCCATATTTATGTTCATTGGAAAGATTTCATAAATGCTTAAGAATATTTAATATTTAAACCTTACCTTCAAACCTAGCTTCCTCGCAATAGATGAGTATTCCGAAAAAACGCTTTACTATGCTTGGAGCTAGGTTTGAGGCCCATATTTTGAGTTTGTGGTTCAGCTACGGAGAATTCTAAGTAGTCTTTTTTCCAAGTCAATACAAATTACAAGGTTGTTCAACTTCAATGTTTTCTTCATTGAAGAATGGCTTTCTGATATGTAGATGCTAGGACATTTGTGGCTCGTTGCTTAAGTCTCTCTGTCCAATGACAGCCATCCTCTGACAGTTGTAAATAAAAGTTCGTTTTCTTGGGTTCACCTGTTATTGGATTTTTCCTTTTTGGCTTGTTTCGATGGATCAACTCCCCAACATAGGGGGTAGGGACATCTTGAATCCTGTTCTGGTCTTTTATGTATCTGTTGATAGCAACTATGGACTGGTTTATCTGCCTTTGTGTATCGCTATTGTACGAGATAAAATCATCTTGAACTCTAGCTAAAGTGGCGAGGAAAAGATTGTACTTATTTATATCGATCCCCATAATCGTAGAGAAGATCACTATTGGTTTCTCCTGTACAATAGGTACCATATCATTTAGGTCTGCTACTATAGAAGGGATAATGTGAATAATTTCTTCTTCCATCAGGGCGATCAAATCATGCTTGACAGATATTTGTTGAAGTTTGTTGGATTTCGTTCTCACCGTAATATTGCATAGTCCTACCATAATGATGACACATCTCGGCCTCCGCATTTGAACTATATTAGTAGACACGTTCACCACTCTATTAAGGGTAAGGCCACCTATAGAGATTACCTTCACGAGCGATCCTTGTAGGCTATAGCTCAGCAAATTCTCCAGTTCCCGACCTCTGGAGTCAGCGACTACTAGAAGGTCCAATCGTTGCATTTCAACTTGGCTATATAAATGCTCACTTCTTTTTGATCTTATATTCTGCTATTAGTTTAGCCTTTACCCTGCTCAAGATGTCACCGAATTGATTTTCGCCTTTGAAATGTGCAGAATCAAGTTTTACTCGGCGACCGTCCTTGACCTTGGCTAGTGGGTACCGAAAACCGGTACCCCACTTTAGCGATGTCGTAATTTCATAATATTTAACTGCTTGTTGTTCTTCTGTGAGAATCTTCCTTATTCCACCATTGTACCTGAATTTGGCTAATACTATGTTTTCAAGCAGTTTTTCCTCATCTTGTAGCCATTCCGGAGAAGTCGCTATCTGGTCTCCGAGTCGCTTGGCAACCACTGGGCTCGCGACTTTCCGGATATGTTCGGCGAGGCTTGTCTTACCCGATCTTCTGGCTTTTAGTGATTGGAAGCAATGTTCCGCAGATGAGTAAGCAATATTATCGAAATAAAATGATGCTGGGTAGAAATTCGAGCAAATTGTATTCTCACCCTTGAATCCCAAGCCGTCTTCGTTGACAGCTACTGTCATTGCATCACCGGGCCGACAGCCTGTGGGAAGAAGATGTAGATCATTCACCGTGAATGATTTGTCGCCCACTTTTATATGATTTAAAATAAGTTCGGCTGGCTTATTTTGTAGTCTAAGCAGGGTATGGCAATTCTTCAGTAACTCGTAGTTACCATCCTTGAGATTTGACCCCATTTTGTTCAACCATAGGTCTTTGTATTTGTTTTGCGTACGGAGATTTTTCGCCTTGGATATTACTATTTTCTTCCTGTCAGTAGAGTCCATTTCTACATAAATAGCACGGTTATCGTACATCCTAGCCTTACCTATTCTATAGGCCTTGACAATATGATCAGGTTTAAATGTATCATCAAGGGACTGACATAGGCTCAGAGTTATTTGCTTCGTGTTCTCAGTAAAAGCATATATTTCTTGATTTTTTGCAATAGATTTCGGGGGCTTCCCATTCTCATCCATCCAGGCCTCATACACACCTTCGATGATCAAATGTGTTGAGGTTTCCTGGGGGGTCTCATTATATCTTCATCAAGATTTCTATCGATTTGATCAAGTTTTACCTGAGCATTTTGCACCATTGATTCCACAGAATTTCTCTCTCTTATCGATTTGCTCTTGCAATTTTTCTGTCTTCACCCTTAAAGCTGTGTCTAGATTTTCAGTATCAGTCTCAAGTGCACATAAAACCCCATCGTAACGGTTCTTTTCATCACTCCAGTTCCTTCTGAACTCTACCAGAGTTTCGTTGTGCCTTCTCAATTTGTAATTTAGACTACATACGTCTTGATCTATCAGTATTCCATCATTAAAATCCTGATCTATTTGCACTGTGGTTGGTACAACATTTCTAATTCTCTGAACTTCGATACTAAGGCTACGGACTTGTTTTTCTAGTTCTTTTACTTTCGCTGTTGTATTGTTTACCGGGTATGCATTTTGATTTTCTCCAAAATGTTTGGCAATATCTTTATGAACTTTATCAGTCACCCTTTGAGAAATGGTATTTACCATATCCTCCATGAAACCACTCAAGGATAATTCGCCTAGTGATTTAGGTTTACCCGACTGCTGTTTGCTCGTCAATGGCTCATTCGCCATATCCAGGGGCCCGCTGGTGCCTGGATCTGAGTCGCGGGTAATTTGAATGTTTGCCTGTTGAGCTGCGACGTCCGACGTCCAGTCGTTCACTTTCTCACAGACTTCATCTAATATGTGCATCATAAATGATGTATATTCAGACGAATTGTCAATAGACTTTACTTGCGATTTTCCTTTAGATTCCATATCGTCTTCTATTTCTAATGAATCGTTCATTTTAAGGGTGGTATCCAAGCTTTGATTATCTCCCATTCCTTTCTCACCATCGGTGATCTGGATCTTGTCGTCACTTCCCACACCTTCCATTAGTTCCCTTGGTCGAAACTCCGGGCGATTTTAACAAATGTCTCTTTGTTGATTTAAAACGTAGAAGTTTTCTCCAAATTCTTCATATGAGTGATCTCTAATGCTTCATTCTCCGTTATGCACTTTTTTCGTTCATTGTAGAGTTGAATAGCCTTCAATAGCTTTGAAAAAGAATCTCTACGTAGCGCCAGGCATTTTGCGTCGTCGGCGCCTTTCCCGCCTTCCCTACTGTGTTTCTTAAAGTCACACAGTAGATAAAGTTAAATATTTTTTTTAATTTTTGGCAAGTGAGGGGTGCCTGAACCTGAATTAACAGGATATATGTATAAGGCCTGAATATGCGCACAGGTGCAATAGTAAATAGCTATCAGATTAAATATTTTTAGATCAAAATTTATCAACAGTTCAGTTCAGTCTATAGTGATAAGCTTAACCACAAGGCTGTCCTGCATCCTACTCCTTGTTGGGCTCTCTACCCCAGCCAGGGTGGATATGGCGAGCTTCATAGGCAATGTTATAGGAGGTTGAGAGGAGAGCAATGCACACTCATAAACTATTATTATCGTTATTTCTAATGATTTTGTACTATTTGGAAAAAATAATCTGAATTCAAACTGTCAAATTTGAATAGAAATTGCTAAAAACATTGTTGCCTTCCCAACCCATCCATAAAGAGCCTCACTGAAGACAAAGCCCCGTCCAGAAGGAGCGACAAGGAGTTAATGAGAAACACCTGGTCCCTAAAAGTTAGGGGGTCATTAGGGGTTTGTCTCATAGACTGAGTTAAGGGGAGGGTGCAGGGTGTAAAAAATTTTGGGGTCAAATTGGCAAAAGAAAATCTAAATGTACATTTTTTTGTGAACATTTTTCATTGATTCAGTTTCTCATTCTGAATGAAATGTATGATGAATTTTGAAAATGATTGCTTTAGGATTGTTTCCATAGCGACCCACCATTGATTATTTAATATTTAAATATTTAAATGGTTGATTCTCATGAAATGGGGGTTGGGGGTTGTCATTCAGAAGTCATTTTTACAATCTGCTCTAAAGTCTGGAAACTTTTGGGCTTTGATAAACAGGGTAGGGCCGATGTGTTGGCGGGGGGATTTAAACTATTCATCTAAAACATGTTTTGGTCCTAAATTTCTACAAAATCGTAGTTTAGGTCATACGGATCGTAGCATTGTATTTTGATGCTGAAATCGTAGTGACTACAGTGAAATCATAGAAGTTGACAGCACTGCAAATGAGGTGCTAGCTAAAAATCTGGAGACACAAATTCAAGGCCAAATCAGCCTTCAGACAGTGAGGAGAAATAGTGGACAAGTCAAAACGGTGGAAAAGTGTGGCCACTTTGGACAAATGTCATGCTCAGGGATGCCAGTCAGGGGTTGAAAAAATAATGGAACGGGTCTACTTGGATTACCTCCCAGCTGTGGAGAGGGGTGCACCGTAGCTTTCTCAGGGTCTAATCTTCCATTAAAGAATACACATGGAACACAGCTCGGGGAGGACCCCGGCCTTTAATGGAACAAGGCCTGTCGCCTATACCCCACTCCTGATGGGGACAGGGTGACCAAAAGTGTTGGCACTTGCTGCCTGTTTCTGGCCTTACTTGGGCTAGGTAGATATTCAACAATGCTAAAATACATTATGTATTATGATATAAAAATGAAAATATAGGATTTAATGGAGAAGAAAACTGGTTAATGTTATGGAGATTATGAATATTTTTGGAAGTATGGACATTATGGAAATTCATTAATTCATGGAAGACTGGCATCCCTGCATGCTGAACAAAAAATAGAACGTGTCGGTGGTATTATGGAGAATTTTGATTTTAACATTCAGAATTTCATTTTCCATGACTTTCCATGACCTGTCCAGAATTCCATGACTTTCCAGGCCTGGAAAACCAAATCACTAATTCCATGACTTTCCATGACCGTGGGAACCTTGTGTAAACATCTGAAACTAGATGTGAGAGGGTATTGTAGTTGTGGGACAGGGGGGGGGGGGAGGGTTTAAAGGCCATCATTATAGGAGGAGTACCTATTTGCACCTAGCGGGGGCACAGGAGGAAGACTGGTGGGGGCAGAACCCACATTGACACAGAGATATTACAATTACACAACTGTCCTTATTGTATTTGATGTACAAATTCCATTAGAAGGTTGATTTAATTCTCACATTTTATCAAATCGTTAATAATAATAGATAATAAGGAGGAGGAGGAGGAGGAGGAGGAGGAGGAGGAGGAGGAGGAGGAGGAGAGATTGTGTGAGAGAGAGGAGAGAGAGGGGGAGTATAATGTCAAGAAATGGTTTCGAATTTTATCAAATCATTAATAATAGGTGTAGAATTGCCATTCAAACTGCAACTTTCTCTGCCATTCTTATTAAATGTAACCTATATTTATAGAGGGAATTAGAACAAAATTTCGCAGGCACATTAATGAGCACTGAATTAATTAATTCATAACACCTGGCTGGGAGGAGAGGGGCAGGTGGTGTGGGGTGGTATGGGGGAGGGAGGGAAAGGTGTCCCATTAACCCTGTTTGGCTGGGTGTATGCTAGCCAACTGAGGGGTACCTTTGGGGGCAGAATGTCTGCCACAGCTGTCATGGTCAGCCCAGCTAGTAGGCTTATCAGCTTGACTCAGAGAGCCTAGCTCAGCTACTCCCTTTATCAGCCACAACCAATTATACGCCAATTACCCCCTTTGACACACAGAACATCAGACTTGCCTGACCATTATTGCCGACATTAGATAAAGCCTATTTAAATAAATAAATTAAAAAAAAAATTCCCACCATACACTGACAATCCTACTTTTCTAGGAGTAGGCCAAAAATGAAACCAATCCGTTGAGGCATACTGGAGGAAACCTGCGAAAATGGCATTTTTGACCAAAACTGGCCCAGCTTTGAGTATATTTATAAAATAAAGGGGTACTGATGGGGTCTACTGCTGTGGAAAAGAGCTCCGCTCTAATAAACTAGGCACATGGAGTTAACTGGTTTGATGATTGATATTGTGTGGTGTGTGGTTTTTAGTAAAACAAAAACAAATTTTATAAAACAAACAATTTCAATGATACTCATGATGTCTGAGTTATTTGATTGATATACAAGTTAAATCATATCGTTCTATTTGATTACCAGTTATAATTGAAATATCTGTAAACGTTTAATACTGTATTGCTTGTAATCATACAGGCTTGTGTATGTTTTTCTTTTGTAAATTATGTAGTAAGGTAATATTCTAAGGAAGGGAAGTAATGTCTTTGTAGTTGGTATCCATATAATATACGGGAAGAGCAATTTCTATGAAAAGAGGTAGAAAAGAGGGGTTTCTTTGCCTCACATGTTCTCGGAATTTGTTGTTTTACAAATCAATTTACTTATCTGTAGAGTTCTGTCCACCCTTTCTGGAGGACGTCGTATGTGGTTTATGAAGGTATCTGGGGTGGAAATGTGATTTTGAAGCCCTTTTTAGTTTTTTTAGTTGAATTCTATACAACTATTTTTAGCATGGGAAAGCCCCTGTTAGGAACTAAAAGAGATTGACGTTGTGCCTCTCCCACCATCTGTGGCAACATGGGATTCCCTAGCAACACGTCCTGTGAGAGTCCCTAGCAACAGGAGAGAGAGAGGGAGAGAGGGAGGGAGGGAGGGAAAGGGCGGGAGAGGGAAGGAGAGAAAGAAGCAGAGGGACAGGGTGGAGGAAATCGGATAGGGTGAGGGACAAGAGGGTAGAGCGAGAAGAGGGGAAGAGATGAAGCCTTTTTTAGTTTTTTAGTTGTGGGAGGGAGAGTGTAGGAGAGAGTGAGGAAGATGGGGAGGAGGAGAGAGAGAAGAGGGGGAAGGGGAGAGAAAAAGAGGGGCGGAATGGAGGCCAGAGGGGTAGTGGAGAAGGAAAAGGAGGGAGGGACAAGGTGAGGGAGGGGCAGGGAGAGAGGGGGACTGTCCGAAGGACAGGTACTTTGCTTGTATTATATACAATGTTATAAATAGGGGGCTTCCACTATAGGCAAGTAGCGGCCAATGGTGTCAATAGAGTGACCAATAGATTTTTAACCAATGACCGGCAAGCAGAGACGAATAGAAAATCTATTGGTAACGCAATTGGTACTGAGCTGTTCCAATGTGGCAAATAGCAGCCAATGGCAATCTATTGGCCGAAGAAATCAAAACGTTTTGATTCTTTGGCCAATGACGGCAAGTTGCGGCCAATGGCTTGCCACTCATTTGCACCACTTCCTCCACTATGGCAAGTAGCAAGGCCAATAGAGCAGCCAATAATTGGCCACTCTATTGGCAACAGAAACTTGGCCCTACTTGCCGATAGTGGTGGCCGCCTATTATGGTACATACCACCGAGCGGTGGTGATGCACAATAATGGGGTACAATCTCAATGTATTTGATTCATATAAAGGGTTTCTGTTCGGACAATGAAACGTATCACATGTCTGTATCACATGTCTGACACACTGTATATTTTAGATGACTTTGGGGTATACAAAATGGTTTGAGAAAATAAAAATTGCCATACAACCCTAAATATCAGGTTTACAAGCTCATTTCCATTTTTAAGACTGAGCATACCACAAATAATTGCAGATATATCAGTTAGATATGTTATGTTAGCTGAAGTAAGCTGATATAATGGGCCCTGTCCCAGGGGAGAGAAGCCAACCGACAGCAAGATGTACAAATAAATATCAACATACCTCGGAATTGAAGGTGTTAAGGTGATGTCTGTTTTCTTCACACCATTCTTCCAAACTGTCAACAACTTTTTTGCGTTCAGTTTCAATCCAAGTCTGCTCTTTGAGGATTCTCCCTGTAAGAACTTGGCACAGATCATCTGGGAACTTCCGCAAATACCGAAGCTTGATCTCACTGAGATCCTTAAGAAGACCTTGGAACTTCCCATCGGATTCCTTATTCGGATAAGAGGAACTGGCTAGAGTCCTCTCAACAGCCTCTGATAGCTCTACATGGGCTGAGTTCTCTGGGAGACCCATAGATCCCTCAGATGGTGAAGCATGGCTGGGTAAGTTACAATCAGGCACAGGACAGTGGATGTCCTCCTTCTTGTCAGCTTTACTCACAAACTGTGCACCTTTAATGCATGCCCGACACACATGGTGACCACATGATGGTAGCAGGTACACCTTCTCAGAGAATGGTTCACTACATACGGGACAGCGGAAGACAGATGATCTGAAAATGACAAGAATTTAAACTTCCATCTGGATGTGTTTCATGTAGAGGATAGGGAGCAGGAGGCAGATTAGAATACTTGATCAAAAGATATTGAATGAAATTTTGAGGAATCTAGACTGGGGACTTTTCTTTTCCAACCCAAATCCCGAGCAATGCTGGGAGATATTATTAGGCAATATCAAATTATATCTAATATGTCCTCTTAAAAAATTCAGAAAGGTCAGGACAAAACCCAAATGGATTGACAGATGTATTGATACAAATAATGAATGAAGGTGACAAACTGTTTAGCAGTGCAAAATTAAAAAAAACCTAGATACCTTACAAAGAGCTAGACTCCTTAGGAATCTAGCTAACAGTAAGTGTAGGGCCGCTAAGGCTAACTTTTATCAAATCAAATCTTAAGTTTCATGAGGAAAATTCTGGGAATTCCTGCAACCTATAATCAGTCCTGGCAAATTAAAAATGTAAATGTGTTTTGTAATGTAAATGTTGTTAGGACCAGTAATCAGAAAATAGTTCTAGTGCCAGGTAGATACAGAACATTTGGTGACCATAATAAATTGTGACTAAATTGGGAAAATTATAACCCTATTTATTCAACATTTATTGTTAAATTGGGAAAAAATCTAAATCTAAATTTATTTTTTTGCAAAAGTGCCATTGGATTTTGAAAATGGTTGCTTTAGAATGGTTTCCATAGCAACCAAACAACCAGTTTTTTCAATTGAAAAAATATACATCTGGTAAATGGTTGCTATGGCGAAATAAAAACAGGATATTTCTAAATTACAACTTAGAGTAGAGTAGAGTAGAAAATTTAGTTTCATGTGCAATTTACTCAGTACAAATTGCATTTGGTACAGCAAAATGGTGATATAAAGACTATGTGGCATTGTCCTGATTTATTTTCACTGTCTAGACATCATCGCTTCACTAATATTTGGAGTATCGAAAAGATTTTTTCGTTTTTATAATGCTCGTTGCGGACACAATAAGGGATAATTTTTAAAAAAAACCCTCGTTAGACCCTATCACCCCTATAGGGTTAAACATGGGTCCCACTGACTGAGAAAATTCCTCTTCCAGAAACAACCAGTATAGAGGAAATTCAGCCCCTATGATCCCCAGGCCCCTCCCGTACCTCTTCCTTACAGATATGTCTTAGTGTGTACTAGTCTGTGCCTCCCTTTTCCCCCCTCCCACTTGGGTTGTAGTGGCTCTGATGGTTGGCATGGTGCCAGCAGGAAACAGGTCCCTGGGAGAGTGATTTCTACCTCTCATAGGAGTTTCTGGGAGTCACCGGACTTTATTTATCTGTTAGTCAATTATTTATCTGTTAATCAATTCTTTGTCTGTTAGTGGTCCGTCGGCGGACTGCATATTAAATGAGGTCTCCCTCTTGTATATAAAGAGACCTGCGCCCTTTGTAGGATTACCTAACGTCCTTGCCAGTTGTACTCCTGCTCAAATACTTGCCGTTCTGAGATGCATAGAATAAAGGGACATTTAACCTTACTTCACACGTAGTGCTTTCTTTGCGTGCCTCCACTCTGGCTCATTAAAGTGAGTTAGGGACATTAAGCATTTAGTTATGGTTTCTGCACCTTCGGATGCTACCACTTCCAGAGAGGCTATAATCTACACAGGGGCCCGTTGCACCACTTTTTGGTGATATTGTAGCGTTAACATTATATTAAGGATATGTTAAGGATATATTAACAATACGAGTGTTCTAGTGTTGCATGAGATCTGCCCTATCCTTAACCAGAGGCGGGCATAATGGTGAAAGTGGTGCGTTGCAACTGGTAGCAACATACCCGTACATTGTGTCATATTTTGACATTTTTGTACATAAGAAAATTATTTTAAATCATGAAATATACTTATCATATATATCATCACCATTTCTGAGAAAAACAACTTCTAAAAATACTCCCTGACCCTCCCATTCTCATTCTCAAATTCTCGCTCAGAAACGAGCAGACAACGGAGGTCACTTAGCGCTACGATAAGGATATCCCATGCTCAAAAGCACATCGTTAAAAGACCCCCATTTAAGGACACGATATTGGCTGGTGCAACACTAAAAGTTAAGGATATTTTAAGGACACAATTTTCACTTAACGATACCTCATGAAGCGGGCCCCAGTACCAATTGATATTGATAATGAGCAAGTAATTAATCGTCCTATTTCGGGGAACCACAACAATGCAACAAATCAGAATTGCTAAGAAAAACTTCAGAAGCAGATACTTTAATGGTGAGCTTTAGCATGCCTGGCGAGGACAGCAAAGACAAGGACGCCCGCTATGAAAAATGGAGCGATAATTTAAGAGTGACATATGAGTGAGAATAACGGAAAGAAAGAGTAAGAGCAAGAGACAGATAATTATCCTGATGTTTGGACATAATTGCACGCTATTTTAATTGCTAATCCAAGAGTAAGCTGACGTGGATGTCATAATTTCATATTTCAATAACATTTAGACAACAATGAGTCTACTACAGTACCTCAAGAACAGATCTGCATCCAGATACTCAGAGAGGGGGAACTGCAGTGTCTCTGCCACCCTATACTGGTTGGAGTTGACTAGTGCCCACACAAACCCATGCAGTTTGTAAACCTCCACCTTCAGTAGCTTGTCCCACAGAGCAGTTACTTGTATCTTCTGCGTTTTCAAGCTCTGAAAAAAGAACAAGTTGTAAGAAAAGAATTAATTAAGAATGGCTGCACACAGCTTAAACAGCCTGAGAAGCACTCCTAAGTGGGATTCCAATAGAATTGAGACTTGAAAAGTGCATCTATGAAGTCCTGAAATACCAACTTTTAGCGGAGAAAAAAAAGTAGAAAACAAAATTAATCTGAGCGAGTTTCTCCTTAACAAGCCAATTAATGCAAGCGTAATGATTTAACTGGTGAACCATGCATGCGCACATCTACCCATCTGCTCTTGCCACCTTTGGTAAGTCAGACAAACTACAGCTTTAAAATATAAAAACAGTCAGCACTAGCCTCTTTAATACCACTCACTTTCACATCAGCTACCATTTTTTCATCCAACACATTTTTATCTTTAAGGTGGCTCCAAAACAGCTCTGTCAGTTGCAGGTTGCGACGTAGATAAGGAAGATGGTCAGCGAGGATACTTTCATACTTGTCATGATCCCGCACTATTATCCTCCCCTCCTCATTGTATCCAGATTCCCAGATACACTGATACCTAGGGAGAAGTTACAAGAAAAGCCACATATTGCAGATTGTACAATAAGGATGCCTTCATTTTTTTTAAATTAATATTCTCTTTAATGCCACAGAAATATTTACGGAGGAAATACAAGATATGCATTTATAATAGGGTATCTCTCACGATGAGGGCAACTTTCCAATTTTCCAATTCCAAAATGGGGAAGGGAGTGACTTGAAGGAGCGATGCAGGCTCTTGACCTTGATAAGCTCCCTATATGTTATTAATTAATGAGATCACTCTGTCTCGGAGCCAAATGTTGTTATCCCTCTCATGACATCACAGATTTGGAGGGGTGAGGTTGAGGGGGCGTTGGCTTTCTGCTCAGATCTGCTCATATAAATTGTCTTTTTTTAAGCGTTGTATTAGCATCAACATCAAATTGAGACTGGGAGATACATATGGAAGTATGAGCAGATGAAGAAATTAAAATAAAAATTACCTCTAATAATCGTAAGAGATACCCTTTAATGTTGACAATACATACTCGGTCATTCTGCAGAACTCTCAATGGGCTCTTCGATGCACTTAATCTTTGGTTGATCTTGTGAGTCTGAAAACAAAGGATACAATTTTATTTTTTTTAAACACAGAGTTAGTCTTAGAGTATCTTGCTATATATAATACAACATTGCCAAAAGAAAAATAGTGTCATTGGAAATTTAAATATATTTCATATTTTTATTATAAACATCTTATTGGTGATATAGATGCCAGCTGGTCCTGTCCTCAGGTGGATCCTCCTTCATCAGTTGTTTCGGCACTGTCCACTACAACCTCCAGAGGCGCACTAACTGGGGTGATCAAATACCAGCCCAGAACCAGCTCTCTGCTCTCCACATGACTTGCCTGGTGTTACTGGCAATTAACTTTTCAATTAACACACAAATGATTATGGGTTCTGGGAAAGTATATCATATGTCAAAATATGAGCAGGTGAGGGGTCACTGTATATATTGGCGACGGGAGCAAGGCAACAGTCAATAGAGCCACATCCCCCTGGGGCCCGTTGCACCACTTTTTGGTGATATCATAGCCTTAACATTATATTAAGGATACGTTAAGGATATATTAACAATACGAATGTTCTAGTGTTGCATGAGATCTATCCTATCCTTAACTAGAGGCGGGCATAATGGTGAAAGTGGTGCGTTGCAACTGGTAGCAACATACCCGTACATTGTGTCATATTTTTACATTTTTGTACATAAGAAAATTATTTTAAATCATGAAATATACTTATCATATATATCATCACCATTTCTGAGAAAAAATACGTCCCGTCCCTCCCATTCTCATTATCAAATTCTCGATACACTAGTTGCTCTATTATCGCTCAGAAACGAGCAGACAACGGAGGTCACTTAGCGCTACAATAAGGATATCCCATGCTCAAAGGCACGTTGTTAAAAAGCCCCATTTAAGGACACGAAACATGACTTAAGGACACGATATTGGCTGGTGCAACAGTAAAGTATTAGGGATATTTTAAGGACACGACTTTTACTTAACGATACCTCATGCAACGGGCCCCTGGCAACGCCATGTCATAATCCCATGCCCCCTTCCATCTCTCGTAACACTCACTCTATGCCTATCACCCAGGCTGCACACACATATAAATCTTTTCTTTTACTGCATTTTTACCTCAGTCTTATTACATTCTCATGTGGGGTGGAGAACGGGGCGGCCGGGTTGAGGGGAGTGTCATTGAAAATGAGAAAAAGAATTCATATTTATACAACTTAATAGCCTAAGACTTCCCCACACTCACATGAACCTGTTGCGGTTATGCTTCTGGATAACTAAATAAATACCTGATTCAACTAGTTTTATTCTTGCATTATCTCTATACATTTCACCCCGCTCTCCCCTATATAGTGTGAGGTGGGCATAAGGCTTGCCTTTTGGTTTGGTATGCGTAACATCGAGATATTCTTCGGATTTCTTTTTCAAAATCTCATTTGAAATATTCGGCAAACTATTAAAACAAGTAAAAGTTTAACAGCTTTGGATTTTCGCCTCAGGGGCGAAAATGAGGTCGACAGAGGCAGAGGGCGATAAATTAACATTGAGCAGCCGGCCGAACTTTGAGATTTTAAAATATTTGTATTAAGGTATTTGACTCAGTTCTGCTGATGAGGGCAAATGAGGGTCCCACATGTCACAATCACTGAGGTGCTTGATATTTTCTCTTCTACAATTAAAAATTTAACAGCTTCTGATTTTCGCCTCAGGGGCGAAAATTGGCTCGGAAGAGAGAGAAAGATTATGTGGCCCCTCACCGCTTTACACCTCCGCTAAGTGCCTAAACTTGTGCCTAACCCTAGGCTAAACCTATAGGCGGATCTAAGTTTAGTCTAAGCAAAGCTAAATACATACAATAATTTCATTCGAATATTCCTTAAAGGTTCACAATAAATAAACTGTCAATATAATTTCTTTACACAAGCAACTATCCCACAGAGAGAGTATCAGAAGAGTGTGTAGACTGTAGTCTAGGTCTAGTAAAGGTTTTCCTAAAAATCAATGAACAAACCCAACAACGGGAGTGCGTCTCCTAATATATATGCAACTTCTATTCGAGGAGGCTTTTGAGTTGGTTCCTCCTACCCTAAGGTTCCTCTTAGAACGTACTCCACTATATATTATGTACTGTTATAGCGAGTCCAGTGTCAGTCTGCTGTTCATCCACAATAGCAAAAAGACCCAACATCATATCATGGCTGAATTACTTTGTAGAACAATTAAACAATGACCCATTAAAATGCCTTTATCCTGCATACACCCTCTCCCTCCAAACTAATCTAATGTTGAAAATGACACTCTCTCCCTTTGCGTCCTCCTCTCAGAAATATGGGGTGGAGAAGAGTAGGAGATAAGGGATTTAAACTGAAATACAGAACAATTCCTACAAGTTTAAAAAATGTATTTTCAGTTCTAAGCATCACAGAGTTATGAAACCAAGACGAAAAATAGTGTTATGATCAGTAGAATACTTCTGATGAGGAATTACTTTCGTTCATCATACAATTAAAAAAGTTGAAAGAGCAACTACACCATATGAGTAATTCTCCCAATCGGGCATCATTTGGTTTTCCAGACTAGGATATCTATAACCAGTATTTAGGATGATCACACATGATTATGACCATTTTATTTGAATTCCTTGGCAAAAATGAGGCTGTGGGAACCCCCCTTTCAAAGCTCTTATGCCAAAATCTTAGCCGCTATTGGGATAAAACTGCCTTTTCAGGCTAGAAAATAAATAATAATTATGGAATTTGAATATAAAGCACAGGCGCATTGAGAAATTATATTACTTCTGCTGAAAAGAATGGTTTCTACACATGCACACACGTTCATTACTATGAAAAAACATAATTCTTATGTAATCACTGATCTAGACTGATTTAGACATGGAAAATATTGTTTTGGAATATGTGTGTCGCCGTTACGACATATATTGACTTAAAAACAATATAATATCCCAAGATTAACTAAATATATCAAACTGCATTTAGTTTGTTGTGTGGGGAAGATGTATACGTATATTTTTTTAGATAAAACCAAAAGTTATTAGCATACAACATCCCTGAAACTTCATAAAACCTCACAAAAAAATCCTTGAACTGTTATGGGAATATTTTATGTCGCATTACGACATGTGATATATCTACAATATTTTTTTTAAAAAAACATTTTCCTGAAATTTCGTCTTTCCTAATAATTGTTTATGCCTGCTGGAAAATGGTCGAAAATATAAATATAAATGAATACAGATGCTGTTGAATTGCAGTGAACATATATTGGAATGTCGCCGTTACGCCATAGCGTCGCCGTTACGCCATAGCGTCGCCGTTACGCCATAATTAATAGAAATATAGAGGTCCTAATATATTAGGACAGTTAATCTATAGAAATAAAACGGATATTTTGACAAAAAGTTATTCAAACGTTGCTTACAACCAGGTCCTATGTTGGTGGCCATCATCGATTTCCTAGCTGTTACTTTGTCATTTAATATTGCTGGCATAATTACTGGGTATCACATCACAAATTTATACAATATTATTTGATAAATCTTGCTTGATATAGGCGAAATAAGGCAAAAAATAGGCAAAAATGGGGTTTCTTAATCATAGGTGTAGGGATCGAAATATTTGGCACAGCCTTCCCAAACTTTGTCTGTATAATGCTGATATTCCCTTCTATATGTACGCCAAAAATTGTAGAGATTCGATGAATTTTATTTTTTCTAAAAAAATGGCCTCCTGAAATCAATTAATGCTGCCCGTTTGGGAGAATTACTCATATGCCATAAAGGGGCATCACCTTATCAAATGTATCAGCCGCCCTCAGGCCTTATCTTATCTCTACTCCCAAGGGGGAGCGGTGGAGCTCGCCACCTTGGATGGGCCATGAGGGGAGAGAGGGAGGAGCCAGCTGCTACATACATACACACTGCCAATAATTAGTGTCAGGCGGCGACGGCGGTCAAGCGGCGACGGCGGCAAGGGCAAGGGCGGGGATTAGAGGCAGAGAAGAGAAGATTATCCACATTCCATTGGAGATCTCAGCCAATTAAGAATTTAAAAGAAACTGCTAAAATTTCAAACAATTTTGTTCGTTTTGAAAAGGAAAAAATTAAATTAAATTTCCGAAAATTAAACAAGAAGGTGGCGGTCTGGCTATATTTAATGCATGGAAATTTATAGGATTATAGGACAATTCATGCCGCTAAAAATAGGGGGTTCTCTTATCTAGAGGAATGTCAATTAGCAACCCGATATGTCGTCCAAAAGTCTTCATATATATATTCTCTTCCTCTCTCTAGTAAATATAAAAAGGTCTGTCGACCTAATAACTTTTAATAAGAATTCCCAACTGCTACACACATCAACAGAAAGCTCATTTTCTGTAGGCTAGACAAGATATGACTAATCCGCTTTGAAAGCAGCAAGCATCGGCCAATACCGAAACACCATAAACGTCATACCCAATACATCGGTAAACGCAGTAAGGACAAAAACGCTGTTTTATTGCCCATTTTTCAACATCACTGTATACAAATCGTCTATGATATTCACGTAATAGCTTCTTAAGACATTTTTCATTCTTACTAAAGATCCATAGTAAACGAATAAAAAACAGACAATGGAGTAGCCAGGGTCAAGGCTCAATGGTAAAATAAGTAAATAACTATGTTCGAATAAATATTTTGATTTATTTCCAGCATTTTATTGGGCCTCCCTTGTAATTTTTCTTCATTTTTAAGGCCCTAAAATCCAATTGGGTTTTTTTTTTACCCCCCTGCCTAAATTCTTAGCAAAAACTATGTAAATAGGGGGTATTTCTGATGTATTTCAGGCGGGCGGACACAAAACAACTATTGAAAAATGTCTCCAATCATTTTTTCCCATTCAAATAAGCAAAAGACGAGTTTAGGGTCAAATGACGACCAAATGGTGGATTTGCTCATTACCCCCAGCCTCCCAAGCCTCCCAAGCCAGGGCAGATGCTACTAATCTTGTATGACTGAGAAAACGTGCAAGGAATAGAGCTCTACTGTGGGAGGATGATTACTCCACACTCCAGTGACATCCCTTGAACACTGGTAATATGTAGCTTAGGTCCAGAGGTATGTGGCACCAGAGTATCGTCACAATTTAATGGGAATGAGGGGAAGTCTTGGGCTATTTACTTACATAAATATGGATTCTTTTTGTAGATTTAGACTGCCCACCACCCTCCTGATGCTGTTCCTCCCTCCTACCATGGCCAGTCGCATTAAAATCGTTTTGTTTTAGTGTTAAATTCATGTGCAAACCATCGCTGATGTAGGCAAATGGTATCGCACATTATACGCTCTTTGTTTATAGCTCTCTGGGTGGTGCTACTGGTGAGAGAGTGAGAAACCATTACTCCAAGTTCACCCGAACTTACATGAGTACGGCCGAGTGTATTTCAATGTGCGAGAGTGATCGAGCATACTGACATGGAAGAATACATAGAGAGATACGCAGTACCGCGTGCGGTCTCGTGTGCAGTAATTGTACTAGTAAGAGGTTAAAGACCTGGGTGACATCTCATTTATACAGTCTAATAGGGAGAATAAGGTAGGTCTGTAGGCCGGTGAAATGGGAAATAGTGCATTATTTGGAAATCTTGGCGGATCCTGACTAATAAGCTTCACCCTGTTGGGATGGTGGCAGAGCGGAGATACGAGCATGGTTTGTTTT
This sequence comes from Sthenelais limicola, assembly GCA_942159475.1. Taxonomy (NCBI): domain Eukaryota; kingdom Metazoa; phylum Annelida; class Polychaeta; order Phyllodocida; family Sigalionidae; genus Sthenelais; species Sthenelais limicola. The sequence goes on along the minus strand of OW804095.1, from coordinate 136,064,833 downwards.
ATGCATGCATAATTAATTATGCCATGATAGCTGTGCGTATCCACAAAAACATGGCCAGATTAGACCATGGCATAAACATGCCTGGATTGCACTAGTGGAATCCACTTTTCGAATGCAACCAATCTACAACGTCATTTTGATTGGTTGCGTAAATTTAGTTGCGCCAATCAATGACGCTCATTTCATGACGCTCATTTCATGACGCAACGTTGTAGGTGCTTGTTTCTGCCGAGTCAGAGGGTTGCGAGACACGAAATGAAGGTAAATAATGATTAAATAAGGCTAAAATATATATATCATGGCATAAAAATAGAACCCAACTCGAGATGGATCTAGCATGACGGATTCACAAAACACTTGTGCATTATTTTTCCGTTTTTCACTCGTGGCTTCGCCACTCGGGAAAAACGGAAAAACAACGCAGTCGTGTTTTGTGAATCCGTCATGCTAGATCCATCTCTCGTTGAGTTCTATCTTATTATGCCACTCGCCTCCTTGTCTAGAGGTATGTGGCACCAGAGTATCGTCACAACTTGATGGGAAGTCTTGGGCTATTTACTTTTATAAATATAGATTGTTTTTGTAGGTTGACATTGCCCACCATCCCGCCCACCATACTCAAAGCTGTCCCTCCCTCCTCCCATGGCTAGTCGCATTAAAATAGTTTCGTTTTTGTGTTAGATTCATGTGGGAACCATCGCCAATGTAAGTGATGGTTCCGCACAAATATACACTTTGTTTATAGCTGTTTGGTTGGCGCTGCTGGTGGCGTGACTGGTGAGAGAGTGAGAAACCATTCTCCGAGTTTACCCGACCTTTCACCGAGTCATGCTGAGCGTGCGATAGTGACGGGCAACCAGCAGCCAGCTCTAGGGTCACCACCGGGGATATTCTACCTAGTCCTAGGACTGAGTGTGACTATGAGTGTGCCCCATAGACATAGCCATTCCTATGCCAATGTAACCTATGTAATCGCCTCGCACTCCCAGCAGGAGCTACTGATGTGGTCTGGAGAACTCCGACCGTTCTGGGCTTGGACCATCGTATACTAGGACTGTTGTATGCTCGGACGGGGTCTGGAGAACTTGGACCGTTCTGGGCTCAGGTCGGACCGTTGAATGCTCGAACTGGGTACGGTCGGACCAGTGGGTTAGTGGACTCGGGACCAGGGGGTTAGTGGACTCGGACCAGACATAGCTTTAGGCAGAACATTATGATAGGTATATAGTCAAAGTAATTCTTTTATTAGTCAGTTTTACTTCGGACACTCAACTACTAGCTTTACTGACTTAGGACAACCAATTTTAGGGTTAAATTAGGTTTAGGGTTATTTTTTGTATGGTATGGTTTGGTCCGAATCCACCAACCCAGTGGTCCGAGTCCACCAACCCCCTGGTCTGACTCCACTAACCCGCCTGGTCCGACATCAGAGTGGTCCGCCTTCTCTAGGAAGCGCTCAGACGGTGTAAGGTCGGACCAGTGGGTTAGTGGACTCGGACCAGGGGATTAGTAGACTCGGACCAGGCATAGCTTTAGGCAGAACATTATTATGATAAGTAGCCTATACTAGGCTATAGTCAAAGTAATTCTTTTATTAGTCAGTTTTACTTCGGACACTCCACTACTATAAGCTCGAACCACTAAATAAGGCCCATAAACATTATGTTTCCAGACATCTCCCCAATTGAACCCTGATAGCTTTTTATTTTTTTATACGAGTTATGAACAAGTATATATATTATCAGAGCTTACAATGTGGGGAAGGGTTTGGTACAACTGTCACTTTTTAGAAATTATGTTTGATGGTCAAGTTGCCATGGCAACTGTTTCTGAAAAATTTTGAAATTGTAAAAACATAAGGACCTTGTGGCAATCAAATCTCTCTCATTTGATGAAAAATTGATGAAAACTAATTTTATCTCTGCAAGTTGTGATGAACAAATTCGGCATCTGATGATATATCACATGTGTGATTCCAATATTGTCCCAAGGAATAAAAACAGTAGGAGTTGAGCAACGAAATGGTAAAAAATGACCAATTTTGGCCTGCTTTGGGGAGACATCAAAGACAAGGAAACATCTTGTCTTTAATCAGAATGATAGACCTCCCAGATTATTTCATAAGACTGATGTCCAAATTCCATTGATGATATGATGTATTGTAGATATTGAATTCTCAAAAAATTAGCTCTAAGAAGAAATGAAATGAAATTAAACTATTGTAAATTCAATTGGAATACTAGTTAAAAGGCAAATATAGCCCAAAATATGGCCAAAGTGATTACATTACCAAATAAGGGAGCATAGTTAGGCTTAGTTGGTCGCCATGGTTACATTAGTGATTTTAATTAAAGAAAACAATTCAAATGTCAAGTATAGCTCTAAAATTATGAGTATACCGAATTATAAGTTACACATTCCAGATTAAAGCGCTGAATTTTATATTTCTATAAGTGTCCACGTCATGGGCCTTATTTAATGCAATTACCTTAGGACAACCAATTTTAGGGTTAGGTTTAGGGTTATTTTGTGTATGGTACCAACGAGAATAAATTCAAAAGAGTGTGAACTCATGAGTCGGCAGAAAGATGTAACAAATTTCCCCATCTTATCTTGGAATCTGATGGCCCAGGCGGTCACCCCTTTCATCCGAGGTTGTTTGTAAGTTCTTAAAGGGCCTTCAGTCTCCCCCCTCATTTTCTGTTTTGGAGGTGGAAGTGAAGTTTCTTTCATTATTGTTTAAATATTGCATGAATCTGATTTATAAGTTGACAATCAGGTTCAGAACATCTATAGCTCGGGCCCTGTACACCTGATTTGTGAAAATAAAATAAAACTGAGTCAGTATCATGAAGTAATTCATTTGGTGACTAATTTTTTTTCCAGTTTTTTCCATTTGATCATATGATCCGATTTGATTTGAAGCACATAAAACATATCAATGTGTAGCCTAATGATTTCTCCATCCATGGTCTCATGGTAATTATTCAAATCAGATCGGAACAATGTTAAATGTGGGGATATTTCCATTTCTCTGTATAAATTAATGAGTTGAAATTTGCCAGAACATGTGGGTTCTATGGCCTTTTATGGCCTTTTATGGTCCTTTCCCCGATTTTCTCCACCAGACCCCTTACTGTGGTTCCCAGCAGGGTCAAACAAGCTCGGGTATAGCATCGGACATAGTCCTCACTCTCCTGTTCCAAACTCGTTGATGGTACCCAGTGGTCCGAGTCCACTAATAGGGATACTAATCCAGTGGTCCGAGTCCACTAACCCGCCCGGTCCGACATCAGAGCAACGATCAGAGTGGTCCGACTTCTATGGGTACATATGGGTAAAATTCGACACGATTGACACGCGACACGGCCGCTAAATCGCGGGCGACACTGCGACACGATCCCCTTAACGTGCGACACACACAGCTTCCAAAAGGCTGATAAAATTCGACATGAGACATCCAGAAATGTATTAAAAAAAGACACGAGACACAGTGATTTATTTAACAGGCGACACACGACATTGTAACGACCCTTAATACAATTAATGTATTGCTTAAAAAGTGACACGAGACATCATTGAATTGTTTTAAAAAGTGACATGGGACATGGAAAAATGTCTTATCATGCGACACTCAGACACAGGTATAAAAAATGGGACCCATGTATACCCCTACTTCTCTAGGAAGCAGGAGGATACGGGGATGATAGCATTGATACGGTACTCGGTCTAATGCCAATGGCAATGGGAGGGGGAACCTGGAGAGCATTTCTTGGCGTTGTAGGGGTGGGGGAATTCAAAGACTCAAGGACATTCCCCATCACCTCGGGGGTGAAACAGCATCTTCAGCGAATTCCTCATTCGATCCCCGGACCCGATCACGACACACGCAACGACCACGAGCTGCGAGTGCGACTGCGAGTGCGGGAGTGTTACTACCGTGCTCGAGTCTAATTAGGCCTAGTAATACTTTTCTCCAATGACCCAGCCCAATCACGCAATTTTCCCTTTCTTAAGTGCATATTCACAATGACTGCTAAAAATCTATACAGTTCTCCCATTAAAAGTAGGGTTTTCCCCACAAGTCTTCACTTACTTGGCCCGGAGTCGGATGATGTGCCTGTAAATTGTAATCCTGTACGTCCGGCGATAGCGGGAAAAACCGCCTCCTTGTGGGAAATTTAGGAACTCCTTTCTGCTATAGTCGCGAGGCGGCGACACCAGCGCAACGTTCATTTTCTGCCGGGAGTGTTGTGGAAAAGTTCTTCAGCATTTTGGGGAAGTTTACCTATATAAGTGGACTATCCAATCAGTTTATTAATCATCTGGAATTGTTAAACCACCAGGATCGTCATCTGGTCACAAGAAAGTCTTTGTCATCTCTTAAATCGCCAGGAATCTTGGAATACAAACCAAGCTCGACGTGAAAGCCAAGCCGGAGGGGAAGCCAGTGTCAATCATCTGACAGCTAGGCCTAGGCCGAGAAAAAAATCGCTCACTTCAACAAGTTAGAAATAGAAGGCTGGATCGTAAACACTGCAGGAATTTCCAATAATCTTACAGGTATTAAACTAGTTCTTATTCTTCTACCTCACGTAGCATTGTTTGTTTTTAAAGTCACCCATTTGCGTAATGCTTGGCGTTTTCATTTGTGATAACAAATTGTTGTGAATTTCCCCCCAAAACCCGCAGGGTCCGCGACAGCGCCCATACGGTATACCTAATCTGCGAGTTTCGGTCTGCTTCTGAAATTAATCTTTTATTGCTACCATCTTCTATGATTCGAGGCTCTGTTAGTTGTCCTCTTAGCTCCCAATAATATACAACAGTCTTCACTTTCTTCAGTTTAGACGTCAGTGTCGGCTCCTTCACTCAGAGTACATTATGTGCATTTGACCTCCATTGTACAGGACATGTCATGATCATGGTCATGCCTTGTGATGCTCGACTCTGGGTTGCAGTGGCCTAGATATACTTGAACCATTTGGTTTTTCTTCAGTATTTAAATCGGACTTTTATCACATGTAGGGTTTTTATTTTAACAATATTAACAAGTTAGAGATGCAGCCTGTTAAGTATTAAGGTAATGTAAAATCGCAGATGAGATGTATTTTTGTATCTACTTCTTTAATTATTTATGGCATCCGCCTGTGTATGGGTTGTAGGCCTACAAGTTAGAATTTTGAGGTACAAGCACTAAGCCTTAAGCTAGTGCCTACTCTCAGGTCAAAGTAGGGGAATCAACTAGGCCACCTATTAATCAGGCCTATATATGTAGCATGTATTTACAATGTCTAATGTTAAACTAAGGTTAAATCGCCAAAGATTATCATTTGAACTGAAACTCCTATCAGGCAGGAGACATACACCATCCTATGGCTATGCATAATACCAGCTTTGATAACAATATTGTAACACATATGACAGCAGCAATCCTTTAACTTGATCAAGGTTCCCATAGTGCATATAAGTTCAGCTATCTTTTCTGTAGACTGCCGTACGTCAGTGTATGAATGAAACTGTCAACTCTGGCTGGTTAAACCTACGTGTAGGTCGGAGGGAGGTGGGGAGTGACGTCACGGGGGCCTGGCTAGGAGACTGCCACACATTGGCTGACGTCCACAGATTCAGGAGAAACATGTTTACACCTCCAAGACGAAGGTGAAGGCCGTCACCCCCTCCTCCTCCTCCACTGAGACTCCTGTGCTTCTCTGTCCCTGCTCAACCAACGTCTCACTCTACTCTAAACAACAGCATATAAATATTGCAAGTTCCTCCTCCTACTTGTCTCGATCGACCATGTAGGTGCATGGATGGCGATTCTGTTATTTTCTCCATCCCATATGTATTTTTTCTTGTTTTCCTGCTTTTCGACTTGTTTTATCCCAGGAATTTGGCTTCCATCCAATATCATAATAATAACCACGAGTTTTAAGTACCAATCGGTCACCGCCTACATTTTATTTAAACAAGGGACTTAGAACGACCTATTCATACGTTTCTTTGAACTTTACTGGCTGTGGTAACTTTCCACAAAGGAATTTATGGGGTACGTGTGTTATTGAAGTACTAGACCGTGAAATCATTGCACGAGTCTTTGGATTTCACTTGGAAGTATATCAAAAGTAACTTAAAGATTGGTGATTTGAACGTTTGTTTGTACTTATTTCTAAATTGTCAGAAATACCTGCTGCATCCACAGATAGTAACTTTTAAATTATGGCTAAGAAATAAAAATTTGTTTGAAAATAAAAAGGCGATCATCTTCCAACAGGTTGACTTAGTCACCTATATGTCTTCATTCAATCAAGATGCCTTTTGCTGACAGCATGCTTGTGAAGTTATTTCATAACAGAGTTTCGATGAATATATTTGTATTCATTTGACATTACTATTAAGGGTAATCCATTTTTTCGTTATTTGGTTTATAAGAGAGCATGGCGATCTCAATCACGTTTTGTACAATTTCCTCTGATTATTTGTCTCTGACCCGATAATAGACCTATAATGATCTTGGTGTACCACTACTCCCCATCTCGACAATTTCGAATGATATGAATCTGCTGTTTGACTTTGTTTTGTTAAGAATAAACCCTTAAAAGTGTAAAGTTGAAGATTTTAGTAAGTGGATAATCTAGAATGGGGATATCTACAGTGGTGAATTAAATCAGTAGCAATTTGTTAATAGTACATCATCATGATCTTGTCAAAAGTTTCAACCTAATCAACAATTAAAAAACAATTTGTAGGACTCGAGGAGGAGGACTATGCTTGGTTTTCAACATAGGAATCAACATGGGAAAAGAAGATGGGACTAAAGAGACGCCCTCGTCCACCACAGGTCCCTCTGAGAGAAAGTCTGGGCAAAGAACAGCCACAAAATCTAAAGCCCATACAAAGAGTTCATCCAAGACCGGTGAACATAGCAATACAAACACTAGTGCGGCTGTTTCAAGCTCGTCTAATTCTGTTGAATTACCCAAAGACGCCAAAGAAATATTAGAGGTCTGTGATGAAGATGGTGAAAAAGCGTACATCTTAGAAGGTCGCCTTCCCCTGAGTACTTCATTCTGGAAGGCACTTGACACTCTACGCCAAAAGCGGCCAGTAAATGAAGTGAACAATATATCGTATGAGATTGTCCTGACCACCTATGGATTTATCCAATATCGCAACACCACCAAAGTCAGCACCTGGCAGCCTCAGGCACCTAAGTCAGAGAACATCCTTATTCCTTGTGGGAGAGATGGCTGTGAGTTCAATACGACGAGTAAGTCGTTATGGGAGGCACACACAGCAAACAATCATTCTGCTATATGTAGGTACATTTTCCATTGCAAGTTGTGTAAGTTTAAGTGCTTGATTCCAACTACATTTTACCGCCACGAAAGAGACAAAAACCACGTTGTTTCTGTTAATTTGGCCGCAAAGTGCGCCCGCTCGGTCTACCTGGAACAACAGGCTAGGAAAGCGGGCACTAGTATTACAGAGACCACAGAACCAGAACTCCCGGAGTTCTGTACACAGAGGGAGAGGCCGGTAGAGAAACAGCCGCCCTTAACCAAAGATTCAGTGGAGTCGAAAGCATCCCACAGCGATGTAAAGTCCTCTAAGGACAAGAAGGAGGCTAAGTCCAAGTTCTTTAAAAAGCATGACACTCAACGCACGTCTAGTATTAAGCAAGTCACTCTACACAAGTCTAGTAATGACACTCAACGCAAAAAGCGATCAGCAAACGAGCCATGTCCAGTTGTAGATTCCGCCGATGAGTCTCCAGATGAGTGGAAGCCGCCTGTCAAACGATCTCGGAAGACCCCGGCTGCCTATCCACGACGGACAACTCGCAGCTCTAATACTAAAGGTCGACCATCTTCACCACCACCTCCTCCTGTACCTGAGCTTCGCCACCGGGAGGTAGATAGCGATGACGATACGACATCTTCCTCTAGCGACAATGGTGACTCTTCATCTGCATCTACCTCTAGCGACGAGGATGTGACACCATCTACCTCCTACTCACCCCCAAGCCCAAAGTGCCCGACCCCTCCACCAGTTGCTGCCACTTCGTCCAAACGATTGAAAACCACCGCGAGGAAAAGTACTGTCAATAAATCCTATATCAAACAAAAATTCCAAGAAAAGCGAGAGCAAGAAAAAGAAAAGGAAAAAAAAGCTACTCCACCTACTAAGACTCTAGATGATATAGACAGCGAGTCGTTGTACGATGAATTGAAGCGTAGGAAAATTATTTATCCTTGCCAATGTGGACTGCTTTTTTCCAATATATCTTCCTTTTACCTGCATGTTGGTTGCCACAATCGAAACAACCCAAAGATATGTAACTACTGTCTGTACGAGGCTCAAAACTGGATGGATTTCCATTCTCATTTTTTCAATCACAGTAGTCAGACGAGTGAGTAGTACTGTGGTCAAAGACTTTGAACAATTTATGTAAGCATTGAACAACACATTTGAAATTCTACACTCAGTTAATATTTTCTAATGTGACGTTAAAAGGATTTTAGACTGAACAGCCCCGATTTTCTATGCACGTACATACATATATGTATATTGGCGTTTCTCTCAATGCTTGGAACTATTGATTTATATTCTAAAACTTATTCGGTCTTAGGAAGGAATGTTTTTGTGAGATAATTTGATGAAATTAAAATTGATGAAGAAGGTGTACCACCACTTTGACCCCAAACATTTGACCTCGTATAAAGAGAGTAAGCGTTCAGTGCTACCGGTAGGCTATATGCTATGTGGTGTTCTTAGTGTTGGTCAACTAAATATTTTTAAAAACATATACAGAAACACTCTCACTTCGCCGTGTCCTGATCATCTTAATTATGGTTTGCCAACATTTCAACATCAATGTATTTTGATGGTGATATTTCTATCTTCAGACAAGATTGTCACTATGTATAAACATTGATATATTATACGACTTTTGAAATAATGAGGATGGGCTGGTGAAGACATCTGTCTGTATTTAGTTATCAATTGCCTTATATGGGAGCGGGACGTGATTAATTTGATATGCATATTTAATCCTTCTAATATTCTCTTGTTAGGTCATGCAATTTTGTACTTTTTTTGAAGAGTTGTCCATCCTCAATACTTCTTATGATATATTATTTGGTACTTTGTTCCAGCGTTTACCTATTTGGTAGTTCAAGGCTTCTTTGACTTTCTCAGTTTTTGGTTGAAAATATACTGTTCTATATTTTAATTTAATTGAAAATCTGCAGTTAACTGCTGTCATCCGCTATGAATATATGAAAATGTTCCTCTTCAGTAGTTCAACTTGGTTGAGGTTTTAAATGGCCCGCATGAATAGAGGCCGTTCCTACAAGAAACTACGTCAACGCGAGTCATGTCATTATATCTAGAAAGAAATGACTATTTAATTTGCATTCCAACATTAGTTAGAAGTTTCATATTCAAGTACGTGTTCAGATCTGCAAACGATGTTAACGATTGATTAATCCCAAACATTATAACACTTCATTTTGGTTTCTGTAACATGCTGTAAGCATTGATATCATGTACCAGAATTATATTGTTGCCGCACTTGGCTGTCATTTTAAAAAGGTGTGTTTCCGATTTACCCCTCTACCTAGAAAGCAGGAACAAGTCTTCCTAACCAAAAAATAAAAGGCGAAAGAGACTTTCTATCAGTTGCTAGCAGTCTTTTTCTCAATTGTTTGTTTTAAAAAGAGTTATCATCCCCCTACCTAGTTTTCAGCTATATGGGAAACACACCTTTTTAATTTGTGTGTGGCGGGGTAGGGGGAGTGTGTGTGTGTGTGGGGGGGGGGGGGGGGGGCGGGCGGTGCATATTATCTAGCCTGGTCGTACCTACCCGCCAAGTGAACGGTGAATCCTCAGTATTTTGTTGTATCAAAGAAGAAGAAGAAAGTAGTTGTGCTATAAACTATGAGGGGACGAAATGTACTTCTTGATGTTTGTTTGCCAAATGCTATAGCCACAGACTGAATACATGTACAAAACAGGTGCCTATATATCTATATGTGGATTTCGACCCATCCCTTGCTTATCAGCAGAACTACGCCATTTTGATTTCAGTGGTCGGACGAATACCCTCCCAATGTATTAATATCTAGGCGTATATGGGTGAAGTGGCCAGGAAATGTACAATTCGCCTTTACCAAACAGATTGGTTGAATCAATAATACTAAATATATACTCAATGCCAAGTTTTTATCGTTTTCCGATTTATGTATTAGCTGAATTGATTAAATGTGTAGAGCTGCCGATTGTACATTTTCTGACAACCTGGCCCATATTAGCTTGACGCTTGAGTTACATGATATGTGACTCATTGCTTGCCATTTATAACTCATTTCAAAATATCCGAACAAGTTTGATCATTGATTGTAATGTCAACTAATTGCTGTCTTATTTCGACCTTATATTTGAGATCTCATCACCGGTGCCCGAGTAAATGAATTGTGTGCCTGTGGCGAAGTAGTTTTTACCGAAGGGTGTAGTGTAGGTGGGTTTTGTTTCTTTAAGACACATTCATGATACTCGACTATCATCTAAAATGTTTGTATACAGTACTATGTAGTTTGTAAAATGATTAGTGGTGTCAATAAAAATTTGACCAATGTATGTTTATAATTGATTCATTTTTTAAAGGCTAAATAAACGAGTTGCAACAACTCATCAAAACAAAGTAAATTGTAATGCTAGACAAATCTGGTGCATAGTAGAACCGTATATATATATACTTCATGCATACAACCAAAGTATAGTGGACTATTTTGGTGGATAATGTAATAGGTGCCTTTATCATGGGTCACCTGAGGACATGTTAAATGCCAGTGCTAACTTTATATGGAACGCAATTTACGCGGGCAGTCATATAAATTCATAGTTCATGAAGAGGTTCTATTTAGAAATTCGAGTACTGGCATGCCCTGGAAGAAAGAACTGGGACTAATATAGCCTATAGTTATATGCGCACTTCCATTTGGTAAGACGGGTTGCAAATAAAGTATTATCTTATGTTATCATTTTGACTATTTTAATATGTCTTCCATTTAGCTCTTATCCCTGTCCATGTGTCTTCGTAGTTAAGGTTTTAAAGCCAGCCCCAAGTCCCTGAGTCCCAATATCTCTATGGGCACACCAGGCTATAGACTAGCACCAAGTCTCTCAGTCTATATCATTTGACACATCAGGCTGGCCCTGTGGAGGCTTTGATTTACCTTTTATACGATACATTCCTTATCATTAAAAACATCTTAAAATTACTTTTAAACAATTAAAATCAAAGCCTTGCACAAGTCTACTAGTTCCACTGTTGTGTTATGAGTGCATTCATGCGTGGCTCTGTTGTTGTTTTGTTTCAGAACCATGTGTGATGCAATGCGCGTCCCCACATACATCATCTTGGGTACAGTCTAGGCTCAGAGTTGAGAGAGAAGCCTCTCGCTCCAAACCCCAAAATTTCATTAAAATCCCATTGGGACGCTACTTTAGGGTAAGGAAAGCCATTACCGCAGTAGTAGGCGTCCAATCACTTATATATCTTTCTTATCTGATCTGATAGGCTCTCAGCCTAGACTGGGGAGGAATTCCTTATTCACTGTTGTCAACATTTGTCCCAGACCGGATAACTAGCCCACGACTTCCAGACCTACATTTGTCTATATTCCTTCTGGATGACCTGAAAGAAAGTGCCTACCGATAGTGCCCTCAGATCGTTTTCCAAATAAAAATAATATGATCGCCATCTACATGTTTTGCTAAGGTTGCATACCATACCGCGCCCCGGTACATATATTTGTGTTGTTTAGGGGAAGGAGGCGGGGGCTGGAGTTCATGACGCAATGCCAACTTCACTTGACGTCTCACTGAGACAACCCAACCCCAGCCAGTCAGTTACAGTGTGTTCTACATTGCTTGACTCAAGCAATCACTTTGTTTGCCTTTGGTTTTAGAAATAATTATATCTATTCAGTAGCACTACAATATTGTACATAAGCATACTGAACAAGAAAACCTTTTAGTTAGAGCGGATAATAGAGTAGTACCAAGAATTAACAATACTTGTAATTTACTAATTGCCTATTAATCCTAAATCATAGAATTGTCTATCATTCACACATTAACTTTTCAATATCTTACAAGCAAAACCTCACAGCGTGTACGTCAGTTATACTGTCTATAACGACAGTCCGTCCTTCTGCCTAAATGATATTGATTAAATCAACTAAATTGCGTTAGCAGGGGTGGATCAATTTATAACTCCAGTGGGGATATTGTCCCTCTCTTGGGCTTTTGTGTGAGTATATCAGGGGAAACTCGTCAGAAAATGTACAATTTGTCTTCACCAATCCCCTTAAATAACACAAATTTAAGACTAAAATAAGGCTCAAAATACAGTTCAACATAGCCGAACAGACTTTTTAAAAATTGATGGAATACCAAATATACTAAGATATACCTAGTATTGACCATTCTGATTTAGCAGAATTCCCTAAATGTGGCGATTGTGCATGTACTGAGTGACGATCGGACCCATTATACACAAGGTCATGCCAGTGGCCTCTCGACCTTGGCCTCCTCTTACCACGCGTCCTCAGCTCAAGTTAAATGGGATGGACTGTAGCGCTGACTGCACTTTTCACATATCTGTACTCATTCAGGTGCTCCTCTTATACTCAGTATACTCCCAGGGCTCTACCTCATTGGTTGTATTTTCCTGGCTTATCGTCGTGGGCTGGTATTCGTTTGCAAAATCCAGTCTTCAGGTGTAGTAGACCTGGGTTGGTTAGGTAGAGACTGGACTGGACTCGTTCTTTTCGGATGTTTGAAGCACTCGTTCTTCCTTTTCTAAAATAAGGTATTTGACTTTGATTTTAATGCGATTTTATTTTATTCCTAGCTGCGTCTATTTCCCCATTACCTCATGGTATGCTTTTAAATTTCAAATATGGGTTTCTGTTTAGTATGATTATCTCCGATCTTTACATTCAAGAATTGATATAATGTTCAATGTTGTCTCTAAGAAATGTAAGAAACATCGCTCTGGAGAATGTATATAAATATAAGAGAAAAGAGTGGTCGATGTGTATCAATGCACGTCCACCAAGCTAGGCCCGTATTACAATTAATGAACAGAATTTAATTTTCTTTGCATGAATTGTCTAATAACAGAATTCGTCATGATATCGTACTAAAAAAACAATTTAAACTTGGTGAAACCGTATAAATCAGTGCATTTATGGAATTTAAATTGATCCACTTTCCTATGTCATTGGTACGGGGAATATGTATATAGTTATGCATGAAATTATGTGTTGTGGGGGCGGGGGCAGGTTGTTTAAGAAAATATAACCTGCCCATTGCATCATCAAAAACACTGACCCCAAAACTGATACCCGCTTGATTTTAAAAAACATTTCCTAGGTAGTCTGTTCATTTAGCTTTGCCTCATAAATTGTGTTAAAATCTGGTACTGAAGAAGTACAGAGTATTAACATTACTTTTATTATTTAATGAAAAATGTTCGACTTTTCATACTATCACCATTACTTTGTTAAGTAAAAAATTGAAATTATTCTTGACACATTACCTTGCCCAAAATTGTTTATGGGTTTCAGGATGTCTGATGCAATTCCCCTCTCCAAATATCAAAGAACCGATCTTTATCTAAGTTTAGAAAGGAAGGGGTAAGATTGTCATCCCGGCTCGTGACAGCATGGTATATTCACATGATTACTACAATTAATGATTATTGGGGAATTCATTTTATTGTTAATAATATTTTTTAACAGCTGGACAGATATTCAGAAAGCCACTGGATGTGCATGCACAGATTATGTTTTCTTTCTGCTGGAAGACCTCTCTGGATAAGCATGAAATACAAGTTTATATAGAACAAATTACAGTGGCCTGCATGATAATATGTTCGATGTGTACTACCAATATATATATCTTAGAACAATCCATTAACAGTTCCTTATCTTCCTTATCTTATCTCATCTAACATCGTGTTGGGCATCGCGTATACTATTCCAATCTCTTATAAGCTTTGCCTGTGCTATGTGTTATCTGCTCTTCTTATAGTAACCACTCGACCTGTCCAAAGTCCACTGTCCATCTGACCAATCCAAAAGTTAAATTCCGCAATATCTGTTTATTCATGTAAGACATTCGAAATGGTTATACCCCGCGGTATGTTAATATTCTCTCTCTTTTCTTGACTGCATTCTTATGATATTTCTATTATAGTCAGTCCATGTTATTCTGTTGATGGTATATATTTTCAATGTATGACTGAAGAATGGCTATGGAATTCGGTTGTATTTTCATGGCTATGTGTGTGTGTGTCCCTCTCTCTCTCCCTCTGCCCCCCCCCCCCTACTTCTCCCTCTCTCTCTCTCTCTCTCTCTCTCTCTCTCTCTCTCTCTCTCTCTCTCTCTCTCTCTCTGCGGATGGAATAATAATAATAATACAATTCTTTTATTTGTCATGAATAGTGAGTACAAAGTTAGGTGGTACACATCAGATCTGGACCTGGTCTTCCTGCGCATGCCTTTCTACACTTGGGGGCGACTAGGGGTTTTGGTTGAGGGGCTATGGTTGGGGTGGAAGTGTCTTAAATTATATTTTTTAAGATCGACATAAATAACATAACACATTATTCTCTTTTATCTTGCAGCTGTAGGACCATTCCGTGGGATGCCTCTGTTGCACCTTATATGTATCCGGACAGCAGCGCATTGTCTACGCAGCACTAGTATCCGGCTATCATCCACCACCAGTTCCTTCATCCACCCTTCACCTCAGCAACCCTCGCGGCAATCAACCCATCCCCACCAGCAGCCTCCATCCTCCTTCCCTTATAGAGGCATCACCACCACCCCTAGCAAAACAGTTGGATCCTCTGCCAAAGGCCATTCCGCCAACCATGACCGTGCCCGCTTCAACAGGCGAAATGCCGCTAACTTTGACACTATCGGTTCCTGGAACCAGAAGTTGTCCCTGGAGGTAGACGTGGAACAGAGCATCAGACTGGGCAAGCTCATCCCACACATGTCCCTGGGAAATGTGGGCATTGCCTCATTGTTGGGCCGGAGGAAGGTGAACGAGGACCGGTACCAGTACCTACAACTCACCCCTAGTGTGCTCATGTTTGCTGTATTTGATGGCCATTCGGGGCCCCTAGCCGCCGACTACACCTGTGATCATATGTATAGACACATTAAGTATTGGCTGGAGAGGGGAGAGACTAACCTGGAGTACATACTCAGGATGGCTTTTATTGAAGTGAATAACGCCCTCACCAGACATCTCTACTTCACAATGAATGGTAAGTTTTCATTTCTGAAGTCCACTTGTTTATTGATCGAAATCTGAGGTACACCACTGTTCCATTTCACAGTTTTTTCGGCTGTAGCTCTAACTTCTTCTCCTTCACATATTACATACATTACATAATTGGGTTGTTTTTACATGGAAATGTTCCTTTGTAGTTTTTAAAATAAAATAAAATAATAAATAAACGTCCCTTAGTATACATTAGTCCTGCGGCGGCAGTATGATACTTATAGTTTGATAATTTTGACTCCATTTTGAGAAAGTGAAAACAATACGCAAGTTAAAATCACTATGCAATTAGCATCGATATAGAAATTAAGTTAGGCCTATAATACATTATATAGTGATGCTGGCTATACTGAATGTACATGAACGTTTATAGGTATACTGTCTCCCTCATTGCATGATCAGAAATGGAAAATAGGATTTTTGTGGGGCATTCAATTACCTGGAATTTAAAGGATTCAAAGCCTGGAATGGCCTTGGAAATGATCAGATTGATTTGAGGACCTTGATTAAAATTCATTGAAAGGGCTTTGCGATTCTTTAATTCGGCCTTGAATTTTAGATCCTTATGCAGATTAACACATTTGTCCTTCGACTGTCATGTCTGGGAATGTGTCCTGCCCTTCTGCTTAAATATGAGTAGTATGTGCATTTAATTGTTGGTTCCTCCAGGGACAATAAGGTATTGAAAATATGCTGTAATTGACGGTCCTGTAAAAGTCTCGAATTTGTGGTGAAAAAGACACCGAAAAATACTTAATGGAATATTTATGTTTCAGACAATGAGCAGAATGCTAAAACGGGCACAACAGCGACAGTCTGCTTGTTACGGAACGGCGTAGAACTAGTGACTGGCTGGGTGGGCGACAGTCGCGCCCTCATGTGTCGTAAAGCCAAAGTAGTCCGCCTCATGCAGGACCACAAGGCGCGCGACCCAGCGGAGAAGGCAAGAATCAAGGCCGCTGGGGGCAAGGTCACACAGTCGGCAGACGGCACGCTCAGAGTGGGCGGCAAACTGGACATGACGAGGAGCATAGGTGACGTGGAACTCAAGGCCATTGGTGTGACAGCTGAACCACAAACCAACTCCCGAGAGGTCAGTACTGAATTTGTTCTCAAAATATTGTATTATGGCCGACATTGAGGGGCTGCTGGTGCACTCTTTGGTGCATATTCCCGAGACGAAGCTGAGGGATTTTGCACAAACAGTGCTGCCCGAAATGGCGGTTATTAATCCTTTTAATCTCTGCTATTGGTGGTTATTTCAAGACAGCGACAAATATTACACAAAAGTCGGATATCTCACACAAATCGGGAAAACATTCTATAAAATACAGGGAAGATTCTTTACTTCAAAGCCATTTCACTAACTTACTTATGTTTAAGGTTTTATACCTTGTACATTATAGTCACAATTAGCCTACCATGGAAATTTCAAAATAAAATTATAGCAACGCTGCGTGTGTCATATATTAGGCCTACTCATTAAATCTTCAGAATCATGTAGAATGGAATTAAAGCATACCGCTGTAAGTGTTAGAAACTGTTTGTTGCCTCTTTTAATCTACAAATTATCGACTTTCTCTATCAACGCTTTTTCTTTCCATTCATTTCAGGTCAGCCATGGAAAAGATGCCTTCCTCTTCCTTTCGACGGACGGCATCAACTATGTGTTGAACGACCAGGAGATTATAGACATCATCTGCTGCTACGAGAACACGACAGAAGCTGCTCAATTTATCGCCGACCAGGCCCTGCATTTCGGCTCTGAGGACAACTGTACTGCCATGGTGGTACCTTTTGGTGCCTGGGGCAAATACGCACAGTCTGCCAACACCGTCCCCTTCTCATTTGGACGCAACATCATCGGCCGCAGATACAGTTGATGAGCTTTTATTCAGTATTACATAAAGCCATACTCACACCTGTAGAGATTTATATTGCCATGCATGTCAAAGATGAGTTGTTGTTGATCATCACTAATTATTATGATCGAAAATATTTTATGTGATAAGACAAGCTGGACTGCATTTTCAATTCTGTTTTAATACCTCTCCAAAAAATATTCATTTTAGTATATTGGTTGCCCCATTTCTAGGGACATAGCCCAAAATTCGAAATCGGTAATGGAGGTGGGAAATATTTAGTGTCTCTTTTACTTGATTTTAGTCAGACTTTTGTTGTCTGGTCCTTTAAACCCAGATTTATTACCCAATGAATTTATTCATTTTCGGTCGTGGAATTCTCTTCAAGTATTATGAAGAAACAAGGATCTTGTCTCTTGAGGCGTGTTATTTGTGTCTATTTCATGACAGCATTATTTGGACTGAAAACTGCTTGTCAATTGATCCGGATCAACAACAATTTGTGTTCAAATCGAAGTTTACACTTAAGAAATCATATCTTTTCATCAAAGCAACGTCCAGGTCCAAGACTATGTAACTAACAAATGTAAATACAATCGTCAAGTATATATTGATGTAATTGCTGTCAAGGTATCGTTATCCAGATGCAAAGCATTTCTTGACGCCACGTCTTTTGCACGTTTAACTTGTAACTGGTCATTTTCATTTGTGGATAGGAATTTTTGGAAATGTTATATTTTTTACCCTGACAAAGTCGGATTCATTCATACATAGTATGTGCCCCAAACAGCTGAAGAGTTTTATTTGTTTATCTCATCTCATCCTTGGATTTTGCGGTCCTGATGGATAGAAGTAATTCGGTGAATTGTATAAATATGTTGTGCATGTAAGTGTGGCCTTCTGACTATGATCGTGTTTTTAAATCTCCATGCGTCAGAAGCCTTTGCCCCAAGAATATTTTACTCCTTTAAGGAGGTGGTTACGTCTCAATATCTACGTTTAGGGTCTCCGCGGGGCATTAAATTAGGAAAAAATAAAATAGGTTCCAGGGTCTTGAATCTGTCAGCTTTAAATGGCTTCTGCGAAGAGCCAGTCATGAAATAAATTCCTGGCGTTAAATTTCCAAGGCATCAGGTAAATTAAACTAAAATTCATGAATTTTTAGGCCCTGTACGAACACTGGTATAGGAAACTTGACAATTTGTTAAAATTGGCCCGGGGAGCCTTGAATTTGATGATGTTACCGATCCCTTGGGGAAGGTGTGATGAAGGTGACATATTCGTTAAATATTGGAAAGAGTATTTATTTTATAACAAGCGGGTACAAGTGTATTGAAGATGACTGTGATGTATGCATGGTGTACAGGATGCTCTGTAAATTGCTTTTAGTTTTACACATGGACTAATGCTGGAATAATTGATGTAATCTGAACCTATGGAAGGCCTGCCATTTTAATGAATTTCTTGTATATTTATGCCTCCTCAACCATTCCGGGTTTGATGTAGATTTGATTGACGTCACGTTGATTTTAAGGACACTTTTAGGAAGTGTATTTATAAAAAGATATACTGGTCAGATAGTCAGAAAATATACAATCGGTAGGTCCATACATTTTTTAAATTCAAAATTTCTAAATTAGACTGAAACAATAATTAATACTATCTATATCTGAGTTTATTTGGCATTGCATTGGTTCAGAAAATCAGTCCCGTTATGTTGAACAATTGAACGAGGTGCTTGCTCTCCTGTGAACTGTATTTTAAACTTTATTTTTATCTTAAATTTGTATCATTTGAGAGGATTTGAAGAAGACAAATAGTACATTTTCTGAAGACATAACCCACACAGCAATGGGTTTTTTAAAAGATCTGAAAACTTGGGCAGATATATTTCGTTATTAATTATGCAATAGACCAACTCATTTTCCCCTTTTAACCTCGATGCTATGGGTATAGTCATAAAAGATGTTAAATATTCTGTCGGGCAAGCATCCTGTGGCTGCAAAAATAATTGACCATGTACATTTTTGTAATTATTGACATTAAAAAATTATGAAAATTAGTTTCCTTTTTGTTGCGATTTTACAATCTTCGGACTAAAGGTGAAGCTCAGTTGCAGTTACCTTATACGTACCATACTGTGGATTGGGGTTTGTCTGTGATGTGATTTGGGCCACGCATAGGCCAATTTCACCCTTGTTTTCAAGTGGCTTTTCTCATTAAATTCAGTCATCATGAAATCCCTTTTTGAAATAATCAGTTAAATCAAATAGAATAGCCTGGAATATCAATATTATAAGTACAGATCACCAACATTGTGTTTTTATTCAATATCTCAGGACTGCGATGAGAAGCCAATTTTCTCAGGGTCCAAATGAAACATTTGTTAAAACATAATCCTCCCAGAGATCCGTTGGAAATTATTTCTGTTCCCAGTTTTCCTGAAAAGCCCTATTTTGTGTACTGGTGTAGTGTGTCATTGAATATGTGGACAGAACAGAAGGCATTCGAGTAGGAGAAGATCAATTTTATCTGGTCTCATCAACGGTATCAAACTGGACTAAAAGAACATTAGAACTTTCTGGTATTGACATGGGGGTGCATAAAGCGCATAACACCAGATACGCGGCCACGTCTAGATACGTCTATGGCCCTTAATCTTGGGGTAAATATGAATATTCTACTGAGACAAGGGCGGGGCTACCGAACACATCCACTTTAAAAAAAATAAGATCATTTTTTCTTCTCTTTTAATTCATCTAAGTCTTCTCCCGGTTGTAGCCAACGGTACAAGCTTAAACATACTAGAAATAGAAATGTTTCTGTGCTTTTTCTGATTTCCTACATGTCACATTCAAATGTGTCCCTTTTTTGGCCACTGTGCCTGTTGTGTTCGGGGGGGGGGGGCGGATAAATAAAGGAAAATAGCATTATATTGTTGTAATTGCTCCTCATCCACTTAGACTTAAACGACTTTTGATGTATCCAGTGAAGAAATATATATTTTATATGATATTTCATGTATTTATTCATTTCCATTTCATGTTCCATCAACCACTATTGCTTGACAGCTAATTCTTTCCTAAAGTTTTTCCTGCTAACTCATATAAAATTAAATATCTCATGTTTTCCGCTTTTTCAAAATATAACTCGATTTTGAGCAGTTTCCCCCCACTTCTACCTATTTTTTTTTATTATTATTATCTGATTAAAAAGCATGTATTTATGGGACCAAGAAATATGACTATGCTACTTCAGTCCTCGAACACAACACATGGGAATTTTTATGGAATTTAACAATTATTTCTGCTTTCATACTATATACATCGAATTAACTTGATAAAACTCAGGCCTATAATTTTTATGTATATAATGTACTTTTTATGATTATTTTATGATGAATAATGTATTTTTTGGGTTGTCCCCGAACAAACACATGCACAAATATTCCAAAAATTAATATGAATATTGGTTATTGTGCCCTTGTCTATCTTGGTATCCATTTTATACTGACGGGGATAGCCAATTTCTATTCAATCTAAGTCATTTCATTTTCATTTTCTCTTTAATTCCTAAATTAATTTTCTGATGCAGTTCTCAGACCCCTGTCCTCGAACAAAACAGCCCATTTATCTAATAAAAGTTCATATCAGACATCAATGGAAATATAACCACTAATTTATGTTCCGAATTAAATACACAATTGACTAGCATACTTTACTTTTTCATTTTTGTCCAATTGTATCATATTTTGGTCATAGCATATTTTGTAACTGAACATAACACCCCTATCCCCGAACACAACACCCCATGCATCCTATCCCCAAACATAACACCTCCTTTATTTATGGGAAAGGAAGAACTCAGTTGGAATATAACCAATGATTTATGTTTAGAATTACACAATTGATAGCATACTTTACTTTTTCATTTTTTTCCAATTTTATCTTTTTTTGGTCATAGCATATATGTACCCGAACATAACAACAAAATTGAAAAGAATACTTTAGTTTTTCAATTTTATCATTTTTGCATCATAGCATATATATATATGTCCCGAACATAGCACCCCTGTCCCCGAACACAACACCCCACCCTATCCTCGAACATAACACCCCTTAATTCAAGAGAAAGTAACCATTCACTTCAAAGATGACCAATGATATAAGTTCAGAATTACATACATAATAGTAGTGTATACTTTTTCGTTATGGTTCAATTTTATTTTGTTTTCGTTATAGCATATATGGACCCGAACATAACACCTCCCTCTTCAAACATACCCCCCCCCCGTCCCCATCCTTCAACATAACATCCTCTTTATCTATGGGGAAGTAAGTAGTCACTTGGAATATAACCAATGATTTATGGTCAAATACTTTACGCAAATGAACAGTGTATTTTCATTTATTTCATCATTTTGTTGTCATCGTCTCTATGTCCTCGAACACAACATCCCCACCCCGAATATAACAGCCCCTTCCTTGAACATAACAGTCCCACTCTTACCAACACAACATCTTCTTGTCCAAGGGAAGCTAAGGAATTGGTGGCTGTATAACCAATGTGTTATCACAGAATAATGAACATTTCATTTTACTTTTTTTATTATTTAGATTTTATAATTATTTCGGTCATAATCTCTGTGGCCTGAACATAACTCCAGTGTGCTTTCTTTCTTCGTTTATTGGTATTCCCTTGCTGCATTTCACAAATCAATAAAAGGAGAATTTGAAATTATCAATTTGTTTAATCTAGAATGCGACGAATCAGGCTGCAAGGTGCAGGGTTTATTCCTATAGATTATATCAAAGTGTAGAATACTATTTCAAGTAAGGAAGCAAAACACCATACAGTTGATTTCAGACACTTATTGTGAAGGCTTTTATTTGCAACGGAAGTATTTTGTGTGTAAATTAGATAGGAAGCAAACACCATGAATTGAATATACGTCTGTCTTTACAAAATTTACAATCACAAGATATCACAGACAATATATGTAAAGTAGCAAATATATTATACGAGTCTACTGAACTAAGTAACTTAGATTCACGTTCTGTTATGATGCTAATTTGTACCATTCCAGTTAAAATAGGTTAAATAGTGTAAAGTATAAAATACGTTGGTACATTTGTGATGTGTTACAGTGAAATGAGTCACAAGTCGCACAAAATGGATTTTGAGATATCTTGGAGCACGGTCTGACTAAACCTTGTATATGCTTTTTTTAGCTGAGGTGGTGCTTTCTGTGATTGTGTGTTCTTACACCACCCAGAACATTGCAGTTTAAAATGTCCATCACTAAAACAGCAAACCTTGAAGCAGGACACCACCCACAAGAACCTGGTGTAGCTTTGTTGTGTTCTGTACTGCTCGGGTGGTCTTTCTTTTCAGCTTCATCCACAGCTTGTTCACTTCCATCCAGCTGACGAAAATGAACTTCACCTTGGATCTTTTTTCATATGCAAGGCCCCACTCATATACATCCATGGCTGTCAGTATGTAGTGACTATCCTTACTGACTTCCAGGCTGTATGTTCTTTTTACAGCACTCCAACTCCATCACAGACACTTTAATTTGAGGTACCATTTTCTCTAGCATCCCCCAAACAGTGGATCCATGTTGAATGGTCCAACACTTCAAAAATGCCAACTATACTCTTATGTGCGAGCACATCATTGTTATCTCTGAAATGTACAACCATGGGATGTATGGTAGCCGAAGTGCGGTCAAAATATTATTTTCTGCAAAATCCATCTGACAAATGGCATGGTTAGCAGGTAATGATGATTTGAGATCTCGCATTGCAGTATATTGGGCAATCACTTGATCGCAATATACACAGAAAATTGGGAGGTGGTCAATGAAGCTATCAACGTAGACATCCTTGTCCAAGAGTTTGTTGACTAGCTGGTACACATGTTTATGGTGCTGGTTTCCCTCTTTATCATAATATGACTCATCTATCAAGCACCATATGAGGATTGGCGAATTGCTGGTTGGTCAATCACTTTGTTGGTCATTATTTCCCTGGCCTGATCATCATTGTAAGTCATGGCAAATATTGTTGGTGTGCTTTTTATTTGACCAGCTTTAAGTACAAGTGAAATGTTCTCATGCTTGTCACAGAGGCACACATCACGATTTCCATACAACAGGAGTTTAAAATTTGCTGGCCTAGCCGTTTTGAAGAAAGCCAGTGAATACTTTACATGCCTTGTGCCCATCCTCTGAGTTAAATTTTTCAGAGGTGTTTCATCGTTTCCTGAAGGAGTGATTCTGGTGCTTGACGCCCTTTATTGTGACACAGTCTGTCATTCCAGGGGAGAGTGGTGAATTGTCCTCTCGTTCAAGAATCTCAGGAGCATCTCTTGTCTTTCGTTTGATCGTAGGATCCTAAGAGAGGGCGACTTGCGTTTATGGCGCTTCAAGGTCCTTGGGTTAAGGCCAGAGGCGGCTAATTTTTGTTATTATTCCCCTGTGGTTCCCGGCACTATTGAGGGCTTTTATACATTCTTTTTTTGGCAGACTCTTGAGAGCCGACACTAGAATATTAATGGTCGCTTTCTTTTCATCCAGTTCCTTCCTTTGTGCCTGGATTTCCTGAATGTTTTTCCTGTCATTCTGCTGGTATCTCTTTTTGGCTTTTTCATAGATCCTACTGGACTCTTAATTATTTTGTCCTGATTCTTTGCTGCCCTGGATTGTATGCATTTTTTTGTGCTGTTTGTACTGTGTAAAAGAAATCATTCACCTAATTAACCTACTTGCCCTAATTAATATCGATATCATTTAAATGAGACAAAAAACATAATTTATACTGTTTAATTTCAAGACACATTCTTTATTTTGGCCAAATTAAGCAGGCTACAGCCTCGAGAATAGAATCTGAGTCTGTAATGAGAAAATATAAACCAATCTAGGATTACTTTTATGGATAATTTGAATTTATGTATGAAATTTATACATGTAAAAAGTTATGCTATGAAAAAACAACTTTTCTACAGAAAACTTATAATTTAATAGCCAATATTTGGAAATTCAATATCCAACATGCATTTTTTCAAAAATAGAACTAATATAAAATGATAAAGAGAATGTAAACAAACCTCTTGCTCATTTGTGCTGAATGTTCTTTAATTTCCTCACTTGACAAGGGTGTATACATCGGGGTGTTTTCCTTAACCAAAGAAAATGAAATTGTAGTGTACAAAAAGGGTTATAAATCTTAATCTCATAATTCAACTATTTCCCTTAGTACAGGTATTTGTCTAAGATGCTCAAGAGTACCACTTTTTGAACACAACCCTTTCTCTTTCCTAAAATAGCCTGTCAACACTATCATTAGGGAAAATTCAGCGACATCTGTGCATAAAATACTTTCACTAGTTGATATCCAATTTTTGCTTGAAAACTTACAAATGAAGAGTCCAATTCTGAAGCACTAAAATGGAATGGTGATACGCTTCTTGTGCTGCCTTCCTTGCCATTATCCCTTTCAGCTGACTATTAGTAAGGAAACAATTGTGTAAGAAGCATGTACAATGGGTACACATGAATGAATCTGGAAAGAGATCAAGTCCTTTCAAAATTGTATCGATTGTTTTCAATATACTAGGGTTACTTACCTCTTCCAGGTTTTCGGCTGGCTGGATCTCTGCTGGCTTTGGAGAGTCTGGCGTTTTGGAAGTGTGGTGGGTTGCAGTTGGCTGGATCTCTGCTGGCTTCAGAGAAGCTGGTATTCTGGAAGTGTGGTGGGTTGCAGTTGGCTGGATCTCTGCTGGCTTTGGAGAGTCTGGCCTTTTGGTAGTATGGTGAGTTGCAGCTGGCTAGATCTCTGCTGGCTTCAGACAAGCTGGTCTTGAGGAAGTATGGTGGGTTGCAGCTGGCTGGATCTCTGCCTGCTTTGGAGAGTCCGGCCTTGAGGAAGAATAGTCGGTCTCAGCTGGCTGGGTGTCACATGCCAGAGGGTAGGCTAGCTTTGATCTAGAGGTCTGTCTTTTGAGGCTTGCGATCAAGAATGACTATTTAAATAAAGGTAGACCAATGTTAGAAAAGGATTAGTGGTTACAGATGAATATGGAAAAAGCGCAAAACCATTCAAAACAACTCCTATGCAGTGAGCATGAAGGTAATTGAGTTGGGAAAACTGTTTTTAGGTAAAATCTAATTTGCACTTTTGAGTTTCTAAAAAAGTATTTTCATACTCATGATAGAAAACTTGTAATCAGACAACTCAGAACTTGTTTTGTTTCAGAAACTTTTTAAACAAGAATTTGGTTGTGACCAAGGAGAAAAAGGTTCCCCCCGACTATTCCGTTTCTACTAGGCCTATATGCCTAGACAAAAAATGACCCCCCCCCCTCCTCCTCTGATACGCCACGCGGGAAAATGGATATTATGCGTTGTCCAGGACTCAAGTTGCCATGGCGCGTAACTAACGTTGTGAAAATTAGAAGGCGTCACGAGTATATTATTGCGTCGTTGCCGGCATCAGCATCGATATAGGCCTATACTTTCCGTATAAACTTCCGTAATAATACCACCAATATTATCTTCCTTATTTAAATACAAATGTTGATAGTAGGACCTATTAAATACCTATTACCTATTAAAATGTTGATACAATTAAATACATAGGGGTAGAAAAGCATGCTCTTTCAGAATTTAAACATATTGACAATGTATTTCGAGTGGAAATAGCGTTTTTTATTACTTCGCGGGCGCGTAATTTCCCCGCGATATGTCGGCTACAATGCAATAATGTACTTTGGCTAAAACCTAGTTTGCATTGATTTGTCATGATCAATATCTATATCAATAACAGTGATATATAGAAATATGATTCCTGCCAAATGCAAGCTTAGACATTTCTCTTTCCGATGGTGTACCGGTATAGGGTTAGGCAATTATTTTATATATTAATGCCTTAGAATACCATATTAGACAAGCCAGTTTCGCACAACGATCGGATTTTTGTCAGCAAAGCCAGCCTATGCCTGTGGCACAAAGGCCACAGCAGAAAATTATTGTTTTTTTGATAACAGTATAGTTTCCCTAATATCTTCCTTATTTAAATAAAAGTTATGATGAAACTACATGCATGGGATGAGAAAAGTATGCTCTTTCTGATTTTCAACATCTCGGCAAAGAATTTTGAGCATAAATAGTGATTTTTTATCAATTTGCGGGAGCGAAATTTTCTGCGATGTGTACGCGAATGCGTCTAAAATTTAGGTGGCAGGATGCTGAGTTGTTTTTTCTATTTATACCCTGAACGCGGACGTTTCTACAGCAGCCTGAGCAGGCAAAAAAGTGGAACCTATATAAGGTTTCCCAGTACAAGCGCCTTCGGCGCTCGTACCGCCTTCGGCGGGGGAAACCTTAAAAAATGTCATACCGGTACTTTAATAATAGGCCCGATTATATTCGTCAGTCTGTGAGCGGCACGTATTGTCATTATATTGTCCTCTCACGGCCAAATCAGGGAATAACACTGATTATTCAGAATATATGCCTATGAAATAGATCTATACGACGTCGTATTTAGTAGGCCTAAATGAATCGTCCTGTCGGTCCCTTCAAGTGCCCGGTAGCTTCTGCCTGGGAAGTGCGTCATCAATATTTGTGTACCGGTTATGACGTCGTTGTTTTCTTCAGCGACGTCATGTCAAGGAGATGACGTTGGATGATGGATCAGACATGGCCGAAAGGTGACAGGTTAAATTACGCTTATCCGTTATAATTACGGGAGGAACTGTGACATGAAGGTAAATAATTCATTCTGAATATTTTTTTTCCATCATTGACAAGTTGATTCTTTAAGATTAAGTGACAGCGACACGACTGGTCTTGTTAGTAGTACTCACCTTTCCAATCACACAAGTGACATTTGACTTGTTCTGTTCAAGAATAATAATTCACCTTGGCTAAGCCCTCATTACATTAGCTTCGCTAATCTTAGCCAATATTTTTCAAAAGAAGAAGGCCGATATCTATAGACTTACTTGTCCCTTGCACCTAACCTAAGTTTAGTTAGATCCCTAGATCTATCTCCTAGACTAGGCCTAGTATTTCGACGAAAATCCATCGATAACTTAAATAATAGCAACCTAGCCCTTAGACAAAGAGTATCCGTCCCCTTGCCCCCAGGCCAGAGGCAGAGCATTGATTGGGGATTCAAGGCCAGCAACGTGGGCTACCTAGCCCTAGGCCTAGGCTATATAGACATTATAGTACTACTAGGCCTAGTATACACACATGTATGTATATTGTTATTATTGCTGTTATTATTATCATAATTGTCAATTGATTCGTAGTCATCGGTAGGTAGAGGGTTTATTTCAACGGTTTGGTAGGAAGAGGATCTATTTCCACTGAACATGTAGGCCTATAGTCCTAGGCCTAGAATAGATGACATATTATTATGCTGTACGGTGATGAAGTAGAAAGTATGTATGCATCAAATGTTTTATACTCAGAGAATATTGTCAATGTCAAACTTATCATAAACATCACAAGAACTGCATGAGGACCTCCTGGAAGACCACTCTTTTATGCCGAAGGCTAAGGTTGTTCTCTTTCCCTGCTTATTGAAATGTAGTTGTATTATTATCATGTCAGAAAGAAGAAACCAAAACAATTGATTTTTAATTTGAAATAGGCAAAATTTGAAAGCAAATTTGAACATATTTAATTAGCAAAACATCTTTATTTATAGGCAACGAATGTCACGATGGCGGTTAGGGAGGGAGAAGAGATGCTGGAAGATTATGTGGAGAAAGCCTTTGTGGCAACCACCATGGGAAACCCAATCATAATCAGCATTTCGCTTTTGGTGATGGCTTTCTACTTGATAGCCTACCTTATACTTGCTATTTGGGAGAAAACTAAACTTCCAAAGGTAAAAAGTTGTTTGAGTCTTATTTAATTATGGTAACTACAAAATTAACAAATTATCTTAACTTTGCATTAAATCTATATGTTAGATTCAGAGCAATATGCTTGTCATGTAAGGCTAAATTCAACACTCAATTTCGAATAACATGGCATTACCACAGTAACTTGCGAATTTATTTGATGCATGCGGTTCAGACCAACTACACAGATGCACCCTACTTGTCATGCAAACATTTTCATACCAAATCTAGTCACGTATGAACTCCTAAAATCTGTTTCTTTCCATTTATCTTATGCCATGTTTACCTAACAGCCCTGCCTTCACATGCCATCGGGGGATGCCCTGGATACGTATAACACCTATTACATTGTCACTATCGCAACAGGACTCAAGTGTGGGGCTGGTTTGGATTCTGAAGGCATTGTAAAGGTAGTTTAGAACATCTTTACTCTATATAGTGAATCTTCAAGCACAGACAACCTCCCAGTATGATGTTGATTAGTGTTCCCAAATATGTAAATTGGGAATTTATTAACCTTCCGAATTGATAAGAATTAAATAACATGAGATAAATACTAAATCAAAGAAATATAAAAAAAACCTATGAAACACTTTTCTTATATTCAGTATATTAGTACCTTATCATATAATCTAACGAGTAAACGAATATGTTGTCTACATTTATACATGTATTCTAGTTACATTTATACATGTATGCCTTTTATTGTTATTCACAGTAGTGCATAGATAATATGTAGATTGGTGCATATTTCTAAGGTTAATGCATTGTAGTGCCTTTAAGTCATTGTAATTTTCACTCAGTACTCACTCAGTATACTGTGGAAATGATAGCCATGGTGCACCCAATAGTCAATACCATGTGGCTGTATAACTGTTTATATAACCCGACAACCCTAGTAGTATATGGAATAAGTACTTCAAAAATGAAACCTCGCAGATGCCCTTCTACCCCTCGACCCTAGTAGTAGTATATGGAATCAGTGCATTAACAATGGAACTTCGCAGATGCCCCTCTACCCCTCTACCCTAGTAGTAGTAATGGAATAAGTACTTTAACAATGGAACCTCGCAGATGCCCCTCTACCCCTCCATACTAGTAGTAGTATATGGAATCAGTGCATTAACAATGGAACTTCGCAGATACCCCTCTACCCCGCTACCCTAGTAGTAGTATATGGAATCAGTACTTTAACAATGGAACCACCCAGATTCCCGTCTACCCCTCTACTCTACTAGTAGTATATGGAATCAGTACTTTAACAATGGAACCTCCAAGGTTCCCCTCTACTCCTCGACCCTAGTAGTAGTAAATGGAATAAGTACTTTAACAACCCTTATACCCCTCGACCCTAGTATTAGTATATGGAATCAGTACCTTAGCAATGGAACCTCCCTTCTACCCCTCTACCCCTCGACCCAAGACAGGGCAAAACCTGCTGGTCTGCATCCCTTGACCGTTGAAAGATATGTGGGACCAGTGAAACTGATGTTTCAAAGGTCCAACTGTCTGGTGAAAAATGTGTATGAAACTTTGGAGAAACCGTTGGAGGAGTAGAGAAACCTTTGGAGGACCGGTGAAAGTTCCTTTTCACTGGTCCTCCTGTCTGCTGAAAGTTCTAAAGTTTTCGCCATGTCTGCGACCCTAGTAGTAGTATATGGATTCAGTACTTTAACAACCCTTCCACCCCTCGACCCTAGTAGTAGTATATGGATTCAGTACTTTAACAGTGGTACCGACACCTCTCCCAGGTCCCCAATCATAAATCCAACCGTTAACAGTATTGTAAACTAAAAACAAAGGTGCCAATAGGGGGCTTTCTTGTGCCAGTGTGCATGTAAGTTACAGTGCATGCTGGGATATTTTTAGTTCATATTTGAGATACAAACATCGAGCTACATTTCTAGTGAAGCTAGTCAGCATGTTTTCGCCAATATTTCAGATTACATGAATGGTATCTTAAATCGAAATGCATAATGGGAAAGACAAATAAGGATATGTACGACCAATAAATATTTCACTTGAAGCATTCATGGAAATATGCTGAATGTGGAATATTTTCAGTATTTTTTTACTGACATGCAACTCCCATAATTCCATGCTACTCAAAATTCAGTATGGCGTACATGCAAGACCCTTATTGGAAGACCTGAAATATGCAGAAATTGTACTTCTCTATCCTGTTGAAGAAAAATGAAATGATAATAATAAAAAAAATACTATTTCCGACATAAAAAGTGTCATGACGTCAGGTAAGACCAATAAATAGACAATAATATATTTCTCTAAATTCTAGCGATAGAATCTCAACTGACACACACCATGATGAAATGATCCAGGGGTTTCTTCATCCTCTCCTTAAATGATATACTATAATATAGTTTACTCATATTGACTAGAGACAAAATCAGAATAAATGGTATCTCTATAATTATTGTAGGTACGGCTGAACTGTACCCTAGAAGATCCGGAACCCCTATTGATCAGCAACGTCAAAACTCCAGGCTCAAATCCAGTTCTGCAGAGAGGTGGAATAGATAAATTTCTCCTACCAACAAAAGGTTGATCATAGGTTCATTTGCTCTTAAGAATGTAGAACTCATGGAAACTATTTCAAAATAAATTTGAATTGCTACACGCATTTACATGTAACCATTGAATTATGGCAGAAGTGCAAAAAAAAATTGTTATCATTATAGTTCTTTTTTTTAATTTCTTATTATCCACCTAACATTTGATATTGGATTTGTTATGCCCAAATCTAATCTATAAGCAAACTGCTCAGGGCAAATAGGTGTTAAGTGTTTCGATGTCTAATATATATCTTCAAAATATAACTCAAAATATTCTCCTTCATCAGGAAACTTGGGCGAAATACTTGCAATCGATGTGGATCTACAAAGTATAAATAATTCCCCAATTAGCTGGTAAATGAAAAAGAAGATTATGAACTTTCCAACATTTCCCACTAACCTCCTTACTATCATATTAAATCAATTTTAAAAGCTTTTAAGACATATGTTTACTGCCTTTAATTAAATTTATGTATTTTCACCATAACAAGGTTAAGGTCTTGCTATATTTATGTTCGTTTATATTTTGTTTAACTTTTCGTAGTGCTCTAAAATAAGTGGGAGACAGTAATTTTAAGATTATTCGTACAAACAGCTCTGATTTAAGTAGACAAAGATTTATGCTGAATAAAAGGTTTAAAAAAAAAAAAAAAACTATAGTATTTGATGAGACGATATAATAAATTTATGTATCACGATTTTATTCAGTAACAAATTGTTCATACAACTACTCTTTAACGAATTTGATGATTTAGTACACATATTGATACGATTAAGAAATGGGCAATTTTCAATAGCATATTGTCAGTCACAGAGTCAGTGAACATAACTATCTTTCTGAATATGTACACAGTGGATGTACACATCTTTCAGCCATAAAACTTTATATTCATGTTGGATATAATTGAATGTGGAATATTGTAGGTGACTATAACTACTGAAACATGGAAATTAGTGATACAATCTATTCACCTTTATAGGTATGTCAAGTACATAAGAGTCAGTGATGTATGTTTCGGCCTTCATTCCTACTTTGTCTTTGACCGTTGGCTAAAAACCTGTGATTATATGCGAACGGGGGTTCACCGGTCAGGTATTCTACCAAGCAGGTAAGACAAATAAATCCATTAGTTGTTAATTAATACCCAAAAGGGGATTTGTATGTGTCACTGCACATGTGGGGAGTTGGAGTCACTTCATATCTGACGTACAAATATTTAGCAGCATTCTTATAAACAAGAAATTTTGGTTGTGACCAAGGAGAAAACGGTTTCCCCCGACTATTCGTTTCTATTATAGGGCCTATAGATCTATGCCTAAACAAAAAATAGGCAGTATGTATAGAAATATGTTCTCTATGTGCTTCTATAAAAGGGGTGGTATATTTGTGTGCTGGATGTGTAAGTCTATACCAGAGTACACTGCCACAGACATAAGCATAGACATAGGTGATATAGCTGTATTAGTAGCCTGGCGCCTAGTATCTAGTCGCTTCCTTCTCAGTAGTGGCATATATCTGCCATGCCATCTAGCAACATAACAATTCTATATATGGAAACATTTCTTTTTCAGGGAATTTGCAGAGAAATTCTTGGAAATATTTCTTGACCTCAATGTATGGACTGCACCTTGGAGTCGTTTCTGTGGATCCAGTGCTTTTTCAAGATCAATCCGCTTGTCCTTCTCAGCATTTGTGCTTGCCTTCCTCATGCTTGTCACCATCCTTGTGTGTCTTGTTCCTGCCATTCAAAACCAGGGTCTTAGTGAACTTCCGTCAGACCCTGTTAGCATCATCCCCAGTATTTTAGGCATGGGCTTGGCAGCTTCACTTATTGTGATCCTATTACAATACACTCTGGAGATCATACTGAGAAGGATCAGAGTTGAGAGCACAGGCCGTGATTTGGTTGTTAGGGGAAAGAACATGTGGAAGAAGAAGCCCTTACCCATGTCACTTTATCCCATGTATGCCAATAGACTCAATCAAAGTTCTACACTTGGAGATGGGAATCAGATTCTTTCAAGAAAACAGGCAAATCTGGGACAAGAAGCTACACACAGATCTACTTCAGATGATGTTAATTGCCAACTCGAGGTAACTGGCTTTGCCTTAGGCAAAGGAAAGCATTATTCGGAGAAAAAGAGTATGCTCAAAAAGGGCCAACCTTATCGTAAGGGATACATGAGACTATCTTCAGTAGAAGAGCTGGAAACAGCTGAAGAGAATGATCAGGAAGAGACAAGTTTTGTCTTGAATGAAAAAGGACCCGTGCCAAGTTTGACTGATAAAACGTCCACAGTGGATGATTTCTGGGGTTTCATGACATATCCAACCCCGTTGAACAACTCAAATGGAAACGATATAGCTGAGATGCAAGAGTCAGAAAAGAACTTTGATGAGCTCCTGCAAACTGTTCTTTGGGACGAACGAGTTGGAGTTGTCAGTGGTTATATATTTAAGGGCGTACCAACACCTGAAGATTCATTGAAGAGAGTATCTGAAGTAAACGATAATTTTATGGCAGATTTGAGAAGCTTGACTGAAAGAATTGTATCTGATGTTATTGAAGGGTCACTGGAGGTGTTCAGAAATGGAACACCTTCACAAGATGTAAAAAGTCTTGAGAATAAGCTTGCTGATTCCCTGTCCAAATTGTGCAAGGAAAAGAATAACCAGTTATTTGGTTGCCTTTCATCAGGAAAAGTAGGCGGTGATTCACTGAAGACTGGTTCAAGTGAAGGACATCTAGCAATCAGAGAAAAAGTATCGGGGGAAAAAGTCCCATCAATCACGTCATCCTGTCCAGAAGTTAGTCTTTCTGTTGAGGAAGTTGAAATCAAACTTGGACCAGTGGCTACCAAACTGGCCAATTCCATAAGCTCAACAGCTTCAAGGAACAATGTGAACCTAATTCAGAAGAAATCCTCCACCCAGCTTGCTAAAATGAGCGCACATAGAATGGCAAGTTTAACCACCTTGGCAAAAACTGTTGATGTTCCCGAAAATGTGCTGAAGTGCTGCGATGAGGCCATTACATTTGAGGAGGAGGCAGTGATACAAGAGAGTGGAAGCCTTGGCAAGCTAGTTGACTACATTACCTCTAACAGAGTACAACGTTTGACAGAAACCAGCATGAAACACATAGCAAGGGCCAGTCTTAAAACACTGGTCAGTAAAACAGGTATTGAAAAGTTAAAGGATATTGCGGCTTCACACAATGAAAAAGCAACACAATCATTTGTTGGAGAAGTGGTCAACAATCTTTACCAAGTGGTCCGAGCAAAAATGGAAACCATTTTAGCAAAAAAATATGAAAAGTCAACAAAAAGTTTTGAGGAAATGGAAGCTTTATTATCAGCGGCCGATGAAGAAGCCAAAATGTCTATCATTCCCCCACTCATTGAATATGTTAATTCGCTTTTGGTAGAGCAGGCCAAATCACTTCTGGATGTGGACATTGATCTCGTAATGATGGCTTTCTCTGGACAATACATTGATACTATCTTAACAAATGCTGTGTTACAGACCCATGTGGGGCTCTTAAAGGCGAAAGTAAGCTTAGAAGAGCTAAAGGAAGAGGCAATGTTAAATAATTACAATGTCAGCAATAATCAGGAGTTTTCCTTGGATAGGGCATTGATAATGTTAGAGAGGACAGCAGAGTTGGAGAGCATTATGGACCAGCTGTGCAACAACATGCTGCAGATGTACAAGAAGTACAGGTATAATGATGTCACTTCTCAGCAGGACAAGGACGCTGCCATAAAAGGAGCCTTCCGAAGATGTGCAGCAACATATCAATGCTTTCAGAGAATCTTGACTGAAAGTGAAAACTACCTTAAGTTGCTTGCTGAAAAGTTGGACTTGTCTAAAACCCATGGTGATGACCAAGGTTTGCTGTCACAGCTCTCTGATAAATTTCTCTGTGAAGGTCTGGACTTAGAAGAACATTTAGATGTGACAGAGAACTTGTCAGAAAGACTCATGACTTTGAGTCTTGACTATGCATGTCTGGTTGTTGCAGCTGATGTGGTCCAGCCATTCCTTCAATCAAACGTGGATGTCTTGAACATGCCGGATGACCAGATTGTTCAGATGAATATCAACTACCACCAATGTAAAACTGAATCCTCACTAACTGCAGGCAATAACAATCTGTCACCACATGCACATAACAAGACTCCAGTTTATTCCCCATACACTGAAAGACATCAGAGTCCAAATGTGTATAAAGTAAAACAAGAACCTAATGGTACACCAGGCTCCCCTAGACTGATATGTTCAACACATAGCAGCAGGAATGGTAAGGCAATATATCGTTTATGTGAGACCATTCAATAAGAATTTCTTGCTTTTTACTGCATAACTTAAAACAAATCTATCTAAATATAAACATATAGTAATCATTGGTTATCTCTGTACAGGGTTTTTGAAAGGGCCTTGATAAGTTTTAAATCTGTTTACCTTCAAGTACAAAAAGCTCCAGACCAGGTATATCTTCTGTGATACGTCAAGTTACAAGTTAAACAGAGTGATTTTTTTCTTTTTTCACACAGATTTCTATTTTTATTTAACAACCCTTCCATGCCCATTTCAGAGATAACTAGGTCAGAAAGTCCGACCAGGAGAAAATCCCCATGTCAACTGATCAAATCTTCACCAAAGAAATCCCCTGGCCATCCTTATGTGGACAACCGCTACCCTTACAGCTCCCCATACACTGAAAGACATCAGAGTACAAATGTGTATAAAGTAAAACAAGAACCTAAGGGTACTCCAGGCTCCCCTAGACGGATATGTTCAACACATAGCAGCAGGAATGGTGAGGCAATATCTTGTTTATCTTTAACAGGACAGACCATTCAACAAGAATTTCTTGCATTTTACTGCATAACCTAAAACAAATCTATTTGAATATAAACATTGGTTATCTCTGAACAGAGTTTTGGAAAAGCTTGGAATTGTTTACTTTTAAGTACAAAAAGTAGAATTATCATCTTCTAGAACAATCTTCTATGATGCGTCAAAGGAAGAATTAAACTGACTGATTTTTTTTGGCTCATATTTCTATTTCTATTCAACTATCTTGTCTTGCTCCTTTCAGAGATAACTTGGGCAGAAAGTCCAACCAGGGAAAAATCCCCAGGCCAACTGATCAAATCTTCACCAAAGAAATCCCCTGGCCATCCTTATGTGGACGATCACTCCCCCTACAGCCCACCATCCTACAGCTCAAATATGAAAGTGCATGTTCACACAAGTCCTATTCGATCATCCACTCCGAATGAAAAAACCTCAGTTTTGTCAGATCAAATTGATTCCCCAGCATGGCAAGGAACTACACCTCCCCCTTCTGCAATCCCTCATCACGTTCCTACTGGAAAAACATCATCACTTTATTCCAGCCCCAAACTTAGACAAGTCAAAGACAGCCCTGCATCTAGACTTGTATACGATGAAGGGGAAATGGACTCCTTGGCTTCTGTCCCTGTATGCCCTCCCTCTCCCATGCATTCCTATGATTGGACACACCCCACTTTGGTAGGGGCAACATCAGGGGGTCAATGTATTCCTTATCTTCCCCAGGAGGCAAGGGCCTTTCCTGTGGTCTCTGCAGGAGAGGATCATTTAGAGAGAGTGTGGCAACTTGATTTGGAGAAGGACATCAGAGGAGAGACAACTAAATGCCTCCCACCTAGCATTATGCTGATCCTACACGCCCTCATATGTATCAGTACTATAGCATCACTTTCCATCTGTGTGATGCTTGGTATAAGACTGCCCAATGATATTGCAATTGCTTGGGTAGCTGTTTTGACATTTGAGCTATTGGTGCATGGTTTGGTTTTTGAAACTTTCAAGGTTGTGATTGTATCGTTGTACTATGTTTATGGCTATGATGAAACCATGTAAATTCTGTGTAATTTCTAATGGGTTTTTACACATGTATATATTAAACTTATTCAAGCTAAGTAAAATCAAATAACAATAGATATATGTACATAATATTAACTCATTTATGATTGTTTTGTTTAATTAAAGAAAAATGTCATGGATTGCCTTTTCTTCTTTCTGTTTATTATTTCATTATTGAATATATTTTATATCCAATGAAACATATTCCTTTAAATTTACTTTAAATGGGTTGATTAATAGTTCTTGCAGGTTTCATAAAAACCTCTTTTCTTTACGATGGTGTGAACTTGACATATAGCTTGTGCAAATTCATTAGTTTAAATTATATTTCATATATCTATACAATTAATTTACAATTGGAAGATGTCCACAATTCATCAAATCTTCTGAAAAACCTTAAATTTCATCAAATAAATTCAAGGCTGTTAATAGCATTGGAAATGGTCCAATTGGTTTTAGACATTCAAAGCCACCAAATAGACCATAAAAATAATAGAATTGACCTTGACATTTGACAAAAAAAGTCCCAGCACTTTGCCTTGATCCTGCCACTATCAGAACCGCGTTAGACAATAAAGTAGGAATTTTTATGTTAACGGGCGAAGTTTCTTGAAAACTACCTTTTAGTGGAGGGCCAATTGTAATTCCGTAGGAATTTCATGATCATTTTAGTTTATCTATTGCGATTCTATACTTTGAAAGATGCTAGCTAACAATGTAACTAACCTCTTTTCCGCATGCAGCCAATAACCAAACACACTAGTTGTTCTAGGTCCACAAATTAGACTTTTAAGAATAGATACGGATTTGGGCTTAACTCCATGTTTCTGCGCTGGGGGACTCTGTTACCAACTCACTTCTGTCTAAATATCGAATATAAGTAAAATCCTATCAGCTTCTGTAATTACCACAGCAACTATCTCATTTTATTTTGCAATAAAAATCTTCAACGCTTAATTCCTTCATTGGCCCGTACACCTTGGTAATATAATCTCCTACGCTATCTTTCCTTAAAAAGAGGCCATCATTTATATACCAGAAAAGTTATCATTGTCAAAAATGTAATTACCACAGCAACTATCTCATTTTATTTTGCAATAAAAATCTTCAACGCTTAATTCTTTCATTGGCCCGTACACCTTGGTAATATAATCTCCTACGCTATCTTTCCTTAAAAAGAGGCCGTCATTTATATACCAGAAAAGTTATCATTGTCAAAAATGCTATGGCAATATAACCTTATGTCAAGTGGTCAATAAATTCTTATTATTGGAGTGGCAACTAACGGTCCCAAATGTAATAAAGTCAACAAATAAGGTCC
This sequence comes from Sthenelais limicola, assembly GCA_942159475.1. Classification (NCBI taxonomy): domain Eukaryota; kingdom Metazoa; phylum Annelida; class Polychaeta; order Phyllodocida; family Sigalionidae; genus Sthenelais; species Sthenelais limicola. The sequence continues at coordinate 136,026,871 of OW804095.1, read as the reverse complement.
AGCCGTTCAAGTGCTAGATATTCCTTCATCATATAGTCACTCCCTTTGAAGTTTGATGTATATTGTTTTAGTATCAAAATCAAATAGTGAATGATATGGAGGGGGTGGGGGGTACGAGCACTGAATCAACATCACCCATAGTGCCTTAGGACCGTGGCATAGATCCCCGGAAGTACAACCAGCTAGTATACTAAATACACGTAAAAACGCCAATAACCGTTAACAATAATAGCATGACTAGCATCATTTTTCATTAGCCGTTCTTTGACATCGTTACAGTGTCAACATTCTATTACTGGCCTATGTTAGAGATGGGTAGCCTATCTACACAGAAATAAAAGTTAGAAATACAAGAATTAGTGATATCTTTATCTTAAAAAGCTTAAACAATATCGACAAAAATAAATACTAGAGGCAGTGAGAAACCTGTAAAGCTGCTTGTCAAGCTACGAAACACTAAAATGTGCTACCCGTTACGTTCTACCCCACTAACTACATCTCCTAACTTCATTCATCCAATCTCACCAACTGTCATCCTATTTTGTTGCGGTTATTGATTGCTATTTTGAGACGACGTTATTTAACTTTGATGGCCTAAAAAGAGGAAATCAGTTCCTAGAATCACCATAAAATCTTAATAAATAAAAAAAAAGCCCCATCAAACATGCAGGTGTGGAAAGCAATCGCCCCTAATCAGCAGCTTCTCACATCCTACGTGCTCCTTATCACCGATAACAATTTTTATCTCGGTCAAGGAGATGCTTCCAAAACGTTATGATCGTTATCCAAGTACCCAGCAGTTATTTATATGCACGGTTGGAAATCGTTTAGGGATCGATATACATTAACATAACATTTCCTGAGCATCTGGTGATAACAGAAGGAGAAACAGCCCAATTTCGAAGGTAAGGTTTGTTTTTCTGTCTGTGTCTGAACTTGAATGTATCCAGATTTGGTAGATCTGTGGACGAAATAGGCCTACTACTGACTGTATATCTATATAGAATTTCAATTTATCTTATAGAGGAATTAATTAGACTGGTTGATCATATCACAATTCATTGGTATATTCATTCATATGGCTTATATTAAATTAGCGGTATTCAATATAATTACCGTTTACCACCAGGTAATCACTCTGGTAACATTATGATCTAAAATTATAAGAACAGTATCTCTCAACCAACATCTGCCAGTTGCCTCCTACCTTTTTTCTCCTCTCATTCTCTCAAATATAATTCATAATTGTTCTCTTTCTTCCACCTTTCAATGGCCAGGTGCATTTATCTGAACCAATCGCAGAACAGATAGTAAGGTTACGGGCACAATTCACCACATAAGTTAATTTTAGACCTTCTTATACCTCTCATACAATTCTATCCATTGACTTATTAATCGCTGCAGTTTTCCCTTTTATTATTTATTTTACCCAATTATTAGCTGAAAGAGCAAGCTGTTGGAAGGAGAACATAAATACAAACATAGCCAGTGCGACAGGACCCTGCAAAATAGAGCAATCATGCTGCGAAATCCCAACATAGATAAGATGGAGTCGGACCACCTGTATCATTTTGCTCTGGACACAAGCACCCACGACCTTCGCTCAATGTTCGGCGATGTGAAGGTAACTGCAAAGATAAAAGCGTTTATTTATCTAATTTCAATTCCCTGCAAACTTGATATGTAACGTTACTGATATGTATCTCTGAGGTTAATACACTATGAAACTATTGAGTCTGGTTGTCAGAACATGTATTATTCTCCTCTTATATAAAAGGAGTCTCGTCAACTCAACTCAATATACTCAGGTATACCTAACAAGTACCAGTATTGACAATGGTTTTGAAAATGTACAATTCGCTGTGGCAAACCCTCTCAAATAACCCAAAACTAAGAAAAAAATGAAGTTCAAAATACAGTTAAACACAATTTCCGAAGAGACGTTTTGAATCAACGCAATACCAAATGTAATTAAGATAAACCTAGTATTTATCATTTTTCAGTCCTAATTTAGCAGAACGAACTAAATATATGTAGAGCTGCTGATTATACATTTTCTGACGACCGGACCATATCTCGGAGGTCAATACACTATGCAACTATTGTTATCAGCAAAAGGAGAGATGCTTTCATAGTCTCTCACATGATACGTGTTGATTCTACCCATTGGCTTATTAATCGTCACTTTGAGGGTTCAATTGGGGTGGCTGAGTGGTCTAAAGCACTGTGCATGATACATGATAAGTTTGTGAACTTTAATCCCAGCGTCCACCTCCTCCAATCTGAAAGTCGCCTGGTTTCTTATCGAGTTATACTCAGCGTATGTCATAAACATTATGTAGACCGAATTCCTAACTTTGTTCCCTCTATGCAACCCTTAAAATGGGAAATTCAGGGGTGCCCCTGATTAAGAGAATAAGTCCATATATTGACTGTTCCCTATTCTAATTATCAGTGTATTACATAAACGTACAAGGCATATTAGGGCAGGTATTAATCGCTATGTAAAAATGCTTTCCCTTCATTTTCAATACTAAGTTTCTAATATTCCGTGCTCTGGACCGAATAACACAAGCATCACTTATGGCTATGTAATGTTATGTAGTAATGTCAATGTAGTTTCAATGTCAATGTGTAAAATATTTGTTTTTAAATAATTATATTAATATTTCAAAGTAATTGAGGCGACTCTGAACACAAGGGGACACAGGCGATTGTTTTTGAAGGAGGTTTATTGGGTTAATGGTGATCAACGTTAGTCGTCATTTGACCTTCACCTATATTAATATTTTAAAATATAATTTTAAATCTTTTCCCCACTGCAAGTTTGTCCTAGTCGGGGGAAGCAATCGCAGGATAGAGAGAACAGCTCACTTTTTGATGGAGGAGCTCGATTTACCCCTGCCAACAGGCCAGGCACTGTCAAACATCGCTTCTGCAACTGATAGATATGCATTGTACAAAGTGGGTCCAATTCTCCTTGCAAGTGTGAGTACAAAATATTTTGATTAAAGTATTCATTTATTTTTGTATTGGCAATTATGAGAGAATATCTTTCATAACACTGTAACGAGGAGTCATTAGGCTACTAAGTGCGGAACAGCTATGCTAGATAACCATTTTGTTGTTTTAATGTGGTGAAAGAAGGTAATATAAGTGTAGGCTGCCTCATCCACTAAGAACAGATACAAAACAAAACATAGAATTGAGTTACTAATATGAGAATATTCACCACCAATTCACAATGGAGTTTATTAATCCTTTTTATCTACGGTAGTTTTCGCCCCAGGACCGTCCAAGGCAGAGTCTACATGTCTATAATGTGCATGGCGCAATATTCGCACCAGTTGCAGAATGTTTCTCTCTTTATATAATATAAAGGGAAACTCTGCTGTTGATCTTTCCTCTTTTATTTCTACCAAGAAATCTATTTCTATCGTGCAATATTTTCAGCATGGTATGGGTATGCCCTCAGCCACGATCATGCTGCATGAGATGATTAAACTGGTCTACCACGCTGGTTGTCTAAATGATGTCATCTTCATAAGGATAGGCACCTCTGGTGGCCTAGGTAAGTTGTATTCTCAGCCGAATCGACCGAATATTTCTGCTTTAATTCTTCCACATATAAACGAAATAAACACTGCCTCTTTGAATGTTGAGGCAAATTGAGCCAAAATACATGCATGCAAGTGCAAGCTAGTGCACGAATCGCACTTATCGCACTTATATATTTTCCAATCCATAATTACCATATTATTTCTGGAGAGCCATTTGCCAAACAGTGAGATATATGCACATGCAGAAATGAAAAATCTGATAGATAGATTTTGCTTTTCACCAAGAAAATCTGAGAAAATGTTTTAATATCTAATCCGAGTTACTTTCAAATTAGAGTTGGAAACATGAAATGGATAAAAGAATAAAAGAAATTACTTTCGTCTGAAATTAGCTGGAAATACCGCTTTAATTATAAGTTAGGCCTATAATTTTATGTAAATGCTAGATTTTTTTCTCTTGATGTACAGGCTTAGATCCAGGGACAATCATCATATCTGAGGAGGCCTTGGACGGAACATTAGAACCATATCAAGAATTGGTCAGGATTTTGTTTTATCTTGATTTTATCATTTATATCATTTATTGTCATTGTACTTGGTACGTTAACGTGGTATTATTTATTGAACATGGAAGCCAACTTGAACAAGATAGGAAGAATAATATATCATGATATATTGCTAATATAATTTTTTACATAAAAATATGTGTCTTCGTTGATGATGCATTCATATTGAAGTTTAGTAAATCAAATGATAGTGCCCCCTCGTATCTACCTCCGTGATAATGATGGGTTTAATTTCTACAACAGGCCATCTTAGGGGAAAGAGTGAGGCGTCCAGCTATTTTAGACAAGGATTTAGCAGATGAGATTATGTCGCTGGTAAAACCTGAGGACACCTACAAGGTTGTACTGGGAAAGACCATGTGTACCGACGATTTCTATGAAGGTGAGAAAATAGAAAATTATTAATGGCGGACCTAGGACATATAATTCACGAGTTGTGACAACACATCCACAGCCTAAAGAAGTTCTGTTAATAGTAGGAAAATATCTTTAACTTTGCAGTATTATTAGTATTTTTATATTTTATATTTATTATGTTTGAAAAAAAGGTTTGCAATATCTCTAGCAAAATACACTCCATAGGATGATCTTGGTAATGTAAGGATATATTTAATACACTGTCTTGACTTTTGGTACATCTATTCATACGACTTAAAGCACTAGATACCTCATCTGTTCGTGAGAATATTCTATATAATGATTTTATATATCTTGTGAATAAAACACTGTGAAAAATATCAACTTGTTGCATTTTTCTGCAATACATCACATATAGGATATTGTTGCATATCTTTACATGCAGGCCAAGGAAGATTAGATGGCGCCATCTGTCATTTCACGAACGAAGACAAGATGAAGTTTCTCAAAAAAGCCCATGAAAAAGGAGTAAAAAATATTGAAATGGAATCCTTGTGTTTTGCGGCTATGTGTCATCACGCGAAAATCAAAAGTAAGTATTGAAGTGCTCTACATCTACAGACAAAAATAATTTATTAGTACGCATATCGATATTGATATATTTTTGTCAAAAATAGGGATACATATTATGATCTACCAAGTAACTGGCAACCATAGGATCATAAGCCAAAAGGAGCATGACAAAATCCTATAGAATTATTACGGAAATAATGAATAAGTATTATCACAAGCGAGAATGAAAATACTTTCATGAATTTTACAGGTGCAGTTGTCTGTGTAGCCATCGTGAATCGCTTTGCAGATGACCAAGTGACATTATCAAAAACAATGCTCACGGAGTGGGAATGGAATCCTGTAAGACTAATAGCAAGACTCATTCAGAAGCGCCTCCAGGAAAATGGTAGCAATTAATAATCGCATAATCCTAAGACTCGCACGTCTTTTTTAAAGGAGCAAAGAAATGATTCTTTTTATACCCTTGTGAAAGTTACCGTGTTACCATCAATGTTTTTTTTTTAGAAACGAACATTAATTCTAATTTTGACTAGTGCAGATATTGATCCTTCGATGCGGCGATTTTACACCCTCGTTTAACTTCCTTTAATAAAATGCTAATTGCTTTAACAAGGAAAATAGCTGGGGGATCCAGCTTTCGAATTATTCATACTATATATGTTTAATTGTATCATATGTATAATTTTAGCTTCCATGTATATGTTCATGTATTAATAAACTGGGGGTATTTTTAACTTGAGATTCGTTTCGTATATCACTTTTGTTCATCCCGTTATCGTGTTTTCTCTTACTGGAAAACATATGCTGGATATACTTTGTAAATCGTAGTAGGATTGGTGATAATGAATTGTACAATTTATGACCCCCTGACGCTCATATATAGACTTCTATTTTAAGGCAATAGTGTCCTATTTTATTGATATTCACAACAATCATATGACGATTCAATTGGACTTTCCAGCTGAGAGAATTCACCTATAGTGGCTAAAAGATTTTCCTTTCTCATTTGAAGACTACATTAAAAGATTAAAATCCACAAAAATTTACCATAACCTCAAGGAAATTTCATTGCAGCCTATTTATTTAAGTCATAAAAAATATAATTAAGTATGTACAAAAAGGGAAAATAAACATAAATATTAGTAGTCTGGTCTTGGAGCATATTGGCAATCATCTCCCTGGTACATAGTGACTGGGCTGGTCAGCAGATCAGTGTACTTCATCTCCTTCAGGAAGTTTGTGATCTTCTCCTCATATAGGGGGTACCTCTTATGGTCACGTACCATGACGTAGAGGGCAAGGCCATTTCGGGATGAGATGACGGAGTAATCATAGAGTCCATCAATGACTGGTCCCAGCTGGAGAACCCAATCTACAATCAACAACAAACATTTATATATTTTGATTACAGATAAACTGAGAATAGCATTGAAATAGATGTTTTTCGCAGAATAAACATCTTCAAATCAAAATAAATATCTAAACTGATTAAAGTGCAATTCCCTGAATCTTTAATATTGGATGCCACAATTTTTTAACAGTTTGATTCATGTGCTTATATTGACACTATATTATATAGTATTTATCTTTATTCTAATTAGAATATACGTCCACTAACAGCTGAAACAACTGGCTTATATTCCGAAGCTTGTATATATTTTGTTAATTCCTTCCTATGTAACATATTGGCAAATAGAGAATCTTATCTAGAATGACCACTAACATAACTCCTTATTTACAATTGATAACTTTCATAATAGTTATGCAAAATGTTCTTACAGGTTCCTTCAAAAGCAACATTTCCCAGTCGCAGTCGGAATTTTCCTGGTTCATCAGTGGAGATGGCCATGCCTCTGATCTCAGTGATGTCACCATCAGGTCTTTCAAAGCGACCATGATTGTAGACAGAGATGATGGTATCATTTTTAGCAGCATCTGTTGGTATATTCAATGGCAATTGGTTAACGAGTCACTTAGCCCTGAATTATTATGAGAATATCAACCGTAAAAGCAGTTCAAAACATTTCATTCTGGGTGTCGCTGTCAGAGCTACGTTGCTTGAACTGCGTGACAAATTATTTCCTTTTTTACGTCATACTTTCGACATAAAGCCCAGATAGACCTGTATGTTGGAGATTATCTATTGCCCATACATTAAACATGAATGTAAATGAATGCTGAGCTGTGGTGATTATACTTATGCTTTCAAAATTTCAATGAATAAGAATTTTTCTGATAGAAGAGATTACTTCTACTTACAATCAGCAGTGTTGCATACTGTGTTTCCATGGGTTGCAAAACCAAAGCTGTTGCCTACCACCTAAAAAAATAATATGTATTAGAGTTAGAAAGAGAGTCAATGTCTGCTTTCTTCATAGATGGATGAACTGGTTTGGGGAATGCCCAACACTTGGCCCAATTATACAATATCTAAATCGATAACCTTAGAAATGATACAAAGATGTTTAGCTTGATAACACGCTTTAAAATACTGAACTTCAATAGTTACAAAGGAAAGAAGTATGGACAGGTTATTATAAAAGAAATACAGAAGAACACTACCTACCTGGTACCATCTTCCTACATATTTATCTCTGTCAAGTTCTTTCACAGTTTTCAGCCAGGTTTTGGGGTTGAAGATTGGGTTGTCTTGTGCCAGGCTAATGGCGAAGAAGCACGAGGCTAAGATGAATAATTTCAGCATGATTGAGGTATCGAGCCTTTTCTGGTCTGGCGTCAGTTGATTGAGCTACTGCTGTACTTCTGTGGTACACCTATGGCTTATATATACGTGCGCTGGGAATCTTATCAATCTCTGAGGAAGACATCAATGTAGATAGTGTGACCATCCCATCTTATCAGTACGTAGAGTTAATACGATCACATAGCTCTAAGAAACTTATGCAATAAATTGCGCTTATGAAACATCCTGTTTTGTTACAAAACTCGACTTGTTGTTTCAGAGTTTACCAGCTAACAGAAACCAAAATAAAATGCTATACTTTTGCTCGATTCCTACCCATCTGAAAGCCACTTGACCAAAGTCAGGAATGGTTTTGCTCGGTTATTTTCACTTTAGTTCAAACTCACATATCAGCATAGGCATAGGAAAGCATAGATCGAAAGATAGAACGAAACTGTCCTCTTCTTGATTTATATTACTATATATGTTTCGCCGAATAAAAGTGCCATAATAATAATAATAGATCAATGCGGTGGCTTCACTTACAGCGTCCTTGCTTGTCTTTTTTAATCAGGAATCGACTTCAAATTCTCCTATAATTGTAGCAAAATATTATAATGTCAATCGCATGGATCCAACAATGAATTATTTCTTCGTCTATTAAGATTAAGATTAAGATACTTTTATTTCGAAATATTTTCGCTTCCAGAGAACATGACTCCAGATAAGGGTGGTTTTCAAGTTTTCTGTCATTACATCTACGATATTATGCCGACGACATATATGAGATATTATTTTATTAGGTAAAAACTGTTTGAGTATTGCCCTACAACTAAAGACCCAATAAGATACAAAGCCAAGCAATCCATCGTATGCTACACATCTACAATGTTATAAAAAAAATCATACAAAAATTAAGTTTAAGGATAGTGTCGAGTAAGAATTAAGATGAAGTTTTAATTAATCATTTTGTTAGTAAATGGCTTTATTAGCTATGCTGTCAACATATACTTCACATAACTATTGTGTAACCGCCATAACACCATTGATAAAGAAAGCGTGCTTGTCCTTGAGAGTTGGTGGGGCCGATTAGGTAAGCAAGTAAGTAGATAGGGGAGAGTAGGAACAATTAAAACACATACATGTAATATATAGTTATAGTAGTTCCATATTTCCTTTTATTGTAGAGGGCCTCCCGCTGATCATTATAGATGAATGGACATCAAGGAACTCAAAGAGGGGTCATTTTTCAACTGACTGTGCAATTTTGCTTTCGGAATTGACCCCAAAGACCAGAGTGTATCTTAAAATAATATTAATGGATTGCGTTATGTATGAACGAGAAAACACTGTTGATTTTTCTTCAAACATTTTATTTACAACATGGTAACAAATATACATATAAATAGTTTGTAACAACAATTTACTATAATTGTGCGAGAATGGAAGCATTTAGAGACCGTGGATCTATCACATGTATCCATTCATTACATGGGTTAACGCATAGAGTAGTATGTACCCATTCATGACCAAACATCAGATTCTGGTACCATTGAACCTCATCTAGCAACCAATTGTGGTTAATTTACACCATCTCGATTCTGAGCGACAATTACAATAACTTTCAGTACTGTGTGAGTCTACAAAAAATAGCATTACACATAACAAATTTAACATTTATTTAACCTGAACAACTATCACATAAAGATTAATCAATAATCTCAAATAGTCTTTTACATAGTCTCAACCCTGTTCCTGAAGGGCAGGGTGGAGTTATAATCCCACTCCAACACTTCGCCGAACTGTCCCTCCTCGTTTGGATCATCCAAGTAATCCTCACTGTCGTCCTCTTGATCCACCCACCCCTCCTCGTACACAGTACGCAGGTAGCGGCGGTCCTGCTGGGGCACCAGCTCAACTTGTGAAACGCAGCTCCCCTCCTCGTGGACTGTTGGTGGGGACACTAGAATAGTAGGACAGACTGTCTGATGTCTAACAGGTGAGGCTGAAGATGGAGGTTGAGCTGTGACAGAGGGGGAGGAGAAGTTGATCTGTCGGCGAGCAGTTGGCTGACTGATGTCAGAGAAGGAAGCAGCTCGTCTGCTCATGTCGGCCACTTGGATGTTGAGGTGCTCCATTGACCTGCTGGTGGGCGTGGTGACCTTGCGCGGCATCTTGCATGAAGAGGGCGTGGCCATTGTGACCTGGGGTGTTCCATAGCTGTCGATGCCCACCATCGTCTCTTGTGGAACGACATCTGCTGGACGGGACCTGATGAAGGACTGTTGGACGTTGGCAGCTGTCTGGACCAAGTTTGGGGGCGTGTCCTGGAGGATATTCATGGAGTGCCAAGAGGGCGTGGCTAGCTGGGCCTCGGCAGCAGCGTTAGCAGCTGCGCGGAGAAGCAGGTTCTGTTGGAGACTCATGATGTTAGGGGAGGAGACGGCCATCTGCTTGTGGTATCCAGGAGGCGTGGCTAGGTAACTGGTGGGCGTGGCAGGAGATGTCATGCCCATGTTGATGGCGTGGTGGAGGCGGTGCATGCTGGAGGAGAGGGAACTAGGCGTGCTGGGGTCTATCAGTGGTAACTGACTGTAGCTCTGCAGCGCTGGAAAATACAACATTATATTCATATTAAGTAAATTATATATTTAGAAATATACATTTTTTCCCTACCATTTTACCTCTATTTAAGCCTTATATATTGATATCTTAAATAAATATAAATATAGATGTTACATGTCATAGAACGTTGATCTATGTTCTATATCCAATATATGCATTTGTCCAGGGCACCCAAAACGTGGCATACTTTCATTAAGAACCCTTTATATGTGTGAAATGTACACACAAGTATAATTATAATTATATTATTATACATTTATTACTATAAGAGATGAAATCACTAGAAATCAAGCTGAGAACAGTGTAGTAATGCAATAAACGTAAAACTTGTCAAAATAAAAATACATCTATTTACCTTTGGCCAGCTCAGCTGTGGGGTCAGGTTTCTTGCAGAAGCGTGTATAGACCATGTAGATAGCCACGATCATGAAGAAGGAACCAAAAGTAACACCAGTCGAGAGAAAGATCACATCCACGGACAAACCGCCTTTCACGTCATCTGTAAACATAAAGATACATAATTGAAATTATTGATGCTATAACAACATAATTTCTGCTCATCACAGAAAGGGGCTAGGTAGGATATGTAATAGTAGGAACACTTGAGTAGCAAATACAATAGATTTCACTGCGCATGTGTATCCTGGGATAGTTCTTATCTGACTTACACATTTTTATCGTGTGTAAAATAACGCAAATTCATTGTTGTTTAGTCCATGCTGAACATAATGTTTCCACATATATACATAAGCCACACTGTCACACAACTGCCATACATCTATGCGAATCAAGAATCAATAGGCAAACCCCCTATTGGAAGGGTAGAGAATTAGGGGCACTATAAATTTGCTTACGTTTTTCACGAGCCTGGAGGAGGAGGGGTAGGAAGTTTCTGAGTCTGTCTTCAGTCACAAGACTGGGAGCGGTGGTGGAGGCAGCAATTTCAATGGCCGTGGTTGTAGAAGGTTTGGGTGTAGTCGTGGTGGAGGTTGTTGGCTGGGTGGTGGAAGTACTGGTGGTGGAGGTACTCTCCGTGACCCTCTCTGTCTCCTTGGGTGGATCAGTGGATGGGATGCACGTCCTGTACGTAGCGTCGACATTAGGACACGCAGGAGTGAAGAAGACACTACTCTCTGACGTATCGGCACCTTGGAAACCCACGTCGACCTTATACTGAGCGTTGTAAACCAGCCCTGTGAGCACGATGCGCATGTCCTGTAATAAACCGATATTAATTAATATATAAATAGTTTCTTATAAGTGGGCAACAATTTTACTTATTCATATCAGTATTTTAAGGGTTCCATTTCTAACTGTTCATTTAACTAAAATTAGGTAGGTCTATTTTTGGATTCCTAATGATGGTAACATTAGGACATTTAATAAGTACTTCTATACATGCATGAAACAAAAGTTAGCAATATTTCTTGAAATAGTATAATTGATAGTAGATAATAGTATCACATCTAGCATTACTTACCTCCTTCTGTATAGCTTTAACTTGGATGGTGTACTTCTCCTCGTGACCCAGGTGGCAGGGAGGCATATTGGAGTCCACGTTACACGACACGAGGGACCAGTGGATGGAGTAGACGAATTGCACAGACGCTGCAGGAATGTTCTGCTTCCAGGTCATCTCTGCTTCTAGGCTTCCTCCTGGTCCTGTGAGGGTGCGCACTGTGACACTGGACATCTTTGCGGGAAACTGTGCACGGAAGGAATTCAACATTGTAATCATTTTTTAATTTGTCTTTGGGTTTACTAAGTGGTATTGCATACCCAAAAAATATCTATATATCTATATATAGAGCATTTAATTCATAATTATAAATGCCAATCCAGTCCCAATTAATTACAATGATGTTTCTTAGAAATAGAAGAATTAGAGTTGATGTGTTGTAGAGTTGGCGTACTTGGGTGTGATAGCGCCATCCTCAGAATGAAGGTGTGGTGCCATGCCATGAGCCCAAATTTCATATACTACTTACAGTAACAATATAGGCTATACTTCGTTCTTCCTCAATACTAATTGAGGTCAATATAACCTCTATTATTAGGACATTTACCTGATCAAAGGGAGCGACGGGTACCTCCTCTACGTGTTGTTCAACGGGGCGTTCGGGTTCCGAGGGACCAGCAACAGGTGCGAGATCTAGTGCGGCGGGGTAGGGCGGGTACTCTTGGGCCACGGTACCACGCGCAGCAGAGGCGATCAGAAGAAACTCAAGGCCACGGAAAGTGGTGTGCGGGCCGTCAACTGTAGCGCTCAATTCCATGGTCTGTCAAAAGAAACAATGATTATCTTACTGTGGCTCAATGATGAATTCCATTGATTTATTTTTCATAATATATTTGAATTTTCTAATGAAATCAATCATGTCATATCTAAAATTGAATTAAAACTTAAATTAAAATTACCATGAAAGAACCATCACCACGACATTCCCATAGAGTGGATTGATTTTACATGATTTTATGTATGATAACATTATAGATGGCATTTCCAATGTTGCGTGAATACTAGGTACTACTAATTAAATACTTAGAATGGGAATGTACTATAGCGATACTTACGGTAATAACTCGAATCCAGTGTGGGTTGGCCTCATCCCTGAAGAGTAGGGTGTAGATGAAGTAGGGGTGAGAAGCGTAATGTCCAGTATTGACCACAGGTACGGGAGCATCCCAGGCAACGACCAGCTTTTGGTCACTCGGTGCGGTAGTGATTGGCGTGGTCTTGAACAGCATGGGCATTACCACGGGCACTGCAACACATAATATAGAACAATTGAGTACAGTGAGCGATATTAATAAAAGCCGTGAAAATCGGGCACCTAGCTGTTATAACACCTATACAGTCGCCCGATACCGTGCTATAAGGATATAGCATCATCTTTCTTCAGCGCCGCATAACATGTACGTACTGCGCTTTTCTCAACTTGACTATATTATATATTATTATGTATGATACAGTAGGTTTGGTTCGGTTATATATATATTCAAGATTTTCCCAACATTAGACAATACTTACTGGAAACAGAGGCGAAGTCGAACTTGCAAGCCAGCGAGCAGCCAAAACCTTCCATCTGCATAACACAAGAACAATTAAATAAGTGGAACCATGAAGTGTCTTACCAAAATATTAGATATAGGTTTAGCATGCATGTATAATTCATGTATGGGCAATTAGATAGATACTCGATGATGCATTCTACTTCACACTTACACATTGGTCGTCATCGGTGCACATGGAACGCCAAGTATACTCGTCCTGGTACAGCTTCGAACACATCTCCCAACACTGAAATAAATAATATACACACAAATTAGTATACGACTTCGATTGTCTTCCCGTTACACAAAGTACAAACAAACGGTACACTTTCCTCGGGCAGAATGAGGTATAGATATCTGATTTGATCTCTCCAATGGGAAATCGATTTTGCGCCCTAAACCTATCGGGCTGGAGTAAAGGGGATTACTTACATCAAGGCAGTCTTTAGTTCCAAGGCATCCGTCATTGGTAGGCGGCCATTGCAGAATCTGTTCAATACAGGTGGCACGGCACGAGGCGATGGCTTCGTGGGGGGCAGTGGCATCGCGTGGGGTCGTCATGTCGTTGGTCTGTTTCTCATCCCCCTGCACGTTGCCCAGTCTGTGGGAGGGAAGACTGCTTCTAGGGAGGGCGGCGCCCGCCGTCAAGGTGAACAGTAAGGTCAGTGTGAAGGCGAAGTATATTCCTCCCATAATGGCTGATTTCAGCGACGATGAGACTATATAGCTGTATCGTGTTCGGTAGTTGAAGTCGCAGCGATTTTGGTTGAGAAGTTAGAGCAGGTAGATGTGTGCAGTTGTAGACCCAAGAGGCGAATGATGACCCTCTTCCATCGCCGGCGGTATTTATTTGGTTGCGGCGGGTCGGCGACTGTCGCGCGATGACCTTTCATGTCGCGGGTGACGCTGTGATCTTGGTACCCCTTTGTTCTGCGCTCGACTCACTGTGTGAGAAGCTGCTCATCGACTCATCGCCGACCAGGGTGCAACCCTTTGAACCTACGATGGTCGCGCAACCGTCGCCCAGAAGCTTCCTACATCACAGGCGTGGAACTTTTGCGTCAGAAGCGATGTGTTAAGAAGGCTTGATGGAATGACTCTCCGCACCAGGGTTGGAGCCCATATTAACATATTTCCACATACAAAAAATAAATACTTCCAAAGATATTCGTACAGTGGTGTTATGTCCATATATAGCACCAGTTAAAGTTTGATATCCAAGATTATCTAACCCAAGGAGGTATACATGGTATTAACGTATAGCTCGTTCCCCGGTGTTGTGGGTCCATTGCCATACTTATATACTTATGACATATGACTGATCCTCACGAAATTAGCCCATAGCGGTCTGGTGAAAATTGGTTATCAATCTGTTCAGAAGCTAAAAGCATTTATGCAATCGATTAATCAGTATTTGGAAGTGTTTTACTTGCATAATCGCTACAGGATTTGATTAATATGTATATATACTATAAACGCATAACTTTCGCACGGATAAATTTCCACGAACTAAGACTAAGTACTTTGATACTTTTTTGCGCGGATTTAAATTCGCACACCTTGTTCATGCAATAATCATACATTTCGCGCAGGTGTTATAACGAGTGTAACATACAGGAGAGAAGATGTTGTAGAGTATGAAGTAGTCTTTATTGCAGAGTAATATGATTGTAAAATACCTGGTGTTGATATTAAATTAATAAACCTTGTTGTGACGTATTAACTATGAATTATACAATAATAGTTATAAGGCTGGAGCGATACCTAACATTAGCCACCTGTTCCCCAAGCCAAGCCTCTGACTCATTCTCCTCTCACACATAGCCATTGCTTGTTCATTTTTTTTTCATTTTTTTAAAATAAACCTAGGGCGGTCAAGGATCGCCGGCGCCTCGCCACTCCCTTGTTTGTGTTCTTACTTATTAGGAAACAGAAGACGACTATATGATAGAAAACATGTGGAAATTTGGTTTGTTACCATACCAAGGGAAATATTGAAATGGAATTTACAGAGTTGCGTAATATTATATGGGTCGGATTTTCAGAAAATGTACAATTGGCAGCTCTACATATTTAGTAATTTCGGCTAATTCTGCTAAAAGAATGATACATTTTGGGTACATTTGAGTATATTTGGTATCGAGTTGAATTAAAGTATCAGTTATCAGTATCATGTTAAACTGCATTTTGAAGCTCATTTCTGTCTTAAATGCGGGTTAGTTGAGAGGATTGGTGAAGGCGAATTGTACATTTTCTGAAAATCTAACCCATATAATAGTTACGCAATTAAACAGTAGAGATATTGACTGTGAGATAAGTATGGTCACGGTACCAGGTAACCTTACGTAATAATTACATAATTACTAGTAGTTTAGTAGCAGTACAGTGGCAATAGTGCCCTGTAATATTACATAAGATGCTACGCAATTAAAATCATTGAATCTGTCAACTAAACAATTGAGTATATGATTAATAATCAAATCTTGGAGCGTTAAAATACTTGTAAGATGTATGTGGCCATTTCCACCAATTTGACAACATTTAGGCCCCAAGCACCCCCCTGAGTACCCAAAAATAATTTTTACATTAATCAGTTGATTTGTTATTTTCTATCAACCTTATATATATGCATATTAAACTGCCAAGTTTGGTACCATTCTGATTGTTAGTAAATATTTTACAGGGGGGGGGTGAAAAATAGATCTCAAATATGAAAAAAATGTCAAAAATAGCATGTTGAATAATGGTACATATTTGTACATAAATGAGGATTTAAATTAAAAATGAATAAAACAAATATGTACATAATGTTTTAAACTATCTTGTACTTGATAGGCCTCGACATAAGGGTTACAGCACTTTTTGGTTTGTGAAAATATCCCCATTAGAAGGAAAGTTATAGCCAAATAACCTTTCCAGTAATGGTAATGGTAATGGCACCGGCAAGGGTTATTGACCCTGCCTATACACATATTATATAACCGATTTTGTTTGGAATATTTACACAAATTATAAAATATTTATCCATGTTTGTTTTCTTGTTAAGTTGACTATAGATATGAATATCTGTATTGTCTGTTCATGAAGGATGTATGTGAGTTATATTTAAGTATTTAGAGGCAAAAATTGTAGGGATTTTAGGGTCATATGACAACCAAATGGTGGATTTGCTCATGCATTAAATTTTGTTAATTTCTGATGCCCTAGATGTCGTTAATCTTCACATATATGTCGTTAATCTTCAAAACCCATTTTCCTGTAATAAGCATGTAAAACCTAGTTGGAAATTCTAAGTTTTGATATTTATAGACTGATATTATACACAATTAATAATAAATATCAAATTTAAAGTTCATTATTAAAATGCTACCTCATAAGACCCTAAAATCGTTAATCTTCATATGTCGTTAATCTTCATCACCTCTGGTTCCCAGTGTGGCTGGCTCCATGCATTTTGTCTGCTCAAGTCCAAGAAAAACTCTAACCAATACTTTTAATGGCCATCACCTATCAAATCCTGTGAGTTTTATCATTATTTGTGATTATTGGATAATTTTCATATTTTTTTTTAAATTCCACCTTATTTGACAGGGATGTCGTTAATCTTCACCAGGGGTACCCACATTTTTTTTTCATTATTTTGATGGCTTTTGGCCAAACAATTTTTTTTTACAAAGATCATATTCACGTAACATACTATCACAACATATGGAAAAAAATTGTCAATTTTGAAGATTATTTAGAAATTTAGCAATTCCACAGACTAATGGCAGTTAAGAAAACCGATTTTTGACCCCAAAATGGGATTTTGAAACAAAAAAAAATAAAAAAATTGGGCTAAAAATGCCAAAAAGGTGGTTCCACAGGTTGGTAGAACCATCCAATCAAAGAAAATTAACAAATTAATGGTAATTAATTTGATTTAAGCCCATTTTATCCCTTTCCACGGTTGGGGGCCAAATGTTGTCAAATTGGTGGAATTGGCCATGTAATGTTACGTAACAGCAATTGTAATAGCAACTATATTTTACAAGAAAATACAAGCGTCATAAAATTGAAAATTAAAAATGGTTAAAAAATACTTGTAATAGTTATAAAAATTATGTCATATTATGTAACTATCAACGAGATAAATTAATGGTTGCAGCAGCAGGTAGAACGCCACAAACCTATTCTGTGTTACCTGTTCTCGACTGTATCGTGCATATTCGTCTTGAGAAGCTGGATAAATAAAATCATTAAAAAAAAAAAAAAAAAAAAAAAAAAATCTGCACAAAGGACGTTTTAAGGCGCAGAAGGACGTGCGTGCGTCCGTCCATAAATGTGGCTGCGTCAGGCCGTATAAGACAGCTGGCGTGTTAAAAGATGAATGAAAAGATAAGAGGTTAAAGCAGAAGGCTTGGTGCCCCGCCGTCGCGACGCGTGCGCGACGGGCTAGGAAGAGCGGGTGACCTAGATTAAAGTATGATGGCTGCCGTGGTGAGTGCAACCTCGGACCATCGTTTACCTTTCAGGCTAACCGCACGGGACTTCTACCTATGTTAAAGTATGGATAAATGAAATGTACAGTGTTTGAGGTCGTTTTTGAATTAGGGGGTATGGAAAAAGGCCTAAAGTGGTTGAAAATTATGTAATATTACGTAATAAAGTAATGGAACCTGTTCACTAGATATCGATGGAGGTATCCATCTGATTAGGCGGGAAAGTTAAGCTTCATCCTACCTAATATTCACAGGTTTTAAAATACAGTAATGCAATCAGAAAAAAAAGGCACACAGAGCTTTCTGAATAGCATAAAAATACCTTTTGGCAATACAAATGATGCATAAAATACTAATCAGACCGAATAGAAATTGGGAGAGATAACTCACTAAAGAGTGTACTGGTCAAAGCGACCCAAGAGGAGTTATCTGAGAATAGTTAAGATGGTAAACAGGAATATTTGGTAGAATCTTACATGTTTAAAGATGATAAACCTACCGAGCAGTGCGCGGAGTGACCGAAAGGTATAAGTTTCTCAAAGGTAAATTATATATTGCAATATATATATGATTAATGAAGGCGGCAGCAGTGGAGGAGAAAGCGTGCAGCGGATCCGTCCTCCAGACGTGTAGACATGTGGAACTGTTGAATTAAATTGTTATTCTGTGAGTTATGCCCTGAATGGTAAAAGTTCGTTGAGTTAAAGTTAAAGGGGGGGGGGGGGGTAAAATTGTCTCTGTTTACTGTTGAATGTCTATCGAAGTGGCGTGCGGGGTATCATCCCCGGTGAAAAATTGGGAAAATTCACTTCGATGGTGGATGACTGTAGAAACATAGAACAATATAAAGAACCTTTTATTTTTGTGCACAAAGGTATAGTGCGCTGAAATAGCGGAAAAAATACTGCGCGAACATTACGAATACAGTATATATTTTACTTTCCAACACCGGATGTTTATTCAGAAACATGTACATGAGTCATACTTTTCAAGTACATCTAGGATAATATTTAAACTAGCTGAACAATGTATGTAAGTTCGAAGAAAGTCGTATTTTGCTACCTGCTGTTGTTTTCCCATAGGACTCAATACTCTTCGATTAATATATCAGAGCATGACTTGGAAGCTGAGGTTAACTTAATTTTGCTATACATTTGTCGTTAATTCTTATGTCAATAGTACTTTGTCCTCGCACGCAGGAGAGGAGTTAATGATTCTAAGCCATTCGTCCCGTATGACACTCTTTAGGTCTCTTACATATTTAAAATGGGCTATGATTCCATATTGCTGCTTAAACTCTAAGTTTGACATGAACTTCTCCTGCTCGTTCAAGAGGTCAACTACTTATGTTATACCCTTGATTTCCCCGTTTTGGAAGTGCAGTATTTTCTTTTTTACATATGATTAATCTGTTGCACCATTATCTTTCTTTCAAAACTTCGCTGGAGATTGAAGGAGAGGGTTGATTCTTTGTCTGCCGAGTCCGTTTTTCTCCACCAGAGGCGCCCCCATAACATCAAATAGATATATCTAGATGGATATAAACTAAATAATGTCTCAATAAATCTATGATATGACATCACTAGTTGTATTCAAGCTATCGTCTCTTATAGTATACAAGCTATCAAAGTTGTCAGTAATCAAATAATATGTTACTAGGGAGATTTCAGGTTGTTTAACTAGCGTAGGCTACTCCATTGAGCTGGATGTAACCCAGTTCTAACAAGCTGGTAATGAGATCATTTTGCAAAAATAAGAGAAAACAAATTTCTAACAATTTCTTGAAAATGGGCGTGATGTTTGCCCTTAAGTCTTAATGCCCAAAAGGAAATATAGAATGACCTAAGCAAGAAATGAATGGGATTTTTATCAACTGCTGCTATTTATATTGAAAGAAAAGCAGGACTGCAAGCTTCATTTTGGTCACATTTTATTTGTAGTCTGAGTATAGTACTTGTATAAATAGTTGTAAATCTCTATGTACAATTACGTCCTAGTCTTCTATTTAGTAGTCAGGTCTTGGAGCTATTTAATAGTCGGGTCTTGGGGCATATTGGCAATCATCTCCCTGGTACATAGTGACTGGGCTGGTCAGCAGATCAGTGTACTTCATCTCCTTCAGGAAGTTTGTGATCTTCTCCTCATATAGGGGGTACCTCTTGTGGTCACGTACCATGACATAGAGGGCAAGGCCATTTTGGGATGAGATGACAGAGTAGTCATAGAGTCCATCAATGACTGGTCCCAGCTGGAGAACCCAGTCTGAAAGAAACAATAGAAATCAATGATTATGGGACTTGGTAGGTACACAAAGTTTGTATACTTGCTAAACAGCTATGGAAAAATTTGAGCCAACACATCAGATAATAATTTATAATTCAAGTTAATGTAATTCAAGTTTGTAAGAAGAATATCCTACATGTTCCTTCAAAAGCAACATTTCCCAGTCTCAGCCTGAATTTTCCTGGTGCCTCAGTGGAGATGGCCATGCCTCTGATCTCAGTGATGTCACCATCAGGTCTTTCAAAACGACCATGATTGTAGACAGAGATGATGCTATCATTGTAAGCACCATCTGGTAATGTATAATACATAATAGCATTCATTATATATTTATGTTTACATACAATCTATGAACGTTTACTTACAATCTTGCAAGAAGAAAAGAGGAAGAGAAGAAAAGAGAGAGGAAAAGATGAACCTCTACATTCTAACATGAGCTTTATTACATACGTATGTTGGAAGACATTTAAATACAAAGTGGCATTGATAGGATTATTCATAGCTTCATATATTCATAGATCTTATAGAAACCTCTCAGTCCATATAATAGGAAAATGTTTGGTAAAGGTGCAATAATACACTTACAGTCTGCAGTGTTGCATACTGTGTTTCCATGAGTAGCAAATCCAAAGTTGTTTCCAACTACCTACAAAATACGATTTTAAGCACATTATTAATCCTGAAATCATTGTAACAAATAATGTTAATGATCACTTCATCCTAACAACTTATAGACCTGATGAAAAGCCTTCATGCGAGAAGTTTAATCTTACCTGGTACCATCTTCCTACATATTTGTCTCTGTCAAGTTCTTTCACAGTTTTCAGCCAAGTTTTGGGGTTGAAGATAGGGTTGTCCTGAGCAAGGCTGAGGCCTACAAGGCAGGCAAATACAAAGATGACTGCAGAGTTCATGGTGATGTTTGAATAATAGCTGCTGCAGTTATTACTGATCTTGTCATAGCCCCAGCTTGTATATATATGCTGTCAATGTATGCTTATCTAAATGTACATAGACCTCTTGATTACGCTCCATGGGACACAGCATGCATACCTTATCTGGGATGCCACACCTCACTTGAATTATGAAACAGGTCCTGACCTAATAGGGAGGGGATGTAGTCCACAGCTGCGATTTCCTTTTAGTTGCGCCACTGAATCAGTTTGATGACGCTTTATATTATGGACATGTAGCACAAAACTCTCACAAGCTCAGCATTTTCTGTTCATCATTTTACAATTCTGACGACCATAATATATCCATTAACAGAACCAAAACATTTCACTCATGTCCATCAGAATGTTTAAACCTCTGATGGGGCGTTGTATGGAGTGAATATTTATCACCCGCAATGCTAAGTCTATGGGAATTGTTTATTTCAGGTCAACACATCGGTACAAGTGCGCGATTAATTTATGTTAATTTGTTCCCTGAAACGGGACATTTAATTCCACAATAATTCTCTCTTCATTTTCTGAAATTCATGTTCATATTTTGCCACAACATTTTTGTATTAAAAATATATTTGCAGGCTTTACCAAACATACAGTTAAGTCGATTACCCATGATAATAATGACATTCTTTATTGACATCGCAATTATTTTGTATATAGGAGATTACATCTGTTGAACATGAAGTCTTCCATGTGCATTACATTATATAGCTGAACTTCAGACACTATGTAAAATTCTGATTATATTAAACTTCTATAATGCTTCTGTTGTATAACGAAACCATTGATTAACTTTAATTAATAGGAGGTTGTGGTTTAAATGATATAATAGATGGAATTGCCTGTATTGTTCACAGTTCGATATTAATTAAGCAATAGGTGCAATCTAGGGCATCGTTTTGGCATCGTCCCTGTTGAAAATGTTTTTTCATATTTTGACTCTGTTCTTGTAAAACATGTATATCAATGAATGAGTTATATAATTGTAAATCATAACCAATTTATCAATGAAATGACGATTTTCTCTTTTAGATTACTTCCCATTTGGGGAAAGTCACATGTGCCCGTTTATTAACAAACCATCAGCAGTCACTTTACATAACAACAATTTTGGAGTATTACAATTAAGTTAAAGTGATGATGCGTTCTGGCTACTTTTTACTTTAGCCGAATATAATATATATATTTCTTTTACAAGCAGTTACATGGCCATGACAAAGCATATATTATATGGATATATCTAATGAAATAATGGAGAGACAAGGAGAAATGAAAGAGAGGGGGAAGTGTGTGTGTGTGGGGGGGGGGGAATAGTATGGTATTTGTGTCTTCTGTTTTCAATTTGGATTATAAATATATAAATATTATACTTGGAACCTTTGGAACATCTTGGTATTCTGAGCACGTTTGTGATCAGGCATAATATTAATATAACCTAATAATTATATGTATGTACTAGAGATATTGCTACGTTTCTAGTATATCCCCATAATGCTTGTATAAGTGTTGTCCATGAAGGTTAAACGTTGTGTAACGAGCTACACGAGGCCTTGCACACCGTTTCCTATATCTGCACACATGAGTGTAGCCTACATTGCGAACACTAGATAAGAAACCCAGTCTGCGTCAAGAAAGCGGTCAACATGTTACGTTATGTAATCAAAGTAAGTCATATGCAATGCATAGTCATATGCAAAGTAAGTCATAGGCAACGCATGAGAACACCCGAGTAGGGTATTGTGTCTTTTTTCTGTTTATCCTGATGATTTGAATGTGATATATGTATATAAATTAAAAAATGGTAAAGAAATCTCCATCTACCATTATTTTCATTATTACTTTGTTCTTTGATGGTGGATTTTGAATCAGGTTTCTTTTAATTGAATAATTGAAGTACAGAATGACTGTATACTGCCTTTTCTTCTTAAATTATTATCATTGACTGAAATTGAAGATCTATAAACCTAATATTCAGGGATTTGCATGCGCATTTTAATAGAGATTTTTCTCAGATAAATCAATACATAGGCTATGTACACCCACATACAATACGTAATGCAAGTAATTAGTTATTCTATCATGCACATTGCCCGAGCGATTATTCCATAACTTCATACAATTAGCATAGTTCCAGCAATGTATAACTTTTGCACAAAAATGATATTTTTCAAGTGCTTTTCCACCCTTGCTCAGAATCTTTTTCATTTTTAGGGTGTTTAGCGCTGCAAATAGCACAAAATTCAAGACTGTGTTTTGAATATATCTATCCATATGCGAGGTTATTCTAAGGAGTATATTTAATTAAGTACTTTACTACAGTGAGTGACCATCAATGAGTATCACTAACTTGTTTTCATGCATAACAAAATATAGAAGTACTCCAATGTTTACCACCATTGGAATCTGCTTGATCTTATCTTTTCAAATATGATGATATCTCAAAATCATAAGGAGAAATAATTTTACAAATTACTACAAATTGTGATATATTTCACTGATCTTTTTTTTACCCTAATTGTTGCTCTATCTAACTATAATTGTGGTCCACCATCTGGATGAGGAAAAGAAAAGAAATCATTGCAGTTCCAGGTTGTTTTCCATGCATATAAGGTTTATATTCATGAACAATTCAGGGGCGTTTACAAGCGCTTCACACACGTACATAGCGAGACAACAATTTCGAATTTGATTCCAAACACCATAAATATAACACGAAAATAAAATTGTGTGCGCAAATCAAAGAAATTATATTCATTAATATAAAAAGAACAATTTCAGGCGACCTCGCATGTACTGAACCGCAGAATTCGTAAAAAAAATGATATTGCAACCTGTGACTCTTTTTCCTGTGATACATCACATATGACTCGGTTAGTGTTTATGTAATGGTCTCAAGACCACGTGTGTACATGTATGCATGCGCTGGTCTAACACCCGTTCATTCTCATTCTTATCACCAACAGATCATCATGGAAGTGGACGACTATATTAACAGAGGGAGGATCCCATTACTGAACCATTACTCCACACCAAGATGAATTCTTTGCTCTGCTCCAGTGTATTATTATTACTCGGCTTCTGCTGCCTGGCTCTGGCACAGGATAGACCCATCTTCACACCCAAGCCATGGCTGAAAACTGTACCTGAGTTGGATGAGTCCAAATATATCGGACGCTGGTTCCAGGTGGGATAGGTTTAATTGTTTATTTGGATTTAATATACAAACATGTACACTTAGCATGTATATATATATATACATGTGGGAGAGGTCGTCTGAAATTGTTTTTATATTATGGATAATATTTTATAATTTCTTTGATCTGCACACACATTTTATGTTATATTTATAGTGTTTCGAATCAAATATGAAATGGCGTTTAAGAATTATTCCGATATTTAGGATGAACAGTCATGATAGTATAGTAGTATTTCCTTAACTTCAACCAAACTAAAATAAGCATTATGTTTTTTAAAATTTAGTTAACTAAATGTGCTTCTTTGTTTATAGATGTACGGTAACAGATTCGGATGGTTCCAATACGCTAATGCTATTTGCAACACAGCTGATTGTAAGTACTTGTAACTTGTTTTTTTTCTTTCTTTTTGTTTTTGCGACGTCGTATTATTTTCCTTCGCCTGTAACTGAAAGAGAAACAATGATTATCGCTTTTATCAGTATTTGCGTAGCATCGACCTATACTAAATTTGTGGAGGGATCAATTCTTAATTTGCTTCATAAATGATAATTCAAATCAATTCTTACTTCCATGTATATATCTTAGTATGGAGTATGGGTGGTATGTTTTTATTACAAACAACTAGGCAAAGGTCATCAATATTTTATCTATCCCGGTGACTTTAAGATAGTTGGAACTTAATGGACTAAAGAATATATAGACAATTGAACATTAGATGGAAGTGCAGTTTGTTATATAAATACAGGCAATAATCCAAGTGACTCAAACCAACGAGTTAGTTAACTGATTTATTATATATATGCCTTTAATACTCTATAAAGGAACATTCAAAGCCATTCGATGGACTTTTCCCGAAAGTAACTCAATGTAAACCAATGTTTGGTGACTAGCAGATCTATATATTATCACAATATTTTGGGTCAGATTTTCAGAAAATGTACAATTGGCAGCTGTATATATTTAGTAAATTCTGCTAAATTAGGCAGGCGCCAATTTGGTCAATACTAGCTAAATTCGAGTATATTCGGCATTGCATCAGTTCTAGCATTTTGGTTGGTTAGGTTGAACTGTATTTTGAACTTTATTTTTGTCTGAACTTTGGGTTATTTGAGTGGATTGGTGAAAGTGAATTGTGCATTTTCTGGTGACCTTACCCATTAATGATACCTCATCTATAATAAATAGTGTGTTTAACCATTCACAGATAAGAGAATCAATGAAACAATCATCTCAGTGAGGAACACAGGTACCAGAGATAATGAGCCTACTGAAATCCTGGGCATGGCCATCAAAACCCCCATACCTGGCCAATACAGGCTTAGACTCGGGTCAGTCGCCTTCGAGGGAACCTGTAAGTAGTCACTTTATTGATTTATTATTCATTCATTGAGTTGAATAAAATTATGTTTTATTTGGCTAGAGTTTACAAATAGGTAGATACACGTGCGCAGTAACCTAGGGATCATGTGGACAGATCGTGCCGAGATATTTGAAGCTATTTGAATGAGCACAAGTTTGCAGAATGTGGTATACTAAGGATTAGAGACGATATTAGTTATAGTTTTAGCGCTGGAACATTGAATGTGATGAACCCTATGTCGCAAAATTGATATTTTTCAAAGTTGATTTCCCACAAAATCCCTTTGTAGAAATGTTTTCATCTTTGGGGTGTTAATAGAGCTGTTATATGCTGTTAGTCCTATAATACATCATTATTATTAATACATCAATGTTGAATTGAATATTATATATTTGCGTTTCAACGTTCATCCTATGGACTGTGTGTAGCTAGTAATTGCCTATCCAGAAATACTGATAACTTTTCTTTCAAAGATAAAATGTACAGAGGTATTTGTTACTAGGTTTGTTAAATGTCACACTGAAATCTGCTTGATTTCAACTTGTTAAATACAAAATAATTATGATCTCGCAAAATTCTTTCTTTGCCACTGTGTATGATGCATCACATATGATATTGGTAACAAGACTATACGTTCCTGAATGATAAACAACCCAATTTGTAATTTTTTAAAAACACAGACTGGGTTATAAAGCTTGGACCTATTGTCAACGGCATGTACGACTATGCAGTAGTGACATCACGCGGTGGACTTACTCTCTACGTCTTGGCACGTGACTTGGACCGCTTCAAGACATACGATCAGGAGATCCTAGATTTCCTCAAAGAACAGAAATTTGACGATATCGCCACTGAACCAATTCTTATTTACCAGTCAAAAGAGTGTAAGAGGGTGCCCTTCGATATAGAGGAACCTTTTGCAAGCCTTTAAAATGTGGCATAATCATCTTAGCAGCTGACCTCAGATTTGAATAAATTCATTATTAAAAAGATCCAGTGACAACTGACATTGTGTAGAAGGGAGTTATATTTTTTATTGCGTTTTTTTATCAACAATATAGGCATAATCAAGAGGTTTTTAAAAAATACTTTTAACATACTGTTCTTATCACAGGAGTAAAACATGTTTTATGAATCACGAGTCTAACATGATTGACACAAGCAAAAGTCAAATAACTCCAAATTCGTCAAGATATATGTTTAAAAAGTGACCACAGTTTTACCATACAATCATAACAAATGTTTAACAATAAGTTATCACAGAACTCCAGTACAATTATCACAGTAATTACTAAAGGCTGGCCTTGTTTATTTTAATCACATTTTAGAGAACATTATTTTTTGTACATATTTCCCACTTAACATTTAGAAAAATGAAGTCTTATTTTCACATATTCTCACGTCTATTGCTATGAGAAAAAAACCTTTCCACTCAGCAAGAGAAATACTTTCAGATTTAATCACTCGCCGCATACAAGTACAGCACCAAATGCACTATATTTACATGACACAATCACCAAAGAAGGTTTAATACTTAGTAATTCAATATACCTGATTCAAGATTCACAGAATTCAAACTAAAACAGAATCCCTCGCTTACACAAAGGAGGAAATTATAGTTGTGGTCGTATGTGTTTTATGATATCCAAGGGCTTGCGTCTGTTTTTTTGCATAAAGAGGTACAAAGTTCTTGTATTTTGTTTGTTATTTCCACTTAGGATACATTGTAGAAATCCATCTCATCATTTTGTCTAATTTTCTTTTTATAATAGAAAAGTCCCGATATGTTTGATTTGGCTAAAAGTCACATGAGGTTGATGGGCGTCGAAAAAAGCATCAGATGAAACTTTCTGAATAATTGTTATAATAGACATCAATCGTCTGGTTTGGACCAGATGGGAATAGAGTGAAAACGCATCTCTTCAACAATATGACAATCAACACAGAAAATGCAACCATTTTGAACTTGCTTCAGCGTTTTTCATGCGCTTGTCCCAAGAGGCAGGTAGGGAATATACATGAAGTAGGCACGCTACATAATTTGCATCCCAAACTTGAAACATTCACGAAATATAGGTCACGCCAAGGATTTCCAGAAAAAAGGACTAGACAGATTAATATAGCTGCAGCTTGCTCTTTACTACTTACAATCCTAACAGAATGGAGATTCCTATCTCCTTTGAGTATTACTAGGCATGATAAAGAAAATTCAGCCACGATGCAAAATGAAAAGGACAGTACTAGATTTAATTGTTCTGGAAAAAAGCTATTTTTTTCGAAACCAAAGAACTTCTATGTACATTGTTTAGACATATATAATATATGCTTCCTTTCCTTAAAGTACCAGTGTTTAATTACGTTCCTTTGAATATGTTGAATTATGTTGGCGCCTGCAACCCTCCAAGTTTCAGAATTGTGTTCCCTGTTTTTAAGTGGCCAAATTTGAAATAGTGTTCTTCTATTTGTGACTAGCATGACATATCCATTTTCCCCTTTGTTCATTCAAAGATCGCTTTCAAAACCTTGTGACCTCCTCCCTTTTCCAAGGGAAAGAAATAAGTAGAAAAGAATAAAATAAAGGCACTATCTTGGTATATACAAAAAAGAGCATTGACATACATCCCTCAGGTAACATGAGGTAATAGTCATATAACAAGGATTAAGAATGATAAAGAGCAAAATTACAAAAGAAGTAAATATAAATCAATTGACAACAAATAGTGAATAGCTATGACACATCTAGAGGGAAAATTATACAATCATTAAAACCTAGGATAATTCTTTATTTTTTTATCCATTTCGCCCAGGTTTTTTCACTAATAATTTCCCCTTTAACCCTTCTTTCTCTTGTTTGATTTGGCATTTGACTTTATTCAGCCAAAGCTGCTTTTGTCTCTTCTCTTGCTCCTCCCTCATTTTCTGCTTTTGGAGGACATGATTCGTGCTGATGGTGTTTAATTCTTGCTGTACTTGGTCATGGGTCCTCAGTTGGAACTGGACATTGGGTCTGAATGGGTTGCTATGCTCACTCACTGCCCCTATCTTGGGCTGGTCTAGGGTCTGCGGTGGAGGACAAGTCCTCTGTTGCCTCTGGGCTTTGATCTTGTTCAGATGAGCCGCCATGTCTTTAGGATACATGAGCATGGGTACCATAGAAGCCTCAGTGGCTGAGCTGGAGAAACCATGGTACTTCTTCTTGCGGGGTGACACAGGAGCCATGCTGGATGCATTGCTTCCAGTTAAAGGCCGTGAAGATGAAGAATACCCTGCACTTTTAGACCTTGGTTGTACAGAGACCATAGCACTAGCCATGCCATGTGTTGGCACAGCTTGAGCTGTATGTGGACGCAGGATCTGACCCTTGGGAATGGATGATCTCAGGTTCTTGGGGTGTATGCTCACAAATCCCTTGTCGGCTGGCTTTATCGGGGTCACATTGAAATCGCGAACGTACACCGCCTTGGTTTGCACAACCGGGCCTGATTCCAAAGGCCGAGAGCGTTTGCTTGCATGAGTGTTGCGAGATATTTTGGACTCGGCCCCAACCGATTGCACATCCCCAGCTGGAGCAACACCATGCTCTATCATGAAATCATCGATGCCCAATTCACCCAGTGGAAGCCTGGTACGAGGGTCTATACGACTTGGTGAGGAGGAAGGACGACCCAGCTTCTTGCACCTCTCTAGCTCTTGCTCTCTCCTATTGTTCTCCATATTCTTAGTAGCTTCCGAAGCTCTCATACCCGCTTGAATTGTATTCACAGTTAGATAAATGAAATCAGGAGGAACTACCTCCCCCTTGGCCCTTATTTGAGACCTGAGCAATGATTTAGTTTCTGACAAGTTCAGTTCTTTGGTCTTGGGGATGTTTGGATGCTGGAAGGCCCAGGATACTCTCCTTTGCCTCTCCCCTTCGTCCTCTTCGATTATGTCACTATCATCATCACCTCTACCGAGTTGGAAACCACCAACAGAGTACATGGTCTGTGTCCCTGATTTTACAGAAGTGGCCCTTGACTTAGCTGTGGTTGGCCTGCTGGCTGGAGGAGGCTTCCCTGTTGACAAACACACTGACTTCACACTTGCCCCTCCTCCGAAGGACTTCATCTTGGAAGCTCGCCCTTCTTCCTCCACCCTAGCCTCCCTTCTCCTCGCTTCAGCTCCATCCATGGACTCATAAGCAGAATCTGCCCTGGTTGAGGTGGCAGTCTGTATAGATTTTGCCCTTTCCATACTCTTCTTACTCAAAGTTCTTGCACTGTGAGCCACTTGCTCTGGCCTCTTGATTGTCCTGTAATAAGTCATCTCAGGTTCTTTACCATCGTGGTAGACGATCTTGGTGTTGGTTGCACCAGCTTTGTTCATTCTCTGTGCTCGGATATAAGGGTATGGTTGTTGTCTAATGGGGGCATCTGAGTACTGGCTGTACTGAACTAGAGAAGGCATCTTATCTGTCTCTAGGGTGTAGTCATATTCTATAGGCTCGAAGTTAAGCACCAGTAAGTTATTAGATGTGTTAAGCGTTACTCTGAAAGAGAGAAAAGCAAATTTGTAAGATTGGAAAATTCAGGAGGATCTTTAAAATTAGGTTTGGACCTCTTCTCCCCATTCCCAGTTAAAAAATCGTTTTATTGTAAATATTTAGTATGTGTGTGGAGGCTTTATGCAAATGGTTTTTTTGCTCTGTTGCTACAGAAACTCACCTATTTCCGATAGCTAGGAGGGATGTTATTGGGTCGGATCTGCTGTTTCCTCTCATGATACGCAGGCAATCGCCAGTTACCATGTTCCATATTCTCAGTTTACCATCTGCACACCCAGTCACCACGCGTAAGTACATGAACTCAAGACAAAGCACTTCCCTGAAAAATGAATAATGGGTTTTAAAATATAATTCATTTACCATAGTTTGGGTAAATTTGATAAGCAAGACATTTAGTTTTGGCATATTCCAGGTTTAATATGGACCAGTTGACTCTTTAAAAAAATGTGCGGGTTCAAAAGAAAGAGTAAATGAGATTTATTTCACTCCAATTGGAAGTAAATTTCCCATAGAAATAACACCACACTAAAGAGGATATACAGGAAAAAGTACTGTAATTCTTTAATAGTTATTATCATTTCATCAATCTTTTCCGATTTACAAGTATCAATATGGAGCCCTTGAACAAAAAATCCTTCTATATAGCAACGGCTTTAATCAAGGCCTAACAGAAATTATATGATTTAAGCGATTGGTATAAACAACAATTACACTTACACATAAGCCTAAAGTTCAGTCCTGAGTAAATTTGATGTTACCACGATTGAGGGGGGAAAGAGGGGGGAGGGGAGGGGGCGAGAAATGTCACTCAACTCCTTTGTAAATAAAAACTCAACTTTCTTCTCTCATAAAACCATAAATTCAAGCCTTGAGGATAAAAACAAAACAACCTCAACAATTCATTTATAAAGGTTTAAGTCATTATTAAAAACTGACATGTTCTCACATTAAAAGAACTTACAATCGTACATTGATATTACATTAAGCATGTTATTAGCCATATTATTAGAGAAGTGTACAACCCATTTCATACATATTATTGCAATACAGAATCCAATCAATCAATCAATTAAAGTTGGAGCTACTGACGATAACCTGTCAAACAAAATATGTTCATAAAGGTTAAGAGAAAGCATATAATTCAGACTAGAACTATAATTCAGATTAGAATAAACAGTAACTATACATAAAGTTGGAGCTACAGACAACCTGTCAAACAAATACCAAAGATTTACCTTCATTGTAAGATCAGTTAACGTTCATAAACAAACAAAATACGCTTACTTGGGATGTCTAAGAGCGGAGAGACAGCGCTGGTGGTCGCCCTGGGAGGACCAGGCGAGGGCATAGCCGTCCTTACTGGCTGTCATGATGTGCCACCGGTCAAACCTGATACCGGTCACCGGTCCATGGTGTCCTGTCAACTTCTGCAGTTTGTAAAATAATATTTTAATAAATTTCAGGATCTTCCCGACCGAAAAATCAAATATTTAAAAATTCAAACGTTCCCTGATGCACGAGGAACAGGCATGAAAAGGAGAGGCACAGTGCTATTGACTTGGTCAAAACAAAATCAATCTAATTAGGCTTATTATGGTTTTCTTGGCCAGGCTGAGCAGATTTTAAAAAATGAGGCTATTTTAATTAGATTTATTTGGATTATTTAAATCTGTATGTCAGATTTAAAAATTCATCCTAGCACATCCGGTACACACATGCACATCCCCCATTGAGCAACTTACGTAATATTGAGCAATCAAGACTTATCATTATCATAATACTAAGCTAGCATTCATCTAAATCAAATCCTTTTCAATGAAAGTATTACATCATTACATAGATAACAAGTTACAAAAATCTCCTAAAATCCAATGCTACGATTAACAAAAAAAAACTTGCACGAAATATGGTCTATACAGCTAGCGAATTGTGCTATAACCATGTACAGTTAATTTCCCGATTGTCCGTATGAGCGTCCAAGCGTAACAGATGACTATGTATACATTGATAATGATGATTTATCATTATAAAACACAGGATTTTTACTTTTTGGAAAAAAGCAACATAATGTGTGTAATGAAGCTAACTTTAGTTTTTTTTTTATCTAAGGACACACTTGTTTTTATTTTGAGGCAAATTATTCTGGGGGAAAATGTGATGTATGTCGATTATCGAGTATATATATAAGAAGGGCATTTGCCGTATGTATAATTATATAGTAATAATCGATCTAGTTATCATTGTAGTAAGGAAGGAAATTTAAATTGTATACTTTTTCTAATTTTTGTGATGAAATGTATCACAAACAATCTGAAATTCTCGGGAATAAAAACTTAAAAAAAACCGAAACCCCACATATAATTGAATAACACGAAAGCATCATCAAAACTGAAAAGACTGATACAACTAAAGTGATACGACTAGGATAACTTGATCACTATTATTCACACAAACAAACTACCTTGATGAGAGACCCATTCTTCATGTCCCACACTTTCACTTTTCCTCCCTCACATCCACTGATACACAAGGCCTCAGACATGGTCACTGCTACCACTGCAAAACGGTGCTTGAACGTGTACAGGCATTTACCGGTGGCCAATTCCCAAACTGGAACAAAAAAACAAATAAATCAGGGATACACACATCTGGTAAATACTATCAAAACTAATATGAACTATTGCTTGATATATGAAAGCATAGAAAAGCTGTCAAAAAAGTTGTCAAGATTGGGGTGAAAATATTGAAATTTAATAAAATTTTGTATAATGCCCCTCTACTGAGTATCCATGTGCTCAAGAACAGTCACTTGGGCCTCAACCCGTATCAAAGGCTTTAAGAAACACGATCTGTAAAAGGCCTAAAGGGGAAGGTGGTGGGTTCTTGTTAATTATATAATATAATATAATATAAAATATTAGTGTTTGTCTTTTTTAATATCATGTCAGACATTCATTTAATTTCGCTGACAACAGAAATGGAAATCTCAGATTGATTTCCTTGAAATCATGTCAGATATACATTTAATTTGGCTAACAAGATTACTGGAAGCCTCGCGGAGTTAGAGCACTCCCCCGTCAGTGTACAATATCTGCCCTAGTGTTATTGCTCCTTACCTTTGCACAGTTTGTCCTTTGCCCCAGACACAAATTTGTCTCCACTGATCTCCAGACAAGTGATGGTGTCTCTGTGACCTCGGAAGATCTTCTGGCACTTGCCCGTCTCCAGACTCCAGCACCTATAACAGGTAAACATTGATATAGGATTATTGACCGACATTGGGGAAAAGTAGAGGGCTCTGGTTGTTGATGATGCCCGAGATGAATCTAACTTGTTTAGTCTATTTTGGGACAATTTCAAACGTTTCTAACCAGTAAACAATGTGTATTGACGAAGGGCAATTATAATTCTCTCAGGGGACGATTTCAAACTTCTCTAACCTATGAACAATGTGTATTGACGAGAAAAATGTCCTCTCATGGCAATTATAGTTCTCTCAGGGCATTATAGCCTATTTTGGGACGATTTCAATGATCTATATTGCCTGGCTTCAGCGGGCAATTATAGCACAAAATCGCTCCAAAGACAGCCCTATAACGCCTGGCTTCAGGGGGAACTATAGCCCCCAAATCGCCCCAAACATGGACTAAAATCGTTTAAATGAAGGAAAATTAATCTATGCCTACCTTATACTTGTGTCGTAGCTACCACTGAGTACAAAGCCGTATTTCTCGTTGATGGCCACACAACGTACAGACCCAGCATGTCCAGAGATGACAGGACCTGTCTCTTTACCTGTTTCACTACTGATGAAACGAACCCTCCTGTCCTGGGATCCTAGCGCTATTAGTTTACCTCCATCGGTATGAATAACCCTACTACTATCAGCTCTGGAATAAATTAATATGAATAATGTTATTAATGTCTTGAGAAATATTCATTATTTTTCCATAGCCTAAATGAAATGGTTCCAGGGGTTCTCCTAGACCTATTTAAAATGACAGGTCGAGATCACCTAAATATGAATTAAGTACTTAAGACAGAATATTATGTTAAAAGTAATCATTTTAAATATTTTTTTAGAAAGTGGAATCCTGGGCTGTGTGAATTATGACGATTAGAATAACTGCTATCCGGTTTCCCATGACGCCATGCATTACTGTTTATCTCCCAAGTATATTTCCAAAAAAGAAATCACACAGGAATAGAATACCAACACAGACTACATATATATTGCTTCAATTTATCATGCAAGATAAATGACACCCTTTGTACAGTATTACAAAAACATCTCCCTTTTTTGGAATTCTTTCATAAAATTTTCAAAAAGGAATAAAGATGAATTATTGATCACAATTTGTTCGCCCTTGTTGACTTAAATGTTGAAAAGTAGAAGGTAAAATCTTATAATTTTCATTTAAAATTAATTTAAAAAAAGGAAACTCTATCTACCACACGTATAGGCTTATGACCCGCCTAGATCTAAAAAGCTGAAAGACCATGCAGTATAACAACAATACATATCCATGTAAAAATGCCATATAAAAACACATGCAACTTATACTATAAACACACCAATTATCCATAATACTTTTTTTTGCTTCTCTCGAAATACTTACAGATGAGTATTACTATTCTCCCTAGAATAAATCAATGGAATAATCAAACAAAGACGGATGAGGCAGTGTACAAATGGGCAATATGGTTAATACGAGCTGAATGGAATCAATAAAGTGTTACAATGGTTTTGAAGATTTTTTTTTTATCATCGAACGATATTTTTTAGATTTCTTAACTTTTTTTTTGCAAATGGGATTCAATTAAGGGGGAATTTCTCCAACAGTGGAGGTTTTCAAGGCCCCTTGACTTGGAAGTCGTTGGTTGTTTTTGTACTGTTTCTCACAAAAAATATTAGCTAATGGAATGGAATATCTAATGTCTCTAGTTGGTGGGTGTGGACCTGTATGGTGGGCGCATTCATTAGTAAACTTGTGGGGATGCACATAAACAGTCTCCATGTGGAGAGGATTTAAGCAAATAAAATTATCTTTAGCATGCACTGTGATAACGAAGACGATACTTTGTAATAATAGAATAATGCTTCCTATTCAAATTGTTTGAATCCCACCCATTTTTTTGGTAAAAGGTGTAACTTTTAAGGGAGTATTGCACAATAGGCTTCTTTTTTATTTCTTTTTTTACACCATTCGATTGATTCCCCGAGTAGTTATTGATATCATTACCAAAATGGATTTCAGATGCAGTGATTTGCATAGAAATTCCTCCAAAAAGTATGTTTGTTTAATAAACCAACTAATAATGTCCTGGCCAAAGAATATAATTGGCATCATATCATGCCAAGTAATGAGACATACCCGTCTATGAGCACCATAACGTTGTAAGCCCCGCAGTACACGTTCCTCTCCTCCATGATAATGTTCCTGGTTGAGAAACCACTGTACGCCGTGGTGAAGTCAACCTCACTTTTAAACGTCGTCTCAATAACGTCATGACCGGTGCGAATGGCACAGTAGCTATCCTGCTCCAGATTGGGCACCGCCACGTCAATGTCCTTGGCATAAACTGGATTGCATCCCTGTGCCCCTGAACCCTGTTGGGGAATACAACGAAAAAGAAATCTCAGATTCTATGTGAATGAATTTTGGTTGAAGATTTACTAAAAAGAAAACCAATACAGTAACTCAAGTTTTTTTAAAGGACTTAACGCAATGAAAGTTTTGGGAAAGGATAACTACCATATATTCTTTTTGATTCACAAGTTTGAATAAGTTCCGAAGTTATTGACATGGTCACCTTTGAAGTTTATCAAGTAAAAACCTAATGTGTTTAACACAATATGATATCATACAATAAAGCTTTTGGGAAAGGATGGCTAATATTTGTTCCTGATTCTGACACATGTTTCATCAATCTCCAACAATTATTTCTAAGTTGACTAAATGAATTAGAGCCCTACTCTTTATGCCCCTTGGATGTTGTATTTAATATATATGACCCTTCACCTCTGACATCAGGCAAATATATAACACAAACTCTTCGAGGCTCTAGTCACTCGGGGTCTATTTCCTTTTAGTCACTGCTCTGAACGGTCTTTGGGCGATAACCAATATAGGCAGATACTAAAAGGATTAACAATCCCCATTTCGGGTCTGCTGTGGCACCATTTCTGAATAATACCTCAGCTTTGCCTTTGGATTATGCACCAAATAGTGCAACAGCAGCCCCTCAATGTCAGCCATTAATCCTTTAACTCAGAGGTGAATGAGCTGCTCACTGACCTGCATGAGCATAACGTCCTCCCAGAGCTGGTGCTTCTCAAACGACTCCTTGTGCACCTCCTCCACCAGCACCCGCCAGTTCTTGGACACACACACACAGTTATGCAGGGACACCTTGTCCAGCATGCCCAGGATGTTCTTGGCCAGGTGCACCGGCAACCAGCGGATGTAGTCTTTGTACCGTGACACCCCTGCATGGCCTTTGGACGAGGTGGGGATGACCAGCAGAGTGGGATCCTCGGAGATGCCAGAGGAATCCCCATCCCCAAATCCCTCATCCCCACTGTCGTCATGGATTATCTCGTTCTTGTCATCCAGGGTGGATTTGGTCTCTGGGAGGAATGGATCCTGGGACTCTGTGGTGTATTGAGATTGGGCATCTGGCTGGAAGGGATCTGACTCAATCCTGGAGTAGCATCGACTTGTGGTGCGAAGAAGGGTGAGCTCCGGGTGCTGACTTGTGTCATGGGTGAAGTGTGTGGATGCCAGGGATGATGCCTCATAGTCATCTGGCAATAGAGAAAGGATCTTATTAATTATCACTATCATTCCCCATTTATTGGACCCATTCTCACGAAAATAGTGCAACCCCCCTTTTTTCGATTTATTGGTCAATATCTTTGTTGATATTGATTTTAAATATATAGAAATTGATTAGCTACAGCCGTCTTGGCATAAGCATTATTAAAATATATACTTTTGTGTATCTGTGATATATATTTCTTTAATTAAATCAAGGGGAAAAAACCCATTAATCACTAGCAAACTCATAGTTATGTTGGAAAAAAATATCGTTGAATCAATATGCATGAATAAAATTTGTGCCATAGAATGGAGGATAAAAACCGAATAAAATGATGTATTAAGGTTGAATATATCGGCAGAATTTATGCTCCTAAGTCAATAAATGTGAAAATGGCTAAATTGAGGTGTAAAAACGTCGCCACACAATTAAGTTAGTTTCTCTAAGAAGTCTGATTTCATAAGCATAGCAGACACATGTACACACATATAATACCACCATTCGAAGATTCTCAGACCTTAGGTGACTCTAAACCTAATAATCGGTGGAACGTTTTTTCCACAATATAGGGACGTTTTTACATAAAAACATGAGCTAAATATTGGCCAAATTAAATAATTTTCCACTTATTTACCATTATATGATCTTAAACTTTGTGGAAAATGACCTCCAGTAACTGTCAAGATTTCAATAAGTGAGTTATTTAGACTTTAGATTGAGCGACGTTTTTACAATTTTCACTCAATATATGACTTGGGAACGTAAAAACTTCGCCCCTCTTTGAATCCTTGTAGTCAAGAAATAATTTGATTTCTATGTTTATATCCTGCTCCGTTTTAAGGAACAGGTCCTTTGGTAGCTTCCTATATTAAAATAAAAAATAAGAGAAGAGGTATGGACATCACAGGATGCAACACATTCTTGTCACCATTCTTTGACAAGAATGCAACGATATATCAAGGATATATTTAATACATTGTCCTGAAATTTGGTACAGATATTGCTATGATCATTAGCGCAAGGCACTCCAAAAATGAGAATATTCCAACAAAGAGATTTGATGATTTAATCACTTTGAGTAACATCACTTTTGTGATTTGTGACTCATTGTCCTGTGACACATCATATATGACTCTACTGCATGAAAACGTCACCATCCTTGAGTGGATATTGTCATGAATGACAAATTTTCAATAAATAATACTAAAATGGTCTAAAATGGTGTCAGTCATGTATTAAAAATATTAAAAATAACAATCAAGCTTTATATAATTGATTAAATTTGACATAGATTGAAGACAAATTTGAAGTCTTAAATGTGGATGATTACCACAAATCTGGGTAACTTATCATACTCAGGGGTAAAAGCTGACATTTGATTATATTATAACAGAAAAGTAGAACAATTTGAGAATAATAAATAAAAATACAATAGGACGTTTCATCTGAATAATATGGGAATCCAGTTGCTGACTTTTTAGTTTGTCACCGATTTGAAAAGTGTTTACACAGGTAAGAAAAACTATTCTTGGCTATTACATAAAAAACCCATTTAGTTAGAGAATGGTGATAGAAATAATTGATGATTAATAAAAAATTAAATAAGAGAAATGTTCATTACTAAGAAATACAGGGGTGTGCGACGTTTTTTCACCAACTTTTCTATACCAATCTTTGATTACCTCCTGTACAAAAAAATAATGGTCTAATTTAATGGCAAACTAGATATATTACCACTAATATGTTACCTTGAAACCTACCAACTTTCAGATCGATCAAGCAAAATATAATTTTGACTCTTTTAGGATGGGCTGCACCATTTTCGTGAGAATGGGTCATTTATTTATCTTAGCCTGAAGATAAATTCATGGAAGGTAATGACATTCTTTGTACAATATCCCCAATTCTTCCTCTTCCTTCCATGACCTGATATTTTTCATTTAGTATTTTTTATAGAAATGTTCTCATTGTTTAATAACATACTAAATACTGATTGTGTTTTTTATTTAGACAAAATCTTTAAAACTATATATATCAAAAGATGTTTTCTAGTTTATAAAACTAGGTCATACTTTCAATAATAAAGTTAAATCAAGCCAGATATCTTACTGTGAAACTGAAAGAATGCGATACAGGAATTACAGCAATTATACTTTCTAAAATCATAAACAATTACTTTATATTTTTTAATCACAAAAGTTGTATTACTACGATGCAATCTTAATCTGCCTTGAATGGTAGAGAATGTTTCAGAAAGTTGAATAAATTATAAGGCAAAATATGTTTCTTTCACCTTAAATGACTTGAAAACTAGTCAGTAAAATTGACAAACTCTATTGCTAATATATAAAGTCATTAATGCAAACAGGTACATTGTGTTTATATGTTCACAGTGCAATCTGTGAAACCGCATCTCATGCTATGACTCATATTACTCTACTCTAAAATAAACCAGAACCAAAAAAACGACTTCCTACCTGGATACCAAACCACCAGAACATCATTTGAAAATCAATCAGGTTTTTGCTATCGGAAAAAGTATTTTATTTCAGTTTTACGGCAGATTAGTTCGTGACAAGTATGCATTACTGCTGCAATGGATTATTCAAGCTCACTGGTGATCGAGCAAGGTTCCTAACGTGTTTATTTCAAACTTAATTTCGTCTGCTGGTTTTTGCGAGTAGTGTAATCGGACCGGCTTGCCACTATATTGTGTGTGTGTATGTGAACATTCGAGGATTAAACTCTGATCCAAAATAATGCCGCCAATCAAAGGCATTATCAGTACTTTGAATCTAATTTACTTATAGCACAACAGGGAATTTTAAATCTTGCATTAATTTCCACCCATGTCAAGCTGAATGGGAAAATTTCCCCACTATTTGATATTAATCCATTTATATACGTCTTGGTGGGGGGGGGGGGGGGGGGGGGCTAAGCAGATCGTGTGAAGATGGAATTTCCAGAGTTATCTCTTTAGATATATATTATTATAAATTCCAACTTAAAGAGTTTTGTTAAATGTGTTACCTTGGTAAGTAATCATTTTGCATTTTGGACTTTAATTACAGGTAATTTATAAATAAAGATAATACAGATCTATAGACTTCTAATGAGGGGTGGAGGGCTTCAATTAATAGTAATGACGTCCGAAGGTCATAACTTAGGCTGTACGATTCAAAATTAATTAAAATTAATTTGCAGAAAATAATATGCACATCGCCCAATGGGGAAAATGCCTTATTACATATAAGGGAAAAAGAGCTTTATTACTTATAGGACTGAACATAAAAAAACAGTTGAGTAGTTAGGAGATCCTCACAGAATTAGTTCTTTTCCTAACTACTCACTGCTTACCCACTCGAGTTGAGCTGGCTTCGAGCTTGTGCCTATTGACTAGCGGCGCCACAAGCCATTCCTATTGAGACGTACAGGTGCCCGTGTAAACATAACACCACCTTTGTGCCACGGCCTACCAAGTTACCCAGAGGAACCTAAATTTGCTGAGGAGAGAGACCCATGTTGATTGAAAACATGGCTCAATGTTTGTCAAATGTGAGGAGGGAGAGAGAGTGAGCGATTCATTTCGGTCCCTCATAAGTGACGCTTTATATGCATTATGAACACTTTGATTATATGTATTCGATCGTGGGGTAATGTAAATATGAAAATGTGCATTATTGAGGGCTACATGTGTATATATGCCATGTATACATGCATGCGGATGTTCGATACTCTGATGAATACATTAGAGGGCCAATGTTTGCATCGATCGACGGAAAGTGTCTGCGTTATTAGACTAGTGTAATTATAACAGGAAAATATTGTGGCCTCAAAGTGTCCCTTGTTGCTACGATTGCGTTTGGTGAATGGAAATTTGCGTAAAAGGGCTCTGGTACTTAAATTATAACTCCTTGGTTTATATAAACATGAAGTTATACTGTCTAATAGGAGAGAGACCAATGCTCTAATATATGCGTGAATGAGTATGATATTCTTCTGAGATTAAACTTTAATGTACGCACATTCGATGGCTATCAAAACATAGCCAATGGCACTGAATATTTAACTTATTGAGGAGCTACTATAGTTGGCATTTCTCAGATTCAATATATAATATAAAAAAATGGAAAAATGGATTTGAACAGAGCCCTTTGCAAAACAGATTCTAATGCATAATATCATAGCAACCCGATCAATGGTACCTAATAACTTCGGCTTAGACGAAAGGCCCTGCTTGAGGTGAAAAGAAAATGTGAAAATTCTAAGCTGTGGTAATTAGCATAATACTGATGTAGCAGCTTAGAAACTAGCCATCTATAAAGGTGTACATTTACATACATAGAGGCGTTTGTAGCTGGACATGTGTTACATAGAGAGAGAGCCCAGTATTAAGCGGCTTGGGCATTGCTTCCATTACATGAGCATTGATTGGCACTGCCAGTTTGTTGGTATTAGCTGGCGAATCCCCCAGTCTAAGGCCACTAATGTGCTCCCAACTAACCTGATCCGACTCTCTAGGTCCAGGGAAAAGTTCTAACTTCTAAGCTGAGGCGTGCTTTGTTAGGTATTTAGGTCATAACATATATATGAGTTTTAATCAGTGTTTGTAATATTCTGGAGTGATTCATTCATTTCTTCGGAGAGGAGTGTGTGTGTATGGGGGGGGGGGGGGCGGGATAAGTAAGAGGGGGTTGTCCTTAAATACATGATTGCTTATTACTAAGTACTATTGCTTAGTATTTCGTTTATATCTTTAAAGGTATAAATGTTTTTATTTGGTGCTATTGTGATATTCTGAGCTGTCCTCCAAGTTGCATAATAGGTATCCCTATAAGCTGATTATATCGTATTGTAATGTATTCTTATCACTAATGATCCCATTGGATTTAGTAGTAAAATTAAGACTCTAGAGCACCACATATCCAGGTAGACTAGTCCTTATGTTTTAAATGTTATCTCATGCAACACCCGAAAAATAAGGATAAGTGGTGCAACAGGCTCCTGTAGGGTTGTATATATTATTAGTGATAATAATGTTTATATTCAGCACACCTTTTTTCCTTTACGAGCATATGGTATATGTTCTCCGAAAGGTGCCATATTTTTTCTTGGAAGACCTTCACTACATTAACTGTTTAAATTCCTTGTTGTTTTCATTTGAATATATATATATATTTAATATGAGTGAATGCAGGTAATTGCTATTTTTCAGTAACAATTTACACAAACAGGTAGCAATATAAAAGTATGGGTTGGTGCTGAAACAACTCCCATATAGTTCCCCCTCAAACGGCCTTTAAATCTCTTA
Organism: Sthenelais limicola; assembly: GCA_942159475.1. NCBI lineage: Eukaryota > Metazoa > Annelida > Polychaeta > Phyllodocida > Sigalionidae > Sthenelais > Sthenelais limicola. Next base: position 135,984,500 of record OW804095.1, on the reverse strand, counting down.
TTAATATTGTGCTCTAGGGAATCCAATATTATTCATTTGAAGCAATGCTTGTTCAGATCGCTAGATGTATATAGATCTCCTAAATTTAGATCTTAACATAAAGCTGATGACGCGACCCTTGTTATGGACACATGCCCATATGTGTATAATGTCACTGACAGAGATCAATGTTACACGCCACAGTTAGCAATTCTTCTTTAAGGTCTGTAATGATGAATACTTCGGTGCCTAAGGGAATAAGTATGTTTAACACCTTAGCCAACGGAGATTATTTACCTTGCAATCACTCGAGTTAACAAGCTGATTTCCCATGGCTCAAAAAATCCTACTATAATTACATTCATCTAGCTATCTGATAGCTTCTCGACTATGCTTGAATTTTGCCCAGCCATTCCAGGAACAAATTAAATATTTTAATATCCACCGTTGTGCCTACAATCTACACACATCCTATCAACATGCATGTGTCTGATTGTCAGCTTATCCAGATAACACAGAAACTGACAAAGGAAATTTAATCATTGCTCGTATTATCATTTTTTCCTAAATGAACCAAGCAAATGTAAATATTGAATATTCAACTTTCAACCGTTCAATATATATCTTCATATCGAATATCCTTGATTGAATTTCGTCTGGATATTTGTCCAATATCCTTCAACCAAGATCAATATACGATTAATTGAATGGGGAATATGTAAAACTGTTATTGGTAGGGGTACCAAACATTTCCATCGTTAGGTAGTAGAGCACTGAGACTGTTTAGAGTGGCCCTCGAGTCCCCTCTACTCGGATAAGTGGACTCTCTCAACCCATCGGCTTAATCTGCAATCACTGAGGCCAGCAAGTTACAATATAAGTCATAATTCTATCATACCATTTAAGTGTAATATTCTACTGGTAAATCATACCATTCTATCCGTGACATATATGAATATATAGGTACATGTGTATAGGGGGGATTATTGTTGTTCATTTATTACAACTCGTGCCATATAAATTCATGCGAATATGCCACTGGGACCTAAAACAATAATATACCTGTTACCATTTAATGAGATCCCTAGCCAATAATATTCCGTATGTTTTGATATTTCTAGTAATCCTGGCAAATCGTTTGCTCAGTTTTGTATTGAATTGAATTCATGATTTTTTTGTATATAAATTTATACTCTGCCTATTAAAAATGGCTCTCAAACATAACCTAAACATGCGGACATAGAAAGTATTCCAATAACAACTTCACCAATCAAGTCCCAATTAATTACTTAGCGCACCTGCCGAGATAGATTTACAACTTAGGTAGTTCATGGTGCCTATAATCATTATCAATCTAAGCGCAATATGACTGAAACATATACTTAGCAAACAGCAATTTAGAAATCAATACCATTGCTAACATACCAGTCAGTGTAATATCGCTCGTTCTCTAGCACGCCATTTAGCACTCTCTTGCAATATCCACTACCCCATTATAATGTTTACTATCACCTTTTATCATGATGACTTTATCTCGAGAGTAATGACAATGTATTTGATTCCCTTCGCTTTCAGTTGATTTAATAATCATAATGTCAACTGGAAGGTGTTAAGGAATATTTATTTTGTTTTCCAAGCGAATATTCTAGAGTGAAGTACCATGACTACAGAGAAGTATTATGGTAGGCTTGTTTCTGTTCAACCTTAGTAATTCTAGAGTGGACTCTTGATAATAAAGCCCCTGTGAATTACATCAAAGTTGGGAAGTTCTGTTGTATTATCTAGCCGGATAACCAGGAGATAAGCTGGCGTGTTGTTACAAACTCTACAATAACACTGTAAGGATTTAAGCTCTTTACCTCAAACACGGCATGGTCTCTTGGATATTATATATTATTTGAGGCACTGCTGCGTCATCATCGGAAGTTCTGAACACGTATAACTCACTGTTAAAGCGTTAAAACTGCAATCTTAGCTATGTAGACCAAAAATATTGTTTTTCTAAATTCTTTTATTAATTTAAGATTGTGATATTGAAAATGGAGGGGGAAATTCAGGTATTTCTCTATTCACATATTTAGGGAGTTCTCTCAATTGCCATTATTTTCATTGTTATATTTTTGGAAGTTTTTTTTTATTTATTTGAGGCCAATATTTATTTAACAATTATAATAATATGCACTATCCTTCAAGGATGTTTTCAGTCGTCGCCATATATATTTTCCTAGTCAGGATTGGCCAACATTTCCAGTCTGTTCTCGATTTGGGAGGGGAAAAAATACCTTTTGTTTAAAATTATCTGAAAAGGCAATGATTTACTCGACTCTCAACTACCAGAGGAAAATATTCTTCTAATAACGGCGATTTGACCTCTAAATATGTTATAGTGACTTAGTGCATCATAAGCAGAAATTGTGGCTCTTGGCAAAACAAAAGGTTAAAATTCGATTCTGAAATTTTGTTTCCGACTCTTTTTGACTTGTATAAAAAAGGTAGTTTTTACAAAGTGTATACGTCATGTACATGTTGAAAAGAAAATCTAGAAAGGTCATAAAATATAACGCAATATTTATTTACTATTTGTTCTGTCGACTGTGAACATGTGATATAATTTATAAGTATATGTGTAATCCACAATCACATTGGGTAAAACTTAAAATTCCCTGTGCCTTCATTATTCCTGAAGTTAAATCCAGAAGACTATAGCACCGTGGAAGTTATTAACATATATGTGATAACTGATATTCATATAATCAATAACCAGCGGCTAAAGATAGACAGAAATGATTTTTTCCTCTTGTTGTCAATGTTGTACCAAAGTTCTAGCCATATAGTTCAAGCGTAAACTTTTACATTCATACAATGAATAAATGAACAAATCTACCCATGGGATTTATTCTATTCAGATGCAATTTAAGCATTTATATTAGCGTCGAATGCTTGACTGGACTAGGCACTGTGAGTGTTTTTAAATGGATTCCAGGTTTCTAATGGCTCTTTCTCCTTATTTATCGACAATTGGCTCGCTAGGAACAAGAATGAAGCAAAGGTGTACTTATGAATACCACCAGTACTTTCAGCATAAAAGCTTTATTCCATGTGCTAAGTAGCCAGGCTACAACCATGCAACATGTTCTTTCAATCCAATGTTGTATTCTTATAATTATTATATTATGTTGAAACATGAAAAATAAATTCTATTACCAGGTTATGGTAATATAAGAAGAATACCGACATGTACACACAATGGTATTAAGAGTTGATATCCAATAAAAGTAAATTACTTCGTATAATTTCAAATTGTTCAATGAATTGTTTCAAACATGCACATGTAAATTATAAAGCTACAATCTATATTTAAAAAACTGTACTCTAACTGGCCCCAACTGTTTTGTATGCATGCATATGCAATAAAGAAAAACATGGACAGTATACATGGGATTTCCCTATGTAACTTAACTAATCCCCGATGCATATATAGGCGAGACGCTTTAATTAAAAGTGGCCAAAGGTACATTAAGTTTTATGTGTCCGTGTTTATTAAACTTTCCCTGTGTGGGTCGTGGACTTTACTCTGTATGTACATCTATGCATGTACACATTAAAACCAACATTTGCTTGCTATTCTCCCACTAGTTCCTGCCTTACGCCTTACCGATTAATCCCCCACTTGAGCAAGGTTTGGTTGCAAGGACGCCTTGCAATCACCATATACATGTATGTAGTCTTTCCCTACATGGGCCACCACGTACACTATACACATAACAATAAATAACCTCCATTTTAGTCTTAACTACTGCCTCCTTCCCTTCAGACCAATGCCTTAATTTGGCGTTTAATATAGCTAGAAAACAGCCTCGCTGCTGCTGTTTTTCTTTTTGTGCTCGTTTTAATATGATTTCTAGTCCATGTGGTCAACGCTAGGAATGGGAAGATTAAGAGATCATTGGATTGGGACTGAAAAACTTCAAGGGCAGGGGGGAATTTTAAGTGCTAAAGTCTGTGTGATTACGAGCCGAATGGCATAACTGTAACTTGTTGATTGTGTGCAATGAAGTAAAAGCTTTCTCTAATCACAAACATGGATTTTGTCCTCATACATACATTTCAAGTGATGATAAAAAATAAACGGTCTACGAAGAAAGACCATATAAGAAATAAGAAATAATTTGCAGACCAAATTAAGACTGAGAAGACTTTAGTACAACTCCCTGTTGATGATATTCAAAGAAATAGTAATAGCTACTTTCTATTCCTGAGTTGAACTTGTATTACCTTGGGTCGGTCGATAACATATTTTGTTAAGAACCGATCGCCTATTATATGTGCGATTGATTTTGAAGTAAAATGTAAATAGTCATTAGTGAGAGACGATTGCCTTGCCACAGGGCTTGTATTTGTTTCATATTCTACACATGTATTAGCCACGGCCAGCTACATTGTTTGTCACCCATTCAAGCATGTTGGGTCTCATGAAACGGATTTTTCTCCATTGTAAACGAAGCTATTGCAATGCAGTGTTATCCCAAACATTTCCCTGTGTTTGTGTGTGAGATACTTCACCAAGGTATGCACAGAGTTTATGATTCTGAGGAATACAAACTTCACTAATAAAATGATATGGCACTTTCTTCTATATACATAGAGCCTGAAGAAGATTATGAAAATGATCGAATGCACGTAAAATCAGGCGGTAATCGATGCAAATAAAATTCAAAATTTGCAAATGAAGTGGTTGAGCCTCTTACTGCGACGAAAATATATAGCTATATATACCAAGGGTGATTTGCCATTATATACATGAGAGACAAAGGATTATAAATTGAATTGAATTGAAAAATCTTTTATTTTAAATACAGGATCTCTGTGTAAGAAAAAGAATCTCTGCATGATTCAGATTATACCCATGCATTGGCCTTAAATGAAATGATAATAAAATAAAATGCTGCAGGGTAAATTACCACAAAAGACCCCACTTCTTAAAACCCATTCCTTTGTAACTTAGTATAGTACCCGAAGAAGGACCCACTGGCCCGAAACGTGGGACAGGCTCTAAGGAAAAGAATGCAAACACATGAGTTGTTCTTTGGATAATTAAATATCCACCCCTTTAGTGTGTCTACCAGTTGGCAGAATTCCACAAATAGTTATACAAGAAAAATAATGTTCAGCAACTATTGTAACCCCGACGTATTGAGGCTGAACATTACCAAATCATATGGTAATGGACTATGTAAATTCCACAGCCACCATTTTCGTTGATTGTGTCAATACACTTTACCCTTACCTAGAACAGCGGTATCAATATTTTAACAATAACATCTTTAGAAAACTACTTCCTACATCGCTCAATACACATATGCCATCACCAACTCTAATCGTCCACAAATAAAAACCAGTGTGTACATACAACTAATGGTTAAAACAGGGTATTTCTGTCTGGTGACAACACCGAAATATTTAGGTTATATTTGAATTGCATAAGGTTCGGATGACTATGGATATTCTTGAGTCGTTTTGTTTTATTTCCTTTGTGTTAATGGCAGTAACAGCCAGAGGACATTTCTGGTGGTGATTTAATTAGTAGAAAAGGTATGAGAGGATATATGATTTAAACTGAAATAAAGCTCTTGGCGTAATTTTTTATTAGAGGCACCAAAATCTAAACATGACCTATTTATAGAAAGATGGGTAGATGACAAGTATTTCTATTTTATTAGTTCTTAAGACTAATTAATGACTATAGAATATATACTTAAAAATATGTTATAATTAATAGATATTATGATCCCGTCCAGATCATTGCGTGTTGAAAATTGTTTATAATATTGTGTATTTATATTTAATAACTGTCAAAATCCTACTCATATTTTCAAAAACATGATTATTTTAGCAAAAAATTTAAAGTTTTACATGCCCTGTATAACATTTACTTTTCTAAAATTCTTTATTCTACCAAGTGATAAGTTCGATGCCATTGTTATTACTTCTTGAAAAGGTTAAAATAATTAATTCGTGTTCGGTTTCGTTTAGGGCATACGTCAAAATGTAGTCATGTTTTTCCCTGTAGGGATATTAGTAGCCTTTTTTCCCTTAAAAAAAATCCTTCTTAAACCTAAAAATGAACAAAATAAGAAAATCCAATGCAGTGAAAAATGAATGCCAAAAAATACCCACCTATTTGTAAATCATCTATAAATACAATATCGAAAATAATAGTTCAATCATCAAAGCCATATTTACAGTATCATTAGAATTTATGAAATAACGACAGAAAAGCAGCTTCTTTTTTTATACTTAAGCTGTAATAAATCCACGGCAAAGAAAACTATTATAATTCAGGCATACAAACCAAATTTACATGATTTATTGTAAAGTTTCGAATCCAAAGATCCAGAACAAGCATACTCAGTTGTTTATCGGTAATCAAACTTATAAAAATTGAAACCCATACGCGAAAGTTATGTACAGTATTAACAAAGTGTATATTTAATGTCAGATAATAAAATATTCTCACCTTCAGGTACAAAAGCCTTGCGTTCAGCAGCCAGCAAAGTTCTAGCTTGATTCCCAACCAGATACAGAAGATGGGCTTCACATTCTCTCAACATGCTAAGTACGAAATTAGACTTGGTCCAATAATTAGTAGATTGGAACCAATACCAAGATTTAGTAATTTCCCTGTCCAAGACAAAGGTGTTGAGGGCTCTGTCTGCACTCATCGTACATCTATCCGACGCCAAACTAGGATTAGTCCTTGTCCTCGCATAAGTAAAATCCTTTGACAGTAAAGGACTCAGTAAATTTACAAAATATTCCAATAAATCCACACTGTGAAGTCTTCGCACAAGTCCCAGAATGTATCTCCGCCTTGACTGGTCTCCTGCTTTGGAAAACCAGTTTTTTACTAGTGTGAGTTTTGTTAAAATTTGACATGTTTCACATTCCCCACAAATTGTTGTTTCTCCTTGTACACATCGCAACAATGGGGCCCGCCCAATGTTGAATTCGAAGGCCTCCGTAGAGGATGTTGGATGCTTCATCATGGTTAAAATCTCCTTGTGCTTTCTTAAATGAACAAAAAATGGCACTGGCCTTTCAAAATACTAAGTAGGCTACGTCTGATCTGATGAGATCCAGCGACAATAATAGTGATTAGTCATATGGTAGGCCTATATAATTTTTGTTAATATTTTGTTTGCGATTTGCAATTTCCTAAAGTTGTCCTGCTCATAAAATAAATCCACCTCATGTTTACCAGCCGTTCTCCTTCATATCGTATTTACAAGCCTATAATATTGGCTTGTAGGTCCACAGTTTCATAAGATCCTTGAAAATAAAAAATCGTTCACTTTCACCAGCTATTGGCTGCTCAATATTGTTAATTATTGTGATAACATCGAAAAAGAACTATTTTATGAGCCATGGCCAGTTATTCCCTTTCAAGTTCCAGGTAGTACAGGCTTTCCCGTGTAAGTGACGACGGCCTGACCAGACCGTGTTAATTAGTTATCACAAGTTTGTAGTTTGAGCAAACATTCGCCAATCCTTACCACTTCCTCTGCTGCCACCTGTGGAGCACCGACCCGCTACCAGTGGTACACTCCTACCACTCCCGACAACCCTTCAGAAAAGTTGTGCATACGCATCGCAGCCGTCAGTAAACTCCTCCAAAGTCAGACAACTTTTGAAGAAATAGTAGTTTGTTCTTTCCATGCCAAGAGATGTATTTCTTAGTTGTTTCTAAGTTGCTAAAATGTAGGATTGCTCGGGAGCCGCTGTCCCGTCTGGGTTGGCGGCGTCCAACATGGCGGCTTGTTACTATGGTGACGTCACTGGTTGTCACGTGTCAGTGTTTACAAACGTGCGGTTCTAGCTTTAGGGACGGCAGGTTCCCGCCCACTACTTACTCCCCAGAACGGGCACCTGCCATTTTATACCAACGTTAATGGGGATCACTGGCAATACCAGCAACTGTTCCTAAATATGAATACGTGACACACAGCTTATTTCATGGCTATCATTAAATAGAATAGAAATAGAATAGAAAATCTTTTATTTGTCCAATAGTTTTTACGTAAAGAGAGACAAGTCCAACCATATTAGATATTAGCAACAAGGTATAGCAAATGATAGTTCATATGGCAAAGTTCTAGTTTAGTGGAAAATATGCTACAATATAATATCTAGACCCTTAGACCTACTGCTTTAATAGGCCTACCTGTCCATCGTGGAATGTAAAAAGGTTTCTCTGCAACTATTGTAAGCATAATCGAATGAGTATCATGCATTGCAAATCAAACATAATTATTGAATTGGTTATATCAACTTGGATAAGAATGAGCGTATTTTTTTTATATTTATTTTTATATATATATTTTATTATTACTTTTTTTGGGGGGAGGGGTGGTTGTACAATTGAATTGGAGCTATGGGCCTACCAAAATAGTCTTGTTCCCTTCCCTCAATTCCTTCGATCGTCGATAAATTCCTATACTATGTAGAAACGCATAATTATATAGTCAGAGTGTAGGGTAATGTCAGATATGCCTAGGCTAAATATATTCGGCATGAAATTTGGTACGTGTATTACATGCAGCGCTAAACACCCCAAACATGAAATCATTCTGACCAAAGGTTCTTTTGAAAACATTTTTAAAATATCCCTTTTTTTGCAACTTGTGACTCATTTCCCTGTTACACATCACATATAATTGATAAATTTGTTATTACATTGGGATAACGTGATTTCTTACGATTAACGTTACGGTGCTCCTCTCCAATAGTATTGTCAGCACAATAATAAGCAAAGTATTAAACAACATCAACATTACTGTATAATACTATTGCTGGATAAAATTCTTAAACAAAAAACCCCAATAAACTCAAACCGAATACTTATGAAACCTCTCCTGTCCCCTCCGTTTTGGGGTTAAACCCCATCACTTAAGGACTGCATATATATAAAACTTGGTTGCGGACCTCCCTAAATTAGTTTATTTAGACAATAGCATAAAGAGCATAAAGGATTAGCGTATCAAAATTATTGTATTTAGTATTACACTATCATATCTAACACAATTTACAGTCAGCAAAATACAAACTTGTCATTAGCTAGGCAACCATTTCCTACATGTGTCTGCGGCGACCAAATAATAATAATAACATCATGATAGTAGAGAGTTAAAATTAAATAGATCTAAAAAAAGATGGATTGACCCAAAACAAAAAGGACAGGGACTGGGTTATAAGCTGCAGATTTGTTTGTTGGGGGTCCGATGGTTCGGGCTACATTTGCCCTTTATCAATTAAAATTAAATACCATAGTACTACAGTTACCTTATCTATACTATTTAGTTATCAAAATTTGGTGAAACTTGAAACATTCCTCACTGTGGGGATCGAAGGCGTGGATGGTACGTGCACTTGTAAGCATTTGTGTACACACATACATAGCTACAGCTATCATTACATGAATTATGTTTTCCGGAGTGTCAATCGGTTCCGTTGGCATCATACATGCACCCGTACTATTATATAATGTGCACAATCGCCCTTACATTCAGTCCCTCACTCAGCCATGGCGTTAATCTGCACTGTGCTAATTTTGTGGAATTTATCAAGGAGAGGTTTCTAGAAATGAAAGAAACACAAGACCGATGATCATTATGGTTGTGGTGAACAGTCTGAGCTTTACTCTCTTTATGTAGCACCTTTTTAAAAAATGAATGCAATCAACAACAACAAAAAATAAAAACAAATGAATGCAATCGTATCTAGGGTATTTTGAAAATATTGTCTATCAGAGCAGACGGAAGAGGAGAATAGTTGTGTTCTATCTAATCTACAGTGTAATGAAATGATGTTGGTAGCTCGCCTCAGTAATGTAAACATAATGGGATATGATGAAGCCGAGTGGGGCGAGTTTACAACTGATTTGATTAAAACTTATTAAAAGTACTCCCCGAAGTACTCCCCAGAACAGGGCCTGCTAGTCTAGTGGCGCCCACTACCATGGCATGGTGGAGTACAAGATTACAGACAAAATAATACATGATAACAATTATTAACGTCCTACTCAAAAACCCAAACTCATTAATAGATCAACTATAAACCAAGTTATCAGTAATCAAACTACTTCATTATATTCGATAATAACCAATACCTACTAACTAACATTATCAAAATTCATGCTCACCATGGGGAAGCTTTGGAGAGAGCTAGATACGGAGATATTTTTTATATCGTATTTGGAACTGGAGGGAGTTTATAGACAATATATTAGTACGTTTATTGTTCGGTAGAAAAATACCAACAGTTAATTTTGTCTCACATTCTTTTAATTACTCTGATAAGATAAGATAATCTTTTATTTGTCTCATAGCTCACAATTAGGCCTACATACTCAGAAAAATGACAAATAGGTTGACATGTGTTAAAATAAATATCAAATGTCTAACGAATTTAAGAGTTGATCTAGAGTCATTTTTGGCTTATACGATTTTCCTATGATTTTCCCATGGTCAGTCCCTTTAACTATAACCACCAAGACTTCTTATTTCATATACTACTTCATGTATTGCTAAAACATAGCTTTACACGTGTCTTTATGAAAAAAGATATTCCATTTCTACCGACAGTTACCTTAATTCAGAAAATATCGTGCGAGTCTCGTACCAGAATAATGAGAGAAAATAAAATAAAATAAAATAAAATAAAATAAAATAAAATAAAATAAAACAGAATAATATTTTGGATTTAAGACGGATCGAGTCATTAATTACCACTTTCCTAGCTTTCCTAGGCCTATTGTTTATTTGTAACCAGTTTCGTGTACTTCAACCAAAATGCTATTATGTTACTATTTGATATATATTGCATCTGCACAGTTCCTTGAACTATACTATGTACCGGTACATTGTTTTATGCAAACGGATAACTGATTAAAAACTACCTCCCTAGCTCTCCCTGGATATATTGAAATTCAGATAATTGCTGCAGAAGCCTGTTACCAGCTGGTTCCATGAAATCTTGTTTTTTCATATAAATATTAAACAAACACTGAGTTTGTGTAAAGAAATACAGCTTTTAATCTAGCCTAGGTCCAGGCAATCCAGGAGATTGCAACTGCATGAAAACGGTCTCCGAAGAGGCGGGAATTGTGATGTGCCAATCACGTGACGAGAAATCGACCTTGACCTCACATCCGCTTTCAGAAGCTGGTAGCGGTACATGATGGACGGTCGGTCGTAAGTACATCTTTCTTTGGGTATTTATCGCAGTTTTGAGCATTGATTACATTGATGCATACAGTATTTCTTCGTATAGAGTCATTTGTGCGTTGCCTGTGTGTATACGGGTGTCTGTCATGGTTTAGAAATGGTTAAATTCTCTCTTCAAATGTCGCCAACTCCGGGCGCCAACTCTAGATAACTCTGCGCGCCGGGGTTCTGCGAGGGTTTCTGCCGTGGTCGTGTCCCTCGTGGTTGTGCATCCCCCCGGCTCGGGTCACGGGGTGCATCCATGTGCATCCAGTTTTACTAGTCAGTAAGTGCCAGCCGCACCCAAATCAGTCTGATGGACCGTGGATTTGGAGATGGAGACGATAATGTAGTCACAGTCAAACGTGGATATGTGATATGATTATCGACTGACTCCAACAACAGCTTAGAACCTACTTATCCTTGTATTGGCTTATGTTCACTGCAGTGCCCTCCTCTCCCGGGCCTCCTCCACGGCCTCACTCCAGGTGGAGACGCTGTGTCACTTCTATCAACGAGGCTTCATGAAGCCTCGTTGCTTCTATAGACTACGGTGGAGAAAGAAACTCTTCAGACCTCTCCGATAATGTAGTCACAGTAAAAGTAAAACTGTTATTGATTGACTATCAACTTAAAACAGACCTTTCTCTTTCTCTTTTGTGCTAAGTCTAAGGTAGATTGAATATCCACCTCTGGGTCCACTCCCAGAGGTGGAGAGCTCGGGTATATATTCCAGCGTTAAAGGGGAAGTAAAGTCCACTACATATCATTATCAGAGGTACTATAGTATGTATTTGATCGATTCCCAACAAGTTATTGACTGATGCGGTATTAGTATCAGAGGAATTAAGAGAAACAAACACCAAATAACCCATTTGAATAGCGCCATTGCAGACACTGACGCCCTCTAACAGGTCTTAGATTGACTATACCTATGACGTCAGTCTTGAACTCAGAGTGCATCTCCCCCGGGCATCTCCCCGACTTTTTCAATCAAAACAAAGTTTTCACTGGTTTGTTACCCCATTGAAAAAAGGAATACATAAACCCACTTTATATCAAAATGAAGCTTGAATAATCCTGCTGCCAATTCTGTATAATTCTTGGCAATTCAATCATGCACTCTGTCCCAAAAAGCGAGCGTACAGAATCCAAATTAGCATGGCATTGCAATTTGGTCAGCTGGAGTAGGGTGTCCCTTGCTCGGGTAAAACTGTCGTCCTCCTGCTCCAGCATTGCCATTGGGTGCCTGGGTTAGACTGACATGCCCTTATGTATTTAGCCATAGTTCGACTAATTTATGCTCTAGAAATGCTAAGTGTAGATTAAGAGCTATTAAGGATTCCTCCTGTCTTAATAGATCGTAAGTAGCACTTTCTGTTCAGTGAGAAATCGTCGTTCGAAATACTACAGCGAGTGAGCGGGGCACTACTCCACCAGTCAAACTCCAGTGTGGATGAAACTCCCTCCCGTGTGCTCCTGCTCTCTTTCCCTGCCCCTCCCGTGTGCTCCTGCTCTCTTTCCCTGCCTCTCTCTCTCTCTCTCTCCCATCTGTTATTTTTCTCTTTCTCTCACACACTTATTTGGGGGTTCTGTGTATATTTGGTTTTAAATGATATATACCCTTATTGTACCCTAGTGTTTAGGTAATGATGAGCGATCTTGGAGCACAAGACTGCATAGGCGTGTATATAGTGTATGTATTACTTAGACTGTGTGCACTGAGAGTGGGTCTGTGCTTGCTTACACCACCGGCCTACCCGGCGGCCTGCACAACACTTGGATCTATAAACGTGTAGTGATTCCTAGCTAACTTTCATGCCTTCTATAACTAGCCTAATACCCTTATTTACATGTCTATCAGTCAGTGTCCTCTTTTTCCTCATATCAGTACTTCCATGCCGCACACAGAACCACTATAATAGAGAGCATTCCATTTCCAGTGTGAGAGTGACCATAAGGGCAGCTAGGAGTTCAAGAGTGACGTCACACTAAGTTTGCCCATTCTAACTGGCTAGGTGGCACTACCAGTCAATGGTGCACAAAATGGCGCTATTCAAATTGAGAATCTGAGTACTTTAGGCCCCTGTTACATTGAAGTTGTTGGGTCTAAAAATCTAAGATTTTGGAAATCGATTTTTTACACGCTCTAGCACTACCAAACAAAATATGTAGTGGACTTTATTTCCCCTTTAAAGGAGATCGCTGGTAATGAGAGTCCGATTCTTGACATACACAAATAAACCCTCTCTAAAAGTTGATTCAACTTAATCGCTGATGTAAAAACTCACCCCTAGGATACTTTATATGGCATTGTAATCCACAAATACATAGGATGTTCAGTAATAATCTAGTTGAATCGAAAACCAGGTTTTCATTTTAAAATCATTGGACTACTCTTGACACTTCCTGTTCCAAAGGGAGCAGTCATTAAAGTACAAGCCCTCTTTGTTCCTGCTCAAATGTAGTTACCATCTTGAATGTCTGTGAGGAGAGCTCAGGGAAGCTCACTAAATGCTCCCCGATTCCCACTTCCTATCACATGATTTCAAGTCTAACATGGCGCCATTTATGTAGGCTCTCCACATCGATTCAAACATTCAAGTAACTCAAAACAATATTTCTATCACATTGACAAGGCCCAAATCACTCATGAAAGAGTGTACCAACGAGATCTCCAAGGTAAATAACCTTATTAATGTGCCCAGCACGTAGTTTGTAAACACACGCCATTTAACTGATCACCCTCTCTGAGGAGAGGTTCTGACCACCAACTCGGGATAGGCCGAGTTGGTGATACAAACTAAGTCTAAGGTAGCCTATACTAGGCCTCGACTTCCCAGCGAGGCCTATCATTTAAAGGCCAAATCACCCCAGACTTTTTTGGGGCACAACGGCCAGAATTCGGTCCAATACTTTAACATCTGACACCATGTCGAATTAGTCCCTATAATATATACTTGGATGTTCGAGGATCTAAGTAAGGTATACAAATACAAGTCAAGCCGCCATGTTGGTCCAAACCGGAAGTTTATTACGACACCCACATCTTCAGCAAGTCTTAAATGAATATCAATAAAAGTGAAATGTGCTATGTCCGCCCATGCTGTGCCCTTTAAATCCATGTTTTTTTATGCTGAATGGAGGCACTGGCGGCCTCCGCATGCATGTAGCCATGTTGAGTCAGTTGACCCTGTGGGCCAGATTCCCGTGATTTTATGAGGGTTAACTGTCCGTCCCCGCTCCGGGGTGCGGGAGGATACGGGGACGGAAACTCTGTCTAAGTCTAAGGCTAACTCTAAGACATACCGGTACCCGGGGACATACCGTACGGCTGCGTTCATTCAAGGGAATACTGGGCTACCACTATGCCAGTGATTGGACGCCTACGGCGCTAATGCCTAGTAATGGCTTTCCTGGCCCTGGAGTAGCATCCTAATGGGGTTCTACTGGCATTTTGCGGTTTGGAGCGAGAGGCATTCGCTCCAAGCCTAGATACTCTGACTTAAAGTTGTTCCTCTGCGGAGGCGGGACCCAAGCGCCCACGGTTTGTAGCGCCCAGACCCTAGCGTCTAGCGGCCAGACTCAAGCGCCCCGGCCTTGGATTGAAGCGCCCCAACCATTTATTAGTTAATTAATTACTTTTATTAGTCTTATTTTAACTCAGGGCAGTTCACTACCCCATTTACTGACTTAGGACCACCAATTTAAGGTTAGGTTTAGGGTTAGTTTTGGTATTGTTAAGTGTTAACTGTCTGGGCGCTTCGATCCAGAGTTTAGCCGCCAGAATCATTGAGAATATTTGTTTCCTGTGATAAATTAGTTGCTTATAGTTAACCTTATAAATTGTTGACTGGCAGCATTGATATGTGCCCACCGTCCCCCCGCCATTAGGCCTACTAGCCGGGAGAACCCGGTCACTAAACGTTGTGTTGCTGCTCAGAAAGAAGGGTCGTCAAGTGTTTTGCCTGGTCATGTCTGCCGCCATTCTTATGGTATATCACCATAAGATGGCGCAGACAATTAGATTATATATTTTGTTAAATATTCATACCGATACTGATTTGTCCCGTTCGTAGCGATTTGCGGGGCTTTCCTCACTCCAACGTTATGACGTCATTGACTAGTGCCTCTTATTGAGCTGCTGGCCAGCACTCAGTCAGTTCTATGAGAACCCTTACGTACCGTTCCCATGCATTTTGGGCGGTTCAAATCATTTAACGGATCGTGGTCGTAATTTTCGAAGTTTTTTACACCGACCTGTTCAGTAATTCTGACTGGCTTGATCGGTATAGGTAGTCAAAAGATATTTGTTCTGGCGGGCGGTGGCGGACGAACCCGGGGAAAAAACAGAAGAAAAGTGGAATATAGGCGGTCTCGGTCTATGTGGCGTTGGAATTGGTGTATGGGGCGCCGTTTGTAATGTTTTAGAAGAAGCTACGCTTTTGCCTACAAAAGACGGAATTGGCGCGATTGGTCTAGGCTGTGGGCGCTTCGATCCAAGGCCGGGGCGCTAGAGTCCAGGCCAGGGCGCTAGGATCTTGGGATGCTACAGTCCCTGGGCGCTACAGTCCTGCGATCATCTCTGGCTGAAACTGCTGTGCCCCTGGCCCCATCATATAGATTAGGCCTACTTACTGTACCTACCGGTATATTTTACAACTTTCTATGACATCTTTATTTCAGTGTTTATTTGGATTACAATGCGACAACTCCACTTGAGGAGGATGTTCGGGTGGCTATAGATGATGCTCTATCTAGTGCTTGGGGCAACCCTAGCAGTCGCTATGAAGCAGGTGGGGACTGATGCTATTCATGTATTTCACATGTCATACTCTTAGTAACGTAATCACTGCACCTTATGATTTAAAAGTTAAATGACACTTACCTTTTTAAAAGTTGATATTTGACTAGAAGTTTATGAGGTGACTCTCGTGGGATGAGGTACACTAGATGACAGTGATATGGAGTTTTAATTATATAACTCTAACTTTAATGATATAAAAGTTGCAGTAATTAGTTGGGGAATTCGAATATCTAGTCGTGAATGTATTGCCACTTGTGCTTATACTGTTTGAGAGAAGCGGACTTTTTAATAATTTAATCATGATGTTACCTGCAGTCATATCTTCTGAGCCTCGACTGAAAATGTACACTCAAAATGCTGTTTGCTGAATATAAAATGATAACATTGAAATTTTTTCCGTTAGGTAAAAAGGCAAAGAAGCTGATAGAGACAGCCCGACTCAACATCGGAGCCATGGTCGGTGGAAAAAGCGAAGGTGATTTTCTTATTCCCTTTATCAATTTTCATTTCTACCTGACGCTTGTTAATGTCTCCGTGTAGGCCTACTTCAGTGACAATCATGACATTGACCTCATCAAATTTTACTCTTTGCAGATGTTCTTTTCACTTCAGGTGGAACAGAGGTAAATATCAAATACAGTATTGATGCCAATACAGGTAATCATCCTGGATGTTTGTCTGCACTAAAGTATTTTGTGTTAGATTTTAAATACAATTGCCTCTACAGTATTGACTTCAAAGGGACTCGGAATCTAAACGAAATTACACCGTTTGGTGAAAGACGGCTAGTGCCTAGTAGTGATTTAAGGTTTCTAGTAGCCTACACAATACCCTTTCCCTCATTCTTAGATATGGACGAAAAACAAATAGAGTCGTCTTAACATGAGCTGGGTTCAGCTAAATGGTTGCTTAATGTTGGTTTAACATGCATATCACCGACATGTTAAAATGTGGTCACTGATGATGTGCTCCTTTTATTACTGAGTTGTGAGGTCAATTATTGTAAGCCATGCAGTACAATCTTGGACCATCAAACAATCCTCCTATGGGATGTGATGTAACTGCCCTGAAATTCATATTCGCAGATTAATTCTTTTTGTTCTCAACTAAATGAGTCAAAGGACAAAAATCAGTTCTTTGAATAATAATTAGCCCTCACAACACACCACCACATAGCCCTCTATAAATATGAGCTTCTTTCGTATCTACAGGCGAACAACATGGTGCTGCAGACAGCAGTGAAATTCTTCCAAGATGCTTTCCCTCGGGATAACGGAGAACTAAGTCGCCCCCATATTATATCTACCAACCTCGAACATGATTCTGTTAAACTTGTTCTTGAGCACATGAAAAAAGAAAACATTGCCGGTAATTCCCAGATTTTTATTATCATATAGGGGGCACAATTAGTTGGCCTATTGGAATATTTGAGAATTGTAGATTTGAAAATTGTAACTTAGACAACAACACTTTCAAGAAGTTTATTGCAATGAAGGCTTTTAGTTTGGAAAATTCAAATAATATTTCATACTAATACTATCTTCACAAAATCTTTGAACGTGGTTCTACTGAGAAATTATGTTTTTCAAGTTACATTACTTCCATTTTCGATGATGAAAAATCATTGTTATGGATTCCGCTGAAATGAAAAACGAAATTATTTCCTCTCAAATAAACACTTAGGCTGTTATATCTTTTTAAAATGTCTGGGGTACGGAGTATTCCAAGTCCCCTGCGCTAGTGGATTTTGTTTTAATCCTATATTATATAACATTTAAGCTTTCATCTCTTTTTCAGATGTGACATTGGTGCCTGCGTCTAAGATGACAGGCCATGTCACGGTGTCTGATGTGGTAGCTGCAATTCGCCCTACGACAATTCTGGTATCAGTGATGTTGGCCAACAATGAAACGGGAATCATTCAGGTGAGCGTGATGGGAAATTCTTGATCTGACTCCCACTTCCAGTTCTATCAAACCAAAAGTATTTACCTTGATATTGGGCCGCAGTCTTTATTTCGCCACCTTCAAATTCAATACTAAAATTGAAACAGGAGAATCTTCAGTATTTGTAACAAAATCTGCCTTTTTGAAAACGTCCCAAAAATATCAAATTTCCCCAAAATTTTCAAAACCTGATTTGGTCATTAATATGTCTTTAAATCAGTATGTTTATAATATTCTGTACATGAAGTAGAGGCCTTGAATAATAAGAATTCACTCTTTTCCCCCAAAGATATTCAGTATCTTTTGCATGATCCCACTTGCATCCATGAAATTGATGAAGCTACCGCCAACAAAGGACAAAACCTCTCTGCTTGTCCCTGCTAACTCGTTATTTTCTCCCATGCAGTTCCTGGATTTATCATATTAATACATGTATTAATTCTTTTAATTTATTTTCAGCCTGTGGCTGAGATCTGTGAGAAGGTTCGTGCTATAAAGAGAGATTCATCTCACGAAACAAAGCAAATCTTACTCCACACTGATGCAGCCCAGGCCTTTGGTAAAATACCCGTCAGTGTTCTGACACTTGACGTGGACTACCTCACCATCGTAGGACATAAGGTAAACGAAACAAGTGCAGACCTTGAGCTTTGTTTTATTTTATCATGTCTTATTCGGTAGCTATTCGTTCATACCAGAATGCCTCCAGTCTGGCGCCGCCTAGTATGAGTAAAAAATAACTTTACCGGACATTGGTCGGGACATGTATACTTCTGGTTTGAGCGAGTCTATGGAGGCGGGAAATTAAGACAATTCAGGGATGTACGGCAATTTCTCACTGGCAGAGGCATCCAGTCCACTGTGAGGGAAAACTTATGAACTTTGCTTGCCCGCACAAACATATTAGTCCCCTGGAACGTTAGTTGTGACCATAATAAATCTAGTAACATGAGATGAAACGTCGTAGGGCCATACAAAATTGTCATAGTCAATTGTTCATATCTTTCAAAATGATGGGCATGCCATACCAAAAGCAAACATTCTAATACATATTATATGGTAACAGTTAAAGAGAGGAGGTCCATCGTAACATTGATATAACAAAATACAATGCCCTTATTCTGTCGACTTGGCCTCTTGTATTCATGGTACACAAGCAAATAACAAATACATTAATTTCCTTCTGTCTTATAGTTTTATGGACCGCGAATAGGAGCACTCTATGTGACAAACCTAGAAGGTGGGACACCCCTGTTTCCCATGTTTTATGGGGGTGGACAGGAGCGGAATTACAGACCAGGGTAAATTTCCCCCTTTTTTCGCTTTGGCACTGGCACGTCTTTTTACCGAGCCGAATTTAAGAGTTAATTGCAGAAACATGTTCAACATGTCTTTAATTTCATCATGCATCGTTTAAGTAGACGTATCATTTTGTGATGCTCACTATTCTGTGATTTTTGTTTTCACTTCCAGGACTGAAAACACTGGAATGATTGCTGGGCTTGGAAAGGTAATTCATAAATGTATACATTTTAAAAATTCATATTATATCCTTTGCCTTGTCTTATATTTTTTCTATCTTGGTTAAAAAACATGTTGAAAGATTTCCTCAAGTATTATTGTGCCCTACTTCCAAAATAAGGATGTTTTAATATTCTTTTGAATTGTGACCTTTCTTGAGATTTATGTGAAATTTCTTTAATTTTGGGGGTTGCAGGCAGCAGAATTAGTTATCTCCAATATATCAAAGTATGAAAAGGACATGAGAAAGGTAAGTGATCTTGAATAGTATTTCTCTTTTATCAGTTCTGTAAAGCACATTAGTTGACCTTTATGAATTTGACATCCCTGATTAATTACATCCTACCAGCTAGCTAAATAATCTCATAATAGTTGAAATAATAAAAAAATGACCGCAATCTATTTAATGATGTTTTAGGTGAGGGATTACCTTGAGCAACGCCTGGAGAAGGTATTCAGTGGACGGGTGAGATTCAACGGAAGGTTGAGTGGTAGTGAACGCCTGCCTAACACCTGTAACGTGTCTCTCCTGGGTCCTAAACTCCAGGGTTCCTGTGTCCTTGACAAGGTGCAGTACGTCCAGGCCAGTGTCGGAGCTGCTTGCCATTCCTGCGATGGCCCAAGGTGTGTGCTCTCTCCATTTGTGATAAATTTAGTGTTCCATTATTAGTGTTAAATGTCTGGCCAATAAAAATATTAAAAAAAATTAGTATAGATAAGTCAGATAGAAGGTATGTTTAGCGCCAATCAGTATAGATTAGTCAGGAAAATGTATGTTTAGCGTCAATTAATTCAAAGAAGTTCATGGAAAACGTATTCCATCAATTATTCCGATTGCAGAAATTGCTGTTACTTATTATATGACCAGGATAGGAGTGCCACCCATACATACGTTGGCCCTTCGGGGAACTATAAACATTCAATGATATATATTTCCTGCTACTTTAATTGGCACTGGCGTTTGTATTGGGTGCCGCGGTGCTTGAAGAAATAAATCATAAGCAAGTATAAGCCCGAGGCTATAATAACCTTGTATATTGGCCGCAAATTTCGCAGCATCACTACGTGAGAACTAATGGTTTTAACACAACAAATTCCCAAGTCTCATAGGGATCGAGCCCAGTAAGTCTTTGGTTGTTGGCTGTATTTCTTGCTATGCTAACTTGCTATGCTCTTAGAAAGAAAAATAAAGAAAAATCTTTTTTAAGGTTCCGAATCGCCATACACCATCTAGAAGTTAAAAGAAAATAAATTTGAAATCAAACTAATTTTCATGGAACGTCTCCACTGAATATTTTCATGAAGCCTGTGCGTATAATCAAGTTCTGCATCTTTTCAGGGCTTCACCAATCTTAATCGCCAGTGGGGTCCCAGAAGACGTTGCCTTCAACGCACTTCGCCTCAGCGTAGGACGACACACATCCATTGAAGACATCGATCTAGTGATTTCTGATCTACAGCAGGCTGTAGCAGAACTTGAGAGCTAAGAGTTCATTGAAATAGCGATCATTATAGACCGGTACCTCTCTCCCCAGATAAGTGGACATTCTGCATGCCTTATGTTGCCTTGTACTTATCCAAGGGATTTATTCTGGGATCATTGTCTCCAACAGGCCAGGTTGTCCAGTGCAATGTGACAGTATGTCTGTGAATTATTATCGATTTCCTATTGGGGAATTCCCCATTACATGACTACGTCCGCTTTTGGAGTTTGCACAATCATCAACCAAGGATACAAGTGGCGTGTCGCGAGGATGGGGTGAAATAAAAAAAACTCTGGATAAAAACGTACTATGTTGAAAGGAAATCTTCTTTATCCTTTTGAAAATACTATATTGTCATGGGAAGGGTATACGTTCAGGTAATCTATTGACTCTGTTTTACGAATGGTCTTTGTGTACATTAATTATTACGTGATTCTACGATTTATTGTGAATTCTTGCCATGATAAGAATTAAATACTTTTTTGTTTTTGCAACATCTTTATTAAAAACTCTTCCTGTCATCTTGGCTTAGACACTGCTAAGGCATACACGTCAAAATTTAATGTTATCATGGCGACATAGATATAGTAATATTAACGAGAATGACAAGTGGAATAAACAAGTGTATATAAGCAAAACGATTCGAAAGTGGGTACAACATATCATTATGAGCGCTACAAAATTTGTAATCAATTGGGTTAGTTCATTTAGCCCTCTGTGCTTGTTAACATGGAGTATTGCGTGCGTGGCACCACCTGGTGTAGTCGTCACGTATTAGAGACGTTCAAGCTAAGCCAATCTTTGCGCATACTAAGATTTCACCAAGCTTTTCAGCCTGAACTGACCGCGCTTGGGTTCTTGGCTAGAAAATAAGGTTAGATCTTACTTCCTCAAAACAGCAAAATACTGATATACTATTGTTGGCTTATTTAACTGTTTATATTTTCTATAAATTCTGACACGTCATCCCTGAGACATCTCCAGGGTGAGGTAGCCACCTTCTTGCCTGGAGTAATGGCTTATGCCTTGATCGTAATATTTAACCTGGATTTTAGCTCATTGACAAGGTGCACAAATGATAATTCATCTTTATAGAACAGCTTCTGTCTGTGTATATATTAATATAAATGACTTAGTATGAATTGAATGACTAACCAGTTGACCAATTTATTAAATTTTGCCTGGGTCTATGTGTAGTACACCATCGATTTTCTCTATAATATCTTTGTCTCTTTCATTTTTGTTAAAGTATCCAGTACTATATATCCAATCGAACAGGCTAAGCCATAGCTGATTTGCTTTTGGACAAAAGGCCGAGAAATGACAAACATCATCGATTTTTTCAGGACAGAAACTACAGCGTTTCGATTTATTCACGCTGATATTTTTCAAATATTCGTTACATGGTATAACCCTGTGTAGTATTTTATATTGGAACGGCTGCAATCTTGTCTCAGCTGTTAAAACCGACACGAACTGGGGTTTGGAGTTATTTTAAATAACTCCAAACCCCAGTTCGTGTCGGTTTTAATAAATAATTTATTAAACTCAACTATCTAACAATACAATGCAGAGTTCAAGAAATATCAAAGATCTGATTACATAACAATGCGACTTGATTATGCAATAAAAGATAAATCAACATGTAAACATTCCAATGATGAATAATCAATCGGTGACAATTGTTCAAATGAGTGAGACAATATTAGTTAATAGTGTTTTGGCGGAGGGGTCGGAGGTGGAGCGCGATGTTTACTCCTTGGTGGCCAGAGCAGCAGTGGCCCGAGGAGGGTGTGGTGGACTGAGGTCAGTGAGGTCACATGGTATCGGGTCGGTGTTAACCACAGCTAAACCCTCCGTGGTTAGCTGGTAGTTAAAACCGACACGAACTGGGGTTTGGAGTTATTTATTAAACTCAACTATCTAACAATACAATGCAGAGTTCAAGAAATATCAAAGATCTGATTACATAACAATGCGAATTGATTATGCAATAAAAGATAAATCAACATGTAAACATTCCAATGATGAATAATCAATCGGTGACAATTGTTCAAATGAGTGAGACAATATTAGTTAATAGTGTTTTGGCGGAGGGGTCGGAGGTGGAGCGCGATGTTTACTCCTTGGTGGCCAGAGCAGCAGTGGCCCGAGGAGGGTGTGGTGGACTGAGGTCAGTGAGGTCACATGGTATCGGGTCGGTGTTAACCACAGCTAAACCCTCCGTGGTTAGCTGGTAGTTAAAACCGACACAAACTGGGGTTTGGAGTTATTTATTAAACCCAACTATCTAACAATACAATGCAGAGTTCAAGAAATATCAAAGATCTGATTACATAACAATGCGAATTGATTATGCAATAAATGATAAATCAACATGTAAACAATGCAATGATGAATAATCAATCGGTGACAATTGTTCAAATGAGTGAGACAATATTATGTAAGGTTAGAGTTTAAAATACATAATTGATGTGAGACTTGTTGAGAGTTCTTAATTGTTCAAATAGTCTCTTAAGCATAGCCTGCCCAGACCCAAAAGCCCAAGTAGTAGTAGGGAAATCAGGGGAGGCTATCAACCATCTTCCTTGCGATTACCTGACGGTCCTTATCTGATGGGGCTAAACAAAATTTGGTAGCAGTCTAAAGCCCAACCCCCCATTATTTTCAAAGTGTCACTGTTCACACCACATATATATAAGTAAGTAGTTCCTCCGCGTCTGAAAGAATGTCCTCCGATGGAAGCAGTGTCCTCCATGGCACTGCTAAGTGCCTGGCGAATTGTTGATAAGAAAATCTCCGGGGTGAGAGGTGTCACTTTCCCCGATTTTAAGTAAGTAAAGGCTGGTTCCGATGAATTTGGATTAGGTACTCCCACAGCAGCCAGGAGTGCTCTGGTGGGGCATAGCAGATGATTTTTCCTCCTGGGTAGATGCACAACATGCGGTCGGGCTTTGTACTGGTTTGTCTTTGACCACCTTATCACTAGTTTTGCACCGTTTGCACTTATCATGATGTCTTGCTTCCGCAGATGGCGTTCTTTGTCAAAAGTGCCTACTGGGGGAGGCATAATGTTTGATCTTCGTAAAAGACCAAAGAGCATGGAAAGTCCAGCTGACCACAAGATAGATCCAATTTTGCTCTCAGCTTAGCTAAGATATCCACCGTTATAGGTGCTTTTTGCTTGCAGGCATCACCTTTTGCCCTATGAATACCCCTGAGGGTTTGGTTTAGCTGATAATTGTGCAGCAATGGGTTCGGGAACCCCGCTTCCTTATGCAGCACACAGGGGTCGTAGTAAGCCTTGGGCCAGTACTCGTTTTGTGGACGAGTGGACTGGTGGAGGTACTCGTCCACAACCACTCAGCACTCGTCCACAACATATCCAAGATTGATACAATTGTAGAAGTAAAAATAACAACTTTAGTATTTCAAATCTAACCTTTTATTCTTACATCTCATGACGGAAAACATTATGGACACTTTTAGTATTGTAAGAAAACAAACAGAAACTTATTTCCCCTTCTCATATCATATATTCTTTTAGCCGTTCAACAACCTCACTCTCCTCTAACTCATTGTCATCATCACTCTCTTCTCCTTCATGGATTTCTTCATCTGCTCCATCATTAACATATACATAGTCATCGTCATCACCCTCCTCATCTACCTCCATTTGCTCAGCTCTGACTCTCCTGGTCGTTTGCCCTTTTTCAAATCTAGGGCGCCGATTAGCTGCCCCCATCCATGCCTCTATAGCGGTGTTAGGACAGAATTCTTTTACTCTGGGGTACGCAGCTGTATTGTCATTAAACGGTCGAGGGTCTCTGTCCTCATCCTAGACCTATTATCCGTCTTGATAAGTTTCATAGTACTGAACCCCCTCTCGTTCTCAGAGCTGCTGGCAGGTAATGTGAGGATTAAGTCGAAGATGGTCAGTACTACAGGGTAGTCAGCCCGATAAAGGGTATTCACCTCAGGCCATGTCAGTTTCTGGACCTTCTCTTTGTACCTATAATTATAAGATATAAATATTTTAGAATTTTGAGACTTACCCGTAAGGTAGTAAGTTGAATTAAAATTATGATATTTTCAGGGCAACTCGTGGGGTTGCAGGAATACTATAGATGCGAGTACTATTTCCAGTGAATGCAAATATAAATAACAAGTAGAAATGTATGTTAAACATAGTAACAACACTATTCATATTTTGTGTTTTCTGCCTGCATTGTACATTGAGTATATATATCTAATAACTACGGTACCTAATGTAGAGGCTGTTTTTCAGCTCGACCCACTCCATGACTGCATCCTCAGCACTGAGGTCAGCCCTTTCCAAGATATTGTTGAAGTGATCACAGACCACTTGGATTTTGTCATAACCGAATTCTAGAATGTAATTGAATGATGAACAAATCAATAATTAAATATATGTTACATTTTATCAATTTTACGAAGTCCGTACTTTGATGTTTGAACTGGGTCAAATGTCAGTCCTATAGCCTAAATTGAGCTGTTGTTGGACTTTTTACCTCTTACTTCTGGCTTGTCATGTGATAGCCAGCATTTGAAGTTGGCAACTTCAGTGGTGGAAATAAAATCGCCTCGCACATCAGATGTCCTTTTATTAAGCGTTTCAATTAGGCTATCTACAAGGAAGGTTCTTGTTTCATTATATTTGTCTGGGTCTACATTCCCAGTCAGGCGGTCGTCCTCCTCCTGGTCCTTAAAAAATGTATTTAGAGCAGTTTTGAAGCTGAGAAAAGATTCGAAAGAAATATGAATTTTCGTATAGCCTGAATATCATACTCTAGTAGTCAGAAGATCAAGGCAATTCTGCTTGTATTTTTTGGTAATAATTGCAGCTCTTGGACTTTTTACCTCTTACTTCTGGCTTGTCATGTGATAGCCAGCATTTGAAGTTGGCAACTTCAGTGGTGAAAATAAAATCGCCTCGCACATCAGATGTCCTTTTATTAAGCGTTTCAATTAGGCTATCTACAAGGAAGGTTCTTGTTTCATTATATTTGTCTGGGTCTACATTCCCAGTCAGGCGGTCGTCCTCCTCCTGGTCCTTAAAAAACTTGGCCAAAGTTGGTCCGTTGCTGGGCAATGAGGAAATTAAGGATTAATAACACCACCCCTGCTTATTGTTATGTGCACAAATAAAACAAAGGCAAGTGGTCAGTGCAAGCTAAAGATCACAGTTCAACAGGATGGTATTATGACCACCTGAGGAAGGGTTTGCCCATCACCGAAATAAACCTATCGTTAGACTGAGTCTCAACAACTACAGATAGCTTCTTGCTAGCATCCAGGGATTTGATATTCTGTTCCAGATCTTCCCCAAACAGATGGTTCGGGGTTGAGGGAAAACGCTTTGAGTTATTAGCCATCTCCTTGTACTGATCCTTGAAGACACAAGCCAGTTCTGACCGACGTTTCTTGGACAGAATATGCATGTTGTAGAAAGCCAACATGCTGATACCCTCAGCTGAGGCAGTGGCCGATGACTCTACAAATTCCTTTGAAGCGTTAGAGACTTCATTAACCTTCGAAAGGACTTCACCCACCTTAGCCAGGTCCGGCTTCCAGCGACTATTCTCCTTGGGTTTTGTTAGAAGTTTAGTAAGATTCTCCACAAGTTCCCTTAACTTCAAATGATTGTCTCTAATGGACATCAAACCATCCCCCACTGTGACCATGGAGGTGGCAGAAGAGAGAATAACACTTTGGATACGTTGGTAATAGTTATCGTTGTGTTGTCTATTGGGACCAATCGCGTACCATACTTCTGGAGGGATAGCAGGGATCTTGAGCTCTTCCACGTTGGAAGGTCTCAGGTGTTTGGCTTTACCAAATTACCGTTATTGTTAATATAAACAGTTACAGGGTTTAATTCGTTAAAAGGTCAATAACACCACATGCAGTATGTACCTCATTTTGTAGGTGTCAAGGACTGCCTTCGCCATATCAATTTTGTTCCTTAAGTCAGCCAGAGTTGTCTCATTCGACTGAAAGGCTATGGAGAGGGATTTCAGGGGCTTTAGGACGTCCTTCAGAAGATGGATATACGCCATAACATCTGCCCTTTTGATTAGGCGGAGGTACCCCCGTGCCTTGTTTGTGCTCTCCCCTGAAAAATAAAGTTTGTATTTTTAAGCAGGTACAATCTCAAGGTATTTTTGACTGATTTATCTCAAGGTGGACTTTAATAATGTATAAAAGAAATGTATTCAACTGTACCATGATTAAAATCAATTAAAAAGACAGGCGTCTTTACCTTGACTTTCTGGTTTATGCAGTCCTCCATCTGATTATATATTGCCTTGTATCCCCTAAGAAAGGTCTCAACTGCAAGGAACAAGTGCCCTACCCATCTGGTACCTCCAACTCGGGTGGGAATCGGGGAACTCTTTCTAAGGCTCTCAAAAGAGTTTCTTAAGTTTTGTCGCTGCTTAGGAGAATTTTGGTAGAAACAATACACACCCATTAAGAGAACTATTGCTGTATCATACAACTTGATCTTCTTAACTGCATCCTTGTAAGCTAGTTCTAGTCTGTGTGCAAGACAATGGATGACAATCATTGAGGGCTGGATCTTCCGCAAGTGGGCTGCTACTCCACCTTTCTTGCCTGTCATAACACGAGCTCCATCGCACCCGAATCCAGTGGGCCCATTCAGTGGGCCCATTTACCCTATGAATCACTCCCAGCCCCTCCATTCTGTCTAATTCCACTTTCAGTTGATCCCTGATGGCTATAGGGACCCTCCTTGCCGGGTGTATGACAGGTATGGCATCAGACTTTAGTACAATAGTGTGTTTAACTGGGATGGTAGATAATTTTGACTTTACTTCAGGTAATGTACATTCTTTTACATTAATGTTTTCCTCCCTTCATACCATTTGAACTTGCTTACCCTTGTGTTGTTTTTTCTCCACCGAGAGAGTCCTCGAGATGAGCCCCAGGGGCTCGCTCGTCGCTCCTCCCAGCAGGGTGATGCTGTCACATACTATGAATCTTATAGGCTGCCTTTTTCCGTTCACTAAGGCGTACATGATGCAGCATCCTCTAATGGGAATGTTCCTCCCATTATAATCCGTTAGTCTTGCCTTTATTGACCTGAGAGCTGGTCTGTCCTTCATGTTGAGGTACTCCATGTGATTAAGCAGATCCGCGCCCGCTCCCGTGTCGAGCTTGGCGGTGAGCATGGAGGCACCTACTTTTAGCTGTGTCACCCAGCGGTGATGTTCACTGAGTTGAATGTTCAGTATTTCTTCCTTGGTCACAGTTCCGACAAATATTGACTCCAGCATTGACCCAGCCTCATCATAATCCTCAGCGATCTCCTGAGCTGAGATTTCATCAACCCGAGACCAGCAATATTGTTCAAAATGTCCAAGTTTTTGCATCTCGAGCACTTGTGTCGGAAAGCTGGGCATTTCCTGACAGCATGTTTCTTACCACATTTGTTACAGTCTATGGGCGAGGTACGGGTGTCACTGGCTTGGTCCCTCCTGGGTGCCTGCGCCCCTCCTCCCGGTGGCTGCTGTCGGTATTGGACATGCTCCCCGCACCACATTCACCGTCTCAGACACGCCAGGTTCCATTACTTTCATCTTCTGTGTCTGGGTGTACTTCATACATATCTTCATGGCCGAATCTAGTGTGAGATTGTCCTTATCAATAAGCTTCTCCTCAATAAGCTTCTCCTTTAGCTTTCTGTCTCGCATCCCCACCACCATTCTTTCCAATATGAAATTATCATTCTCCTCACCCCATTCGCACGAGGTGGTTTTGATTCTGAGCTCTCACATATTCATCCATTGACTCTCCCTCTTGCTGATTCCTCGAAGTAACCAGATACCTTTGGAAAAACCTGTTTCTCTGAGGTAGGCAGATCTCATCGAATTTTCTAATCACTGTAGCATAGTCCTTGTTGTCTTCCCCAGCTACTGGTGGTGGACCAGCTTGCGGTGGCGCAAACACAAACGATTTCCACTTTCGCCTGATGTCGGCTCCTCCAGTAACGAGAAACAAGGCAGTTTTTCTCGACGCGCCTGTCACGTCTATGGCTTCTGCGTACATTTCAAAGTGCTCGCGAAAAGTTTACCATCTCTGCTACGTTACCGCCAGTCAATACAAATGGCTCTGGTGGTGGTACTCTGTCCATGATCAATTCTTCCTATTTACTCCTGGAACCATGTGCTGTTAGTATTAGCAATACAACATGACCCAACGACTGTGTGTGAGCATCTGATACTTTATTGGTCTAACGTGGTGGTTGTTGATACACTCACCATCATGTGGCGGCAGCTACCAGTAGTATCTACACAGATATGTATATACATCAGGAGTTCCTACCTCAAATCTATCTTCTCTGCTTTCTTGTGCACGCAAGATTTCTCATGGAATTCAATGCTCTCAGCCCTGTTGCTGGGGCACCCCACAATGAAGGTTCTGGATGTGAGGAGTCCGAGGTGTTTTAATGCATCTTCGTTTTGTATGCATAGTGTGCACCTCATAGCACCCTTGCTTGTCAAATCAAGCCAGGGCCTACTGACGGACCATTTGTGAAACGACTTATGTTGCCTCAGCGTCTTGTCATAGCTTTCTAAATAATCTTTCCTCACCTGCGGATCTTTTTTTGTGCTTTTACTCTGTTTATCATTGGATGTGAGCTTACTAATATGTGTCATATGTACATCGTTTAATAGGTGTAAACAGTTATTGATCATATTTTTTCATAATTTCTAGAATTTGGACTTCAATAATTAAAATAATGGGTCTCAATTGGGTGCAATATGGTGGCAACCTTGCTCCAAATTCACTTTCCAGCATTTACGTATGTTAGTTATGACGTCATCATTATTGTCTCCATGACAACATACCTATAAAAATATTTCTAGTATGTTTTTATACATATATTTTAAATTTCATCAAAATCTGTTCATTTTTTATTAAGTTATGCCCCCTTCAATTCATATAAAAAATTGATGCCTTGAGGCATCACCCCGTCCAATGAGCCAAATTATGTGTGATGCCTTGAGGCATCAGCCCGTCCACTGAGCCATTTTGATGTTGATGCCTTGAGGCATCAGCCCGTCCTCAATGGGTTAAAAATGGCGCCCACTGATATGAAAGACTCGTTGTAATTGGTCCAAGGCATTCCATCATGAACCAATTAGAGCTGCTCTTGCAAAACGTTGTTGGAAACTCGAATCGTCATGGCAGATAGCTTAAAGCACGGCCAGTTGGCGCCCCTTTTCGAATTTATTATCAATGAAACCTTGTTATGTATGTTTGTGGCCTGGTTAGCCAGGAAATTAGCTCACTCATCTATAAAGTTATACATCAACATAGTGGGTGTGCTCAAGGATCGTAGTAAGGGTTTTGTACTCGTAAATAACGAGTACATTTTGCTGTGGACGAGTACCATTGCTGGTGCACTCGTCCACAATTACGAGTACCAACCAGGGCAAATTAAAAGATTGTAAATTCTTTTTTTTTTTTTTACGTGTTTTATTCATGATATCCTGCCTTCTTGGCGTATACAATACTAAAACATGTTATGCGGTTCCTTTTTTTCGTGAACTCTCTTTTTTCATTTTTTTTTTTTGTTTTCTTATTTTCTTTCCGATTACCACTTAATCATCGCCTATAATACTTCCTCATAAAGATGCAGGTTGCATTTCTTACTCTAGGCACACCTTAGACTTCATATGTATTGAATTTTTATCGATTCTGTATAAAACTGAAGAAACTTCCAGCCTTTAAAGGTTTTACTTATCGACACGTTAAAGTTGGCAGCTAAACACATTGCTTTAAGCCTTCCTTCGAACTCCTTTAAAAATACCTCAACTGTTACAACATTATTTCCGAACAACCTCTGTCTATGTATGTATGATTTCGCGGCTAGTATGACAAAGTTGAGTCTACATTTTTTTTCGCTTGTATCGTCTATTCCCAGGATTATATCTCTGGCTGATAGTTGGTTATGAATGACATTTTTTAACTCTTTTGTGCTGGCAAGCCATGCGGTAAGGTTACCCAAAAAAATATTTACCTGGTTGCATTCGACAAAGAAGTGAACTATATCGTCTTCAGAATCACAATAATCACACAGAGAGGATGTTTTTATGGTAATACCTTTTAGATATTTGTTGCAGCAGATATTTCGATGTATTATTTTATATTGTACAGTTTGGAGTCTCACATCATGTGTGGCTCTATAAGGAAATAAACAAATCTCACTCCATATTTTTTCCGTGTCTAATCTTTGCTGAATTTGCAAAATTCTCGCCCATTTGGCTAGCTTCTTGATCTTGATTTTCTTACTTCTCATGTAAGCTTTATACAATATTTTGGCTGTTGTGCCTAATATATTTATTCTTTCAGTACCCACAGAAATAATTATCTCTTGTTGTTGATCTTCTACTTCGGCATTATGCCTGATTCAATCAAACCACCTCTTAGGTATAGCATGCTTAAGCTGTAAGCGCTCCACAAAATTAGTGTTTATCTCGTATCGATCCTCCAACTGCTCTAACGACATAAACTGCAAATTATTGTCTAGTACATCTCTTACAAAGTATACCCCTGAGGCCCTCCACCTTGGGAAGGCTATGGTAGTTTTGTTACACCTAATATGGGTATTGTTCCATAATCTTTCCCTGAGTACCTCTTCACATGTTAAGGGTGATTGAATATAATATACTCTGCTCCAAATATTGAACATCTCCTGGTAAAAGTTGTCTAGCAAATTACATGGTTTTTTCCTTGATAGGAATATATCTTCGGTACTCCTTTTTTCTACCGCTTTTAAGACATTTAACCATTTATTATTTGGGGCTTCTAGGGCTCTCTGGATCCATCTAATCCTGTTTATAGTGATTATGTCACGGATGGATCTCAGACCTAGCCCACCTCTGTCCTTCTCTTGAGAAAGCCAGGCTGAGCTGATCTTACGCGATCTACCTCCCCATACGAATTCAAGTATTAGCTTATCTATCTCCCTGATTTTGCTCTCGTTGAGGCTTATACACGATACAATATGCTGGCCCTTAGACAACAGCAAAAAGTTACATATTTGTATTTTACCTTTCAGGGTTAAACTACGGTTCCCCCAGGCATTGGCTACTTTGCCTATGTTTTTTAAGAGGTCATCACAATTTATTTCAGACATTACATCATTATCTCTAGGATATACCAATCTTATGCCCAACACTTTCATTTCGGACTTCCATTTGATTTTTTTAATGTCATCATTATACAGTGGAACTCCCCCTATGTTGAAACCTTGTGTTTTCTCGACGTTAAGTAACAGTCCTGAGACTCTACCAAACCTCTTAATAACTTTCAAGGCCTCCTCGAGTGATTTCTCATCTTTTAGGGTAAGGGTCATGTCGTCCGCAAACTGAATAATCTTGTTCTCATCATTTCCAATTTTAATACCTTTAATCTTATCATTACTTCTTATACTATCTGCGAGTTTTTCTACTACTAAAATAAACAGCGTAGACGACAGGGGATCCCCTTGTTTCATGCCCCTTCGGATCTGAAACCACTCTGAGATATTACCATTGTTGCTAAAACACGCCTTGGAGTTGTTCAAAAAGGTTCTAACCCAGTCAATAACATAATCAGCTATGTTATGCGATTTTAGGCAGTTCTCCATAAATTTCCAATCTATGGAATCATACGCCTTAGAGAAATCGAGCGATAACACTAAGGCTGGTTTATTCTCTTGCTGAGACCACCATACAATATCGTCGAGCCTTCTAATGGCTTCTCCTATATATCGCCCTTTAACAAATCCCAGCTGGTCTTGGTTAATTAGCTTGGGGAGATATAAGCCCAGCCTTGCAGCTATGGCTTTTGACATTAGTTTGTAATGCGTATTCAACAATGTAATCGGGCGCCAATTGGCTATATATCTAGAATCTACATCTTTTTTCGGTATGACATTTATAACCCCTTTTCTTTGATCGTCTGACATTTCACCATTGTTCACACATTCGTGAACCATACACATATACAGCGTTTTGAAATCATTCCAGTATTTCTTGTAGAAAGCTGCTCCTAACCCATCGGTACCTGGAGATTTGCCCGGTTTGGTGTCCCGAAGCGCCAGAAAAATTTCATGTTCTGAAATATGCCTGTTCATAAAATTATTTTCATCTTCTGAGACCTTTGTCTCCGCATTTACAGTTGTGAATCCGAAGGAGTCTGGGTGATCCAGCTCCCTTTCGGCATATAAATCGCTATAAAACTGTTTTCCTTCTTCCAATATTTCTTTAGAACCTGCCAGAATTATATCATCTTTAATTAGTTGTTTTATCACTTTTTTCTCGGCCTGCCATTTTTCTAAATTTAGGAAGTATTTAGTGGGCCGCTCTCCTTCACTAAGCCAATGGGCCTTAGATCTTAGGAGGGCTCCCCTTGCTTTAAACATGTCAATATTTTCAATTTTGAGTTTTAACCTTCTAAATTCATCTTGCTCGTCGAGGGTTAAATCACCCCCTTCGTCTAGGTCTTTTATCCTCTGTTTGCATTGAACTTCGTCTTTGTTACGGTTACTGGCTCTATGCTTACACATTGACATGGTATTAAGTTTTATTATGTATTTAAACATATCCCACCTTTCTCTGGCATTAAGTGTTTTATAATCTTGCGCGACATCTATGACTGTCTGCTTAACCATTTCTCCATAATCAGGACTATCACATATATTTTCATTCATTTTCCATAAACCTCTACCCCTTCGTAAGGAAAGGTTATTGATCTTAATCGTTAACATTTTATGGTCAGAATGTTCACAGAATTCGTTTTTTGTGTATGTGACACGATTGTTAGCACCTCTATCTACGAAGATATAATCCAGCCTAGAGATAGTATTATTTCTCCTCCAAGTGTGAAGGGAATTTTCTTCATTTCTAATTTTAATAATATCAGCGAGATCGAACTCGTTTATCATAGCTTGAAGACACTCAACATTCTTGTATTTCTCACTATTGTCGATGTCCATGTTAAAGTCGCCTAACACTACGAGGCGATCATATGTATGGTCTCGCAATGTATTACATAAGCTTTGTATGACTTTAATTTGTTCTCGACTCTCACAGCTAACAGGCAAATAGACATTGATTATAAAGTATATCTCATCATCAATTTTGGTTCGAATGTACATTATGCGACCTTGTAGGTCTCTACCTTCTGTTATCTCTGAACACACGATATCTTTTGAAAGCAATATGGCTACCCCTCTACTATTAGATCGACCATGGCTGGCAAAAATTCTGCCCTTCCATTGGGCCTTCCAGATGTTAAAATTACTCTGTTTACTATGAGTCTCTTGGAGACCAATTATACAATTTTTATTTTTATTTAGTATATGAAACACCGCTTTTCTTTTTTCTAAGCCCGCCAAACCATTGATGTTTAGCGAGATAAATGTTGTTTGGGTGTGTTGATCCATGTCGATTTTTGCAGGATGACAGGGGTGCTTTATTACTTGATCCTATTTCTTCTTAAGGCACATTTTTCTTCTGAAACATGCTCTCTAGCTTTTCTTTCTGTGTGATGACGTCCCTGACGACCTCCCAAGTCTTGCCTAGAAGGTTTTCTCCCTTCCACTCATTTAAGTCCCTTATATTGTTGTCGTACAAGGACATCCCTATGCCCCACTCCATGTTCTTGGTCGCCTCACCTAGTTTCTTATCCCCTGTGTTCAAGAGATAGTCTTTTACAAGCTCATGTTGTTCGGCCTTAGCTCTCAACGCCTTAGTGAGGATCTCGGCCCTCCTCTGATTCCACTCCTCTCCTGTGCTTTCCCTTTTTAGCTCATCCAAAGTGGCCTTACATTTTTGTGGGTCCATTTCTTTGAGCGCGTATTCGGCCTTCACCGCGTTCTTTTCTACCTTAGCTCTGGAATAAGCTAAATATTGCTCAACGTGCTGAAATCTTTTTTGGTCTACAGAAAATGGTGCATGAAAATGATTGGAAAGCGGGCTTTCCCTTGACACGGAAGGCGAACATCTCGTCCGACTCTCTCATGGCCAAATATGGTAAGGAGAACTGTGTGGGTAGAGACTCCAATTTATCATGAGCGTATCTTGTATTACCGATCCGGACATTTCCAGCATCGTTATATGCATTTTTCCCTGCAGCTCTGGCTGCTCGGACTACTAAGATTGTAAATTCTTACATATTTTATCCGTCGCTGGCACACGGGGTTTCCCAAGTAATTCACAATATTTTAAATAAGTCCTCCAATGGGTAGAATATGCCCGTTTTGTGTTCTTGGCCCAAGCACATGCTTTAAATGATGCTACTTCCGAAAGCAGTTGGTGTTCCATAGTGGAGGAAGGTTTGCGCCAAGTGGCCCGCAAAGGCCTTGTCATACCCTGGAGTATGCAACCTGGAGCAAGTGTCCGCCAGTCTGTTTCTCACGCCCGGATAATAGAAGTTGTACTGGGCAGACAGGGTGAAAATTCTCTTTAGAGAGTCCATGACCTGGGGGTCATCGGTCCTCATCTTGTTAATGATTGACACCACCATTATGTTGTCTGAGTATACCGTGATTTTCTTGTCTGTCCACATTGGTCCAAAGATATGGGCCGCTGGCTCTAAGATTAACGCCTCTTTCATGTTGATGTGCTTTCCATGCATAGCATGACTTGCCAGTGTTGCCAGGGTACATATACCCAATGACCCTCATACATTGCCCCTCCAGCCGTTTGACATGCGTCCAATACCTCTGGGGTTTGTGGTCTGGTATCCGCAATGGGGAGAGAGCCATTGAAGCGGCTCATTGAATCAACCCACCAGCCCAGATCCTCTTTCAAGTCCCTAGTGACCCTGCACCTATGCCACAAACTCATTAAGGATGATCGCGGGTATTTCTTAGTTACCAAAAACGGCAGAGATTTTACGACATTGTCCATGTTCATATTTATTTATTTTTTGATCATTTCTTAGGTAAGTGATGTTCAGTTATTGAAAAGAACACTTCTGAAGATTGAACATATTAGTATATGTTTTTTTTCTTGATTGTTATTGTTTTTTTTTTGTTTTTACATCATCTTCTTTATTCAATCTGTCAACAAAACTTTCGACTCTCCGAGCATATAGACATCTAGATATACATATGCCTTTCTCTTCTGTTGATTACCATCGTAAAGAGGCTACCAAAGGGCCATTCTCAGCAACATGTACTACACGGTTTGAGCTTTAGGCGACTAAGACATTCCTAGATGTTATTTTCTCTTACCAGCTCTGATATATCGGAGAAGAATTTCTTCCAGGAGGTATTTTCTTCCTTACCTATCACCTTTAACTTATTTTGATACAGTATAACCTTTAGCTTTGACCTTACCTCGTATATATAGAACATCCACTCTAGCTCTCCCTGGTGGAATAACTTGACGATGAATAAACGCCTTTGTATTAAGTATTAACCAATTGATTATTTTCACGTTTGGGCCTTTTTTATTGATACCAAACATAACTTCTACCTTATGGATGTTCCATTTTCCGTTAGGTTTTCTTTCTACTATTTTCTTACCTCCTATGTCTTCATTGAGGTAGCCTACTGAATCGATAAGATTGAAAACTCTTATCCACAACCTTTCGGTATCAGGACATGACAAGAAAAAATGTACTATATCATCCCTCCTCTCGCAGAAGGAACACCCTGGGTGATCTCTGAAAGAGGCGTTTTTCAAATATAGGTTACACGTGATGGTTCTGTGAATAATCCTATACTGGAGAACCTGAAGCCGTGTTTCACACATTGTTCCGTAAGGGTTACTAAAAACCTCTTTCCAGGACAGATTAGAATATTCTTGTTCATTTAAGTCCAAATAAAATCTCCATTTGTCCAGCTTCTCTCTTTTTACTTTCATACTCTCGACTAGCGCATTGTATATAGCCTTACTAGAACAGGATCTGATGTCTAATGTTTTACTATTGATTTGTATATCTATATTCCCTTTGTCCTCGCAGGGGGGGGAATCTCTAATCTTGCGTAACCATTCCTTAGGGATAGCCTGCTGTAGTTCTTTTTTTTTATAAAAATCTGGAGATATACCGTATTGTTTGTACAACTCAAAAATAGACATAACACTTCCTTGGTGGTTAACTATGTCCCCTACGCACAGGAGACCGTTCGTTTCCCAGCTTTGATAGTAAAACATTTGCTTTTTCTTACTTCTAATCAACCTGTTAGCCCACAACCTTTCCTTGAGGGTCTCGTTTCTGGTAACTGGTAGCTTACTATAATAGTATTTGTCCCATACATTAAAGATCTCTTGATAGAAGCCGTTTAACACTTTTTTTGGCTTAGACCTGCTCAATAAAATTTCCTGTGGTTTTCTACCAGGTGCCGAAAAATCGGCCATGATTCTAAAAATCGCTTTCATTACTAGAGGTTAGTATTCTTTGTACCCATTTAAGCCTGTTCGTTTTTATGGTTCTAAGACCCAGGCCTCCATTTTCCGCTTTTTGGGCGAGAAATGCTGTACTAATTTTATGTCCTTTGTTGGACCACACAAATTTCATCATTTCTTTGTGGATTTCTTGCTGTATTTTCTCTGTAATAGGTTTAGTTGCCAAAACATGCTGAAAAATAGGCAGTAGAAAAATGTTACATACAAGTACTTGGCCCTTTATGGTTAGGCTTCTCTTTTTCCATTGATTAATCGTTTCTTTGACTCTCTCTAATAATTTCTCACTATTTGTTGAGGCCATTTTTGACTCATTTCTTGGAGAGAGGAGAGTCACCCCCAGCACCCGCATGTTATCCGTCCAGTCAATTTTCAGAATCTCTCTATTTGTTAATTTTATTCCACCTATATTGAAGCCCTTCGACTTCTTTGTGTTTAACTTGAGCCCTGAGGCTTCTGCGAATCTATCCAACATCTGTATGGTTTTATGCAAGGAAAATTAATTTTTTACTGTGACTGTCAGGTCATCTGCGAACTGTACTAATTTTGACTCTCCCTCCAGTACAATACCCTGAATATCCGAACTTCTTCTCATTTGCTTGGCGAGCCTCTCGACACAAAATAAACAGGGAAGAGGAAATGGGGTCCCCTTGCTTCATTCCCCTTTCTACCTGAAACCAGTTTGAAGCATAACCGTTATTACAGAAAGCTGCGACAGAATTTGTGAGCAGAGTTTTTATCCAATAAACATAAGTATAATCAAAACCGTAAGCAAGTAAAGTATTCTCCAAAAATTCCCAGCATATAGAGTTGTACGCCTTTGAGAAATCTAGGGCTACCACTAGACCCTGCTGTTTTCTTTTTTCTAACAAGGAGATGACATCGTCTACACGACGATTGGCAGAACCGATGTACCGGCCTCTAACAAAACCATATTGATCTTCTCCTATTAACCTGGGGAGAACACTATTTAGCCTCTCGGCTAGAACTTTTGATACAATCTTATAATCTACATTACGCAGAGTAATTGGACACCAGTTGGCCAGGAAAGCACTGTCGTACTCTTTCTTTGGGATTACATTAATTAAGCCTCTTTTCTGCTCACTTGTCATTTCCCCTTCTTCTAAGCAACAAACTAACATCTTCATAAACATTTCGCTGATCAAGGGCCAAAAGGCCATGTAAAACTCGATAGTGAAGCCATCGCAACCAGGTGCTTTGTTTTTCTTAAACGACTTCATAACCTTTACAACCTCCTGTTTGGAAATAGGACGTATCAACATATCATTTTCTAGAGTTGGGTTTTGATCTAGTATTTCCTTAGAATATAACTTGGTATAAAACTTTTCACCCTCTAGACAGAATACTTTTTGGATCAGAGATCATGATACCTTGTACATTAAGTTGCGTTATGCTTTTCTTGCTGGCCTTATACTTTTCCAAATAACAAAAATATCTGGTGGGTTTTTCGCCCTCGACCGCCCATTTTGCCCTGGAACGAACCAGACAGTGCGGTCCAGAAGGAAGATTCTACTCCCTGAAACTCAGGTAGCAGCTGCATCCAATTAATCTTGGTCGCGCCTCGCGGTCCCGGAGCTCGGCCTCCAGACATGGCCAGTGAGGCTCCCATTGAATGGGTTATGAAGTCAGCACTAGTGTTTTGAATAATAGTGTTCGAATGTGGTTCTTGAAACACTGTGTATATGTGATTTAAAGTGCTAAACACACAAAATATGGGAACATCCCTACTAAAAGTTTATGCAGGAAACTACATTTTAAAGAAAATCCTTTGTTGCTACTTTTGTTTGGGCTTTAATGTTCCATATTAATGAACTTATCTGCCCCTATCAATGCATTTTTTTGAATTCTCAGATTAGCTTATATTTTCGTTCTTCTGATGAGAAATGTTTTTTTGGCTAAAATAAAATGTTCCAACGAATACATCTTCTATAAAGAAAACTTTTCATATTTGATCAACTCTTTTTTGCATTTACATATAAAATCGTTAGCTTAATACCCAGAACAAATTGCATGAGTCCAACATCAATCCTCGATCAATAAATTATAATGGTTGGAAAATACAAATTTTGTATTCTTATTGTCAACCATTGTCTCCTGGTGAAAGGATCTCCTATTTATTTCATTTATATTTGAATATTTTATTCAGAGAGGATATATCAACAAATATGTAGGTTTGTTCTGGGGTTGAATTAGTTGTAGATATAGTTATAATGCTTCCATATGAATACATCATTTTATTCAAAAAGGACATATCAACAAATACATAATTCCATATATCGTTGGGCGTCGGTCGTGGGGAATGAATGGATACTGAAGCTGTTTGGCCGAATAAATCCAAGGGATCTTGGATTTTTTATTCCCAAACAGCCAAACAGGGAAGAAGAACCATTCATAGTCATTCCAATGCTTACACAACAGTCTCTACACACACATCCACAAAACATGGTGCATACCAATAAAATCACAATGATTTGTTTTACTTTGTCACTAGGAAGGGCCAACGTCCTAAGTCCTATGTTCATAACGCAGCCCCTGCGTAAATATACTATCACATCCAAGATAGATTTTTCATTTTCATTTTCAAGATATGGATTACCCTCACTATCGATCATCTCGAACCCATTGGTAACACCATGAAAAAAATCCAAGTACATAGCTATATGAGTAACATACAAGCAGAATAAACAAGTACTAAGTTAACTAATTATCAAGTTATGCACCGATTTGATCAACTATTAACATATTTAACTTTGTAATCAGTGTCAACTTAATTCATATACTTGGCGTTTCCACTGGAAACTATTTTCTCAGCCACAATCATTTGTGCCTGATATCAACATATAGTTATACAGTAGTTTGATTCTTGAAGAGGGAAACAGTGCAACGCAAAAGCCAGGGCTGTAAAAAAAGTTGGTTGAAAAAAAATTGTCGTTAAAAAAAAGTTGTCGTAAAAAAAAAGGTTGGTCGTTCAAAAAAGTCGGTCGTAAAATAAAAGTTGGTCGTAAAAAGTTGGTTGAAAAAAAGTTGGTCGAAAAAAAAAATTTCGTTGAAAAATAGTTGGTCGTAAAAAAAAGTTGGTCGTAAAAAAAAAAGTTGGTTGTAAAAAAAAAAGATGGTCGTAAAAAAAAAAGTTGGTTGTATAAAAAACTAGTAAGCTAGGCTAGGCTAAATAGTTGGTAACTTACTTCTAAAATTTAGAAAATGTGTTGGGCAGCATTGTCCTTTTGTGCACCTGAGGCAGGT
The DNA here is from genome assembly GCA_942159475.1 of Sthenelais limicola. Classification (NCBI taxonomy): domain Eukaryota; kingdom Metazoa; phylum Annelida; class Polychaeta; order Phyllodocida; family Sigalionidae; genus Sthenelais; species Sthenelais limicola. The sequence goes on along the minus strand of OW804095.1, from coordinate 135,943,790 downwards.
GAGGGGGGTGGTGGGCAGAGGGATGGTGTGGGAGGTGGGAGGGCCTTCTGCAGACCTATCATGGTTGGAGAAGCATCTAACTAACAGCCAATCAACACCCTTGGCTAAACCTAGAAAGGCTGTCAATCAGCCTTCAATAACGTCTAGGTGTGATGACTGATTGAATCAGTGAAGTGTGAAATATAGGACCTGATCGAAAGGATTAGATAAGGCATCCTTAAACACCTCACAGACAGCTAAAGAATATTATCAGATGTAGATCCAGTATCAGTGATTGGCACATTTCATAGTGACTCCTAAGTTTTCTCAGCTAAATTTCCAAGACGTGTACACATCAACACAAACCTCTGACACAACTAATATAAGCATCAATGTCAATAATAGGACAGTGCGCAAACGGCGGACAAGCAAAACAGTGAATTACATCAGTAAAACTACATTCATGATCATCAACAATTGATAAAATAGTGCAGTGAGAGGTAGTGACTTGTGGAATCCCGCAACCAGGACAGGCACTAGCTAGTGCATGTTGCCATTCCCTGCCACCACAACTCCACGATCAGTCCCCTCACCCCACTCTACCATTTGCTAACCCAATATTGCTGATTATGATTTGACAGCGTTTGCAGTTTTTGTCAGTTATATAACAATAACAATAAATAATAGACAATAGACAACAGATAACAGACGTCACCAAAGCAAGTATCGCTTACAAGATATTCTAGCCAGGGATACGTGATAAATAGTGTATATTCATTCATTTTGAGGAGGGACGACCTTCGGACCTCAACAACAGGTAGAGCACTAGAGCAAGTTACTCTTATCTAATGCTGAGGGGTGCCCATCTCCTATCAAGGTATTTCGTATAACCCATATCAGACTGAGGTTATATCACATATATCCAGTAAAAGAGACTCCAATCATTAGCGTTTTGGAAAGACAAGACTTCACAGATATTGACACATTATGTTAATAATGCTTTGAGATAATCCCTGATACGTTTACTGGTTACTATTTAAGATGACCGATCAGCGATAGAATTAATGCCTGGTGAAGTCAGACTGATATACTCCCAACATTATCTGAGAATTGCTGATAATCCAAATAGTAGAATTAGAGTTGAATAAATTATTGTAGGGACATTTTCCTATGGTTTTATGCAATAAAACTGTTGTTTTATGCAATAAAACTGTTGTATTACATATGTTGTTTATCATTTGTTTTAGAAACACAAGGTAGGTGGTCGCATTCTAACGAACACTTCACATACCTTGGGTTATTTGTGCCCAGCATACTGGGGGAGGGGATGACAACCAGACCATCAGCAACTGGTCGAGCACTAGGCCACCCCTCAGTACAGGTGAGAGTAACTTGCTCTAAAAATGCAATGTGGAGTGCTACTGAAAGGCGTCTAATAAGAAGTGTTGCCTGATCAATATGTTGGACATTGATAAGTTTTGCCCAGTCTTCTTCATCATCCTTCTTCATATAGCGGACTAGCTCTACCAGACCAACATTCTTATATGCAGTGAAAAGAATTGTGATCTTATGTTTTCTCACATGCAAAAGGGGGAATTCAGGTAGAAATACCTTGTACTTCTTATTTCGTCTTCTCAGCATGAGAAGATTCTTACCAATTTTATGATCTGGACCAAATAAAATGTTGCCTTTGATGTCACCTTGTTCATGACCTAGTTTAATGAGGAGATCATCCAAAATTTCCTGCAGTTTGTCTGGGTCATCATCCTTTCCAGTCGCTGGTGGGGGATGTCTGGTTAATAAATCTGGACATATGTACTTAGTGAAACCAAATTTAAAAGGCAGTGTTGGTGGTAATGCATGAGTGTGTTCTTCATCATGGCTGTCAGAAGAAGATTGGTTAACTCTAACGGTATCTATTGTTGGAGAACCATCATCAATAGCATTATCAAAAGCTGTACATTCATACTGGTCAAATTCAGTCAAGTTGTATCCATCACGTATTGCGCTTCCTAGGATCTGAGCAACTGACATCTCCTCAGACATCTCAGGTGTATCATCAGTATGAGCTGAATCTCTCTGCTCACCTTCCTCATTTTCATCTGCATCAACTGGTATAACCTGGAAAGAATTATTTATATAGTTAAAAACTTTTCACTATTTTATTTGTGGAATACTGGCCATAGTTAATTGTCTTTTTGCTCAAGCTATTGCAAAACTTCATTCAATTAAGTTTCATTCTTACCATTGTTGACTTCAATGGTGACATGGTATTGAAAGTTAATGGGTGTAAGGCTTCATTGGTTCTGACCAGAGTAGACACACATGGGTTTCTTTCTGAAATAAGATAAATCGTAATTATCATGATATCTATAATATGCAATGTTTGATATCCTGACCATACACTTCTTGTAATTCCATAGATATGAACAACATAAGTATTAGATGAATACGATATAACGTTTAGCAATATCATTTGACATAAGTACATAATGAAAATCTTGCTGCACATACCTGTTCTTCGAAATCGTATAGGAGTTTTCTGGTGTGCATGAGGAGTATCAGGATTGACATCCTCATGAGAAAAGTCTAAAGTTGAGGAACAAGGAGTTTGTGGATGAGGCATCACAGAAGGGCCCAGAGTATCACTACTACAAGCACCTGTATGTGTGGTGTCCATATTGGTTGGAGTACTTGAACTAATTTTTTCAAGAAATCCCCCTGAAAAAGAATATATAAAATAGTAACAACGGATTAATTGCCAACCTAATTCCAGTCATGTATTCATGAATTCCTTTTTGAAATTTTATTTCTAAAATCTTGTCCTTTTTTGATGATAATGATGATAAGAAATGTTATGCACTGTCATGCTTACTCATGCATGACTGTCATGCTTACCCTGAAAGAGCATTGATGGGAGATCTGGTATACCAAAGGTGCAGAGTCTGGAGAACTTTTTAGCAGCTATATCCTCTTCGGGGAGAAGTGTAACAGCCAAGGCTAGGAGGTCATCATGTGGGAAAACTTCACATTTCATACATTCACAGTCTATGACAGATGAGAAGGGTGTGTCACAGTTATCATGATGCCATGACTGCACTTCATCTGAGTCTACTGGAAGGCCTTGTAGTGTTATGGGTAGTGTGTTCATTTGTTTTGATCTATTATCCCCTGGCTGTGGGTCATCTCGGTACTTCAAGCGAACAAGGTTATCCAACATAACTATTGGAACACACTGTCTGAGGGAAACATTTGTAAGCATCTTTATACCATCTTTAGTACACATGATTGGATATTCCTTCAGGTAGGTATTATAATACAGGTCGTCATCAACTAATCTCCTATCAAGAGATTCAAATGCTGCTGAGCGTGACATAGCCATGCCCGACAGATTTGCCACTTTAAAAACAGATGTCAAGCTTTTTGAGTGCATCATCAACTCAAGAGAATTTGTCTCCTGCAGTACTCCTAGGTGACATTTATTTAGAATATGCAGCATCACATCATATGATGCATATAATTTTGTGAGCTTTGGCTTGAGATATTCTTGTTTGTCCTTTGCTTTTCTCAGGTTTGCATTGCTGATAGATGATTCCAGCACTAGTTGCACTATAAATGGGACATCCTTGAGCCACTCATCAAAGAGGCTAAAGCTATTGATTCCCAATGGAGACAAATCTGAAGAAGGAAAGCATGTCTGGCACTTTCTCTCACATTGTGGCTTGTCAATATCTTCAAGATTATCATTTGTGTGAGAGATTTCTGGTCTAATCCGCTCTAGGGATATGTCATCAGCAAGGGTAAACCTTAGAACATCAGGATTAAAGATGTGAATGTTTTCACAGTCTAACCCATGTTTGCGTGCAAGATGCCCATATACAATATGAGCAATATCATCTTTTTGCGACACTATGTGAGGCTCGCCCATCAAACAAACATCAACACAGTCTGTTCTTGAAGTTGGGACAACACCCATACAATGGACATCTGGGAATGACCTTTTAACATGGGAAAGGAGGTCTTTATCCAAGATTGAGTAATTGTGGGCTTGCGTTCCTTTATACTGAATGTCAGCATTTGATTGAGCCATTTTCTTTCTCTTTGCCCTGGTATCAATTACCTTTTCATTAATGTTAATGTCTGTAGAGCATAGACACTACAATCAGGGATTACTATTATTGGATTACGGAGTTACTCTAATTACTCGGATCTCTCGCGATGTACTTATAAATAGGGGTAGCTTCGATTGGTTAGACGTCTCAAAAGGGATATAGTGCTTGGCTTGTAGTTTCAGTAGGTATAAGGTAAGGCATGGAGTACAGAATGGCTTCTTTTATTAGACTTCAATATATCACAGTGTTCATGTATAGCAAGTTATAGCATGGTCAGTGTTCAAGGTGGCAGGGCTTCCAGTCAGTTCATCATCATACAGCATACGGTAGTACAGCTCTTCAGGAGAAGTCTGCCTATACAGTGACTGGGGGCCCTTATGTATTCTAGGTATTGCACCAGACCTGGGATGCATTTCATCATCTTTCCCGGGCGTACTGCAATGGACAGTGGGCATTTCGTCAGCCACCAGGGCTGTTGAGAATGCTCCAGGTTAATGGCGGAGTAGCATCATCCAGATTTCATCATCCAGAGACATTGCATCAGCTCTCTCCGCCCAGGGGTCAGACCCCCTCCCTACCACCTCTCATATGATCGACCAGTAAATAAGTAAACAATCGACACACATATAAATACAGCATACACTTAGGCTTAAATATTATTAAAAATAAATTGGGACATTGACATTTATTTGGCTCATTTCTTTTCCAAGGGTTGCTGATTGCATCAGTAATTTGTAGAAAGCAAACTTCCTTTTGAGAACTTCATCTACATCTTCGAGGGGTTCATCCCCACAATGTTTCGCAAAGTGTAACTCAAAGAACATGATCCGCTTCCATTCAATTTCGTCTTTGATATCTAGTTTGGGACAGTTGTACAGTGTAGGAAGTGGCTCATTATCAAGATTGTACTGTTCAATATAGAAGCTGTCAAGGATTTTATTGCGTAAAGGATTCTTTCCTACTAATTGATACAACTCTAATATAGAGGATGGTACACCTGTTGATGGTTCTTTTTGAGATGGCTTCCCACATGCTTTGGTCTTAGCCAGAGCTGTCTCCACAGAGTCTGCCAAATTTGCACACACAGCATTGTGTTCACTATGCTGGAATATGTATCTTAGAAGGCCCCGAAGTTTCAACCATAAGCCCTTGTCATTTTCCCCTGGGATAAGTACATCATATTTTTTCAGTTTTGCGGTTAGATTATCTCTTCTGTACTGTGTTGAATCTGTCGGTCTTGAGCCAACTTTTAGTTGTTCACAGAATGAATCATAATTCACAAGAATCCCATGATCTTGGTGGTATCTTACATTCGTTTTTCCAAACTGCTCTTCACAAAATTCCATTTTTGAAGAAAGAGGATTTTCTGAAAATTGATCATTAGATTAGCTTTAGTGTTTATTTACTATTGTTTGATTATTACAACGGGATTTATATGTTTATCAGGGGAACGATTAAACCTAAGTCTACCCGCTATTCTTAAACTGACAAATTTTTCTCACATGAAAGCAATTTTGATAGTGTTTGCCACCAACGTATAATGTAAGGAATTGGCTTGATAAATTTTGCAAGTGACTTTTGACTACATGACTGACTTTTGATGTTGGAACTAATTTTTTATGTTGAAACTGGCTCTGTTTGACTCTTTTGACTTTTCTGACTTTACGATTGACTATTTTGACTTTACGGTTGACTTTTCGATTTACAAATTTGACTTTACTAATTCACTTTTCGATTGACAATTTTGACTTTACTATTGACTTTTCGATTGTCTATTTTGACTTTACTAGGTTTAGGTGAATACTGCCACGTCTACCTACTTTATTTCAACTTTACAGTCAACTTTTCTGACTTAACGATTCACCACTATTTTGACTTTACGATCCACTATTTTGATTTACGATCCACTATTTTGATTTACGATTGACTTTTCTGACTTTACGATTGACTTTTCTGATTGTACGATTGACTATTTTGACTTTACGATCGACTTTTCTGACTTCACAATTGACTTATTTTGACTTGACAATCGTCTTTTCTGACTTGACAAACAACTTTTCTGACTATGCGATTAACTATTTCGACTTTACGATACTTTTCTGACTTAACGATCCACTATTTTGACTTTTGATAGACTATTTTGACTTAATAAAATCGACGTTTCTGACTTAATGATCCACTATTTCTGCCTTAACTAACGGCTGTTTCAACTATACAAACAACTTTTTTCCAACAATTCAGGGATCCAAGGTTAAACACATTAAAGGTTTTAACAATTAAAAACTGACCCACTTTCTCCTGTCTCTCTACTCATCAATTAAACATTACTTGTTTTATACATGCAGACCTTTGTAAAGTTGTAAAGAAAAAGTAGCGATTTCATTTAACCAGTCAATAAGCCTAATCCATATATCCTCCTCAATAATCAACCCCTAAATTCCAACAATTCCAATAGGGGGAAAATGATTAATATTGAGATCAATTGTTATCAATTTTTATGATCATTTCAAAATATCATTCATTTAGGAAGTATGGATTCAGCAGAACCAATACTATTATTATTCATAATAATTAGTCATTATTACAATTTGGATGTTTAAATTCAAATGACAATTTTCACAAATTTAATTTAATCGAATTTTTCCATTATTATTAAACTATTATTGCTCATAATTCAAATTTTCCCCAGTGGTAGAATTGATCATATATATTGAGAGCAGAGGGGTATCATATTCCCTTGCTGCCTTAAAAACATAACCTTTCCCAAAGTGACCTAGTTTATACTGGTTAATAGATAACCATAATTAAATACATACCTCAATTCATTATGCAGTCCTTTGTTGGTATTAGCCAGCAAAATCGAGTAGAGATGGATGCTCTGTCTATGCTTTGTAAGATGACAATAATGAATAATCGGCCTCTTACAGCTATTGAAGCTCAGTTATAAGTATTCATATAAATTGTAGCAGAAACAACGATATAGAGAGTGCTGTAGGGCTTAAGCAGAATCCTTCTATGATAATCCTGAGTCACTCAACCACCTCGGCGCGCACTGTCTACATTCCATGACCTGAAGTGTGATGGTCAGTGCCAGGGAAACTAGGTTAGTAGGTGCAGTACCCCCTCGCTCCCACCCTCGCTCATATACCCCTCACTTGAGTGGCAAGCCCCACGAGGTGGAGGGGGCAGGAGGAGGTTGTGGTTAGAGGCCTCCGTCCACGCACAGCAGGGGGACAAAACTAGAAAGTGGACATATGGATAGCACTGCAGAGCTCCCTCCGCTCTTTTTAATTCCTGATTTTTTATTTCTTAGAGTAGTTTTTCTTTTTCTCTTTTCTGTTCGGTGCTTAATCTATTAATTTTGTCTAACTCCTCCAATCTTACAGAGCACTCATTATTTTTTCTCCTTCTCTCTATCGCCAGGTTTTTACCCAGAGACATAGCCAGCTCCCTGACTTTCAGTTTAAAAAACTCCCATCTAGTTTTATCAGAAAGGTTATTATCTTGTACAGAAGAGATCTCTTCTACCCCTGCTTTGAACAAATCGTTTTCTAAGAGGGAGGAGTTGAATTTCCAGAATCCCTTACCTCTTCTGATATCCTTTTGTACCATATTTGCCGAGATTACCTTATGATCAGAATGAGCGGATGAAGATACCTCCGTCTCTGTGATTAGGTTCGGCATGTTGTTCAATACAAAAATATAATCTAGCCTTGATTCTTGGCTTGTGCCTGATCTCTCCCAAGTATTAACGGGGGTGCCATTACTCTTTGTGGCTATAACATCACACAAGTCAAACTCTTGTACGAAATCTGACAGCAAATTGCTAGATGGAGAGGCTGCTCTATTAGTTAGATCTGTATTAAAGTCACCTGTTACTACTAGTTCGTCGAAGGCTAGTTGATCCAGCTCTGACCTAATATCATCTAAGCAGGTTTCTTGCTCTTTTAAAAAATTCGCAGTAGGAGCATAAATATTTTTTTTTTTTTTAAAACATTTGTAACTTTATTTCGTTTTCCTGCCATCTAGGCTTTTACAACTCTAACGCTCTCGCGCAACGATCTTACTAAAAACCAGTTACTTTTATCTTAATTCTAGAGAACTTTGTGTACTCATATTTTATATTTTTTTTGGATTTTCTTATTTTCTACATCTCTGCCTCCGACAGCGAGGCCTTCATGTTATGCATTGTCAGTTATCAATAAAGTGACTACCCTATATACCTCCCTTTCTGAGATTGGGATTTTCAATCTATTACGCTCAGTTTCATCTAGCTTTTCTGCCTTACATGATAAAAATTGCTCTTCTGCAGATGGTGACGAGTTTACCCCCTCGTCGTAGAGGTTTCTATAGAAGTCTCTCCCTTCGCTTAGGATCTCCTCCGGTTCATTAGTTAACACCCCGTCAATTATTAGTCCAGAAATACACTTACTCTTAGCTTTTGTTTCGAACTAGGGGTCATTCGAGAACATAAAGAATAGTGGATTGGATTTTGTCCTCCACTTAATTATATATATTATATTACCACGCGTGTTCACCACTGACTAAGATACAAGTATCATATAGCCAATGGGACTCCGTTGAAGAATAAGTCCGATTTAGTGTATAAGGATCTGGTTTATTTGTAAGCAGGTAAAAGATTCCAGTTACAACAGTGGATGCAGGTTATACAATCCGTGGTGGATTCTGCCTTAACCAGGTTTCAGTTACAATAGATACAGGTTATACAATCCGTGGTGAATGCAGCTTTAACCAGGTTATACAATCCGTGGTGAATGCAGCTTTAACACCAGGTCTCCTCACTGCGCGTATCGGTGAGTTATTGTAATGTGGCTGCTCCTTGATGGGCCATTAATGTCCAAAGTCTATTATCTCTTGGGCTGCTCCTGAAGATTTAGAGCCCTCGCGTTGTGTTGCCTGCCTGAGTCGGTGGTTGTGACTGCCTTTTGGGCTCTCTTGGTCCCTCTTTTATATGGGTGCAGGAATGTATGAATATATAACACTATACAACACTATACCTCAATATATTTGTGTATATCTGTGTATCTGACAATATATAGGACTATACAGCACTATACCCAACATAATGTACTCTCCTTCCATTGGTTCAACTAGTTCAGAAAATAGGACACATTCCTTTAGCTGACCTATATGTCTATATTAGGCTCAGATCATATCCTCTTCTTTTAGGTTAGTTGGGTACATAGGAACTTAAATATAGTGTACACAGCAGACCAATGGGTATATCAGTGGTTATATCTATAGCCTTTTTAGTGATTAACATATATAGTACATATATAGTACTTAATGGCACATGCAAGTATTGGTGATTATATAGATATAGGTGATTATATAGATATAGGTGATTATATAGATATAGGTGATTATATATGTATTGGAGATTATATATGGTTACATTGGTAACCTTACATATGGGCACATAGGTGGGGGGGGCCTATATTAATACCTAGTACTTGCATTTAAGGCATGAAATGCAACATTCCTCCCCCATTTTATAGATTTCTGAGTGTATTCCAGAAATCTACCAATGTTTCTTACAGTGTTCTCAAAAGAGGAAGTCACAACAGCACTTCCTAGCAGTGTGTTGCTCACAGAAGTCCGGGTGCTCTTCATGGAAGGGTCACACATAAATGGGGTACACTCCGTTTTATAGGGAAAATAAGTGCACTATAAAGACCATAAAAATGCATGATACATGTGGTTTTCCTATCAATAAAACATCCTCCCTGTGGGTTTTCGGGCTCCCACTGAATGGTTCATTCCACTTCGGGTTTATCTGTTATCAGTATGGCACAGGCATCGGATGTGTCTCTGCAGCGCAGGCTTGCCTGCAGATTTTGCAAGGTAATGTATTCATATACATACCTGAGAGTACATGAGGGGACCTGTGCCAAAAATCCACACCCAAAGTTCAAAGTCTGTCCCGTCTGCGGCTACGAGGGAAAATCAGCCACCACCCTCAACAGCCACATCGCCAGAAAACACGGGCCAAAACACAAGGGCCGGAACCCACAACACCATTTTCGTGAGTATTTAAAGATTTCTACCACCCACAAAGTTATTCATATAGCATGAAGTTCTATTTTTTACCACTCACAATGTTAATCATATAGAATAAAGTGGGTTTACCACCCACAATGTTAATCATATAAAGTAGAATGGTTTTACATGCAAAAATCCTCTACTACTATATCTGGTCAGGGTCCACAAAATCTATGAAGTTTTGATCATTGTTCACAAAGTTAAGATACTCGTATTCACATGTAGCAGTAGAAGTTAAATCTGAGTTACACATGGCCTGATATAGCCTTAACCGTTCAGATTCATATTCATTGACACGCTGTTGGTGTCTGCGTTTTTGTTCATTTATCATTTCGTCCTCATCTTCAATGGCCCTAATCTGTTTCCACAGGTCAGGACTAACCGGGCTCTTAAAATCCACTGGCACTTTTAATTTTGAATTAGACACCTGGGTAGTTATATATTCCTTTAGAAGGACGGCAAAATCTTTGTAGGGCTTGTAGATTTGCCCTCTAAACTGTTGCCATAGATTATCAGCTAATTCCTCAGCTCTAGTGTGTCCAAATTCAATGCTAAGTTCAATTTTAAATAAGAAATAAGGCTGGCAATTCTTTTTGCATAAATTAACACTTCTGGAAGCCATCTTCGAAGGCGTAGTATTAATCACTGGATAAATTTCCTGCCCTGTTTCAGAGGAGCAACACTTGGTGCAGGCGACGGAGGAGTGCCCACAGCCAGCAGTGCCGCGTCAATTCGTGGATCAGGGTACCGATCTCGTGGAGGAGTCCTTGCTGGAACCCCGCACCGTCCCTCGGGTGGAGACTCCGGTTTCCACAGGATCCGATTCAGGAGACACAGAGCAGGCGCCCGATCAGCGGTCCGGCCAGGAGCCGGGGGCAGCCCTTCTCGCTATGGCAGATGGGTGGGATACCCTTATGGACGCCAACCCATCCGATCCCTGTCATGGATGCGGGGGCGCCTTGAGGACCTTATCACGTTTCCGTGATGATGAACTTTAAAGCTGGCGTTCTAGGTGATTCAAAAGCATATGTATACATCGGATAATAAATGGATAGAAGCTTGATTATAATTGGTTTTTTTTTCACATGTTAATATATCTGTACAGGACCATCAAAAATCTCTTCTCTGTGGAACAGGCTCAGGCTTGTCCACCCGAACAGTAGCATTTTGTGTGCATCATAGTGTATATATCATATATCATTTCCACATGGTTAATACTATCAGAAAGAAATATAAAGCCTATGGCATGTCCACCTGAATGGTGGCATCTTCTTTAACCGCGTCGTATACACATTTTGGCTCCTCAACCTCAACCCTTGTTCTAAAATATTTACATGGGCCATAATATAGGTAACATCCAACAACCCCCAAGGACAGGAAAACAACAACCGAAACCAACATCCATATCCACCAAGGTCCCTTCCCTACTGTTTTTTGAATTTCATTAATATCAGATACTATCTTACTCTCAGGAGGGAGGGCCATTGACTCGAAGGTTGGGAAATCAAGTTCCTGAATCCCGGATGGAATTGAAGCGTGATGTTCCTTAATGGGAAAGTCGGTCAAATTTAGCCAGGTTAGATCCACAACTTTCGGAGAAGGGAGGGACAAATTATGGGAGAAATGCAAGGTGGGGAGGCCATGCAAATTCCACAGGGCTGAGTCAAGAACACAGCGGGGCTCCACATCTATTACATACTTCCCGGCGGCAAGGGTACCAACCTTGGGAGGGGCAGTCGGACAACGATAGTGGTACACGGTCTCCTTAGTTTCAACTATATATCGGTTAATGGTCGCGGTCATGATACCGGAAAGGGGGGGTTTCACGGAATAGAGGGTGACAGGGCACTGGGCCTGCTGAGCACGGTCCCCATTAATCAATCCATGCAAGCAAGGTTGCTGCCGCTTATCATATTTGACTCCAGGTCGGCAGGCCTTTGGGATCGGCCCATAACATTCGTCAGGAAAGTATAGATCCTCGGTAGAGAGATCGACTACGAAAGGCTGTGGTTCGAAGATCTTTACGCATTGCTCGTCTTGGCACATGGTAAAAGTTTTGATATTATATTGTATTTCCTGATGATTTGAAAATAGAGGGGCGCGGAGCACACAAATTAATTGGGAGTCCACTTCAATGATTTTTTCTACCTTTATATAGGCGTAATATGAAACAGGTTCGATATGCATATAATTCTCGCCAGCATCTAGGATATCTTGTATCATCGCAATAGGAATGACATCCTCAGTCACCAAACGCGCCTCGCATGCGATGCGTACTGCCTGAGGCTGGGTGATGGCCCCTTCATACGTAGACACATGCTCTTCCAGCAGATCCATAATGGTTGTTAGTCGTAAGGCTACCTGGTTGAGGATAACCATAGGGTTTATGTTCCAGACCATTTTAAGGATTTTCTCTTGCACCTTCTGCTGGGAGATGATTTCATTTACGGTAGTTGCCAACACTGCTTGTTGACGACCCAATAGGTTTACTTTCGCAATGACCTTTCGCTGTGCCGTAACAACGCCTTCGGTCTGAGCAGCCAACTGTTGGTTGGTCAGTGCCAGAGCTTCAACATCGCTGCTTGTAGCCGTTCCAAATAACACCGATGCCACCTTTCCCACGAAGTCCAGGGGTGACCTCTTCTTTCGTCCAGGGAATTCCATGCGGGCACATATGATTTCCAGTCTCTCCATGAGTAGTAGGCGGAAACCCGGTGCATGGCGTTCCATCTCGGGAGGGTACATTTTTAGCAGATCCCGCTTCACCCCCTCACAAATGCCTGACCATTTCCGGTTAACTGATACCTCACTCGTGAGGTATACATAGATCTGAGCGTATCCTCGAATCTCTCTGACTTGCTCATCATGCGTTATGATCGCTCCTGTTTTGATCTGCGTGATGTTCTGGGCCGCCGTCATCAGGACACACCTGAAACAGATGATGTCCTAATTAGTAGCTTTCCAGACTATGTCCAACCATTTGGCCCACTCTACCCCGGCAACCACATGGGATGAGAGACTTTCGTCTCCAATTGGTCGGGACATTACATCAGCCTGGGTGGCATATGGGGAAATATCAGGTCTCACAGGCTGAGACACCATGGCAGTTGGGGCTATATAAGTAGGTATATAGGGATTGGGTTCTAAGGGAGCCTGGGGCCCTTTGCTTACAGGAAGCCTCTCTCGTGTACCGCGGGCGGGCAGCGGATTTACCTGGTCAGTTATCATAGCAACGGGTGCTATACCTTTCGTCCTTTGGTGCGCTTCGCTAGGAGGAAGCCTCGTTCGCAATTCTCGGCCAGGCAGTCGGTCTACCTCGTCATCTATCAGAGCAGCTGGTGCTATATATTCTCTCTCTTGGTGTGCTTCGCTAAAGGGAAGGCTTTCGCGCAATTCGCGTCTTTGGTGTGCTTCGCTAGGGGGAAGGCTTTCTCGAAATTCTTGGCCTTGGTGTGCTTCGCTATGGGGAAGGCTTTCTCGCAATTCGCGTCTTTGGTGTGCTTCGCTAGGGGGAAGGCTTTCTCGCAATTCTCGGCCTTGGTGTGCTTCGCTATGGGGAAGGCTTTCTCGCAATTCTTGTCCTTGGTGTGCTTCGCTAGGGGGAAGCCTCGTTCGCAACTCTCGAGCAGGTGGTGGATCCACCTTGTCTTTCATCGCAGCAGCGGGTGCTATATACGTTGGCATGTAACGGTTTGGTTCCACCGGCAGTGGGGGCGCTTCGCTGTGAGGAAGCCTACTTTCTCTTGGTTTTCTGGCAGGTAGTGGATCTACCTCATCATATGATTTCGCTTCTGGAATGGCTCTGGCATTCCTCTGGTTTACTCGGACCACACGTCCAGTTTTTGATCTCTTCTACACGGAGTCCTCCCTCATAGTTAGAGAGTATCCGGTAACCTGGTCGCCACTTGGGTTGGCCTTTCTTGGGATTGAGCGCACGGATCGATACAAAGGTTCCTACTGGGAGGCGTTTGGCACTCGCCGGTTCCTTTGCCTGATACGCAGCTCGAGTGGATTGTCGGTAATCCTGTAAAAGTTCCTGGGCAAGTCGGATTGCCTGTAGTCTATCTCCTTCTTCACGGCTCCCTGAATGTGTTCTGGGTAATCGGGCCTTCTGGCCATACACAGCCTGATAGGGGCTGATTCCTGCAGGACCTGCGGTGATCCGATATGCGTACAATGCCTCGGAGAGGTACTTACTCCATTTCTTTTCGTCACCCCCTGTCAACTTCAGCAAGAGCCGCTGTATAACTCCGTTAAACCTCTCCACCTGACCGTTTGACTGGGGGTGGTAAGGGCTCGTTAAACGATGGTCAATGCCGTTCTCCCTAAGCCACTCCCTGAAGGACCCTTCGCAAAACTCTGACCCATTATCGCTGACCAGACATTTAGGTAATCCAAAACGGCAGACGATGTCTCTCATGAAGGCATCCCATACTGTTGCCGCTTTCTTCGAGGCAATGGCGATAGCCTCGCCCCATCCGGTCAGGTGGTCAATGCACGTCATCAAGTACTGCCGGCCCTTCTGATCTCGGGGGAATGGTCCAACAAGGTCTATCCCCCAAGTGTGAAACGAGGTCGGTGGTGTGGGCATCTTCCCTCGTGGCGCCGCAGGGTGATGTGGCGTCAGAGTATTACAAAGCACACACCTGGATATGTACTCTCGAACAGACTTACGCATTCCAGGCCATATGTAATTTTCCTGGATTCTTTTTAAAGTCTTTTCTGCGGCAGAATGCCCTATTTCTCCGTGGCATCTATCGACCACTCGTTGTCGGAACTGCTGTGGAAGCACAAGTCGAGGGTAGCTACCGGCATGGGAATATGGTTCAGCCAAAGTATATAAAACATCTTTATCAATTATGTACCTGGTCTCATCTGTGCCCTGTTCGGCCTCAATGAAATAGTCAGGAAATTGATCTTTTTGATATCTTTTTAAATTTTGAATTTTAATGTAATCTGTTTCCCAAACATCCGGCACCTCCGTGGGACATGTGTCCGTCACATCCTCAGAATGTGACTCACCTTTCTCTGGTGCTATGCAGGCAATTCGTGACAGCATGTCTGCTCGCACGTTCAGTTTTCCTTTGTGATAAAGAATAGGCGCTCCATACTCTGCAATCTGTATGGCCCAACGCTGTAGCTTAGTATTCTTGATTTCATCTCGAAACAAGCTACGGAGAGGTTTATGATCCGTGTGGATCTCAAAGGTCCCTCCCCAGAGATATGGGTGAAGCTTCTTGAGCGCATATACAATGGCGTATGCTTCTTTTTCTATAATTGGCCAATGTAGCTGAGTTTCGGACAACTTGTGAGACAAGTAGTGAATAACCCTCTCAACCCCACTCTCATCCTGCTGAACCAGGATTGCCCCGATACACTTTTGCGAAGCGTCAGTATATAGTGTGTACGCCTTATTTACGTCAGGATGGGCAAGAATGGGGGCCCTCGTCAACGCCTCTTTCCACCTATCGAAAGCTTCTTGCTGCTCTGGACCCCAGTGGAACCTTCGTTTAGGCTTGGCCACTTCCGTCAAGGGCAGGGCCAGAGTCGCAAAATCAGGTATGCACTGACGATAATAACCCACCATCCCCAGGAAACTCCTGACGGCAGATTGGTCCTGGGGGGGTTCAAGGTTCTTTATGGCTTCTATTTTCGCTTCTTGGGGTTGAATCCCATTTCCACTGACGGTATACCCCAAGAGCTCTATCTCTTTCTTGTTAAAGTCACATTTGCTAGGCTTCAGTTGGAGGCCTGCCTTGTGTAATCGGTCAAGCACCTGGGCCAGGTGCTGTGCATGTTCTGCTTCATTTCGACTAAATATTACTATGTCATCTATATAAACTAAACAACACCGCCCAATGAGGCCCGATAGGACCTTTGTCATTCCCCTTTGGAAAATGCCGGGGGCATTAGCTAGGCCAAATGGGAGGCGGACAAATTCAAATAAACCAAGGTGGCAGGTGAAAGCCGTCTTAGGGATGGATCCTTCATCCATGGCATTCTGCCAGTAACCACACTTCAAATCTATTGTACTAAACGTCGTAGCTCCTTGGAGCTGGTCAAAGACATCCTGAATATGGGGCAGTGGGAACGCGTCTTTGGTGGTGATCGCGTTTAAACGGCGATAGTCGACACAAAACCTTGTCGACCCATCTTTCTTGGGGACCAGTGTTATTGGGGACGCCCAAGGGGAATAACTCGGTCGGATTATCCCTTCGTTGAGCATGTCTTGTACACATTCCTCAACTTTCTGTCTTTTTGACAATGGCATCCGGTACGGATTTTGGCGTATCGGTGCGTTATCTCCAGTTTCGATCCCTGCGGGGGGTAGGGCTGGAGCACTGTTAACAGGCGTTTGCTTGTCACTGAAAATATCTCTATATTTAAATAATGTTTCATTAATAGCTGCACAGTCTGTCTGCGGGACTACTGAAGTTGCCATGACTGGGGCAAAGTCCATACCAGGAGACTGTCGGATTGGGTATGTTTTCTGACCCAACTTCATCTCTCCACGTACAAAATCTAAAATGCATATGTCTTTGCACAGATTCATTCCTATAAGTAAATCAACGCCCCCCATTTCTTCGCAAACGAGGACTTGGGTGGGGAGGCCACCCATTTTTAATACACAGGCACCACGGATGGGCAGGCCATGGCCAGTAATGCCTTGCAGCTTTGGTGCTGCGTAAAGCGGAGCTAAGCGAGGTAAGCGGGAATATAATTTGCTGGTTACAAGCGTATGTGTACTGCCAGTATCGACAAGTGCGTCGACCTGGATACCTTCTATGTCGAGTCGCACCCTAGGCCGTGCGGCTCCTCCTATTACTCCACAACGTCCATTGCCTGGCCGGGAGGCAGAAGCTGTGGGGCTCTCTAGTTTCCCTGGTGGGGAGTAGAGCTGGCCTGCTGTTTCTTTGGGCAATCGTAGTGCCAGTGCTTCTCCCCGCAGAAGCAGTTTCGTGTCGGTGGGGGTGCACGACACCCTCCCGCTACATGCCCCGGCTGACGGCACCTCAAACATTTCTCTGCCTGTGTATCTTTCGGTACACCCACGTGTCCGCTGTTTACATTTTTCACTTGGGACGCGTCTGTCCCGGGCCGGGGATTCGGTACCCAACACTCGCGAGCAAAGTGACCTGGTTTACCACATCTATAGCACTTGATATCGTTCGAGGCAGCCGGACGCACTGACCTCTGGTTTTGGTTCACATTCGGGGATGCGGCGCCCTGCACACTCAGTACACTCGAGATCTGCTCACGAGTTTCCCGTTGTCCGGAAATGAATGCTTTCGTCAATTGTTCCAGCGCTTCTTTTAAAATACTGACCTCGCTGGGTGCAGAATCAACAACGGATGTCTTTCCCGTTTTGCGGTTAGGCCGCAGAAAGTCTGACTGTTGCGCACGACTCATCACATCTCTTACTGCTTCATAGATTGTGGCTGGCTTTCGTGAGGCTACGCGTCTCGCCATTCCACTGTCTTCCAGACCACTCAGTAAGTCGCGCACCAACTCACCCTCATCGTCAGGCAGTTTATCGAATGCCTCATTCACCAGCACTTGGAACGTATGGAGATACACACGTATCGGCTCGCCTGATCGCTGGTGCAGCTCTCTGAGCTTATCTCGCTGCGTACGTCGAAAATCGGCCGACACAAAATCAAGTGCCAATTCCGTCTTTAGCTGAGGCCAGTGGGTGCCTTCAGTATGTTTTTGTCTCAATACGGATAACAGAGGGTCCTGAGCCGTGAGGCGCGCTATCGTGATTTGCGCATCACTTGGTAGACGATCGATGGCGCGCAGCCATTCTAATGTTTTCGCCGGATTACTACCGTCACACCGCCCAACCTCCTTGCAATGCCGCTCTGTCGATTGAGAGTCGGCCACAACCGACATAAATTTCAGTATGCCCTTGTCTTCATCATTCGCGACGGGCTCGGCTTCAGATGTAGCACCTTCGCCTCCCTTTGCAAATATATTAATACCTTGACGTGCCCCGCTTGCCCCGGACTGCGTTCTGGATTCGTCCTCGGAATTGAGACCCATGGTTCCGGAATATGGTGAGTATGCAATTGAAAATCGAAATTTGTCTGAACTAGCTCCGAATGGGAATTTTGTTTTAAGTTCTTCTTGCTCTCCTTTTTCGTTTGATTTAGTAAGATCAGAATCGTCTCTATCAAAGTCGTCTATTACACTGGAATCAGAATGAACTTCCTTTTCTTCCTCAAAATTAGTTTGTTTTATACCACCAGATTCACTCTTGTCTTCAGGTTCGACTTCAATATCGTTAGGGTCACCAAGAGGCTCGACCACGTGTTTGACACCTGTGATTGGTGGAGTTACAGTTTCAGCTAGAGGGGCGGTATTGACTTGTATAGCTTCCCCAGGATTGTTCTGATTATTAATGTCTTTCTTAGTATTATCCACTTCGGTCATAACTAGAGATACGTTTTCAGTTTGGGCTGAGAAATCTACTTTCTTTGCTTTCTCTACTGGTTTCTCTGGAATAGGTTTCGGTCTGGTTGCACTTGTTGCATAATTAGAATTAATTTGAATTTTCTCTGTTTTTGCTTTTACTGGGTTTATTGGTATCCCTGGATTAAGTTTTGGCTTAGTGGCCCTTGTTGCGGGTTTAGGACTAGTATGGGTTCTGAGTTTCACTTGAGCACACACATTGAAAGGGAAAGGTTGTTTCACCCACCCACCAACCCTAATTCTCATCTTATCCAATTTTAACAATGTCATTATATTATACCATAAAATGTACTATGCACTATGATTTGTTTTACCCGCTCAGAAATAAACAGAAATTTTACGGGCAATCTGTCTTTGTTGGTAATTATGATTTTCTTCTCAGCAAGCTGCTCCTCATTCAGCATTTCAGTGTCGTCGTTGATAATGAACATGATGCACCATTTCACACGAGCTACTGAATCAAGGTGGACTTACCAGGCAAAGCACACTGTCACAGCTATGTAGGTCATTTTGGAGTCCAGTTCAGCTTGGTCAGATCGTAGCGGTCGTGCTAGGGCGATGTATGGCTTTGTTGCTGCAGGGCAGGCTCCAAGGTCAGCACAGCAGGGTAAGATCACAGGGCAAGGTAAGTCCAGATAAGATCACGTCGAGGGGTCACCATTTATGTTTCGAACTAGGGGTCATTCGAGAACATAAAGAATAGTGGATTGGATTTTGTCCTCCACTTAATTATATATATTATATTACCACGCGTGTTCACCACTGACTAAGATACAAGTATCATATAGCCAATGGGACTCCGTTGAAGAATAAGTCCGATTTAGTGTATAAGGATCTGGTTTATTTGTAAGCAGGTAAAAGATTCCAGTTACAACAGTGGATGCAGGTTATACAATCCGTGGTGGATTCTGCCTTAACCAGGTTTCAGTTACAATAGATACAGGTTATACAATCCGTGGTGAATGCAGCTTTAACCAGGTTATACAATCCGTGGTGAATGCAGCTTTAACACCAGGTCTCCTCACTGCGCGTATCGGTGAGTTATTGTAATGTGGCTGCTCCTTGATGGGCCATTAATGTCCAAAGTCTATTATCTCTTGGGCTGCTCCTGAAGATTTAGAGCCCTCGCGTTGTGTTGCCTGCCTGAGTCGGTGGTTGTGACTGCCTTTTGGGCTCTCTTGGTCCCTCTTTTATATGGGTGCAGGAATGTATGAATATATAACACTATACAACACTATACCTCAATATATTTGTGTATATCTGTGTATCTGACAATATATAGGACTATACAGCACTATACCCAACATAATGTACTCTCCTTCCATTGGTTCAACTAGTTCAGAAAATAGGACACATTCCTTTAGCTGACCTATATGTCTATATTAGGCTCAGATCATATCCTCTTCTTTTAGGTTAGTTGGGTACATAGGAACTTAAATATAGTGTACACAGCAGACCAATGGGTATATCAGTGGTTATATCTATAGCCTTTTTAGTGATTAACATATATAGTACATATATAGTACTTAATGGCACATGCAAGTATTGGTGATTATATAGATATAGGTGATTATATAGATATAGGTGATTATATAGATATAGGTGATTATATATGTATTGGAGATTATATATGGTTACATTGGTAACCTTACATATGGGCACATAGGTGGGGGGGGCCTATATTAATACCTAGTACTTGCATTTAAGGCATGAAATGCAACAGCTTTACTCTTCTCTAAATTTAGAAAGTACTTGGAGCACCTCTCTCCGTCAGACATCCATTTGGCTCTGGATCGAAGTAGTGCCCCTTCTGCTTTATTAAGTTCGAATTCTTTGATCTTACTCATTGTATGGTAATGGAGATTAGCTGTAATTGTAAACAAACCGACAGCACTAGCAATCAAGTTGTTATGTAAGAGTATAGCTGGCTCTCCCCGGTCTCGCTACACCGGCCATAACGCTCTCACTTGAGCACACACATTGAAAGGGAAAGGTTGTTTCACCCACCCACCAACCCTAATTCTCATCTTATCCAATTTTAACAATGTCATTATATTATACCATAAAATGTACTATGCACTATGATTTGTTTTACCCGCTCAGAAATAAACAGAAATTTTACGGGCAATCTGTCTTTGTTGGTAATTATGATTTTCTTCTCAGCAAGCTGCTCCTCATTCAGCATTTCAGTGTCGTCGAGCTCTTTAATTCTATTGTGTAACTCTTCCTGATCTTTCTTCCGCTCTCTTGCTCTATTTTTACTATATCTAATGGAGAACTCTCTGCACTTAATTTTGAAAAACTCCCATCTGAGTATGTCACACATTTCCCTCTCCATGCCTTCTACATCTTTCGCAATGATTCTGACTTCTTCACAAAAATTATCGTCATCCAACAACATGGAGTTGAATTTCCAGAAGCCCCTCCCCCTCACACTGTCTTCAATTCTGATGTTAACACTAATTATCTTATGATCAGACTGAGCTGTAAATACATTATCACACTTCACACTTTTACTTTGTAGAAATTGATCCAAAAAAATGTAATCTAGTCTCGATTTCTGCATATTCCTGAACCATGTATGGCTTGTGTTGCCCAGGCAACACAGAGCGTCGCTCAGATTAAACATAGATAATAATCCCTCCAGCCTAGCGGAGTTTGCACTGTCGTGCTTGTTAACAAGATCAATATTAAAATCACCTGCTATGCACAGCGTATCAAACTTCAAATTAGATATACATTTTTCTACTTCTTCTAACTTAGCAAGTTGTTCCTCCTTATGACATGCAGTTGGGAGGTAGACCGACACACAACAGTATTTAATATGATTCAATTCAAATATGACGTACACATACCTTCCCTCACAATCACTACCTTTAGACACGATTTTGATATCTAAATCATTTGTAAATAACAACATAACCCCATTAGCATTGGACCTTCCGTGGCTGAAGAAGGACCTCCCCTTCCACTGGTTAGCCCATATTTTCTCTGCCCCCGCAAGAGCATAAATATTAATAATACACATTTTGGATTCTCGACTTTTAACAATGATATATACCCATCTTCCATTACGATCTTTACCTGATTTTATAACTCTTTCACTTACATCTTTAGATACCAGAAACATTACACCTTTGGCTGATGAGGAACCGTTGGAGTAGTAAACTTTGCCTGGCCATTAGGATGACCATATAGCTTCCTTATCTATCACTGAGTGTGTCTCTTGGAGAGCTATGATACAGCTTCTATTCGTCTTAAAATCGTTAAAAATAGCTGTTCTTTTAACCACACCCGTTTACATTAAAGGAAATAATTCTAGTCTGTTCGTATCGACTGTCCTCCTCCATTTTGGTGATGATGGAAAACCTTCTAGTATTACTAGATATCTAGGAAGCAGTTCTTATAACTTCTGTTCCTCCTTTTTTTTCTGGTCTTGTTCGGCCAGAGAGCTCCTGACCTTCATCCAGAGCTCGCCCAGGAGGTTACCTGTATTGGGCCATTTGGAAGAATCTAAGGCTTCAAGATGGTCCATATCCATCCCTATGCCCCATAGCCTGTTGTACGATGCCTCTCCAATCTTCTTATCTCCTGTCATCTGGAGATAGAGTCTTACCTTGCTATTTTTGGCCGCTTTTGCTTTGACGGCTCTAAGCACAAGCTCGGATCTGTGAATGGCCCACTCATCCTGATTTTGGGTGACAGCCTTGAAGTTTCTCTTACAGCTTTTCGGGTCGGTTGTGTTTAAGGCGAACTCCATTTTCTCGACATCTTTACCATAATATGCTTTCTGGTATAGAATAAATTGTTCGACGTTGTCGAACTCATGTCCGTCACTATGAACGGAGCAGAAAAATGATTAGACAACGGGTTGTCTTCTGAGAAGAAGATGAAGGATTCATCATTCTCCCTCTTGGATATTTTCGATAGAACCAGTTCAGTGGGTAGTGTGGCTAGTTGGTCATGCCTGTAAAAGTTCCCGTTTACCTTGATGTTTCCTCTCATTAGTTCCACGTTGAAACCCTCCATCTTCAAACTAGCTTCTTGGATTTTTTTTGCTTTAGCGTATCGCTGTCTCAGCACTAAGGGTGTGTCCCTTTTGATACCTATTTTTCCCACTTCTGGATCCGAGTCGTAGTTTCTCATTCTATTTCTTTCCTTCAGGACCGTGACAGCGTCCACTAGGGTGGCAAATTCCACCTTTATCGGGCAGCCTGGGGTAGAGCTCACCCTATAGGCCTTTTTTATTTTCATGTCGTGGAGCTTCATGAGCACTTTAATCTTTTTAATCGTAGCTTCTACGATGACTGAGGTTTCGTCGATTGCTGTCTTTTTAACCCCCATGAAAAGGAGATTCTTTTCAAGCTTCTTTTCCTCTGCGCGGATGATTTCATTTTCTTTTGCTATTCTGTTCTGTTCTTCTTCTACTTTGGAAATATCTTTACGGGTGGGCGTCTTCTGATGAAGGATTTTAAGGGCTTCCTCTTGCCCCTCAAGCTTTTTTTTCATGTCGAACATTGAAGTTTTCATCTCACCTATATCCACATCCCTTTTCTTGTTGTCCTCTACCAGATCATCCACTTTTCTGATACTTTTATCAGCCTTAGCCTCTGCCGAGAGGGCAATCGATCTGACTTCGTCAAACTGTTTCATAGACTCAAACAATTTATCGAAGTTTTCTTTTGTGAGAGCTGCTGCTTTGGCGGCTTCCTCTGCCGCCAACTTCTGAGCCTCAGCTGATTTTTTTGCTTCTTCAGCCATGCCTTTGACCATCAATGTTAGGTTCGAAGCGGCCACATTGGCCACTTCAGCCTTATGGTTTTGGTGATTCTCCATATTTAATCTTTCTAGCTGTAGATTCTTTTTGATTTTACTCAGCTTACTGTTTTCTGGCTCAGGGGGTGAGTTAGAATGGAGCCTTTTCTTAGTATTAGTTGGCGAAGGAAAAACACTACTTTCAGGCTTCCCTACCGCCCCTACGTCCATGCTCGATTCCTCAGACTCTACGGCGGGAGCCGGCGTTGCAGCTGGTTGCGCGCGCCTCTCCTCACTGTTTATACTGGAGTTTTCACCCTTTTCTTCACTTTTCAAGATGGATGACATACTCTTCCGGTAAGCCTTCACCGGGCTTGTTGTTATTTTGATACTGGTTTATCTACTTAATCAACACTTCCCTGGCGTTGCTACTGTGGCACAAAACTATAATATAACTTTCCTTTATTTGCCTCACCTTGCAGAATTTTCTGCTGGGTTACAGTCTCTTATTCACACAGCGAACTTCTGATCCGGTCGTCACCGTACACTAGCACTGGCAAACCATGAGCGCGGCCTGTGTCTAGCGGGTCACAACAGGGGGTTGGCGGTCAGACTGACCGGCCGGGGTATTTAGGTCAACCGTCTAATATACCTCCTCGCTTCCTAGCATGGGCATTAGATTCACTCTAGTCTCTTTTCCTCAGTAAAGTCATTTCCTTACCCGCAGAAACATTCCTGTCCTTAGCTATGATATTGTTCTTAATTCCACCTCAGCTGCTCTAATTTTAAGTCCTTTTGGGGCTAATCCAGCTAGGATGATCTTCGTGTGAGCGATAAAGCCTCCAGGGCCGACAGAATGGCTGCCACTCCTTGTGGCTGTCGGTCTGGAAGTTTAAATCCACTTATGTAGTCTATTGGTTGCTTTTCACTATAGAGTCTGACTGATTGCTTTTCTGTATGCTTATATCTTTTGTCCTGCTCACTTATGAGCTTCTCCGCTCGCTGGATCTGACAGAAAAGGGGTATAAACTGGGACCAAGCCCTCACACACTTTCTTCTTGACCAATGGCTGACCGGAAGTCCTTGATTGTTATTGTTTTACAACACCGTAAGCCACCTTGTTTACATCGAGATTCTAAGCTATTCTACTGAGCGTTTTTATGAAAAACGGCCGTTTTTTTTTAAAAGAAAAAAAGTTTAGCTAATGGGTAAAGGCTTCTGACATACAGGGGCAAAAGTATAATGGAAAATGGTAAGCTGACATATCAGTTTTGAATGATAATGCCCTCCTGTCAATCCAGGCGGAGGTGATCTGTCAGTCACTCTCACCCACTGCACTGTCAAGTTTGGGGGCCTGCAGCTCCTAAGGTAATCTGGAACCAATTTTCTTATTTCCAGAAAATATATTCCTTAAACTATGATATACTAAAGAATCAGCCAACTGTATTTACATTTTATGATTTATAATGGATAAAACATTTTAAAAACGCCCTTTTCTCCATAGACAACCATGTTAAATTAATCAAATAACTTTTTATTTTCAAACGGAAATAGCAAAAAATACTGTCTTTTTAACTTTCCTTCAGGCGATATTAAGTGAGCACGCTTCCTCCAGTGTGTGCTGGTGTGAAGTCTTGCCGCTCGGGTGCGTGAGAATTAAAATCGTCCAAACTTCTGTAAACTCAGTTAAATGATTCTACTAACGAGTTCTGCTTGTTCCTTGGTACTTTATGTCACCACAACTGTACTTTGTAACCTGAGTTACTCCTTGGGATGTCTTGATTCTGAAAAAAGAAAAGGAGCAGATGCTCCGTCCGTTTGTTCTCAAACCAAGCTCGACCGGAAGTCCGAGCATGTCCACTTTTAACTTAAACCTGTCTTGCACACCCTCGTCCATTCGGTCAATTTTTGAGGCAAGGACATCACACCAGGTACTGTTGACAGACCGTTCTTTTCTACTATCTAGCGTCGACTTGTAGTCGCTTTTTATAGCCGACATGGTTTCTGTGAGGAGTGTCCCGAGAGGCTGTGCAGACGTTACACTCGTAGCAGACTTCTTTTTTGCTGGTTTCTTGATCGTAAACTCAGGCTCCTGCTCCTTGGTCCAGGTGGGGTCCTTAGTTACATCATCTTCAGGCGGGTCTTTGTCGCTACTATTTGATTTCTTAATCACACAAGTAAATATAATAAAATACCATTCTTTCTTTGTACCAAAATAATATAGTAACAGACAGTTCAACACTTTTATTTCCTATACACATGGCACATAACTCCTCAAATAAAGTTGAATCCGAAAGCAAACTTTAAATAGCAAAAACTTATATATACACATAGTTTTATAGAAACGCTTCCATTTGGCATGTTATTTTTCCCACTTCTGGATCCGAGTCGTAGTTTCTCATTCTATTTCTTTCCTTCAGGACCGTGACAGCGTCCACTAGGGTGGCAAATTCCACCTTTATCGGGCAGCCTGGGGTAGAGCTCACCCTATAGGCCTTTTTTATTTTCATGTCGTGGAGCTTCATGAGCACTTTAATCTTTTTAATCGTAGCTTCTACGATGACTGAGGTTTCGTCGATTGCTGTCTTTTTAACCCCCATGAAAAGGAGATTCTTTTCAAGCTTCTTTTCCTCTGCGCGGATGATTTCATTTTCTTTTGCTATTCTGTTCTGTTCTTCTTCTACTTTGGAAATATCTTTACGGGTGGGCGTCTTCTGATGAAGGATTTTAAGGGCTTCCTCTTGCCCCTCAAGCTTTTTTTTCATGTCGAACATTGAAGTTTTCATCTCACCTATATCCACATCCCTTTTCTTGTTGTCCTCTACCAGATCATCCACTTTTCTGATACTTTTATCAGCCTTAGCCTCTGCCGAGAGGGCAATCGATCTGACTTCGTCAAACTGTTTCATAGACTCAAACAATTTATCGAAGTTTTCTTTTGTGAGAGCTGCTGCTTTGGCGGCTTCCTCTGCCGCCAACTTCTGAGCCTCAGCTGATTTTTTTGCTTCTTCAGCCATGCCTTTGACCATCAATGTTAGGTTCGAAGCGGCCACATTGGCCACTTCAGCCTTATGGTTTTGGTGATTCTCCATATTTAATCTTTCTAGCTGTAGATTCTTTTTGATTTTACTCAGCTTACTGTTTTCTGGCTCAGGGGGTGAGTTAGAATGGAGCCTTTTCTTAGTATTAGTTGGCGAAGGAAAAACACTACTTTCAGGCTTCCCTACCGCCCCTACGTCCATGCTCGATTCCTCAGACTCTACGGCGGGAGCCGGCGTTGCAGCTGGTTGCGCGCGCCTCTCCTCACTGTTTATACTGGAGTTTTCACCCTTTTCTTCACTTTTCAAGATGGATGACATACTCTTCCGGTAAGCCTTCACCGGGCTTGTTGTTATTTTGATACTGGTTTATCTACTTAATCAACACTTCCCTGGCGTTGCTACTGTGGCACAAAACTATAATATAACTTTCCTTTATTTGCCTCACCTTGCAGAATTTTCTGCTGGGTTACAGTCTCTTATTCACACAGCGAACTTCTGATCCGGTCGTCACCGTACACTAGCACTGGCAAACCATGAGCGCGGCCTGTGTCTAGCGGGTCACAACAGGGGGTTGGCGGTCAGACTGACCGGCCGGGGTATTTAGGTCAACCGTCTAATATACCTCCTCGCTTCCTAGCATGGGCATTAGATTCACTCTAGTCTCTTTTCCTCAGTAAAGTCATTTCCTTACCCGCAGAAACATTCCTGTCCTTAGCTATGATATTGTTCTTAATTCCACCTCAGCTGCTCTAATTTTAAGTCCTTTTGGGGCTAATCCAGCTAGGATGATCTTCGTGTGAGCGATAAAGCCTCCAGGGCCGACAGAATGGCTGCCACTCCTTGTGGCTGTCGGTCTGGAAGTTTAAATCCACTTATGTAGTCTATTGGTTGCTTTTCACTATAGAGTCTGACTGATTGCTTTTCTGTATGCTTATATCTTTTGTCCTGCTCACTTATGAGCTTCTCCGCTCGCTGGATCTGACAGAAAAGGGGTATAAACTGGGACCAAGCCCTCACACACTTTCTTCTTGACCAATGGCTGACCGGAAGTCCTTGATTGTTATTGTTTTACAACACCGTAAGCCACCTTGTTTACATCGAGATTCTAAGCTATTCTACTGAGCGTTTTTATGAAAAACGGCCGTTTTTTTTTAAAAGAAAAAAAGTTTAGCTAATGGGTAAAGGCTTCTGACATACAGGGGCAAAAGTATAATGGAAAATGGTAAGCTGACATATCAGTTTTGAATGATAATGCCCTCCTGTCAATCCAGGCGGAGGTGATCTGTCAGTCACTCTCACCCACTGCACTGTCAAGTTTGGGGGCCTGCAGCTCCTAAGGTAATCTGGAACCAATTTTCTTATTTCCAGAAAATATATTCCTTAAACTATGATATACTAAAGAATCAGCCAACTGTATTTACATTTTATGATTTATAATGGATAAAACATTTTAAAAACGCCCTTTTCTCCATAGACAACCATGTTAAATTAATCAAATAACTTTTTATTTTCAAACGGAAATAGCAAAAAATACTGTCTTTTTAACTTTCCTTCAGGCGATATTAAGTGAGCACGCTTCCTCCAGTGTGTGCTGGTGTGAAGTCTTGCCGCTCGGGTGCGTGAGAATTAAAATCGTCCAAACTTCTGTAAACTCAGTTAAATGATTCTACTAACGAGTTCTGCTTGTTCCTTGGTACTTTATGTCACCACAACTGTACTTTGTAACCTGAGTTACTCCTTGGGATGTCTTGATTCTGAAAAAAGAAAAGGAGCAGATGCTCCGTCCGTTTGTTCTCAAACCAAGCTCGACCGGAAGTCCGAGCATGTCCACTTTTAACTTAAACCTGTCTTGCACACCCTCGTCCATTCGGTCAATTTTTGAGGCAAGGACATCACACCAGGTACTGTTGACAGACCGTTCTTTTCTACTATCTAGCGTCGACTTGTAGTCGCTTTTTATAGCCGACATGGTTTCTGTGAGGAGTGTCCCGAGAGGCTGTGCAGACGTTACACTCGTAGCAGACTTCTTTTTTGCTGGTTTCTTGATCGTAAACTCAGGCTCCTGCTCCTTGGTCCAGGTGGGGTCCTTAGTTACATCATCTTCAGGCGGGTCTTTGTCGCTACTATTTGATTTCTTAATCACACAAGTAAATATAATAAAATACCATTCTTTCTTTGTACCAAAATAATATAGTAACAGACAGTTCAACACTTTTATTTCCTATACACATGGCACATAACTCCTCAAATAAAGTTGAATCCGAAAGCAAACTTTAAATAGCAAAAACTTATATATACACATAGTTTTATAGAAACGCTTCCATTTGGCATGTTAGTTTTGCCTCCATCTCTATAATCATCAATTTCATCTTCACTATAATCTTCATCTTCATGAGTCAGACTGAGCGCAATTTGGTCCATTTCTGAACATCCTAATCCTTCCTCCAACATGAAGGTCGATTTGGCGACCCTGGTTTTCCAATGAAGCAACTAGCAACTTCAAACAATTTTTTTTTGCCAAGTCAAAAGATTTTATGTCACCAACCCGCCTTTGCATTTTGACACCCTGATAGACAACTTCATCATTTCCTGAATCTCCACAGGTTTTAATCTCACGCATACTAGGGGAATCACGTTCGGCATAACGCTGAATAACAACCTGTGCTGCACACAATGCAGAGTGCATGTCAGAAACAGTGGTTATGCGATCTTGCATAAGCAGTGATTTGAGTGGTAGGAGGGTATCACAAAGGAACATGATAAAAAGCATAACATCATAACTTATCATTAGCTTGATGTTTGCCTTGACATCGGAAGTTCCTCCAGACTGTTGGATTGTGTCCTGCAATTGAGCGTGAATGGCAGCAAGAATGGATGAATATGTTAAGGGCATGCTCAATGTGTGCCAACCAACGGGTTCCACCCACACGAGATAGCAACATTTGCTTCTTAGATCCGATTTTGTATATGTCAATTTTAACATTCTTCAGGGAGTCCAGAATACAGCCGGAGATCCCATCAGCATCTGCTTTTATTGGAGCATTGATGCTGACAAACTTCACATATACTTCTCCCTTAATAGCATATCTTACACATGTAGCCTCTTCAACAGAAGCTGCATCAGTAGTCCCATCGCATGCCACATCCTTTCACCCTCTATATGCTTTTAACTTCATTTGTGGTATCCATAGCAATATACCTGATAAATTCTTGTCCAGACTTCTCATTCAAATAGGTTTCACTTATGTCCACACCTTTCTTTTTGTCAAGAGTAGCCATCAATACATAATCTTTGATAGGTTTGCCCTTTTTTGCCACAGCATGTGCATTTCGAAAAAGATTGGTCATTTTCTGTACAGCATCTTTATGAAGAGCCAAGATTGCTTTTTCAGCTTGTGATTCACCTGGATCCAAAGATTTAGCTTTAGCAATAACAGATGCTTTAGAGTGCAGTTTTGAGTGTTCATGGTCTTTGACACTTTCAAGTTTGAAATTATTAGTGCCACTAACCCAATTCAACTTCCCAGCTTGGTTTGAGGTTCGTCCTTCATTGTGATAGTAATCCTGACAGATTTTACAGTGCATTTGTTCAGTAGCAGCATCGTATTCCTGCCAAGTGTGTCCAATACATAGTATTCACTGACGTCACAAACTCCCATGATGCACTGGGCGGCATCCCTGTTGTGTGGCGAGAATGTAAACACATGCTAGCTCACGCTGCATCGTATATGGACGCTGCCTCGTGTGCAGCATAATATCACTTGAAAATGCCACCTAAAAGTACCAGTGAGCCTAGGAAAAAGTATGTACATAGTTTAGACCCCCTTTCTAAAGCTAGGTATCATGCTAAAATGAGTCTATGCGGTGGGATTGATCCATACAAAGTGGGAAAGGGGGAATTTCTTACTGATCATGCCGGCCTGCCTGCCATTACCTATCCTGACATAGTGAATTACTTTGTCAACACCCAAAGCGCCTACACATTGGACGAAATGAAAGCATACAAGTCATTGGAAGCCTATAATTATTTCGTCTGTGGGTGGGTGACTGATGTACGCCACATACCATCAGAGGAGCACATTTTGATTACCGCTAAGGTAGGTCTAAACTTTGTAAACACTCAAATCATAGATACGGTACTGTACTGTGCCCCTAGCACTACTACATTGACAGTCACACAGAACTAGACTCATGTAAACTCCAACACTCTCATTCTGCTCATTGTCTCAGTAGTCAGTGATATCATGAATAGCCATTAAGCTATGCTTTACCGATAATCAACTTATTCTGAGTGTTCCTCAGTAGTATATGTCAGTCATATAATAATTCATATCACTGCATAGGCTTTGTTGATAAGCAACTAATTACGATTATTTTATGGATTTATTAACTCATTGAATTATTGACAATTATCCCATTGTCATGGACAAATATATAATAATATTCCCTTTTTTTATTTGACAGGTGAAGCACTCTCAACGCCTGAGTGATCCAGCCTTGTTGCCATGGGTAATTGCGAGAAAAGATGGTGTAATTTTGGCATGTCACTGCAACTGTATGGCTGGTTTGGGTGAGGCATGCAGTCACATAGGGGGGGCTGGTATTTTTCGTTGAGGCCGCAGTAAAAATTCGGGATTCCAAAACTGTAACCCAAGAAAAAGCATATTGGTTATTACCTTCTGGTTTTTCGAAAATCAATTACAGTGTGGTTAGAGATATCAATTTCCAATCTCGTCAATCATTAAAACGTAAACTTGACGAGAGTATTTCTAACAACACCCAGCCTACACAAGAAAATCAAACTGCACAAAAACTTCCTAATGTACCCATTCCCACTGATGAAGAAACATCTATTTTTCTTGCAAAGTTACACGAAACAGGTGATAAAGCTTCCATTTTGTCTGTAATGGCAAATTATTCCAAACACTATGTGCCAGCATCATTAGGGGAGGCATATCCTAAAATCTTCACAGAATTTTATGACGAGTCATTAATTGATATTCCAACTGACAAGATAGTGCAACATTGTGTAAATAAATTCTCTGATTTCAAAATAAGTACTATTGAGGCTGTGAATGCTGAAAGTGTCACCCGGGAACAAGCTCACAGCAAGGAGTGGTTTCGTTTTAGGGCTGGTAGAGTAACAGCGTCAAGGGCAAAGGCTGTGTGTTCCACAAAGATTGATAAACCATCCCAAAGCTTACTGAAAAGTATTTGCTATCCCCAGAATTGTACGTTTCGAAATGCAGCGACTGAGTGGGGTTGCAATCATGAAAAAAATGCCTTTAATCAATATTGCACTTCCATGAAAGAAACCCACGAAAATTTTACATGCAGAAAAAGTGGACTTGTCATCAATGTCAATTTCCCTCATATGGGTGCATCGCCAGATGGAATAATATCATGTGACTGCTGTGGTAAGGGCTTGTTGGAAATAAAATGTCCATATTGTACTCGTCATGAAAACATCACAGATTCCCTTACTAGCAAGTCATGCCTACAAGTTATTGATGGGGGTTTAAGTTTGAAAAAATCGCATACCTATTACTATCAAGTTCAAACCCAGCTTATGTTGTGTGAAAGAGAGTTTGCTGACTTTGTCGTCTGGACTGAGGTTGATTTTCACACTGAGAGGATTGAACCTGATGAAGAAGTTTTTTCCATCATAACTTCAAAATCAAAGATCTTTTTCACTAATGTAATTCTACCAGAGTTAGTTGCAAAAGTTTACTCCAGACCACAGCCTGGTGCAGTGGTCATCGTTCCAGAATTAACCTCTACCACCGTGCCCTTGGCTCCTTCCACAGAAATGACCAACACCCCTACACCCTTGGTTGCGTCAGTAGAGATAACCCCCGTCCCTGCAGCCTCAGGTCCTACACGAAATTCAACACCTACACCAAACCCCTCACAGATTATATGTGTATGTCAGCAAGAGTACAGAGCTAATCCAGAACGTATTGTTAAATGCAGAAATGCAGGATGTGAATATCAATGGCTCCACTTAAAGTGCATCAATAGAAAACGGATGCCTAGTTCAAAGATTACATGGTATTGCTTGGTTTGTAGTAAACTCCCCGCATTCAAGAAAACTAGGAAAAAGTAGTGAACACAAATTATGATATGAGCTATGAAACTGGAAAATTATTTTTACTTTGGTGCTACAAGATGAAATGTTTAAGATGTTGGTAGACAAATTATAATTATATTAATATAAAACGCAATGATTTGATCTTATTCCTGATAGAACTGCAGAAGTGGCATGGCTCATATTTAATGTCATTTCAAAATAAAACCCATTTCATAAAGGACAAACTTTGGTTTCTTTTATATTCATACGTTTATTTAATATTCTTGATTTATTTAATTTCAATGAGATCAACGTAATAGGATCTTGGAAGTAATAAATACACAAATCAATTGAAAGGTACAACAGATCCACAAAAGTTGCTTAACGCACAACATACAGTAGCTATTTTGTCAACAGTTGGAACATCACTACCAGAACTAATCATGTAGTCTAGTGGCAATGTACCAGACAATATCGTATATTTATTTCTGACTAATCCTATGACCCGCTCTACATGTATCCTCACATGAGCTATATTTCTTGTTCTTTCGATTTCAAGAGCAGCCAGTTGTGATTTTCCCCTAGTGAAACCTGGGATTTTAACTTCAGCACACATTAAACCGACACTTTCACTAATATCAAAACCACGATCAGCTAACACCAAGTCACCAGGAAGAAGGTTTTCCAGTAAACTGGAATTTTCAGTGATATGTTTGTCACTGGCTCGTCCACCCCATGCTTTAGATAAAAAGGACACAGACCCTTGAGGTGTAACACCTATTAAGAATTTAACAGGGTTGTGGTGTTTATATGATGACCATGTTTGGCAACGTGCCTTAAGGTTAGATGGCCGTTCAATAAATACTTCAAAACAATCGATTATAATACATACTTTCAACCCAAAGTGCTTTCTAAATTCTAGAGGCATTGATAATCGCAAATTTTCCCTGTTTGGCCAATGAATAAAATTCTTTAATCGGATATACAAGACATGTATTAGACTGATAAATGTGCGTGAGATCGTTGCTTGAGAGACCCCAAATCTGTAGGCTAAATCATTTACAGGAAGATTGTGGCGCAATTTCATAAGAACAGAAATAAATTTCTGAAATTTGGTAAAATCAGTACGCATACTTTCGGGAATATAGGCCTCCACATGTTCAAATACTGCCATGAGGGTTGAGAAACTTGGGAGACCAGTGTAATAATTGACTTTCTTGTCATCCTTTTTAAAAGAATCGATTGTTATTTTTAGGCCATTTATTTTTTCTTTGAGTTCCAAATTCGCAGTTAAAAGTCTTTGGCATTCAGCACTGGTTGAGGCACAAAGACTAGGATCTCTAGTACATCGTTCTGGCTCCACTTGTGCATCTGTAGGTGTATCTTCTATTTCACATGGTACATTATCTTCAGCTTCACTTGCCACGCTTGACAATGATAATAATGACGAGGCAGCATCATACTGTTGTTGTTTCCCCTTTCTGTCTTGCATCCTTTTGTATCGATTGAAGCTAATTCCTTTTGATGTAGTACTTGACTTTGCTATCACATCAGCAGCAGCTAGTTTCAATGATGGTGCCCAGTCAGGATGAGTAGTACTATATAGATCAGCTGGTTTTCCTAAAAAGATAAAAAGGTTCATGAATTAAATCTTTTTAAAACTATGGCATTTAATGGGAATAATCATGTAAATTGTACTTCATGAAGACATTCTATGTTTTCTAAGTTTAGAATTTCTCATATTGTCGTAGAAACACAAATCTATCTCATTTTGTAAACTGTATACTTAAGATAAATTATGTATTGCTTTATTACATTAAAAAAAATAGATATTTCGCAATGTCATCATGCACACATATATTCTGAAAATGTTAAAAAGAATAGTTTCTGAATAATAGCTAGAATTTATTAAACACACTGAAATTCCACCCGCCCAGTGTTAGGTACTACCTCTCAGGCCCCCCATCCATGTCCATAGACAGTGACAGTAGCCTTACAAGAGTGGAGGTGACTGGAGCCTACATCCCAGACACTCGACCTAATACTAGACACCAACCATAATTACATATTTACTGGTATACATTGCAAAATACAGTGGAAATATAAGTTCATATATATATTACCTTCAATGAAGTGATCCGAGCATATCTTTGAGTACTTGCTTGGTGTAAAATCCTTTCGATTTATCCTCGCAAGCCATGCATTCCTCCGCCGCTCACTGAGCTCTTTTGTTTGTTCTCCCTGGTGTTCCCGCACTACAGGGATAGCAAAATACCTCTGTTTAACAGTCAGCTCATTGGATGCTCTATTCTTACACCCGTGTACGACGCAGGTGTGTCCCATTGTGTACCTTTTAGCTATACCTGGATTAGAGCTGGGTAGTAGTGTGTTCACTCAAGTGCGATGTCCAGCGTGCGTCCAGCGGCCGCGGGGATATCCTGACACACATCATGGCTACCCGGGAAATTCCCACGGTGCGTGACGTCATGCGAATACTATGTATAGTCCAGCTTATCTTAAACTGACGCTTCCTAGCTTCCTTCTCATACCAAACATACTCATCTGATCTATCTTTTCTTCCCAGTTCTGTCTTCTTTTGATCAGTTGTATTTTTATGGGGTTTGTCACCATGACCATCCTTCAGTTGGAAGAAATTTAGCAACAACTTTTGAGACATTTCCTCTCTGTTGATGTGAAGAGATTGAGTTGTAACGATGTTCAGTACAGTATAGTTGTAATAAATCTATCCAGTACCTCGTGACCATATTAAAAGTCCCAAGTGGGGGAGGGGGTAGGTATGAGTAGCACGGCGCTGACATGTAGAGCGCAGGTGCTATAGGTCACAGGGTGGAAAAGACAGGGAGAGGATGAGTCAGATTTATGGATTCTAGCGGTGGATACTTTGCCCATAGACTAGAGTCTTGACGACCTATCAATTCATGTGTATCTGATTTTCATTCACCCGCCAAGGACGGCGGGTAACTTGGCGGTTTTACCCGCCAACACAAATTTTTACCCGCATTTGGCGGCGGGCGGGTGCTAATTTTGCACTCAGTTGCACCTCTTCTGCATAATTAACTGACCAGTTCTCTGCAAAGTCCATTTGTCAAGTGCACTCATCTGCAGACAACTTTTGCTGTAGAGACAGTACCTCACGGTGTTGAGTGTTGGCTTGGTAGATGTGCTGAGATGTGGATTCAAAGTCATCCAGTACTTTGGCCACCACTGAAGCTCGTGGTTCTGTGTCCTCCACTGACTTCCGCTTCTTTGTCCACTTGGGTTTTTCAGGGTCCCCATATTGGTGGTCCACTCTCCTCTATTGTGTGTAGGTGATTGGGTCTAGGAGATTTGCAGACTCCAATTTCTCGCTGAGGGTATGCTTGGTGTATCTCCGAACAAGGTTGTCTGGAACTACTGGAATGCTCGCACTCTTCATACTCCTCAGCTTCAGGGCATAATTTTGATGACGCATGTACAGACAAACTGCAGTGCTCTGGTAGAGGAGAGGCTTGATGAATTTTGCCTCTTTACAAACTTTCTGGAAGAAGGTTAGGCCTACCTTGTTGTTAGGGTATGCTATATGTTGTACTCCTTCCTAAGAGGCTTCAAAAACTGTAGCAGTACAACTTTCTGAAGCTTTTTCTTCACAGGGACAGTGTCCTTTTTACCCGGAAGTGTGACACTGTGGTCTGGGCGTTGAAGGAAGGCAAGGACACATTCCTTATTGTCCTTTGACTTCTCCCGACGGCGGATAAACCCCTTGTTAATACTGAGAACTGCTCGCCAGTCAAGCCCAAGATCTCTAGAAAGCTGTGATGTTACTCGGTGCTCCTTCAGCTTCCGGGGGGGATGTCACCTGCTGTGCCACCTTAATGTGTTGGTTGGTTGATAATTTCCTCATTTTTTTGGTCATGAGATTGTACAACTTTACCTTTAATTTTGTGTCTTTTCTTGCCGATATGACCACTGTCATTCTGTCCAATGTTACCACCATCATTCTCTCCAACATCAGGACTGTTGTCACGACCACACGTTCTGCATGCTCCTTCCTCTCCTTCCTTCTCATGTAGTACAGATGAGACTTGCCGGTTGTCCTAATCCTCTTTTCTGTTATATCTGACTCACTGTTATTGGGAAAAAATATAAATTCTATTAAAAGATATATTCAAAATTGTATTGGTCAATGATAATAACATGGTACCTTAAGCACCTTTCCTAAAATTGGTGCTGCGTTTCCGGGCAGTGCTAGTTGGGGTCAACTGACTGCTACTGCGGGTGCATCTAGGAGTCTGATGATTGAAATAGGATTACTTCCAGGGGAAATCATTTAATTTTACAATTGTATTTGATTGTGTGATCGAGACAAAAGAATGAGTAATGGGATTATACTAAGTAATGACAATTTACTTACTATGCTGGTGGCAGTTAGCGCTCCTACAAGGCTGTCATCACTGCTATTACAGCTGGTAGTAGATGATTGTCGCTGCAAGTACAGGTGACCTGGGGGTGTTCGGAATAGTGCCACCTTCAGTTTGGTCCGGGTCAGTCTTGTCTTCTTGTCCCCATTTCCTGTACCAAGCTCTGCAAGATCCTGTTGTGGAATGGGGACCAGCAATGTAGGGGTTGATGGGGTTGTGACAACTGAGGCTGGAGTTGCTGGCTGCTCCTCCTCCACCCTGTCTTTGAAGGCTTCAGGGTGCCTATGCTTGTAGGCCCTTTTTGCTGGGTGGCTCTAAGATCATCTTTCTCCTTTTCAGAGTACTTTCTCCAGCACCGGGCCTGTGAATCTGCCCGTTGGGTGGCCCTCATTGCTTTATATTCTTTTTCCCCAATCTGTTGTTTCCTCCTCTCCTCATACTCTGCCTGACCCATACTCTGCCTAACTCAGATCCATTCATCCTTAAAGTTGGTAACGGAAAACATATAAGCCTTGGCATCTTTTGGGTTCAAGGTTGTGAGTTGCTAACTGGGTTTTCTCTGGGTCTTGACCTGGGTCTGGGTCTTGACGGTCTTTGCACGCTTGTAGAACAGGTATTGTTCAACGTTGTCGAAAGAGTATCCCTCCAGGATGAATGGAGAGTAATAGTGATTAGAGAGAGAGATTATCCTCTGTGTAGAAAGCGAAAGCTACATCATTCTCTACCTTCATCAGCTGGGATAACAGTAATGGTGTGGGGACGGCAGAAAGTTGTGCTTGTACCACCTGTTAATGTATACGCTTTCTCTGCTAACCTTGGCATCAGTGAAGCCCATCTTTAATGCAGCCTTGGCAATTTTTTAAGCTCACACGTTGTCTTAGAAATAGTGGGATATCCGTTTTCAGAAATATTTTCCAAATAGTTACATCCTGCTCATATTGTTTGAGCTTGAGCCTCGCTTCATAGGCGGTGGTGGCATTTTGGAGGGATAGAAATTCTATTTTAATGGTGCAGTCTCTTTTCTTGCTGACCCTGAAGGCTCTTTTGAATTTCATCATAGGAAACATAAGGAGGTTTTGAATGACGTTGTTTGACACATTGTCAACATTGGCTTGTGACTCATGATCCGTTGACTTAATTCAAATAATCAGCAGATACCTCTCCAACCTTGCTAGTTCATCTCTAACTAGTTGCTCATCTTTTAGTTTGTCTTGTCTCTTTTTCAAGTTAGTTTGTGTCTTTGTTTCAGTACCCTTACATCATCCTTTGTTTCTGTCATTTCTCTTTTAATCTTGTTCATATCCTTGCCTCTGGCGACATTATCTTCTAATAATCATTGATTGCCTCAGAGTTGTCGTTTACCACTTCTTTGATTAATTCCTTGTCTTTCAGGGCCTCAAACAGCTGGTCAAAACTTTTCTGGTCGGTATCTGCCATGTCCCTCACCATTTGTCCGACGTTGCCTGTCAGATTTTATTTGGGACGTTTATGTGACTCCCTAGCCAGAATTTTCCTTGGTCCTTTTGTTTCCCTTTTGTTTCCATATTTGATGTATGCTTTTTACTACTTCTTTTTTTTGCAACTGATGTTATTTCAAAAACCGGCCGTCTGGGCATATTACAATGCTAAACATAATCTGGGTTATTTCGAGAAGTACACAACATGATTAAGCGAATGAATCACAACCAGGAAATTATTGAAAAGAACCCTTTTGGCACAGCCAACATATGGAGAAAAGGTTGAGTGTGCGAGCAGGAGGCTCAGGGTTCACACATTAAAATTCCAAGAACTGCCCGGATTTGGAGTTATCCCCATAAACGTATATCAATTTACTTTGATAATCTAGTTAACAATATTGGTAAGAATTCTTTGAAATAGAAACATTCGAGTTTGCTCAGCGTTTCAAGCCTATTATCTTTGTCAAATCCGATCCTTTCAACAAGCATTCCCTTTAATGTATATACAATGAAATCACACCATTTCAAACCGGAGATGCCCATTTGTCCTTGAATCTGATCATAGTAATTGTGTCCTTTCTTTAATTTCAATTTGCCCTCTACGATCTCCAAGAATTCTTTTTTATCTGTAAGTGCTGCCTCATATGGTGTGATGTTCCTGTGGGTATATGGGCATTTAATTTTGGCCAAACCATAGTGAGGGTGACATGACTTATCAACAACCTTCTTGTCCGGTGTGCAACCCAGGTATGCATAGGAAGGACTGTCCACAAGTCCAGATGCAGTCAGTTCAACACTATGGCCCGAATCGCACATATACCTACAGTATTTAAGTGCTGCCTCATCCTCATATTTCCTCCCATCTGTAAGACTTGGAGCATTAATTTTTTATCACTGAGCAAATCATGTACTAGCTTTCCTTTTTCACCTTTTCTTGAAATTATTCGCCCAAAATTAGAGGCAGTGAGTCTGTTCTTTTGTTCCTTGATCCATAATTCACCTTGTTTCCTTTTCGAGATTTGCAGCCATTTTTTTGTCGATCATCACATTTTCCCAAACAGTATGGGTACTTCTGGACCTAGAGTGCATTTGGGGGAATAAGATCCTATAGGAAGGTCTGGAAATGGTTCGGTGTCAGAACAACCAAGCTTGCAAATAGTACTAGTAATGCTTTGCCAGTTGCAGTTAACCCTTTAAGGGCAGAGGGTCTGTTAAGGGAGGTTGTCTTTTAAATTGTCCCTTATTGTGGCCATACTAAGCATTATAAAAACGAAAAAATCTTTTTGATACTCCAAATATTAGTGAAGTTATAGTCTTTCAAAGTTGCCTGCCTGTTAAATTTTGAGCTAAACTACTTAGCCTAAGTGACTTTTTAAAAGGAGATAGATGATGTAAAAGGCAATGATGTCCAGACAGTGAAAATTAATCAGGACAATGCCACATAGTCTTTTTATCACCATTTTTCTGTAAGAAATGCGATTTGTACTGAGTAAATTGCACATGAACCTAAATTTTCTGCTCTACTTGTTATGAGTTGTAATTTAGAAATTTCATGTTTTATGTCACCATAGCAACCATTTACCAGATATACACCTTTTCAATTGAAAAAAAACGGGCTGTTTGGTTGCCATGGAAACCATTCTAAAGGAACCATTTTCAAAATCCATCAACTTTTACGACCATTCATTTTATTCAGCATGAAAAACTGAATGAATGGCATTTTTTCAAAAAAATAAATTTAGATTTAGTTTTTTTCCAATTTAAGAATGAATATTGCATAAATAGAGTTATAATTCTTCCAATTTAGCCACAATCTATTATGGACACCAAATTTTCTGCATCTACTAGGCACAAGAACTTTTCTTTGATTATTGGTCCTTACAACATTTGGAACACATTGACATAGGAGGAAGAGGGTAAAATAGCAGGTTTTATTAAATGAATAGCATGTCTTATAGGCAATATTATGGGGAAAATGACCCAAATAATAGTGCATAAATGCACTACTCGCCCTGATAGGGTTAACATTGAAGTCCCCTTCTAATGGCCAGTTGGTAGCTTGATACTGAACCCAATGGAGTTTTCTTGGATGTGAATGGAGTATAGGTTCGAAGTCTAGTTTTCACATATATACAGTGCTGTTGTTGTCAGGAATAGCCATGCAAGAAATGCCTCGTAGAGGATTAACCTCCCCTATTTTCTTTTGTATCAACACAAGTTTTTCTGGTTCATTTTCCAATGGTTTTTCCCCTCTACTTTCATATAGAGAACGTTCAATAGCCTTTTTTTTCTTGGGGTTCATTTCCAGCCCGAGCATGAACTGTGTCCATTATTGGTTCAGCATGGACCCCCCATATCCGGGGTTTGTCCCACTGCTGTGGAAGACTTGTTTTGGACACTTCTAGTGGCACTTCCTTCATTCCTGACTTAGAAAAGTGCGCTATCTGGTAAAGAAGTGCGAACATGTGATTACAAACTCCAGAGACACCAGCTACAAACTCCAGAGGCACCAGCTACAAACTCCAGAGGCACCAGCTACACAGGAACAGTGACTCATAGAAACTCCTGATGGAAATGACTTAATTGATGTGGGGACTCAATTTTTCTCTGACTTGCAAAACATTTTGCTTTGACAAACACAAATTCATTTTTTGAGACTCATATATCATGCAGATATTTTTCATCGTAGAATTGATAGACTTGCTTCTGGTTTGATACAGGTTTTCTTTGAAACTTCATTTCACTGTTGAGCCTTATAACCTTCCCACTTTGAAGTGAATATATGCATGAATATTTATGTCTGTAAATTCGGGTAAAATATTCAATAACCTTGCCCATCCTTCTTTTGGCAGACATATATCATCTTCTAAAACGTCTGACACATGTGCTACTTCTCTGCACTGCAGCTTTTTCTTTTGTAAAATATACTCTGAATTTTCAGTAGGATCAATAATAGGAACCATGCAGTTCTCCAGCATTTCAACTTTAGCAACATATTCTGCCTTTGTCTTT
Source organism: Sthenelais limicola (assembly GCA_942159475.1). Taxonomy (NCBI): domain Eukaryota; kingdom Metazoa; phylum Annelida; class Polychaeta; order Phyllodocida; family Sigalionidae; genus Sthenelais; species Sthenelais limicola. The sequence continues at coordinate 135,902,411 of OW804095.1, read as the reverse complement.
AATTTGCTTGATTTAACACCATGACATTTCAACCAAAATTTTAATTCTGGGATGGTTAACTGATTCAGTTGTCGATCTCCTAAGGAAGCTCCAGGGATGTCATCTTCAGTGAGTTGTTCTTGTAATGGATCCATTATGAAAGAGCTGTAAAAGAATAGAAAGGTTGCTGATGTGGGTTCATCATAGGTATCGTTTTCAAGAAATAAATTCTGTATTAAAACTTATCAATGTTCTTATCTTGAATGAAATGCTTTGTTTGTTTCATGAAGTATGTATTTTAACCGATGACAATGCAATAAATATTGAACTTCATAATGGAAAGTTATCCTTAAAATAGTGTTGAGTGATTGGTGGTTGGGTATTAGTTCATGATTGTTTTTTTCTCAACGATTAATGATCATTTCCTTTCTTTTTTTCTTTTTTTTGGGGGGTGGGGTGTGGGGGGAGACACAAATTATGTAACCACTTTTAAAAATCTTACATACATAATATTACATGGAAACTAGAAGGCATGATTTGTAATTAATAATGGACAAATACTTCAAGCAACCAATACAGGGGTTGACTGATGATAAAACCCCCAAACCCCGCCTCCCAACAATGACCACTCCTTCCTTTCAGCTTTACACATGTCTTAGTTTCCATCGTCACTGCTTTGCTCTTCTTTCAGAAGATGTAGCCTTCTGCACTTTTCCCAACCATGTCACACATGATATTCTGACATATATGCTTTGCGTTTACTGAACTTGAGGCAGTGACACCTGTTGAGATATTTGTAAGTGATGTATGTTCAGGCCTAAATGGATTTCATTCTTGCAAGTACTCTGTCAGCTCTTCTGTGTCCTTAGCATCTTTCTCTATTTGTGACTTAGTGTTCTCTTTGTGCTGCTCACTTGTGCAGCATCTTACATTGGTGAACTCTTGCATTTTACTATTCATAGCAGCACAACTGGGAAGAGACATTACCTGAATCAGTCTCTGAATGATGGTCATTCCCCTACCTCTTGTTAAGCCTCCCTGTGTTTTCAAATTACGCATCAAGCATTGCTCAATTGCTAAATCTGTAGAGAGGCCTGCCCAGTCAGACCTGTGGATAATGTGATGGCCATTCATGAAGTGCTCATGCACATATATGGGTGCTCAACATGAAGGCTTTCCATCTGCTGGAGATAGATATATACACTCTTTGCAAACAGATTATGTCCCAATGCTGCATAGTATGGAAGCATGTCATAGAGACATTTTAGATGGAGTCAATCTCCAAGTCTCTCTGCTTTTATGGAGTTCATTAGGAGGTTGATCATATCCATATACTGCCGCAAGAGCTGTCCTTTTTTTTGTGACTCAGTTCTTCTTTTTTGTCAACTTATTTTGAGGTTCAATAATCAAGGCATTTTCAGTGATATCTTCCACTGATATGTCTCCTGATGGCAGACCTTGTAGTAGGTTAGAGATCTCCAGCAGTGGACTTTCCAATTGAGCATCACCAATTGCTGGCATCTAAGCTTCCCAGGCACTCGATACTAACATTCCGTTTAGCACAGCATGAACTAGGAGTTGACCTCTGACTGCCTGACTAACAGCTTTTCCTGTGAGCATGAGTTACAGTGTTGGTGGCATAGACCATTTCCAGAAGTTCCCTTAGGCCTGCACTTCCCATTAGATGGCCTATGGAGCCAAGAAAACTCATTTCTGCATGGAAGCCTCCCAGTCTAAGGACCATAGGTTTTAGTCCTGGTTTATTAGCCACTACTGTATTGGCCTTCCACTAAAGTGGTTGATCAAATGTTATTATATTGGTGTGCGCTGATATTTCCTTGCTTCTTTACCAATGAATTTTAGTGTGGAATAGATTTCCCACCTCAGCAAAATCTTCTGTGGTCACTATTTTTGTTTTGTTTTTGCGACATCGTTTTATTCCTTACACATTAAACAAGGAGGCAGCACTAACTGTTCAAACTTTTATTTACTAATGTGGAGCAAACATGGCACAAGGAGAATAACATGTATGTATCAGGAGTCATTGGTCGAAGGTTAAATGACATATAAGAGATGAAATAAGTCCATAGATTAATCAGATGACAGGATAATGTATGAGCAATGGTAATTTGAACAAGACAGATCTTATAATGATAATACATATATATACATATTGACCAGAGTTGGATGTTAGAGTTTATAGTTATTTAAGCCCTATTATAACAAATGTTATAATTGAATGTATTGTTATAGGGCGGTGGGTGGGAGAAAAAATTTAAAAAGACTTGAGGTGACTGAGCACGTGTTGGTGCCTCAGCTGCCCGGAGTGGAGAGAGGGCTAGAGCTAGAGGTTAGGGGAGAGGAGGTGCCTTATGGGACTGGTGCCTTATGGGACTGAGAGAGAGAACAGCTAGGCGGCGCTCCTGTCCAATGACCAGGAATTCTATGAATTCCTTAACTCATTAAACAAGGAGGCAGCACTAACTGTTCAAACTTTTATTTACTAATGTGGAGCAAACATGGCACAAGGAGAATAACATGTATGTATCAGGAGTCATTGGTCGAAGGTTAAATTACATACAAGAGATGAAATAAGTCCATAGATTAATCGGATGACAGGATAATGTATGTGCAATGGTAATTCGAACAAGACAGATCTTATAATGATAATACATATATATATATACATATTGACCAGAGTTGGATGTTAGAGTTTATAGTTATTTAAGCCAGAGGGCTGAGGTTGGAGCCGAGGCCCTTAAGAGCAGTGTTGACCGATGTGGTTTTTCGTGAATAAGGGGTTGTGTAGCATTTAAAGGCGTCTGAGGCCCATGTCCCATGGGCCATCAGGTCTTCTGTGTTCACCCCTTCCTGTGCATGGAGGAATGAGGCGCATCCTCACCTCAGGCTGTGTAATGAAAAGGCCTTAGAGTCGTATTTAAGGGCCTTCATTAATATGCCCCACTGCTTGTTGAGGTACCTAATAGACAGTGCTTTCCCATCAGGGAAGGAAAGCAGGGGGGCCTGTGGGTCCTCAGATGGTGCATGTTCATCGTGCTTCAGGAGGGTCGATCTAAGACACAGGTGCTCTGCAGCTGCAGACGGCACGAACAGTTCAGTCAGGGCCTTAGTCGTCTGCATGGTTTTTGACCATTTCAGGCTGATCATCACACCGTCGTCTTGCAGTTCAAGGTCACCCCTGGTGAGTTGCCTCGATGGGTCAAAGTTCTGGATAGTTTCGGCGCAAGGTTGCTCTGTCTGAGCATACCTGAAAACATTAACAAGGATCTTGGCCTTGGCAGCATGATCGGGGTAACCGGCCTCTTCGCCTTTCGGGTGTGACGGAGTGCTAGCTGCGTCCCTCTCAGTGCAAATTTCACTCTGTCATGGTATAGGACCGAGGTGTACATCTCATTTAATAGTTTGTTGGTTGTTATGGCTCTGTGTAGTATCTTATATTGCAAAACCTGTAGCCTTGTTTCTGAGGTAAATCTATAAGGTAAGGTAAAAAAAAATTTCCACAGAATATCCCTATATTGTTCGTCTGACATCCCTAGTATTTCTTTCCATTTAAGGAATTTTTCCCATTTGGGTTTTCTTTTTTGAACTAACAATAGATATATAACTTTAGATGGACAGTTCATTAAGTTCAACATTTTTCCTCCTACATGAAAATCGATTGAACCATTGCATTGCTGAGTTTCCTCAGTTGTCACCCTTATTTTCCACTCAATTTTTAACAGCTTTGAATTTATAATAAGGTGGAAAATTAAACGCTTCAATGAAATCCTTTGTCGTCATAAATATATATATATATATTGTATTTTTATTCTGGTCCTTTCAAATGTTACATCTTCCAGAATTAGGTTAGCAGTCTCTGCCTCGGCAGTTCTACCTGACGTAACCCAATTAGTTCGATTACAAATTACTGTTTACCTTTATAAGAACAAGAGGTGACGCGAACATACTTTGTCCAGACCATTATCAAAATACCTGTTAACAATGAATGATCCCAAACCCCCTTTCCCGGCTCATCATTTAAAGTTAATTTTAATAGTAGTAGATGATGTATAAATGCTTGTAGTTCAATGTCCTTCATCGTCTCTTTCAGTTCATTTTGCACTATTAAAATAGTAGCTCTCTCTTCAACACATTATCCATTTCAGTTCATTCTGCACTATTAAAATAATAGCTCTCTCTTCACTTAATGTTCACTACTTATGCATTTTCCGATTGCTTCAACTCCATTGAAATATAAGAGCCAAACCCTTTCCCAAAAACTTATTTCTAACAATATAACAATAGTTAACAGTACATGTACAGTTTAGATAATTTTGCTTTATCTCGTGTTTTGATGTTATGATTACCGCTATATCGGTCTTTGAAATAAGGACTTGTTGGCCTTTTTTACAGACTGAAGTACATCCAAGTCTGGAAAGAATTAATCTTTCATCTATTTTTGAAATATTAAAGTATATCTCAAACTCCTGTACTCTTCCTATCATTACCTATTACACCATTTATCCAGTATCCAGACATTATGTCTAAAATACCTTAGTCAGATCAATAATTCTATAACATATAACAAACCCACTTACATAGCATAATACATTCAGTAAGATAATACTATTCAATACGAAAAATTTCCTGTCTACCCTTCTACCCGTCCGCCAGATATACATCAAACTCCGCCAAATATGTAGTTCTAAGATAACTTCTGAATTGTAACCTCGTCTTTGTTACTTGTACCTCTACTGGTAGATTGTTCCACATTTCAGTTAGTCTATAAACATAAGATTTCTTGAAGATCTCATTTCTTGGTCTCGGCACAACCAAACTCTTTCCTTTAGCTAATCGTCTTAGTGTAATATTTCTTTTATCTAAATTCGATTCATCTCTGGTTCGCATGAAAGCCAAATCCATGAGATGACTATTTCGTCTTGTCTCAAGTGCCGGCATATTTAGTGTTTGATGGATCTCCCTCGTACTCGTCAACTTTGGTAATTTAAGTATTATTTTTAACGCAGAGTTTTGGAGTACTTGTAGCTTTTTTAGAGCTGTTTGCGCCGCAGACCCATAGAACATATCTCCGTAATCCATAATTGGAAGAATCATCATTTTGTAGAGGAGTAGTAGTGTACTCTTATCACATATGTTATATAATTTCGACATAGAGTGTACCTTTGTCCTAACACTAAACATTTTCTTCCTTAGAAAAACATTGAAATTTAATCTACAGTCTAACTCTACTCCCAGATATTTATATTCCGGAACATTCTCTAACATCTGTCCATTTATCTTATAATTTACAATATTTTTTGGATCACTTTTTGATCTAATGGTTAACGCCTTACATTTGTTTATATTTAGAGAAATTTTGTTTACCGAGCACCACCTAACTATCTTGTCTAGGTCACTTTGTAACTCTATATTTTCTGACAGTCCTAACTCCCTTTCTTTAAACAAAACCGTGTCGTCCGCGAAAAACTGGACATTACAATTTTCGACAACTGATTGTAAGTCATTTATATACACAATAAACATAAGCGGGCCGAGACTTGTCCCTTGTGGTACTCCGCATGTTACAGGCTTCAGGGCGGAAAGTTCACCATTCAGTAATACCCTCTGCTTTCTTTCATTAAGATAATTTTTAAACCACAACAATTCTATTCCTCTTACTCCGAAATTCTTTAATTTAGCTAACAAAATACTATGATCTACCATATCAAACGCTTTTTTAAAGTCTAAAAATATTAAGTCTGTGGCTTTCTTTTCATTTAGATTAACATAAATTTTACTTAACAGTCTATCTAATGCGTTATTTATTGACCTCCCAGCCCTGAAGCCAAACTGCTGATCGCACAGTAAACCTTGCCCCTCTAAATACTGAGATAATTGTTTTTGTATGCATATTTCCAACAGTTTTGCAGGTAACTTTATACATGATATAGGCCTGTAGTTGCCCGGCAAACATTTTTCTCCATCTTTGTACAACGGCGTAACATTAGCTTGTTTAAAGTCTAATGGTATATTTGCGCACTCAATAGTCAAGTTAAATACGTATGCAAGCTGCTTCTTTAAAGCGATTAAACAGTGTTTGAGAATTCTGGTAGGCAAGAGTTTAATTCCAGAGGCTTTATAGTTTCCTATTTTATTTAATGCTAGCTCAATATCCAACTCGCTAATCTTCCTAAATTTAAAGTGAGAATCTGGGTCAACCCTGTGGTGAATTCTTTCCCTTTCTAACTTGACATCATCGTCTACTTCTATTTTCTGTGCCAATTCCGGTCCAATCCCCACGAAGAAATCATTTATTATCTCCGCCGCTTCTTTACCTTTCACCTTTCCCCCTTTTTCTGAAAGAATATTAACGTTGTCATCTTTCCCATTTTTACCCTTGCTGGAGATCAACGGTTTTAGTAGATTCCAGAACTTATGCGGCTCATTCTTTTTCTCCTTTATTTGTTCCCTTAGATAATTTTCCTTAGCTTTTCTTATCAAGGTAGTTGCCTTGCCTCTAAGTACTCTCGCCTTTGCCCAGTCCTCCACTAGGTTCGTATTTTTAGCAGTCTTGAATGCCTTATCCCTGGACTTTGTTGCCTCTATAATAGTTTCATCATACCATTCAGGTGTAACTCTAACGTTGTTGAACCTCTTGACGGGACACATCCTATCTACATATTTCTCTATATTTGTAATAATCAAATCCCACGCTTTGTTAACATCTTTGGTTTCATATAATTCCCTCCAGTTTAAATCACGCAAAATCTCTTTTAAAATTTTTGTATCCAAATTCTTTGTGTTCCTTGCTTCAAAGGATTCAACTTTGTAGCTGGTCCTTTCTTTCTTTATCTGTAAAAATATCGGCAAATGATCGCTTAGATTTAATTCAATCGTGCCATTTGCATTTATCCATTTCCCGTTTGTATAGATATGGTCAATTGTCGAGACCGAAGTCTGACTAATACGGGTACTTGTTTTTATCACTTGCTGGAGATTGTATTTACCCAATAGACCCCTAAATCTATCCGAGTTTTCTGTTGTACTGTTAGTAATATTATGATCATCGTAATTAAAGTCCCCCATAATAAATATTTCTTTCGTGGTATCTAACTTACTAAGTGTCTCGTCAAGATGTTCCAACGCCCGAGCCAGCCCCCCCTGGGGCGGCCTATACACGTTTATACAAATCTTGTCCCTCACACATTTTTTGGAAATACCAAAAATCTGTATCTCAATATGCTCATTCGAGATTTCAAATTCTTTGAAAGAATCATCGACCTCCAATGATTTATGTACAAACGTAAGAAGACCTCCTCCTTTCCTTTTACTTTTCCTGTCAGTTCTTAAAGTAATATATCCTCCAATATTCAATTTATCAGTATGAATATTCTTGGATAACCAAGTTTCCTGAAACGCGAATATATGAGGCTCAGTCTCTAGTATAATTTTGCTAACCTGGTCAAATTTTGGTAGAATACTTCTAATATTCCAGGACGCGATTTTGAGACCCTTCAGTTTTTTAAATGCCTCCGCGTTTATATTGACACTTCTGTTATCCATTATCAAAGCTCAACACTATAGCCCCTTTCGGAGAGGAGGCTCCTGCTTTCGCGTACATTACAATGTCATCATTTAATTTGAATTTATTGGGTACAATCCCTAAACAGACCAGGATTTCCCTATTTTGAATCAACATCTTATAACAAACAATCTTTAACAAGAACATGTTCCAGTTTTATAAAAACTGGGCTACCTCTACGGGGTAGTTCCTTCGAAGGAGTCAATACAGTATCCATATAGTTTTACGACATTGCTATGAAATACTATTCCATTTACAATTTACAAGCTGTTCATCATTCTTCTTCAATCTTAACTCATTTCCCTCAATGGTTTGAAATTCATAGTCAAACTAGTAGTTTCTATGTTGAATATAAATTCCCAGCCATTTTCCCAATCTACTATTGTTTGAGAGAAGTTAACCTTCAAGGGAGCCCTTTTAATGGTAAGGTTCGAGCGAGCACTAGTCCATATGAGGTCCCATAAAATCAACTCTCTCTGATAGGTAAAGTGCATAATACATAATACATAACATTCGAACATACCATCACAATATCGTTTTGTGTCGCCAGTTTGGACCAACTCTCATTGTTGATACTCTACAATATACATTTGGATAATTCATCATTTTACACTACTCAGATTCTAATATACCCCTTTGTCTTTAGAAATTACAGTAAATAGATGTCGTACACTTGCGTTCTCTGATCAAGAGTGGGTTTTCCCCTTTAAACTTATCACATTTTACACATTTTCATTTCATTTTCATTTTCAATTTTCATTTTCAATACATGGTTCCTGTTTCTTTCTCTACTACCTCAGATTTAGTCAATATATTATTTAATTTTTACTTTATTATTCAGTTCAATCATTAACTTATTTCTATTTAGTCCTTTGTTGGGGAAGACTTGCGATGCCCTGCTTCTTGTTTCTGAAACTGTCAGTTCATTATTTTCTTGCCCCCTTACTGTCACAACTTGATAGTTTGTATCTTCAGTTTGACATCTTCATCATTGGCTTCATGTAATCTTGACATATATATAGCAATGGGAGAAATCAGAACAATCACCGATGAGCCCATTTCGAGTTAGGGTTCGAGCGAGCTCCATTTACTACTTTGAACCCATCGGTTTTTATAGAATTCTCCCAAATCACTATAATTTTCCATGTGCTGCCACCACTCTCTCTGCAACTTTTATCTTCAGTTCCTGGGTAAGGTGGCATCCATCTTCTGCTAATAGATAATAATGGTTTTGGAACTTCATCCTCTTGGTAGTCTTGTGCTTTCTTTGGGCTCGATGCGGATGGATAATTGAACATAGGTAGGGCGTTGGTAAGTGTCGGCTGAGGTTAAATCTTTTAACGCTGTTATTATAGGCCAATATTTGTCTATTGAGCATTTCCTGGTCTTCTTCGATAGCCATCAATTTGTGAGGCGTGAGCAGTCTTTTTAGCCTCCAATTATGGGTAGCTGAGTCACAGTTATATCGTACAAGGTCTAACCTAAACGTAGTGGCAAAGACTATTGACGGCATAGGGGTTAATGAGGATGGTAACGATTGCGTGATGAAATTTACAGTAGAAATCATGTCGTCTGTCGCGGTAGAGTCCACTTCTGTCTCACTGTTGAACCGAAGCCTAACTTCTTTGGTTTCTCTGTCTTTGACAGTAATGTTACAGATACCGGACAATATCATGATGCAACGAGGTCTACTAATCATTATTGTGTTTTTTGCCCCTCTAGCCAAGTCAACAGTACCCGCCCCTGGTTGACAATAAACATCTAAATCTATCGTCGGAGCCAATGATCAGTTTTATCATAATCTTTGTTGACCATGTTGCCGATTACATTTATACCTTGCTCTATCCAATGTTGCCGCCTGTTGAGAGTTGTAATTCCTTTGTGTCTAGCCTGTCATGCCTGTAATAATATTTATTAATGAATATGCCAGTACCTGCTTTTTGCACTTCATAGTTCCTTTTATCCGCCTCTTTGGCTATGATGTTCACCTTTGCTAGCAAGTTCCTTTTCACCGGTCCGACTGTCCGGTGAAAGTTCTAAAGTTTTCGCCATGTCTGCTCCCTCCAACTCTTTCTGGTGTCAGCCCAGCTATATCAATACCTTTGGCAACTGCAACATTTCTACTGTAGTTTTGAATCTCATTATATGAGCAGCTAAATCCATGGGAATTCAGACTGTCAATCAAAAACCTTGATTGAAAATGATCATGCATTTGAATGCCCAATGCAACCTGCAGAGGAGCCATGATCAGCCTTGGTTTAGTTGCTTGCATGATGGCTTGTCCAATCAATGCAATTTTTGTGTCAGTAGGCCTATCACCACAGAGCAGAGTCTTATCAGGGTCAGGATACCATTCCTTGTCTTGCTGGACAGCTTTAATGTCATTTTTTATTAATTTGGAAGCAGCTTCAATGATCAGTTTTATCATAATCTTGGTTTTCATTTGATTTATTGTGATAATTCATTAGTATTTTGGATGCTGTTGTATGGAATGTGACAACATTTTGCTTCCCATTGATACTGGTGATGATAACTCTCTCCCCAAAATGGTTTCAAAGTACTCTTTTCATATGTGTGGAACTGTAGGCGTTAATATCCATTCCAACTAGGTATTCTGACATTTTGCTTACCAGGTTATTGATGGTCACCTGCTCATCATCATTTTTTTCAAGATATTCTGCTATATCAAGAAATGCCTGATGGCGCTCTACATGTTGTGGCAGTCCCGAGTCACTAATCCTCTTATGCTTAGCTGGTCTTCCTTGTTCACTCATCTCTGCAAACATGCTTGGTAATTTTCTACCAGTTCTAAAGTTAGAACTACATTGTTCATGATATTTTGCTTCTTCTGCTTGGAGATCAAAAACATATTGCACACGTTGATATACCTTATATACCCAATCTCCATCAAACTTTTTGACCGATTTTAATATGTTTTCCCGGAAATTGAAGGGTCTTACAGGTATAAGCTTGCGCTTGTGTACCTTCCTTGGGTAGTATTCTGGCTGACCGCAGAATAAACATAGATCTTTGAACAAGAAAGAAGAAACTTCTGGCATTTGACATTGGGCATTTGAGTTCAAATCTTCGGGGTCGGGTCATCATTCTCCTCCTGAGTGCTGAGAAGAATAGGCTTGGTTCCCACAGTCCCACAAAGTTTGTTGAACGCTTCGGCCATGTGCTGGTAAGTCTTATCCTTTTCTTGGACTTTTTTGGCATTGGTCTTATTTTTGGCAGACTTTGCTGGCGTCTTCTATTTTATGGTAGGCGCCTTCTTCAATATCACCTTCTTTGGTGATTTTTTAGGAGCGGTGGTTGCGTGGGGACAGGCTTTGGTTTAGGGCCTGGGCGTCCCTTGCTCTTCCTAGGCTTATCTTGTGTGCTGTCTCTTTGCTCCGTATTCTCCTTTTCTGGTGGAGGTGATTGAGGGGGAATAGGGTCCCCTTGTTGAACCACATTATCTTCGCAGTCTGTTACGTCCTCTAGAAGTACTTTTCTTGTGTTGCGGTGGGTATTAGCCATTGTGTAGGCTAAACCTGGCTAGAAAATTTTTAAAGAGGGCTGAGCATGTGTTGCTGCTTCAGCTGCCCGGAGTGGAGAGAGGGCGAAGACTATTATGGGTATAGCTTGAAGTGGTGCCTTATGGGTCTGTTAAAGAGAACAGCTAGGCGGCGCTCCCGTCCAATGAATTCCTTAACTCCATAACCACATTTCGGGGGCCTGGTCAGTCAGATGGGCTGACAGCTAAAAAAAAAGTTAAGGCCAGCCCTTGTATATAGAATCAGTTACAATATAAACCATTCCAAAACGCTTAATTTACCTTGCTTAAAAGTGTCAAATGAATTTTGTTGCTGCCCCGTCCTAGGGAACTGCATATTAGGGTTCTCTCGGATCCTTTTCCCTAACTCTATGCTTTCAGTTTTCGCTGTCCTAGGGAACTGCATATTGGGGTTTTCTCGGATCCCTTTCCCTAACTCTATGCTTTCAGTTTTCAATGTAGAGGCTTTCCTTGTGTGGGTTTTTGAGGTCTTTAGGGTACATAATGACAGAAACTTGGCGTTTTCTTGGATGTGAACTGATAAAAGAAAAGACAATGGAATTGGACATTTTGCTATATATTTCATATATATGGGAGTCAAGTCACCCAGATCAAGCCTAAATGTTTTTGTTATATCTCAATCCACTAAAATTCCTCATCAGAGGAAAATAGCCCTATGAGTATGAGACCCTCCACTCTGCACCTGCCCCTCCTCCACATACGGACTGGACCATTTCAACTGTTCGTCCAACCAAGAAGCTTACTTCAAATTGGAAAAAACAACATAATTTTTCTTAGTCACCGCTTTTTTTTCATATCATTTAAACCTTTTGTATAGTTTGGATCTAACATAGAGGCCAAAAAATAGGCATTTCCTATTTAACTCCCACCTTCTACTTAATAAAAATTTAAATAAATTAAATCAGGAAAACATGTTTTCCTAACCTAGAAATAGATTTTTTCTACCAGGAACCAGTGAAAAAAGGCATATTTTCTATTTCATGAAATAGACAATTTTCCAGTTCCTGTAAGGTGGTTTCCTATCTAAAATAAACAACCACAATTCTCTTTAGCCCCCCCCCCCTAACTTTCAGCGAGATAAAATCAGAAACAACTATTTCGTAACCATCATATCACAAAATATATACACAAATAATGAAACTACTTATATTGGAGTGCATAGTCTGTCGGACACAGCATCAGTAGTTGCATGCAATTTTCATACTCTTTTTGTGTTTCTGCCATAAGCGTCCTGCCTCCAGCATACTCTTTGCTCTCAAATAGCCTCCTAAAGGCAACTTTCAGAGAGAAGTTTGCAACCCCATTTGACTTTTCCCAGTCTTCCATACCATAGTCATTTCAAACTGATCTATGAAGATCTTCCAGTGTCATACTGTCAGGATCAAAATCAATGACGAAACTTCTGTCCTTGTAAAAGTTAGGCCACAGGCCTCTAAAAGCATGGTTGAAGTGTACAAAATAGCTGACTCACACATGTGTTCCGCCTGCTGCCTGATAGCCAAAAATTGGGTAAAAGTGCGTTGCAATGGGTGCAAGCAAATGGGTGTCTGAAGTTGCCGCTAGATGACAGTTCTGCTGGCTTTAGGGGTCTCGCCAGTGGCCTTGGAATTGATTGATTGATTGATTGAAAAGTTTTATTGCTAACAGGTAGCCATCTAAGAGGGGGGTATTCTCCGGCAGATGGGAGGTTTTCCGGCCCCTTAATTTCTGTTACATTTGCTAGTAGTGGAGCAACAATTCCATCTCAGTCATAGACTGTCGATGGTTCTCCACAGATTTCCAGTTAAGTTTTCAATTACAATAACTATGAGAAACAATGTGCCTCAGCATAAATGTCGTTGCTTTGCTCGATGTTAAAATCAGATGTTGCAAGCTTTGAATAAAACAGTTTTAAGTAATCATTTTTGCAAGTTTTCATGAGTTTTCATGGAAAACATATAATGACGAGATCAGATGAAATATTCGTCTTGCCATATATAGGTTGATATGGCATGGGATTTAAATAACTTAGGATCTATGGTGCGGTGGGCCACCGTAGGCAGTCTGTTCTGAATTAAAGTTTAAAAATATGTTGGTACGTGTTGGGTGCTTAATGATATTGCTTTATCAAGATTTTTTGCATCCAGTCTAAAAACCTGCATCTGCGTCCAGCATAAAAAACCTGCATCCTGCGGCCATTTTAAGGGGTGCACACCCACTGTCAAACCACTTCTGACAACAGCTACATCATGAAGAATATGATCTGGGGGACTCACGGGGCTGCTGCAACTGTAGTCATCCTCTGAGATGAGTATGGGGAAAGACATGTTATGCCTGTCTGATAGAGCTCTTTTTGAATACACAACCTGCTGTTTTCGGCGATTAACACATCCTACTGCAAGGCAAGCAGTTTGAATGGTTGTTTTTTTGCCTGTGGTTCTTTCCCTTAGATGTTGCTCTTTTCCTTCACTGCCTACTGCCGTTTCAGGGATTGTTGGTCGTCATTGCTGATTTTATCACCAAGGACACTCTTCATGGTCTTATAATGCTGTCCTGTGCAATCCAATTGAGACAGAAACATGGTCTGAACACTTGGGTGTACAGCATGCAAGGGCATCACATTTCTTAATCTGAATCTGCTTCTATAGCCACCTGTTGTGTTCTGGAACCTTACTTGTGTGGCTCTTTAAAAGTTTTGTCAAGTCAAGTGAGGGGAAGAGTGCAGAAAGAGTAGCTTTGGTTGCCTCCTCTGGTATGGATTCCAAGGCTAGAGTTAAACACTCAAATCTATGTCTCAGTGTCTGCTTGTTGTCTCGATTGAGTCCACTCCTGTTTTAGCTCTGGTATTCTGTCAATGAGTTTACGGATGTCTGACATGGTGTTACACATTCAAGGGCTACATTTTGAAGCCCTAGGTTTAAGATGGACATAATCCTTTCTGCTGGATTGTTCCTATATACCCTTCAGATTGATAGGAACCCATGTCCAGTATAGAAGGGTCAGGTTTGTCTAATACAAAACATATGGACTTCAAATCGTCACAGATATGACACCATTGTGTTTGTGCATGAATATTATTTTACAAAATATTCAACATGCTCTTCAAATTCTTTACTCAAATGGCCGTATTGTGAATGTGATGGCACATGTCACCATCTATATCCACAGGTGGGGCCAAGCCTCCCTTAGTCTAGGTTCTAAGCCACTGTATTTTCCTCTCATATAACTGGCAGAATCAGAAAGATTTGATATCAAATTGTCAAGTGGAAACCCATAATAGTATCATAGAGCACCTGAGCATTGACAATTTTCAAACCAATGGAGGTATAATGTTTTTTTTGTCCAACATCGGATCTTTATTTCAAAACCTACTTATAAAAACTAGTTTTATGTTATCGAGATTAACATCGAGATCACACAGGCGTAAGTTATGATGACTTAACAACCAGGATATTAAACTACATTATTTCTTTTTCTTTTCTTTTCTTTTTTTTATAAAAGAACAACACTTCAGTTGCAGAAGGTGAAACCAGCAGTGAATAATATTTTTCAATAAATCCACGAGCAAAACTAACCTATGTGCATGCAATCCTGTTACAGCTTTTTTGTATGACTTAGTTGAACCACATTAATATGATCAAACTACTGATGATATATAGTGTGTGTCAGAGCTTCAGCAGGACACTATCTACAAGCTGTAGAAAAGATTTTTCCATATACCAAAGTCCTTAGCAAAAGACGCTCTGTCCCTGGAGCAGTCCTTAATGACAGAGATCGAGCTTCATTTTTATGATTCCCAGGAATTCATACAGGCATATGGCATTAGCACCAAACAATTTCATTTTGTATATATAAAATCTTGCGTTGAGGAATATATAGTTCAACTTGTCATATATTTCGTTTTTGCTTTAATAAATACAATCTAATCCTTTTTTAAATTATATAGGTGTGTTCCCTGACCATTGAAATTTATGTTTAGATACAAACATTAAGCAAGGAGACCACTCTAGCTGTTCACATATCTTTATTTACTTAAAGTAGAGGCAATACAATCTCTGGTCATAAAAGTGAATATTTTGATCATTGGTGGCAAGAACATATAATAACATGAAGTAATTTGTATTTCGTAATGATAACATTTAGTTACACAATCTTAAAGGTAGGTAGATATTTGAATATCATAATGAGAGTCATTAGGTGTCTGGTGAGAGTTCCTATAGTTAATTGAGGTTAGCTTTGATTAGCCCTGAGGATTAACTTTTTATTAATCGAGATGTATTTAATTAGGGCGGAGGGTGGGAGAAAATTTTTTTACACGTGTGAATGGGTGTACGTCCTAGTGCAGAAAGAGGACGATGCGAGGGTGGTATATGGGACCAGAGGGGGGAAGGGGTAGAGCCTCCAGTGTGTCCAGCTAGAGGGCACTCCCGCTCAATGCCCAGGAATTCAATGAATTCCCTAACTCATTAAGCAAGGAGGCCACTCTAGCTGTTCACATATCTTTATTTACTTAAAGTGGAGGCAATACAATCTCTGGTCATAAAAGTGAATATTTTGATCATTGGTGGAAAGAACATATAATAACATGAAGTAATTTGTATTTCGTAATGATAACATTTAGTTACACAATCTTAAAGGTAGGTAGATATTTGAATATTTGAATATTATAATGAGAGTCATTAGGTGTCTGGTGAGAGTTCCTATAGTTAATTGAGGTTAGCTTTGATTAGCCAAGGGGGACGAGGCGGAGCCTAGGCCTCTCAGAGCGTGGTGTACAGTGGTTGTTTTGTTGCTGTACGGTGTCGTGTAAGCCCTGAATGCATCTGAGGCCCACGTGCCGTGGGCTTTCAAGTCCTCTGTCGTTGCACCCTCCTCATTATACAGGTATGAGGCGCATCCTCGTCTTAGGCTGTGCAACGAGAACAGTTTTTGATTGTATTTTAGGGACTTTAAGATGGCCTTCCACTGCTTAGTTATATACGTTATTGTCACTGGCTTTCCATCTGGGAAGCAGAGAAGCGGGGCGTGGCTGCTGCCATCTGGGGCCTTTCTGTCTCTTATTTGTACCGCTTTCATTAGGCAGAGTCTCTCGGACGCTGCAGTCGGCACAAATATAGATGTAGGTGATCTTGCCGACTGCATGGTCTTTGACCACTTGAGGTCAATTCTGACTCCATCAGGCAGTATCTTTACGTCTCCTCTAGTGAGGTGGCGAGTTGGGTCGAACTCTTTTAGTCGTCTCGGTCCCAAGTTGCTCTGGCGGAGCATTGCAGAGAACATCAAAAGTATGGCTAATCTTATTATGGAAGGATACGCGATGGCCTTAGCCTTGTCCAAGATTTTTTCTAGCATGGAGATGGATATCGGGCGCTTTGGTTTTGGTGTATGGCGCATCTCCAGCTCAGTGCCCCTTAGAGCAAACCCAACTCTGGCGTGATATAATGGGGCCGTGTCCATTCCAGCCAACCTGAAGAAGGTCCTCAGGTTGGTGATGTTATTCTTGATGGTTGCGGGTACATTCGTGTGCTTGGCCATATATTCAATGTACCAGCATATATGGTGATGGGTCAAGTTCTTGATTCTTATCCTCAGAGCCGCACAGAAAGAGAAGAACCCGGTGGCTGCAGACTCACGATTTTCCGACGTAGATGGTCTATGAGCCTGCTTCTGTCTGCGACACGCGGCGTCCGCTAGTGCTGCCGCCTTTTTGCCTAGAAAAATTTAGATATTGAGAATAGGCTGGGATTGACATTTGTCAATCTCAGCCTATTCTCCGCGACCACCTTCATGCCTTTCTCGTGGTCTTGCTTAGAGAGGCACATTCTTGAGAGGGCATCCGGGACCTCCATTTCTTCCCCCGGAATATGGGCCAGTCGATAAGTGACTCCCATGGATAAAGAGAGAAACCATAGAGCTCTAGCACATGCGCCAAGGGTGTTGTCCCTGGCGCGCCCTCCTTGATAGGTGAATACAGAGGCGGTGTTGTCGCACTTTATGAGGATCTCTCCTCCTGTGATGGTGATTTGTAAACAGCCTAGCTGCTGCTAGGCAGTTTAAGGCCTCGAGGTGGTTTATCGAGAGGCCTTTCTTCGTTACTTCTTTGAACTTGTATGTATATGCCATGTAGCCGTCTGTAGCTCCCCCCCCCCCCCTCAAGGCACGCGTCTGCTGCTATTGTTGCTACCGTTACAAGCCTTGGGAATATACACTTCCCGTTGAACGTGTATATAAACTCTAAGAACCATGACACATCCGCTCTGACTGGCTGTGATACCTGGATGTTTTCTCCTTTTGCTGCTCTCATTGCTGCCAGGAGGCGTTGCATGAAGAGGCGTGCTGGTATCACTGCTTTTGCCACATGAGCCACTCGCCCCACCACCTTCTGCATTGCATTTGTGGTTATGAATTTTCGTGGTAGTAGGGCAGCCAAACAAGAGCGTGTCTCTTGTAGTTTTGTGATAGGTATGGTTAGTAGGTTGTTCTCTGTGTCTATGTGGATCCCCAGCCATGTCACCGTTGGGGCGGGGCCCTGCAGCTTTTTCGCTGCCACACTGAGACCTAGCTCACAGAAGAGATTGATGGCTGTCTTCATGTAAGCTCGCACTGTCTCAGTGTTTTGGCCCAGTAGTAGCAGGTCATCCAGGTACATGAGCGCCCGTATCCCGCGCTTATCTAGAGCCCTCACGATGAACATAGCCACAGATTGCATAACATATGCTGATGACCTCGCGCCGAACAGCAGGACCCTATCCACATAGAACTTTTCATCGATCTTAATCACGGTGAGGGGCCAGTCAAGGGGGCATATTGGGAAGTGTCTGTAAGCCCTTGACAGGTCTATCACTGCCAGGGCTTTAATTGGTGTTTCTTTGATGTAGGCCACAGCATTATCCACTGTTGGCAGGTTGTGGTATGCTGGTTGGGAGTTATAGCGGTTTTTGATAATGTATTTATTCACCCCACCTTCTGGATATGAGAAGTCAACTATTATTCTCCTCTCTGTCGGGTCAGCTTTGGGTCGTGTCATTAGTGGGCTGACATGTATCCATGGCTGGAAAGGGGGTTTAGTATACGGGCCTACCACGGCCCCATGATCCCTCTCAGCCTCAATGTATGTTACTATGCTGTGTGGGTGTTGTTGGGCCGACATATGATTTTGTACGTCCACCTGATCTATGGGGCCACCTGTATACTGCATAGGGAAACCGTACCGTATCCCATCGAGCACTATTTTATCATCCTTGTGGCCTGTCGCCTCTGTTAGCCACGCTGTGTGTTTGAGTGAAGTCTTTAGCTGGATTTTGGCCTTCTTCCAGTTTGGGGCATTAGATTTCCTTACACTCATATATATGGCAGCCATTTCATTGTCCATTTCATGGTGTGGTTTGGGCCAGTTGTAATATGTGTCGAAGGCTACATTCTCACCCACCTGTTGTATGTCTAGTGCTGTGCCCGTGGGGCCTAAGTCCAGTGCGAATGCTTGCTGGGGTTGTATGTCCAGTGTATCTTCCGTTTCCAGGTCCTCTGCACCTTGAGTATGTGGTTGCAGGTGTGAGTTGGCCTGTGCGAAGCGCTGTACGTCTAAAGTCGGGGGGCGTAGCACCCACGTGTTGTTTACTTCTCGTACGGAGCCTTCATTGTTGTGGTCACATGACCGCTTGCGCTGCTGGGCGTGCGAGCATGTCTCTTCGGGTCTCTGGCGAGAGTCACTGGTGTTTGTGGCTCCGCCAATCGCTATATTTATCAGGGATGTTGTGGATTCACATTTACTTGTTGATATTGTACTGTTATTGCTTTTGTTCGAGTCATTACTTTCATTGTCTGTTGGTATTCGACGTGTCCCTGCCTGCGAGGCCGAGTGTTTTGGTTGAAGTGCGCCATGACAGTCCTCACTCACCTCGCATGGCAGATGCACTTTAGTGGGCGTGTTGTTGTTTGTGGCCCGATGACTCTTGTCTATTAGTTTTTTGAGTTGCCCTCGTTGTACGCTGGCTTCTTATAAAAGCCCTGGCCTTTTTTGTGGAAGCCTGTTTCGTTGTGCATTTTAGACTGCGCTGCCTTCTTATTGTTGCAGTCCCTTACCGTGTGGTGGTTTTCTCTGCCCTTAATCGCGTAAAAACAGTAACCGCACACATGTATGAGACTCACCTCTCCTGACAGATGCGCTGTCTGCTTAGGGCAAGTATCGCTGTTGTAGGTGGGGCACGGTACCTTTTCTATATTTCCTTCCTGCGTTTGTTTCTCTTGTTTTCCTGGGTTCCATGCTAGCTTTGTTCTGTACTCGGCAACGGTGGCCGTATCCTTCCACCTTGCCTGCTTCTCTAACACTAGATCAAAGCATGCCCTGGTCCAGGCGTGTGTATGTATCCATTCACGTACCGAGGCATCCTCGGCGACATTTGCTAGGTGCTGGAGCTTATACCAGTGCTTTGTATTCTCCTGCACATTGCTCATGAGCATCCTAGCAAAACCACACGTATATTCCTGCATCGTGAGCTCTCTTTTGGTAGATTTTATTCGACTGGCCATGTCAGGGGGAAGGGAGGTCTCGGGGGCCTCAAAGGGAAGGGCCCTACCTTTCCTATCTGTGGATGTTGCATACTGTGATCGCATGGCTCTCCTAACCATGCGGGAATTCTTGAACTTTCTTTTTAGATCCTTTGGGTTGGGCAGTGAGTCGTCAGACGAGTCATCTGATGATGAAGAGGAGTGGGCGGGGCCCCTGCTCCTCCACGTGTAGACTGGGTGCCGCTTGTGTAGGTTCTGCTTGTCCCCCTCGCACTTACACCTGCGTTTTCTTTTCCTTGAACCACCCCATGAGGGGGAGTCAGTGAACTCGTCGCTCGAGTCCAGTATGAACTGTTTTCTTGCTTTCTTTTGTTTCTTCGTCTTCTTTCTCTTTGGCGTGGACTGGTCAGATTCTGTGGTCGATTCAGAGTCCTCTGAGTCAGACAAGGACTGTGAGTCAGACTCGGTCTCCGAGCTTGATGTTGACGGAGTCTCGGGCTGCTTCTTGCCCTTTGACTTGGCCTTCGACCCTGTCCTCTTGTTGAACTCTGGGTCTGACTGGGAGTGGCCCTGAGCGTCTTGTTTCTCACGGTTCTTGTCCTGCTCGGGTCCTTTTGGGTTTTCAGTAGCTCCCATTTTCTGACACAATTTGTTAAAAGCGTCTGCCATGATAGTATAGGGGTTCTGGTTTTCTTCCTTGTCTGTATTTTTTCCGGCCTTCTTTGTTTTCGGGGTTTGTCTGCCTTTCTTTGTGGGTTTTGGTGTCTTCTTCGAAGTAATTTTCTTAGGTGTTTTTTTGGTCTTCGGGGGAGAGTGGGACGCGCCCTTGGCTTTCCTCGTGCGGCCCTTGCTCTTCTTAGGCTTATTTGGCTCCTCTGTTTGCTCAGGCGTAATATTCACGTTTTCCTGCTCCTTTTCTTGTTCTTTTTCTTGCTCAGGCTTTTCTTGCTCAGGAGGGTTCTGGGTATCCTTGAGCCCTTTCGCTTTTTCCCTTGTCTGTGCCATTTTTTGTGTGTGTAGCACGAGAAAATTTTTTTACACGTGTGAATGGGTGTACGTCCTAGTGCAGAAAGAGGACGATGCGAGGGTGGTATATGGGACCAGAGGGGGGAAGGGGTAGAGCCTCCAGTGTGTCCAGCTAGAGGGCACTCCCGCTCAATGCCCAGGAATTCAATGAATTCCCTAACTAATTATGATCCTTCATGGCTTAGAAGCTGAGATATTAGTTGACATATGTTTTTGGATGATGGCGATCTTGCAAATCCAAGATGGCTGCCAATCTAGTCCTTCTCTAAACTTGACAGTATTGCTATGATTGATATTTTTATTATGCTTACTAACAGTTATTACTAAAACCATAAATCTTGCTACAGTTATATACCATAGTGATGGTGCATAGGGCCTGATGACAATATTTCTTTGTATATTTTGTTTTTGTGTTAATAAATACAATCTAATCTTTTTTTAAATGGTATAGGCGTGTTCCTTGACCTTGAAAATGTATATTTAGACACCAAGATTGTGATCCTAAGTGGTATAGAAGCTGAGATAATGGTAGATCTAGGATTTCACATGATGGCGATCTTAAAAATCCAAGATGGCCACCATAATATATCGGGCGAAAGTGGTGCCTACCAAAAATTGAAAGCTAGGGCAATTGTCAACACCTGGAAAAAATTTGGTGCTTTTGTCCCGAACGTCCACATTAATTTGCTAACTATATTCCTTGGCAAAATCCCCAAACTTCTTAGCAGAAAACTGTGGTCCGTTGTCCGACACCACCAACTGCGGAACTCTGTACCTGGCCATTAGGCTCTTAAGATGTACTATAACCTGCTCTGAACTAGTGGATCCTAATTTGACAATTTCAGGGTAGGAAAAATAATAGTCCACTACCAGTAAATATTCTTTGCCCTCCCAGTGAAACAGATCGGCGCCTAATTTTTCTGTTGGGCGGGTAAGTATCTTTGACATACTCCGCAGCTTTTCACCTCTGACTCTATATCGTTATTCATTCTAGGCCAATACATAATGTCCCTGGCCCACCATCTCTGTTTTTCAATACCCATGTGTCCCTTGTGTAACTTTTCCAGCATTTCTGCTCTCATGGAGCATGGTATTACTATCCTATCCCCTTTTAGGATTACCCCCTTTACTATGCATAGTTCATCCTTGTAGCTGGCGTAGGCAGGGCATTGCCCTTTCCTCCACCCATTTACTATACATTGCTTTAATGCTACCAGTGTTTCATCTTTTTCTGTTTCCTCAGCGATTTTCTCTAACATGTGTGTGGAAGTTGGTCTACTTTGATATATTGCATTCACCTGTGCCTCTATCATTCGGTGACTTAGCCCCACCTGGCTGCCGACACCTGCCCTGCTCTGGAGAGAGTGTCTGCCAAGTAGAGCGCTTTGCCCGGCACCCAGTGCACGACCACTTCATAGCGTTGCAGACGCAGCATCATTCGCTGAATTCTCGGCGACATGTCAGGCAACAGCTTAACCGATAATGGCACTAATGGTTTGTGATCTGTTTCCAGTTGCACCCTTCGTAAGCCATAGATATAGTTATGGGACCTCTCACACCCATAAACCAGCCCTAGCATTTCTTTTTCTATTTGCGTGTACCTGGTCTCACAGGTTGTGAGTGACCTTGCAGCATACGCCACTGGCTTCCATCCATCTGAGTGCAACTGCAATAACGTGGCCCCAATCCTGCTTTGAGAGGCTTTGAGAAGTGCTGGTCTGTGGTACAGATGATGCTCCACCAGGTGGAGCCATAGGTCTCGTCACACCACTCGTTGCCCAATTCACGAAGAGCACAGCGGAATGCTGTCTCGCCCGATGGGAAGACCCAATCTGCTCACTACAGCAGAAGAGAGCACTTTTAGGATCGCTTCCTCTTATCTACTTCCTTGTTTTTGTCCCTAATATTCTTTTTTTTTTTTCCCAACACCGGGTCTTTATTCAAAAATCAGACAGAGGCAGCAGTTAAAGAGCTTGACAATGTGTTACATCGCTCTTATATCAATTTTCTTGTATGTGTGTATACCTTTTCGTTTTGTACCTTTTTCTGAAATGAGATTCGGAGATTTTACCTTGCTTGCTATCCTTTAACATCTAAATAAAATCTGTTACCTTACTACAGCGTTTTTGGTTATTTGTACGGCTTCTTACCGTCGTTGAGATTGCGTAAACACCTAGCTGTTGTGTGGATTTTTTGTACGCGAATTAAATTTAAACCAGTCAATCTCACCTTTGGGATACATTTGATCAAAAAAGGATCACATAACTATCATCACTACACATGTGTTACCCGTTTGTACGTCAGTTCTACTCTATCGTACTATATACCAACATGAGCAAGGGCTACAATTCATCGTAGAATCCCTCCCATAGTTTAAATTCATTTTCGTTAACCGGTCCAAATTTAGTGCAATCTTTGAGTGCTCTAATAGCTACCTTGATTTCTTGTAGAAATTCGAAGAAGCACACTTTATTCTCGTGGAATAATCTCGTTCTGTAAATATAGAATTTGGCCTTTAGGAATATAAAGTTTAACCTTCTATGTTTTACGTCGTTGGACGGAATGCCTAAGATCAAATGAGCGGCATTAATGTCATCGAGTATTTCGCAGTCTAACCATCTGTTGCGGCTTGCCCAATTGATTAGGGTGTGCCATAGGTTGTTCACACGTTCACAATCAATGAAAAAAATGGAAAACATCGTCGACTTCTTCACAATAATCACAGATAATAGTGTTTTTAAAACCATATTTCTCTAGTTTGAGATTACACACGGTGAGCCGGTTGATAACTCTATACTGGAAGGTCTGGACTCTTACATTTCTGGTACACAGGTACGGCAACATATACCACTCTGTGGGTTCAACCCCAGATATATCGATACCTTTATTGGCAAATTTTTCAACCCATATAACGTTTCGCTCCTCTTTACTAATGATGACTTCTTTTAAGGCTATATATAACTCTTTGGCATTCGTAGACATGATGTTAATCTTTTTGTCTTTGAAATTACATACAAGCTCATTTTTGAAATTCACCTCCGAACCATCACATAGTAAAATCCACCACTTTCTGGGAATGATATCTCTTATCTGGAACCTTTCGACGAAGTTGATTTTGATTCTATTCTCAGACCAAAATTGGTTGACCTTTTTAACCTTATTACCTTCTACTAAGTCGTTAATTTTGGAAATACCTTTCCTTTTCCATTCTTCCCACTTCACAACTTTTTTTTCGACTTGTAGGTGTATGTTATTCCAGATTCCCTCACATAATACTTCCTTTTTCGAGGTCGGCTCCTTTAATACATAGAATCTGTTCCACAGGTCAATCAAATCATCATAAAAACACGAATAAGTGTATTTTGGTTTCGACCTTTTTCTAAAAGTATTTAGCAGATCTTCACCCACGGCCTGTCTAATATAAGCGGTCCATTTTAAGTGCTGCTCATTTAACATTTTCCTAATCCACATGAATTTGGCAGCATAAACTCTAGATTCGATGTCATGCAAGTTCAAACCTCCGTCGCAGGTTTTCTGACATATATATTTCCTTGCGACCATCGTCTTTCCTCCCTTCCATATAAACTTCTCTATTTTCGTTTGAAACGACTTAATATAGTGGTTTTGGGCACTGATCATACTGGCCGCATACATAAATAGAGGGGCGATTAAGGAATTTGCCACCAAAACTCTGCCCTTAAGGGAGATATCCCTTCTAGACCAGTGGGCAATACATTTACCTGCTTTCTCCATGATCGGATCAAAATTTAGCTTGTTCTGCTTTTCTTGGTTATAAGGGTATGTTAATACAATACCTAGCACTTTCATATTGGACACCCACGAAATATCGTGTGAGATTTGCATGTCCAGGGGACTGCCGCCTACATTGAATCCTTGGGTTTTACATACATTAAGTTTTAACCCAGACACACTTCCAAACTTCTCTATGATCTTTATCATATTACACATATCGGCTTCATTTTTAGCGAAAATGGTTAAGTCGTCCGCAAATTGGGCTACTTTATTTACCGTGCTTCCAATACTAATACCTTTACATTCCGGTGCCGCTCTTAGGGCTTCTGCGAGCTTCTCGACCACTAAAATGAATAATTGTGATGATATTGGGTCTCCTTGCTTTATCCCTCTTTCTATAGAGAACCAGTCAGAAGTAAACCCATTGTTAATAACACAAGATCTCGAACCTTTCAATAATATTTCCACCCATTCGTCCCTAATATTCTTAATTTCTCTCTGTCTCTTTGTTTCCTCTTCTTCTGCACGCTTCTTGTCGAATTCTATTTGTTCTCTGGCCTTCTTTTCCTTTAATTCTGCTTCTTTCTTTTGTTTACAATCCAGCTCATATGCTGTAGAGGCATCCTTACATTGTTTCATCATGGCAGAAGTTACAGGGACCTTTATTGGGTCACCTTCACCTAATTTCACAACAGCATCTTTCACAAGTCTGATTCCAATCAATGTTTTGGGAGCTAGGGTAGTTCTCTCTTTTGTCAGGACTTGTTCTGAGATAGGCTCCGCTCAGTATCAGCATAACTATGAGCCAACAACGTCTGGGCACATTTCATGACTTTTGTAATAACCTTGTACTTGGGTTCTCCAAGCACATTTAAGACCGTTGACACCTTTGCCCAGTACTCATCAACAGTAAAAGTCAGAGTAAAAGTAATTAGTAAATAGTGTAAGAGGAAAGAAGATTGTTGTTAATCTACATAATAGGATAAGTTATTCTGTCCATCCATAGCAATGTGTTTTAACCGTCTGGCATATTGCGTTCAGTCCTAGGGAGTTCCTGGGCATTGTGAATTTGATGGATGACGCAGAAGCCATGCAATGTGTACAAGCCCTTTAGATCCTGCCTTCTTGACTGCTTCATCTAGTTTTTTTTTATGGATTTGTTAACATTTGGTCTGTCACTAGCAATACTTAACAAATTTGACAGGGTCAACTTCAGGTCTTGCAGAAGATTTAACAAACCTTCCACAACGTTTACAGCATAAGCATGCCCAAACATGAAGGCTGACACGAACCACACTTAATTATTCTGGGTAGTACTCGAGAAATACCTAATCAGAACATCCATTTGTTTCTTTGAATGGTTTGTAACTGTCTCATCAAAATGTAGTTTGTAGAAACTTTCGGATGTCAGGACATCATTTACCATATGCTCCTGAAAGTATGGGCCAAGGCCTTATGATACAAGGTAAGGAGAGTTTGGTGTGTCCCATTTGGTAATGCTCTGCAATATGCGAAACAGGAAACATTTTTTGAAAAGTTGCTCCATTTCCATCCTTTGATGCAAAGCTATAGTTGCAGCTTATAGACTTCAAAGCCCACAACAGTTCAGCATTGAAAGCTTGCTCCTTTATATTGACTTACTGTGCTACTGATGTGCTTGGTTCAGGTGTTTTGGAGAGCGTACTAGGCAGTTTGGACACTACTGATACATGTTTTTTCAACTTTAAAGTCTAGCTGAGGGTGGGATCTTTGCTGGGAACATCATGAAAAGAGTTGGCTGGCATGACTTGGAAGATGATGAACTTGGCGTACTTCCTGCTGCCTGTCCCACCAAGGCCTTCATCTTATTTTGTTTTTGTTGTACTGTGGGCTTGCAATGATGCTGCACCATTGTTTGCTACATTCACAGTACATGTGCATAGATAATGTGGTGATGCAGCACTTGCCTTACACCAAGTGTACAATAGCTGATTGTCCTTTGTTTTGAGCCACCTTTCGTTAAACTTGGAATGTGGACCTGCCATCTTCAGACTAAAATTAAAATGAAACTCAAGCATGTAATATAATGACATTACGTTATGACATTGCATTAGTCATGTAATGCTCATAGGGCTCTGGGTGCTGTGCACTAACTCAGTAGAGCTAGGTATACATCTTGGCCAGCCTCAGTGGCCTTGTTGAGCAACCCTTTTATTATACCAACCACCCTCCCACTTTTACCATTTGACCTTAGAAAATACAGACTGTGAGTCTTGTGCTCAATTCCCCAACACTTCATAAATCCAGAAAATTCAGCCGAACCATATGGTGGACCATTTTAGGAATTCCATACCGAGCAAAGATACCTTTTAGACCAGTGGTCACTGTTTCTGCTGTAGTGTCGGACATGGAAATTATTTCAGGGACATTTGAACTAGAAAGGGTTTAACTGCTCACTTTTTTTAAGTGAGCACAAGGCTATTCGAAACAGTATCTATCATGTAGCTCTTACATCTTACATATTATTGTCTTTCGGCCCAATATTTTTTAATCCTTAGTGCTGTGGAGTCCTAGAATAATATTATATGCTTTTAGCAGTTTGTTGCTTGGGTCTTTTTCCGCTACAGGTTTGCAGTAATACTGCCTAAAAGTTGATTCAGACCTCGAATGGGCTTTAACCATCATGTCCTTGATAGGGACGTTTAATCTAAGCATCTGCGAGGAACAGAGCCTCTCACACTATGTGTGGTAAAACAGGATGTATCGATACCAGCAGTGTCTGTCTAGTCCACCTTGATATTGTATTTGTACCAACTGATGTGTATGGTGCGATATGGCTTAAAATCAACTGATCTTGGCCATTTCTATGACCTGACGTCCTAGCGACGTACTCATCTAGAGCTTCTGTCTTGGTGAAAAGGTTTTAAAGTTATAACCGGTAAAGAACCTTTGGTGTTATGTTTTAGTCGTTCCGTGATGCGGAAGCCTCTGTCTGAGGTACCTTTTATGAGGTTAGACAATTTTAACGCACATGGTCATAGACGTCATAAGATTTCAAAGTGTTAGGCATCCAAGCATTTTGGATGAAACGACTAGCTAAAGGTGATACCCCTATGTTTTTGGGGTTTTTTTTTTAGAAAATTTTGATTTGTGTTCAGTCTTAGGTAAACCTAATATTCCCGTGATACAGAGAAATCCTTTCTCTTAAAAGTTTATTGGAGCTTCTTGCAGGTGACTTGACATGTCGAAAGTTTGGAAACGGAATTAGGTTGCCTCTCCTTTTCCTGAAGAATAGAGGGTCCCCTTTGGCGATGTTTTAATATAGAATAATATTGTTATGATAATTCCAGTCTATTTCAGCCAATTTTCAAATTAGAACTATTCAATAATTAAGGGACTGTTCTTATGAAGTTGTAATTATGGGGTCAGTTTTTAGTTGTTAGACAGTTACTGGATTAAACGATTATAGGGACCGATCCTTCTATTTTGACTAATTTTCCTACCTTCAAAGACCTGTCGCCGCGAACATAAAAAATAAGGAATTGGTTAGGCCTACGCTCCTGATTTTTTCACTGCTGAGGGGAGGAATGTTTTATCTGTGTTCTCACGAGAATAATTGAGTCATTATACTTCGGTTACACATGACTACTCTAACAGGTTACACATGCAGGGATGCAAGTTGTCCGTCAGTTGACGGATTTCCTTTAATCATCTCATTACCAAAATGTGTAATTAATTTCGTCAAATTACCTTTAAAACCTTAAAAAGGGTTGGTCGTCAATGTACTGACTGAATACCATGTCCATCTACACCAGAGTAGACCCAAACCTTGCATTGGAATAGCTCAATGCTTGCCTATCAACTTGTCTATCAACTGGTCTTATCATGTCTATATGCATAATTTACATGCTCTTACACCTCAGAACCTTTTCCGTCAATTTTGAATACCCCAACTTGCATCCCTGCACATGACTAATCACTACTTCTTTTCGTTCATGTTGTCCTTGGTCTTATCCGCGCAGGATTAACTTATGCAAGGGGATATGAGAACAATTGAGTCATTGTACTTCGGTTACATGTGACTACTCTAACAGGTTACTCATGACTAATCACTACTTCTTTTTGTTCATGTTGTCCTTGGTCTCATAATAACGGTGCTGCCCTGCAGCTGAACCTCAAGTTTGAGCGGTAATTTACGCAAAATATCGTCCACAGTAGCGGTGTTGGGTAGACCAATCGCCTGTTGGAAAAGGGATTGGTCGCAGAATATGTTGTCCAACTTCGCTCCATTTCCACCGTCAGTTCATACTCGTCATGTCCAAAGGCATTTTCGTCCAGGCCTATTATCTTGATTTCGACAGTTTTGTCTTCCTCCGGTACCACCTGGAAAGATACAAGATAAACACGATATTTTAGAAAGTGAGTTATTAATAACTTCATTTCAATAAAATAGTACTAGCTTATATTGCCACCTTGTGGCCACACTGAGAATTATACAAGCTATAAAAGCGCGAGGAATATATGCGCAGCATGCGCGCTCTATATAATCCATATTAAATCAATCGTGAGTAGTATAAAAAGTGGGAGAGAGAGAGAATGAGAATGAGAATCGCTGTCATACACATACATATGCCTACATAATCCTAGAAAAAAGATTTAGTATTACTCATGTTTTGTATATGTCTCATATGCTTATATATCTAGACCACAGAGGGCGCCACCGCTGGCTACCTGTACCGGCTCCACTGCCCAGTGGTCAGTTTCTCTCCAGCCACCGAACTGAACTGTTCTGTTTTTCTTGCATATGTAGAACACTCAATGATCATAGAAATCCTGAATCATCCAGATCTTACAAATTGCTTTAGGTTTAGAATGAAAACACCTACCTGGATCACACGTCCTGTCATGGACGCCTTAGAGCCTAACTTGCGGCCCAGGCATTGGGGCTATTGATGCAAGTGGCTCAATTGGTCTTGTGTAGCGTGCTTCGGCCTCTTCCATCTCATGCGTGGGCATTTCGAAGGGAATGCCACTGAAATGACATTTCACTAAATCATTCATTGAAACCACATTTCACTAAATCACGTATGCATATTAATCGCCCGCCTCATATCAATTGAAACATGTATTCGCCCATCAAGCTCTGTATATTCCTAGTAAAAGACTATTCTTAGACCAGGTCTGCTCCGTCTATATATTGTTGCAAATGATTGGAGAAGGGGGAGCCTAATTCTAAACCACAAAACAAAACAAAAATCCCCATAATCTGCAATTTAGCGTCCAGTCTGTTATGCTAGACACTTGCAGTCAAGTGATAATTGTTTTACATATGTTGGATCGGCAAGGACAGCAGGGGGCATAAAGATCGGGAGTATAAAGATGGATAAATATCTATGATACACTCATATGGCAAACTTTTATATTGGGACTCACCATGTCAGTCTGGTTCTATTATTGATCGTTATGACCCCTGCTTCAACCTTGAAATTTGTCAGCAAGATGGTGTCTCCCTCTTTGAAATGGATGGGGAGATCCCTTCTTATGAAGCCCACAGACGAACCCGACGCGTCCGCCACCATGAACTTGCGGCAGATTTTTTGCACCTCTGTGACACTCTCCATTTCCGCTTGTAGGCATACGACCATGACGCACAATTTGTTTATACATGCCAGGTCTGTGAGCCTCTGAATTGTTGCTAACGCCACAGCCTTTTCTGTCACTAATGGACGCTGTAATGAAAAGAATAAGAATTATATACCAATCGGTTTTGCTATCTAAGATCAAACGTGAAAAATGCAATGGAATATTTATAACAAGTAGCACATGCCAAAGCCTGCCAAATTCGGTATCGTAAATTTACAGGCATGTGAAGGGCAAGCAGGCGGGAAATGTCATTTTGCCATGTATAACATCAATGCCGCAGAGAATTCTTGTATATATGAAGTAGGAGTTTAACACAACACAGGGTTGGTTCAAAAGGAGTTTATTAAAACTCATCTACAAAATATGCGCATAGCAATTATCGAAATATCAGCAAAAGTTTAGTTCATTAGATGTAAACATAACTGGGTGACGCCCCCTTGACCCCCTCTCGCCCTCAGAGAGGGATAAGCACAGGAGAGTGGATGGGGTGGAGGTGGACTGCTGCTGCTGCTGACCCTGGAGTGACGCTCCCTCCTAGGGTCGGGACACATGAGCGCCCCTGGCGGTGCCCATGTGGGCTAAATGAGTTTTATGTTCCACAAAACTTCCTTTAACACAACACGGGGTTGGTTCAAAAGGAGTTTATTAAAACTCATCTACAAAATATGCACATGCCAATGAAGGCTAGTACAGCAAGGTACATATATATAGCGATGTAATTAGCAATGGAATACAAATAGAGATAATGACATAACAATAGCAATTATCGAAATATCAGCAAAAGTTTAGTTCATTAGATGTAAACATAACTGGGTGACGCCCCCTTGACCCCAAGACCCTTGTTGTAGTGTAGTGATCTAAGGGAGAGCGTCAGCCATAGTCCTAACTGCTTGGAAACGATTGTTAGTGTCAGGGGCTAGATAAATTTGGAACACATCTGATTTCCAAGATCCCAGTAATTTTATGGTTTCAGCTCTGAGGCCACACTTGTGGGCCCAACTGGCCCCGCCCCTTCTGAAGCTATGAGCCAAGAAGTGGTTGACATCCCTGACCCTGCCGACCAAGGCCTGCCTGACTCTAGTAATACACTCACTAGCTGCCAGTGGTCTAATCCCTGCTCCCTGTGTGTAGCAGAAGGCAGGTGCGTCCTCGGGTATAGTGGGCGCTCCTCTCAGCATGGTGTATATAGCTCTGAGGGGCAGAGGGCATGGCCCCTAATCCTGGGAAGGGTGACTACATGATCTGCCTCTCCAAATTGGTTATTTTTTGCCCAGTTTAGCTTAACGAGAATTCCTTCTCTCACGAAATTAAAATCACTTCTCTTCAACTGACCGACTTGTGGTACATTTTCTTGATCGAGAAATACATTTGACTTCCTGAGAAGTCCAAAGAACATGAATAAACACGCTGCCCAGATTACTGTGTCCTTTTGGTCCACAGGTGATAAGTAGTCTCTTATCCAGTGTAGGTGTTGGGGAGTGATTGGATCTTTGCGTGTCACACTTGCCCCAATCGATCTCTTAACTCCTTTCAGCGTTGCCCTAATATGGTAATCATCCTTGAGTGGGTTAGGTAATCCCATTTCTTCGTGAGTGATCCTCACAATATTCAGGTATTGCTTGATACTGTTAAACGCTAGCCTGCGTGCCAGCCACGCAATGTACAGGCAGATAGTGTGGGAGGTCGCTGGCACGGGCTGCTTGCCGATCAGGCGACAGAAATTCAGGTACGCCCTGCGGTGTGTGCTGTACGCACGTCGGGTGTTGGGCGCCCAGGCCTGATCTTGGTAATCCTCTACTTCCACTTGAAGTTCTTCCTCCATGGTTTGGGCTCACACTCTCAATGGCCGCCTGCATCCTGGCTATCCCTCCAGGTTCTTCCAGGCGAGAAATAGCATCGGCAATGGTGTTGAAGCGACCCGGGTAATGAACTGCTTTTATCCGGAAGTTGTATCTCATAGACAGGTGGTAGATACGATACGTTTGAGGGCTTCATTAATGTCCTCATCTGGACCTCGTCCTTTATTTATCATGCCAACCGCCGCCCTTGAGTCACAGTGCACCATCACATTCTGGTCACGCCAGCGGGGCCCAAAGATAGCGGCCGCTGGTTCAAGCGTTAATACCTCTTTATAATTAATATGTTTGTCCTTCATACCAGGCCACTGGTCCCAGCGCACATAAAACCATTCCCCGAGGTGGTAGGCTCCTCCACCCGTGAGGCAGGCATCAATCGTTACAGGGGTGTAGCAGCGCCGATCTGCAATGGGCAGCGAGCCGTTGAACCGACTCAGCTGATTTATCCACCAGAGCAGATCTATCTTTATCTTGTAATTAATCCTGCAACGATGCCAGGGGTTAGATAAGGTGCGTATCCTCTCATAAAGGCTGCGGACATAATGTTTCCCACCATGGATGACACGTCGAGCCCAATTAATCTTTCCAGCCAGGCGCTGAAGGGCTCGTTTCGAAATGTTCCTCTTGCTTAAAGTCTCTCTCATTAGTGAGATTAAATCCAGCTTTTTATCCTCTGGTAGGCCCAGACACATGGTCTGGCTGTTTAATTGAATTCCCAGGAAGGTGATTTCCTTGACAGGGCCGATGACTTTATCATAGCTGATTGCAAAACCAAGTTCTCTGCACAGCTTAATTAAAGTGTTCAAAGCGTCCTGACATTCCTTGTGGGTTTTTCCAAAACAGAGGAAATCATCACAGAATACCACAATATGAGGGTAGCCTCGTTCTGCCATCATACGTCGCACTGCTTGAGTTAAAGTATTAAATATACCTGGCGATAGTCTCGCCCCAAAGGGGAGGCGTGAATCATAAAGATAGGTGGGTGCAGAATCGCCCTGGAAGGTCCAACTAAGTCCCAGGACATGGTGATCATCAGGGTGTACTTTGACTGATCTGTATGCGCTCTGAAGGTCCATCTTAGCCATCCAGCACCCCTCTGTGATCATCTCCAAAGCCTCGTCGAATGATTGATATTTAAAAGGCTCCAATGTAGCCAGATCATTTACAGCCCTACCCAGTGGTCGGCTACAATCATGTATAAGGCGTACTTTATTGGAGCCAGGCTTCGGTATAGCTCCCAGGGCAGAGGTAATCATCCTGGGCTCATCCACACAAACATATCTCCCGTTATCCACCTCTGTTCTGATCTGTTTTTCTACCATAGCCACAGATTGCTCCTGCGTGCAGGAGAGGTAGTTGTCCATAAAGGCGTTATCAGGTGTTGTGGTTGTATTCGTAATCCTGAAACCACATCTCACACCATTTAGAATAAACTCCCTGTGGCGATCTTGGGGGTTGAGGTGCTTCTCCCAACCCTCCGATAGGAGTGTTCCTTCAGTGTTTATTACTCCCCGTTTTTTGCCTCCTTGATCTTGGTGTGTGTGTATATGCAGGAGTCACGGTAACGACACCCCTCCCATGTCTGGAATAATTTACACACCTCTTTCTTCTTGTCTTGGCTACTTGGTTTCCCCTTGTGGCGGTCAGTGCCCTTCTCCTTCGTTGGTGCTTTCCTGGGGAGAAGTACAGAGGAGGCTAGCGCACACACAGGTGTTCCCCAGTGGAAATCGTATTGTGCCTGCAGTTCTCTGTAACGTGTGTCAAACTCCAGAATGGAGGCCCATTCATAATGTTCCAGGTACTCAAAAATCGACACAGTATAGGAGTGGTAATACTCCACAGCTGTATGAGCTAGGTCCCCCGTTGCCAGCAGCTGATGAAGCAATCGGAGATTTGCTGCACCTCACTCAGCTAGTGTGATATAAGCTTGTTGCGTTTCGTC
This sequence comes from Sthenelais limicola, assembly GCA_942159475.1. Classification (NCBI taxonomy): domain Eukaryota; kingdom Metazoa; phylum Annelida; class Polychaeta; order Phyllodocida; family Sigalionidae; genus Sthenelais; species Sthenelais limicola. The sequence continues at coordinate 135,868,605 of OW804095.1, read as the reverse complement.
CGGTTTGATTGAGAAAACACCCTCCTTGCCTTCCACCAAGGCCATCCTCTCCTTGCGCTTTGATGCTAGCCTGAGTGATACCTTTTCCGGAACGAAGCTCACTATCTTAAGAGCCTTTTTCTTGACTGCTCGCAATGTGAGATTCATGCGAGGATCCGAGAGGGACATAGCCCCGCCCGTGGCAGGTAGCTGGTGCGCCGCCTTGTCACCCCCAGCTGCTTCTGCTGGTTTCTTGTCTTCTAGCAGCTCGTCTAATTCGTCCTCCAATTTCTGATCCCCATGCTGCTCTTCTTCTGGATGCTCATCCTCTGGATCATTGTTGGCGACATCGTTACCGGGAGGAGCAGGCGGTACCTGGGCCGGTATGTGCGGGTTCATCAACTTCCTGAGTCCATCTCTCAAAGCAATATTTTGCCCCAAGGTGAGGCCAAAAGTAGTCATGTCCGCTTCTGTCAGCTGAGCTAGGACGGCTTGTGTGTTACAATCATGGGTTTTCAGTTCATCAATACTGGCTGCTACTAGGTTTGTCTCTTGTGCCCACTCGTTAAAGTTGAAAGCCATTTTGCTCGCGCTGCGGTAGTACTGGACGTCTGACCGCTGCTGCTGCTGACCCTGGAGTGACGCTCCCTCCTAGGGTCGGGACACATGAGCGCCCCTGGCGGTGCCCATGTGGGCTAAATGAGTTTTATGTTCCACAAAACTTCCTAAAATCCTCTTCAATCTTAACTGATATAAATGTACAAATATACAGAAACTTTGGTTGCGCCAATACAGCATAGAAAGTGCTTACCTGTGCTGAGGGCGAGTTCCTTGAATAAGGCGATTGAAGGGCTACTTGTAGGTGTTGAAGGTGAGGGAGGTGCTCGAAGTCCCTCTGGCACTACCAAGCGGCTGCCTCCGATGGAATCTGGGAACAAAAATATTATTGATTTCCTACAGGAAATCAAATTGTACGACAAAATTTAGGTAACCTAAATGAAGCCTGACTTTGTCAGGCCAAACCCTGTTTCATGAAATAGGGAATTTCACAGAATAAAATAACAAAACCACAGTATATCTGCTAACTTTTAATTACTATTAGCGGAGGTGAAACTAACCAAACCAAACCAAAGCCTCCGATGTACTTTCTTGCTCCGATTTGTCTTGATATCTTGAATCGTCAAATTCTGTCTGCGTTTTTTCTGTTGGAAGTGTTCTGGAGAAGTTTCTGGAGAAGTGGTGACCTGTGTGTCTTTGCTGTTGGAGGTCTTCTAGAGAAGTGGGCAGTTGGTTGTATTCTGTTATAAGAATTTCCTAGCCCCAAATGGGTCTCCTATATGATTGGTCAATTTTGTCGTTACTCAATGCTGGAGGCATCGCCCTCCTTTTTGATTGGCCATCCTTAATTAAGTTGGTTATATCTCATATGCATATTAGCATATTAATTAGCTAGGGTGGGGGTACATGGCGGGACTGACCATGTAACCTTAGTGACCTAACTTGAACCACCTGTAACCAACTGATGAGAGTACCCAGACGAAGTAATTTCTGGCTAGTTAATACAAAATTCAATGCTCATCGCAAAATGGTGTGACCATGGGATATAATGCGTAGAACATGTACCATTTTTGTCTGAAAAAAGATAATCAATTTGGGTTTTCCATCTGGTCGTGGGTAATGAATTTAGCTGGGGATATAACACAATATCTTGCACCTTTTTCATGAACTGAGAGTTTCTACCATCGAGACCATTAATGTTTAGATCCCCTGCCAACGCAAATAGAGTTGTTCCCACAATTACAGATTTTGCCCCTTGGAACATGAGAAGTTGATCTTGTCTATACTTGACTCTGGATGACAATAAGATACACCAACATATCCTGCTTCACCTGAATCTAAGATAATTTCACAAATGAGGTACTCACAGCGTCTAACACCATATTCGTGTATGGTACTGAGTTGTATTTTCTTTTTCAATAATACCATTAGGCCCGAACCTATAGCTATCTCAGGTGTAACTCACATATCAGCCCTCGTTATGTTATATTCATCTGGCCTATAGGAAAAGTCAAAGTCTTCTTCCAAATGCATTTCATTTAAGAGAATTATGTCAGCTCTTCGGGCCTGAGAATCATATTCCAGTGATGTCTTATTCCGAGCTGCATATTCAATGTCCTGGTAATATACAACAATTGAATTTTCTTCGAATTTTCTTCGAATACATAAGTTCAGTTCAACATTGCTATATTGCCTCAATCGGGTCATCTCTTCCTTTACACTTTTGTCTAGTTTAATGTATTTAGGATCGAAATTAACTAGTGTTAGGCCAGCTAGGCTAGTTATGCGACTCATTGCCATGTATGCTGCATGTCTCATCAGAGATCCACATGGCTTTGATGTCTCCAAGCTGACCACAACAGATTTAACTGTAAAGCCCTGAGACTTGTGGACTTGTCTTTCCTGAAGCTTGGCGGAGAGGAAATTGTGTTCTATATACATTTATTGATTTTCGCCGAATTGTAAACTGTAATTGAGTAGAAAATATAGGTGTCCAACCTGGATCTATATATTGAGTTATGTATTCGCGGTATATACACCTTTGTATCAAGCCTATTTGAGGATCGTCAAACTCAAGCCAGAGGCATGAGGGCCTAGCATAACCAGCTGTTTACTCTATATAGCGTAGAATACCAGAACTACCATTAGTCAAACCATCATCAAATTGATATTAATAATGACATCATATGTGAGTCCAGTGCATAGGTATAATTGTGGTAATAACCCATTTGCCCCCACCTTTACATTCAGTGCTTCTTCTGCTAGTACTTGTCTCTGTGATTGACTAAATGTCCCAATTATTTTATCACGACAACATACCACAGATTTCTCACCATTAGCTCTTTCTTACAGACAATCATTCATTGCACGCACATTCTCATGCTAGTGGTTAGGAGGCAGGAGATGGAGGGAGATTTGATGAGGGGAAATCCCCTCTACTGGAGGAATCTGACTAGGTGGGCTTGGTGGGTTATGAAAGTAACACTTTGGATGGAAGTTTAAGTCAGTTTTCCATGAAATGGCTAAGAGGAAAAAGAGCAAGACTTGGATACCTATAGAAAAAACGTGTTTTAACTGTTAGAAAACTCCCAACTAAAACAGTAGTTGATGCCTACAGATTACAGGATTCGACATTTGTTCTGCCTCTTGTTTTATGTGTGTTTTAACTGTTAGAAAACTCCCAACTAAAACAGTAGTTGATGCCTACAGATTACAGGATTCGACATTTGTTCTGCCTCTTGTTTTATGTGTGTTTTAACTGTTAGAAAACTCCCAACTAAAATAGTAGTTGATGCCTACAGATTACAGGATTCGACATTTGTTCTGCCTCTTGTTTTATGTGGGGGGAGACCCCCCACACCCCCCATATGTTCCCCGCTCTTGTTTTATGTGGGCGGAGACCCCCAACACCCCCATTTATTGCTCCTCTTGTTTTATGTGGGGGGAGACCCCCCACTTCCCTTTGTTCCCCGCTATTGTTTTATGTGGGGGGAGACCCCCACACCCCCCCTTTGTTCCCCGCTCTTGTTTTATGTGGGGCGAGACTCCCCACACCCCCCCTTTGTTCCCCCACTGGATACAAATACACCATCAATATGGTACATATTCGAAATTATCAAGATCAAGATGCGGGGAAACCCTGCACACCCCCATTTATTCCCCCACTGGATACAAATACACCATCAATATTGTACATATTCTAAATTATCAAGATCAAGATACTATAATTATTATTATATTATCATATTATTCCTATTCTAAATTATCAAGATCAACATACTCTGATTAATGAAATATCAAGTCTTGGGCTGTGTTGCTATAGAGCTAGCTCCATTGAGGACCAACTAGAGGTCATGTGACTAACATTCGGGTAAATTCCAGGTCATCCTGAGTGGTATCTAGGTCATACTGAACGGAGTAGTAGGTCATAATGGGAGCCTAGTCGGCGGAGATGTGGAGTAGGAGAGCTTGTTAAAATAAACTATAAGAGCCTTTTCAGAAGTCAAATAGTTCCAAAATTACACTTATTGATAGATTCTAGTTTCCTTCAGAGCTCTGCGGGGCTAGAATGACCAGGGAATAAGTGTAAGTAGGCCTGCGGGGCTAAAATGTTAGGGGGCCGGAAAGGTGGAAACTACCCTTATTCTTCTGGGTAAACTGTTTTTCTCACTTTGTCCTCCTCACCTTCCCCACTAGATTCATCATATGCCAATACTGTAAATTTTTGCAGAGTTGCAAATACATTTTCAAATGTTTCTTTCATTGGACAGTTGCTCAGAAGTACAAATGCATTGGTGGCCTCAGACATTATTCCATGTTTGAAAGAATGTTCTCTTGCCTTTGCCTTTAAATCATGACACTACATCGCATCCAGTAAATGCATGGAAGAAGGGCAGTCCTTTGCATCTTTCTGCCCCTAATTTTTCAACTAACTCATGGATAGGTAGCCATTTGCGTTTCCTGGTTGTCCAAAAGCAACCCAGTGTTCTTTCAAACCATCCTTAGCTAACTTCTCAAACATACCTGCTCCAATCACCACAACATCTGTATCATTTTATAAAATGGCAGCACGCTCCAAACTGTTATTCTTGATAGCATGTGCTACATGGACAAATAGACGAGTGTCTGCCTCTTCAGGGTTGCAGTAAAGATCAGAAATTAGGACATCTTCTAAATTACTGATGACTAATTCTTCTGTTCTCCTCATTCTGCAAGAAGGTTGACGAGTTTGGGGGTACTTTCTGTGCTGGTGTGATCATTTCTAGACAGTTAAACAAATCTGCTTTGTTGGTGTTGTACAACTGACCATGAGAACTGAGTGCGGCTGGAGCTGTCTGGTTTTCATATTTGAAAAATCTATCAAGATCTACCTGTCTTGTCTGGCAAGACACAAACAGATTTGAAAACAAATTGTAGTCATCTTTCAGCTTATTTTGTTTTTTCATCTGCTTTGTCTTGTTTGTTTCAAACAAAGAAAATTTGTTTCTTTTGATTGGTGCATAAAGGTTTGCACTTAGATTTTCCCAGAAGTGGTTGAATTGTTCCTTTCGTTTTGGGATTAAGGTGTAAAGCATTTCAACTACACTTTGGTCCATGACATCTTTTGAAGTCTATAGTCAAAAGATCTGTTGTGGATTGTTCCAGAAATGGATTTCCCATTTCCTAAAAAACAAGTATCAGGTTGTGCACGTCTCTGAGGAATGCCTTTTGTGCAAATGGTGTGTCTTCATGATGCTTGGTTTGTATTTTCTCTCTTGTGCCTAAGAACTTTTCATACTGTTCTATCAATCTACACACCTCTGGTTCAGCTACCATCCATCGACGAAGAGCAGATTCACGCTCAGTCAAGTCAATTGCCCTGCCATCTGCTTTGATAACTGCATTATTCTGTTCATGGGCCTGGTCTATTGCAATTCCAGAAAAACTTCGACCTGTCTTATGGATAACAAAATTGCCCTTTTGAAATTGCCCATACACATCTGGAAATTTCATTTTCAGTTGCAGCATGTCTATCAGATGTACAGTCAGCCATCTGGAGTAATGTGTACTGTCATTGCTGAAGAAATATGGCAAAAGAGCAATGATAGCTTCCTTGTAAGCTTCAAAATTCCCTTCTCTTAGAGACCAGATGAAAGCTAGAATATTTAGTTCTGTTGTAAGAACCATTTCCCAGTATTTAAATGGTGGGATCTCACTTTTAGAAGTACGCTATTCCTTGAAAGGTGTGTCAATTCCATCTAATTCACCATCGACCATATCATGAGGCAACTTCTTTCCTTGTAGCTAGCTTTCATCAGGGTGTAAAGACTGTATGCAGTCACTTGATGTGCCCTTCTAGTCATCAGGGTGTAAAGACTATGCAGTCACTTGATGTGCCCTTCTAGTCTTAGTAACATTTGGTACTGATAGAAATGATTCAGCTGTACCTGCTGATGCCAAACCAAACTCCTCGATGGCTGCAGTCCATCCACTTCCCTTCAAGAAATGCCCTATGATTCTTAGGGCAATCATTTCGATGTGTTGTGCACCAATCATAACCACAAAGTTTCAGTACTCACCTGGCCAATGCCATTGAATCTGATTCACCATAGCAAATAATGGTTTGTCAGCTGTAATAACTGGAGGCTGTGAAGGATTAAGGGAGGATGTTGTTTCCTTGACCTTATTCATACCATGCTTCATAGTTGGCATTGCATGAGCTTGATCTCTCAGAAGGGGCATCAATGCCAACATGTTAATGTGAAATCTTTGTTCCCTTATTTGATTAGCACTGTGTGCAGACCATGTACCTGTACAGAGTCAGTGAACTCCTTTGTGAGATGGACAATATCTAGCCATGTATACTCCTTTAGATGCAAGATGGATGGCTCAGGTATTTCAGGCAGTACATTTTCAGGTGGAGCATGAGTGATCTGACCTCTCTGGTCTCACTGACCTATTTACATGATAGCACACAGAGTGGACATGATTAGGAGCTATACTCAATCCCCTGATGATATAGGGGACATTCATATTCAGTACTGTGCTGAGAATAATTATATGTAAGAATATCGAATTTTTAGTATTTCTTGGTATAATTCAGGAAAATATGCAAGAAATTAGATGTAGTGCCCCCTAGCGGAAAGACATCATCTGCTATGGATTTTTTTTTTCATTTTATTAGATTCCTTGACCTGCAAAACATGGGTATAGACACCAAAATTGTGCATTTATGATCATTAGAACCAAAGTTACATAGATTTATTGACTGAGTGATCTGATTGGACGCCATCTTGATTTTCAGCCGCCATCTTGAATTTTTCAGATGTCTACTGGTCTTATCTTTTTATATACATGTTAATGGTACTATATGCCACATTTCATGCTTTAATCATCAAGTGAAGTATTCTCTGAAATAAATGCACTTATCCTCCACACTACAAGTCTCCGCAGTGTAACAACTTATATTAAATGCATAATTTGATTAAACATATGATTTGTATGTATTGTACCAATTAATGCGATTTTATGGAGCTGAATTCCATTAATGTTAAATTACCGTATGTTCTAATAATATCACATTATTGGCATTATATAGATTAGAATTCCCTGCTAAGCGATAGATTGTGTGACCATGGGATGTAATGAGAAGATGATATTCCCTCCTCTCCAGAGAATAAGTAATCAATTTTTGTTTTCCACCTGGTTGTTGGCACTCCATTCATTTGAGATTGAGGTAATATGTTATAGACAGTGGTCAGAAAGGTGTTATTGTTTGAATCAAGCACATCGATGTTCAGATCTCCTGCAAAGACTAGTACATGTTTCCCTAATAAAATTGAAGAGGCATTTCGCACCATTAGAAGAATATCCTTTCTACGAGCTGTAGGATGACAATAGAAAACTCTTACATAAGCCACAACACCTGGTAAACACTGAATCTCTCCAATCACACCCATTATTTCCATATGTAAAAATTTGATCAAGCACCACAGGTTTTTTAAGTATCATCATTAGGCCCGATCTGACATTCAAATGTCTGTCCGACGTGACATTAAGCCTGTATGTAATATACTCGTTTGGTTTATATAGGAAATTACAAAAGTCTGTCAAGTGTGTTTCGTTCAGTAGGATTAGGTTTGCTCATTTAGCTTGTGGGTCACACTCCAGGGAATCTTTATTCCGCTGTGCGTATTCAATATTTTGGTAGTATATGACTAGGGAATTACGTCTAAATGTATTAAAATTCAAGGCTAAACAACTTTTCTCCCTTAACCTGGCCATTTCGACTGTCACAGAGTTGTCCAGTTTAATTTAGCTCGGGTCAAAATCTGGTAAAGGAAACTGCTTCCTGTAAACATTTACCGTTTTTCTACATATAAAAAACTGATTTATGGTTGGGAATATTGGTGTCCATGCTGGATCAATTCCAGGGCATAAATATGATCTGTAAATACGCCGTTGTATAATACCTATTTCTGGCTCATCAAACTGAAGCCACAGACATATTGGTTTCTCATAACCTGGCCTGAATTGAATAAACCGCAATATTCCAGAATTTCCATTTGCTCAACGTTTATGTTGGTAACAACATTGTATGCCAGATTGGTGCACAGCTTTAATTCCCCTACAAGGCAGGAAACAGTATGTTGTACTTGCAATGCCTCCTCTAATAACGTCTCTCTAAGTACGTCACTGAATTACCCAAGAGTCGGTCTGCACACTTAACAATGCATTTTTGGCCTGTAGCTCGAGTGTATAGTGAATTATTCATATTCCTTACTCTTTCATTTGTGCAGAATAAAAATAAAGGGGATTGGTAACGTGTTGTTATTAAGGCTTCATCTATTGTATGGACGTTGCAAGATTGTAGAATTTCAATATCTGACTTTGTATGCTGTCCCTCCCTTACTCTGTTCAGCACTTCAGCAAATGAGCGATCATCTCAAACATTGAGAAACATTCTTGCCATAAATTTCTGCTTAAGCCCTCAACCCCATTCAGTCCCTTGAATATCCACTGATCATTGACAGCGGGGAGCTGATACAAATCGCCGATGGTCACGACATGGAGGCCCCCGAATGGGTGATCTACACCCTTCAATTCCCTCAAACGTTTATCGATTACTGACAAAAATAAACCTCATCAATTAGTATTGCACGTACCGGTTTAAACTTCATTTTACACTGCTAAGTTTATCTGCACTTAGCAGGACATAGGATATTCTATTGTTAAACATTTGGATATGCAATGCACTGTGTAAAGTCTTTCCTCTTATCAAATAGGCTGCCTTTCCAGTAAAAGCGAGTTTTACGACTGAATCGTGGGAGGGATCGGCTCCAGGCAAAAGGCTCTTGATAGACCTATGTAAAGACTGCGCAAAAGTTTGCTTTTTCCAGTCTCTGCGCCACCAGTTACAAACACATTGATTGGTTCAACGTCCAGCAAAATTCCCTTCATCACACGATCAAATACCTGCCTTTGTTTACTATTCAATTCATGAGTTTCCTTAAGTAATTGCGAGCGGGACCAAAGATCATCCATGCTTACACTCGTCGTAGCTATGCCTGTAGCGCCTACATCATTGCCCTCATTTATGTGATCTTGACAACTCAGGGGGACAAAAAATCCATCATCTGCAATATTATGTGATCCTTCATCATCAGCCTCTTCATTAGCTTCATCACATCCCGGTGCCAGATTTTCAACTTGAACACGGTTGAAAAGATCATTCAGATTTTGGAGTGACTCAATGTTATAATCTGAATATTTTTCTTGTATCGACTGCCTTGTTTCTAGAGGAACGTTGCACACGTATAGGCCATAGAATAACTGCCGTATACATCAAGGGGTTCATCCTCTTGACGCCAATGCCAAAACAATTGAAATTGAATTCTGTAAAAATTCTCTTCATCTTCATCAACTGTCGGGCAAACGTAAGACAACACTTTAGCCCTCTGTCTTAGCCTAAATGCATAGCCTCCTTCTATAATGCTTTCTGATAAATACTTAGCTGAATGATGTCGACCCAATTTAACCTTGGCCACTTTGCAAATGAAATCGGCCATGCAGTATTGTTAAAAAAACGCTGGTCTTTTTGCATACAGGTCAAATTTATCTTCATTAAAAATGTGTGTCTCCTGCACTAGCTTGTTCTTTGGTTTCAGAATTTTTGTTCTCTCTGTTGGGAGTTTGGTATTGACATAGAGAACATCTCTACTCATAGCAGTTAGAGGTAAGCCCAAAAGCATGTATGAACATTCTTGTATGCTCACTTCACTCGACTTAATGAATACGCTTCCAATTGATTTTATTGTCTCCTTAATGCCTGAGCCTTTCCTGGTACATTCTTTAGACATTTCTCTAAGCGCCAAACTCAAACCCCTGCTCTCCTTATTTATGTAATTGACTATGTAGGACCAATGAGTTTAAAACACCAGAGATGGAACTACTTCCGATGCTATACCTGAGCTTGTTTGACCCTGCTGTGAAGCACAGTAAGGGGTCTGGGGTAGAAAATCGGGGAAAGGGCCATAAAAGGCCATAAAAACCACATGTTCTGGCAAATTTCAACTCATTAATTTATACAGAGAAATGGAAATATCACTGCATTTAACATTGTTCCGATCTGATTTGAAGAATTATCATGAGACCTATGGATGGGAAAATGAGCAGGCTACACATTGATATATTTATGTAGCGATCGATTCGCAGAGTCTCGACAATGAATAAACAAGTTAACAAGGCCAATTCCTCATATGTCTGTTTATTACCTCAGTCCGTAAAACTGCCCTTAATCCGTCACAGCTGGATAGGGTAGGGAAGAACATAACTTGCTACAAAGAGGTAGCTAAACGTCCCAGAAAAACAATCACATAGTTGCAAAGCAATAGATATAGAATGTGATAACAAGTAAATGGACTGAAACAGTATGAGGAAACAACTAGAATACTACAACAAGGGTTTACATAAGAGGAAAATAGAGTGTTTTATGAAGAGATACAACATAAATACACTGGCCCAAACGTAGGGCACCTCTAGTGTTAAACCCGCTACACACCTGAGCGTCCGCCGATTTAACTGCTCCCGATCCAATTTAACTGCTCCCGATCAAGAATTCTAAGGAATAAAGATTTAAATCTATCCATTTTCGGAGACCCACACCAGGCTGAAATCACTCCTGATTTATGAAAAAAAAAAAAATCGGGATGGTTGACCCACACCTAACCAAATTCCCCTCCCCCCCGATTAGTATCCCGATGTCGGCCCGATTGAATAACTCATCCGTACTCATAAGTGACGTGACGGTAGGTGGGGTAAGAGCAGCTCGTTAATTTTTGGCGGTAAATCCAACCGCTGTTTACTTCCTGTCACTCCTGTGATGAAAATGGCTGAACTGCTGGTACATCCCGGCCCGGTACTCGCCATTTTGGGCGCCATACTGGCTTTTCTTGAAGATGCGATGGATGAACAACCGACGCGAATCTGGATGAAACCCTGGTTGAGGCGGCGGGACGATCCCGACAACCCCCCCCCCCCACAATGTACACTCTGTACATGGAACTGCTGGACGTAAGTACATTGACTCAGAAAACATTACTGACGCCATATACATGTGATAAACCTCAAATAAACCATAAAAATATTGTATACTGTATCATGTCCATTTAAGTCAATTTACTTATTGAAGTTATACTCACATATTAAGAATTGCTTTTTAGTCCAATATTTAGTATTAAATACAAAATTACATGCATCTCTATTAATATTAAGGCTAGTTAATCAATAATTATAAAAAGAAATATTTAATCCATAATTGTATGGCAACTTACACTGAGGCGCTAGTATCAGGTCGGTGGCATTCGTGACCCCCAATATTTTAAAGTTAGAGATAAAGATTGAATGATTAAATAAATAATGAAACCTGAGGCGACATTTGTTAAGAGTTTTTATTTTATTAAATGAGTGTTTAAAATTTGATAAAGTATGTGATATAATTTTGAGAGAATATATAAGGGAGGGAAAGATTATATAAAGCGATAGGGAAACTTATATTAGAGTTTATACAATAATTGAGTTTTGTGAATTGAGACCTTCCTACCGGAGGGGAGAAGGATAATGTTGGGTGGGTGGGATGGATTTTTAAACGTAACTTGGTTTGTGAAAGCTTAGAGCAGAAGGAAGAGAAAGGGTTTGTGGGAGGAGTAGTATACCGGTAGGAGGGCAGGGGGCAGCACCAATGCCTAGGAATCTTAGATGCCTGCAACATTCGTGACCCCCAATATTTTAAAGTTAGAGATAAAGATTGAATGATTAAATAAATAATGAAACCTGAGGCGACATTTGGGCGACGACATTTGTTAAGAGTTTTTATTTTATTAAATGAGTGTTTAAAATTTGATAAAGTATGTGATATAATTTTGAGAGAATATATAAGGGAGGGAAAGATTATATAAAGCCGCCAAGCCCCAAATATGCCTGTAAGGTAGGTTAAGTATTGCAGTTATGAACTGCTGAATTAAGTATTGGAGTGAATTGAGTGTATGGTAATACACATGGCCGAAGGCCTTATTGTAAAAGAATGTATACGGTAGTGTACCGTTTGTTTAAAAGGCGAGTGCCTGTTTTAGTTTGTCGTTGAGACAGTTCGTGAGGTGAGCCTCGAGTTCAATTGTATTTGATGCTAGTTGAGGGTAGTGTACCCGTGAGAATGAATTAAATAGGGCGAGTGCCCGTGGTGTGTCGTTACGACAGTCTCTGAGGTGAGCCTCGTGTCCATATTTATATTCGGGGTGGGGCCCCGTAATTAAGGTATATTAGATTAGGTGAGGATATGTGGGGGAGTTTTTAAAGTGTCTCTAGGGATGGTGTGGGATGGGTTATTCCGTGTTATCACTTTGTGTGGCTCAAGTTCTTGACGAGTGCCTTGGATACTTTTGTAGCAGATTGTTGGGTTATATATATTTTGTACGCTCCACTTGACCATCCTCCGAATCTTTGGATTTCACTCTCAGACATTCCCATTTCGAATGCATGAGTGGCGGATGTGCGGCGGATGGAGTGAAGTGAGTATTTCTGCGGGTCGAGTCCCATGTTTATGTTGGACCATCGCAGGTGTGTTGCCATGTCAGTTGTTGTTATTGCTTTCTTTGTTGATGGATAGATAAGCAGAGGTTGATCCCTGTACTGGGTTGGTGCTTCTTTTAGGGCAGCGTTGTATGCGTGTACTGGGCACAGGTCGCTATGTTCAGCCGATGGGATTTTTATGGTCCTGCGCTGGTTGTAGTTCTGGAGGTTTTTAGCCCATTTCTGTATTATAACAAGGCTGTTTCCTTCTACATGGACGTCCTCCCTGCGTGTGTGCCTTGTAGGATCGTATTCTGTCTGGTTATGTGGGGCAATTTCTGATTGCCTAAATCCTGTTGTATATAGGATTATGATGCCTAGTTTATACTGTTGTGGTGCCGGGAATCTTTCGCCTTGTTTTATTATTTCCCTGACTTGGTCGACTGTGTATGCTAACTTCTGCTGTACTATATGGTACTTTTCCCTTTTTGTGGCGTCAAGGGCAAGTTGTACTCGGTATGCTGTCAGTGCGGGTATTGTGATGTCTCTTTTCTTGTAATGTTCTCTGACTGCCGACAGATAATTTGATATTGACTTCGGGCTCTTTAAGAATGATCGCAGGTATTCTATGAAGGCACATGTCTGGGGTTCGGTGATGCTTTCCGGGTCGATTTTGAATCTGTTGGTAAAAGCAAAGAAAGCTCTTAATGCGGTCTTGTGGTTGGCCAGTGTCCCTGAAGCCCTGGACGTGCTCTGCGTGTGCTCTGCCATCCGGAGCAATCTGCGCATCTCGTGGTCTGGAAAAACAATTAGGTATTATTTTAATTGTGTCCTCAGATGTCGTACTCTGGGGCTTTTATCAGTTCCTTTTCATGGGTCTGACGGTTGAAGTGTGCTTCTATGTCTGTAGCTGTTTCGATGTCATAGACTATTCGAATGTTGTTAAGCGCCTGTATCAGCCACATTTTTCTGGGGCCTTGCATGTTCATTTCCCCTCTTGTGCCATACTTGAGGAAATTTGCGGCCTCCCTATTGTCCGTCCTGATTGCTATTGTGTGTGTTTTGGCCTCTTCTGGCATGAGAGTTTGCACTATATCTGGTGCCCGTGCTGCTATGTAGTTCAGGTCCTTTTCTCTCATGGCTGGCAGTTGACATGTAGTGGATTCTTTTTCTGTTGTGGCTTTTATCTTGGTTTCCAGTTCTCTGATGTAGATAGCTATTGTGACATAGTAGTCTGGTATCATGCTGGTTCCGTTCCACTCTTTTGCGCATGTTGCCACCCATGTGAGGTCTTTTCTCATGGAGGGGGACATTGGTATGGTGTCCTTGTTGCTATGTTCTCGCAGGGCATCTAACAGCCTTCGTACAAACACTCTGGCTGGTGGGACGCATTTCGAGATATGCAGCACTTTTCCTATTACTGATTGTAATTTCTTCTTCTTGGTGCTTTTTGCCTTTAGGATTGTCCTTCGCTTTTCTGAGTTGGTCTTCGGGCGTGTCATCATAGGACTGACGTGGATCCATTCCAGGAATGGATGATCTGTATACGGTCCGTGTACTGCGTTGTTGTCTATCTCGCATTGGATGTAATCATCAATGTGGTTGGGGTATTCATTTGCTGATGAATGATTGTCCTGGTCACTTGTGTCGGTGACCGGCCCCATGTATCCCATTGGGAAGCCGTATTTCACACAGTCCAGGAGCTCTTGTTCGCTGATCACGTGTGTTAGGTAGTGTTCCCAGTTAGTCAAGTTCAATTTGCTTGGTACAATAATTCGTGCCCCCATTACATTTGGCATGCCCGTTTGTCGTACCTGTTCATATATGTATGCCAGATCCTGTTGCATGACTGTGTCGTTTACGTGTGGCCATGTCGCAGCTCTGTATGCTGCGAGATCGTATGGCGACGGAACCTCGTTGTCTGGTACTTTTCCGGGTTTTGTCTGGCATATGGTCCTTATACTACTAAAATCCACGTGTGGATACACATTATGTACATTGTTCAACGGTTCATGGTTGCCCTGCCGGTCATATTCATTGTTTTCACGTGAACAACAGTGATGCGATGCGTCCAATCCATGTGTTTTTGTTTCCTTCATGGGCGCCGCCATTTTGTGCCCTGTATCTAGGCTGGTGGTTGGCTGTTTGTGCCGTGGCCGCGTATCGTGGCTTCTCATTGGCTGTTGCTCTCCTTGGAGGTTGGTGGTATTTCCGGTTCCTCCTTTCTGTTGTGATGGTGGGCGTGACCATTCCTCGTTACACTCGTATATATACAGTTCATCATAATAGGGCACATAGTCGTCGTCCGATTTAAAACATTCAACATCAACAAGTTTATAATCATTTTGCGGTGTATTCATACTCACTGTCCCTGCACAGAGATGGGAATCCCGCGAGAGGCCACTCGCGGGGCCTACGAGTTTTTTGAGTACGGAGTGTACTGGGTTTGTTGTTGTCCAGTGGGTGGGCGTGGCACATAGTGGCTTGCTTGCTGTTGGTGCTGGGGCGGTGCTATAGGTGGTGGGAACATGTAGTGTGATCCGATCGGGCTCGGGTCTCGGCTAGTTGGATTCTTTGCACGTTGTTTTTTCATGCACTCAGACTGGGGATGGGTGTGTCTGTTCTGTACATTCATGGCGTAGCAAAAGGCGCAGATGTGGTTTGCTATCATTGGTTCCAAGGTGTGTCCGTCTTTTTCTGTACACGTTCCTTTCACATTGTATATAGGGCATGGTATACTCTGTTTTTCAATGTTGCTGATCGTTGTTGGGGCCAGTGACATACGCATTCGATCGTACTGAATCTGATCTGTGCTGCTCCATGTGATGTCCCCTCTTTCGATCCTATCATAGGTGTAATTTGACCAACGGAGTATGTTTTTCCATGGACGCTCCCTGGCATCTTGCGCCACTTGGTGTAGATGTAATAGCATTGGATGCTTGTCCTCCGGTCGCACCATATTGACGTCGAGAAGCATGGCGGTATATGCATGTATATATTCAGGATATGTTAGTGATTCCTTGGCTTCCATTTTATCTCTAACCGAAATGATGCCTTCTCTCTCCATGTACAGGTGTGGTTTAACTATTTTTCTCGTTACTCTAGGGTCGAAAACAGTCATACCTTTTATGTCTTCTGTTGCGAAGATTGGGTTGCCGAGTTCCAGTTGAGAGTCTATGTACATTCGTGACATCTGATCTGCCATGAGTTCCCGTGGACGAGGGTAGTATCCAAAGTCTGGGCGGTTGTTTACCGGTGTAGCGTCCCTATAGTTTGGTAGTGGGTTCAGCTTCTCGGTGTGGGTGTCCGCCTCGGAGGTCGATGGTGTGGCCTCTTTGTGGGTATGTGTGGTAGTGTCCGGTTCTTTGGGTTTTAGTGGCTCCGGTTCATTGAGTTTTAGTTTCCCCAATGCCTGCGATATCGCATCTGTTATTGATGACTTCATGGTACTTTCCAAATAGGCTGTCATCCTCTCCTCTATTTTTTGTGCGTCCGGTTTTGGTGGCATTGTTGCGGCACTCTGTGTTGCCGGTGATGTCAATATGGCGTCCAATGCGTTGTGTGGTGACACTCAGGAAAATACACAGTGTCTAAAATCGTAAATCCTAACTTCTGTCTCTTTGCTGTTTTGGTGTTTTCACATATACTGGTGGTATAGTCCTATCAGTATTTGGTATTCCTCCTTTGTTCTGTCGTTTTCTTGGGTAATTCTGAGGTTTTTACGTGAGTGACGTTTCCCTCCACTATGGTCATTTCCAGGTTTAGTTCCAGAAACGCAAACCGGAATGCGGTCTCTCCTGTCACAGGTGATCTTAAAATCGTTACCCAGTCCGGGCATGGTGCCATCACCGTCTCTAGTATAAGGACCTTGTCATACCAGGCCTTGATCTGTACTAGTAGAGTTTCCTCTGGCATTCGGTACAGGACCTGTACCCGCCAGCCTTCAACCGTGGCATGATCCATTCTGTAATGAATAAATGTATGAAATGACGAGAATCCCAAAATAATTTATTTCTGATTCTTCTTAAGTCCCCATTATTATTCAGCCAATGCCCCACTAAGATTATTCGTTTTACATTATTTCTATATTTACTGTTCCGCCACACTTGTGCCAAAGCAAGCAATGCCTCGGTTAACTATTTTTATTTCTGTTCATTCTGTTCATTGATGGGCAGCCTGAACCCAGGTACACATGTTCACCCCACGGCCCCCCGCTCTGAGAAGTTGGCGTCACTATATATTGATCCAAATAAACCCTTAATACACCGATTTTACATCAACACAGAACAATAAAACAGTAGACAGGTAGCCCACTGTGTGCTATATATGTTGCAGCATCATAATATCAACAATTGAAAGTATTTCATCCAGTACTTACTCTTTATATTGTGAATTTGGTGGTCTGAAAAGCTTAAGTCTCTGTTCTTTCGTTGAAATCGTTTTCAAAATGGTGGAATCAACAAGATGCTTGGGAAAATTGGCAAAATAAGTATTCTAGCGAGAAAACGAAACAACCCCAGTTCATCAAAAGTCGCCCAGGACTGCCCTTTGACCCCGTCACGACGCTCTGTTTTTGAAATAACATAAACCAATGAAATCCTAGGATTCATCGGAAGATCCAAATCGAGAGGCAATCGGGAGGCAAATAGGCTATGTGTGGGCAGGGTTTTAAGCAACCTTTGGTGTCGACAAAAAGTTTAAAGTGTTCCGCCGTAGTAGAGTCCATCTTGTCATGTTAAAAATATTAAAAAGAGATAAAAACAGGACGGTACTTTAAATGTAATAAAACAGATCAAAATGTTTCTGGAATGGACTAGTTGAGAGACAAATAAAGATGTTACTCTTAATCAACTAGCGCTCCCACGTGCCAGTCATGGCATCCAATGCTTTGGTGTCGACAAAAAGTGTTCCGCCGTAATAGGGTCCATCTTGTCAATTTTTATGGCCAACAATTCGGCCCACTGTTCGTTAACTCCCTTAGGTGGTTTGGCGGTTTGAGAAACGACCAACTGTTTATATTCGTTGGTGAAAGACTTAATAGAGTCAGCAAGAGAGCTAGGTTGAGAACTCTTAGCGGAAACAGTGGGTGAAACCCCGGAGGCAACTGGGGTACTTTTCGCCTGGCTGTTGGGAATGTTTTTAGAGGCGACTTTCGCTGGCTGCTGGCTAGATGTTGTTGGCTGGACTGATGTTGTTGGTGTCTTCTTGTGACCCATGGCGTTCTTCTTGGGTGCTTTTTCCACACTACTTTCTCCCCCGTCCGTACTGGTGCTATTCTTGCGTTTAAGGGAGGGTTTTCCAGCGTCAGGTGGCGTAAGTAGGTCGTTGATGAGAGCCAGAGATGGCCTGCGTGTGGGTCTGGCGATCCGGAACTCATCTGTGTCCATAGCTGGATCATAGTTGGGGTCATTTAGCAGCAAGTAATCTTCTACTTGCTCAGCCCGCCTGCCCTTCTTATTGGCCTGCATCAAGGCAAAAGCCTCGGACGGAGCTGAGCCGCGCCGCCTTACAGGCTCTGGAGTAGCAATCGGTAGTGGCTCTTCGTCTTCTTCATGGTCCGGCGCCTGGTGTGATGTTCCGGAAGTCGATGCTGACGGCTCGTGCATTGTTCGCGACTGTGTCAGTACCTGTGATTGATCCACCCGCGAGAACTCTATGTCTGAATCGCCGACCTGCAAACAAAAATTGTCTGTTATTCAAATGGAACGTACCGACTACCAGCTATACGCAATAGCTAAGAAAGCTTGAAGGAATATATGACCTAGAGCCACAATACAGACCCAAAAATTATCTTTACGTGCTTGCTAGTAATAAATATAATCCAGAAATCAATAATTTGTTCTTTAACTGTTAATTAATAGTCGAACAGGCAATAAGTAATGTCAATAAAAACAAGGCCAGTACGTACCACGCTGCTTAAGTTTGATGTGGTTTTACGATGGTTGACGTGGGTCTCAAGGAACTTACACAGCTCCATGACATGTTGTTGTCTGTCAGTGAGTGGCTTGTCCGCACTATGACCAGCACCTGACCCCGATTTATTGGACTGTTTGTGAGACTTGGAATATGTGGATCTTAACGTCTCGATGTGCGTCCTTATTTGCTGAACTGAAATAAGTAAATGAATCACTAAGTAATTAGTCAAGGTATATAGTTGAACTTGTTATTGCAGCACAGCGGCTTCTGCAGTAATATTAAATATAAACATTAACTCACACACGATCAATATTTACTCACACCAGTGTAATTTATAATTTGCTAAGTATGTACAAATAAAATGTTACAAAATCAAAGATGGATCCTAATGGAATGTCATTGTAAATACCTGTTTTGGATAATTGCGCGGCTATGTACACTATAGCCCTATCTTTCATGATGCGGTTCTTGTATTGCGGAGATTTTTTGTCGTACAGACACGGGGCTTGGCGCCAGAGGTCGACCAACATCTCCTCCTTGTGGTCACTCCACAACTTGAAACGGGGACTCGCAGCCGCACGTCCATCCTTTTTTTTGCCTTTTCTAGAAGGGGTCGATGTGCGGGCCATGCCATTATTTGTGGACACCTGTAAACTGGTATTGAAATCGGTTGGCGTGTTGAGGTCGCTGTACTTCGGCGGGTCTGGGCGATTGTCGTCAACAGTAGTATCATTCTCAGTCTGGGACGGCTCTGAGGGAAGGTCACCACCAGTGCTTGTTACTCTGTCTTGGGGCTATAGGGAGAAACAGAAAATAACAAGGTAACATTAGAAGTTGTTTTGTTTCCTTGTTATACATGGAAAAGGAAGCCAATGCATTAATTGCTTGCTTAACTTTTTTTTTACTGAATTAGACTAGCTGTAAAACTATATTTATGTACAACAAACTCAATTAATTAACAGCGTTAACTACAATTTACAACATGAACACAAACGGTTGTATTAAGTACTTAATTTGCAATAATATATATTTATGTGGCCAATATGTATTTCACCGTAGCAAACATAGTTTCTAACACCAAGACTGAGTGCTTTAGTAACTGGATTATATCCCTGTTAGACATGGAAACCGAGACCAATGAATTAATTGCTTGATGAATTATTTTTTGTTACTTAATTACACCAGCTGTATAACTATATTTATGTACAACAAACTAAATTAATTCACCGCGTCAACTACAATTAATAACATAAACCCAAACGGTTGTATTACCTTAGATACTTTAAGAACGATTTGGTCTTCCTTTTCGGCCTCCGCTTGAACGATTTGGTCTTCCTTTTCGGCCTCCGCTTGAACGATTTGGTCTTCCTTTTGGGCCTCCACTGCCACGGTTTGGTCTTCCTTTTCGGCCTCCACTTCCACGGTTTGGTCTTCCTTTTCGGCCTCCACTTCCACGGTTTGGTCTTCCTTTTCGGCCTCCACTTCCACGGTTTGGTCTTCCTTTTCGGCCTCTACTTCCACGGTTTGGTCTTCCTTTTCGGCCTCCACTTCCACGGTTTGGTCTTCTTTCTTGGCCTCCACTTCCACGGTTTGGTCTTCCTTTTCGGCCTCCGCTTCTACCATACGTAGGAGGTCATGGTCAATCGGCCGCCCGTATACAGCAATACATTGTACCTTTAAGTTTATATCGGTGCTTATACAGATGAGTTCCCAATACTGGACTGCACAATACCAAATGATTAGGTAGGAAAAAAATTTTTTTTTCCCGTATTGGTATTAATATTATGGGATTTATAGTCGCGTGAGAAACACATTTTATGTAGGCTTTGTTTGATTATTAAAGTTGTATAACTTGTATGCTTTACCATTTCTGGCTTTGCTGTAGTACTGCCGTCCTGATCCACTAGATCTGTAGTACTACCAGCATCAATGACCTGCAAGCCATTCACATAGCACAATGTAAGGGCCTAATAAAGACAACTAATCCGCAGGAATGATGTTGGAATTAGATAAGATAGAATTAGCAATTATAGGATTATCGGTTACTTAGTCAGTTACACATGACCGCACAAATATGTACAAACAATGAAGTCATACCTCAGTAGCGTTGCTTTCCTTTTCAGGATTGATTTTGGCCTCACTAGTCACTCGTACAATTGGGTCCACATTCTCAATGGTTGGTTCCGTAGCGTCCTTCTCTGGTACTGCTACTGCCTGAAAAACAATATTAAAAAAGCATTAATAATCAGAAATAGTTGTTGAACAATTAGCGTTCTTTATCTTACTCTTTATCTTGATAGTATTTTGGGGGGGGGGGTGGGGGTGTGTAAATAATACCTTGTTTGTGAAAACTTGTGTGGCTGGTGTTTGATGCTCTCCTAAGCGGGTAATACCCGTGATACCAGTTAGATCCACCGCCTCGCCCACACTCATTTGTGACGCAGCAACCTGTTGCAAAATAAAGTGTGACAATAGGTATAACCCACCGAAAGAGTCTGTGCACAGTCTGTGTGATACGTTCAGTTGCTTCATATTACAGAAGAAAAATGCCTATGGGTATTATATTTAGCCTGGAACAATTTGGTAAGAAGTACATTTTGCCGTGGAGTGTACCTAGGAAGGATTTACGTACCTCTTGATTTTCTTTATGCACTCTACCACGTGATGAACCATTGCCCAAACCATTACCAAAGACACCTCGCTTTGGCACATTTTGTGGGTGTTCCTGGGAAAAAAATCAGTTCAACGATCAACAAAGTGAATGTAAATCGAGGAACGACCTGCCATTTTCTCAAATGTAGTATACAATGCAATGCAGGCCCTACCATCAGGCACTGGCATACCATAGGCTGAGCAAGAATGGGGATCAAAGATAGTGTACCGGCCACTGGTTGCTTCATGAGTGATAGCAATACATTTGTCACAGCTAATAAAGCATATTGTACGTGATTGAGACAATGCAGAAACAATTTGCATCCTAAAGTTGTGAACATCGTGTATATGACCTCCTAGAGGGAGCAACATTTTCAGGTCGTATTTATAATAGTTAATCATCATGTGCCTTGGCACTTCGTCCAAGTTAAGATAGTCATGATCAAATAGTGGGCGCACTTTAGAATAAAGTTTATCACCCTTTTCAAGAATGCTGTCAATATCCTTGACTCTCATATATGTGACCTTCTGATGGGTTGTACTGCATAGGAACATTTGTAACACACTGTTTACCAGAAATATTGCCAAAGTGCACATCACCTTGGCTGAAAGAACCTCAAACATATTTGAGCGGTGGAATATGCTTTGGGGCCGGCATATTAGGTTGATTGGTTAGGCAATAGAGAAATGTTAAGCTCAAGTATTTTCAGTCTATGTTGATTGTGAAAGGGTTGTATGTATTGTAAATGTATTTCTGATCTCGCAAAGCAGATATGAGGTGTGCTTGTTCTGCTTGAGAGTGTTTATAATCAATAGAGAGCAGATACGAGGTGTGCTCATTCTGCTTCAGAGTTTATAATCAATAGCGAGAGCAGATACGAGGTGTGCTCCTTCTGCTTGAGAGAGACTGAGAGACTTCTTACTCAATGCCCCCACGGGTTGGCCTGTGTGCACCAGTCACAGCCCTCCCTCTAAAGCTGCCCCCTACTGCCCCATATCCTCAATAGATGTCCCTCTTCTGTCTAAGGTGCCCCCATTCCCTCACCAGCGAGGTCACTAAAATCAGTTGGAAGTGAGATGGGATGATCAGAGTAAGTGAGTGCAGTTTCCAAATGGACCATCTTGCCCTCCCTCCCACCCCCAGACCTCGTCTCCTACGCTCCGTTCTATCGGCCTCGAACAACAACCACATCCTTCTTCCGCCACCACCACATTGCTCCACCTCCTCCATCATCTCCTCCTCCTCCTCCTTCTCCTCCTCCTCCTCCTCCTCCTCCTCCTCCTCCACCACCACCACCACCGCTCCTCCTAGATACTCTTTTATTACCTGTCACTCACAAATTACAACCGGGGTTCCCCACTCATCGGTGAGAGGGACATGAGAATCAGAAACCTCCGCTCTTCCCCAGTCTCTTTTGCTCCTGCGATCTACCCCTGGATTTCCAGGGGCAAGTAAAAGAACACAGACAATGGAGGGGAAGAGGGGGGGGAAGGGTACCACAATTTATCAGGGATAATTAACTCGAGAGAGAGAGAGAGAGAGAGAGAGAGAGAGAGAGAGAGAGAGAGAGAGAGAGAGAGAGAGAGAGAGAGAGAGAGAGAGAGAGAGAGAGAGATAGAGAGATAGATAGATAGATAGATAGATAGATAGATAGATAGATAGATATGGTCATACCCAGGACCAAAGCGATCATTAAGGGATCAAGAACGTAGAGAAATATCTTTAAAGACAATCGCAGAATTTTTTAGAAGTGATATATTCATGGAATAAATAAATGCGCAGACGTGAAAAATAAGCTTTAAAGACAAAAGTTTCTTTATATTTTGTATTTCAGCAATACATAGACACACACACACATCTTTTGTTTTACAAATTAGGTGGAAGAGAAGCAGCAGGTGCTTGACTGTTGACTTCCCTATGGATGTCATTGTAGATCAGATCAAAGGTGAGAAACAAACCAGTTGCACCAAGACATTGCTCCATCGTTCAGGTCGCACATCCTCTTTGATGACCATCATCCAACAGGTGCTTGACTTTTGGCTTCATTATGGATGTCGTCATAGAATATGTCCTCAAAGGTGATAAACATACCAATCGCACTGTAGACATAGTATCAGATAGGGAAGTAGATGATATCTCAGGAATAAGAGACTATACTAATCAGTAATAATCCTTGATAAAGAGAGACACTGAAGACACTTGTATTCGTCGTGAAGCCTCAGTGTATACTGAGAGAATCGTTTATTTATATATTAGTAAGTTGTGTTAGTGTAAAGGTGGAGTGGTGGTGTACCAGGCCCACTGAGTCTTGGCTCAATGCCCAGACCTACAGCCTGACACCATGATGTGTCATATACCCCCCTCCCCCTCCAAAATGGAAGTTGGGGGAGAAGACTGAATGCCATTATTATCCACTATAATTTCTAAATTTCGAAAATTCCAAAAACAGTCTTTAAACACAAAATTCCATTAAATTCCATGACATACAGTGGGCACACGAGATGGCATGTCATCACTCACACCTAGTTCTTCATCCGAATTATTAATGGCAAATTTATTAATTTGCAATGGCAAATTTATTAATTTGCCATTTTTTACTTTAACTAAAATAAAATTATGTATAGTCATGGATTTTGGTCGTTCGTCGTCGTCGTCGACATTCCCAACATTCCAGAGTCATGTGTACAATTGGATGCATGTGTACAATTGGATGCACACATTGAGCATATAAATCAGGCTCCAAGTTGAATAGTACTGAATAGATTGGAGTATGTTTTGTACTGCATTCAGTTTGGTTAGGTTGCAATGTATTTTGAACTTTATTTTGGTCTGAAATGTTGGTTATTAGAGATTGGTAAAAGTGAATTGTACATGTCCTGAAAATCTGTCTCATGGTGGGCTCCTCCTGCCAGTCCTCCTGCCAGAAATAGTCAGAAATATGTACAATTGGTAGTTGTACACATTCAGTATGCAAGGCTGGCTGCGATTTGGTCAATAGTATGTAAATTCCAGTATGTTTTGTATTGCATTCTGTTTGTTTATGTTGAAATGTATTTAGAAATTTATTTGGGTCTGAGATGTGGGTTATTACAGATTGGTTAAAGTGAATTGGTTAAAGTGAATTGTACATTTTCTGAAAATCGAACCCATACATGTATGCTCATGTCTGGAACTAAATTGTGTTGTGTCTGTAACTAATGGGCCAGAGATAAGATAAGGCCTGTGGACCCATGCAGACGTATGACACCTGTTGTTGTTTGTTTAAACAACAACAGTTTAAACTTTTTAAAATCTAGGTCCAATCTCCACATATCCCTTCATTCTGAGGGAAACTAAAAACTTAAACTAATCAACCTTAAATCTCTACAGGCCCAAACCCCATGTATCCCTTCATTCCAAGGGAAATTATTTCATCTTGCAAATCCATATCCAGGCTATGCTACATCATTGCATCATCCACCATGCTATGCCCTGGGATTAACTGATCTACTTGAAACCTTTATCCTCACATAATCAACCATATTACTTCAGGCTCAAACACTTTACAAACCCCTTCAAATGAAGGGGAGAATTAAACTAATCTAACCAAGACATGATTCCAGGTCCAAACTCCACATATCCCTTCATTCTGAGGGAAACCAAAAACTTAAACTAATCAACCTTGAATCTCTACAGGCCCAAACCCCATATATCCCTACATTCCAAGGGAAATTAAAACTAAAATCAACCCACCATGGTGTATAGTGGATACAAGGATGTGTACAGGGAGACATTCCCCCGCCATGGAGACTAGTATGAGTAGAGGAGGACATTCCCCCGCCATTGTATATAGTATGAGCCCAGGGGAACATCAAAGATACATCATTCATGGCACTTATGAATATATGAAGGCACAAATTTGCCATTACTTTTGTATCTCAAAAGTTCTATGATTCGAAGCATATCCTTGTTATTACAATTTTTCTTGTGATTTTATCTGTCAATAAACCTTCTAAATATATTAAAGTTCTAATTAAATCTATTCATGTCAACTTTACCCTTATCGTTTTCTCTTTTTAGTTAAGTCTCCTTTTAATTCCTTAAAATACCTTCTATCAGCCAAACCTGAGTATAAAAAGCTAAACATATAACTTCTATTATTCTAGAACATTAAAGTTTTTAAGCTGGGAAGCTATGTTTAAATTATTTCAACTATTTTTATTTCTAGCAAGAACATTTTCCATCCAATGATACAGTTCATTGGGGATTTATTTGTATGGCCAACATTTTTCAATATAAACTGTTGTAATATTGTACAATGTTGTCGACAACCTTTTTCTATTATTACAACGTTATTGTTGACATGAATCCTAGTTAACCTGGTATTTTTATTCCTATTTCTAATTAAACTTATCCACATGACCTATTTTCTTATTTTCTCTTGCTACACTATATGGTATACAATCACTATATTTGTCAGATACTGACAAGTTTAATAACTAAGCACCTTTGTAAGGGATCATGAAAGATCGCCCCTAATACCTAAGGTATCTATTATTGCCTTCAATCAGCAACAACTCTTGAATCGACCAAAGTTTACAGACACGAGGTCTAGACATCAACATAATATCATACAAAGACATCAACAGTCCTATCAGTCAATACTGACGGAGACCAACGACCCATCCCCCTGACGCATCAACTGACGCACCAATCGGTTCGGATCATTCACATGAACACAAAAATGAGATCCTCATTCGGCAAGAGATCGTTGATAAGCCTAATAACACTATGAGATCGATTAAACCTTTAACACGTATATTATTTCAAATAAAATCGATTTTGTCCACCTATTTCCAATTTTCGTAATAAAAACTATTTTCGAAGCAATATAAAAATTCCATTTCCGACGAACATAAGAATAATTTCACCATAAGAGTTCCTATTCAGATCGTCAGGCTCGTTTTACATCACACCAGCTAGATTTAAAACAATAAGATGCTGTAATTAATCAGTAATAATTGAATTTCAATGAACCAGCTGACTTCTACGTTGCAAGAATTAAACATGGCTATCTTACCTAGATTATTAAAATTCCTGAACATCGTCAAGTTCAGTGAAGTAACCTCCACAGATCATTCTTATGAAAATATTCCAACAATTACACTTTTATCTTGAACGTAGCCTTATCAGATCTATCGTTAATGACCCAGATTTCAAAACACTTCCATGCTCGACCCTTTTCTGGCCTTTGTCTGGCTTGACAATATCCGCCATTGACAATGAAATCGTGTTAACATTAAGGTCTATGGGGAAACATTTGGAAATTGAACATTGTGCAAAATAAACAATCTGAGATTCTTTTAAGATCGACAATAGCTGAATCGTGACAATACACATCATATGTACTGAGTTTAAAACCAATATTCGCGATATTTCCACCGTATGGAAGAAAAAATTATCCGCCAAGTGAACGTCGCCGAATATCGTTTTAAAGATATATGCGGGTGTCAACACACACGCCACCTAGCGGCTCCTATTTTTCTTAGAAATATTTCGTTATCATCATAAGTTGAGATGTATTTGTGCACGACTTCCAATATCTACAGGATTTATTTTTATTACAGAAGTTTTGAGTCATGTTTTTTAAGATTTATTTTCATTGAAAATGAGAAAAAGACATGCTTGATTACTAAATTTGGGTGATGTGGTCAACTTCAAATGACCACAACTTTTTTTTGGCCCCGTCAACGTACAGTTTTTTTTTGGCAAATCTGTAGCATAATACACCAAATATATGTGCAGAAAGTTTTGATGAAAAGTCACCGATCAATTTTTTTTTATATAATGAAACGTGAAAAAAAACACATTTTTCCATAGACTTCAGTGCTAAAGCATTGTTATTTTCAAGTGGCTGTAGGAAAAAAAATAACTCGTTGACGTGTACTTTTTTTTTCGTTTCTTGCATTCTTATGTAGGCAGGAACGATCCCTGAAAGTTTCATGAAAAAGTCACCGACCAATTTTTTTTTCATTGAACACCCGCGTATACCTTTAATATGGCCGTCTATGGGCATGGCATTTCCAACACAAAAACATCAAATTACTCGAAGAATATACCGTTTTCAGTCGAACCAAGAGCATGATATCTCTGATTGAAGCTCCACACAATGTCCGCCATCTTTATAAAGGGAGGAATCTCTAAAAATCATGAATTATTTAATATTAACATGTCCCAATGCTTGTCCTATGGGCGCGAAATACGCCATAGCCGGCACCTCTATTATTCATAATATTAAGCAGAACTATCGCAAAAACATTTAATATGACGGGAGTTAACGCCTGGATATTATATCCAGGCCTAAAATAGTAAAAAAACATGTAAATTATCAAAACTAAACACTGGACTGTTGTTACACTGCTACCGGTACTTCGCAAGAGTTTCAAAAAGAATTACCCATGTGTCCGCGCCTGAAGGTTCCCCAACGCTCCGCACGGAATTTTGATATATGGGGAGGACAATGTCCGCACTAACCCGAAGGGAGGGCACCTCACTATAAAAGACTTTTGGTCACGCTCTCGTCAGACACTGTCACCCCCATATGGGCCTAAAATAATTCCCAAAGAAAAATCCTCTTTTCCACGCACAGTGTAACCTTGGTCGCGCCGTCGGCGGCCGCAAAATATATATACATAAGATAAAACTGAGAATCTGCAACTCAGAGAATACAACCTATCCAACCTGTCTATAATATTTGTGCTTTCCTGACACTAAATTGATTAAATAAGGATAAAGATAGTCCACCAAACCGTCCCGTTTGTTGGCTGCGAAGCTGAGTAAATACATATTAAAAAAAAATAAAAAAATGCAGAGACGAACAGCAATATATGTCTGCCGAATTAAAGACTAATAGCTAATCTAGTGGAAGTCCGGTTACCACTATCTACTGGGTGTTTCGTTGGTATCAATCATATAAAGAAGTGCTAACCAACAACCCTTTCATAACCGAAACCCATCATAACTACACATGGTTTTAAAATACAGTATCAGTGTCAGGCAAATATTTTAAAAGCAATATAAAAACTTATCACACAACAAGTGACGCAGGTTGTTTTTGGTGTCTTGATTGTGTATGGCATCCACGTGTGACCGCACCTGGTTGCTTCTTGGTCGATCTCTTCAGATCCTAGAATTCATCGTCCTCACGGGTCAGGTCTATGAGAGAAATTAGAAAAAACAGAGAAAAGTTCGTCACCCAGGTTACCAGAGCAATGGAGCAATCCGTCGACACAAAATCCCTAGAGAAATTCCTCCCCAGAGTTCATTAAATGCAGGTTTTTATTATCGTTCACAGACCTCCATTGTACCCGAGCTACCACCTGTATGAGTGTTCTTGTTAACTAATCCTATTTTTAACTGTGATACCCCCAAGAACCCTCTCATTTCGTTGCTTTTAAACATGAGAAGCATTACTACATGTGTCAGTTATTACAATCGTCAATATTACCTACCCAGCATCTAGTTTTAGAGTCCCAAATGACAGCTTGCCCTGCCGGGCCACCGGCATGGCTAACTGCTTGGGCTCCCTTGTCTTTGGCGCCAGCAAGAGTGTTATTGTGGCTGCCTCATGTTGCAGAATTTCTTGCACACTGTTGTACATCTGGTGCCGAATCCTGCATTCTGTAGGGAGCCTTCTTACAATCGTTGTTCCATCCTTTATATTGTACCTCAATGGTCCAGTCCATCTGAGGTACACGGTTGTGCCCCAGCACCTTCCTGCTAATCTCATCTTTCTTAACGTGGGGACATCAACAGCATCTACCATATTTATTGCAGTGCTGAGTGTTGTTAAGTTGAAGACGACTACTGCGTCCGCTGCCTGGAGGCGTAGCTGAATGCTTGGACAAACGTCCTGCGGGCGGATGTAGGGCAAAACCCTCCGTCGTCTTCTCCAACAGCTAAGGGCTATCCTTGCTATTTTATACAACACGTACATGGCTAACGCCAGTATCACCACAGATAGCCATCCCGGCCCTTTCTTAACCATTTCCTGGTGGATCTGATGGAACCCCATCACAGTGCCGTCTGTTGGTAGTGGGGACCCGTCTCCCTGTCCGTCGTCCTCCAATTTCATAATTATGTGCCTGTGTCCCAAGGACGAGATATTTAGTGCTTTTGCATGTGATCTGACCGCCATCGACATTATTAGTGCTAGGGTACGGATTCTATAATAAAGATAGACACAAAAAACGCATGCAATTAGTGATAGGATGGTATTTAAATATGAAAAGGCAGGGTGATGGGATGCATGCTCCAAAAACACTTGCATCTTCTGAAATACTGAAATATCCTCCCGATCATCTCTGACTATTTTTTCTGCCATCCCTGTAATTCCATCCCTTTATCCAAAAGTTCCTGAGGAATCCCTTTTAATGCCGTCCGTATCTGGTCTTCTCCAGGCAGATGTAGCTGGACTAATTTACTCATTAACGAACCCCCTTTATATTGTTGTATCTCTAATTTGAAGGCAAACGCCACATTCATATTAAAACCCGATCTAATAACCACGTCTGCACCTTGCGTTATGCAGGGCCACTCCCCCGCCTGTAACCTGGCGTCTGACAACTGAAAAACGCAGCCACAAGGAATCGTTATTATGGCCAAAATAGCCACCTCAACCCCCTGTGTCACGTTTCCACACGTTACCAAACCCTGAGGGTCCTGACCAATAAAAACGTGTGTGTCAGGTCTCAAATGAACATGAAACGCTGGCACTTTCTTATTTATAAAAGTTGTGATGTTACACATATCATGTACCCCTTTTACATTACCTATAAATAGGTCCTTGAGACAGTCAGGACGATCAAGATTATACTCCAGCACATCCCCCACACAAATCAAATCATGGTCAAATAACTCACATGCATTCATCTGGTCTTGTGTCAGAATTAAATAAGTTTTGTTGCTCCCCATTCCCAAAACATGAGGTTTGTTTACTATCTCAGTATACCCCAGCTCCCCTCGCGGGTGTACATGCATAGGGACTGGGAAAAAGATTGTGGAGTAGATTCTAAAATTGGCACCAGAGCACGCCACCGGCACCCGGACCTCAAATTCCAGGTTGTCAGTGAGGCGCACCAGGGAGACTATAGACATCCTGGTTGTAGCTCCCCCCAACAATTTCGGAGCCAGACAGCTCAAACTTGCACTTTTCAAAATGTCCGAAATTCTAGCATCAAGATCAAAACCTTCCCCCAATGCTAGAGGCATCTTGCCATTAATTAAATTTTCCAAGGCACTCAGAATTACTTCTGCCTCATTTTTGTAGGCCATTTGGTTATCTATTTCTAATAAAACCTCGCCAAAGGCTGCCTGTGCCATTTCCAAATTTACTGTGTAATTCTGAAACTGGCCAAATCCGTCAGACATCCTTTCAGCAAAATCCCACATATCAGTTGTTATATTTACTAATAAATTGAAAATAATGTCACTTCAGGCAGGAACCTAAGAACATTCAAATCCCCTACTGGATACAAATATTGTGGTTGGGGATTTAACTGTGCCTGTTGTTCTTGTATTTCTTTTGCCCTTTGTTGTTGTTTTGCAGCTTTCTTCAACCTCTCTGGAGGAATAGGTGGTACTGTAGCTATGTATGTCCTATTCCTCAAGTTTTGGGCAAGTGCTGATACCAACCCTCTGCCATTACCAAGTGCCACCATCTCACTAATGTGCTTCTACTATATATATGTATCACTATCACAAGCTCACACACACTGCTCCTTAGTTTCTAATACATCTGCTGTGAGCTGCAGATGTTGGAGCACACTCATTACATATAGTTACTTGGGCACCTGAAGACCACACCTTTCACATAAGGGCAGGTATGTCACCATCTCCAGGGGCCAGTAGCTAAGTATTTGCTTGTCCCTCCTGCTCAGCTATCTTCATTAATCCTGTCTGGGTGCTGAGCAGGGGGGGTTGGGAGAGGCCCCCAACTGTACTGCATGGCTGCTGCCCCTCTGGTAGCTATGGGAAGGAGGAGCAGCCTTACTCCTTTCTCAAGCCATGTCACACAATTTGTACAATAAAATCACATATTCTCCTTAAATTCGGATCACTATACTCCTGAAATCGTAGCCCGATTCTCCACCATTATCAGATAGGGAAGTAGATGATATCTCAGGAATAAGAGACTATACTAATCAGTAATAATCCTTGATAAAGAGAGAGACTGAAGACACTTGTATTCGTTGTGAAGCCTCAGTGTATACTGAGAGAATCGTTTATTTATATATTAGTAAGTTGTGTTAGTGTATAGGTGGAGTGGTGGTGTACCAGGCCCACTGAGTCTTGGCTCAATGCCCAGACCTACAGCCTGACACCATGATGTGTCAATAGCTTCACCGTTCAGGATGCACATCCTCCCGGATGAGCATCATTCGGTCACGCCGCTCAGTCATGCTCATTATCAACTAGAAAAAAAACCCAATGATATAATACAAAAATAAAACAATACAATAAGTGATATATCAACAATAAGTGGTGGCGGTTGTGGTGGTGGAGGAGGAGGAGGAGAGGATATGAGTCATCACATCACAAACTATAAATGTATTTTCAGTTCTAAACATCACACAGTTAGGAAACAAAGACGAAAAGTATTGTTATGATCAGTAGAATACTTCTGCATCAGAATTATTTTTGTACATCCTTCAATTAAAAAAGTTGATAGAACAACTGTGGACATTCTTTTTATACATCCTTCAATTAAAAAAGTTGATAGAACAACTGTGGACACCTGACTTTTATTACCTAGTTATATACCCTGGGCAGCAGGCCAATGACTTTCATTACCCAGTCTTAGTCCCCGTTGGTTGGTCTGAGCTGGCCCGTTATAGACGCACAGAGTGGCCAGCGGGACCGGTAGTGGCCACTCTATGCCGGAAACTGATACTAACAGACTGAAGTGATAGTAACAGCCCAACCAACTAAAAGCCATTAGTTAAAGCTAAAGCCATTAGAGCCTTCGTTTATGGTCCTCACTGGGCTCTAAGCCTGACTGGACCAGTCTCGGCGGCTTTCGCTTTGACTGGTCCCGTCAGGCTTAGAGCCCAGTTCGGACCATAAACTCAGGCTCTAACAGCTCAATATACCCTGGGCAGCAGGCTGACTGGCTCCCTAGGCTGACTGGCCCTGGGCTGTCTCATCTGATAACAGATGCATTTTAGGCCCAATTTTTGATAAGGGCTAAATCCTTAGTAAGAGGCAATCATTGTAATAATGACCCCTTTGGTGTGACCCATTCCCCTAAACACTGAAATAGGAAGCACTTCAGAGATATAAGCTGAAAGTTGATTCAAATAGGAAAATGTGGGACACTTTTCGCTATGGCAAGCACTGAGACATGAAAGACAGATTTCGGGAGAAGGTGGAGATAAAGTGGCCTAAACAGTCCGGGGGGGGGGGCACCCTCTTGGTATAGATATGTCTTCCATACTTAAGTTATAGTAGAAACGCTAACACGTAATAAGATATCAGGAAATCCTGAAATTTCAGCCAAAAGCTATCAATATACATCCTCCCAAGCCAGGGTGAGAATCTCCAAATCGATCCCTACCCCATTGTTAGCCGTTCAGGGTGTGTGTAACTGACTGCTGGCACCGGGGAGACAGGACTTGCATGTCCGCCAACTTGATACACATGGAATTATGGGACTTATGGTACAGTGTAAAATCTATTAAAAAATATGTCCTGTTCATCATGGGATATTTATCGGTGCTCTTAGGTCAATATGCATGTGTTTGATATTTTTACACAGAACATACCTCCATCTGTCCCAGACATGTGCAATAGTACATGCGAGTGCCCTATTGAAATATTGAAGGAAGGGTCTGACCTAGCTTGGGACCCCCTGGGCTCAGTCGCTGGAGGAGAAGCCTGAATTAATCATGAATCCCAGATCGCTAAGATTGTGACAGGGCGTCTGACTAAGTGAAAGGAGGGTTGGCCTGCCGTGGGAGGATGTCAATATATTGATAGTTTTGGAACAAACGAAAATATGCTGTGGTACCAGTTATGTACTTTGTGACCTGGGAGACCTCGGGCCGTTTCCATTCCAATATTGACCATATTTAAGCTAGATTGAGAAATTTCAAATCCCATGACAATATATCTAATTTTTATTTCCAATTCCTGGAGGACACATGCAATCAGATTTAGAAAAAGGCTGTCTTTACAAGATTTGCTTAGAATATCACATTTGTTGAGCAACTCGTGCACTGTTCACGCTCTTCTAACTGATTGACATATGTATGTATATGATTTATTAGTATATGTTTGCACTTGCAACAGGTTCTAACTCATTATTTCTTAGGGGTTGTTGAAATACAATAATTTTTTATGTTATCGGAGAATCGATTTTGAGTTTTTTCTCTCCAAAACTGCAGTCAGCTGGCAGTTCTGCATTGTTTCGTGCAATGGGAGACAAAACAGGCTATAAAATGTATGTATGTATGCATGTGTGCATGACATTGTAATTTATATGCAGTATGACCTGGGTAATGTATACCATATGTACTGGTACTGTATTACCTTGAGAAACTGTGTTACTGTGTACCACCTCACCTTGAACATAATTTTCGTTTATATACCGGTACTTGATTATTACTATTGACAATATAATTTAGATGTAAAATTGTCAAAAAATGTCTACCAATTTACAATCCCAATTGTGTTATACTTATCAAAATGATTGTAGCGCCATGAAGGCTATTGTTAAAATGATGACATTGTAATATTGTATTTGGTTGAACATCATCGACTCTTTCTATCACAAAACGTGTAAGTTCCCAGGTGGGTCTGCCATTCTGAACTCAGTCCTGACTATTCGACGTTGACAAATAAAGAAGCATTAATGAATGTAGTGACGCAGTTTGTGCTGAAATAATCAAAAGAGATACAATCTAAATTCTGACTTCTTGTCTATGTCCCTGATGAAGAACTACTGAGTAGTTCGAAACGTTGGAATTTGTAGACAATAAAGAAAGTCAAAACAAAATCTATTGATGTACTTTATTCGTCAAATCACTAAGAAGAGCCCAATCGAAATTTTGAAATCCATCAGTAGTTGGTAAAAATCAATCCAACATAAAAAATAAATGTTTTATCCTTTCGTTATTCATTCTCCTTCCTAAGTCGCAATCATTCGGGGTTTCTTCACATATTACTGTGTAACGTTTTGAGTTGAACTTTGTGTTTTCATTTGATCCATAAAGTCTTACTTCGAGTTTTGAAACGTTACATCCTTGAAAAGTCCATAATTATATTCGTGTACTTGAATTTGCTTGAACTTTGAATAGGAAAATAGAGAAACCGAGTAAGAAATTCGAGAGAGAAAAATTGGCTACAAACTTATATCAAATTAATGAATGATTAAAATTAATAAAGATTTGGAAGCCAAATTTATTCTCGTCTGCTTCCCATTACTATCCAAGCTAATGATCCCAAGGTATGTCAGCGAATTGTTGCACTAACGGAAGCATAAACAGCTAGAAGGCTGCTACGCTGAGACCATCGAATACCATTTATTCAGTAATTACTACATGTTACTTGGTGGACAACTTATAATATAACGATGGACATTATGGAAGAGGAATCCGACGCAAGCAATAGATGTATGTCGGTCTATCTATCTGTCCCTATAATTACTAATGTAATACATATATCCGTAAACGGTTTACGGTACCTGTATAAGAAAGCGAAAGATCAACAGTTCCAGTGCTTTATTATCAATGTACATGTATGAAATTCAAATAAGAATGAGAACCACGAAAAGGTTATCAAGATAATGCTTTTTACTCGAATGATAGAAATTGCCAGGATCCTTTTGATTTACGTAACATTTTACCAGGCTGTCAACTCCTGAGACAGCCATAAAAATGGCCGGCCTTTGATAACCCAGTCAACAAGCACCAGTTCAACCCAGTAAAGAAACAACGAGAGCACAACATCAAACAGCAAGGTATCTACTATGCAATTATTACATGTATATATTAATAATTCGTCAGCAGTAAAATGGTATGCAACATATAATAAGGGGGAAAGGTAGGGGGTGTCAGAAAATATGCCCCCACCCAGGCGGGGATTTCCCATAGTTCACTGCTGTATCAAGGACAGGATTTAAAAATGTCGGCCGCCTCATGGGATCGGGGATTTACAAAAATGTCTTGCCCTGGGGGTCGGGGATTTCATCACATTTCCCAACATGCCCAGGACATTCCCCCCATACACCCGGATGATTAAAATTAAATTAAATTGTACAATCAATGGTTATTCATAGTAAAATCGAAGTCACATCTAAAAAAAGTCCCAGTACACTCCATAAGGTTCCCTTTTCTTTTAATTAACTTAAGATTGAGTCATCCTTTTTAATGGGAATTTGGTAACAGGCCTCTTAAAGTTCATAATCATATACATTGCTATATTTTGGCGTATTTCCGACATTTTAAAAACGTTTTGGAATCATGCTCCCCCCACTTGCCTTGAACATAACATGATATATTGCCGAATTATAATCCTCAAAATTGATATATTTCATAACGGTTCATTGTTTTATACTAAAAAAAAGACTTGTAGATTTATGAGATCCTTGTAATGTCGTCCATTTAGTATGACTTGATCAACCAATAGTAGTTATTCTGAATCATTTGAAGTACACAAATATTTTTAGATCGACCAGGCAGTGTCTGCGGGGATTAATTTTTAATTGGGGAAAATTAAATTAAGCCTCCATTCCTTATAATAATATTAGTAATAATTGGATTCTACAATAAATTACTTTGGACAACTTGGTTTCCCCTACTAAATTGAACGCAACATATAGATAAACGAAAATATTGATAAAGTACTCCCTTTTAAAGTACGGTAGTTCAGTATCACGAGTACAAAATAACTGCCTTACTCATTCAGTAGAGATTAAGAGCAAGGCACAAAACATCTTCGTGTATTTCAGGTACGAAATCAATCTTTGTTCAGATGTACAATTGTACAACACAATTCCAGTGGTTCCTATGTATTCTTTCCTCTCCTCTGTCTTAAAAGCATCAAATTTAAATGGGAAATAATTTTAATAATCTCCACTAGCGAAATACATAAAAAGGGTAATAATTTGATCATTCTCTTCAAATTATAGAAAATTTGGGAACAAGTCCTGAATATGAATATTTTCTTAATTTTCAACCTTGGAATTTTCCCCTATATTCTGGTACAGATGAAATTACGATCTGGTAAAGAAATTGCCATTCGTTTTTGCTGTGAATGCAGCTTTAAATAGGAGGGGAAATCCCTCATATGCGGGTAGCTTCCATGGTTGAAGTAGGTATCCTCGTAAAATATGGAACTTCATGCAGCTCAGCTCTGTAGTCTCTGTACCACTGCCCTCCCTCCATCTCCCGTTGCCTCAGTTCGTCATGCCACTTGCCAGGTGGGACGTACACATCTCGCTTAGTGACTCCTTTATCCAGCACAGGCGCCACTAAGAGATCATCACCCAGCAGAAACTCATCATCAATGGTCTGAGCATCTTCATCATTAGGTGCCACCCACCAAAGAGGCCTGATTATAGGAGATCCATTCTCCACACTCTCTTTTGCCAAACGTATGATGGTGTCTGAATACTTCTCATGCAGTTGTGTCATGTCTTTGCAAATTTGCAGAATGTCGTCATCATACTGCCAAGGGGAGATGGAAAACTGCAGGCAGGGTAAGAAAACGTTGGCCTGGAGCCATCTGACAAAGAGCTCCTTTTCTGGAAGGCCTGAAGAGGATCCAATGAGCCCCGAGGCGCCGTATGCATTCCCTCCGATCATATCTGGAAGGATGAACGGGTACCCAAGAACACTGAAGGTAAGTGCGTGGGGGATAAGCGACCTGAGGCCATTATTGTAACCCCAGTTAGAATCCTTATCCATCATCCGCACAAAAATGGGTAGATGCTGGGTCTGAACCCCCACTCTCACTTCAAGAGCTCGAGTTTCTTTGTCACACTCGTAACACAGTTCAGCGTACTTGGTCGTGTACACGTTGGGGTTCTTCCAGGGAGATTCGGGACTTGCAAAATTGGGCAACCAATTCACCTCCCCTGCGTCGAACTTGAATGAAGTCAGCTTGTACTTCTCCTTGAGGTCAGTGAGTTGTTTTTTGAACCAGTCAACTGCTGAAGGTTTGGTAACGTCCAAGATTTTCCCAACTCCATCCCACCAGATAGTGTGGCCAGGTAAGATGCCAGATTTGATCCAGTGTGGTGTGGAGGAGGCTGAAGAGAAGGGACTACAGAATGGGTGTACCCAGATGGTCGCCCTGAATCCCAGTTTCTCCAAGTCCTCTACCATCTTCCTGGGGTCGGGGAATTTCTGCGAATCGTACTGCATGTCTCCATAATGAGGAGTCCAGTCATCATCGATTTCAATCTGAAAAAAAACCCATCCGAGATGAAATCAAACTTATTATTTTAAAACAATAATTAAAGTCTAAGACTATGCTAATGTGTGCTGATAAAATCGATCCCAATAATTTCAGTGCGAGGGGAATTCTCTCACTTTGAACTAATCAAAGACTACACAATTTGATAAAATTTTAACCAACAATAGAACGTTTAGATGTTACAAAATAAATCTTAAAATGTTGTTTTAAGGGGATTCGTAATATCACCAACAGGGTAAGGCGTTCGGCAGGCAAATACCCTGTTGCTTTTAGACATAACCCTTTATAAAAGATACTAGATTTTAAAAAATCACTTTTGGAAAGGTTATATCACAAACATTCTGGATAAGGTTACCTGCGCTGCGTTGAATCCATTCTTTTGGATCTCCTTGGAAAAGTCCAAAACAGAACTTTGGTTGATGTCTTTCTTATACCTGGCCCAAGTTGACCAAATTGGGTATCGAAATATCAGCTCATCAGGAATGTCAAGAGGCTTTCTAAATACATTTCCAGTGGCCAACTCATGCACTTTCCTCACATCAGCGCTTATAAAGATGCGATAAGATAACTTTGTGCTCTCATTATCCAGGTTGTTGTATGGAGAACTCCACCTTGAGATAAGGCATAGGTTTTGGTCCTTCTTATGGTTCATCCTGATAAACAAAGGCACTTCATGGGAGACATAGAGAGCAAAACCCCTCGATGAGAGCCAATAACGATCTTGTACTCCGCCATATTGATCTCTGAATGAATCACCTGCAACGAAAGGCATCTCGGAACGAACCCATTTCTCTATAGGCCACAGTTGGTTTCTGATCTGAGCTGCCCCATACCAATGAGAACCGCTCATGTCATAAACATCCATCAACCTTTTGCACGATTTCTTTGGATCCCAGTCCACTTGATATTCCAAACCAGATTCATATTGTATATGAGTGATAGTGATCTTGCCAAACTCTGGCCATATGAACGATATACTATCACAACTTTCACTGCGGTCTATCTTGGGTGGTTCCGACGGGAGCAACCCCTTAGCAAGGACCGCTTTTTGTATGTCCCTGTGTTCCTCGTTAAAGTAAAAGTTAATGTTCATAGACTTGTCCTGAAACTCAATGTGAGCTGTGTGGAAATCCAGCTCCATCTCTGCAGCCATTTTTCTTGCTATGTCCGGAGGTACATAGGTCTATACTGTAAAGTTTAATAATACTAGTCCTTCTTCAGTCCACGATAAGTTACAATCTGAACTGGTGGTTAGAACATGATAGAAATAGTCTACATAAAAGCTTTCTCGTGATTGTCGCCACTGGTCTATCCTGTCCCAGTCACTGGTATTAGTTAATATCGGTCAAAGTTTGAAGATGGCTGATAAAGTCGCTCAACGTGGTGTAAATCTTAGATAAGACAAGATTACATTTAGAGCTGAATGATGACTTGTAGTAGTGTGTACATATGTAGGGAAGATAACAACCTTCACGCTTATCAAAACATTCAAATCAGTCTGGAAGCATTCATAACTGAAAGAGAATTTCATATTTGTGTTGACTGGAAGAGGGAATATCAATAACTCATTTTGTCTGATAAAATAGCTAACGACAACAATTATATGTGATTATTGTCTAACATAACCATCATGGTATAGAAATCTAATTACCAGGATAGTAACGTGTAAACCGAACAGATATTGATTTTGTCCCCAGGTGGGGTCTGATAAAAAATGGCAGTACATGTAGACAAATTTAATATCGATTTCAAATATATTGATGGTGATACAGAATGAATAGTGTAAATAGCAGTATCCCAGGTCAGGAATGGTGATGTAAGCAGGGGTAATAAATCGCAGGAGAACTAGGGGTGTTTGCCGAAGATTTGAGGGAGGGGGGGGGGGGGATGTAATTATAAGTACGAGTGCGATCTAAAAATCGGTTTTAACTAGTAAATGAAAACCAGAAAACGAATTGAAATTAAGAGTTACAAGAAAGATTCTCTGACGACGGTTTAAGTATTATTTTTTTTGAAATTTAAATATTGGCAATAAAATAACGTAAGTTTCATAATACCGCCTTACAAATCTATTCAAACAAAGTACCGTGGCGAAATTTAACCGAGTGTTCCATGTAAAAAAAACCGCTTAAATATATGAGATGTGTGCATAGAGAAGAGTTCAGAAGCAAGCACTAAGTATTCCCTGATTTTATTTTGCATTTATTTACAAAAAGAAAGATTTCCTGCAGAAGGACATGAGATATAAAGAGTATCGTCAAGAAATAGCTAAGCTATGCCTCGATTGAAAACTTTTCAAAATGGCTGCCAAGATTTCACAGAAAGTTACCAAGGAAATATTCATTCAATTCTAAAAAGATAATTAACAAAGGGATTTTTGTTCAAATGTCAAATCTTACTCACAGTCTTCCAAGTTAGATTACTCATTATTTTCAAGTCATTCAGTAGAAATGACACCCATGATGGATCGAGGTAGATAATTATAATGTTATAACTACCTACTTAACTGTAAAGGCCAGTCACTGGTGTACAAAATATTTCATCTCTTCATTTTTTAGTGACAGCTGGCACATAAATAACTGAGCACCTTTTCTAGATTTCGAGCTGCCACTAAAGAGAAACACAAGTCCAATTTTCCTAAGATGTGCATGAAATGCTAGTCTTGATCTTCGTTGTTCAAGTTGAGTTCATGAGATAGATAGTGTTCCCTGCCATTGGAAATCGCAATAAAGCGGATCACTGGCTGAATAAAACTAGTTGCTCGGTATAATGTCAATAAAATTCGGCTGTCATTGTTTCTTGCGTTGTTTCTCTAATTCCTGTCGAAATTCTCGCATGCCTTCTTGAAGT
The DNA here is from genome assembly GCA_942159475.1 of Sthenelais limicola. Classification (NCBI taxonomy): domain Eukaryota; kingdom Metazoa; phylum Annelida; class Polychaeta; order Phyllodocida; family Sigalionidae; genus Sthenelais; species Sthenelais limicola. Next base: position 135,828,149 of record OW804095.1, on the reverse strand, counting down.
TCCTGCGAAATGTTTTTCTGCAACCTTGAGGCCCTTTCACCAAGATTATGTCTCTCAACCTTCAATCGCTCTGTTACGTCAGACTCTTTAATTTTGTCCGCAGTCTCTTCTCCTGAAATACAGATTGAAAGTCAATGTAAGAAAGTAACTGATGTATGAACTGACTATTTTTTTCATTTCATTTCAGGCCATCGACAAATTATAATTAAAATGTTTTAAATTATTTGGTACTGTTGTTGGTACCGTTATCGGATATTGCCTGAAGTTTGTATACAACTAGAATTAGGATAGGACCCTGACAAAATATTTGACTTGATTTTGCAGGGACCTTTTTTTTTTATTAAAGACATTTAAATGTTGATATGATGGATAACATATATATAATTATAAATGTATAAGGCTCATACCGATTATCTTTCCTCTGTGGTACACATAAGCTGTTAGTTGAGCCGCTCGCCTCATGGGGTACGATTCGGAGAGCTTCTGTATGAGGGCCTCATTATTGGCAAGATACCTATAAAATAATACATAATCAGAGTAGAAAGAGTAAACATTATGGAAATTTTGGCACCAACTAATGCTCCTGGCCCTGCCCTGCAAATTTTTGGACAATTTAGGTATCAAAACTAACAAAATTAGACAGACAGAAACATATTTTCCTCGACATATAATTCATACAGAGAAGGGGATAGTGTTTGGTATGCATATGGATACGTGTATTTGCAATAACTCAGTTGAGCCAGTACAGAACTCAGAGGGCGAGTAGCAGTATTAATCCAAGCCTGTGTAAAATGCGGCTTATATTGCAAGCCCAGAAAGATGGAAGTAGGTCTAGGCCTAGGCTATACCCCACAGTTTACTTAGATCTTAGAGTAGGCCTAGGCAAATATTACTCTAAGCTTAGATCGAAAATGATAGGAGAAATCAGCCAAACCCATCAGTTACTTTAACTTACCTCATGAGAATTCGTAGCGGCATGTTGCTAATTTTACGGACTCTAAAATACAACGAAAACTTCAAGTTCAAACCACTGTTTACATCATTCCTTCATTTCAGCAATGGCCTTCACATCCAGACGGCCTTCACCTTCATCTTCCGGCAAATTAGTTTCCTGGTTCTGTCATAGGTGGCAGGTCTGTATGAAACTGCAGGAAAACCCCAGACATTGTTACGAAAATACGAATTGTCATCGTTCAAAAATCGTCAGGGGGATCTCGAACTTAATAAAGAAACACTTGATGAGATTTATTTAAAAGTTCAACGTTTTTAAACAGAGATTCTTGGTGAAATATCCACCGTGAGAAGGTAGTTTCGGGCGCCATCTTGGGAGATCCGGGGGTAATGATACGTCATCATTTCATGCGCATCAATATCACAGATGGTGTGCCACTCGTTGTATGCCACGATGGAAAACAATCAACACATGCTGATTATGACACTTTAGATCCAGGATCGGTGAAACAAAATGGAGATATTACTCCTTTATAAGTACTTCCCTGGAAGGATACCCACCTAAACATCATGAAAGTTAAAAGAACTTTGTTAACACTGTTTTTGGCAGTGTTGTTGTCGGTTTGTTATGCAGCAAACGGCAAGGTAAGAAATGTGATAGGACAGGAGTTGAAAACATGTGTTTATCTTTGGTGTTTGTCTCACTTGATGGGTAGCTCTGCTTCGAGGAAGTAGAATCGTACAACTTTTCTGTAGGCTTGTTATCTATTGACAGACTTTAGACCTCTATTTTTGACTGTTGACTAAATCTAAAACTTAATGCAACAATATGGACGAAAACTTTGATGAATCACTTCTATTATTGATCTTGTCAACTTGAACTTGTTGAGTTGAACACATCGTCTCTAAATGGCTTAGATAAATAAGTCTCTGATAATGAAAATCAGGGACTGGGGGAGGTATAATATTATATACATAGGTGGTATACCCCACCATATACCTGCCCTGGCGTAAGTTAATCAAGTCAAAATATTGGTTAGAATATAGTTAGAGGACTTTTTTGCAGTATTTTTTAATTCATCAATTATTGATTTAATAAAGGTCATCCCTGTTTTCACTATGTCTATGTTTATGGTCATGCAGTTTGAATGAGTGTGTAAAGACTATAGTATAGTGGTTCTTTATGTTATAAAGGCTTGAGGAATTTGGAGAATTAAATTAAATGTGCAGATTGCTTTCAATTTCATATACATAGGCAAGATTCTTTATCCTAGAATTAGAACTGAATCCCGTTCTTTTCTAATGTGTCGACACTGGCAAAATCACATCACTGATTAATTGCATATATATGTGCTGACCGTAAATGAAATATCTGATTATTTAAGGGTGAAGTCGCCTGAAAATGTACAATTCCGATCGCCTTCATGACATGAACACCAATCCTCCAAATAAAATCTATTATAATTAAATGACTAAAATGAGGTTTAAAATACAATTCTATTTCAACATGACCGAACAGATTTACTCAATCGAAGCAATACTAAATATACCCAGGCATTCTTAGTAGTTATCATTTGCCTGCATAATTTAGCAGAAATTACTCAATGTGTAGAACTGTCAATTGTATTCTGACGACCTGACCCATCATGTTATTATGCATTTTCAACTTTTAATTTTCCATTTGTATAGGGTACCTCACTGCAGAACTATGAGTCGTTACTTTTCATGTCAACATTAGACGGCTCGTTGCATGCTATTAGTAAGAACACTGGCCGGATACAATGGAGCCTCAAAGAAGGTAAACAGAACAGAACAAAACGAATATATTATACCTTTCAATTCTCCCCTGCACCCATTAAAATAAATAGAGAAAATGGAGCGAAGCGCAGGTAATCGAAAAAATATCGGACGAGATTCCCCTCCATGTGACGTCCATTTACTATTTTATATGCCCTTGGCAAAGAAAAATTGAGAAATTGTATAAACTTTCTTTATGATTCTGAGTATCTTTAAGTGATGGGAAAACACATTCCTATTCATGTAGTACGTGTCCAATATTATATGAATATTTTATCATGTAGTTCGGACGAACGAAGGGTAGAACAAGGAGTTAGATTGAATGTACTACTTTTATTTTGCATCAAATTAGCCTGCATAACAAAATAAATATTTGATTATCTATATATATGGGTGTGAGGTATAAGTTCTAAATTATTTTCCATTAATTATTAAGAAATTGGTCTAAATAAAACATTTGAAGATTTGTCTGCTTACAATTAATGACTGAACTTGTTTTTGATTATTTTAGAACCTGTTCTAAAGGTGCCCGTGGAGATCATGAAAGGGTGAGCATTAATTACATGATTCTTATATTTTAATTTGAATCTCGCGTCCAGCTTCATATCCTAGGACCAAAGATGACAGAATTTATAGACATTCGGATTCGTATAATACTCCAGTTGGTGGCAGCTTTTAATTCAGAGAGCAAATGCTCAGTGTTTAAAAAACGATCTGTCGCCTCGCGGTGCTACCACTAATTTCCAGGGACTCCGAGGAGAGAAAATGGATGCATCGTCTACAGACAATAGGCCCGCGAGGCCTAAATTTGGCAGATTAAGAAGGTGCAAAAGGAACTCAAAATACTCACCCCGTTACAAGATTTTCAGTGTTTGTACTGAAATCAGTATTGTTGAGAAATCGAAGGTGGTAATATAACCCATAAACAAGGAGGATAGGGATCTGTACGTGGTTCAGTTGAGGTTTTGTTTTATTGGATAGCAACGTTTCGGGAAGCGAGGATTTTTGAAAAATTCCTAAAATTGTCAAATTTCCACCAAATTCCAGGGTCTATAACCAAATTTCTAAAAAATGATCAGTCTATACTTTGTTGGGTCAACTGTTTAAAATATGCCTTTGAGGTAGTCCTAAATATGTAGGTTCAATGAGAACCAAAACGTTGGTATCAATATAAGATGATCACTCAGCAACTATTATCCACAGTTGTCTCCTTTCCGGATTTGATGTTGTATTCCCTCTTATAACACTAAACAGTCCTAAATAATTTGTTTTAAATGTCAGTAATTTTTGTCTCTTTCAGTCCGGCCTTTCTGCCTGATCCAATCGACGGTACCCTCTACATGATAGGACCAGGACTGGAGGGACTGAAGAAATTACCTTTCACAATACCAGAGCTAGTCACTGCATCTCCATGCCGTAGCTCAGATGGGATCCTTTATACAGGTATGATTAAATTATGTTTAAATGTCATAACAACGACATAGGTGTAAAAATGGTTGATGCAATATAGGGGTGGTGGGGGGGGGGGGGGGGGATGCAATAGATGATTTGATTTGATTTATAATATTATTTTATTTATCCAAGTTGTGAGTACATTTGAGGCCTGTATGATATTTAGTCAGTTTACATGAAAAAACGCCGTATGATCCTTATCCTACACAGATGTTTTCACGCGTCGCCTTAGATTCATAAAAAATGAACCCCCCCCCCCCCCCGTACTAAGGCCCTACCCTCCCTCACCCTAATATAAAATAAATTCAAATTTATCAAAAACTATCACTCGCACTCTCCTCTACGAAATGACCTAATACAGTCTCTATATATGTGCGACCTTATTAATAAAGGAAATCTATTTCTGGTCACATACTATATATCACAAACCATCTTGGTCCATTTCTATATCTAATTATTATTTCAGGCTATCTACTTCAAACTTTTTCAAAACCATCAAAGTAAAAAAAACAAGCATATAGCAATCAGTGAATTTAGAACACAATGAAGGATTTACTTATTACCTTTGGTCCTACGTACTAACTATGAATTGAATGATGTTTCAGGTGCTAAGCGCGATGTGTGGTTCGCTGTCGACCCCATAATGGGAACAAAGCTGGAGACATTGACAATGGACGGGAGCCATAACGTGTGTCCTTCAGCATCTGGCAATGCTATTTATATAGGGAGAACAGGTACTATTTATTGAATGCTTTCCATTTCTAAATCCTAAATCGATGCCAGGTGTATTCTTTTGAATTAGAAACCGTTGGCTTCAGATCATATCTGCCAGTCAGAAAATCGGTCGAATCAACCAGTTTAAAAAGTATTGATAACATTTCCTCGTCAAATTAATCATTGAATAAATTGTTGTTTTCACTTATTTCTCTTTAAGACAGACATTTTCTTACTTGCAATTTTAAATATTCCCTGCATTTCTTTTCCAGAATATACGCTGGCCATGTTTGACAGTAAAACACGGGAGAAAAAGTGGAACGCTACATTCATGGATTATTCTTCCTATGCCAAAGCAACGTTAGCGGAGTATGGTAGGGCTTAATCCTTTTTACAACCCTCCAGGGCTTTGCTCACAAACTTAATAATTTCTAGATACATGTATATACAATTCACCAGGGCCTCTCGAAGCTTTCTGAGGAGCATAATTACTATCCAATCTACCTGACTAATCACTACATAATGGCACTAGCTTCTTGGTCAAATTATATACCCCCCCCCCCCCCCCCCCCCCACACACACACATACCAAATAGAATCTCATGATATCTTGATGTTGAGTGAAAGAAGCACGCCTTTTATGATGTGATGTACAGGGTTCCTAAAGAGCCTTGAAATCCTTTTCCCCTCAATTTTTATCGAATATGTTGTCATTTCAGAGCTGCGTCATTTTGCCTCCAGTTCGGATGGTACAGTGGTCACAATGGACCCTCAAACAGGGCATGTGCTCTGGTCCGCAAACTATGGCGCTCCTGTGGTGGCCGTTTATAATCTGGATTCTGAAGGCCTCCGTAAACTACCCTTTACATCAGTAGCTCAGGAAACGCTGACCCATCTCACTGGCCAACTCTCTTCTACCGTTTGGCGTGAGCGGTTTATGGCTATCGCCTCTGATGATAAGTATTTCTAGTGAGTCATCTTGTCATTTAATATTTTCAGTTTTTCTATTACTATATCTATCAAGCTGTATGGTAAAGCTTGTATTACTGAGCCATGCGAAAAACCTCAACCCAGGACCATGTTAACCCGGTTTAAATAAAATATCTTTTTTAATAAAAATCGCTCATAATTCAGCATCATATTCTTCTTTTTTTGCAAAGATACATTTCATCCATTTTTTATTTTTCACAACTAGCAAATTTTCTGACCTGCAATTTTCCCGTTAAGTCAATAAAGTATTTACTCACTTGTTACCGTTGACGTCAACGTGAGTTAAGGTAAACACATGTTATCATGTTATGCTCATTGATGGAGATGAAGACAACACTACAGGTTCTGTGGCGTTGCGTGACATGACGTGACGTGGTTTATCATGTACTGTTGAAGTGTTCCTTCTTGAAAAAATATACTCTGGTATAATGTGTGTTTTATATATATATATAATTATGTTCCCCTAATTTTCAATTGTGTGTGATGAGACCAACTAAATTCCTTTCTATCTTTGTCTTCTCTAGTCCGACTCTGTATGTGGGTGAATACGAGCATGGTCTGTATGCACTGCCGGCACTGGTGGACGAAGGGGCTGTCACAATTGAGGTAAGAATCTGGAAGAAGAGAATACGATTATGGGGGTCGAGTCATAAGTAACTCTTCTCGCTAATTACTAGTATTAGTAGAGTTCTTTTTTTTAGATTAAAATAATTCTTTATTCATTCACAAAATAGTAGTAACAAAAATTAATGCACATCTGAGGTGAGCTCCTCTAGTGAAAATGTGTATTTCATATCTTCAAATATATTATATATATATAATAAGAGATACAAAAAAACATCCATAAGCGATGTTTTCCAGGAACAAGGCAACCCGTTAGTGACTAAGGACTAACAAACAATAAAAAGTGCCCCTGGTCACGGTTTATTGTCATGTTATATTTAGGCACGTGTCACGTTGCCTGGTTTTCACCTTGGTAAAGATTAAGGTTTATTCAACAATAACGCAAAACTAGTAAACAAGGGAGGGGATCGGTTTGATTGTGAATCTGACGGTGCTAGTACCGCGAGGGAGAAGTCTTTATTATTCGACATGAATAAAAAGTCTAAAAAGAATTCCCATCGTCACCATTGATGAGTATTGTCTACGACTTGTCGGATGATAAATAAATGAGAGTAAATATTGAATAAATATAAAATAGACTACAAATTGACTCTGCAGTAACTTGCTTCGAAATGCTTTACTTCTGAATATCCTCATCATGTACATTGGATAAGAATCAATACTTGGTTTGCCAACCACCCGTTAGCTGCGGTTGATGTGGTATATCTGGTGATTACGTAACAGTTCTTCTTTATCTGTCCAGCCCCGAGCAACTGGTCCCATGCTACTGGAGGGGCCTGGAGGTTCCTCCAGTGGAGACACCAGCCAAGGCAGCAAACGCCAGCACAATGGACGCAGCGTCCAGTCGGGGAGTGACGTCCTTCTCCTGGGTTACTACAAGGAACCTGAGCAATTACTGACTAGAATAACTCACCAACTCCCTGACAAGTCAAAAACCAAAATCATTCCATCCAACCCTGGCGATGGGAAGGATAACACGACGGGAACAGAGGACCAAGGGAAAGCAACTGCTGCACCCAAAGCAGAACCTTCCAAAGAATACCTTACCAGTGATATGAAATTTCTGATCACCATTGCCCTAGGATTTGCATTCATCGTCATTTTACTTTATCTTATTCCAAGGGTAAGACTATTACTTTAGTAGACTACTTGGTTGAACATAAAAATCCCAAGATTAACCTTGACGGACTTTTATTATCCAGATTCTATTTGCCCATATTTTTTGGGTGGCAAAATTTATAGCTCTATGAAGTGAAAATGAAATATATTCAATGCTTCAGGTCAAATTGATAGGCCTCTGTTAAAGTCAAAGTCAAAGACTGAGTTTTTCCTTTATGTGTTCGCAAAATGTATCAACATATGCACAAACAACGAAATGTATCCCAATTTCCCGCTTCATTTTTAAAGCTAGATTTGTGCCAATGATTCAATTCTTCTAATGAAAGACAGAATTTTGCATTTAACTCTTGTATTCTTCTATGCACAGAGGACTGAAGAATCGATCAAAGTGATGCTTAAGAAGCAGCTGGAAGAGCAACAGAAAGAACAGCAGCAGCAACGCTCAGCTCAAACCTCATTCTCCTCCCAAGCCAGCGACGAGTCCACCGATCCAGGTTCGTGGAAACTGTTGCATGTTGTGATATTAACAGTATATGTTTTACTAGCCGGTTTAGTTCAGTTCCTATATAGCTAGCTGATCTGCAACTAGTAGGCCTATACTATGATCTATTTTTGTATTATGTTTCACCCGGCTATTTAGTTTAATTCCTATTGCTCGTCTTTCACTAACTCCTGGGGTAATACAGGGTTATTTTTAGGCCCTTGGTTCAGGGCTACTACTTTCTGTCTTTTTTTGATATTCCTCAGTCGAGGCGGAAGTGAGCCTTACATGGTAGTGACCATAACATGATAGTTTTAATTTTTTTTGACATTTCGTTTTTTAAACAAACAAAAACACAAAAAGACGTGCGCAAGACTATAGGGATAGTATACTACCATCTATTTCTTGCCAGGCTGCTTAGTTCCGATCAAATTTCCTTCGCTGTCTCAAAGCTTTTCTCTGCCTGTCGTGGATGGTTGCTGTTTTCTCACTGCTGAGTCAATGTCTCAAGCTTACGATCTGTGACAACCGTGCTGCCCCCTCTCGTTATCATTTATAATCATAGTCATATTCGACTTCATCCAATATGATAGAGCTATACATATAATATATTTCTTAGAATTTATTATTTTCAAATGTCTTCTTTTTCAGGAACGCCGCAAGGCTATCTTTCAGTGGGAAAAATAATTTTCAATCCTAAGGATGTTCTCGGGCATGGTTGTGAGGGAACCATTGTTTACAGGTAAATTTACACAACCACAATGTGATAACATCGTCTAATGGCAAGAGTATTGAAGAATATAATAATTCACATGAATTAACCCTTATTGCATGTAGTACTCACATGTTAAATCAGATTGTTCTTAGAGTAATTTTATTCAAAGAAAGTTGAAAATGTCGCACAAATTCAACTTGTAGTAGTATGATCTATACAAAAGGGCCTATTGGACAGTTTGGTATATCTATGTATTTCATCAACAAAATATGCATGACAATAAATAGAACTACCGTCTTGGCAAATATCAACTTTTACCAAGGAAATATTAAGCTTAAATTATTAAATCAGCTTAAATAAAAGCATTAAAAATTGACTTTTATATTATTCGGTTTGCCAGAGGTAAATTTGATGGACGTTCAGTGGCAGTGAAACGACTGCTACCCGAGTGTTACAGTTTCGCAGACAGAGAAGTTGAACTTCTCCGGGAGTCTGATCAACATCCAAACGTCATAAGATACTTCTGTATGGTAAGTATTTGCCATCATAGATAGCTGTATTAAACCTATCATTATTCCTTTCCAAATCGCCCAAAATTGCTTTTCATATACCTAATGGGTGGCTAAATAAAAGCAATAAGTTTAATTTCTTTACAACTGTTAGACAAGGAAAAATCTTTGGTTCCGCAGAATTATCCACTAAATAAAAATCAATGAAAAAAAGCCTTAGTCCTATTATAAATACATAATAAACATTGATTCTTAGAATAGTAGAATGGTGAGGTATACAGTACATTCCCCCAAAAAGTAAACAATGTAAACTACCACAGAAAAGTGACAGAGCGAAAGTAGATGCACATTACCCATTTTCCTTAATTATTGAGTAAAATGGGAAAAATGAAAATAAAACTATAAATATTGCTGATTATAATGCAGCTTTGAGAAGTGAAAGCGTGTATTTTGGAGCAGCTTTTTTTAGAATAATTAATAATAAATATCCAAAATCATTGAAAGTAGCTCTCAGCAAAACTCTCGGAAAAAGCTGCTGCCCAGACCAGGGATTGAACCAGGGACCTTTAGATCTTCAGTCTAACGCTCTCCCAACTGAGCTATCTAGGCGCTGGTTCATACAAGTGGGATTTGTCGTGAGTAATTGGCCATAGCTGTGTTTCGATGCCCAAACATATAAGATATTGCATCGGGGTTTTGGAAAAAATATACCTAACTAGAATTAGGATCAAATTGTACGAGGCCAATCATTTTTTTTTTTTTTTAAATCGTGTAACTAGTTTAATAGGGGAATTGCGTGTCTTTTTATTTTCATTTAGATTCGCATGTTATTGTGGGAGTTCTCTGTCAGATTAAAAACTATGGAAAACATTCTTTGTTCAGATTGAACTAACTATTTGCACGGTACACTCATCCAGAGCTATACATTAAATGTATAGCTGACCCATGTAAATAAACATGCGTTGTACATCATGATAACGCCCATCTTAATTTGCCCTTTCATACATTTGGTTTTCATACCTTACGATTTCATACGATTTCAAAAGTTATTGAGATGAGGGTAACGTTTGTTGAACCACCTACTACCACGTTAAACTTTACGCCGAACGTCATATCAAAACTTCCAATGGGAAAAGAGGCTTTTGCATTCAAACTTTCGAGCTAAAGCCCACAATTCTTTCTGCCAATAGGAGCAGGACACCCAGTTTCGATATATCGCCCTGGAGTTGTGTGCTGCCACGTTAGAGAACTACGTTAAGAAGAAGACTTATAGCTATGATATTCTCCCACCCTCTACCCTCCTCTACCAGGCTATGTCAGGGATCATGCATTTACATATGCTTGACATTGGTAAGTTAATCGTTCGTCTCTATTCATACCTGAGCTTCACTATCTGTATATATTAATGTGTCTATATATGGGTTAGATCTTCAGCAAATGTACAATTCGCCTTCACCACTCATCTCAAATAACCCACATTTAAGACCAAAATGAGCTTCAAAATGCAGTTTAACATGACATAATATATACTCTAAATCACTGCGATACCAAATATACTCAGATATACCCGGTATTCATCATTTTTCAGCCTAATTAAGAAGAATTTACTAATTGTGTAGAGCCGCCAGTTGTACATTTTGTGACGATCTCACCCATATAATCAATTTGTACAGGTAAGATCTGGACCTTGGGCAAGTCTGTGCATAATGTATGTAGAGAAAGAGCTCCCCAAGCAGGTCTATCTTTAGGGAATAAGTCGGAGGAGAGAGACAGAAGAGTTCAGATTTAACTCTTGAAACTCTCTTTCTACTAATCCCTGTGAAGAATGTCTGAAACTCTTATGTGCACTCAAGTTTCTATCCACGAATAAATTGTTTTAAATTTCAAATGTGATATCATATGATTTTTACATATGTAAAACCAAAGAGCATAAACAAACAATATATTACAACATATATAAGAATGCAAACAAAAAAATGTATTTCAATTGAGCATACATGGAGTTAGTAAATACAAACTTTCCTCAAATCAAATCAATCAATTAGACGCTGCGATTTTGCTGACTCTGTTGTTGGTGTATAATGACGTATGATTAATTATTGCTTTCTACTTCATGAATCTTTGCAGTTCATCGTGATATAAAACCCCATAATGTACTGCTGTCCTACCCAGATGGCCTGGGTAACATTCGTGCCATGATATCAGACTTTGGGCTGTGTAAGAAACTAGACGCCGGGAGAATCTCCTTCTCCCGCCGGTCTGGAGCGGCCGGGACGGAGGGCTGGATGTCCCCCGAAATGCTCGACGATAACAGTCGAGTGGTGAGTCTTTATATATGGATCTGTTTACCTACCTTAATTCCGTCCTACCGTCAAAGCTCTTTATTAGAAGCGCGATTCTTTTAGATTTATCTATTAAAGGTTAATGCCCGTGTTTAATCAAAATTGAATGAATCATGGAATTTTTTTAAACTTTGGATTGAGAAAGAACATGGTTGTGGGAACCCCCCAAACCCCCCAAAAACATGTCATTGGATTAGTTTTTATTTCAGGGACCGCTGAAATTTACTACTGTTCACTATAGAAGTCTATGAGAAAAACGGGTATTTTCTGCATTTTCCCCAATAGCAGGCGATTGAATAATACGATTTTCTTTAAAAGCTACATATACATAGCTGACATGTTATTCTACCTTCCCAATTAAAAAATATGGGGTCATTGAACTAAAAAAATTGTTATTCAGCGGAACTTGTATCACGATGAGTTTCCCCCATTGAAATCAACAGTGAATGGAAATAAACTTCATTCATCCCTAAAACACAAAATAATTGTTTTTTTTTGGTTTTTGTATTCCCCCAACCATGTTCTTTCTCAAGACGTATTTGAACAAAATATTGGGACTTCTATTATTTCATGCATTAGTTCCTTTAATTCCCGCCTGCTGCAGTGCTGACGACGCTGGCATTTACCTTTAAACTGTATGGTAAATCTTGTGTTATGCACCATCCCGTGGGCCATGCAAAAAAACGCAACCGAGGACCAGCTTAAAAAAAAAAAAAAAAAAAACCAATAAAAGAGACACTATGAGATCACACCTCATAAAATCAGGGAATCATCAATGACTTGAAAAGTAACATCTTGTTGCACTGGAACTGTAATAATATGATACGTTATTTTTAGTCAAATTATAGATTTTAAACTTATATTACTTTTCCTATAAAAATATAGTGAAATGGTTTGTTTCTAACAATTATATTGCTTTATGGGATTGCTTATAAATGTATCCCTCCCAAATCTTGACCATCTCCTTATTTCAAGTTCCTACTGATAAGTGGGGTTTGAAAAGAGCGATGCTCACTGCGATAAGAATGTTAAAGGACCGATGGTTATACATATTGTTCTATTATGTGTCTCTTGCAGACTACATCTGTTGACATATTCTCAGCGGGATGTGTATATTACTACGTGCTTGCTAAAGGGAAACATCCTTTTGGTGAATCCTTACGTCGCCAAGCCAACATAATGTCAGGAGACTATAGACTAGATAGATTAGATCCTCAAGGTACGGACTTTCATTCTTTTTTTCTTATGGAATTACTTTATTGTATCATCTTTTCAATATACAATTGGTTGGACACTTCTAACACTATCTGGTCTTCCACTGCTTGACAGGGAATGGAGAGAAACTATAGAACGTAATTGAGACGAAATATAATTAGATAACTTGAACTACAAACAATCTTAATGTTTTGGTTTTAAAGAACTGTTTTGTTTTTAGTTCAATATGTTGCTTACGCTTAAGACTCTCTCATGCAAACATATTCTTTTGTGGGCTGCCCCTGGATCACAAGAATATAAAAGTGATTCGATATAGAGCTATTAGCTCTATGATCGAATTGCAAGTCGCTACATATCGTTAGCCCTTGCGATGCCTTTGTGTGTGAATCTTACTGGGGATTTTTAAACAAATATTATTTAATGAACTTGTTTCATTGACATAGGAATATCCCTTTTTTTTAGTCATAGGTGGTAGGTGTCTGAAGTCTCATTGGTTTGAGTTTATTAGTAATGAAGTGTATGAGGATGAGGTAAATGAATTACAAGTACCATTTGTAGCAATGTACATATCGCCAGTCAGTTTGGGCTGTCAAAGTAAGTGCGATTGTGATAGCCCAACCTTTGCTTTGCTTACAGCGGATATTCTTGCCATTGATATGATAAGTCAGATGATCTGTTACGACGCCAGTTTGCGCCCGGCAGCCAGTACCGTGCTGAAACACCCGTTCTTCTGGGACAGAGAGAAACAACTCATGTTCTTCCAGGTAAGCTCGTTTTCAGATCTCAACTATTTCGGATTTCAAGATAAGGCCGCGTCCTTAAAACTAGTGGTGTCTATACCATCACAATCTCTGTGCAATGATTACGATTTTCAGCATCCAACTACGACATCACGATCTGTGTGACAACCGTTTACCATTTTAATTTTCTCTGATTACTGAAATTCATGTATGATATAAAAAAGATACACACACAATGCACCATTTCAATCCATAATTAAAATATAAAAGAATCTGGAGGCGATACATGTCCTCGGACCTCACTAGAAGCGCATCATATGGCTTTGGTTCATTAGGATTTGGAATCTTCAAAGTTTGGCACCTTTGCTAAAACAGCTTTTGAGTCTGTTTGTTTCAATGCTTTATTGAAGCGTCAGACATTTAAATTCAGGGGCGAGCTGAAAGACCTACCATTATAAAGGTAGACACCTCACTCTCTTTTCCTGCTACATATATTTGGAATTACTCCCTATATGTGTGTGTATAGCAAAAATACGCATTTACAGCATAGTGGAAATTCAAATACGTCAGCTGCAATTATTCTAATAGGGGATTTGCATGTCTCACTGCGCATGTTATTATAGTGCATGCTGGGCTGGATTCAGTTCAAATCTGACTTACAAATATTTCTATCGGAAACGTAGGATTTTTTTCACCAATATAGCTTATTTATTCCATATAATATGATCCCATGATTCTTTCCATGCTCCCGTTGTATAACAATCTGTGAGGTCGTGGATTGATTCTACGTTGTAGACAGCCATCTGCGATGACTGTTTTGCATAACTTTCTACAACATCGTATATGTCTTGGCATCCACGATCGATTTTCTACGCTGCGTCATTACTGACATGTGAAATGTTTTCGAATATTTCTTACTGTAATAATGGCCATAATGAGACCAAAAATCAAACCTGAATACTTATGGTTATGATTTTTTTTTTCATTGAAAAAATATTGACATACATCATTTTGGTGATAAAATAAACGATGCCATATTCACTGTGTTAATATTTTGCCTTGCATAACAAACATGCTCTGCGATGCACTGATGCCACATTTACCCATCTTAAAATATCTTAATAGTGAAAAAAGTTCAAATTTATCTTTCCAAATATACCACTATTCAATGTTAGATGATATTTTATGAATTTTATACATTGCACATTTATTTATTTTTGTACTTCAAAATAGGTTCGTAATTTTCTAGCATATTTTTAGATGAAAGTAATAAAAGACAGATTTTCACTTATGGGCGATGTTCTCCCATGCACCATTTCAGCGTTTTAATGCCTCTCTACCTTGAAATTGTCCTTTAATACCATTTTTGAAGCCATGAGGAATCCTCTATTTCACAATTCATTATTTTGCAATGCACCTGTTTTTTATTGTTACGAGTCGCAAACAGACCTTGTAGTGGTAGAAAAAATGTCTACGATATCGTAGATGGACATCTGTTATGAACGACCCCAATGTTTCCCGAGGATTTATGTCTATGTTATATAATGATAGCAAATGCAATAAAGAGAAATATAAAAAATATTTCTGTGCTATCTGCCTTCTTCATGATTTGATTTCCGTGACGGTACAATTCGTTGCATATTTAAAATGGGTATAAGAGGAGGAGAAATTGCAAAATAATTAGTGCTCAACCCCTAAACCTAAATGAAGCCAACTATAAATGTCCCCAAAGAACGACTTATGCAAAGCATCCCTGGATGCCTCCCCAGAGCTCCCCATGGACGGCTATATATAGCTGCGCGACCTGTTACCTGCGTGACCTGCCAGGGTGCAAGATGGCCAAGTGAGGCTAAAGAATGCCTCCCTTGGTTAGCTATTAACTGGCTTGCGCACATAGGTTTGTGTAATGATCTATTAAAAAAACAGGTGCATGATGAGAAAGATGAAGTCTTTGTTTATGGAAACTAAAACACATGGTTATTTACATATTTACTTTTCACTGTTACATATTTCATGCTGAAGATGGCATGTTTTCTGTAGCTGACATACAACACACGTAAGATAAGATAAGATAAGAACTACTTTATTTATCGAATTGGACAGTACATATGATAAACAGGTATACAGGCCATAAATGAGAGAGATAAGGAGGAAAGAAGATGGATAGCTAGACTAAAATCACTTATTCCACGCGGACTAAATATTTTGGATTAAATATATCCGGTAGAACAATCTCAATCTCAATACACGTTTAAACTAGACTTCTAGAGTGAGTGACTCCAGTTCTCCCCGCCGTTACCTTGGCCGAAAGGGTGAACTTAACTTCTAGTTTTACAAATTAAATTAAAAACATGTAAACAAAACACAATAGACATTGTGAATCTAAGACTAGGTCCATTTGGACTTTTAGGTATAACTTTGCACATTTAGAGACAGACAGGTATACTCCTGTGTTTGGGTCTCTGGACATGAAAATAGTATATAGTACATAAAACTAGATTTGAAGAGTTATAGGCAGGTGTGCCCCTGTGTACTAGTGATAAGTATGAATCAGGTGTACTCCTTAGAATTAACATGCCTTCAATTCGTCTAGAATAACAATGTAGTTACATTATTCTATGCCAATCGAGATTTGAGATGGCGGAAATGCAAATCCCCTATTGGAAGGCAATATTTGGACATTCAGGTGAGACTGTCCAAAACCTGTTATAACCAGGTTTAAACCACCCTTGTCCAAATCCTGCTAACCCTGTTTTTATCTTATTTCAAGGATGTGAGTGACCGCATTGAGAAAGTAGATGCGACTGATGTCATTGTCCGAAAACTAGAACAAGGTGGGCGGGAAGTGGTCAAGTACGACTGGAGGAAGCATATCTGTGTACATTTACAACAAGGTAGGGGCCTTACTTTCTCACTAAAAGCCACAGTATTGGCTCTGATGCATTCTGTCATATCACAATTTAGCTTGTTACCACCTCAAGAACATGCAGATCTACGCAGTCAGTTTGGTTTAGAGAAATCACATGTGGATTTCTGCAGACTGACATGCTTTGTGTGGGCTGTGAAGTGCTTGTTAATTTTGTAGTTTCAAGTAAACAATGTTGGGGGACTATCGCACAAGGTAATTTCTCCATTTAAACATGGTAGTAGTGATATAAAAATGGAATACAAACTTGTGGCTGTTCTGAAATCGCTTCATCAAATCAGATACCCTTGGAGTGAAAATGTATGCATCATTGGTTGTGCCTTTGCCACTCTCAATGATATATGTACATTTTCACTCCTTGTGTGTCTGATACGCTAATTCAGAACAACCAACAACTGCGGTGGCAAGCTAATTTTTCTATATAAATAATAGAAAACGAGTAATATTAGACTACATAGACTACACAGAAATAGAGAGCAATTGTATAATGATGTGGGTGGGATATCATGGCCAGCACGGAGATTACTCATCGCTAGAACCTGATTCATATGAATATCGATACAGTTATTCAATAAAGCATGGAAGGATATCATTTCCGTATTATCATTATAACAGTTACTTTGTTTATGGTTAATTCACCTAAGAAATACCGGTTATGGGTGGTGAACGTAAGTCACCCAAAACCCAATCCATGATTCGTGGCCATACCAATGTGAACCTATCAGTGAGACTTCCATTTGGTGCGAAAATCAGCCCACGTTATGCCAGCGGTTCCGTAGTGTAGTGGTTATCACGTTCGCTTCACACGCGAAAGGTCCTGGGTTCGAAACCCGGCGGAACCTACGGTGAATGTTTTTCTCTCAGCAGACAGCGGCTGTGAGTAGTGGCTGCTGCCGGCCTCTGTAGCAGGGACTGCCGGGGTAGCGCCCTGGTAGGCCACGCGGTCTGGGCGTCTGGGCGTTTGCCCGGTGAGCAGGGAACCCCAGGGAACAAACCTGATGTTTAAAATACAGTTCAATATAAACCGAACTGATTTTCCAAATAAACGCAATACTACATACACTCATACCTTAGTATTTATTATTTTTTCGCCTAATTTAGCAGAATTGACTAAATGTGTTGAGCTGCCGATTGTAATTTTACATTTATGTAATTTTTAGCCTACATTTTCTGACTATCTAACCCTTAAGTTAAGTAGGCTGCTATCATTATTGCCAATTGAATTCGAAGCATTTTGTATTCATACGTGAGGGAGGTGTACACGCATCTGATAGTAAAATTCAGGTCTTTCAGCGTGTAACGTTACCTGAATACTTGGAAAGAGAAGAAAAAATTAATGTTGATCTTAAAATAAGTTAAATTGTATAGGCCAAAAAGAATTTAGAAGGCTACTTACTTTTCAGAAGGTCTAAGCTAAGTGTGGGTGGTCATATGGGATAAGTAGTTTATAATAGTGTCAGGTTCCGACAGCTTTAACTCAGTCGGCTAATGTTTATTCCATATTTAATGTATTTATGCACAATATATATTAATTTTGTTTCTCTATTTTCCAGATTTACGTAAATTTCGGACATACAAAGGAAATTCAGTTCGTGATCTTCTCCGTGCCATGCGAAATAAGGTAATTTTGATATTTAAAACCATGTAGGCCTACCGGTAAAATGAATATTTTCCGAAAAATATTCTGCTATATTATACCGGTACTATAGTAAGGGATTTCTTTTTTTTAACCTTTTCGCTGGGATGAAGGATTTTACTTGTTTTCCAAATAAACATTGTTATCTCTTGTAGAGAATTGATGGATTACTTGGAATTAAAATTCCTTATTAACATCATTTGGTTTTTTGATAAACAAATAATGAGGTTAATATGGCTGGGATGCGATATCCAGGGAACCAGAGCACCCCTTGTTGATGTCACTGGACAACACCCAGGGTACGAATGAGGTCATAGTAGCCCACGTCTGAAGAATGTGACGTTCTTCAGTTGCATGGTAGCTTTCACGGGGGAAGCTGGTGCATTGAATCGTTTATATAGGGCCTGGCCCGAGCCCCTCAATAAATAGCTATGGCTTATGCCACTATTTCATTACATCCTGAATAAAGATTTGTTTAAAAAAAAAAAAAAGAAAAAAAAAAAATTAGTAAGGGGTTTCTGTAAAAAAATATAATTTCAATACCTGAAAAATATTTTTTTAAAAATCGATTAAATGAATAAACCGACTTTTTATTTCACCCAGAAACACCACTACAGAGAGCTACCCGAAGCCGTCCAGGAGTCTTTGGGCACCGTGCCTGAACAGTTCGTTACCTACTTCACCTCTCGCTTCCCCCGCCTTCTCCTCCATGTATATAACGCCATGAGGTGCTGTGCCAGTGAGCGTCTCTTTCACTCCTACTATGACCAACTGGACACTCGACAACTGGACTGCCTACCTAGCCCCGATAATTGCCCAGAGAAATCCAGCCCCGATAGGCAAAGTAGCCCTGAAAAACCAGCCCCAACTACTGCTGCTTCTCAAACCAGCCCTGAAAAGACAATAATTCAGGACAGACAATTCACCCCTGTGAGAACTGCCAGTCCTCGTCGTCGAAAAAGTCCTGAAAAACTTCCCAAAATTACCAAAACAACTGAAACAGAAGGATCAACAAAACCAGTAGTAAAACAACCATTAGACTGAACATACATGTAATTCATTGCCTAATGGGTTTACTCTCGCTGGTAAAATTCCATTTGTACTGTTTGGTTTCTCTCACCAAGTGCAAGTTAATGAAGAATGTGGACATTAGTGAGGAGTTTAACATTGCCGACTGGTCGGTTTATTTATGTGTGACATGTTCACGATACGTGGCAGTAGGTTATTCATGGGTTTATGGATATATAATATCATTGGGGTCAATCATGTGCAATGTGTCTCACCCCTTCCTTATGTTTAATCTTTATGATACCGTTTGAGTTTCATTTATTTATGCTCGAAATTTGAATTATTGTGCTTTAAGTAAGCCAACCCGATAACCCTTTGGCAAACCGAAGGAAATATATAAACATTTTTTTCACGGTTCAAACGGTTGACAATGAACTTATTTTCATCAATATATCTTGTTAAAACAACTGCAGATATCTAGTATCTTCTATATAGTATCTTCCACAACGCTGTAAGTGTAACATGTGATGTGTCCCAGAAAAATGAGTCATAAGTCGTACAAAATGGATTTTGAGAAACCACCAGTTTTGACAAGATGGAATTCAACAATGTTAACTTTTAGAAAATATAAAGTGTATTTCTATATGTTATGTTTGATTTATGTTTGTTTGAAAAAAAGTTTCCAAGATTTCTGGGTGGACAATTACTAGTAAAGTAGCTAAATATACTCCATCGGATGACCTTAGAAACCCCAAAATATATCTAATATACACTGTCTTGAAATTTGGTCGATGTATTCATATGACATGAAGCAAAAATGAGAACGTTCCTACGAAAGAGATCTTGTTGGAAAACGACTTTGAAGAATATCAATTTTGCGACTTATGACTCTTTTTCATGTGCCATATCACAAATGGTGCCAGTAAATAATTAGATTTCTTCAGTCCCGCTGCACACCTCTTCACTAGTGCTGTGGAGAGGTAGGCTTTGCGGGAGTATTCATAAGGTATTTAAAGCACTTCCAACTTACTTTTCCCGAGGCATTGATAACAAGAGTATCATCATATCATAGTTATTCAGTCCCATGGTAATGTGGTAATGAGAACTTGCTGTGTGTATCTGGAGGTTTAAACTCCTAGCAAATGATTTTTATATGAATATTGAAGTGTGTATCATTAAAAGATGAAATGGTGATATTAGTTTAGTTAGCTCTCAGAGTCTCAAATATGTATATTGTCGTATGTTAATGGCATTTTGCGGGTTGGAGTGAGAGGCTTTCCCTCAGTTTGGAGGGACTCTTATTCAAAGAATTGCACGCGTCTAAAATATAAAGTATATAGATTGGATTTGACTTCATCGAAGTTGTTTGCAAAGTAGAGCCTAGAGATCTGACATTTAGATGAATAAATTTATATAGAGAAAGTAGCATCAGACCATTTACCCAATGCTATAAGGTTGGTCTCGACTTGTATACGAAACAGTCGCTCACCAGGCCATACTAAGCATTATTGAGGTGAATTTCACAATGTTTTATAACATTACACATGATGGCAAAGTCTGATCATAGATTAAAAAGTTATAATTTTCTCTAGCTATTTCTATGTAATGTAATTCAAGTGAAGATCAAGCCATACTACCCCCCACCCACCCCCTAATTAATCTAAGGGACAAACGAGAAAATCGGTGTACGTACATGAACCTGCATTTTTTTGTATAGCTTTAATTCACTGCATCAAGTTAATGCTGCCGTATACGACTTATCAATTTGTGGGATGTGAATGATAATGGGATGGTGATAAATGGAATATCAGGTGATATGAATTAAGTGTACCAAGAAGCATTGGCCTTGTTTTTGAACCTACGAATATTTATATTCATGGATGGTTGATATCGATTGATTGATTGATTGATATTTCTTCTTTTTTTCGACTTAAATACAAAGTGAAATAGTAAAATGCACATTGCAGGTCTTCCTGTTACAGCCAGTATCAATTACAACAAGAAATAAAAAATAAAGAATTGATTAGTTTTCAATTTTAGTTCAGTTTAGATTTCAAACCCATCCGCATGGTTCGCCTGAGTATGCTACAGCCGACTAACACAGTTACTATTTATAGACTGGTCATGTGACCTGACCTAGTTTCTGGGTCAACATGCTCTCGCCCTTGATATACTTGCTTCTCTAGCTATTCACGGTATACACTAGAGGGAGCCACCGCATATGACCCATGTACATGTATGTGGAGCTAGTATTTATTTTATCAAATCCCCTTCAACTGTTTTTGAAATCACAAATGTATTTATATTTAGATACAAATTATTCTTTAGTTAAATTGACCCCGGAAATTCATCAGTATATTTCCGATGTTGCTGTATAGAAACGCGTGTTAAAAAAATGGGGGAAAAATAACTTTTTTGAATAGATTTGATTTGAATATCTATTATTTAGTCACTAGATTCAGTTTAAAAAAAGCGTCGTATAACTGCCAGGTCTTCCGTCACATGCCCGGAATTATGCCAATGGACAATAGCAAACTATTATAGAGTTCCTATATTTTCCTATTTAGGAATAGGATTCCTATTATTTTTTTTGAATCCTATATTTTCCTATAATTTGACCTATTTTCCTATATTTAAAATAAAAGGTTTGTCTGATACGTTCCTCCACATGCTTTGTACATAAATTATATTTCGATAAAAGGCGGCGGTTCATACATGTTTACATGATATAGGTGTTGGACATTTGGATGGTAATAATTCAAATAAAAGTAAATAATTCCTTCATCAGTTCTTTTGACTTGATGAGTATATGCTTAAGTAAGGTACTAAGTTATTAAGAATAAGTCACATTTGTTCCTTATAGAACTTCCCTAGAAGTCAAAATCCTTTTTTTATACAAAATTTCCTGTGAAGTTCTGTTTTCGGAGAAACACTCCTATATAAAAGGCCTATATTCTGACAACACTTTGTTATGAGACCTTAAACTGTAGAGTATCTAATGCTCTGATCTAATACTGTCATGAGTTTTGTGTATTTAATTTGATTTAGTAACTATTGGTTCTAATACATACATACAGTAGGTTTATAATTATTCGATTACCCTGATATTTATCTTGATCTCCATTCATCCAATATCAAGAACATTTCCTCCTGCTATGGAATAACCGCTCGCAAGGAATCGCTTGTTTCTTGTGACCCAGTGGACGACCTGTACGTGCCCTATAAGATGTCACCTTTTAGGTTTCTGTCCTTTGCCTTTCGATTGGAGTATTCTGTACAAGAGTTTGTATCATGAATAACGCCGGTGGTGCTTCAAGTATTGAAATCATGGTGTAAAATAATTGATCGCCCTGAGAATATATGTTGAATTCGTATTGCTTAGTTCGAAACAAGTTGCTGGATACACAACATGTATAACAACAAATGGTTGGTAGTGACTTCTCTTTAATCTGAACACCTCGCCATTATGGACAGTTAGCCCGTCCTTGAGCCTAGGGGTTGTACTCCAGTTGAACTACAGTGTTCTGACAATTTGTCGTTATTTGTGTACAATACATAACTTTACACAGAGCTATACATATACATGTATATGTATAGCTTTGCTTTACACAAGAGCTTTAGATTTTTATCAACTTTTGATGAGAAATGGTATATTGGGAATATTTGCGTATTTTTGATACTGCATTCATTCACTGAATAAAAAAAACAAAAACACCCTGAACATTTCCTGTTTATTTGAAAAATATCTTGATGACTTTATCCTAATGTTATGGGGTTATTGCACATGGTTTAATTGTAAGTGTTAAACCCCTAGTGGTTTAATGGGGAGTAGTCATGGCATCAGGTTTACCGCCAAAAAGGAACTATATGACTTAGAGAATGCTTAAAGCCATATATGTATAATAAAACTGTTAACTAGTTGACTGTATTGGTTATATGCTCATGCTATCTGAGGTGTCCTGTAATGGGGTGCGATAAGTGTTCATTAACGGTTACGAATAGGGGGCTTGCATGTCCGCCATCCTGAATCTTCATTCGCATGGAATTATGCGAGTTGTATGACTGTTAATTCTATAGAGAACATGCCATGTTCATGTTCAATATTTCTCCATGCTCCAATGTCAATATCAATGTGTTATAGATGTTTCCATAACACAAGTCTCCATCTATCCCATCATGCATAAATTGGCTTTTATAGATCGTACAAGTATACAGGCTATGATATTGGTGAAAGCATTCTTGCAATTTTTGATGAAAATATTGCTAAATAAAATATGTGTATCTCAGACCTGGATTGGATCCATCCCAGCATGCACTGTAACAAACATGCGCAGTGGCACATGCACATCCCCTATTTGCAGGTTTATCGGAGGGAGTAAAGTATCAGGCAAAAAGTGTCACAAAATATCTTCAAAATCGACTAATAAATGGCATATAGGATGGTAGTGTGTGCAATACTCAGACATCTATGAAACGGAATCGTTCCATAAATGTCTGATTACTCTCGCCTCGTACTATTCGCCCTATTTATTTGTATTGCTCCATGTTTATAAAGCTCCTGAACGTGAGGTGAAGATGAACATTAACTTTGAAATGTCAACAAAATTGTTAATCTGATGTAATATGGTTATTTTTGTCCCTCGAATGAACTGATATTTTACTCTGAATAGGAACGAGGTATAGTTATTACCGATTACTATATAAATCGGTGAAAAAGAGAAAATGTTGAATACACATTGTGTTTGATATTGTCAATGATCACTACCCAGTATATTTAACCAACCTTATTTGATGTTTAGTTTGTCAAGGTAATGTTTGATACTGAATGCTATTAATAATAAGTTTTATTGCGTGAAGGAACATGTCTGTGATGTAGTATAATCATGTTTTTGCCTTATAAAGTCACTATGTTGGTAGATATACCCTATAATGTACCCTGTTTTCTAGAAAGAAAAGCCATTGGACCACTAAATCTGATTAAATAATATTTGATTAATTTCGGGAAGATAATATACGTAATTCCAATATTGACCAGAAGGGTAGAACATATTTGGAAGTTTTGACTGTCGTCAGTAAATGATCGAGGTATGAATTTATAATTTTACTTGAAAATGATTAAAACTCGTGGGAAATCAACGGAGGTGGTGTATCCTACCTCTATTAATTCTTTCAAGCCAGGCCTCCCCAAGGAATTTTGAGTTCATTATGAGACGGAAGTCTGACTGAGATTTATTTATAGGGGAGAGCGGGGTGAATTGGGACACTATGAGTGATGCACAGTGTTTGTACTCCCTGAATGGAAAGTATTAGAAGCAATTAAATGCATGACCTTTCTTGAGGGACATATAGGATCACTCTTTATTGTACATTTTTCATTGATTACCTGACACTTTTTTTTCTTTATGGTATATCATTTTGAAATTTCGCCCCAAAATGGGGAGAAATGGGACAGTCGAGGGAGAAATGGGACACAACCCGGGGAGAAATGGAACGCATCAGGGAAAAATGGTACATATGTGAGTGTTTTGTGAAGATTTATAACAAAGTTAAATTCCCTTAATAAAAGCCAGTCAGAGAAAGCTTAAGATCCGATTTATATCATTATTACATAATTTAATAATTACATAATATATATAATTTAACACAGCACTTACACATATGCCACGGAACTCATTTAACTTCAAGAAATCCATGGATTTCTTGAAGTTGCAAAGGCTATTGAAAGGTTCTAAGAATAAATACAGGATAACTGATGAGCCAGTCAGCTTTGCTGGAATTACCACCCCGGGTTGTGTCCCATTTCTCCCTCGACTGTCCCATTTCTCCCCATTTTGGGGCGAAATTTCAAAATGATATACCATAAAGAAAAAAAAAGTGTCAGGTAATCAATGAAAAATGTAGTGGTGGTAGGCATTGTGGATGTTTGACGGGCAGACCCACTACAGATACAATTATCATATATTCCTTATCTTTAAATACATATATATATATGTCTTGGGAGAAAACACAACAGTATGTGCGGGGAGAAATGAGACACTCCAGGACCATCCCATTTCTCCCCCATGGCTTTGTCCCATTTCTCCCCAGTAGGGTTTTTTCATGACAAAAGTTTATATCATGCTCTAAATATTTACCTGTGGTCAAAATCTGATATGGGGACTTTCTCAACAATTTAAATAGTAAAATTGACTATATTGCATGTTTGTGGTTTTAGAAGAAAATCTGTGATATAAATCGTACGGTCGAGCAAAAAAAAATCTTTTTGTGACACAAAACACCAAAATTCCTCTAGAAATTGTGTTATTAACAGCAGTGAGACCATATTTACATATGTTAAATTGGAGACAATGGAGGCAATAAATATTGACTTTTGCTCATCCTGATGCAATTAATTCAAGCTTAATTAGAGGGTGTCCCATTTCACCCCGCTCTCCCCTATGTTTTATTTCGTAGTGGGGAATAAATTTCATTTCAAAATCTTTGATTAAGTCTCGGCCACCACCGAGAGTGTGTGGTCGAGAATAAATGAGATGCGGGGTTGCGTGACTGGCACTTCAACGGGTTTATCGATCAACTAAATTAAAATTAAACTTAAGGATGATCGCGGGTATTTCTCAGTTACCAAAAACGGCGGGGATTTTACGACATTGACCATGTTCATATTTACTGATTTTCGGATTATTTCTTTGGCTAGTTACTAGTATATAGAACCATTCCTGAGGATTGAACAGATTAGTATATGTTTTTTTTCTTGTTTGTTATTGTTTTACGACACCGTAAGCCACCTTGTTTACATCAAGATTCGTAGCTATTCTACTGAGCGTTTTTATGAAAAACAGCCGTTTTTTTTTAAAAGAAAAAAAGTTTAGCTATTGGGTAAAAGCTTCTAACATACAGGGACAAAAGTATAATAGAAAATGCTAAGCTGACATATCAGTTTTGAATGATAATGCCTGCCTGTCAATCCAGGCGGAGGTGATCTGTCAGTCACTCTCACCCACTGCACTGTCAAGTTTGGGGGCCTGCAGCTCCTAAAGTAATCTGGAAACCACCAATTTTCTTGTTATTTTCAGAAAATATATTCTTTAAACTATGATATACTAAAGAATCAGCGAACTGTATTTACAATGTATGGGTTGAAATGGATAAAACGTTTCAAAAACGCCCTTTTCTCCATAGACGGCCATATTGAATTGATGAGTGTTTGACGCCGATGTATCTATATTGCTTATTTCTGAAAACAGTAAATGATAAAAATATACGATAATATACATCGGAAATGGGTCAGTCCTCTTCTGATGACGTTGGAGTTGACGTAGAGAAACCCAGACTCCCGCCACAATGACCAGGAATTATCCATACGGACAATTCCCAAATAATTTTTAATTATTCCTATGCCTCTATCTTAAAACAACAATTTGACACCTAATTCAGACATAAAATCTTTATATCATCTAAAAGCACTTTTGGATTGAGATTCCAATTTTGAAACTGTGATGTTCGAATTCTAGGTCACCATGGCAACACATTGTGTTATTGGGTCGGTTTTTAATTTGTTAGACAGTTACTGGTTTAAACGATTATAGGGACCGATCCTTCTATTTTGACTAATTTTCCTACCTTCAAAGACCTGTTGCCGCGAACATAAAAGATAAGGAATTGGTTATGCCTACACTCCTGATTTTTTCACTGCTGGGGGGAGGAATGTTTTATCTGTGTTCTCACGAGGGGGATTTTTGAATTTTTGATTTTTTATACCATTTTGGTCAAGTTTTTTTAGGAAAGAATTGCTGTTTTCGGCCTAAATGCCTTTGTAATCGAGAGATCACTGTAGGGGCCTCTCGTTATCACCCCAGGTTTTGACGAGTCTGGTACACTGTCTCAGCAGGTTCCCAGCAGGTAGTAGAGACTCTGGTGCAGGACCTCCACAGGACAGTTTTCTCACCTCCAACTAAGTGAGGCTTAATGAGGTGCGAATCTTCGCACCTCTCCTGGGAATGCCGGTCCATGATTGGCTAGGTCTGTGACTGAGTTTGCTAGGTCTATGACTCTTCTTCCTGATACTCTGTTCTGATTGGCCTGCCAACACATCAGTGCACGGCCAGGGGCGTGACCATCTCATCCCCTGATTCAAATTGGCTTGTAAAAACGTCAGTGCCATGCCATGTTTTGTCAGTCCTACCCCCATCCAACCTCACCCTCCCACATATGCACTCAAACCTTATTTGTTGTAGAAATATGCTGGGCCTAGGCCTAGAGGAGAGCGGGTGAGTTGGGACAAGGTAGATAGGGTGCCTATTAGCTCCTATTTGATTTGAGTTGACATATAAAACAGGTTGTCTAGTACATGATTCTATCTTAAACATTTTTGCTTTTATCAAGCAAATGCCATGTATGATGTAAAAACAAGTGTTCACTCTCCATTATGACTTTAAATGACTTCATACAAAAGCACAACTAATCAATGTGGCGAATAGACGCTGGAGTAAGAGGGGCTAAAGGCTAAATTTCACTTTAGACCCTAGGGGAATTTAATATCATCGTAACCCGTTGTTTCACCAATTAACGGTTGAGTTCAGGTATCACTAGGATATACCTGGAGTGATGGTAGAGACTTGGTCGTTAGCAATGTATAAGGTAGGCTACACCTGTAGGATTGCTCAAAGGAAATATGAATACATTCGAATTATAACTAAATATGAATAATACACACAACAGCTGTTATACCTTACTGGGATCTTGTATTTATTATAGTTCACAATGGCTGAATGAACAGTTGATAAAGTACACAGCCCAGAGGTGTAGAGCAAGTTGGTGGTGGCTATTGTAATATCAAATCAGAACTAACTTCTACCAATGCACTCAAAATAGACTTTTTGTTCCCATGTCGGGGATGCTACAAAATTTAGCGCGAAACTTAGCATTAGCACCATTAGCGCGAAAAAGTTAAAAGAGCAGAATTTGATTGGCTCTCGGAATTTGTTCGGCAAGCAAATCGTCCGTGCTCTTAAGGTCCCAGAATTTCTGAACCCTGATTGGTGCTGGCCTATGGCTTACAAGTGCCCCCCTCCCCCCTCAGACACACCCACCCCCAACTTCGTCCTAGCATTTCTCTCAACCTGACTGGCCGACTTTCTACCCCCACCCAACTCGCTTCTGCTTCACTTTGCAAGGGCCTGAGAATGGCCGCCTACCATAGAGTAGTGTCTACGAGGGTTTTAAACTGATGTTTAAACTAAGTTGAAATGAGAATTTGTACGATGGGAGAGTAAAGCAATACAAATCCTCCCGAAGAAATACTAAAAACACTGTAATTTAAAAGAACACTTTATTTGAAAGCCAGATTGCTAGTGGGAAGTATTTCCTTCAAGAAACCATGGAGTAATTCATGATTATATTTGTTCGGGCAGGAGACCGAGTGGACCATTTATAAGAATTTTATTTTGTTTAGAACTTTAATGATCGCCACAAAACAAGATCCCCGACCTCCTCCTCCTCCTCCAAACTGATACTTTTCTCCTCCTCCTCTCTGCGCCCCCCCCCCCCCCCCCCCCGACGCACACACACAACCTCAGATAAAAGGGTCACCGCCATAAGGTGGGAAAATGTGGTGTTCCACTCCCACCCTCTGCAAGGGTCACAACTGTTCTCACCGCCTCCATAATGACTTTCCTTTCATGATTCGCACCTCTCATTAACTCCTACTGCATCCCATTTATAAATGGTGGTCAGCTGTTTCCTGGCACCCCCTGGTTCGAAATGGGATTTTATTATCGGAATCGGACATATGAGATTTAGGATTTATCTGGTATCCAATGTTAAACGATTAAACCAAAAACCGACCCAATTTCGCCTGTCTCTCCGCCAGGAGGGAAGGTACATTAGCGATTAAAACCCTCTTGTTCAAAATTTAGTTTAATCTTTTGTTTTCATTCGAATATGAAGATTAATATTTGATATATTATCTAAATAGATATAGATCAAGTTTGGTCTTGTCATTTGAAACATTTTGATACCAAACATTCCATAGATGTTACCTTGGAAACGTCATATATGCTCCTAGCTAGCTCTGAGCAACTCTGCCAGAGTTATTGAAGTACCATAATGCAGAAATATGGGAACAGATACCCCATTTTAAATTATAGAATTTGGCTATTTATTTTGGATTTTGTTCTTATGCAGAAGTCAGTCCAAGTGATTCAACAGTTAAATTAAGGACGTCTTATGCAATTCCGTCAGGTTGTTACCATAGCAACCAAGGGGAAAACCATAACTAGTAAAATTCGTAAAATATAAGTTATTTTAGATTTTGTGTTGGCATGGTAACAGTCCTGGCCTAATGCACCATTTTTTGCAATGTGCACCTGAAATATATCGGAGATCTGGCCAGCGGTTTCGGAGAAGATAGGGGTTTTACAACTTTCAATGTTACTCTATTAATATTTAGATTATTGACTGAAATTGAGACAAGGAAGAGGGCTCTGCTAACGACTTTATTTTGTCAGTAAAACACGCGTATTAACAAGCTTTCTTACACACGTTCTCCATTGGTGTGACACGTCATGCGACACATGTTATCAACACAACAGCACGTGTGTCCCGGCCTCGACCCCGGCTCCGATTACTTAGCATTCAATCACCATTCTTTTTTCCACAAAGACTCCATTTAATTACATCTCACGTGACAAGTGAGCATAAATGAGTGGCTCAACTTGTGATATGCATCCAGTTAACCACATCACAAAATCTGTTGGAACATAACATTGCTAATGTATGTCCTATATAAACCACTAATATGGGTAACTATGATATGCATATAAATCCAATAATATCAATGAAAGAAAAAAAACTTGTGTGGCTCCCCCTTTAATTTTTCATGGTAGACAAATTCTTTTGTAATGAAATAAATGTTGCTAATATCTGCAGATGCCTACATCGGGGTACAATTTATTTAGTCCTACAACACTATAGGAAAATACTCAGGGGAATCAATTTCATGCTATAAACCTGTTTTATATATATATATACCAAATGAATTGCAAAAATGTCAGCATCACAGAGAATTTTAAATCATCAAAATCCCTTGAGAAATGGCGACACTGCCCGAACATGTAACATAGAAGCCTCCCTAATACAAACGCACCTCAAACCAACCTGCAGCACAGAACAATGCCCGAATGCACCGCGGTAATTAACATTATGTAATCCATGCATTGCGCAACGAGGCATGGTAAAGATGCGACGACGGAAATTGACGGAAATGAACGCAAAAAACGACTCACTCAAAGGCCTAAAAAAAGCGGAGAAGGGAAGGAATTAATACATCGAGGGAGAGCATCACATAGCTTTACATGGAATAGTGAGTCTATTATATATAGACCGTGAGCTTACTATCGGTCTCTACTCCCATAAATGAACGCTAAAACCCCC
Organism: Sthenelais limicola; assembly: GCA_942159475.1. Taxonomy (NCBI): domain Eukaryota; kingdom Metazoa; phylum Annelida; class Polychaeta; order Phyllodocida; family Sigalionidae; genus Sthenelais; species Sthenelais limicola. The sequence continues at coordinate 135,797,501 of OW804095.1, read as the reverse complement.
AAGATCTGGCCCAAAATGGACTAATCCCTTGTACAATGCTTAACAATAAAAAACATATACAACACCGTGATTCTGGCTCATAATTAAGCGTGGGGGAAACAATGACGTTATAGGGAGCGGGATGTTGTAAACAAGTCGCGTTGTCCTTCTGAGATAAGATAGGTTGTTTATTTGTCTTTAAATTTTAATTTTGCTTATGAGGAAGACGAACTGGTCGATATACCTTATGGGAAAAATCTGATGAATTTATCCATTTCTTCCGGCAATTACCGTGTTTTGGAATAAGGTTCAAGTGACTAAAGAGTTCTATGCCTAAAGCTACTTAATAAATGAATGATAAAATAAGATAAAATATTGACTTAGTGTTACATTTCTACCTAACATAGACGTTAACAAAGTAAGAGGACATGTAAAGACTCCTCAATTACATTCCCAGGGACTGTTCATTATTAACAACATGAGGACGGGGGAGTAGAGAGATTTTTTTTTTCTCTTTTTCATACACAATTATAATACAATACAATTTTGAAAGTTTCGAAAATGGGCACCATTCGCCTGACTCAGCTCAGGGGGAGTAACGTTAATTATATATCAGTTAAATGTAAATGCCAGTGTTTTATTAAAAAATTGGATTTAGAAAAAAACATGGTTTGGGGACAATCTATCTCTATAGCGTAATACCTTGACAAGAGGGCAATAATTATTGTTTCTGTCCCTATTTGCGTTCGACCGTGACAATGGGCCCGACGGCGGTATGACTAAAAGACGCACAGCACCGAAAACCCGCACAGCACCCGCACAGCACCGCCGCTACTTGCGTGACTAATATTAGACGTACCTCTTCACAGTTTTTCACATGAAATATTCAATGTATAACCAAGAAATTTTAGGATATCAATAATGATGGATGGAACTCAAAAGCCAGTAAATATGGGACTGAATAGTTGAATAGTTTTACTGTAATTAACTGTTGAAGTTGCAAACACTTCCTGTAATGTTTAAATTAATTTTCTGTCACTTAATGGAAACCTTGTGGAAATTACCGGTGGTTCATTCCGTACTCATGCTAGCGAGTGTGGGCACCTTTATTAAATATTCTGAATAAAATTAGAATCAACGCAATACCTTATAGTATACATGTAATAACAATTGTGTTCAGAAAACTATCACTGAATGAAGATACCAGACCTTTATATACAAAACAAATAGAGAACATAATTTATGGTCAATTCTATTTTTGGGGCGTTCAGGTTAGTAAAAAATGGTCATTTTTCAAATAGGTCTGAATCAGAAGCTATTGTTATATAAATAAGCATAAATTTATATTTTGTTTTCTTCTTCATACATATATATTTATCTGATTGTTTCAGAATGAAAGATTCGAAATCAGGGTGTTTCATTTTGGAAATCATCGTATTTTGAGTATATATTGCATAGTTGCGGTTAACTTTACCATATCAATGATGAATACTTATTGCCCTGTTATTGTTGTAGTTGACAGTGTCTGTCATATTATGTTGTAACAGTTGACGAGAAATATGCATGGTGCATACGCATGGTATAACAGATGAGAAAAAGATATACTTTACAGTATAATTAAGTTCAAACATCAGTGGGTTTCGTTTATAATACTATATAATTCTGTGTTACCCTTTATCTGATATACTTTTCTATTAAAATACAAGAACTATAGTTTCGAAGGCGATTGCATCTTTTACAGGCTGGCCACCGCAGCGCGCAAAACCCGGCAAACATTGACCTACGCTCAATTAATACAAGAAATTTTGAAACTGGACGAAAATTACTAGTCCAAATTACCCCTAAAAATGAGCAGATAAGAAAGTCAGTTTATAACAGAATTTCAACATCCTGGAACAGACTGCCTACGGTGGCCCACCGAACCCTAGATTCTAAGTCATTTAAATTCAGAGCCATGTCCACATATATTTGGCAAGACCAATATTTCATCTAAGTTACACTGTAATAGATCAGAGATATGAGATAAATTGTTATACCTCTTATGTATAAATGCAATACAATCAAGTCTATTGTCGAGTAACTGATGAAGAACTTACTGCCAGATCAAGGCACATTGTTTCTCTAAATATTGAAATTGAAAACAAAAAAGTGGAATTCTGTGAAGACCCAACGACAGTCTACGACTGAGTTGGTATTGTTACTTCACTAGCAACAAAATGTACCAAAGCAAAGGGGCCGGAACACCTCCCATCTGTTGGAGAATACCCCCCTCTCATACAAGGCTACTTGTTAGCAATAAACGTTTTCAATCAATCAATCAATCAACTATAGATATGTATTTCCAATGGGAATTTATTTCATTCTAGGCATACGCATGGTATGCATATTCAGGCATAATGCATGTGATATATATTTTGGGTTACTTAAATATATCAAACACATTTAGGTGTGTATATGAAACGGGTCTAATTCTTCTTCTCTAGATACTTGGGTATTGAATATTCATTGGTGATTTATTTCTTATATTGCATTATTATGTTATGAGCAATCGTTGGGTTCATTAACATAGCATATATTGAAAAATCGTCACCAACGTTAGACCTGAACTACCCCTATACTATATCATTACAGATTATCTAGTATTATCATTGATATCACCATAGAATATTAAAGTTAAATAACATAAAGTGGCTAGGATGCCTTAGCATTTATAGTTATATTTTATTTAATGGATAATGGATGGGTTTTTTCGGCCGCCATTAAATTACTATTTATAAGTAACGAGACACGCGAAGCGTCGAGTTTACTTATAAATAGTAATTCATGGCGGCCGAAAATCAAAACCATTCATTAGCTATTTTATCACACGCCAGCAATCATGCCTACACGCCAATTTACTAGGTAGACGCCCCTAGTGACCAAGACCAAGCCTCTCCTCCGATGGCTGTAATTAAATAGATACTGAGAAGATAAGGCCAATACATATTTGGGGGACCTCACTACAGGTGGCAATAATAAATTACTCAGAATAAAAACAATTCTTGTTGGTATATGACTAATGATTAATACTTGCTAATATTCATACATATTGCGCTCTTCTATAATGATATTCCCTGTGTTCCAAGCATTATTGTGGTAGTCAAATTTACTCCTTACCATAACTAAAACTCAAGTTATAGGTAAAATGCTTTGGAAGACTTATTTCTTCTAATTTCGACTGTAGTGATGACTTAAAAATACCAGGGAGATATCTGTATTTCATATGATGAATTTCATAAATGTATGTAACGGTTAGTTCTCATGAAACGGGCCCACAGGCATTCCCAAAAGTCATTGGGTGATATATCAATAGAGCTTGATATTTTTTAAATAAAAGTTATATTAACAGATCTATGCAGCGCATTAAGGGCTTTTCGGTGAGGTATGGTTTTGTGTGTCTAGAATAAATAATAAAAATTGTATGGCCAATTAAATAGAATCCCTGGAGTAATCCCTTGTCGCACCCTGTAAGCAGGGTGCGACAAGATCAAAATTATCAACCTGCCCCTGGTCAGGTTAATTTAAAATCTACCTGCCCGCCTCAAAATTCCACCTGCCCAGTAGTTTTAGACCCCCTTTAGCCTAAACATTTACATGACACCTTTATAATATCTGAAACGCATTGCCATTAGTTCCAAAGAAGGCATTAACATAATGTGAATTTTCTTTTCAATATTCGTCATGGGATTATTTTTTTTAATTCAGGAAAATACACAGTACACTCTCACACAAGTGATTTTCATTGTGTCCTGTGCTTTATATTGTTTGTAGCAGTTACTCCCAAGAATACTGGAAAAACAATTATTATGAAATAAAGAAAGTTAAATTTCCTAGGGCATTGATACATCAGTATCAATTTAAACTTTGACAATGAAACCACAAAGTTACATGCCTGGTACCTCCATGGTGGTAGGAGAGAGAAGAGAGAGTGAGGTAGGTAGGGGGGGAAGGAAAATGGTTTAGAATGTAGGGTGGGGACTTTCAGTAGCTTATACTGCAGGGTCTGTGCGGGACTTTGAAAGCCTTGAAGTTGAGAAAATAAATTAATTCAAGGCCTGGAATAGCCTTGAAAATGGCCACTATACAGGGGGAGGTTAAAAGAAATGACGATCAGTGTTAGAGGTTTATTGCCGGTACGTCTGGGGCAAATTAAATAGATTGCAAATAGGAAACGGTGCACTATTATTACTCCAAAAATCTACCCGTCCAAAAGACGGGTAGATTAAAAATCTACCTGCCCGACGCCAAAATCAACACATTATAAGGTGAATCTAACTAGTTCTCTAGATCAAAACATACCTACTCTCTTTTTTTTTATTTTCCGCCGATTAAAATAAATGAAGAAAACTATTCACATAAATAAAGCAATGACAATATGAAATTGTGTAAGACCAACATGGGTCAAAGACCGAATCTAGAGCAAACATAAGTATATTCTGGAGGATCTTCCAAGTCAAACTATATAAATAAAAGTAAGGGCTTATCTTCTAACTTTGGATCTATTTATGGTAGGAATATAAATCACAAACGATTATTATCCTACAAACTGGTAGAATATATTTCTTCCACTTCAGAGCTTCTGTGACTATCATTTCTTTTTCAAAAAAATATCAAGACAGTTCAGAGGCACATGCACATGTGGTCACAATTATCCGCAATTATGTCCACTCCTGTTGGAGGGCTTTGGGGGAGGGGGAGGGTCCCCTAATGAGAGGCAACAAGGGTGAGATAAGAGAGGATGGGTGGGGAAAGGAGGAGGCTCTCCGCAGGTGGTTTAACCTTAGAAGTAATATACCTCTTTCTAAGGTCTAACTTATTTTTTCTCTTTTCAATTTGTATTTGTGTACAGACTTCTATATGTGTAGTATATATATGACCCATTTGCAATCGATTTTTGCTCAATTTGTTGAACTTGATGGAACACAAGTATTGGTGTCTAATATATTTTTTCTTATATATAACTAAGTAATACCCAATGATTTTCTGTAAGAACAATTCTCTTCATTTTACAGCTTTTAAAATAGCCAAATAAGGAAGAATGGTCCCTCCAGTCTCGTTGGTTGGACCAGGGGTCTTTCAAGAGCCTCACACAGCTCTGTTTGAACTATATAAATAACAGTAAGGGCTTAATTATCTTCTAACTTCGGATCTATATATGGTAGGAATATGAATCAAAAAGGATTATTATCCTACAAACTGGTAGAATTGATTTATTCCACTACAAAATTTCTGTGACTATTATTCCTTTTCCCAACAAATGTAAAGACATGCACATGTGGTCACAATTATGTCCACTACTGTTGGAGGGATTTAGGGATGGCAGGGGTCCCCTAATGAGTGGTGAGATAAGAGATAGGAGAGGAGGGGAGAGAAAGAGCGAGGCCCAGATTATTTCCTTTTCACAAGAGGACCAATGCCACCTGACAATAATCCATTCGCAAGCAAGTCAGAGGACGGTACTAATGCACCAGCAAGCAAGTGACAACCAATTTATCACATTATCAAATTAGTAAAGATGCACGATGAAGGCCTCATCGTGCATTATTATCCTACTAAGATTCTATAATGCATGGTGAGTATATTAGAAGCATCATTTCAGTGACTTTGTCAAAAAATAATTAATGGCAATAATGCATAAAAAAGCCCTAAAAGTGTGATAATAGAATATGACGTACAATTGTCTGATATTTCTCATTTCTCCTTTCTTTGCATACGCACGGTATAGACGTATGCATGGCATGTTTCTAATAATCTTGATAAATATTTTAAATGTGCTTTGGTATACTTTATGAACTTACTTCGAGTTATTACAAGATTGTTGAAACTTTGTGTCTCGACGTCAAAGATTCCATCAGAATGGAAAGAATACTCTATAGTCCCCATCCCCAAAACAAATAATTCTAGAGATCTTCAGAACCAAAGACCCATAGCGTTAGTACCATTACCGTCTAAATTATTGGAATCATTTATAGCTGAAGCCCTACGAGACCACATGGATTTAAACAACTTATTTGTGAAAGAACAGGGTGGATTCAGGAAGAACCATCAACCAATAAAACAGTGTTTGAGTTCTTGGGGCCAATACTAAAGGGAATCGATCAGGGTAAGATAACTGCAGTAACTTACTATGATGTCGCCAAGGTGTTCAACACTATAAACCACGAGATTCTCATGGCAAAACTTGAGTTTTATGGTGTGAATCGTATGATTATCAAGATAGTAAGAGATTACCTGACAAATCGAGTACAACGTACAAAATTAGGGAATACACTTTCAGATCCACTGAGTATTAACCAAGGCGTACCTCAGGGCAGTATTGTAGGGCCTCTGATTTTCTTGATTTACGTTAACGATCTGCCAAAATGTATAAATAGAGTGGCACTGCCCAACAATGATATCAAAGTTGGAATAAGTATATATGCTGATGACACAGCTGTCACAGTAACGTGTGCTAATAAAGATGAATGTTTGAACATATCCCAACTGGCAACCTCTGAAATCTCCTCTTGGATGAAATGTAACCGACTGAAAATTAATTCAAAAAAGTGCCAGCTTCAATTTATTGGATCAAGGAATAAGTTAAAAAATCTCAATCTTGGAAATTTAGGGAATAGTTATATTGACGGCCAGGCGATTGCAACGGCTAAGGTAGTGAGATACCTAGGGTACCAAATAGACAATAATATTAACTTTAACGCTCATTTTATAAAAATGAAATGTGCGATCCAACAAAAGGTTAACTGTCTGGCAAGGTTGAGAACATGCTTGAATAATGACATGGCCACTACTATAGTAAAAACGCACATATTATCGTTGGCAGAGTATGGAAATATCCTGTACAATATGTCAAACTATAACACAATTACGAAAATACAGAGTGTGTTAAATAGGGCAGTTAGATTAGTATTTTTTAATCAAGGAGTACTTACAACTGAAGAAATGTGTGACAATCTGAGAATTGACTCCTTTAGAAAAAGGGGGGACATAGCCATTCAAGGCTTGATGCACTTATTTTCGGCTGCTCCTGATAAAATACAGCCTATGCCGAGACACACAAGGCTGGCAACAGGGGTGAATTTAATTCAACCAGTGGCGAGATCTGAGAAGTACAACAGATCCCCACACATACAGGGTCCAAAATTATGAATTGGAATGAACCCCAACGAGAAAAAGAAAAGTTGGGACGGTCTGAAAAAAACCCTCAAAATCACCAATAATTGGAGGGAATGATGTAAGACACAAATGTGATTGATTGTATTGATGTGTAAATCACCAAATCTGATGTGTTCATTATGCAATGTGGTTGTAAATCCAGCTGATATATAATAATGAGTGATGCTATAGCTTCTAGCTATCAAGGTGCACTTACAGCTTGTCTTTTATCCGCAAACTCATATATGTATTGTTTTTAATAGGCAAAAAAAAAAAATTACAAAAATTAGTGATCATGACTGTGATTGAAATATGATGTATATGTAACATAAGCATGTCTTAGAATAACATATTGAGCTGATTTATTAGTTGAAATGACTCGGTGTAATATGAACTATTCAGCAGAGACCGATGACTGCTTAAATTATAGATAATGTGATTAATCAAATTAAAATGGTAATAATAATGACTGTACGACCAACTAAGGTCTTAAGGAATATCAGATTATTATGAAAAGTTATGAGTTAGAAATAGTAATTTAAATGCTTTTGTTTGAACTTGGCGAATGAGAATTATCATTGATTGAAACTTGGTCCAATAAAATTTAAAAAAAAAAAAAAAAAAGGGAGATACCTTGTTTATTACCTTGAATATGGGTCCAAATTATGTATACATGTTCAAAGTTAAATGTGTTAATTTGCTGAGTTATGGATATACATAATGCATACGCGTGGTATGCAGTAAAGCTGACTATATGGTATATGTCTTTACTGTTTCCTTGATAAGTAGAAAGCGGTGGCTTTAAAATTGATGATTTTTCCTGGTTTCATTTAAAACTAGAGTACTTTGTACATAATAATCTCATGATACTCAAGGAAAATATAATTTTGATACTGAGTAGGCGAAACGGTGAATATATGACGGGGACAGCGATTTAATGACAGTAGATTGATCTAGATATCACCAAATTCGACAGCTATTTCCAGTACAACTATTCCAGTTACAAAACCCATATTTACAGCCTTTTGAGATCTGCATAGAATAATTTGTATCCTCAAATGTGACCGAACGTAGCATAGTAGTACTTATGTCGCACGGGCGCAAGCCTCAGAAATGGGCACTGAAGGGGGAAATGGATTTTTTATCAATATTTTGTTTTCAGCGGATTCCTTTAATTTATAGTGTTAACATGCTAATCCTGTAGTTTCATATCTGAATTAAATGTCTAACAGTGCTAATTTAGCAATTTAGCAACACCTACATTGACATTTTGTCACGAACAAAGGCCGGGGAGGACGCATCGTCGACGCATTTTCACTCTATTTTGATGCTCTCTCAGTAGCTCCCATCTGGAGCCTCATGCCCATGTTTGGCATGCTTTTGTGTGGCGCGAAATCGTTTACCCAATGGCTGGCTCTCTTATGAATTCAAGTTGTCAGTAAGCCAATCACAGGACGTTTTGTAAGTGCTTTGAAACCCACTCAACCCAAACAGATTGTTGTCAAGGGCCCACGTGATGCGAATGCACCGCTCTGATTGGCTGAGCGCCTAGCATCCTGTTCAGAGCTGTGTTGTTTACACATGTCGGCGGCTAGTTGGAATTACGATCTGAAGTGATTTTCCCTGTTTAAACGGAGTATTATCATCAAGGATTAACCCATACAGTCTATTTTCGAACTAGACATTGGAGATCAACAAATGGCGGAGCTGGACAAGGTGGCGAATGCTCTGAATGCTATAAATAGGGCAAACTTATCATCAGCTGTGGTTGATCAGGACGAATGGCGTCAAGTGGTCAATGATTATTTTGTATTCCCCGACGAATTTGATGATTCTGAGGATTCGGACCAGGATAGTGGCTCTGAGACTGAGGAGAGTGAGGAGGAGGATATTGAGGAATTACCAGTTGTGGAAGATATTACTCTAGTTGTGTCTGATCCAGTGCAGCTAATCTGGGACGAAGAGAAGGAGGAATGTAACAAGTTTAGGTGAGTGGCGAAAAACGCATTGCAAACTTTCTGATGCACGTAGATTTATTTGTCTGTGTCCTCCTAAGTTGAGATGCCCAAATTAAGTCAAGGAGTACCAATCAGTTTACAACATCTTTATGCATGTCTATGACGGATGGAAATTAAAAAAATGTTTTAATTTACCACTTGGCTATGGATTTCTTTAGGGGACGCCACAATGACTTCTATCGATATCAACCAACACATGTGTTGTTTGTTTGTACTTAGGATTTCTTTTCACGAATTTTTAACCAGTGCCTGTCTGATATAGAATTTAAAACCAGTGCCCATCTGATATACGATTTAATTATTATAATGCACTTTACAAATGGACTAACTAGAGTTTGTTATTTATTTCACAGGTGTAGCTGTAAACATGGGGACGAAAATACTCCCTGTAGCACTATGTTCACATCAGAGGAGTTCAGAGAACGACGTGAGGAAGTTGTCCAGCTTCATAAGGGTAAGCTTTCTAAAATAACTGGTTTAATTTAGTTCTCCTTGTTACTTTATTTTCTTGAATTCTTAAAATTATTGAAATAATTATTACCTCAAATTTAAGCATAATTCGATTTGTTCAATTTATAATTGTTATTCTAAATCTGTAGAACTTTCATTAACCCATTAAATACTAATAATGCCTCCAGGCATTCCCTGGGAAAAAACGGATAATGCCTTCAGGCATTACCTGCAATACATGGGAAAAAACGGATAATGCCTTCAGGCATTACCTGCAATACATGGGAAAAAACGGATAATGCCTCCAGGCATTATGAGCATGTTATATTCTAAAAACAGTTATATTTTTTTTACTATTTTACATATTCAAAATCTGCTTTCAGGATTATCTTCTATGTTGACTACATTTTTCATAAAAGATATTGTTTTAAAATAATACCATTGCCATGGCAACACAAAATAGCATGTATTCATTAGATTACACATGGTGGGAAAACATGGTGGGAAAACATTACGTCACAATGCAGACGACATCAGTTCATAATGGTAACCCATTCAGGTCTCATAATTAAAGATATTGCGTTGATATTCACAAAATAAGCTGTCAAAGTTAGATATCCAATGCCTCTTAGTATCCTGTGGTATCACATCAATGTAATCATTGTATTTTAAATTGAATAAATAGGATTTTCCTTCTGATACCCATGTGCGTGCTGTCACCCATTTATGACGACGTCTGATATTGTTTCCCTGCAGCGAGATGCAGCAAGATTTGCCATTTATTTCTGGCTATATATAATCGTTTGAAATGATTTTTCCAGTGTCTGCCTTCAGTCCTATATGTCCTCTAAGCAAGCCTGTAGTTTGAACACTATATACGCATTAATAAATCCAGGAGATGAGAAACAAAAATTAATGTTATTTTTATGTGAGGCCTATGTCACCACCTCCCGTTTTTATAGGACGTGACGTCGTCCTATGACGTCGTCCTATGACGTCAATCATAGCGATGCAATAACGTTTTTTAGACACACACACTTTGTGACGTTCAGCTGTGAATGGGTTAAGATTTCATTGAATAATGATTCGAATTTTGAAAATAATCTTCATTCATTTTAATTTGACAGCTGAGCTTGATATGCTGCTACTTGGGGTACTTGCTTCATGCACAGACAACAGTGCAAGAATTTCTACATCAAAGAAGGGTGATAAAGGAAAGAAGGACCGTGAGCGTACTAGGACCTATTACAGACTAGGGAATAGGCAGGTCTGCCAACATACCTTTGCATTTTTCTACCGGTGAGTACAATGTCAAGACTATTTTTTAAATTGTATAATTGACAGGGCAGATTCCCTATAATATAATATATTATATTTGTCCCAAAAGCAGTACCTGTACCTGATACGAAAATCATTAGAAAATAAATCCTATTTTTTCACAATATTTCGTAATTATAAATTATACATGTGCATTAACTCTTTAATTATAATGATCTTAAAACGTTTTTTTCTTTCAGTATAAGCACTGGAAAACTGAAACGTATCCTCAAGTGGTATAGAGCCAATGGTGTAGTCACACGCCGATTACGTGCTGGAGGTTTACGAAAAACAGCCAAGTCCCTGGAACTGAATGATGTTCAAAGAGTTGTTGCCTTCATCAAGTCCCATGCTGAGACACATGCAATTGCTCTGCCAGGGAGAATACCCACGCACAAGAGAGATGACATCTTACTTCTCCCCTCTTCTACCACCAAAGCTGACATATACAGGATGTATAAGAAGGCCATGGAGGATGTTCAGCAGAGAGCCGTTGCCCTGACTACTTTCAGAAGTTTGTGGCGAAAGCTTCTCCCAGGTATAGTGTGTGCTAGGCCCATGACTGACCTCTGTTGGGAATGTCAAAGAAATAATAGAGATATTCACAGGTCCAGCTGCTTTCCAGAGCAAGTCAAGGAAGCAAAGCTTCGAAAGCAGACACAACATCTACAGGTAGTAGCAAAGGAAAGGGCATACTATCAGGACTTAGTTGCCAAGGCTAAGGCAGACTATAAGGAAGCAGGTTCACCTCCCCTTGGCCCTCATCCTCCATGCAGCACAGATTACCGGGTACATGTAAGTTTTGACTATGCCCAGCAGGTTCATCTCCCCTCGTACCCAATGCAACCAGGTCCACTTTACTTTCTGGTGCCAAGAAAGTGTGGTATCTTTGGTGTCTGTATGGAAGCTGGACCAAGACAAGTGAATTACTTGATAGACGAATCTCATTGCAGTAGCAAGGGTTCCAACGCTGTAATTTCTTATATTCACCACTATTTTGAGGAATACTCCCTGGGTGCCAAGCATTTGGATTTGCATTGTGATAATTGCAGTGGGCAAAATAAGAATAAGTACATGTTGGCCTACTTGATGTGGCGGTGTCTGACTGGGTTGAACCTTACCATCACACTGAACTTCCTCATCACAGGGCACACAAAATTCGCACCTGACTGGTGCTTTGGGCTTCTGAAGCAGAAGTTCAGGAAGTCAGATGTATCTAGCCTAGATGACCTGAAGAAAGTTATCCAGAGAAGTACCCTGGATGGCGTCAATATCCCACACCTAGTGGGGGATGAGCAGGGAAATGTGACAGCCCCTACTTATGACTGGCAAACCTTTCTGGCCCCTTTCAGCAAGGCAGTAAATGGTATTAAGCAATACCATCACTTCGAGTTTAGCCATGAACACCCAGGGCAGGTAGTCATGAAGAAGGTGGTGGATGAAGACCCTGTCCTCTGCAACATCCTAACACAAGAAGTAGGAGAGGTTCCCCGGGGCATGCCTGCTATCATTCCCTCCCCAGGTCTCCCCCCCTTTAGGCAGTGGTACTTGTTTGAAAAAATTAGAGACTTCTGTACCGATTCAACCAGAGACATCACCTGTCCTAAGCCAACAGTAGAGAAGCCAGGGACAAGGGCAGGACAAGAGGATAATAATGAACCTGAGGGCCAACAGCCAGAACAAGAGTCACTCCGAGGCAGAGGAAGGGGCAGGGGTAGAGGAAGGGGCAGGGGTAATGGTGAACTGGCAGAACAGGAGGCACCTGTTGGTACTGGTAGGGGCAGAGGCAGGGGCAGAGGAAGGGGCAGAGGTAATATTGAACTGGCAGAACAGGATGCACCTGTTGGTATTGGTAGGGGGAGAGGCAGGGGCAGGGGCAGGGGCAGGGGCAGGGGCAGGGGCAGGGCTCAAATTCAGCAGCAGGAGCCTAGATCAAGAGGACGACCTAGAGGTGCAAAATCTAGGAAAAGGCCCAGGAGCCCTTCATCAAGTGCAAGTGATTCTGACTAAAATCACTTTGTTTGGGGTGCTAATGTCAACTTTGAACATTATGGATGTGACATTTGGATGTATCTATTTTATTCACTTTATTATGTCAATTGGTGCGAACAGTAAACATGGAGGAGCCCACCCACCATTTGGATATAGACTGTTGCAAACATTAAACATGGAGGTAGATTGTTGTGAACATTTAACATGGAGGACCCCACCCACTACTTGGATTCTACCTATGATTAATATTATGATGTGTAATGACTCAAAAGACAATTCTTAAGTACCTACAGGATGTGTAAGCTGTCTTCCACTACACGAGGAACAGGTATTGTGCCCACAGACTATTCCACTAAACCACTAACTTGGTCATTTTTCAGGAAAATGTGCATGTTATTGATGACGTTGTATGGATAAAGATATTTATCCAATCTGCCCGGTTCTTGGTGTGGTACAAGATATACCTCCTGGGAACATCTGGTGAAAATTTCATATTGATATCTCAAATACAGATACCCGTTGCTAGGGTGAGTAGTGACTGAACTGCTCACCAACTGCTCGCCACCAGCTCGCCGCACTTTGAGCGTGCATAGCTCAAAATAGCGCTCCTTGAGTTTTAATCTTAGAAAACTTAAAAAAAATACTTATAACGTGGGTAGCGCCTCATAGAAGGGCTCTATAGAAAGGTATTGAGTTGCTCTATAACATGGTATAGTTAACTAGAAATTTTCAAAGTGCGACATAAGTACTACTCTGCTAGATTCAGTCACAAATATCATGGTTATCAGAAGAATATTTCATGTACAAAATGGCAAATTGGTGCGTCTAATATTAGTCGCACAAGTAGCGGTGCTGTGCGGGTGCTGTGCGGATGCTGTGTGGGTTTTCGGTGCTGTGCGTCTTTTAGTCAGACCCGTATGACGGTTCTGTGGGTAATTATTCACTCCTTCAACTTTAAATAGTGGAAGGTTTTACAATCAGTAGCTTCACTATCACGGGTGGGACGGTGTTCCCCGTAACGCGTGTTCCTCATCACATATGGCGAGTGTAATTAAAAGTGGCCATTGTTTACATTTGAGTTTAGGTATTTATAAAGTTTGGATATGTATGTGAATCATCATTAAAGATGGTATTCAATATTTGATCATGAAAATTGTTTTATCATGGTCATCACAACAGTAGTTTTTCTATAATATGTGTGAACAATTCTGATGGTGATGAGGTAACGTCAACCAGTATTGATTGTGGTGATGCCCGTGAAGCAACTGGTTGATGCCTGTAAAGTGGATTTGATACCCCTAAAAATGATACCCCGAAAATACCCCTACCCCCATATCTTATATTGGCCGTTCAAAAATAAATCATTGTATTTCCTACAAGCCATCCTCTAAACATAACAACTCTATACCATGCAGACAGTACCTGCCTCGCCCTGTCTCTCTTATCTCATCTATAACAGATGGAAGCAATTGGAGAAACTCCTCATGATAAGTTTTTGCAACCCCATAATTATATCTTGGGATCCAATGATGTAAAATAGACCTGTATGAAAAAGTATATATTTCCTGAGACAGGAATTTGTTTTCTTCGTAATGATACAAAGATTAAAGCAATGGCATGATTTGTACTCAGCGTACGACAGAATGAAGGATATCATTATTTAAGCTAATTGCATATCCCAAAATATCAAACCAATACATATAGTATGGGATCGATTCCAGAAATTTAATTACAATTTTAATGTGTATGATTGCTTTTTGTTTTTATGTCACATCTTTGTCAATTTTGATCGTACAAACCTACAAATGGTATGTATGTAATCCTGAAACACCCTCCTCATTTCTTAATGAATTTAAAAGCAAGATATGAATTATACAACTATATGAATATAGTTTTTGCTGATTTTCTTAATCGTTGCTAATACACTATTGCAATTTATACTTGACAAGGCTGTTATAATCCACCTTTCGGCGAAATAATATCAGTGTACTTGAATGCAGTCAATATTATATGCTTATACCTCAGTGATTGTTGAAGATTTTTTACAAAATTTCAAAAACATTAAATATTCCGACATGTCTATTTGACTTTCCTAAAGTTGTATGGTTGTACAACTATATATCTATTAGTTTTTCTTGACCAAGCGCAACCGACCCCGCCCCCTATAGGGCGGATTTAGACCACCTTTAAACCTCCTTTCGTTGCTCCATTACCCCTGGTATTCTCAGTTAGACAGAACTCACACCCATCGACCTGTTTTTTATGTTTTCCCATCTAAATGGGTACCATTACATCATCTGAATGGCAAGTTTTGTTCCTCTTCATGCCTTTTTAGGGGACGACTTATGTATAATCTGGTACAGGAAAGTTGCAATTTTAAATATAAAGATTGGTTTAGTCTCCCACCCCTGTCGGAGCTCTCACACACACTGCACCTTCACTCACACACTACACTCACTCACCAGCCACTGCCCCTCCCGCTGCCTGCCACTGCCTACCACTGCCTGCCACTAGTGTGTGTGTAGCATTGCCTCAAGGCTACACACACACTAGGCAGGTAGGCAGTCAGGTATCAAACACTAACACATGGGAGGAGTGAAGGATGGGTGGTTGGTGGGCATGCAGTGTCATTCAAGGTGAGAAAAATGACAACTATAAGAACAAAAACAGACAATAAAATAAGTAGAGCAAGCAAAAGTACTAGCGGGTAGAATTTCTGGACAGAACAATCTCCCCTAGTAAATACGTTATAAAAATGTAAATGTAAATACGGGGTGGAACAGGGTCCTGATGATGAGGGGCGACGACTTAGCTACCTAAACAAATGTTATACCAATCGTCGTCGACCAACATTGTCAGCCCCCCCACCTACCCCAATCCCCTGAGGGGAGGGGGAAGCCAGGATAACAACTGGCCACATATATATGTCCGCCCTATATAAGGTAGACATCTATTCAAGATGATTATCACTCCTTTTAGTCGATATGAATCATAAAAATAATAAAATAATTATATTTCGAAAACATCACCTTTGTGATATGTGCCACCACCTGTATGAACCAAGTTCGATACCTGCGAACTGCCTGATGAGCTCCCCAGGAGCGAAACAATGTATTGACAGCCTCCCCCTCCCCCAGTGGGGAACGCCCCCCCCCCCTGCTCACTAGTCGATGATGTGAATTATAAATAAATTCTCTCATTTTCATAAAATAAACACGGCAGACGGGATATTATTTATTTAAACCATCATTTTTAATGAAGATAACAGTAAATAATATAAACAATTGAAACATCACAATTGTTTCTTGGCAAAGCCTAAGACGGATCGTGATGTAATAACGTCGCTATGGAGACGTTCCAGTCTTCATTGCCTGGTAGCAGTTTGGTTTGAGAGGGTGTGCTGCAGTTTGCCTCCCACCATTATTCTATCTATTAGAAAATGTTCCTATTTCGTATAGATATCCTATCCGATTGGGGACAAAACAGGAAAAACCTTGTTAATTGTTTTATGTAACTCTATGACTCAAATTTGTTTGCAACTTGTTTGTTTGCAACTACAAGTAGCTTGGTAAAGTGGGTTGCTTACATCACCACAGGCCACGTGATTTACAGCAATGGAACTGATCATGCAAGGTTACAAGTAAAAGCCATGAAAAATAGCCCCCCCCCCCCCTCCCCCTTCTTGAAATACATATGAAAGCATGCCTTGGAAAATGTATACATGATAATGGTTGGTGTTTTGGCTTTAATATCTGTGTCGCCCCCCCCCCCCCCCACTCCAACCATCACTACATTAATGAACAACCTCCGTGGAAGGTACACTTGATTGACAGATTGACGGCATGGAAGCAAACTCTCTTTCTCACGCTCCTTTCACGGTGGGAGCTGCTTGGTCACAAATATTTGCGTCACAAACTTAAATCAGATGACGTCGTCCCGGTGCCCGCCACCATCCCGCCTCCCCCTCCCATTGACGCACGGAGCCTGGAAACAACTTTATTAACCGGGAAACCCACTCCCGGGGGTAATTACGAACAAATTGTAATAAATATTATTATATAGGGGTATTATACCCTATAGACTGTAATAAGATTTTAAACCTGGCCAACACTATGATGGACAGAAACCGGTAGCGACCTGTATCAAACCAAATCAAGTGAAACGAACGAATGTGGGCTAACCTGACATACTGTAATCAGTGTATTGTATATGTGACATTGTATTTTTTTCGAAGAAGCAGTTTTGACGAGAACGGGTCTAAGAATATATAAATCTCAAAATGACCTACTATGTACTTAAATTTGAATGTTATAATTACAATTGTATAAATTACTCATGTAAAATTCACCTTCATATCTTAAATAGACTATAATAATTTTGCTCAAATTTGACTGTATAAACTATAATTCAAAAAGTTTCTACCATTCTACCAAATGTAACACAAATGTAAAATATGAAAAAATCATTATGTAACAGCGACTTCATCATAAAAAACAAAAC
Source organism: Sthenelais limicola (assembly GCA_942159475.1). Classification (NCBI taxonomy): domain Eukaryota; kingdom Metazoa; phylum Annelida; class Polychaeta; order Phyllodocida; family Sigalionidae; genus Sthenelais; species Sthenelais limicola. Next base: position 135,780,054 of record OW804095.1, on the reverse strand, counting down.
AGAATGTAATCTAAAATATATCAGGAAATCTGGGAAGATCAACACACCTCAGAGTAGTGCTGACAGATCATATGCTATCCCCTTTTTCTCCTTTATTTAACTGTATGCTTAATGAGAAATAAAAGTTCTATAATAATAATAATTCTCGTTATCCCAGTAAGGCCAATTTGAGCATCACGCCACTATTATTATAGGGTCTCTGGTTACAATCAGTTGAAAAGTCCTTATTCCTATGAATGGCCATATGTATTGGGGTGTGCTACAGGAAAATGAGTCACAAGTCGCAAAAAATGGATTTTGAGATATCATCCTATTTGAAAATGTTACACCCTCGTGGGTATAGTCTATCAAATAGTATAAAAAAGATGAGACCAAGCCGATTCTAATGATGGTAAACACTCAAACATCCAATAAGCGTATATATTGTAGTTTGATATTTTTATTTTTTAAAAAAAAGTTTGCAATATCTCAGGGTGGACAATTACTAGTAAAGTAGCTAAATATACTCTATAAGATGACCTTATAGAGATGCATGGATATATTTAATGCACTGTCTTGAAATTTGACATGTGTATCTATACAACAAGAGGCATTAGATACCCTGAAAATGAGTAGGCCTACATTACTACAAAGAGATCTTGTGAATAAATCACTTTGAAAAATATTCTTTTTTGCGACTTGTGACTCATTTCTTGGGGACCCATCACATATGATTTTAGGTTATTGGAAACAAAGATATTTTTATTCTAGGCCTGAGCAGAACATATCACTTTTTTTTTGCTGAAACACCATTTAAAGATGTTCAGTAAATTATGTGGGTTTTCAGTGACTTGGAAATCGTTCATGATAGTTTGCCAATGTTACAAAATGGCGTGTATCTATGACAAATGGCCTGCAAGTGGCTGGCTTATGCAGGACATATTGGCCTGCGTCTATGGAAAGTTTTCGGAAACACTGGCTCCATTTTTGCATCATGTTTTTTCTGTCTTTTTAATGTTAATAATCCAGACATTAATCAAACGTCTGTATTATGAATTCATAAATTATGTTAACATTAATGCAATGTTACAAGACAGATGGTCATTCTACCAACGTTTATTATACATACCGGTACATTTAACATTACGAAAAAACGTTAATAATTCAGACATTAATTTTCCTAACATTAATATAACATTTGCAAGAAAGATGTTCATTCTACTAACGTTTGTTAAACATACATTTAACATGTAAACACATCAATAATCCAGACGATAATTCAACTTCTGTAATAAGGACTGCAGTTTTGCATTGTGTTTTTAATGTTTTTTTAATGTTTTGATAAAAACGTTCAGTTATCTGGTGTTAATTTGAGGTTACATAAACGTTTGGAAGTAGCAGCTTGAAAATCATCGTTGAAAAATGATAATATAGCATCTATTTCCCAACGTTTGTAATATCCACCTTAAACCCGGCCTTTAACCAATGTAAGTCAACGTTGGCTTAACGTTGGTTCCTACCTGAGCTAGTGTTTCAAATATGACAGCGGAGAAAATAACATCCGCTCTCTGCCCCAGTGCACATAATCGACCTAGACATTATGTTTATTTATTTGTATTTAAAGTTTTAAAGAAGCCTTATTCATTAAGTTTCTCTCAAGAATTGATCAGATCTCTCATTCTGGTTGTATGTATAACCAGATGATTACTTTATTTTTTTGTTTTCTGACCCTGAAAATTCCTGTAGTTCTTTGTTAGCATAGAAGTTCAGCCACACCGGAAGCTATATTTCCGCCTTAGTGCAGCAAGTTCCTGAGACTTGTCATATATACCCCTGGTGTTAATTTCGCGCCACCTATTCAGAATAGCGAGAATTATTTATACCGTGCCCAGGAATCCCGGGAGCATGTATTATTGTATAGCAATTCGAGGTCATCCCAAAGATAACAATAACATCTCGCACCTTCACGCCCCACCCCCTTCATTTGGCTGAAAATCTGCTTTAATTCCAGGTATTGCCCAACCATGTACATAGAGAGAGAGAGCAGAGGCGTCGCTGGCAATTTCCAAGTGTGTTATTTTCCCTTGTTTCTGCCATATTAAACCACATTGATCAAATGATATACCAAACAAAAGGTTTGAAAAACATTTTTGAAAAATACCTCTTTTATCTTTAGTTAAGAGTTTAAAATAAGGGGATCTTCTTATTCCTGAGGTAAGGATGATGCCATCACGGAATGGCAACATTACAACAAATGCTGACTCAAATTCAACAGCATCTGTATTATCTATTCATATCAACATTTTTTTTTATCAAAATCAGGTAGGCCTTAATAATTATTAAAAAGGCGAAATTGCATGAACAATTTTTTTTAATACCGTGTTGGACTTATTTTTCATGTTGAAATGAAACATAAATCAATCCCACATCAATTTTATTTGTGGAAACAAAAGGTTTCAGAGTCAACGAAGGCTAATCTATATAATTAACGTGAAACGGTGATTTTTTGTGGATCATGTTCTTGGAATCTGGGATTTTACCATCTGTTTTTGTGAAGGTATCTGGGGTGAAAACGTGGCTTTGAAGCCCTTTATAAACATGGACCTCCACACTCTATTTATGGCCTGGGAAAATGCCTTCAATGTGCCACGGGACCATCGAAAGGTGGGGAGGGAGGGAGAGGGTTAGGAGGGGGGAGTCCAGAAAGCATACCGCTGGATTGGGTTGTGTTGGGATCTGACTTTTAGGCTAGTTGCTTGTATAAATAAAGAAAAACAGTTGCCGACGAGGTCCCGTCCACGCACCCTACCCCACCCCCACCCCTATACTACCTCGGCGCTGTTTATTCAGTAAATAAACAGCGCTATCCATTTCGAATCCCATTTGCCGGTTACGTTGATTACGTTGAAGTGACTTCCGGCTCGTACGGAATGGAACAAGGGATCGGAATGGTCAATGGCGTGGATGTAGCTGTGTGGGTTGAGTGTGGAGGTTGAAACGAAAATGGATTGTGGAAGTGTGAGTGCCTGAATCGACAATGTAAGTACGCTAGGTTGTAGGTATAGGCCTAAACTAAGTATTCCATGCATCAATAGACATTCTCAGCGGGGAAATTATTGAATGCAGGCAGAGAAGTAACCACATGGTATAAGAGTATATATCGTTGGACACTAGTAGTCTGTGCACCGTGCGAAATTGTAAATAGAGTCATTCTGACTTCTTCCAAGGAAGAAGCGGGGGTGCCGACCGTCAAGAGGAGGGAGAGGGTGGGGGAATCAGAGATGGGGAGGGGAGGGAAAAAAGGTATGAGTAACAGAGAAAAGAGGGGAGGGAGGGGGTGTAGGAGAGGGGAGGGTGTGGAGAGAGATGGTGAGGCAGATAAAGCGGGGAGGGGGAGAATGAAGAAGAGGGAACGGGAGAGGGGGAGGCAGAGAAAGCAGGGAGAGGGAGAGTTAAGAAGAGGGAGAGGTGCAGGGCAAGAAGGGGACCGTCCAGAGGACGGGTACTTTACTAGTAAGTTTTATATATGCAACTTCCCTGCACAAAAAAAACTAAATGCAATTTTATATTAATGGTTACTCTTGGGGTATTTCATTATTTTGAAGGTAATATAATGTCCCAGCATCACACAAATATTCCAAAGCAATAATTTCCATGGCCAGTTTAGTACAAAGTAATGATAATAATGAACGTGTGCATCTGTAGAAGCCAATTTCTCAGCATAAGAGATGTATCTCATCAATGTGCAAGTATGCATGTATGTCTTAAAATTCTACGATTATCAATTGTTTTCGAACCTGAGAATTCACTTTTTTTGCCACAGCAGTGAAGATTCTGGCATAAGAATTACGGTTGGGGGCATCCTACTGCCTCATTTTTACCAAAGAACCCAAATAAAATAGTGTATAAAAAATATCTTGATGCATTTCTGTCTTATAGAGTATAACTAGCTACATTACTAGAAAATATCCACCAAGAAATATTACTAATTTTTTTTGGAAATAAGAATATCAATCTTATGGTATTATAATACGTAATAGATGTCTAAATGTCTACCATCGTTGGAATCGGTTTGATCTCATCTTTTCTAATATGATGAAATCTCAAAATCTATTGTTTGCGACTTGTGACTCATTTTGGTCACAAATGGTCATCGTAAGCTTCCTACGGTGGCCCACCTAATAGTTGACCCAAAGTATCTAAAATCCATTCTAGATCAACCTATATTTGGCAAGATGAACTATTTAGCACTTATAGGACGAGTTGCCGCACGGAGCGTAAATAAAGGACGAGACCGCAGGTCGAGTCCTTTATTTACGCTCCGTGCGGCAACTCGTCCTATAAGTTGATTATTATACATGCCTAGTTTTGCATGCAAAACATGCTTAATTAAAGATACATTAACATAATTTGCCATATCTGGTGTTCGTACAAGAGGAATATAACTATAGAAACAGTTGAAATGTTGGAGAAAGAAAGCCCTCGCACACGGCAAACTTGAGTCAGCAACCTTGCGTCGGCAATCTTGTGCCACCAAACTTTCGTCACCATGACAACGCGCTGGTAATGTACTAGTTCAATACCGTACCACGTTACAAGTAATGTGCGGCTGTCGGGGCCTCAGTATTGAATGTGTGTATAATAATTATCTAGAGAGCTCATATACTTATGTATCTATATTCAAGTGCAACGAACAAAACATGTATCTACTCCAAGTTAAGCCATATTGTATTATTCACTGTATTATACAAGTGTAGAGAATCATCCCTAGTCAATGATTGAGGTGATAATTTTATCTTCTACAAGAGACAAATGTAACTAAGCTATGAAGAGGCCGAAAACATCCTTCCAGCCGGAGAGTTGCTTTTTTTGTGGCAAACTTATTGCAATAAAAGTTTTCTAAATTTAAAAAATCAATGGTTGTGGAAAAATTGGCTTTAAAATAGGGTCTGCTCATGTTAGAATGTCACCTGAAATTTCCAACTTATACTTTTGTAGCTACCAACCTCTTCCTGCACCATTTTTCAACTCTACAACAACAAAAAATGTAGAAAATGTCATAATGTTATATTTATCAAGCAAGTCCACTGTTGAAAAATACGATCTCACCATTTTTAACAGGATTTTGAAAGTTACCTAGGACTTGTTTTTGAGAAATATAATTTTTCTACAAAATGATCACAAAATAAATATGTCTCCAAGTGAGGACAATCCAATATAAAACCTTCACATATCCAAGTGTTAAAAATCCATTTAAAACAACAATGAAATATAGTGTGATAGAACAGAGGGGCCAAATTGTGCTGCCTGCCAGCAGGGACCTTGGGTATGAGAAAAGGGACTTGGGTATGAGAATTATTACTTAACTGCAATATGGATAGAAAATGAATGTCCACCGCAAGTAAAATCAATATTATAGAGATCTACATCTGTTAATCGTGTAAGGGGTTTGTCTATTGGGTTTAAAGTTTCGAGTTATATGAACCCTTTTTTAAAGAGATGAGTGTTTGTCATTAAGGTGTTTAATGAAAACATTTGATTAAGTGGTGTTTTTACAGCATCATCCTAATTAAGGACCAGACCAGTGCCTATTTGTGTGGTACAGACCGTTACCTCTCAATTTAAAATTAAGGAAACGCCTATTTTTAGGGCCCCATATACGGTAATTGATATAGGCGTTAAGACATAACTACGGTATTTCACCAATAGTGCGTCTGAGCGCTTATTTTTTCAAGCCATCCTTGCCCCCGGCCCTTATTCAGGGCAGGCGCTTATTCGGGGCAGGCGCTAATTGAAATACATCAATAGCTACACATGTATGCAGAAATGCATTTTTGATAAAAATAATACTGTCTTTTGTACCCTTATGCAAGGAATGAAGGATTACTCAGGTACCCGGCCAGGAATCAAAACCTTTGATGACGCAACTAAAGTAACATTTACAACCCATTTAAGGACCTCCTATTACCTAGTTATGTAAGATGGGACAGAACAGAGATTCATTCTCTTTCCTCCCTTTTTGGGGACCCGGCGTTCTATCGGTGAAATGTATGATATATGGCATATATATGGTAATACATTTTAGTAAAACAAAAGGATCCTTAAAATTTGCATTTGTAATTAGATTTTCTGATGCAAATAAAGCCTTCAGTTTATAGATGAAAACAAAATTCTACAGCCTTGGACCCTTAAATTTGTATTTATATTTGTAAAGATATTAAAAGGCTATAAAATAAATGTAATTATGACCTATTATTATTTGTTTTAATTTGGGACTGAATTGTTTTATACTGTTGGGCTTGGACCTTTTTAGGTTGCCACCCAACGTGGGGGGGGGGGGGGGGGGCATGTCACCCCGTCACCCCCTGTAGTGACGCCCCGGGACAGTCGTGCCAATACACCAAGGAGGTACTAGTGCTCATTAAGACTATATATATAGGCACCTTTCAAACACATTGATGAGGTACTCCAGGAGCTGTGACGTAGGCAGCTAGTTGGACAGGTGACTAATTTCCCTGGAGGTGACCACCCTAACGTACCGTATTAATAAGCCTTGTATAAGTAAACGCGGGATATGGGTTAGGCTATTGGGGAACTCTCATGCATGGATACCAAGCTGTATTAATTCCCGCGTGTATGATATATTTATCTCGTGTTGAACTGAAAAACTGAAATTGTGTTGGCGTCCATGACGTGCACGGATGTGTAGTCGTGTGCCTACCTGGAATCTGTCGACGCTGTCGACGGCCTCTGTCGACGGCCTATGTCACCAGTTTGTATATATTTGATGTTTGCTCGACTTTATTTCATTGTATCTTAATGCACACACTAGGACGGATCACATACATACAGTGGAGTATTAATGGTCTTATCTTCGCCTCATATAATTTCTACCAATACACTTTTGTGTGGACACCAAGATAGTATCTCCTGTTTGTTGAATTACCACTAATTTGGCACATATGAAGGTAACGTTCTAGGACTCGTATTATACTACAATACATAAGACTTCATGTGAAAATAGGAATCTCGTCACACTTGTGTTGAAATCGTTTTGACACCTTAACCTCCGGAATTTGTCATATCAATAATTCATCATTTCATTTGAATATAATATATTCTTTTTATTTAGTTTTTATTTCTTTACAGATAGGGCATAGCTTTCATCAGCAGGGAATAGTGTAGAATCATATTACAAACCCAAAATTGAAATACATTAAAAATTGATTAATAGTAGGACGAAACTAGTAGTACATCACCAATGGATGCAAGTATTCATATCATTACGTGGTGTAAATTCAGAAACATTTACCATAAGCCTTTAAATTCAGAAGAGAAACCCAGCAAAGGAGGTCAAAATGACATCTATCTTTTCACAAATGATTGCAATTGCAATGATATTAACGCTAACATGTTTATCATGTAACGAACTGCACCCAGCCGACACAGAAACTTATTCCCCCAACATTTGTAATGTTTTTTGGTGGAACAGCCCCCCATATGCTTATAAGAAGACCGACGACCGGCGACAGCAACCGACACCTACGACAAATAACAATAGCAAAAGTGAGAGTACAAAGATAATGATTAACCCAAACGACTCAGTAGTGTTTGGAGGCATTATTTTATCAGTTCTTGCAGAAATACAGGAGCAATGTTTGCATCATTTGATGGAGCCGAAACCAGGCGCATCAGACAATGAATGTCTATGGCGATACAGGGAGGTGAAGAACCAGTTGGAGCTGAGGAGTTATATCTCTAGCTCTAATAGCAATCCTGGATTTTATGCTCCGTATACTAAAAGGGCTGTGACTGCAGATATCTCCGGGCACGCTCTGGAGGATGAGTATTGGTTCATGCCCCTCGTTGAATCCCCAGGTACATTATCTACAACTTTCTTACAATTTGTGCAACTTATTATATTATGAAATATGTTTTTAACAGGAGAGTAATGTTGTATTGTTACATAAATACATATCTGTTGACATAATTATCTTTGAGGGCACCCAGGAAGACCTGCCTCTTACAGATGGGACTTCCCTATTTCCATGATGTAGATTGTTCATATCTGAAGAATGGAAATAAAATTACTTATATACCGTATGATATATTAGTTAGTGGCATGAATGCATGTACCAAATTTCAAGACTGTATCGAATATAGCCATGCATAATCCTAAGAAGTATATTTAACGACTTAAAGAATAACAACAGTATCTCAAAGTCCGTTTTGCGACTTACCGTATGACTCATTTTCCGGTCGGATATCCTATATACACATCGAATTCATGTTATATTCATTATTAGGGTAGGGTTTTTGATTTCATCTGCTTTTGTATTTTCCGATCGCTTATGCATATGACTCTCATACGATTTTCTCTGTTGTCTGAAAATTATCGATGCTTATTCGGACACCATATTGTCACATATAGTCCTACTATTTTTTTTCTCAATGAATAAGTTATCACTTATTTGAACTTAGTATGCCATTACTTTGGTGTATTATCTTAGGCTGCGTTTCCACTGGCTCGCTCTTTTGGCCCGCTCATGGCCCGCTCTTTTTTATTGTCTTGAGCGCATAACAAGCGAAGATAGAGCGAAACCAGAGCGGTCTAATTGAATCGGTTACTGCGCTCTCTGTACGCTCTAATAAGTGGCGCTTCTCTAGAGCGCTTCTCTAGAAGAGCGCAGGACGTTGCGCTCATATCTGACGTGTTTGATATGAGCGCAGCAACACAACGCTCTTTCTGCCTGTTAAACTAGCGGACCAAGAGCGCAGTGAGAGCGCACAAACGCATTTGCTATTGATTTCATATAGGAAACAAGCGCAACAGTAGAATCGCTCTGCGCTTGTATTGCGCTAAAAATATTAGCGGATGAAGAGCGAATGACAAGTGCCCTATAAACAAGCGCAGCAAGAGCGAGCCATGAGCACATATATATATATATATACAAGCGATCCAGTGGAAACGCACCTCTATGCTAATCTCTTTTTATTGAATCCGTGTAACTGATAAGAATGCCCAAGTGACGTAGCGCTATTAACGATTTAAACAAACAATTATCGCAAAATACAAAAATTAATAGTCTTTGATGTATGGACAGGTGTGGTACAGTTCTTTAGAGCAGAAATGGAGCCCATGGCCTCAGACCTGACAGATGTAGCCCGCCAAGCGTGGCCGCTTGTCATCATGATTCTGCTGGGAGCCGCCTACTCTGGAATCATAATATGGCTACTGGTGAGTACAGTTCAACCTTTTTTCATTTCTTTATAACACCTTTCTAGCGGGTAATGTGGAAGACCATATGCTACAGCATTGGCGCTCCTACCACATACAGCGGGTAATAAAGCCTGTGTATTACCCGCTACACTCGCCATTAATTTCCATCGTATTTTCACTAGTTTTTCGCCATTTATATCAATGGGAAAATTATAGTAATGAGGGGGAAAATGTATAAGTTGACCGCATGAGGATCGAGCGTTCTTGAAATGACAAACAATAAACTTCAGGGAGAAACACTCGATGCGGTACCTGATCCATTGTACTATTTTCAAGGACAAAACCGATACACAAAATATTAAAAGCAAGTATTTGAAATTATGGAAAACGTATAATACCGGTTGTTATTAATATACAGAAGTATTAAATAGTTGGTTGAAGGAGCATGCGTATTGCACGAGTTGCACAGCAATTAGTGTGATATTCTTACCGTTATTTAACTGTTTTATTGTATGCCTTTAATAACTATATGTAAAGCACTTGCCGTCTCACTTTTTAAACAGATTTTAACAGATTTTATTTCGCGACAATTTCACATTTTGTGTTACCTTGGTGTGATTGACCTTAACTTCAAAATCAGCATAACATAGGCTTGTATTCTCTTATTGTAGGACCGACTCTGGAATCCAACCAACTTCCCCAAACCATTCATCAGGGGTTTCTGGGAAGGCTTCTGGTGGGCCTTCGTAACGATGACAACAGTTGGGTGAGTTCTCTTATGACACGTTTAGAGAATTTTATGGAAAACTTGAGACCTATATAAACCGAACCAAGTAATATGTATATATCACTTGTGAACTCCCATAATTCCAGATTCCAGATGTGCTAGGCTAATAAGGAGAAATGTTTCACATGCTTAGTCTATACCTTCCAGGGGATATAATCACCGGAGGTAGAGGTATAAATAACCTCAATTTTTGCAGAAATGGAGGTCATTAGTCCTTACATTTTGAACCCCAGATCAGTGTGGCCAAATAAATGGGTGTGTTTTCGGAAATCCCCACTCCTTGGGACACCGCGGCGTGTTGCCAGCCGTTGCCGCCTTCACCTCCACAACTACGGCAGAAGCTTCCTCGGGGACTGAGCCGGCTCGGTCCTAACCGCGCACCACTGGAAACTGGGTCAAACAAGTAGGATGGCTCCCGTGGTTGGTGCAGCACCTTGCCTCCTACCATCACCTATCCCCCCCCCCCCCCACCCACCCACACCAACCGCCCCCTCCCGCCTTACCTTAAGGAAAGATGTGAGATGTTATTAGATAGCAATGTGAACATTGCTTACGACAGTTTATAGTCATTACCAGTGCCAGATGTTGCAATTCTCGGGTAGCTTATGAAATATTTATAACTTCTTTTGTTTTAGGTATGGGGACACAACACCCCGGTCCATACAGGCCAGAATATACGGCCTGGTGTGGATTGTTATAGGCATAACCATACTGTCTGTTTTCACCGCCACCGTCACCACAGTACTCACACAGTCCATCATTGCCCACCCCATCATCCAAGGAATAAAGGTAAGCATCAATTTTCTCAAAAGTTTCTCAAAGTTAGAAATACTAATTCAGCGGGAAGTTATATTAGAGCCTCAAATCGTCCCAAATATAGACTAATGACATTTACATCTATTCCTATCATCGTCTTAATTTTATATTACTCTCATCTCATTACAATTGCTATAAAGCATGACAGAAGCCAAAATAGAAATACATCTATCAAAGTTCAAAGTCTATTGATGCGTAAATGAAGGGTAGATGTTAGGAAATATTGACCGGAATAATATAATAACAATAAAGTTATCCAATGTCCACATTGCAGGTTGGAGTCCTCAATGGCAGTGAAGAGTACCGGTTAGCTATTTCCCTCGGAGCAGAGTCCGTAGGTAAGTGCTGTCATCATCAGTCCATTTACCGTAATTGCAAGCAGAGAATGGGAAGTTACAGTTCTTTCATACATAGATCTATACTCCTTGAAGCAGATATAGAAAGTTTGTGAATGATGTGAACGAATTTCATAAGATAGTTTTCAAATCTTCAAATCATATATTCTTTATTGCCTGATGTTATGACAATGGATAATTGCATGTGTCAGAGTACAGTCTTCCAGCAAGTGGCCTACTTAATTGACTTGGTCTTAGGATACTAACGCATTACCACTAATGAATTAAAAAAGAAAAAAAAACCTGTGGGTATATAATCACTAATGATATAGAATAAATCATGGTTTCAAAACTGAATGCGCGACCAATTTTAGGGGCTATTTACAGCTGAAGTATTTATGTTATCTATTGTCACGATATGTGTGGCATGGATTAAGTCGGAATCACAGAAAATTACACACCAAAATGGGCCATATCACATAGAGAAAAGTCTGTTCCCCTTTCTACATGAGCTTTGACTGACTTACATCGTACCATTATTTGGCAATGCAACTTTGGTATTTGCGCCCCCACACATTTGGCGATACGTCAGCGTAGAAACGCTCCATGCATAGCAACATGCCTGACATAGATTGTCACTATTTTCCTGCATGCTATAGGCATTAATTAGACCTATTTATTCGAATTTCTTACTTTATGTAGACTACAAATAATAATGGGCTGACGGGTGGGATGGAAACAGGGAAAGTAGGAGAACAGAGGAGATGGAGGAGGGGAGGGAGGATAATGGGGGAGATGGGGAAGTTGGAGGAGATGGGGCCGGATGGGGAAAGGGGGAGGATGGAAGGGGGAAGAGCCTAGGAAGAGGGAGTAGAGGGAAGGGGTTTCTGCATCACCTCTGGAAAGTATATTTTAAATAGTGTAGATCTACCTGTTAGGACTGTTAGGCCTAATTGTATACCCCGTGAAAAACGGGGCGCAGCTCCATAGCAACATGCCTTATAATATATCGTTTGGCCACTGGAGGCATTATTTATTCGAATTTCTTAGTTTATAATTAATTTATGGGTGAAACGTGTGATGTGGAGAGGGGAGGGTGGGGAAGGGAGAGGGAGGGAACAGGGGATGTCTACCCGGTGATAAACGGGGGCAGCTAGTTAATCATTATTGCTAGTATCTATACATTAGCTATTTATAGGTAAGGCCAATTGGGAATTCATTCATACAATTTAAGACAAAAGCTCTTGTTCCAAGTGAACTGTATCAAAGGAAACAATTTGTGAGTCTCAGGATATTGATTACCCTCGAGAGGTCCCGGAAACACCATTAACCAATAAACCAACCGATGTGAGTGAGTTGACCGATGTTCCAGAGTTCCATGAACGAGTGCTATATATATATACTGGAGGTGAAACTTGTTCATCGGGTCAGTGACTGTACACGGCCACACCAGGTGGAGGCACCATCTCACTACTGGCTCATATCCGGACGCAATGTAGCTAATGCCCTGGGTTTTTTTTAATTTGCAGCAAACCGGTTTTTGACTGGTTGATGTCTTAGCTCAAACCATACCGGACCATACCAGACTGAATCACTATTGCAAATTCTGCATGCATATTGGCATAGTGAGGCTATAAATAATAACCAAATATGTGTGTATTCCAAACGTGGTAGATTTGCTACGCCAAAATGTGTCAAAAAGACAAAATTCCTCAAAGTACACTATTACAGCGTCTGGGGGCAGGCTATAATAGTAACACCAAAACAATCCGATTCGAACTCCCTCAATCAAAACTTACCTTGACATAAGTCATAACATTGAAATCCAGCAATATAATTGTGTGATTTTCCATCCTTTTTTGTTCTGTTTTTTTATTTAGTAAACAATGTTATACATATACTTGGAAGACTTCACGCAGGGCACCATCTATTGATATAATACAAATATAACAGAGTTCACCCAAAGCTGCAGAGTTGGAAATCTTTTTAGCTATTTGTTTTTATTTCATTGAAGGCCAATACTAATATTTAAATACGGTACATTATTCAAAAACACATTATCCACCATGGATGTTTTAGAGCATTACACTGCACATCAAATGATATATATATATATATTTTCTGGTATTTGTATTATTATCTAAAGCAAATTGCCTTCCAGTTGCCAACACGTTCCTGGAATTGCTGCACAATATGGAGTTGGGCATCACAGGAGCTGCTATAGTAGACCAGTACATATTTGCCATCAATCAGCACCACCTGGGGGATGATTACCTCATTGCCCAAATGAGGGAGTACCCTGTTTCACATGGAATGCTCATTAAAGGCTCCACTCCTGGCCTGAGGGCCTGCGTGGCAGCATACAGCCTGGAGCACCGGTTAGCCAATGAACTCAAGCTCTCTGACCACATACCTCACCTCTATGTAAGTATAATCTTTCCTTCTCATTTAATTTCATTCTGTAAACATCGATAGCTTATTAATATCACCTCAGTGGCAGTAGTGCTCATAGAATGATATGCATACACATACGCTAATCAATATCTAAATCTAGTTGTATCAGTCTAGACATCTTGTGCTTCTTGTAACTCTTTCTGCATTTTATATTTATAAGCTTTCTTTTTGCCTCACTTTCTTTCTTCTTCTTATTACTATTAATTATTATTATTATTATTATCAACTCATGTAGCTTGTTGTACAGAGTATTTATACGATCTAAATTTGTTGCTTGGTGCTAATGTTGTTGTTGTGGAGCTTGTGGAGCTTTTTAATATCAGCTCAGTGGGACTAGTGTTGGTTAAGCTCAGTATTCCCGAGCCATGTTGGTGTGAATAAAGGATATTTGCTGACAAGGATCAAGAACCTGAGTTAGTGTTGAGTCACTACACATGTATGGAATGAACAATTATCATGAAACCGATTTTAGATTGATTGACCAGATTTCTCAAAGATTTCACCCTAAAGAAGTACAATAAAATAACAATTATTCATCATAGTCACATAATACCGACTTTCACCCTAAAGAAGTACAATAAAATAACAATTATTCATCATAGTCACATGATACCGACACGTCCTAGTCACATAATACCAATGCATAATAATAATTTACCTTCTGACACTTGTAATGGTTTGTGATCCAAGAAGTATATTATATAGGCTATATAATACTTATCAAAATTCAAAAAGGTCTCTGAGCAATTCATCAAATTGAAGTTTTTATTTCAGCTTAAGCTTTTTTATATAGGGCCATCTTCATAATAACATCAAAGCATCTATTTGCCTTTCAGTATGCAGAATGTTCTTATTTATTAATAATGTGCTGTATTAAGGTAGGAGAATGTATTTGTTGCTATCATGAGTACGTTTTCTCTGAGCAATAGGTAGTATACTACACATGGAGTTAGTGGAAGACCATCCAGCTGAAGTTGAATTGCCTGGTAGAATATTAATATGATGAATATAATGATCATAATAAACATACAATTCATCTTGTGATTGCCTATAAATTGTACCATAATAGTCTGAAATGAAAAACTCAAAAACTAATATATCATATTGCCATCCCTTTTAAAGACATGTTATGGTTTACTCTCTCAGAAGCTTTCAACCACTATCAGCTGATAAAGAAGAATGCTGCTGACACACCTGTGAGCCGTAGAAAGTGTTTGAGTGATTGAACCTTACCTTATATTTAAAAGGAATTACAATATGATGTCATCAATCCAAGCAAGTTTACCCTTTTCTGATCAAATTCTAATTATTCTATAATTACCATTCTGTGCTCAGACTAGGACCATAGGCTCGTTGAATGGAAACCAAGAACTCTTCCGTCCCGAGACCATCATCTATCTCTTCTATGGATTGGCTGTTTGGGTGATCATCTTCATAGCTTTTGTCATCTGGCAGTTTGCCTGCTGGAACCCTAAACACCTCAAACGCAAGGGTAAGCCCATCTTTTTCCTCTATACTGTAGGCCTGGAGATGGCAGTGTCGTATAATTATTAAATATCTAATTCAATTCGGTTTTACTTCAATACATATGAGAGAGAGCCCATACCACCTGCATATTTAGACCATTGTCTAGCAACCTTTGGCCTCTGGGACATTTGTTTATGGATATGTTATCCGGTCAGAATGGGGACACGCCCCTAGCTCTCCCCATTGTGGGACCAATAAATGAGTACTCACTTACAGATTACAGCTTGGAGTGGACAGTCATGCTTATAACTTCCTTCTACATTTAATTCAATAGCATAACAATCTGGTGGAGAACCAAAAGACCCTTGGAGAGAGGATCTCATTATAATTGTATTTACATGAATGTCCCTACAACATATAACAGCAGCAGAATATTGATTATTTCAGTCCTTAAAGTCATAATATGAGTAAATATGGTAAGATACTTCTGGTCGTTATAGCTGAGAATGCAGCTTTAATATAATTATTCATTTATACAGAATTGAAGAGGAAGTTAGAAGAACAGAATCCGACCATTGATGCAGAGGAGGGTCAATGCAAAGGAACAGTGCCATCCAACATCACCCTCTTCACAAGGCCTAAAAGTAGCCTCACTAAAATGAATCATACCAAAACTAAGGGGCAACAACATAATGTCGATATGGTAAGCCTCAGTTGTATTTTGTTATATTCATATTATTACATTAAATAGGTGACTTGTATGTGCCACTGCAAATACCAGTTTAAGAGATATGCAGGGATGGAATCAGGCCCCTTTACAGGCATTGGAGGAGAGGTGGTACGGGAATTGTCAGTCCCATACTGCATAGAAGACTTTCCTACATGGGTTACTTACGCCAAAGTAAATAAATAAAAGAATTTGGCCTTTCTTTCAAAATCATTAGTATACAATGTGGCTTTCCATACTGTTTACATTGAAGGCAAATAGCAAGAAAAATCTAATTCTAATGTCATATTATAACCTCTCTGCAATTGTTTTCTATAGGAGGCTATCAAATGCGTTATGAGGCTACCAGAAGAACAAGAAGTAAATGGGGATACACAAGTACAGACGGACCCCCAAAACAACACTTCCAAAGACCCTGCACTGCATTTTACTTACGAAAATGATGCCTACCTGTGCACTGAAGAGCAGAATCGGAAAGTTCTGCCTTTGGAGGTTAATTCAAATAGTTGCCCGAGGCCTGAGAAATCACCAATAGAAGTAGTTCAAGCTGCCACTTCTTCTGGCGATATCAACACATACAAATCCCCCTTACCCTCCCCCTTATGGCCCTCTTGCCTACAGACCTCACTGCCATCCGAAGACAAAAGAATGACTCATCAGCACAAAAACTTCCAATCGCTGATGGCCAATCAGATGTCTGATATCCAGCAGTGCGAGACTGAATTTATGAACTTCCGACGTGGTTGGGTGAAAAACTTGAAAGTCACAAAGCAATTGCATAAACAACAACAGAAAGACTATGCTTTGAATGTGAAAAACAATAATAATGGCGATATGTCCTTCGAACAGAGTTCTGGAGTAATCACTAATATTTATAATGGTGGGGCCCTACCTGTTGACTCTTCCATATCATGAGCGATTGATAGTAATAAGTGCACTTAAATGTTGTTCAATTAGTATCCGTGGACAAAGATTGTTGTATCAGATAGCAGCGTGAGGTTGATGTAAATCTGTCATGAGCTTTACAATCATGTATTCTTCAATAAAACTCGTCTGCTTTTAGTTGATTCTTTATGTCATACATTTCGCATTGTGCACCATTGCTTGTGTCCTCACCACTCCTGATGGTGTGCACATTTCCACTCCATGTGCTACTGATAATCACTAGCGAACTAACCTCGTTATACACGATGCATCAACAGAAACCTGAACTACTAAGAACTGGAGGAAAATGTGGATATTCTAAAGCAGAGGCAGATCATACTGACACCAAAAATTCAAGGTTTCTTCTGTTTTCCACCGCGTCTGACAAGAATTATTGAAATATAAATTTCCACCGTTGATTTTGAAGTCTGACAATGATATGCAACAATGTTATATACTATAAATGAAGAATTAAATTGGTGCTGCCTATTGTAAAGGTGGTGTTATGTTAGGATGCCGACCTATAGGAGGAAGAGCAGGCCTCTCTCCAGGCCTCTCTCAGCCAATAGGGATCGGGTAGTCTCAGCCGATAGGGATCGGGTAGAGTAACTTATAGGAATAAAGCATTTACTTTTAAGCTAACCTTCAACCATAGTGAATGCGTTAAGTCTTACGAGCCTTTACATATACTTTACATATAGCAGATCTTCCTAATCTCCTAATATATCAGTGGGAGCTTACAACAAAGCTTCATGTTTAAAACTGCATTCTCAGCTATTTTCATGTAAGAAAATCTTACCAAATTGACTCTTTGTTTGACTTATAGAACTAAAGTCATCAATATTTTTAGTTCAGTCTTTTCAACTCACTTAGGGACATATTTTTATTCACTATGCAAATGGCTTTCAGATGGGTAGGAAAAAAACGAAAAAAAATACTGCGAGTACAGCTTTAATATAAACAAAGGACGACATCTGATTCTCGAATCGCTTTTGGGGGAACACAGGCTTCTCAAGCATCTTGTAAGGACTCACATAAATAATAATATTTTATTTTGTACAGCGTATGTTTTACAAAAGCTCTCAAAACGCTGTACAATAAACAAAAGTAAAGATACATAAAGTGAAGATTTTCGTAGCTTTATGTTTTCTGTAGAACTGTATGAATTGTCATACCCTAAATATGACTGATAAAGCAGCAGCATTCAATTTATTGAACCAGTTATTTGTTTACCACTTTATCTAGAACTATACCACCAAGAAAGATTTGTTATGTACTAGGCTTTAGTCACTATAATGATTAACGTGTACGTTCATTGCTTGCGCTGGCTTTCCTCCACCACCCCCACACCCCCACCCACCCTGTCATAGTCAGCGCATGCATATGACTGCATGCGCTGTCCCAGCCTACACTCTCCCGCGCAACGTATCCGCGCGATACGAAAATGAATACGATTTTCTTGTACCCACTTTTGATACGATTTTTTTCGTCTCAGCGTATTCGCGCGGCGTTTTTCGTATCGGAGATTCGCGCAGCGTTTTTCGTATCGGCGGTTCGCGCTCTCAGAAATCTATTTTTAGCGCAGTGGTAGCGTGGTGGGCCAGGAATCAGGGGGGACGGGGATGGTGAATTTCGCATGGGGGGCGGCAGGGTGAAAACGGAAAATATTCGCTTTAATTAATGGTTTGTTTCTATCCGATATTAGAGAGTAATTAATGTACTGTACTGTACCATGCTGTATGAGTTATCATCGGCAAAATTGAAGCAATAGAAGACAAGACAATGGTTACATTACATATACATTTGGCTCATTTATTTGCATATCACATCAATGTAAAAAAGAGGTTATTCACTCTTTGGTAATAAATACAATAATATAAACTCAATAACATTGAGCAAAACCCTGTAACCTTGTACAATATACCACCTTTTATAAGAAGAGTAATTTATTTCTACCTATAATATTAAAATATGCTAAGGTCTGGGCCTTATTCAATGAAAACAAAATCATTATAGTTAGTCGGCAACATGGCAGCCTGAATGCATTGAAATTAAGTATTGCCAATCTCTCCACTCCTCTTTGAGCAATATAAAATCGATAAGATTAAGCAAAATACCTAAACCTTGTGTTTTGTCCCCAAACTGTCAGGATAAAAATGCGTCATTGTAAATATCCAACAAATCCAACACTTTTCTTTTTCAAATATAATTTTCCTTTTCTAAGATATTCCAACACATAATCAACATGACTTATGGATATCTTAATATCAGAAGAGATACTTTCTTGGATTTGCGACTTTCTTCCTCTCACAGAGATATCAGCAAATCCACCATCTGATGCTATTTTCATTCCTTTTCACCCTAATGTACATCAATGTATTCATACACCAGCATCTTAATCTTCATTGAAACATTATCAGAGAAAGAGAGAGAGAGAGGGAGAGGGGGGGGGGGAGGGGAGGGGGAGAAGGGAGGTGAGAGAGGGAGGGGAGGGGAGGGGAGAGGGACAGATATATAGGTCAGATTGTCAGAAAATGTACAATTCACCTTTACCAATCCTCTCAAATAATCCACATTTAGGACAAAAATGACCTTTAAAATCCAGTTTAACATAACAGAACTGATACTCTAAATCAATGTGATACCAAATATACTCAGATATACCCGATATTCATCATTTTTCAGCCTAATTTAGCAGAATTTCCTGAATATGCAGAGCTGCCAATTGTACATTTTCTGTAAATCTGACACATATAGAGACAGATGTTCACAGAAAGGGGGAGACAGGGAGAGGGAGTGAATCTACAGAGTGCTGGTGCACTTACAGCGGGTGACACTGTGGGTGACACAGTTAGAGGGGCCGTTGCTAAGCAACTGGGTTGCAGACTCATGGGATCGGTGAGGTAGATACAGACATGACAGAAAGGAAAGGAACCCAAAAGTCAGTGTCCGATCACTGTCATCCCCTTGTGATCACTGTCATCCCCTTGTGCGATGTGCTATAGCAGCAGATGGCACATGTCATGGGTAATAGGGGAGTCGTCATAGTAAAAAGGCTCCTTGTCGTGGGTGAAAAGATCTCCGTAATGAAGAAATAGTCAGTGCCATGAAACTATTTATTCCAGGAATAGGAATATCCAGATTGTAATAGGAAAAGGTGTCTTTGTTATGGATTTTGGCTATGCGTAATATGTGCAAAAAAAGAAGAAAAGTTTGTAATATTACACAGGTCGTACAGATGACGACTTTGGGACACAACACCTTGTACCAAAACCAAGCAGAACGCATCATTAGTTTAGACCTATGGCCGAGTTTGAAACTTTGAAATCGATTAGACCTAAGAAATAAAATATTCAATACATTTCAATATAAAATATTTTAACTGACACTGCCTTGAAAACACTCATTACCAGCTAGCTCAGAAACAAAGATGAGGGGAGAGATTCTGACTTGATCTTTTTCGATCTATCCAAAGCTTGAGACGGCGGGTTGTCCTGGTGCAAATTAAATACTTTGTAAATAGGAAAATGTACACAAACGCTAGCCCAAAATTCTACCTGCCCGAAAGACGTGGAGATTAAAAATCTACCTGCCCGACGCCAAAATCAACACGTCTTGGGCGTTCGGGAGGCGATCTTGTCGCACCCTGCAGCAGAATCAAATAATAATAACTGTTACATTGGAGAACTTAGGGGCTAGCAGGAATGCTATGTACTAACACCATGACAAATGTATAATTTATGTCTAAATCAAATCTTAAGAAACGTATAGAGAACCCAATGTATTCTGCATAAAATGCAATACCTCAGATAATATATATCATATTATATAATCTATACTTAGTAGTATGTTGATGTCTAATGCTACCACATCTTGTATAAATAATAACTTTTAAAAATAACCCCAATCTTTTACTATGTGACAGAAAGTATTTATACTTAAAATTCATCAAGGATACAAACGAAAATAGTACCTAATAGATCAATAAAGACGTTATAACAACAAAAACCATCAGAGTTCACAACCAGCTAAACAGACCTATATTTAATATCTTACCATTTTGAAACGTGAAGGAAACATATCCTTGTCATACAGTTCCAGCTATATAATATTCCATTTGTTGAAAGCTCACACTCTTTCTAACATTTCTCTGAGATGTAACTCAGCTAACTTGCTGTTGTCGCAAAAGTAAAATTGTTATTCAGCCGACTGGACTTTGAACCATTTTAGGGGTTAAGTGAGATGAATGTCGATGGTGGCTACCCATGTAGTGTTTAGATTAAAGTGCAGAACCATCAGCATGGCAGGTGGGTTGTGGAATGATATAATGTTTTGCTTCATGATGAAACCATCCTCAGACATCATGAATCATATTGTTCTTTAGCGCCAAAGTCTCTGAAATGATAAGAAAGTGAACTTTATTAGAATATATTTTTTAACATGGCAAGTACATACACGACATATATTCAATGCTGGAATGACTATTATATGACTATTCAGTGAACACACTAATATCAGAAATTAGATAGAAATCATGAGTTTTTGCCATAGATATGTAGGACGTCATGTAGGACGTCAGGGAAGGTATTCAACTAAATATACATGTCCGCAATATGAGGACTGTGTAATGCAATTAAAGGCAATCTGAAAGCAGTGTATTAATTCAAAATATATAAGTCGACTGTACCATACCATTAGTCAAATAATACCATGTGAATCAAGACCTGTTACATTATGATTGAAATCTATTGGTTTGACATTTAATTTCCCCCCAATGACACAGTCAGTTCAAGATACATGATTTTGCCATTTTATAAAAATATAGTATTGATTTAGCTCTTGGGGAGGCTGGAGCCTGATCTGAAAACTTATTTATAGGCCCTAAGACTAAGGGTGGAGGAGAAACAGCTGGCCAACGCAACAACATAAGCCTATTTTGTGTGATCTTCCTGAAATAATCATGTGGAAAGATATCTGGTATTCATTACAATTAAAATTTGAGTTCTCTGAAATTAGTTTAAGGGTAATCTGAAAGTGGGTGTAATAATTCATGATAATAAATAGTCTGTGAGATGGGTGTTCACTGAGTACTGTGGACTACTGGACCGATGGAGGTACTTTTCCACCACCTATCCATGATTGATACAATTTTAGAAGTAAAAACAGGATAGAGCCTTTATCTTTATGAATAGTAGAGGATCGAGTTCCACAAATGTAACATATAGGAGACAATAAAAGAGCAACAACTACTTACTCTCTGGCTGTAGTCAGTTGATCGCTGGAACTTCAGCACTTCAGCATTTACTGGACCCTCACATAGTTAGACTGACTGTCAGCATCCTCATTTTCGTCATAGGGTCCTGCCTGACAAGCAATGGATCCCTATCTGCAAGTTAAAGGTATAGTGAATGAATGGTGGTAAAATATCATCTCACATCACAGGGGTTCACACTAATGCTCGCCCCAGGCGACCAGATTTTTCCTGCAGACTAGTGAATCTTACTATGTCACTAGTCTGCAGGGCAATCTGAAAATACTGATTATTTTCAAAAAATAAAAACGACTGAGTAGCTATATTTAAGTTCTCTACTACCTGTGTACATCGTTGACTCATTCAATGACAATTTAGATGAACAAAAATAATCAGATTGAGAATTTCAAGTTTTGAAAATAATCCAATTTGAAATTTCATTTGTTTTTAATTTGACAAAATTTGCTAATACAAATTATGGAATTTGGGGGGAGATTTGACATTTTGGGATTTTTTTTTTAAAATATTGATTCCAGTATTTTAAGTAGGCCTACTGAAGAGTTCAATACTGATCCCTGAGATTATTAGTAATTACATGGCCTTGAATTTCTTGAAAGTCGTGGAATTTTAATATGATTTTTCAAGACATTGAAAGGTAAATATATCTGATATTATGAGTTAAAATTTTTAGAACAGTGGTTGTATAGAAGACTTTCCATTTGAAAAATCAGGGAGAATCATATTAATGAATATATTACAATCAATTAAAAATCAATAATGGATAAAAAATCTAGTAAACCATAGTGACACTTTGACTTTGGCAACGCCTATCTATGCTTCTCCAGGGCTCAGATAAAAAAATAAAGACATTTTATGTTGCACATTGACGAAATAGCTGTCGTTCTAAACCCCAATTACTTATTCTTTAGGTAGGGTATGAGTGCAGAAGCTGCTAGAACTTCCGTAATTGACACTTACCATAAATGTAAGGATATGGGAAACAAACACAGGCTCCAAATGGTGACTATCTCTATCCATTGAAGTCAGTCCATCCTTGCATTTGTGCTCAACATCTTGGAACATAGAAACCGTCTGCCACTGATGTGCTGTTCAAAGTTTTAAAACATATATTATTATTTTGAGAGACAATTTTACACAAGTGATACGCTTCATGCTTCATTTTCAAGAGTACATTCTTTTACACCTCATACATGTAAATAGTGATCCAGCTAATGCATACAGCCATCTCCTGTCCCTGTCTTTAATATCAATACACAATTTTGGATGATACTCCCGTAAGACCCCCGTGTAACCTATTTATTGACAAGAAAAAAATTCCCTAGACTTACATTTTTGGTCAGGGTCACCACCAGGTCGAATCAGCAAAGTTGCCCAGTCCCAGACTTCTGTGTATTGTCGTCATCTTGTCCATTTCCCAAGGCATGGGTCTAGGGTAGCACCACTTAGTTAATGTGTGATCACCTAATTAAGGAATGAAGAGAATATTATAAATAACACAGGATTTCTGAACTATTTTCACTGAAAAATGGCCGTTTAGGCAAAATCTGGGATTGTAAGGATTAACATGACACTTTTTAGTAAAATATGGGCCTCTATGCAATACTAAAAAGCGTGATCTACAATGGTGGCAGTTTATGTCTGGATCGATGAGGAAACTTTTGCCAGGCCACTGTAGGCTAATCATTAGATATTAAGTGGCTGAACTTCAGAGAATTACAGCTGGGTATCATGGTAATATGTACAAGAAAAATCAGCAATATATAATACATTCTATTTTTGACGTCTTTCAACTGCATTTCGTGCAAATGACTACTTTTTATGAAAATCCCCTGATTGGGTTTTACCCATAGTATATATACTGTCATTATTTTGATATCAACGAAACGGTGCTGATAGTATCAAAAATCACAAAATAAAATATGCAGCATTATCATTTTTGATGAGAGGAAATGATTTATTTTAGGAATTAACAAAATAACCTTCACCCAATTTCCCTGAGTGAGTGCTTTCAGATTTCTAGAAAATGATGTTAAAATGTCCCCAGAAGGCACTATTTCATTGCTTGTTTTTTTAAAAAAATGCCAGGGGACCATGCCCCCAGACCCCCCTAGTGTTTATTACTCCCGCCTGCGGCACTCGCAGGCCCACAGACCACTCAACAAAATATTGTCTCTGCCCCCCACCCAATTATTTAATCCTTCCTACACTGGAAATATTCGCACTGACCAAACTGACCACTAATGGTGGCTACTGTCACGAGTGGTCTGACTAGTCGGAAGGTAGCTACACTTTGAAACATAATAATTATGAAAATCAATAACCATATTTATAATTCTGTAAACGAAAAGATATTTAGTTCATAAATATGATTTTGTACATGACTGGCCGATTAATTATGTTCAAATTATCCAAAACATAGGCCTATTCTAAATCTAATCCACCTGCAGTAACTAAGTGCTACCAACTATTGTGTAACATTACAAAATCTACTGTCACTTGTGTGTGAAATAAAATTAAAAGCTAATGAGGCAAAGACATATGAAACCATGTATGTCTGTTCTAAATGTCAGGTACATTTATTTATGTATTCGGCAGTGTTTCACAAATTGCCATGGCATACAAAAACCTGTGGAACAATAATCTTAATGTTCAACCTACATATGTAGGCCTATCTTGATTCAAACTGATCAGCTGGTCCATATGTGGCCGTCCATTTCACTGTCAGTCATTATAAATTTAGGCCTAGCCTAGCTAGGATTTTGCAATTTAATGTTATTTCCTGCTGTTCTGTAATCTACTTTTTATAATTATGTCAATGAAAAGAAAACTAATTCATAGGCCTATATATAGATTTCTGTAAGTCCATCACTGGACGAAGAAGGTCAGATTAGCGAAATCACAACTCTACTATAGTATAGGCTAAGTAGCCTACCACTGTTGGTAAAGAATATGTCATGGCCTGCGCTTAAAAACCATCTTAAAGCAGAAGAGAACTGGATGGCATAAGAATTAATGTATTGTTTGCTCCTGAAATAGGACCAAACTGAGTATGAGAAGTTGGGAAGATAGTAAGAGTAAAGGAGGTAATTCAAAAAATCGGTGGAAATTCTGACGAACTCCTTTTACTGTAAGCGAGATTATTATTGTTTTTAATAACTGGGCCTATACCAAAAAAAAAAAATGTTTGTTGTGTTGTGACCTTTCGTCGCTTGTGATGTACTGTCATTTGTAAATTGAAAAGAGTAATTATAATTTTTTGTGTAATAATGAAGTTAATCTAGATGTAAAACTGTACACTTTTTCAAGGAGATGAGACCTACCACATTGTGGATATCTACCTAATAAAATGTTTAAAAAGAACTCTACCAACGATCCTATACAGCATCACAAAACGTACTGTCATTTGTGTTCGAAATGAAATATAATAATGAGGTAAGGAATATCAAACCAGGTAAGACTGCTATAAATGCCAGGTACATTTATTCATCTCTTCCGCAGTGTTTAGCAGATATTCATAGCAAAATAAAGCAGCTCGTCGAAAGCCAGTGTAAATGATTGACCTACTTATATAATGTCGATCAGCTGATTGAGAAAATTCCAGACTCATGTTCATTGTTCTATAGCCTATCAGTATCTATATGTCTGTCAGTCATTATAAACTTAAGTTAGGGTTTTGCAAATGTTATTTCCTGTTGTCTTGTAGCCTTAA
Source organism: Sthenelais limicola (assembly GCA_942159475.1). NCBI lineage: Eukaryota > Metazoa > Annelida > Polychaeta > Phyllodocida > Sigalionidae > Sthenelais > Sthenelais limicola. The sequence continues at coordinate 135,754,364 of OW804095.1, read as the reverse complement.
CACTGTTTCCGGGAGAGAAATTCAATGGTAATGTCCGTCAATAAATTATATGCTAGTCAAAGCGACCTGGTGTCAAAGCTTCCTGGTCAAAGCGTACTGTAGCATTGGTCATAGCGTCCTGTGCTGAGTCAAAGCGTACTATAGAAGTGTCAAAGCGTCCTATGTGTTGGGGGAAAGCTTTCGGATTATCATTGAAGGGAAAGGTGATAGTTAACCTATGTATTCCAGAAAGTAACACCTGTACTTGTAGTCAGGCCGAAAATCAGGGTGAGATGTATTGAACACTTCAACTAAATATTTGTATTTGGTGATAGAAACAAGCTGCGGAAGGTAATGTTCCTGAACATATCATACATTGCTCAAATATTTCAGTCCCTCCCCCTTATAATTACCCCTGCCGCCTCCCCTTGAGGGGAATCGGTAGGGGTACCCCTGTAGCAGTAGGGGTGAGGGGACCTTGAGGGTCGGCGGCCGGGACTGATGGTTAAAAGCCTCTTCTCTGCCTCTCACCTGTTTTTCTCTCCCAACCCCATCTCCGATTCCCCCTCTCCCTTCCCTCTTCCTCATGCTCCCCCTCCGCTCTCTCCCTCCCCTCTTTTCCCTCTCCTTCTTCTTTCCCTCCCCCTCTCCAGGAAGGGGGGCAGTACTCGAATGTACGGACCAGTGGACTGGGGAGGTACTGGTCCATACCACTTGGCACTGGTCCGGTCCTCAATAAACAAAATTTACATACAATAAGGTTTTAATAAGCATGCCAAAGGCTATTCATCTCATACGAATGTTTATAATCATGATGGTGTTTAATAATAATGCATGATAGAACATAACACCCTCTAAAAGAAAAGTCATAAATCTCTTTGAAAAGGGGCTCATGTAGCCTGAAATGTTGGACCCAATACCCCCCCCCCCCCCACCCATCCCGGCCCCCTACACCAAATGTTATTTTGTTTTTTATTAACAAAATTTTATTGAATGAATTCTCACAATGTGATATTTCTCATTTGTCAAGGGAAAAAATAGGAATTATTATCAATATACTATAGTAAGCATTAGGTTTTGATTTAAAGTTTGAAAATCTACCGACATAATACATAATATCAAATTAAGGACAAGATTAGTTAATACCCCTTGAGGACACTTCTCATCTCTACCCCCAGTAATACTACCCAGAACAATCATATTTTTAGTCTGGGCAACTACAAATATATGATCAGTTGCCCGGCAGGCAACTGGCCCAAAACCAAACAGATTTATTTCCATTATATCTTGATGCTATTAATATAGCCACTCTTCTCTTCCATCAGTAATATTTTCGAACATCTTTGCACAATATTTAAAATATATTCAAGGCCTGGAAAATGGGCATTTTGGTCGAAGAGCCTGGGAAAGTTTTGGTCGACAGGTAGGTGACAGTAAAGGTGTGCGCGAAATATACCCACTCCTCTAACATAATAATTCTGCGCAAAAATTTACTGTCACCCAGTCACTGCCCTCCCCCTTACATACAACGATGACGACGATGACTGTACATTCATCGTAGGGCGCCGACCTAATGATACCTCAATAGTCCCTTGATAATGAGCCATTTCGACTTCAAAAACGATCACAAACAATAGTTTATGAACTGATTCAACTCTGACGATGTTCCTTTTGGCCTTCCTGACGACCCTTGTATATAATCCCCCAATTCAAACCTTGCAGCTACGATCTTAGCTGCAAGGTTTGGTTTGAATGCAGGGAGGTGGCCGCCATTTGGTCTTCGAAGAAGTAAACAAATGAAGTGAGTGTTTGCAACAAAATACATGACTTCGCTGTACCATCTAACAAAGTACTGTGTATCATAAACGGAACATACTTATCACATGACGGGAATAGTGAGTAGGGAGGAATAGTTTCATTGGTAGGAGTAATAATGAACATGAGAACCTTACCTTCCTTTGGCTTTACGGCAAACGCTCCTAATCCTAGCTTTGCAAAAAGTAGGTCAGTTCTCGTGGTGCTGTCACAGCTATCTATAGGTCTGGAGCCCCTGTCACTAAACACTACTGTCAGTCCAAATTTCGAACAATAAACATTGTGTTTCTTTACTTTTTAATGGCAGGCTTTGGCGACACATTAAGCTTGGAAATCAATTCATTATAATCTATATTCAAGCTGATGTTACCATGAATTTGTTACCATAATTCGGAGTTAATCATTACCAAAATTTCGGAGAAATGATCGGACCTTGTGCAGTGATCTGTAGTGACAAACGTTAACGTTACGGCCCCTCTCGCGCGGGAACACATGTAGCACAGCCGCCGGGCACACTAGGCCAGCGGTCCGGTGGTCAAGCCAAAGACTGCCGCCCTTGTGCTGGGCAGCACGGCAGGTGCCGTGTGACTCGAATGATTCAATTTATTCAATTTATTGGAGCGCAGGGGATGAATGAATTTCTTGGATGATCGGGGGAATCATGTTATTTACATTTCATTTCCAAGGGCCATCAAGAAGAGCACTTCTGTGAGGCTACGCCCCTTTCTTGATTGCTATCATATTAATTGTATGTGAAGATCGTGAATAAAAGTTTTATATATATATCCAAAACTCAATACGAAAAACGGAGCGCGAATACGGAGCATATCATATTTCGTCTCCGTGATTCAAAACACCGTTTTTCGTATCAGAAGTTCGCGCAATTTCGTCACCACAGTTCACCAGTAGCGTTCGCGGTGCTCGGTAGACAAAAATCGTCACACTGAAGACGAAAAAGCTCGCCGCTCCGTATCGCGCGGGTACGGTGCGCGGGAGAGTGTAATGTATGGATGGAAGCGCTTGGTCATCAGAGACTCGTGTGCAAATCGGCGTGTTCTTAATACCCAGAATGAAATAGAAATATGAGTTCCCTTTTTTTCCCTTTAAGATATGCACGTTTCCAGTATTTGCACCTGGCTGAGTTGTTCATTGATAGCAGTGATGTTGAAAGAGAGTAACAATGGCGGAGGTTTATAGGAAAGAAAGTGTAAAAAAAGATAAATCCCCTTAGTGAGCGGTACTGTGTGGTGTAAAACCAGATTTATGTGGCATCGTTCGAAAAGATCTATATTTAGCTACGCTTTTGTGAACAAAACGCTGTTTGATGCTGACCGTCCAGAAGCAAAACCGCAAGGTTTAATGGCAATTTGGAGTGGTCTTAATAAGGCTATTATTCTGTATAAATATGGATTGTTTTTCTCATTTTCAATGACACTGCCACCATCGATTCCTGACAAAATTGAGAGGAAAATGTCTGTAGATGCTATTACAATGGATATCATTTCTATACAGTGATGTTCTCTCTCTATTGCATTCTTCGATGTATCGGGTATGACATAATTGGTGCTGAGGAAGTAGCCTGTCTGCTTTTTCACGGAAAAAGCAGTAGTCATATCTTGTCTAGAATGTTGGTTAGGTGTACCTAATGATTAACTGTATAATGACATTTATTGTTATCGAATTATTGCAAGGTAGCATTACATACCCAACATTATTATCACCCTCATCTATCACCAACTATACTCATTCCATTATTACCATTCACATACTTCTCTCCATGAAAACGCTCAAATGTTAATCTATAGCTATTTAAGTTAGCTACTATTATGTTTAATATGAAATATGCAAAAATTCAGGTTACGGAGGAAGACCAGGATTACCCGAATCGCTTAAAAACTTTGGCGCATGCCACCTATCTGCCTGAATACAATTTGTGTAAAAAAAAAAGGCATGAACATAACTCCAAACCGTCTAATTTATGTTTTAAAAATTGATATTATGTTATATTGTACCATGGCTACTAAAATGTTTTAGAAAATAAAAATATAATCAGTATCAAACCGCATTATCTCTCTTATCTTGAATGCCCTATATCAAATGAAAAATCAAAGATTATGCATCATGAAGATCGAAGGAGAGCAAATGACAACATTTTCTCAGGTATTTGAAATGAATTATATGCCATTCTATCTTATAAGAACCTCTTTTATGTATTTCCATTAGGCTAGTTCATTATATGTAACTTATAGTGATAATTTTATATTCAACTGTTAACTAAAATGCATAGTGATAATAATGCACTTCACCTTGCAATCAACTTAAATATCAGTTTTCTAGAGGTCTTCAGTATAATATATATGTTCATGAGACCAAAGGAATAATGAACAACATCTTGGAACTGCTGGTGTCATATACTTAGATATTCAGTATTTAGTTTAATTCGGTTTGATTGCATTGTATATGGAGAAAGCCTATACCACTTGCATATTTAGACTATTGTCTAGCAATCTCTGGCCTCTGGGACTCTCATCTGTTCATGTATATGTTATACTACCAGGCTAGGGGCACGCCCCTTAGCTCTCCCTGCTATGGGATAATAAATGCTTACTCACTCACATCTTAAGGCTGCACTGGGTCAAGAACCGATCATTTTCTACTTCTTGTTCCATTCATATCCAACCCATCTAAAAGTCATTTGCACTTTAGACAAGTTTATTCATTTGTTTTTACTAAAGGGCTTCTAAAACATTCTCATTTGTATTTGGAGGACCCGCCGAATCATTTCATGCGATGACTTCATTTATCATCGCTCACCGGCGGCTGTTTTCTCTATGTGATTAGACATGATTAGACTTCAAAAGCTTGTATAAACATAATATTATACCAGCAGCAGAATTTTGATAAATCCAACATTATAGCCTAAGTCATAATAATTATGAGTGAATTTGGTAATTCCGAGGGGAAGCGCTAGTAGATGCCAGGCCTAGATCTAATTTCGCCTGAACTATATAATTGGAAGGGCATACGTTCTTTTACTACTAACGACATTTGGAGGTGAGTTTTCCACCATGTGAAGAGCTAACTATGTTTTCCCAAATTGTAGTTTTAGTCTCTATAAGCCAATTCAGCATGAGAAGAGGTTTTATTAGAGACTATTATAAAAGCACTATGATAACTTTGAAAACAAGGTCACATAATCAAACTGATATCAAATATGAATTCCTTGTTCCATAAAACCCCAATAATCATAAACCTGCATTTAGGCCAAACCCGGGCAAAACCATTGTAAATTTAATTGTCAAAATGGTCGGCGGTAGGTATTTTTGATTTTGGGCTCTCATAGAAGACAAAGCCACTGAAACACAGACCTTCGCTCTCAACGGTGGCAGAAGTGCTCCAGATGACCCAACTAAGTTGAGGAAATCAGCTACCTTGTTTCGAGCTCATAATTTATCATGCACTGGGTTGAAACCAACAGGATACTCATACACCTTCAACTGACACAGTGATAGAACTGTCATGTGCCATGTGCACCTTGAAAATAGATATAGTGTGGGAGGATAATACTACTTGACCCCGTTCATGTAAGTGTTGTTAAATGAACTGCAATGATAAAGAATAGCTTGCAAAATAAATCAATTTCGTTGTTTGGAATCCCCCCCCCCCCCTAACTGGGTCTTCGTTGTCTAGAATTAATTATTTTAGCAGAGTGTGGCCTACGGCCAATTACATGTAATCTTTCCCTATTTCCATGAATTTGTTATGTTTGTGACAGTCATTATTTAACAAAAGTCGAAGCTACTGGATAAAATATGGCCAGTCATGCAGCAGAGAAAACTCCATTGCTTCCTACATCTTCTGATGAAGACAAACCACAAGGTACTATACACTTTGCAAATATTTCATGGTCAATTTAGGTTGCGTAATCCAGTATACATAGTAAAAGTGCACCGATTTAAAAATAATTTAGAGCTTTTGAATACACTTGAATACTATCATAAATAACAAAATATATTCATGGATCCAAATCAACTCGGAATGTTAGACTCCCAATAAACCAGCTCTTGTCCTTTTTTAGTTGGGGGTTGCCTTTCCTTTCCATCTGAACTTTGATTTTGATTTTAATAATGTGTTTGTCTATGCCATTGTATATGTAGACCTAATATATGTTTCATGTAGATATCTACTGTTTGGCTTAATTCAAAAACATCTTTGGTTGACAGGAGATGGACCGCCATTCACAGTACCATGTCGATATATCCTAGTGTTGTTGCTAACAACTGGATTCATCAATGCATTCTCCCTTCGCGTAGCCTTTAATTTATCACTGGTTGCCATGGTAAATTTTACCAAGATTTCCGATGTTAATTCATCAGCAGTGATATGTACACACAATACCAATTTGAACCAAACAGCCACAACAGAAGTAAGTCCTTTATCATTATATACCAATCATAACAAAATATAGTAACAACTCAAATTTTTAATATAATTATTTCATAAAAGTTGTAATAGTCTTTTAACATACTTAGTGTATTTTCTATTCTTATTAGTGTTTTTTTTATATTCCAACAGACCGGAGAATTTAATTGGAGCCCTGCTATGCAAAGTGCTATACTTGGTGCTTTCTACTATGGCTACCCAGTGAGTCAGTTTCCAGGGGGAATCATAGCAGAGAGATTTGGTTCTCGGTTTTTAATGGTTTTAATTGTCTTTGGCAGCAGCGTTCTCAACCTCCTTATCCCTCTGATGACCCATATTGGCCCAATAGCATTGATTGTCACAAGAGCCCTACAAGGAGTCTGCCAAGTAAGTTACTCAATATTATTAAATAATATGTTTAGAGTAATGAATGTAAATTGCAGGTAGATTCATCCACTTGTGTCTGTTGTGTGTAGAATAATCAAATTTTACATAATGAAGATTAGGCACTTCCTCACATCTCAATTTTATCATACTTTCTGCTAGGGTCCCATTTTTCCAACACTGTTCACACTTCTCTCTCAATGGATTCCCCCTGGACAACGAGTGACGATGGTTTGCATTGTTACATCAGGTAAGAAATGATCCTCATAGCTATGTAGCAGACTCTCGGATGACATTTGTACATAATAATTCTCTTCCTGTAAACACACCTTGCTTCAAGCCTTTTTTCTTCTGTCCACCAGTATGGCAGGTGTGTACTTCCGGGTTTGAGGTCATTCTCAGTGTCCAGAGACATGATCTCCTCCAATTTATAATTATATTTATTAACTCTACAACATTGATTTGTGCGTCAATGCCTATTATTAGCGATGTGGGTACAGTGCAACGGAAAAAGGAAGTGGTTATAACAAATGGCATCATGGGGGTAGGGGCCGGGGGCGGGGGGCAGGGGGCGGGGGTGTTGAACTGATAGAAACACATTAAAAACCTGCTGTGGTCTGAGTCTGGTTTTCTAACCATATCGAGATCAATTCAAACCTAAACTGAGTGTCATTTGCTATTGATTGCAAATTGCACAATTTAATAAAGAAAAGGAAGATCTACCTTGTTTAAGCTAAACTCGAAAAGGCTAGCCAAAATCACGCCGCCAACCCCCCCCCCCCCCCTCCCCCCTCCCCCCCCCCCCCCACACACACACCCAGCCAAGACCCCCCTTGTCAATATCCCCCTATGCCAATACCCCACCCATCAGAACCCCGCCAGTCAGAATGGCATGGTGGGGTTATGGCAAGCGGGATTCTGATGGCAGGGTTTTGGCTAGGGAAATTCTGGCTAGGGGGGTTTGGGCTGACCTCGTTGTTATCTTAAATTTGAGTTATAAAATTTGATGAATTGTACATTTTCTGATGAACTGGCCCTTATAATATATCTATATCATATGTGACACTGTAGACAAGCATAACTCCATTTATCAATCCACCTATAACATGATTATTTCACTAGGAGATATACTTGGTAAAGTTGCTGGAAATGCAATTGGTGGGGTTCTTGCTCAGTCAAAAGTGCTCAATGGATGGCCATTGCCATTCTACACATTTGGTGAGTCATTATTTATCCATTCTATAAATAATTTAATTGCGATTTTTAAGTCCTGCAGAGGTTATGGCATAAGTATAGCCATTGAGAGTCATAACATGCACAACATCACAATGCATCTTAATACCCGTCAAATCTGACCAGCTTCCAATTTCTTTTTCTCTATTCGACCATGCAGATGCTCAGCCACAGGTAATGGTTAAATTCATTAAAAATCTGTGAAAACCATTAAAGTCTGATGTTATGTTTTTGTGAACACAACAAGCTCAATGAAGTAATCCTGAGATAAGGGTGTTTCATATAGTAAAAAACCCTTTATAACATCTTTCCAGGATCGCTTGGTATTCTCTGGACTGCTGCTTGGCTTTTGTTTGGTTACAGTACGCCTGCTTCCCACCCAAGAATTTCAAAGCAAGAGAGGAAATATATTGAAAAGGAGACAGAACAAGTAGAAAAGGTTGAGGTGGTAGTCTTTTCTGATGTCATATTCATTATCCGTCTTTAATTTCAATCCACAGTAATTATAGCAGAATAACTCAAGTTTATGTTGTTGTTGTTTTATTATAGGCCAATAATGTACTAACATGACTTAATAATTATGAAGCGTGACGTTATTTGCACATTTTACAGTGAATAAAGTTTATATAATCAATTGCTTTACTTTTTACTTCTTTTTGTACATAATATATATTTCTTTACTTTTTGCATATATTTATTTACTCTTTACCTAATATTATGCTTTCAAAAAAGTGTATAGACATACACAAAAACATAAATAGGCAATTTCAAATTCTTAAAAGAATTCAATGACATTATAGACTATCTGTAATAAAACTGGGACTGTCCAAAAGACACTTTTCTATGCCTAACATTTTCCTTTCAGCACACACGACCAAGGTGGCGATCTGTCTTTACTTCCCTGCCTGTGTTAGGGATAGCTCTTAACATGTTTACGGATTCGTGCGGGGGCTATGTTGTCTATGTCTCCATGCCAATATATATGAAGCAAGTTCTGGGCTTTGATATATCACAGGTTAGTTATCCTGTGATGTGTCATAGAAAAGTTAGTCACAAAGATCGCACAGATTTTAAGATACTATTTTGAGAACTCATTAGAGCCACACCTAAATGCGAGCACGAATGCTCCCCTTACTTAGCAAATTATCAAATTTAGCGGGTCAATCAAATCCGGCATGACTACTCTAAATATACTACTCTATAATCATGCCTAGTATGTTGAGCAACAAGCTAGAAACATTGGAGGTATAGGGTCAATGGAAAACCCTGTGGTCTGCGTCCAGTGGTCTGATTGCAGTGCCATATACGAGGGGTGGTAATGACCTGCAAGCAATTTGTGAAATACCCATTAGTGCTAAACACATTAATTATGAACTCATATATAATTATGCGACGCTACCATTTCAATTGAGGGTCGGGAGTTAATGGGGGTCACTGGTCATCTTCAAGAACAACCAGGCTATCAATATAATATTGATGAATTTAGTCCTACCAGTACTGATATGTCATAATATGAGTTAATTTGGCAAGATTTTGTAAAAGCTGAGAATACTTATAAGAGCCTGAACTATCATACTTTCAGGATGGACTCATCAATGCTATGCCCTACATTCTACAAGTTCCCTCTATATACTTGGTTGGGTTTGGTGCTGATTATCTGCGGAGAAAGAATATCATAAAACTGATAAATATACGGCGCCTAGGGGTGGTCATAGGTGAGGCCAAAAGGATCTTTTCTAAAGATCATAAAATTAGAACTTTGCAGAACAAAATCCCATTCTAAGTGTTCGTTCTCATTTGAGGTAAACCATTAACAGATGTAAAGACACAATGGTTGCATTCAATTTCATGGAGTACTTCATTATTTGCATTAACTCACTGTCTTGAATGGTCTTTGAGCTATAACCACCTTAGGCAGAGACTAACAGGATTAATAACCTTTATTTTGGGCCTGCTCGCCTCGGGGTTATGCAACAAACAGTAGCGCATGAGTAGCCTCTCAATGTTGGTCATTAACCCTTTAAAGGCAAACGCTACTATCTAGTGGAAAATGAAAATAAATGTCATTTTTCTGAAACTTTGGTATTTGATTCTTGAAGTGTTTCAGGTCATAAGGATGGAAAAAAATCATTGGGTCGCCGTGCTCATTTTTGAATTACAGTGCTTCAAAATTTGGTATCTCAAAAAAACCAATGAGGACCAAAAGGGGGGCCCATTTTGCAGTACCTCGACTTCATAGTTCATATTTGCTATTTATATTCACTCAATTTAAGTAAAATTAACAGTTTCAGAGACAGTATTATTTGGCCAATAATTCTATGCCTCTTTTCTATAGAGTGCATTGTTATTTTTATTTTGAAAACAACAAATACATAATGTGAATTTTAAATTAAAAACTCGAAAAAACTCAATATTTTTCACCATTTTTATAAAAACAATTTTTTTTCCTCCTCAGTGATAATAAATGTCATTTTTCTGATTCTTTAGTATATAAGTATATAAGTATTTGTGTTCTTAAAACTGAAAAAAAATTAATGGGTCACCGTGCTAGTTTCTGAATTATGGGGCTTTGAAACATGGCTGACAGCCCAAAAATCTGCTGCTTTTAAAGTGTTCTATGTTTCCTAAACATGTCTATTTCAGACAGCTACAATTATTTTTTTAATGCGATGACATAGATTTTTTTCCCTATATATGTGTAGAATATTACCTGCACTATATGTGTAGAAAATTCTGGGACATATGGAGTATCCATTTTTGTTTTATTCCTCAAAACTGTGAAAGGAAAATGCAGCATTTCCCAATAGACTTGCATGCTAATTGGGTACAACTGAGAGTACCCATAGCTAGTTCTGTTTCCCAAACATGTCTATTTCAGACAGCTATATAAAAAAAATCGAACGCGATGACATATATTTTTTTCCCTTTTTATCTGTAGTATATAACCTGAACTGTATGTGTAGAAAATTTTGGGACAGTAGGACTAGCCATTAATTGTTTGTGTTATTCTATAAAATGAGACAAAATGGGCCGTTTCCTCATAGACTGCAATGCTAAAGGAATAGTGTGTAAAATGCCCGTAGATTTGGTATATATGGTAAAGGGGGGCGTGGCAGTGAATAGTAGCGTTTGCCTTTAATAATCTTTACTGTGACTTTGTAGAGGTCTTGGAATTTCTATACATATAGCATGTTGATCCATCCACTGCCCGATAAATGCACCTTGTGTACGTTATTAATACCAATAATAACAAACAGTAGCGCATGAGTAGCCTCTCAATGTTGGTCATTAACCCTTTAATAATCTTTACTGTGACTTTGTAGAGGTCTTGGAATTTCTATACAGAACATATGGCATGTTGATCCATCCACTGCCCGATAAATGCACCTTATGTACGTTATTAATACCAATAATCATAATTATTATAAATATAAATGCACTGAATGTGGTATCCTTATGAGGTACATAGATAGAACCTGATGAGAATGTGGTACAAGGGACACTATTGCACTGTCCAAGATGTTTGGGTTTTTTCATGGCCCATGAGCTGATAGGTGAGTGGGTTACGAAAAAAAAACCATTGTGTCCCGAGTACCACATTCAAATTAAGGTTCTATATTTACCTTATATGGCTATGTTTATTGGGGACAGGAAGTCATACCACACGTGTTGAACTGGTGCAAATTACCACACTATTCCCGCCCATACAAATAGCATGTGGTACTTACATCAACGTGGAGTAAATAAAGGTAGCTCGAGTGATGAATTAAACAGTTTTACTTTAACATTTCTAACAGGAGAGTGTGCTCCCGGCATATGTATGATAGCACTAGGCTACTCAGGATGTAACCAGATTGTAGCTATAGGCATGTTCGCTGTGTCTACAACTCTGAATGTATTCATACAAGCTGGTAGCGGCAACCCCTTGTTTGATGTGGCTCCTCGCTATGCTGGTAACTTATTTTGGATCTTTTTTGTCTTTTTTGACATATTTTGCCAGGACTAGATTATCGCAGTGGTGGTCTTCCTCTATTACCTAGTATCTTTTACCTGAAAAATTTCTTGAAACACAGCTTTTAGGGTTATAGGCAACATAAGACAACATCTATTTTGGCATGGACAGAAATGTAAATAATGACAGACTGCTTGGTAAATAACTTCTATTATACCTTTTTGGTTTTTTTCTTGCTGTTCTGACTTTGTTAGAGGGATTAGAGATTAGCCCTCGGCCTCCTACAGACAAACAGTGCCCTCTTCATTTCAGGAACGGAGGCATGTAATCCTTAAATAACTGATGAACAACCTTCTCTATTTTCACAATAAGGTTCTATCATGGGAGTGATTAATGGATTAGCTAACATTCCTGGTTTCATCGCCCCTTCAATGGTTGCTGCAATCACAGACAACTCAGTGGGTCAATCTTCAAATACTTCTTCCACACTGATGAATATGCTTTGCTTAAATATAACCAATAGCAGCAACATATGAATTTAAATTCAGATCTATGGGTCGAATATTCAGTTTCAGTGGAGTCACACAGCTCCTTTTTATCACACGTTCTTAACGATTACAGTATGATCTTCAGATCCAGTTTCAAAATTATTAAACATTTTCATCTATCCAAGCAATATAAGACAACATCTATTTTGGCATGGGCAGAATATAATATTGGGATGAAACAGGTAAAAGATGTCTAGCTGTAAACAAGAGCCATGTATTTTGGTCTCTTACCAAAAAAAGAAAAACGTTTCTCTCCTTTCCTACCCCTACATTTAGGCATGCACCATTAACTGACAAGCTCTTTTAACTATCCCAATTAAATGCACCATAAAGTATATCTATAGATGGTAAGCCTGTATGGGAGGTTACATATAAATGCCTAGGAATCACTGTTTTGAATTGCTAATTACTCCATTATCTTTTCTATTCTATGGGTCGAATATGGGTCGAATATTACGCACTAGGAGAGGAATTAAAGTGTCAGATACTCCTAGGTAGATTTTCCTAGACCTATTATGCCATGTGTGATGTATCACAGGAAAACGAGTCACAAGTAGCAAAATAGATGTTGTGTTTTATTTAATTTTATCCACAAGATCTCTTTGTAGGAATGTTCTCCCTTTTTGGGTATCTACCGCTGTATGTATAAATACATGTATCAAATTTCAATACAGTGTATTAAATACTCTTTAGCTATAAGTATGAGGTATTATCAGGAGGAAGGTGAAAAATATAAGATGAACAAAAAAACCGGATTGCTAGGTCATGTATAGGTCGTGCTATTGGCATCTGGAAAAATATCCCTGAGAAATTAAGGTTGATTACTGATGTTCGGCATCTTAGTCTATACCTAAAAAGACATTATATTAATTATTTTGTCCGATGTGTTAGGGTTGATATACGTAGCTGACTCAGTAATGAATGTCAATCTCAGGCAATTCCTAAAGTAATCTATGTATGACTCTTTTGTGTTGCCTTATCAACCTTCATACAATCAATGTATTATGGACTCTAAAAACATTATTTGAACCTTGAATTGTAATTATAAATGAAATATGTGTGAGTGCACGTGTAGTTTCTTTTTATTTTATTCACACAAGTGCTCTCTGAACTTAGTAATGTTTTTCTAATCGTTTATGGGATTGACATGTCACCTTTGTTAATTAATCTAATAAGTCACAGATTGAGAAGAATTATTCGTTTGACTGCTTGTACTCAGCATTTATTTCGGCATCATACTTCGATCATATCATTTGTATTTCTCAAGTAATCCTTTCTGTAATATTGTCTAACCATTGACTGTAAAACAACAATACAGGATCTGCTGAAAATATCGTTTCGACGTAATGCATGTTTTTCTTGATTAAAATGTCTTAAATCTAAATCTAAAATCTAAATCACTTTACTAGTAATTATCGACTGTTTTTTAAAGATACAAATATCATCATTAGAATTCGCTAGATCTCATCTTTTCAAAAATGATGCTATCTCAAAATCCATATTTGGCTAATTGTGACTCATTTTCCTGTGACACATCACATATGTTGTTGAAAAGTTTGTTTGGCCGGATACATTTAAATTTTAATTCACATAAAATAATATAGATACACATTTCTGATGTGCAGATAATCTCATGCGTTGCCATCAATTACACAAAATCCAATTGCTTGATTTAAATAATATTATACTCTTTAATATACACACATTGTATAACAATGCTAGGCAAAAATGTTCAAATGACACCAGAAATACTCCAAAATTCAAATTTATGACTCGTTAATTGCAGCTTTTTAGAATCAAGCCATGTCATATTCATGCTCCTTCAACTATCCTGTCAGTTAACCTGTACATATATCAGATATGAAATATAATATTTTAATACACTTGAGATGTATAACCTCCTGAAGGAGATTTACGAACTTTGAGGACTATAATATTTTCTGATTGCAGAGCGATCAATCTAAGTGGAGACTGCTGTTCTTCATTACGGCTGGTATGTACATGTCTGGTGCCTTGGTATACTGCCTACTCATCACAGACAAGGAGGAGGAGTGGGCTAAAGAGAAGAGGACCAGCAGAGATAAATCATTTAATATACAGCAGCAGGGGAATTCTGAAATAATAGCAACAAACTAAACATACAGGCTAGATAGTGTCAATGTATTCTGTCCATATAACATTTATTACTGTTTGTTATCTCATTGGGAATGTGCAATACATAATGTAAGAAGTGCAATACTGTTGAAACACGTTCAGCTTACATTTTACCAGGTGTACATCCTGATCTTGGTTTGTAGTCTGTGTGTCAGCTAGCTTATCCGAAAATCCTAAAAGGAAAAAGGGTCATCTTATCAGTTGTCACCTCTTTGTGTCTTTGTATTTAAAGATTTGTATTCATCTAATGTAGCAATTACATTATTCTCAGTCAATATCTTTAGCCATTAAAATAACAGAAAAATAAAATATATAGAAAAACATGTTATCTGATATCAAGTTGCTATTACCCAGGTGGTCTGAGCTATTTAAGTTACAGAGAAGTAGACCTTGAGGTATTCAATAAATCATACTTAGATAGAACTGAACGAGAGGTTAAAACTACAAGTGTGATTCAATGGCTCGAGTTTACATTTTATCTTGTATCCAACAAGCGGCCGCAGGTCGCGCGTTGGATGCAAAATAAAGCAACATAGCAACATTATATATTGTATTTTTATTCTGATCACGCTAAATTTACAATTACATCCGCCAGAATTGGGATGGCTGCCTTTGCCATAGCAGGTCTACCTGGTGCAACCCAATTAGTTCATTACAAGTTATTTTACCTTTATAAGAACATGAAAGCAATGCGCACTATGGCTTATGCATTGATCAAAACATGCATACTTTAAATCTTAAGTTTTTGAGATTTCCATCCAACATGTGACCTGCGGCCACTGGTTGGATACAAAATAAAGTGTAAACTCAAGCCATTGGATCACACTTGTAGTTCTAACCTCTTGTACAGTTCTGTCTAAATATTATGTGGAATTTAATCATTGCACTTAGCTGTTTCACAATTGATATTTCATTTTGCACCTGGCACATGTAACAAAACAATACAATTTCAGCCAAATAGTTTGACTAAACTCATCAATATTCAATTACAACAAGAAGAAAACAAGACAAAACTTCAATTTCAATGGAATCCGAAACTTCCCTTTAATCGTCATTGATTATACGTGTAATCTCTCAAGCACGAGAATGATAAAACTTACATGCACCTGGTAGATTTTACAGATCACTTAGGAATATGATGAACATAGTTGTAAAATGTTAAATGAGGCAAAACAATATATACCTCAATGTAAATGTTATAACAATGAAAACGGCAAGAAACCACTTGCGGTATACAGATCATTGAACAATATATTTCAAATAATAAGGTAACCAAAAACCAAAGAATATAACCAGGACATACAGATCAATGGATCAGCGTAGATGTATCATTAAATCTCTGCATAGCATACATAACATATCAACAATCACATTAATGAGGATAGACATTGAGGCACAAACAAATTAAGGTTCTATCATGGGAGTGATCAATGGATTAGGTAACATTCCTGGTTTCATCGCCCCTTCAATGGTTGCTGCAATCACAGACAACTCAGTGGGTCAATCTTCAAATACCTCTTCCACACTGATGAATATGCTTTGCTTAAATATAACCAATAGCAGCAACATATGAATTTAAATTCAGATCTATGGGTCGAATATTCACTGGCTGAAACATATTCACTAGGCTGGTTCTCACTGATTTAGTGGTCGCGGCCATGGCATTCCACTCTAACTTCCGGACCTCTGCATCTAGTCTGCCTGTAGAGAAGACATTGTAGAAGGCACAATAGACACATTTTTAACATAGCATGCATGGAAGATAAATTTAAGAGTGTCCACCAAGTAGGGGCACAAGGCCCTCCCTTTAGATAGCATATGGACACAGGAGATGGTATTACAGATGACTAAGATGGCACTGTCATTGTAGCTATGAGAGGGCAAGGTGAGATAGAGGACGCTTGCGAAGGCACATAATTCACGAGAAGACGGGCTGTTAAAACATGTACATGGATAAAATAAGTATAGAAGCTCTGAAAATTCACTATTGGAGGGGTCATATAGAAAGTTTCTTTTGATTGTGATACATATCGTGTAGCAAGTGCAGACTGAAGAGAACTTTTCAAACAGTGAAATATTAGCAGTGACTAATATCATATATATGTGTAATCTCTCAAGCACGAGAATGATAAAACGTACATGCACCAGGTAGATTTTACAGATCACTTAGGAATATGGTCAACATAGTTGTAAAATGTTCAATGAGGCAAAACAATATATAAACCTCAATGTAAATGTTATAACAATGAAAACGGCAAGAAACCACTTGCGGTATACAGATCATTGGACAATATATTTCAAATAATAAGGTAATAATAATCTATGTATATAGATTTTTAGGATAAAGTTATTTTCCATTTTTTTTCTATACTGAAAAAACGGAAAACTCCCATAGACTTCTATAGTGAACAGGCATAAATTTCAGGGCTCCCTGAAATGAAAACTAAGCTGGTGACATATTGTTTTAATTGGCTTTTTGGATTCACTTAACCATGTTCTTTCAGGAGGCAAAGTTTAAACAAAATGTTATTTTCCGTTTTTTCCCAGTTGAACAGTAGTTTATATCTTTAAGGTCTGAAGACCTTACATTTGCGCTTATACTGCTATTGAACATGCATATTTCCCTCCACCTAATCTCAGGATATCTATTGACATTTATATTTTTGGAAAATAAAATAAATGGAAAAGCATCAACCAGCTGGCCTATATACATGTATATGGACCAAACGGTCTCCAATATTGTTCTATACGAAACGGGAATTCATAGGAGACAATCAATATTTTAGTGAGAGTTCATCAAAGGTGTAGCTTCACTGTGAGATCCGGACCGGTCATTCAATAGCACCTGTTCTTGGGAGCGTGAATTTCTCGATTTAGCGAATGACATAGAAGCGACAGTAAGCAGCAACAATAGAAGGGCAGACATGATGGTACCCAGTACAGCGGTGGTAACGAAGTGACTATGCCCGCTTTCTTGACAAACGTTTTCAGCTTTCCCTCTCACACCTCAAGAAGGATAAAAAAGCAGGGTCATTATTCTGGATTATTTGACGTATTAAACCTATGACGTAGTTAGCGTGTAGGTTAGTTATATATGTTCTTAGTTATGGTTCAGTATAATAAGTATTATATGGAAAATCGAAATGATATGACATGCAATGTGTCCTTATGATATAAAATATGCTATCTGATTATGTTCAATTCATCAACACCTCAGCATCATTTAAATGAAATAACTTTAAACAAATAAATAAAAGATAAATGAAGAAAAACATTATGTTAAGGTTGTCAATAGATTTATAAATTAGCTGCCAAGTTCTATTTAGACAGAACTTGTTCCATGATAACAATATAGTTTTCATAAAGTTTTCTTTCATAAATATATTCTTGCTGCATCAACCCAAATCATCCAGGTATAAACACCAAGTGCAAAACCCTTCTTCAGATAATTTAAGATATTAACGATGTGCTCTGATTGCAGTCTTAACATGAGTTGCAATAACTTATGTTAAGATGGTTCTGTTCCAAATGACTAACAATATATTACTGATAATATAGCTTAGTCTTCTTTTATTCGATTAGGGTAAATTAATAAATGCTACAAGAATAAATGAATCAATTTGAGGAAAATCTGTTATTTATATGTGATGGGTCCTAATCTACTAATCTACACTTGTACATGAAAATACATACGTGGCGCCCGGATTTTATCCAGAAATTCCTCACTGGTCCAATCGAAGTCTCCACACATTGGGAAACCCTTAGGGAGTGGAGGCATGTCGGAAACCTCTCCCGCCTTCATTATAAAGGCCATGCCTAGCTCATAATGCGGTTCCATGTGGCAGTGTCCGAACCAGTATCCTATAATGAGAAATCAAGCGAATGTGCTAGGTATTTCTCAATGGGGATAGTTAAAATTGTTGGGGTGGGAGAGGGGGGGGGAGAGAGTTTTGGGTTTATTGTCAAGTTATATAAATGCAGAATGTGAAATTTATAAGACAGCTTTTTGATATGCAACTTGTGGGGTAGGTCTACCTGGGTTGTCAGCCTTAAATCGAATGGTCACATATCCTCCAGCAGGTACTATGACATCATTTTTCCATACAGCACCTTGTGACACAATACCAGGTAAATGGCCATTCTTCCAACTCGTGTTTGTCCACCTTGGAGAATGGCACCTGCAGAAGCAAAATATATATTTTTCTATCAAAACTTAAAGAGAAAAGGATAAAGTTGATGAAAATATATGTTCAAATATATGTTCAACGAAGAAAACATGTGAAGCAGGATTTTAAAACTTTGATTACCATCCAGGGGTATCACTGCAATCTATGTCCTCGTTATCTGAGGGACCAGGCCAACCAACTTTAATAACTTGAAACTTGTGTCCATGAATATGCATGGGATGATGCGTTGTCCATCCAACTGCACATATAAAAGAAATAGATTAGAAAACAAATTGTTATACATTATTTAAAATGTGGATTGAAGAGCGAGCTGGAAAACCTACCATAAAGTTAGAGCTCTCAGTCTGTTTACCTCCTCCATAATTGCTCACCATAATAGTTAATTATGACAATGCCTATATAATGTAATGAGGTTGTCATTTGGGGAGATTGAAACTATGATTCAAAGCTTTATTTTATATATCGAAGAATCAAAGGCAAACGAGTTGCATAAAATGTACAAGCTTTGTAGAATTTCACTAGAAGAACAATAAGAAAAAAGAAAGAAGCACTTTATCAGAGATTGCTTAAAAAATAACAAATCTCAAATCTCCAGCAAATGTATTGAAGGAGAAGAGACGTATATTCCCACTCCCATGGGAAGAATTAATTAACAAAATTATTTTTGTACAGAGCGCCAGTGCTATTGTACAGTTGAGCATTGCTTGAAGACAGGAAGGATGGCTGACTTCCAATAAGATATTAAAACACCAGACTATAGATATTATTAGCGTTGTGAAAAACAGGACGTCTGCTCCTAAGCTGGTCACCTGTGGTGTTCCGCAGGACACGTCCTTAGGGCCACTATTGTTCCTTGCTTACATTAATGACTTACACCAACTTATTTCCTGTTCTGATATGCAATTATTTGCCGATGACCCAATTATATATTATATATGTCAAATTTAAATGGTGAATCTGGTTTTGACCATCTGCAGAACAGCTTAGACAAAGTTAATTTATGGTGCAAAATTAACAAAATCTCGCTTAATGTTAAAAAGAGCAAGACCATGATTATCACCCAAAAACAAAAACCATTGGTGGATACCTTAAAAATTGGTGACCAAGTCCTTGAAAGGATTGATGACGGACTAAGTTTTTCAAGCCATATAAAGTCGAAACTAAATCTTGCTAAGACAAAACTTAAAGCTCTGTCGAGACTAAGTTATTGTGCCTATAAGGAAACTATACTTTGGTATACAAGGTTGTGATACGCCCAATACTTGAATATCGGGACATTATTTACATGGTTGCCTTGGATGATTTGTTAAAGAAAATACAAACACTACAAAACTCTGCCATCAGGATAATCCTGAAACTAAATAAATATACAAATGTTGATAAACAACAGCGTAAACTGAGATTAGCCCCCCTATATAATGACGAGAGTCGCATCTACTAGATTTAGCATACCCACTAAGTCTTAGAAGGGAAAATATTGAAACCAAACGTTTTAAGCTACGAAATCATAAGGGCAAGAAATTATTAAAATCTCTCACACCTCGTACTGATGAAATAAAGAAATCAATCATATATAGAGTCCCAGAAGTGTGGAACAAACTCAAATCCAGAGGCCACCAGTGTAAGAATAGAGTGGAATTCTGTACCTTCCTGAGGACTGTAAACCTTCAGGAGGTATGGGATGGGGTAGCATAAAGCGAAAGGGATTACCAACTTTATTTTTCTTGTACTATGTTTATAGATACCTTTGAATTCGAGAAACATAACATAACACTCGTTAATGTCACTCTTAAGTGATGTATATCACAAATACTATGAACTATGAACTTATAAATGTGTTTAAACTGTTCTGGCCCACCTGGAAGATCTGTTAACAGAGGGTGCCAACCATATTTTACAGAAATAACAAATATATTATATATATAATCAACGGCTGCTTATAACCTTATTATATGCCTCCACAAATATATTTTGTAAATTGCCTTCAATACCTGAACGCAAATTCATAATCTCTGAAAAATAATGTTTGATTGAAATTCACTCATTGTAAATGGGAAGTATTAGCAAATATCATGTGATGGACACATAGAAGCGGAATGTCAAATAATAACCATGATAACCCATTGAAAATGCACCAGTAGAATATAATCTCTGGTAAATGGTGAAGATCAATAATGTATCACATTAAACAATTACTACCAGACATGAAGGATAATGTGCTTTCAAAATTGGAATGTTTACTTGTGTTACTCACGAAACAATTGGAATGGACACTTTTATTATTCCAACTGTTGTTATATTAATTTATATACATATCTACCTAGATATGAAATTAATTGGTTTTTATTTTGGTTTAAAACTATTTTCCATTTCTATTAGCATAATTATCTTTAGTCAATAACTTTTAAGTGGTCTCAAAAGCACCGACTGTAAGTTGCAGATTTTCCCCTTTCAAACTTTGCAATGTGCTAAGCAAAGACTGCAGATTTGTCTGCCAGTATCTCTAATATTTGGTGCCTGATGTGAAAATACCCATCACTCTTCTGGTAAAAGTTCAAACACATACCTTGCTTGGGTAGGAAAGCAAAAAATGTTAATTGTATGACGTGGTTGAGAGGCAGAGAGATTTGATGTGTGCACTTGCAGCCAGTTGTCAAGCATTCTTCTCCACATGGCACATTCTGGGGATCGTCTGGATAAACCTGTAAACAATTAAAGTTTTTGAGTGATTCCTTGCCTTGCCCACTGTTGAGATTTCAGCAAGGAATTCCTTAACATGTTTACATAAAAATATTGAGCATTAAGATCCAAATTTCAGATACACCATTCCATGTAAATTAAAATGCTCAAGCTATTGGAGATCTGTGTTTTATATTGGTATGTGGGACCATTTTATTTGGCTAGCACTTCATCACTATATACGATGCCTTGTGTATTGCTTATACAGTACGTTTCTTAGCATTACAGTGTTGATTATACAGTAGACCTTGAGAAAAGCGTATGATCGATATAATGTCCACCCATGGCCTAATCATGGAATATTTATAATATTGAGCTGTTCACAGACTAATGAAATAACACTACATGTGTTACATTAAGTTGAACAATATTGAATTAAGCACTGTCATTAAATTTCCCAGCTACCCTTTGACTCATGGCCTGAGAGCATCTTACTCTGTTGTTCTGCTGAGAATTTCAACGTGTTGGATGAAGGAGATTGTATGGCCACAGTCGATATTAAATCAGCCTATACACTTGTAACCACTATCCCAATAGGCCCATATCATTGTAAATACTGTGGATTCGTATGAGAGCTGGAAGACAGCTGCTTCTGGCTGTATTTTAGCTTGAGGACAATGTCCAGATATTGTGATGAAATATTTAGTTGTGTTGTAGATCTATGGATGCAAGTACACAGATTAGAAAAAGTGAACTGCTTAGATGATGATTTTCTATGCGATGCATGGCGGGGTCACTATAGGTGGGCTTGGGAAATCTTGATTTTGTTTTTACTTTTCATGAGCTCTGTCATCTGGATTGGTACTTTCAATGTCCAATTTCCATGATGCTACTCTTTTTTTTTAAAAATACATTCATTTTAGGCAGAAAATGTCATGTCAGAGTCGCCACCATTGCTTGGAAGTGGCATGCCCGCATCTTCCTTAAGAGGGAAGGGCGGGGGCATGCATACCCTCATTCCTATATCTACAGGCACAGTTGCACGGACATTCATATGATCATGTATAGATGTATGAGGCCACACCTAATTACAAACACACATGCTACATACTAGCAAACAGATTGAAGGTCTTACCTGTGAGGGCCTGACAGGATGCACATATCTTTTCCCATTGATCATTACAGGGTACGTTGAAGGTCCCATCTCCAGAGCTAGTATGTATTCTGTAAAGCCAGAGCCATCAGATGGCATCAGAGTAGGCTCTGGAGATGGCTGGTTTAAAGCGGTTATAGGATTACATTCTATGTTCATCTCTTCTGGGTAGGACCTACATGGAAACATCCAGATATCATATAAAACCACTGTGAATTTATTTAAATCAAGTCATTTACTTTTACAGTGATTCTAAAAGAGTATTTAAATTCACTGACAATATCACTGCATTTTTGGGTCCATTGACCAGAGTCTTACTTATATAACATCATGGTAATTTGTTGTCAAAGTAGTACTTGATTATTTCTATGATTTTTTTTGCAAATAGATTTTGAAGTCAGGAATGATTCCTGATTAAATCTTTACACAGTTCTCTACAATACAATGGATATGTTAATTCACAAAACAATGTGTTCATAATTCATTCAAACCTATTGACACAGTTTTGGTAGATGCACTTCTTTGTACTAGCACATGTATGAGGCTTGGACATGGGCTTTCCTTCTTTAGATTGATGTTCATACTGCAGGATAGCTTTCACATGACCCCCCAACTGAAAGAAAATTATTATGCAGTGTGAGTCGGACTATTCCATAGAAATCTATGAAGCACTATCAGCAGCTCTGCTGCTAATTACCCTGAAGAAAAAGTTAAGAATTTCTACTAAAACATTAGTTAGAATTGTACCGTCCATAATAAGGCACACTATTAAATGTATGGATGAAGGTACCTCTTTTAAAAATTAGAAATTTTAAGGTTAACTGTGTGTGGCACCGATGGTTAGTTACCTGATTCCGTCACATAGAGAAACAGAAATATAAAGTTGAGAAGTTGATGCAGTGATACAGTAACAGAAAAGAAAATTGCAGTGACAGATAAATGACTTACCACATTGTCATACTAGAAAACTGTTAACCTCTAATGACTGTGTTTTGAGAAACCAACGAGTTGGTTAGGACTTCACTAAAACATAAACTGAAATTCCATTCATTTATGTTTCGACATGTTCATACCTTTCAAAATATTAATAAAATATTCCCAATATCTCAGTTTATAAATCTAATTATACGCCTGAGTGGCCTAAATATGCTCCGCTTACCCTGACACCAGCCACATGAGTTGTCTCTGCCCTTATCCAATACTTCCCTGTCTTCAACGGATCATCAGCATGTGCATGTATGTCATATGTCTCGCCAGAAGAGATGATAAGATGTGTGGCCTTGGCAGAGGTTATATCTCCCCCATCAGAAGCAATGACGCTCATTGTGTGATTGTCTATGGAGAGGATGAATGTATGAAATCTGGCTGAATTTATGATCCTGAATCTGTAGTGAGATCCAAGCTTCACCGTGAATACTTCTATTGGTATATTTGGGTGGGTAGGTTCTCCAGTTTCGGGATGGTATAATTGGCCTGAGAAATAAAAAGTAAATAAGAACATGAAATTTACAGTAATTAATTATTAAGCAAATTAATATCAAGTGTTGTTGGCCGGAGGATAGTATTATATTAGTAATATCATATGCCCATGCTATCTTAATTAAATTCCTTCCGGTCCATTGAGCGTAAGAGTAGGGGGCGGGGTCTTTGGCAAAGTTTAGTTACAAAACAAAGGGGATGTAGGGAAACATGCTAACGGGATGTGATACCCTACTCTTTTCGAGTATTAACAATGGTGCTTAAACATGCATAATATAGCCATAGGCAGCTATACACATGGCCGGCCTTTGGTAACCCATGCAGTCTGCATGCAGTGGGTGGGAGGTGAAAGGATGCTCTGATAAGGCGCTCATGGGGTTGAAATCTGGGACGCTAAGAACCTCTCGGTTTAGAGTCCAATGTGTTAACCATTACAAAGGGCATGGTACTCAGCGCCTTGAATTGGAATTTTATGGAACTTGATTCCTGCGTTCCAATACGGTATAGAGGCGCTGACAACAAAAGCAAGATTGACACAAGTGACTTCTGTTGTTACGTTATAAAAAATGAAATACGAGAGAGCATTAAACAATAATGATACCAATGGGCTATTAGATGGTGGAATGAGATAGGTCACACAACTTTATGATAAGTTCTGTCTATAGTTGGTATAATACATTCACATGTCTACCACTATTATATTGGGGGAGGGGCGGAGCTGTGAGAAAGTTGTCCTTACCTCTGCCATTTATAAGACCACTGTAAAACTCAATTGAAATCATGCTAGTCAGTCCAGGGCATGTGGAATCAGTAAAGTTGGAACTGGAAGAGAAAAATATGTTGTATATATGTTATGTTATGTTACACGCAAGTAGTAGATACGCCGCTCTAGTATACGCCGTTTCTTTTTTAATTACAAACACCGCATACTAGAGCGGGGCGGTTGCACTTACCACGGCAGCCATCATACTTTGGATGACCTCGATAGATGCTTGTAATGGGAAATGGACAGCAATTGAAAGGGTTACAGTTGGATGGATGCTATTCCGACCTGAGTTGGACAGGGAATTTGGCTGATAAGACCGGATGGATAACGGATGGATTTTATTTCTTTATATTTAGTAGTATACTTCCCTATACAGCTACTACTGGGTAGTAACCTCCCTCATATTGGGCCTAACCTTAATTTCCCCGACAACCAGCCTGTATGCTGGGTCATGTGGAGATGCAGGCCCCAGCCTCAAGCAAGGGCTAATAAAGTATTACCAACTGGAACGTCAACGTGTCAAGTACTTATTTCCATGAGCTCCTAAGTAATCACATAACATTGCTTATAGCCATATAGTGATCGAGGGAAACATGATCACCAAATGTGCGCATGTTCACTAGACGCTTGGTTTGACTGGAATCAGATAACTAACTTACAGACCATATAAGGAAAATCTAAGTCAAACTAAATAGTGATATATATTTACCCTTCGTGATTCCATATCGTGGGAAGCACTTCTTCCTCTTCTGTAGATTTCTTGAACCAATCTGTGAGCATAAGGTAAAATTCCTTTTCGAAATCTGGCAATATATCTTTACCCTGAATGAATCAATGAAAAATACTTATTATTTGCGTTATATCATGATGAGGTAAAGAAAATTGGTTTATTCACAAAGTATGCAGTAAATGGAACTCAGAACTAGTAATTGAATA
The DNA here is from genome assembly GCA_942159475.1 of Sthenelais limicola. Classification (NCBI taxonomy): domain Eukaryota; kingdom Metazoa; phylum Annelida; class Polychaeta; order Phyllodocida; family Sigalionidae; genus Sthenelais; species Sthenelais limicola. Next base: position 135,728,677 of record OW804095.1, on the reverse strand, counting down.
TTCATTGGCCGAGATTCCGCAGCATTTACTACATTAGCAAAGAGCAAAAAAAAGTAAAAATTTGTTTTTTATTCTGATTCTCATAATATATCTAAAAGTTAAAAAAAGAAATTCTCGGAATTAATGAAAGTATTTGTATTGGACCCACTTTATTGCATCCCTCATACAACATAGTATATGACGTGTATAGCTTAATAGATTCGAACAAATACTATAAAACGAAATCAAGTAGGATTGTTATGATTTGAGAAAGATGCCTATTATTCATGTCTGGGAATCTTTTAAGGTTTGTGGACATATTTGTCTCCCTCACCCTTCTGTCATTTTCATCCTTTTTGCTCCTGTCCATGATAATCAGTGGTCCGGCCATTCCCATCGTTCTCTGTGACCCTAGATGTCCGTGGTACCAATATGTACCGGCTACATCTGCCTTAAATCTTGAGAAAAAGAGAAGAAACTCAGAATTAAACGGTGTTGCAAATCTCTCTATACATTCAAGAGGAATTGGCAAAGCTGGGCTGAGTAAATGTAGAGAAGCAATGTAGTCAGGGCGTCTCAAACCCTATTCACTTGGACTTGATAAAGCATCAATAAATTAATGTCCAATTATCAGAACTCATTGAAATATTCTTTGCATTAATCAGTGTTATAGGCTTTTATATGAGACTGGTGACTATCAAAAAAGACTTGCAGCAATGCTCGAAGAAAAGGCAATTAACGATGAGAAAACTAATACAGTTCATATTTAGCGGAATCTTTTAACTTTTAGTTTGTTTCCAATAATCATGAAGATGCAAAATAGACGAAACCTTCCAAATGTGAAATTTTGAATTACTCTCAATATATTCGGACACGCCAAAATCCATAAAATAAGCAATGTAAGACAAGAACAAAACCGTGTCGATCCTCCCTTGATTTGAACACCCCTGCTTCTACACTTTGTACAAATAGGCCAGATTATGCCAACCTTCACAACTTACTTGTACTGGAACGACTGTCTGGGTTGAATGGGGCACTGGGAAACACCGCCTGCACCGTCCATCCAGGGAGTTCCATTCTGGTCGATGCCATGCCAGTGCAGCGTCATCACCTGATTCTCCATATGGTTGGTCACCACCACTGACACCTATAATTAGCAAAGTGTTATTGATACCCACGGGTCTCTTCCACCTGACCTTATTATAGTAGCTTCTAGGCAACCTTCCTCATTTATTCCCCATACATTTAAAAGTGCCCCGACTACAATATTAAAGTAGCGAGGTAGGAAGTATTATCGCTGTATGGTGTTGTCAGCTTGGTTCTAATGAAGGTTAGGAATAATTCCCAAAGTAAGATTTTGTTGGTATTTTTTATTTATTCACTAGCTTTTGAGCTGGTGTGCTCTTCATCAGGTCAATTTTAAAGACTTGTAAAGTATTGGGGTTTCTTTCATTTTGTTGTATTGATCCTATGATGAAGCCATATTACGGCGAAATGCGTAAAAGGATCGCATGATCGCCCAATAAACATGCAATTAAAAATGCAACTCAAGGTTGTTATCAGTTGAGTTGCCTCCGTCTGAATTTTTATAGTTTTTTTTAAAATTAAACACACTTACTCTCAGGTTCAAATACTATAAGTTGCTATGCCATAACAAATATATATATACTAAACATAGTCTTCTTGCTGCTACGCTCCATGTATATATTTATACTCATATCGCCATTGAGGAAATGCCCGATGTTATTCTATCTTTTTTTTAAAGGTTTTACTCGACTTAACCTGCCATCGAGGCTCTTACTTGTAATGAGCAAGTGAGTAAATATATATGTGTGATGTGACACAATGAGGTATAACACATGCTCCAAGAGCTATCGAATATTTTCATACATAGATACAGTGTACAAATATTAAAATCGGATGTTTTTCAATTCTTTCATATATATTTGTATACTTTCTCAATCCAAGTATTATATTTACTAACGAACGTTGAGTTATATCGAATAAACCTATGCATCACAAGGACTTTTTCTATTTATAAAGAGATTCTTAAAATAATTAAAGGAAAACATGAAACATATACAATATTAAACGTCAGAATCTAATTCTTTCAACAATCTAGACTACACCTCTCTCATAGCTTCGATTCCTAGAGAATGGCCACGAATTGCTGCAACTGAAACGCATGTACTACCAAACCAGAAGAAGACCATGTTTGAGGTAAATGAAAAATGAAATAACATTTACGACTTCGAAGACGAAAATTTTGTACGGTCAGAGGAGATGTCGAAAATGAAATTTATTATTCCCTTTCACTTTAGTGTACCCGTATAACAAAACGGTCGGTGCTGTCTGTGTACATACCACTTGTCCCTGATGCACGACTATTGCTGGGCCGGGTAATTGTTGATTAATTGAGATGATTCTCTTGTAATTGCCATCTCCGCCGAGAAACGACTGTCGCTCTGAAGTATACAAAGACTTTAATCTAGCAAACACTCATTTTCCTTTGATTTAACGTATGTATACACGTCTATGGAATATAAGCTTTGCTTAAAAAGACGTCCAGAATACATGTACAGAATTGACAGAACCGAGAATTTCTGACTGGGGTCTAGGAGGTAGACCGTTGTTTCTAAAACCAAATGAATGTTGAATTAGTTTGTACCTTTAAAACAAATGTTTGATAGAGGGATCTGTTGGGATTGAGTGTGATGAGCACACTATTAAAGATAAATGGCAGTGTTCAATAAAAATAATTCAATCATGGAACTTTGGATATTGAAAGAACATGGTTGTGGGAACCCAAAAAGCCCCCACCCAAAAACATGTCATTGGATTAGTTTTTATTTCAGGGACTGCTGAAATTTACTACTGTTCTCTATAGATGTCTATGGGAAAAACGGGTATTTTCTGCATTTTCCCCAATAGTAGACGATTGAATCACACGATTTTTTAAATATCTGCATATACATAGCTGACATGTTATTCTACCCTCCAAATTAAAAAAAATAAGGGGTCATTTAACTAAACTAAAAAAAGTTATTTAGCTGAACTTGTATCACGATGATTTCCCCCCATTGAAATCAATAGTGAATGGAAGTAAACTTCACTCATCCCTTAAACAAAAAATAATATGATAACATCCTGCTTTTTGCCTTTTTGTATTCCCCCAACCATTTTCTTTCTCAAGACGAAGTTTGAACAATATGTTGGGACTTCTATTGTTTCATGCATTGGTTCCTTGAATTCCCACTTGCTGCAGTGCTGACGATGCTGGTATTTACCTTTAAGTTATATATAGTGGGAGCTGACTTTAGACCATTGTTGATTAAAAAACGAAGTTCGAGCAAATATTCACGTCCTAGAGAGTGCTTTCTATCCATCTCTATTTGACAAAAAAATAAATCAGAGACAATTATCAACCAGAAGCCACGCTAAAAAGATTTTAAAATCATCTCAGGTGAAATCATCTCAGTAGTCAGTGCTGTGCAGGATGGTGCTCTTAAGATAAGTTAAGATAAGTTAAGATAAGTTGTTTTTTATTTGTCATTTTCTATGAGTACAGAAGAGTACAAACAAGTAAGTACATAAATTGACAAATTGGTCAATCTCTACCATAGGCTTATATAAATATAACCGCTCTGTCTCTCTCTCTCCTCTCTCTCCTCTCTGGCTCGAGTGCTGAAGGCGCTTGTTCAAAATTAAAATCCGTGTCTCCGACACATGGATCAAATGGTGTATATTTATTGTATAAATATAGCTATAATTTGTCAACCTACCTTGGGCCACCATATTGTATTTGTTGATTAATTATAATGTTATCTACTATATACTTGTATACAAGATTGTTAGTCACTGTAGTAAGCAGAAGTTTTCTGAAAGTATCAAAGATCACCTACCATCCTCAGACAGCAGCTCCTTTCCCGAGCAATCCTTTTTCACTTTAAATAAGTTTCCATCCTTCTCATTCATCACAACAGGCACCATGGAGTCAGGTTGTCCCATTTCGTTTACCGCCCAAGCCATCATTGTCATGTTGTACTTGATATCGAAATGAAACTTGCACACCTTTTTCTCTGGAGGGCATGATGGCGTCACAACATTGCTTCGACTTTTAGCATGGTATATCTCCGATAGTAGAATCGTCAAAAAGGTTAAGAATGTCCTCGATGGTGCCATTGTCAGTATCAAATGCGCTGGGAGAAGGACTTCCAATACAGTATTATACTCCACTCTTCGGTTAATATTTTTTTACTATATTGTCTTAGGCCTATTGTGTTTAACCTTCTCATATATATTGGTTAAATGCATTCAGTTGACATCGAAGCGAATCTCCCTGAAAATAGAATACGTCCAACAATCGAGAATTAAGCGGCTATAAAGGTGCGTTTTCAATATCGTGGCCAATTCAACTAGACCTGTATAGTCCACTAATAAAATATAAATCCCTTTGTCTCCCTTTGATCATTTATCATGGGAATGGGCCGTTAGTTGGAGCCCGTATATATGGTGTCATTGAAAGAAGTTTTATATTGATTGGAGATAACAAAATAAAAAAAGATAAGGAAAGTTGAGGGATTTATAAAATATCCCTGTCATGGTAATTTCTGAGCTCCTGGATACATAATTTTGAAGTGTTTTAGAGCAATTGTTATGTAAAACAATGGCACAATTGATGCACGTTTCCAATGCAATTCAATGGTGATAACCGTTGGATGTTCATGGACAACACCTATAGAAATTAACAAAGGATATAATTGCAAGATTACACCCATAGCTATAGACTACATGTCATCATAAAATTAATGTAAAATAGCCGATACTTAAAGCAAAAAAACGTAACGAGGCTCCAACTGTAAGGACCTTACCTCTACATAGACCTGGAAGACCTGACATTAATTTAAAGTCAGAATATGTTCAACGGGTTGAAATAACACCTTAATTTCGCTTTCGATATTGCCATATAATATATCTACGATCGCGGGCATTGAATACCACTCCCGCCTCGAATCCCATGCTTATATAGTTCTGTCTGTGAATGTATCTATCTATCTAATGCCCTGCATGTCATGATCACAAAACTATTATTAATGTCAACCATTAAAGACACCCATATTTCGCACTAAATACGGCCAGAATTCGCTCCAAATCAAATGTGCAAAATCCTGAAAAGAACTGCCTCCAAGACAAAAAAAACATAGGAACTATTGAAAATTTAAAATCAAATCAAAGATTCTGGCTTCATACCCTATTTGTACCGAAATAACCAAACCATCCCTACCATAAACCATAAAGGCCCTGTACCTGGTTACAGGTTGTCAGTACTCTCATCAGCATCACCAGCATCCTCCTATTTTCAGTGTCAGAAATTGTAACCTTGTATTAATAACACTCTATAAGTGAAAGCCTATTTCGAGTGGCAAAGTGGTCAAAGTATTTGAATAGTATTCAAACTGTTCTATCTATATATAAATTCAAACCGTGCACTAACACTCCTATATGTGAGTGACAAAGTATCTCCATATCCATTCTCAATCACATGTAAATAAATTCCATTCATTCTCTCCCTTGAAGCAGTGACACTAACACTCAATTTCAGTGGCAAAGTGCATCACATGTGTCCTACTGTAATAATTTGAATGTTATGTTATGTTTAATTCTAGAAGATTCTAGAACATTTCAACTTTGTTGCAAATATCTCTATGTACATACAGTTTAGCGAGCGAAAAGCCCTGTAAAGGGACTCGGTGAGTTTAAATAAAATCTTCAGAAATGTGTTGTATTGATGAGACATGGCTATAGACGGAAATGTCCCCTGGCACCAGCAATGACGGAGAGTGTAGATCTATATAAACCTCATTAAAATTCAGTAGCATAAGCGTCCTACATTAGTTTTTTCCCGATGCAATAGATAACTCGATCACCAATTAAATAGGCATAAGCAATATACAAAATTATGTCTACAATTTTTACTTCAATGGGAGTAATGGGGGAACAAATTGTACGGTACCTAGACACTAATCAATCTAATAATTTTGTAGGTAGGTGTAAATAATTAAATGATGAAATTAGAAAAGGGCTGCTGAGGGAATAGTGCATGAAGTAGGAAGAAGCTTTTGGGAATTTATAAATTTTGTTGTTGGGGCAGAAATCTTAGATTTCACCCATTTATTAAACTTAAATGATAACTTAAATCCCTGCCTTGTTTCATAATCAGGGACATAGAAATGAAGTAGAAAAACATCCCATTTGGGACAAATTCCGTTTCATAATCAACTGAACTGAACTGAACTTCTCAAAGGTTCGCAGCCCATATGTTGTCCCCTGTCTGCCGTTACAGTCATTACGTAATAAGACAACCACGCACGGCCAGTCCCATGGTCCAGGAATGGATAGTGTTGAAACATTTTCATAATTAATGTGCCCCCTTTTGCCCCCTTCATATGTATAATAAATATCCCTCCCTATATATATATATATAGCCTTGGTATCTGAAACCAAGATCGCAAGCATCGATACAGTATATGTACGTGTTTATGGAAATCGCATGCAGTAATTAACTGGTTTAGAGCATTGTGAAAAAAGGAATTTAGTTTCAGCTGTAAGAAACCTCAGACTAAGAGGGGAATAAACTAACATATAAATATATATATATATATATATATGGTATTTGACTTTGCCAACCACATAAATATCGTATGTACATACCTTGATATCCTACATTTAATTTCCTCAGCAGCAATTTCTGTTAATCCAAACGAAGTATCGTAATGTAACCTATGCGTGTGAACTATACTTACTAGTTCACATGTTTACATGGCACGAGCTTAATCCAGAGGTTATACTCATTCCTACGTTGGCAGAGAGGTTGTGTTAATGGTGCTGGCGAAAGCCAAAATAAGGTATACTGTGGGATGTGTGTGTGTGTGAGGGGGGTGGGTGGCGGGGTCGGATGAAGTGGGTTACACTAAAAATAAACTTGAGATTAGTTGCAGTTAAATAGAGCGTATACATACATTAATATATATAATACAGCGCTTTTCGGATAACAGCTACTGATTGTACATTTTCAGACGATCTGATCGACCCACAAGTATAAATATGGGAAATAAATACACCCCCTAAAGATTGCAAATTTTTTAATTTAACTTTAATGGGTTTTAAGATTGCGTTTTTAGAAATAATAAAAATCAAAGACATGTACAAATCTACTGTCACGCCTCGGTGCACACAACATTAGACTATTCTAAACACTCAAAAAGAGTAAAATTTGTTTCATTTATATACCAAGGCAAATTTGAAAAAACTACTATAATATAGTAGTTTTTAAAAATTACCTTGGTATATAAATGCAACCAATCTAGTGGGGGCTCACAGGCATAAAGATACTTTTAGAGAAGGTTCAAAGAGTGGTCAGCTTTTTAGATGTGGTCATCTTTTCTAAATCCGACCACGTCCTTTGCCCGTGGGGGGGGGGGGGGGGGGCGGGGGGCAGATAGGCCAAAATAATTATTGTTATGAGTGAAGTGTTGTATTATATATCATTACCGTGAAGAGTATATTGGTGTGGATGGGGGTGGAAGGGGATATGGCGAATCTACACCGAGACGCTAATTTAAATTTTCAGAAATATAATTATCACCATTCAATTGCTACCTTCAAAATCCCGACCACAGCAATGCTTTGCTATATACATACCTCATTGACCCAATAGTATATCAACTATCTTAGTGGAACTAGTCATCAACTGCTTTCACGCTAGATTTGCACGAAGTCCCTTATTGGGCCCCTCAGGCTGGAACACTAATTTTAATCTGTAGGCAGACCTTGCCACATTATATATTATAATTATTGTATTGGGAACATGGTCTCCCCGAGGATCTTGACGGGGTCCCACATAGAGCACGTCAGGTCGGGTAGAGTCGGTCGGTGGGTGGGTGGGAAATTATCGAGACGGTAGACGTCACATGCTCCCAGAACGTAACCTACCTACCAACTGAACCTTAACCGCTGCAGAGAGAGCTATAGATCTATGCATGTGTATACGCTACCGTCCCATTACAGCAATATGTTCTGATACGTCGACTACCACAATTGTTTCCTAATTCTCACATTATTTTATTCATATAGTGTCCGAGACAAACGGATTTTAATTTTGAACAATAAATCGTTTCCAAATTCTCACATTATTTGATACATGTATTGTGTTGGAGACATAAACGGATTTTAAAAGACCTTAAATACTTTTATTTTCCCCCATATTTGGAATTGAAATAACTGTACTTGTACTAATATAGTTTTCCAAATGTTATATTATAGTAAGGTTATTAATTTTGAGCTTTAGAAAAAATGTAACACTGACATCCTCACAGCTGTTACATAAGCAATATGTAAAGGAGAGTTTCTAACCTTTAATTTGACGAACATTTTGGAGGATTTTGTACAGTTTTTGCGATAGGGCTTCTAAAACGTCCGCGTTTGTATTCGGGGGATCCGCCCAAATCCATTGTTGCAAAGACTTACCTTGTTACCGTTTTTGCTCAAATTCATGTATAAATGTATACAACAGCAACATTATATTGATAAATTCAGTCTTATAGTTATAATATGAGTAAATTTGGTAAGATTTGCTTTGTCGTAATAGCTGAGAATGTAGCTTTAAATATAAAGGGATCCCATTGGGGCGCCACTTTTAGAACAAATTTTATAATTGGTTCGTTCGGTGAGGAAGGCATGCGCGGGTTCCTATTTTCCGAATGCAATATCAGAAGTAGCAAGTTTATTGGGTATCTCAGCAAAAGAATGTGATATCCTGTGTGTAAGGTTATTTAAAAAATATTGATGAAATTCTAGATAGATTTATAAGAAGATATATAATGTTGGGAGATATAGCCAGTTCTTCTTGACTGGTTTCCTCGTAAACTCCAAACATTACCTTCTGAATGTGGAGAGGGCTACCGTGTTTATGATACAACCTAATGGTCGACCCACACATGGCTGATTTTAATATTTCAATAATTGTGTTTATTATTGTATTTTTTAAGTTAACACTTTGAACTAAACATTTGGATGATAATTTGAAGAAATTTTTATTTTTTGTTTTCAGGCACTTCATTGGGTCGGGCTGGCATCGCAAAGACTCCCCCAAAATCACCTTTTTTAATGATTCAGATCTCATTGAAACAGTTTTTCGAGTATGTGATTGAGCAATGTCTGTATTCAAAATAGGGTTGTTGGAGATTACATATCTTTGGAGATTACATATCACAAACAAATTATCACTAAATATTTATTATATATATTATCCCTAGCTGAACCCTTTAAAAGTGCATCGGGATGGGAACGTTAAAATCCCCCCAAAGAAAATATGAATTAAAAAAAATTGGAGCATTATTTCAGACACATGTTATAACCATAAATTTAATGTTTTGTACAATGCCGAGTGAACTCCAATTGACAAAAATCTATTTTTTCTTTTTAGAAAAATGTGAAATTTAGATGGTTTTCAGCCGATAGAACGGCCATTTTTTATTTTAGCTGTATTAAAGTTTATGTCGCATGAAAGGTCTATCTAAGGCGCATGTTTTGGTATAACAGTTATTCATATACAATAAACTGGTTTCCATGTGGGATTCATAATAGCCTGTGTGCTCACTTCGTGAGAACTGACCATATACATGTATGTGAAGGGTACATATACATATACCACTGCATATTATTGATACGGTTGACATTTTGTGATCTAATAATTATCTCACTTGATTTTTGCTGGATTTTAGACGGATTTACGGTTGAAACATTATTGCAGAAATGCAATGCCATCATGATTGTCAGATAGATAGATATTTAATAAACGCACGTCGTCCTTCACGGGTGGAAAATGAATGGGGGGTTATGATGAGTTAGACTAGCAGGGTTTCTTTTTATACAAAAAAGTCCACCAAGTTCAGCTTTCTTGTAAAATATAATATTTAATATCTCCACTGAAAGAGCAAGTGGGGTCAACAAACATTGGAAAATAGTTTATGTATGAGAGGGTAACAATGTATATATAGTAAAAAAGAAATACACAGTGAAATTATTGTGATTCACATGGTAAAGTGACTCTCAGTAAAAAAAGATAACTAATACAAAGTCACAACATATAAAAAGTCATAGTAGAATATACCACATCGTATGCAATAGACTTGACAGTTTGAAATGTTCACTGGTAATCTTTGTCAGATCTAAATTATCCATAATAATATAATGTGTAAAACCTGTATGGCATCCATCATTATGACTGAAAATAGTTGTATTACGACAGATTAGACCCTTATAGGCATATGAAGCACTTTCAGTTTTCCACTCCCTCACTTCAAAAATGAACAAACGTCATAACAATATTTCATTTTCAGGAATTTGAATTTGAAATAAAAAATATAATTGCAATTAAAAACTAAGTTTTCCAAGTACAATGTATTCATAATGTACTTCATATTTGTGTATACCTTTAAAAAAGCATCGACACATAACACTCAATAAGGACTGAGAGAATTACGACTAATGTAGGCTTAACCTACAACTGCGTAAATTAATTCTTTGAAGATTACGTGACAAATCTCCCATATCGCCCGATTTAACGTGAACTATATAAGAATACGATTACCGTTCGTCCTTTTCTAGCTTCACAAACAGAGCGAAGCAAATCATGAACCGTCTATGGGTCAGATTTTCAGAAATTGTACAATTGTGCAAGATTAGGCTGCAATTTGGTCGACAATACTTGGTAAATTCGAATATATTCGGCATTGCATGGATTCTAGCAATCTGTTTGGTTAGGTTGAACTGTATTTTAAACTTGATTTTCGTCTGAAATTTGGGTTATTTGAGAAGATTGGCGAAGTTGAATTGTACATTTTCTGAAAATCTGACCCCTATATTATATTTTTGTGTGAAAAAAGCTATAATTGGGAGAAAGCGCGATATGCTCTTCTCGAAACTCATGCCATCTAACGCGTAACCTTCATAATACTTTACATGCCCTTTCATACATACTGTATGCAAATGACCCCAAAAATTACAATCTTCATGTGAATACCCAACTTGAGACAATATATCTAAAGTATAGTCAAAAGCTATATATAATATACACTAAACAAATATATGAAATGACTGGTTTAAACATACTATTATAGTAATTGTGTGGGGACGATAAACTTAGGATATATTTCATGATATATATATATATGTATACAATCTATTCAATTAAAAGAAGGATAAGGCAACCAGGTTAGGCCAAACCAGGATTATCTTTTGAAATGCACAACTAAAAACTAAAGATGAAATAGCTTGTTACCGGTTATTGCCTCTTTATTATATACGTATTGTTATGAAAACAACATATCTAGAGTGAGTTACGCATAGTTGTCATGGCAACCATTCTGATTTTACTTACTAAGATTACCTGTAAAATTCAAATTTATGACTCATAGGAGTATATCTAATTCTAGAATCAAGCTATTACTGCATATTAGCAGAGCGATGGCGTACACCGATATACTCTGTAACTTAAAAAAAAATACTCTGTAACTTAGAAATAGATTCTTGTATGCGAAGGTTCACCCGCTCCGCTCCCACTACATAGAACATGTATTTCGTGATTCTCTATCCTTGGCAATGAATGCGTCAACACATAATGTCGTCGACCAGAGAGCCAATTTTGATAGCGATGCTCTCTGTGGCGACGGACGCACTGCAGCGCCACATAGTGTGCAGCAGTAGCAAAATGCATGTGTCATGCAGGAAATTCAATTTTTTTTCAGTACACATAATATCATGAAAATAGAAAAGAATCGAGTCATAAATTTGAATTTCAGCGGTAATCGTAGTAAAAAAACCCAGATCGGGTGCCATGACAACCCCACGTAACTCACTAGTGAAATACGCACTATGCGTATAACTCACGTTGTCAGAACAATGTGTGTATAATAAATACGTATACATGTATACCTCCCTGGCGGTATCTAGTAGAAATAAAGCGTTTTTTAAACATCACAGAAGGAATACATCGGAAGGATTTATACAGGGCAAATGATCCATTCAGTATAAGTGTTCAACCAATGTCACACATTATACCGAGGCCCTTCTATCCATTTGTATTGTAATAGCATTGTATTAACATTGTGTTAGCATTAGTCCTCTATCATAGCACTAGAATTAGATGAACTAGAACCAGTGTGAGTCAGTAGTTAGACACAGCAGTGGACAGAAAACCATGGAATTCAGCAACGAATATTATACCCGTGAGCCCATGTCAAGGTTAAAACTGATTTGCGAAATGACTATGTATATTCATTGTACTTGACTACTCTTGAAATGATTTGATGTATTGACTTGCTGTATAAACATTCTAAATAATAAAAAAAAATAGACATACAAATATACATGTGCAAGTAAGTAACAATTTCGATTTCTAATTGAACTTCATACTCCAAACATTAACACTCAAGTGACACATGTCACGAAAAGTGCGAAAGAAGAATGAATTGTAAGGAACTTACCTTTGATCAAATCATTTTAATCTAAGCACCATAAAACATGTTAAAGATAAACATCTCAAAACAGCAATAACTCTGTGCAGATCATCGACTTTTGAGTTTTGTCGTTTACTAGAATACTGAATAATATCCAAGAACTTAGAGGGATTCAAAAATATATAATATAAATATATATATATTATAACATTAGGCAACTTACACACAGAGCCAATATCACGGGCTAGGCTCTGGAAGACACTTTTTTCTTGCACTATTGGTCCATTAAATTCCAACAGCTACTTATTACGTATAGATGTACATTTAAATACGCACGCCAGTCAATGAAATGGATAGATAGAACAGCTAGCACTTGACTCAACATTAAACATCCAGGGTTCAACCAAGTGTTTCTTGATTAGACTGAAGACAACTCACTAACACCCTTAGATGAATTGTTCTTGTTCATTCCACACTATAATTTCGTCGATATTTACTGCTTCAAACCTGGAATATGGAACACCAACAATTATGACACTAGGACGGATATATATGGAGGAAAAAAGTATACTTTATGAATGACATATAATTTTATAAGGATTCTTTATTCATTAAGAAAGGATATAACAAATAGGAGATACACTTCCGAGTGAGGCTCAGTTCTTCGCCTCGGGGTTATGCAGCAAACAGTGTATCAGCAGCTCCTCAAAGCCGCTCATTAATCCTTAAATAGGTAGGATGTGGTAATATATCTACTATTAAACAAAACAATGAACCTAGTATTAACATTTAATGAATTGTTCATGGGGTATCGGAAATTGCTGCACTGTATTTCTGTTACACAATATATACATTCGCATGAATACTGAGAGTATAAAACCCGATTTAAGTGAAAAAAACAAAGGGTGGAAGCTTAAGAGTTGCATGGGCACATAAGCAAACTTACAATGGAACCAAGTTGTGTGATTGCTTTTTCGTAAGATGGGGGCATAATTGACTCATATGATGGTGGGGGCGCCGACATCGATGGTTCCCTACGTCCTGCAGCTGCTACCTCACTCAGAGAAGGTTGTGAAGAGGACCTGGCGAAAAGAGGTTCCAGTTTTCATAAATATACAACATGTGTATATGCAAAGGGAGTACCTGATACAACCAGCAAGATACCAAAGCTATGGTAAAAGAATAATATAAGGAGCAATTTTCGTAGCTTTTTGAATTGGAGCTCTAGCTTAATTGTGACTGATCCCTATCAATTTCCTGGGTCGCAGTATACATAAGATTTGCACAATGAAATTGAAAACAAATGGCCGACGATGGAAATTCAGATTCTTGTGTGGGTGAGTTGGTGGTGTTGGTGGTGGGATGGGGGGGGGGATCCCTCGTGGTGTTGGTGTTGGTATGGTGTATCGATCCTCTCAATGCTAGCCTTAGGTATACATTTAAATACATATTATATATTATATACATATATATTTCTGCACATTGCATGATATGAGGAATGGATCCACTAATAATTATGGTCATGGGATGTGTACATTCAGCACTTCTAGCCTTGAAGAATAAATATATAGTGGTGAACATTCAAAATAAATGTAACATAATAATTATCATCGATATACATTAGTCAAGGTATATGCCTTTTTTAATAAATACATAGATATAATACAGGCACAAAAACCCAACCCGTGTCTAACTATCCTCTCCAAAACCGTGCTCGTAAAAATTCAAATTAACTCACCGAGGAGTATCACTAGGTAAAGCATGATGAATTACAATGTCCGGCGTGCTGCCCCTGTGACGGGGATGGTGGTCTATTTCTGTATCAGAGTGTGGGGAATAACTTCTGCCCCGTTCATGCCCTCTCCTGCGATCTGGATCCAACCTGAAGATTCAGATTTGAAATACCAGATTGCATCCTAATATGCACAGTTATAATTCATTCACACAAGAAACGTTTAAACCTCTTTCTTATCCTTAACTCCCGGTCTAGATGAGTGAGTCGATATTTGTTACCATGCCCTTACCTAATTACCTAATTCTATCCAATTTTTCAAATATCACAGAACAAAGAAGGAAACCTTTGAGTTAAGATTTGAAGATCTGTTTTTATCAAGGAGTATGAATTATCTTACCTAGGATTGAAAGGCATGTCTGGACTGGAGGGCGAGGGAGAAGGGCTTCTTCTCCCAGTAGTCCTGGTTCCAACATGGGTGGGAGAATGTGCCCCCCTCCTACCTGCTACCCTGGGTCCGTGATGTGTAGGAGAAGGGGTCCTTCTACCATAGCCACTAGGCCCTAGGAAATTGGTAGAAGGGGTTCCTCGGTAGGAGTTGGGGTCCTGGTATCTAAGAAAAATAAAATAAAAAGAGGGACCTATACTCCACATTCATGTTCTTCATTTTTCATAAGAAAGGGATAATTATACTTCTAATTCACATCATTAGTACTACCAAACTGTTAATCAAAATCGTGGAAACATTCAATATTAACAAAGAAATGTGAGCACCTTCCTCTTAAATTACACTAGGTTTGTGTTAATCATTAGTTGTAAACGAATGTTATTGATATTATAGATCCTTCTTTGATCAACATAGGGTCAGACTCGCAAATACTCAATGCTCAACATTAACTGATTTCTGTTTTCACCTGAAACGTTTTACTACTAGTTAATGGTACAAAGGTGTCAATATAATTCATATAAATATAAGTTGAATAAATAGATGAAAATAAAATAAATGCGCTCGTCGATTCATCACGATTTGAAGCGTTATCATCATTCATTAACATAAAATAAATGAATGTACTTCTTGAAACATACGTCACAATTTCTAAACATTTACGAGAAAACTTTCAATATAGCTGAGCAGTTCTCACGAAAGGAAGTTATGTGGACTTGTATTCCTATAAGGCTGGTAGAATTTGTAAATTATTGAGAGCTCACTGATCGAAGTACATACTGTCCTTTCAAGTTATCGGAAGCAACGGGCCGATCATGTGACCTCCATCTCAGATATTCCTGCTCATCTCCGCTAGATGGCAGTGAAATAAACTTACAAGGTTGATGACGGCAACACACATTATGCTGCCAGTGCATTTGGCAAGATTTCTACAATTAATATTGCATGAGAAAAAAACAAAGTCAAATATACCTTGGGTAGTGCTGGATTTGCTGAGCTTGATCTTGGTAAAGGGATAACATAACTGAAGGCGGAACTCCTGAAGCTGGAGCTTGCAGTTCCGTAGATGACCTGGATGGGCTGTGGTTCTGACGGGCAGAGCAATGATGAGAAGGAACTGTATTTCCACCACTAGGGGCAGGATGGTGTGTTACTGTTCTGCAAGTGGAAGGTTGGAATATTTGGTAGTTTCTGTTTGAGAAGGCTATAACACAGGGTCTATCAAGACATTGACCTGCATAATAAATACCCGAGCCAATGCCTATACAATTATACAAGATAAATATATCTTTAGGCCTACATCATGCTGTCTGGGCATTTGGAATTGATATTGAACAAGGAAACAACAAAGTCAATCATACCTTGGGTAGTGCTGGATTTGCTGAGCTTGCAGTTCTGTAGATGACCTGGATGGGCTGTGGTTCTGACGGGCAGAGCGATGATGAGAAGGAACTGTATTTCCACCACTAGGGGAAGGTTGGTCTGTCCCTATTCTGGAAGTGGAAGGTTGGAATATCTGGTAGTTTGTGTTTGAGTATAGCACAGGGTCTATCAAGACATTGACCTGCATAATGGCCGAGCCAATGCCTATACAATTATACAAGATAAATATATCTATAGGCCTACATCGTGCTGTCTGGGCATTTGGAATTGATATTGAACAAGGAAACAACAAAGTCAAATATACCTTGGGTAGTGCTGGATTTGCTGAGCTTGATCTTGGTAAAGTGATAACATAACTGAAGGCGGAACTGCTGAAGCCGGAGCTTGCAGTTCTGTAGATGACCTGGATGGGCTGTGGTTCTGATGGGCAGAGCGATGATGAGAAGGAACTGTATTTACAGCACTAGGGGAAGGTTGGTGTGTTACTGTTCTGGAAGTGGAAGGTTGGAGTGTGTGGTAGTTTCTGTCCATGTATTGCGCAGGGTCTATCAAGACATGAGCCTGCTCTGGGCTCACACAAGGCCCACTACCAGAAGTAATGTCAGCAGAATCTGGGGTAGCTACCCTCAGACGACGTCCATCAGGTGCAATTATATACTGCAGTCAGAATGGGGATATTATTTTATAACATCAATAACAATAATCATTATTATATACTTTAACAAGATTCACAGCTATGACTAACCTCATATAAACTTGGTATTGCCTACATACATACAAGCTAACAGAATATAGTCATGCACTACGATGTCTATCAATATCAGGAAGCTAGGGGGCAGTTGAACTTGTAGCTGTAGTCATATTTTAGTATGGCATAGAATAAAAGAAACTTTTGTGCATGAAACCTACTTTAATTGTAAATTTCTTTAAATTTACTCTTGTTCACTGATACAAATGAGTACCGCTGATGCACTTTCTGCCTTAGAAGTTTAGGGGTGTGAAGAGGGAGGTTGATTAGAGCGGCCAAAGAATACTACATACAAGTTTCACATTCCTGTTGCTAATCCCCTTGTTACTTATTATCAAAAAGAAATTCAAGTTCGTCGAAATTTCCCATTATTATGGTGCAGTAGATTTATCCATGAAATATATAAAAAATATGTTGAATGACTCTCTCTCTCTCCTCCCCCCTCTCCCTCTATTTTTCTCTCATTCTTCTACCCCCCCCCCCTTCCCTCCTCTCTCTCCTCCCCCTCTATCTTTCTCTTGTCTCTCTTATACCCCCCCCCCCCCCACCAACTCTCTTTCTCTCATATCTCCTCCCTTCTCATTTCCCATCTCTCCTGCCTCCCCATCTCTCATCTGTCCTTCCTCCTCATCTCTCCTGCCTCACTCTATCTCTCTTCTCTCCTCCCTCCTCATCTCTCCTCCCCCCCAATCTCTCATCTGTCCTCAATCCCTCCCAATCTCTCATCTCTCCTGCCTTCCCATCTCTCATCTGTCCTCCCTCCTAATCTCTCCTGCCTCCCCATCTCTCCCTACCTTTCACTTAGAGAGAGAGGGGAGAAGAAAGAAGAGAGAGAGGAAGAGGTCCTCTCCTTTTTTAATCTTATCAACGACCTCAGTAAAAGTATCACCCATTCAAAATACTTTCTTTACGCCGATGATACCGTTCTATACTATTCAAACAGATCATTTAAAACCCTTACTGCCAATATGCAGTCCGACCTCTCAAACCTACTGCAATGGTGTAATGCCAACCATTTCCTAATCGACACCACTAAAACTAAATTAATGCTAATCAATCCCAACTCTAACAAGTCTTGTGAGTGTGCAATTAAACTTAATGACAAGAAGCTTGAACTGGTACATTCCTACAAATATCTTGGATATACTCTTGACAATTGTCTCACCCAACAACCTCATATAGAAAATCTTATGAAGCTCATCTCCCATTAAATTTACCTCTTCTTGAAAATTCGCAATCCATTAACAATGAATACGGCCCTAACTGTTTACAAAAGCCAAATCCTTCCTTATTTTGACTATGGAGATGTGATCTATCATGAGTCTAACCAAGGTACTCTTGTCAAACTCTAGAGACTTCAGAATAGAGCACTAAGAGCTATACTCCGGGAAGATCCCCTTTACCCGACCCAGGAAGTCCATAAAGATCAATGAGAAATATCTCTGTGTGAAACTTTGTCAATAAAATTTATTAAAAAAGAAATTCCATTACTTTGTTATAGGAGACTCTTTCATTTGCAAATTCTTGGTTTCCATAAATCTAAAATGTCTAAATATTGTCTGTATCAATCTTGTTTATATTCCAATGGATTATATTGGAAACATAGAAAATACACTTGATTACAGGTTTATTCTACCCCAAGTTATGGAGTTTCAAAGTTTTAGTGGCGCCCATTTTGATTTTCAGCTGTCACGGGTTTTCTACAGGAGTTGAATTCAAATGTTTTGGAATATGTTATTAGACACCTTCACCAACACATTGGTGAAGAAATTTCGTGGGAAGGAATTACTTCACAGAGTAGCCTTTTTTCTCATAATATTACCTGACGACAATGAACCTCCTAAACTTGTGAACAAAAAAGGAAAAGACAAAATAGTTGGATTTTAAGGAAAATGACTGAACTTATAGATGCATCATGAATATAGGTCCTCAAGAACTATGTTTCACTATACAAGTCATGAAATATTCATTCATTCTGAATCCAAAGTAAATTTCAACATCTTATTGATGTAGGATTAACAAAATAATATATAATACATATAAATTGTATATATATGTGTAGTAGTTTGTATTGCCATAAGAGAAGGAATACTTTCCATATACTACTTGTATTGAAAACCTATACGTATCACTCCTTACAGTTTATGTTTAACACCAGGTTGGCCTGTGTGCCACGACACTGTGTTTTACTTTACTCTCTCTGTCATATTATTACCATTATCACTGTGTACGAATACCACACACCTTTATATGTGGCTATGCTAATGGACCAACACATCACTTTGTGCTTCGAATAAATTAGAGAAACAATATTGAGGCTTCTGTCTTTTATCATATATCTCTCCTCCTCAAACGATACCGGGTTACTACATATGCACTGATTCGCAGAGAATGGGTATGTAAGAACTCATATCTCCAAGTACTACGTCTTTGCGTCAACTGATTGGTGCTGTGCTGCCATGGCAACCATGTTCCATATAGTTACAGTCTATAGGTTTCTAAGCAAATCTCGGCAAATCCTGGGAATATTTAACTATTTTTTTTCGGTTATCAACTCAGAAGGACATGCAAATTCAGATTGAATAATAAAATAAAATTCGAAAATATGACTCTGGATCACCCTTTCTGTGTGGCTAGTCACACTTTAGAAGTAAAGGGAAGTAGCCATTTCAAATCAAACATGTTTGAATTGAAGCGGCTACCTCCCGCTACTTGCTACCGCTTCTTAGGGTAACCTAATTAATATGGATTGACCTACTTAATAATAGGGATAGGGATAAGTTCATACATCAGCTGCAGGATCTCTCTATTATCATATAAGTAGCGCTCACCTGACCTGGACGGGGTTTGTGAATATCTCCATATTTAATACATAGAGCCACTAGTCCAACAGTGAATACAGCCAGGGCGATTCCCAGAAGAATGAAGGTAAAAAAGCTGCCAGTGGTGAAGAATAGGGTAATGCTCAGGGCTCCTACTGCCAGGGCAATGATGGCAGGACCCAGACATGTGCAGACGCAGCCAGTTGACGCATTCTCTCTAGCTATTCTCTGCTGCTCCAGCTTACGGCGGCGGATCTCACTGGAAATATTAGCGTAGCTTGTGAGAGCCATTCTTTACTTGTAATAATACCTACAAATAAATAGAAAACAAAGTATCTATGAGAATTCTATAAAATTTAGGAATGACAACATAATAATACTTAATAGTAATAATAATATAAAGGCACAAAACATGAAGATAATATCAAAATAATAATTATTTCCGCGCTTGGCTGGAGAAATTACGGTTAGGGGGCTTACAGTCAGGGGGCTTACAACCGGGGACTTACAACCGGGAGGCTTACAACCAGGGGGCTTACAGCCTGACACTAGACTATGTATACACACAAAAATAAAACGACACATTGACATATTTTCAAACTTTGAATATCCATTAAATTTCTGAGAATCACCCGATGTGAAAAAAGAAAAACAGTTCGGTTTTTGTCTTTATTTTCTCCTTCATCGTAAACCCAGTTTATAGTGATTTGCAATTGATTTTTTTTTCAGGTTGTTGTAATAATTTCAAACTCTGAATGTCCATTAATAATCAAGGAATCATCCGAGTTGAACAGTTGAATTCAGTTTAAAGGGATTCGGAGATATTTGATAAACTGATTAGGAGATACTGTCTGGACAATCCCAAACTAATATCGTATAACTATACATCAAGTGTTAAAGTTCACAAATGAAGGTGTGAAATCATGCAGGAGGTTATGACTTTGTCACTTTGATAATAATGGAATAGCACATCATATCACCTACATACTATGCACACACACTTTTCTCGCACCCTTTTCACTAGTCTAGTCTGTAACATGATAACTTTGAAGCAGCGATATTTCTTTGATAGGGATGTATGGAAGACGGAATGCCATTAAATCTCTCGAAATATGTCACCTCCTCACTAAACAACAGCTGGGTTGGGGCGGAAGAACTCGGATTTGAGGGACAGCTCCCCCTGTCTTATAAATCATCACCCTCTCCTCCACAACCCCAGAGGCGGTGAGGTGTATCAGGTTGGCGGGACTAATTACCAAAACAACTGGCCATCCCTCTCCTCTGCACGAAAGTCTTTTATCACAAGCTATTAATTACAACTGAAAGGGAGTGACAGCTATAGGGGTGCGCTTCAAAAGAGCCCCTGAAAACCATGCATTGATATAATACTGTGTGTCCCCAGTATTAATGCTACAATAAAGGTAATAGTCAATAGACTATCCTACAGTTTAAATTTTGAATAGATTCGGTGAGAGAGAAGAAGTGCAGACACGGCGACTGTAATATCATAAGTGAGTAGAGACGAGCCCACTCAGTGTATTTATTCCAAGGTTCTAGTGCTGCCCGCGTGGACGCAGCCACGCCCCAGGCCTCCCGAGCCTTCCCAGAAACCCACTACTGTAACATAATGCCCCCCTCCCCCCTTAGAATGCTACTGCCTTAATTTAGATACTAAAATAAAAAGTAGCATTCCCGAAGGTCGGATACAGTGGGTACACGAGATTCGACCCCCGGAAAATTTTAAATATAAATAATCAACATTTTCCAGAAGTCTTCAACCCCCCTCTACAATAAAAAGGTCCACACAATGTGTCCCAACCCTGATTTTTGTTATACATCAAGATAAATCAGAGTTAATTTTGATCATTTCCTAAAACTTAAAAGCTTGTCAAATTTTGTAATTTTTCCCTTAGAGCACTACAAAGAATAAAAATGAAACAAATAAACATTGTGTGACTTCCTTATGTCTAATCAAAATCAACACCAGTCATCATCGAGACATAAGGATGTAGTATATACAAATCTGCTCAAACCGTTCATTTGTTGAACAGATAAACCTTAGAAAATCAATACTCTAGTCAAAATTTATTTAACTTTTAGTAAAACTTCTCTAAAATTTGTTACCATATCAGTACAGATATGGCCTGAACGAAGGCAAGAATTTAATATGGAGTTTCTTACCCTACTCGACTATCTATAAGACATAACTTAATTCACCAAGTAAGTACAAACCTGGAATAACCTTACTCAGCTTCCTGCTTAAAATTTACACAAATCCGTCCTATACCGGACCGATTTTTACAAAATTCGTCCCGCCAACGGGCGTTCCTAACACAAATGCTACTACACGTAGCAGGAACTGGACGAGACACCGCGGTAACTATACTGTCCCACGATGTCCATCTGCCGAGAAATTTCAGTTGACATAAGAAATTATTATTAGAAATCGCAGAACAACTAGAGCAAATAATCCCGCAACATGCCAATCTATTACCAAATAGACCCAGGAAACCTCACCAGAGTAACTTAAATTGAACAATTTCCAGCAATAATCACCAGAAAACCCAACTACGACATAAGTGATGCCGTCCGCCATTTTGAAAAAATATCTTCAACGACGTATGAGTATACTCCCATATCGTTACATACGGACCTGTTTCTATAATAATTACTCTTAATATAGCATCAGTAGAATACTTTTTCCACGAAAACACTATAATTTAGAAGGAAATCATAGACTTAAACTGACATTTCCATCGCTGAATCGTTGGCAACTACTACGCAGTTCATAAAAACGCGATGTCCATGTTAAACTTCCATAGAGCGCGATTTTGACCACTTTTACTTTTAATTCTTCCAAAAATGACTCAAATTCCATATTTCAAAAAAAATAAATCACTGCTTTTCACAGATAACACATTCGTCCGTAATATGACATTTCATTTGAACCCTCGACAAACTGAGTTTACCCAGAAATCTTTCATTTTCGTCACAAAAATCTCCGATCATGCGAAAATGTCGTTTCCCATAGGAAATGCATTGGCACGAGCAAGGCTGTCTCAAATTAACTAAATAACTAATTATATTATTAACCAATACACCTATATGACGTCGCTATCCATATAGATCACATAATCAGTGAAGGAATTTTGAAAATCGCCAAACTTTCGTCATTATTCGACGCGGCGATATTTAATTTCGTTGACTCTCGTCAGGTCAGCCATCTTGGAAATGTCCGACGATGTCGCCTCTATGAGCCTATTTGAGGACAAATTTATGCGGAAATCTAACAAATAACATCTTTTTGAATCGATAGAAGCCTAAATTATACTTATAATACCTCTCAGAGCAGCTTCACTACCTTTGAAAATGCCCAACTGGGCCGCAATCGGTAGTTTCTTCTAAGCGAGTCACCGCCTGAAGGAAAACTCGAAGGAATCTTAATGATTATCTCAATCCTTCTTGATTATGTTAATGTATCTTAATGGCAGGTCACGTGACCCTTCTACGACTTAACTTTAAATCGTTTATAACTCAGAATTTAGACAATTTTCACCAAGATGGCCACTACTAGACCTTCTTTCTTGTAAAACTCTAAATAATTACCAATTTTGAAGCGATTTTGAGGCTTATTTGGCCGAAAATGGAAATCGTTGGATGTAGGCTATTCCTCTGGGTATAAAAGGGACCCGCGTCGCGCTGGTCATTCAGATCAGACCAGGAGTTCGTGCAAGGAGGAGCTACGCCCGTTCTTCCATTGACTTTACACATCTCCAGCATTGAGCCTCTACCTCTACAGCCTTGGTCGTTACCAATTCTTCACATCTCCCATACTTCTGATAGAGAGTCAACTTGACTCTCCCCTCAGAGCTCAGGACTTCCGACATCCTCTTGGGACTTCTCAAACCTCATCGGAACTTCTGACATTCCAAAGAGATTTTACATTTCAACTCTACCTCGAACAACTATCATGGACCTTGACTACTGATACCGGAACCAGACTTCAAACTGACGCCTGATTCTACCTATCGACGCCGAATTTCCGTCAAGTTCTCAAGAATCCACAAGTCATCCAGCAGCGACTACTGTTGCTGCCTTCTCACCTGCTGATCACTGGATGTGTCATAGGATGTGTTTCAAGCTGTGATTACAGGATCGTTCTCACTAGGAAGTGACCCGAGAACGAATCCTAATTTTGAGATTTTCTTGAAGGGAAAATTTTCAAATTTGTGTGTGTGTGTGCTTGTGTGAAACGGAGTTCCATGTTAACCTGGAATCAACTTTTAGGAAAGCTCTATGATTACCTAGAGCGGAACATTTAAAAATTTTGTATCAATGCAAAATATTGGATGTACGAATGGGCTACTATCACTCAAAGGATTTTAAAACAGTGAAGCATGGAGACCTGTGGAGATGTGACTTTTTACTAAGCACATCAGGACACAATAGCCGTAAGTAGACCACTATGTACGCACCTCCGCTAGCTCTCACTGCATTTCACCATGTTCCAAGAAATTTCGATTTCTGTCCAAAAATAAACTACAAAGTTAGGATTTCTTTCAGACATGAAAATATCCACGTGTATAAGCTTAGTAGACCGGATTTCCGGAAGGAGTGGCAGTAGGGAGGAGGAGAACTCGACAAATACCTAACACACTTGTATGCATGTATGTCTTAGATTCCCCCGCCGCTACGGCGGCTTACAAAATTCCATTTTCACAAAACATCATGAATTCTATTGTTTAAAATGTACTTTTTGTAAATCTTGACTCTGCACGACGCAATAACGATCGTACATACCTGAACTGATACTTGGAGAATTCTCCTACCTTATTACTCAAGAAAATTAACTTTTTACGTCTAAAACCAGTCATATATGGTTACTTTTTCATTCTATCAACTTAGAAAACTTCAAAAACCACGCCCCGGCGTCTAAATGACGTCGTGATAACTTGCGTTTTTACCTCATCATCACCAAATCTTTGACTTTAAACTTGTGGAATAATTTTCCTGACGCTGAAAACAAGCCAATTTGCACTTGAGTTCAGTTTTTATTTAACCTCTCGCTTGCAAGAAACATTCAAGTCGAGAGTTGCTTAAAAATTTTGATATGCTCTACAGCCTAAATTTACCACGAGACTGACGTCCCCCATTTCTGTCCAAAAACTGACCAGAAATAGCAAATAAAAATTCTAGTGAAAAAATCTCTAAAATTCCCCGTCATGTGGAGGAGAATCTCTGCTCAAATTCTCTACGAGCTGACTGCAAACTACAGTCGTATTTCCCAGGGGAAACAAAAAAAATGATTTAGAATTAATAATACCAGAATTGACGTTCTAAAATATCCGCCAGGAAGATAGGGTCTCATTTCTACCCAACTTTTGACGGAGAAAATTCCGTAGGATAACCATCCTTCATTATAAATTCTGGGTCGGTCGCAACTCTGGCGTACACGCCCATGAACAGAAGCCTCCCTGCCTAAATTTTAAGCACGGCCACGCTCGCGTCTACAAGCGACTTTCTGATCTATTTACTACTATTGCCAAACCTAGACACGTAAAACTCCCTGTCAAACACGCCAATTCTAGCAAGAAAAAGTTGCAAAAATTTCTCTTAGGCAGACAGAATTGTTCTGACGCCCGACGGAAGCATCCCTGTTGGAAGATACCAACACGGCCACGCCTGACGAGATAACTCGCCAGACGACTTTCCGTCCATCCCCTTCTTAAAAGATAAAAATACGGGGGAAATCACTTAAAATAATAATACTCTAAGAACACCTGCTTAAAATTAAACCAAAGTCCAGAGTGATGGCACAAAATATACGTTGCAAGCACAAGTCCTGAGTCAAAACATCATAAACAAAGCAATCAAGGTACAATAAGAAACATGTTAAAACCTTTTCTGACGCAGAATACTTAAAATTATAAAAATACTGTCATTTTTCTCCTGACGCACCGAACACGCAAAGTCTGTATCCTTTAAACTCAAGTCCGTTTAGTAGGTGCGTCAGGGAACCAATTTTGATAAATAAAAACTGTGAAACTAGTATAAAAAGAAAAAAACTCACAGAAAAAGTCCTCTGATAGAGTTTTTGGCGTTACCACCAATGTTCGTAATATACGCCTTTGAAGCCATGGTCTTTCTAATGTCCGTAGACTCATGACTTGCAAAATCTTAATATAATAAATATGACAGTATGTACGTCAGAACATAAAAAGAAAAATAGCAATAATCGACCCTGAAAAACATGTTGACTCTTGTCACCGTCAGGCTGTCGCAACCCCTTTTGCTGAAAAAGAACTACAAGATTAAATGTTACTAACTAAACTTCTAAACTCGATGTGAGTGACGCCACAAAAATTTCCACCTTTGCGTCAGGCGCCCCACAGAGGCCAGCTAAAATACACAAGGGAACAGTAATGCCCTAATAAGAAAAATATCACCAAAAGGGTTGGTCTAGGACAGTCGCTGACGGTGTTTCTTGTTGCTTGCAAACCTAATCACTCCAACCTTCCTCGTAGCCCTGGTTGTCAAAGGCTGTGGATGCCATTTGCGTCCCCCAGGACACGTTGACCTTGGCTTTCTTGGCCGTAGCCCCGCCGAAGGCGCTCTCCTCACTGTTACAATGTACAAAAACAGAAGGAAAACATCCCTTAGAAAATGACTCTTTTCTTAATGATCGAGCAACAGAATCATGACTCAAACGATCCCATCAACAATAAATGGGCGTATAAATAATACATTTCAAACAGATTATGGCGCTAAAAAGTCTACCAATCTCCCAGGTTTCCCCAAGACAAACTTGCACATGTTGTTTTCCGTGACCTGCAGCCATTGCTGTCAGTGTCACACTTTCGTTCTGATTAATTTTACTCGAACCCCATTTTCTGACCTTATGCGTTCTGATTTTTACCATTCCTGACGGAATTTCTGTTCTTAATTTATAAAGACCCCGTGTATAACTCTTTCCGGACTTGTAACTTCCATTAATTACTTACTTTACAAAATCTACTCGATCTGCCGTGCGCAGATCAGCCCGAGGTAGGAGTCGTCCATCGTTGCCCTTATTTCGGGGAACTTCTTTCAACTCCCTAGAGGGCGTCAGGATTAAGAATATGGCGAAAGTGTCGCCATCTGCTAACGCCTCCTTCAGGTCCTCCTCGTCTAAGTTCCTGACGGGCAGGCTTGTTGGGAGCTGCACCTCCCTCTGTATCTTCCTAGCGGTGAAAACCATGTTGTGTGCCCACCGAACTTTGAGAAGGGACTTCCGACAACCTGGCTCCAACTCTGCTGCCAGTATTTTTGGGCTTACGAAGCTGTGTAGAATATCCACACTATGTCCTATTTGTACTAGATCAAAGTCAAACATGTCCTCCTTCCTCAGGAGTCGCAGAATAAGGGTATTGGCCATCTCTGCCTGCCTCTTATCTGGAGTCGGCAAACAGGGGGTACCTCTGCACCATGTTCGTTTTATGATTAAAGAATACAGGCACTTCAACACATACAGGCCCACTGCTACATAAATGCATATCTCAATCCAAGATGGGCCGGATGATGAAATATTGACAGTTTCGTAAATTACATTCTGTGGAGCCATGCCTGGCGTCGGTCCAGCCGTAACGCTCAATTCCTTGTTTAATTCTATGTGTTGAGCATTCAAAGATGAGATATTTATCGATTGCACCCTGGTGGCCCACGTGGCCGGCATGATTAGACGGTTAATTCTGTAAAACAAATACACACTCATTGCTAGTGAAACCAAGGAAATTATCAGGGATAAATAAGGCATTGAGGGATGAGCTGCAACGTCCGTTAATTTGGCGTGAATACTATCCCACATTGACGCCAATTTGCTGTCTGACTTTAGTAAATGTTTAACCAGGGTTTTTGTCCTGATCCCCCTCTGAATTATCTCTTGAGGCACATTTACTAACGCCTTTTCTATATCCTGGGTGCTAGGCAAGTTTAAATTAATTAGTCCTGGGCTCAAAGTCGCACCAGAGTATGAACTTATATCAATTTTGAATGCCATCGCAAAAGGCAAATTAAACCCAGTTCTGATTTTTACCTGAGCTATCCTAATTTCACAAAACGGACTGTCTGCCAAAATTGACGCATCCGGAAGGCTTAGTACGCACCCACACGGAATATTGATAAAGGTAAATACCGACAGAGAGACATTTTTCTCGCCCCCCTGACGGCAAACTAGAACTCCCCACAATCCCATATTAATTAAAATATGTTGATCGTTTCCAGCGCTTAAATGACGCTGTGGAGTTAGAGCATTTACGTAAGAGTGAAACACGCATGAATCATGCACCAACGTTGCCTCATCCAAAAATACGTTCCAAATGCATGCTGAATGATTCGTCGTGAAATACACCAAATTCCGGCCACAAACCACACTATCAGCAATTTCCTGACAGTGCGCCATATCCTCATGCGTCAGAAGCACATATGTGTCTCCCGACGCTGAAACAGCCAGATTGTGACCAAAATCCTGTAATTGTGTGTATCCAGTAGCATCACCTTCATGCACATGCATAGGGATAGGGAAAACTACGGGCTCATAAACTGAAAAGGTGTTATTCGAATAAGTAAAACTGATACTCAGTCGCAAAACCAAGTCTTTTTCACCACGCCTAACTTCCTTTACTTTAGCCCAGTCCTTCCACGTGCCTAAGGGAGTTGCGCTTGGCGCTTGTAAGCGCACTTGCGCGGTCAAATTTCTGACCGAGCTCAGAATATCCGACCAGGCCGCGGTTGAAACCGGTATTTTTCCCTCCTGAATCTGCGTCAAATCTTTTAAAATTTCCATAGCCGACTGTCTGTAATTTAACTGATCAGTGATATACACAAATCTTTCGAGCAACGCCACTTGGTCTCTAAAAATTTCTTCAGTGTAATTTTGAAATCCCTGTGTGGTGTTTACCGTTGCTCGAGCAAATTCCAAAACCTCCATGGAGAAATTGTGAAATACAGTTCGGACCTGCTTCACATTTCTCTTGGAGAAAGCCAAAAACTCATTACTATTTGTTGTTAGAAGAGCCAAAATTCTATCTCGATTTCTGTTGTTGACGGCCTCGGCTTTAATCCCATTAATTATTGTAAATTGGTTATTGTTGAGGGCGTCAATTTGCGGCTGAGTCGCAGTTCCAATTGCAATATTCAGGAAATTTCCAGCAGGCTGGAAACCCCTGTTTCTTTTTGTTCTAGACTTTTCTACGGGGAAACTTTCTATTACGTTTAGTATTTGGTCATGCAGCATGTTATTGGCCTCGAACAATGCCGTCTCGACGCTGGACAGCTGTTGCGTGTCCAGACGTAATTCATACGAGACGTTCTGTGGCACGTCCGGGTGGGCCGGTGGAGGGAACTCATAAGGCACACGCAGATCTATTGCGTGCTCCTCCACCGAAATCACCAGTTTCTGATTCATCTCTCTAAAAATTGCACCGTAGTTCTGCCGGAGAACATAGTGGTCTGCCCTTGCCTGAACAATCAGGAGGCACAGACTTATCCTGCAAAATACCAGAAATAAAACAGAACCCTTAGCATATGATCGTAACAAGAAAATTCATCAGCAATTTCACATAAGGACCCTTTGGTCATTGTAAAAACTCCTCACCACGCCATGCTCCCGGGGAGCATAACGCCACTTTTCCTAATCCATGACTTAGAATCCGCGTAGTAAGTTTTTGCATCTATTTTTACTTGTTGAGCTTCAAGACCCTCATCAGGGTAAAACATGAAACGTGCAAAGGTAGATCTGAATCCCAAAATCACTTACCACAGTGTTTGAGTCATATTTTGCTTTATTGGGACAACTTATCGGACCTCTCAATACTTGACTCTCTCTCCGTGACGGTTGGATCAGCAAGGGCTCGATCTCGGCGCGAATTAGAAACCTCATGCCAGTCTAGGGCGGTTACATCCCAAGCCGGTAGACGGGGCCAGCGTCAGCTGCTCAGGTTCCCCTGGCGTGTTTGCCGCGCATCAAAATCTCCCGCCCGGTCTTGCGACCCTAATACGGATTCGAGAAAGCAATGAGGAGCTGTTACACCCCCCCCACTTATTCAACGTCAAACCCGTACTAGCCAACTGGGAAATACCTCTATCTGACCTTAGCAGGGTGCCCAGAGATCTACTCCTTATAAGGGTACCAAACCGTCGGGACCAACTGCAATAAGTAACGGCAGACTCTCGTCCACGATTACACGCCATATTTGTGTATGTAGGTTTTTTGTAACGCCATCCTCACAGCGTGGCCTATCTCATTACAGGTTGAGACCAAATTCCTGTAAGGCAGAATTTATGGATAATTCATTAACCTTCACTTAACTTCAGTGAAGAACTTTTCTTTACAACCAACATCCCCATATTGCTGAAAATATGCTGATGAATTCTCCCAATAGTTCCCAAGACACCAAGTTATCCGTTTCCAGCCAGATTCCTACCCCAAATAGACACCGTCAGGTGCTGCCCCCCATGAGCAAACCTTGTTCATAGAACTAGCAACTTTCCTTGGGCATCCATTCGGTGTGACACCCACGCCCAAACATGGCGTCGAATGGCTTCCCTTCTCGAGTTTGGAATCTGTGTTGAGCTGGTTAAACCCCTAAGTATTTTACATTCTCGTCTGTTCCATGACTACGGGAACACCACGCCATATTTAAGCATCAGTATAGATGTTGCTAAGCGCACTGGTTATTTTATTGCTCGCTTAGTCTGATACTGTGGCGTGCGCCCGTAGCTCACTACATTCCCGACTCACCTGATTTATTGCTTTCTAAAAATTGCACCTCGCTTCTGCTCCGATGTTATTTTCAAGTCTTAGTCACGAGTTATAAGTCGGCGCCCTGTCTATCCCACTGGAGTTCTCCTGAATCCAGTTGCATACCCATTTTTGTGCGTCAGAATTCAGTCTTGTTACAACATAAATCTGTCTTAAGAACTAGCTCATGGGTTATTATCGTTTCCTTTTTGCCTTACTGATAGTTAGCTTGGGCTTGCGACCTGGATTACGCTTGGTCGGTACCGGCTCTATCTGAGTTTGCTCTTCAGGAAACTTTTCCATGAGTCTTTCCATGAACCTATTATTTTCGACTGCAGATACTTTCTTTACCTGTGTGATATTCACGCTCTTACCCATCATCTTTCCAGTACTGAGCTGTTTTAGACGGACCGTGAATTTAGATGGAATATCTACCACTAGCCATGGACCAGTGTAGGCGTTCTGCAGCTTCATACTCGTATGTTTTTGGAGTAATCTGTTTATTTTAACGTATACAATGTCACCCAATTTAATATCGTGATCTTTAGCTCCCTTATCATGTCTTGACTTCATCTTCTCTTGAGCCCTCTCCAAACTAACAGCTGCTTGTAAAGCTGCCTTAGACTGAGTATTTACAATATCCAGCAAATGGGCTGTAATAGGACGAATTTCTTCGTCCACATTTAATATTGCCGCCTCCGGCGGCGTCACCGCATTTTTACCAAATACTAGTAAATATGGAGAATGACCCAAGCTGTTAGAATCAGAGATATTTAGGGCAAAAACTACCGCCGCCAAGTATAAATCCCAGTCTCGCTGGTACTTTTGTACATACATTTTTATTGACTGAACTAAACTTTGGTTTTGGCGTTCTACCTGACCCTGTGTAGTAGGTTTCCAGCTACTACTGAATACCTGCTGTATTCCAAAAGCCTTACAAAAAGATGTGAAAATTACACTACGGAAATTTGAACCATTATCACTGAAAAGCTTATTTGGGATTCCCACGACGCACAAAATGTTATTGAAAAACTCTTGTTTCAAAGTTGTGGCGTCAATGGCATGGGTTGCCCAAGCAAAACAGTACCGACTATATATATCCACTACTACGTGAATATATTTTCGGCCAGCGTTTGACTGAGTTATTGGTCCAATAGTGTCAATCATTAAACAAGACATGGGTGCCGGTGCTGGGTCTCTCAGTGCCATAGGCAATTTATATGGATGTTTTGATTTCTTATTCCTTAGACACTGATCACAAGTCCCCACATAATCAACGATATCTTTTGTCATTAGCGGCCAGTAAAATCGTGCACTTACTACGCTCAATAAGCGCACTGACCCCAAATGACCTGCCATAGGTCTATCATGTAACAATTCTAGTACAGGCCGAATACAGGTGCCTGGCAACACTATTTGATAGAGTCTTGCTGCATCCCTAATTTTCGTACCTGTAGGCAGTCTGCATAGCATACCCGAATTCACAAAAAACTGATCATGTGTGAGTAAAATCTGTCTAGCCTTCGCCGCATCCTTAGGCAGCGTTTTGGAGCCAATGTAGTCTAATATACCAGAACAGAACTCGTCTTCCCACTGGGCTTGTATAAATTCGTCCTGAGACAGAGGCATCCCCAGTTTTTCTTGTAAGTCACCGAAAAATGCTCTGTCAACTTTAGGTACTTCATTAGCTAACGCCTTTCTTTTAGCCACAGCCCTACTTGGTTGGGCGTGCGACTTGGCTATCCCTGATTTATTCACTGTTTTTGTTTTGAATTTCGGGGTTCTTATTTTAGCTGCTATTTTCCTGTCTTCCCTCAATTTCTCAGATATTGCAGTTTTCTGCTTAGTAGACTCCCTTGTCTGTGCCACGTTTATAGTGTAAAACGATTCTTTCTTACCAGCAGGGCGTCCAAATCTCTGAAAAACCGGTTCCAACACAGCTACCTTCTCATTACATGAATCCCCACATACAGAAACACTAGCCAAATGATGAACAAGCTCCTCCTTCCCTGAATCGATGTGAATAAAAGGTATCGTTGTGTCAGTAAGTGTCTCTACTAACACTGATCTTACTAATCCATCCTTAACTCTGGGGTAGGGGGTTCCGCCTTTCCATCCTTTGAGAATCGGCCTGTTGTGGATTTTTAAGATGGGATAATTCTCACAACAATCGTCCTCATTGAATGGTTTGACTACATCAATAGGATTGAAGGTCACGCCCTTTTTCTTTGGGGCGTCCAATCTCTCCTTTTGCTCCTTTATTGAAAGAGGGTAATCTCGTCTACTTAATGAATCTGGGACCAGATTTAATTTACCTGCTACAAATTTAATCTCATAGTCGTACTCCATTATCTCTTCCAAAGAACGGTACATTCTTCCAGATAGGTCGCGTTTAGAATTTAGAGCCAACAGGGCCGCATGATCGGTGTAGATAGTACATCTATTCCCTAAGAGATAGTGCCTAAATTTCCTTAATGCGAATTTAATTCCAAGTAATTCCCTGTCAGTAGTTGAATATCTCGATTCACATGGCGTTAACGCCCTACCTGCAAAGGCTACTGGTCTAAAATTTCCCTCATTATCCCTCTGACTGATGCACGCCCCAAGCGCAGTGGACGAGGCGTCACTTGCGAGCTCGAATGGCTTCTTATAGTCTGGATAATGTAGTAAAACCTCTGTACAGATAGTTTTCTTAATTTTATCAAACGCTTTCTGACAATTCTCGTCCCATTTAAAATCCACACTCTTCTTCGTCAGATGATAGAGTGGTCCCATAATGTTTGAGAAATCAGGAATAAACGACCTATAGTAATTAGCCAGCCCGTTAAACGCCCTTACTTGCTTAGGCGTCTTTGGCACTGGATAAGTTTCTATGGCTTCTACCTTATCTTGGTTAGGTTGTAAACCTCTGGAAGTAATTTTGAATCCTAAGAACGGAACTGAGTCCAAGCCAAAAAAACATTTCTCCCTTTTGAATTTAATATTGACTCGCCGGAATGCGTCAAATACCTGCGTCAGGTGTTCCATGTGTAACTTCCACGTTCTGCTGGCTATCAAAATATCATCTACATATGGCAATGCAGATGGTACTGACGCCAAAACGTTATCAATAACAGCATGGAAAGCCTTGGGCGATGTTTTCAATCCCATCGGCATGCACTTATAAACATAAATTCCGTCACACGTGCTTATGGCTGTGTGTTTTCTGTCTCTTTCTCTAATTTTAATTTGGTGAAAACCACTTTGAGCATCCATCTTGGAAAAGTATTTGCCTTCTAATTCACCGACAGCCTCAATAGTTTCTTCAGCACTAGGAAAAGTTCTGGCCTGGTCCTTTATCATAGAATTCAGCAACCTAAAGTCCGCGACAATTCGCCAGGCTTTGGCGGCGTCAGGACCGGTTGCCTTTTGCACCAAAAATGCTGGTGAGGCAAATTCCACAATCTCGTCCGTTTTCTCTAAAACTCCCTGGTCCACATGTTCCTTCAACAATTTTCTCATAACCTCTTTCATTTTAGGATTTAATCTGTAAGGGTGCATTGCCTTAGGCTCATAGTTCTTTTTCAAATCGATTCTATGTTCATAACCATTGGCACTGCCTATTTTCATATCCTTCCCAACAAAAACATCCTCCCTTTCTTCTAGAAATTGGATAATGTCGTCCCTCTGTTGAGAGTCTAGATTTATGCCCAATTTATATTGTCTGTTTTCAAAATATTCCCCTTCAGTCGATTTTCCAGTTACTATGTCCAGTCTGTCTGATTTTAAATCTGAAACATAGTCAGTAGGTGTGTCACTGTCTGAAAAACTCCTAAGTCGATCTGTGTTATTTTCCACTATATTGTCATTTTCCAATTTCGTCAATTCCTTAGACCCCTTCCCATTGGAGTCATTCGTGTCCTTGTCATAATCCATCGGAGCAAAGTCATTTTCATCTGCTACAGTATACAAACCGAGTATTGAACCCTTCTTTACACTGTACCAAGCCGTACTTGAGTTATATACACAAATTCTGATCTTATTGCTTTGGGCGTCCGGCTTTACTAACGCCCTTTTTACCAAATACGGGACTGGTACCTGTCTCTTGGCATTATCTGTGACTCCCACTGTATCAGAGATATCTTCAGGAGCCACTACTGAATTTGTGAAATAGAATTCCGAGCTAGGTGGGATTTTAAAATTTCTGTCTGATCTTATGGCATATACCCCATTCCGATCTAAATTGAAGTTTATCTGAGCTCGAAACCTTCTCATGAAATCAACCCCCATTATCAGAGGGCAAGTTAAATTTGGTACCACATCAAACCAATGTCTAAAAGTACGCCCATACATAGTTAATCTCAGACGCACCTTCAATTCTATTTGGCGGGAAGAATTATCAGCCATGAAGATTCTTTTCCTGAATTTCCGGATAGGGATGTCCCCAATTTGTGCAATTATACCTTTAAACAAAGTCTCACTAACACATGTGCAAGTCGCCCCAGTATCAACCAAAAAGGGAATATTGGTAAACTTACCCACGGTAGCACGCACAAATCCGTCCTTCACTGGCAGTCTGATTCTGTCTACACGCTCGTTTTCCTCCTGAAAAAGAGTGACTAGATCATAAGAGTCACCCTCCACATTGTAAAAACCTTCAGCGGGGTCCACAGAATGCTCACTAGGGATTACACGCCCTTTACCATCCACTCTGGACAATCTCCCAACTCTATTCTTTCCCACCATGCGTCTTCGGCGCAATGACATTTTATTCTTCATCATTGTTAACATTGGTTTTCTTCCTGCTTGGAGCAGGCGTGAGTTCGCGCTTTACAAGTTTTTGCTTGCGCTTTTCTGAAGTGGTGGCACCTTCATGGCCCGATTCCTCTGCCTCTGTCTGCGTTTCAGCTCCTGAGCTTGGCTGGCTCTTTGGCTTAGGCTTAAACCACTTCTTCTTGGGGGTACTTGACGTTCCACAATTACCACACATAAGAGTACCTGCCTTTGGCGTCACT
Organism: Sthenelais limicola; assembly: GCA_942159475.1. Lineage (NCBI taxonomy): Eukaryota > Metazoa > Annelida > Polychaeta > Phyllodocida > Sigalionidae > Sthenelais > Sthenelais limicola. Next base: position 135,693,279 of record OW804095.1, on the reverse strand, counting down.
GACTCTACACTGCTGTCTCTCTTTATGAATTTCTTAGTAAAAGGCTTTTTGAAACTCTTCTTCTTGAAAGACACTTTCTTGTCTTCGTCGTCAGTAGTTTCCCCAGCTGCCATGTTCTTTAACAGGTTGATTACCGCCGTAGTAGAACCCTGGTGCTCTTCCTCTTTAGCCTCATCACTAACAGCATGGCGATTCGCCGCCTCCATGGCCTCATCCAAGGTTTTCGGATTATCGGCCATGACTCTCTTTGACAAACTGGGCTTAAGATTTGTTATGTAAAACTTCATCTGTGTCTTGTCATCGACACCAGACTTAGCCAAAAGTAGATCCATTTCGGCATCGTACTCTTGTAAGGATTCATCTTTGCCCTGTCTGCGGCTGCTGTAGTCCTTCATGCGTTCGTGATAGGACAGCTTCTTAAACTTTTCCAGAAATTTTCTTTTGAAGGTCTCAAATCCTGACGTAGGATTCCTCGACCTATACTGTTTATAGAAGTCTAGGGGCTTACCCTTCAAAAACTTCTTTATTCCCTGTGCCTTCAGTGAGCTAGACGCCCCCAAGGAATCAGTATATTCCTCGTAGTCGGCCAAGAACTGCGCCGCCGACATTAACGTCGTTGGCGCTGAAAATTTCTCGGGCGGTGCTGCCAGTGTTTTGGCGACTGACGCACTATCTTTTGTCACCTGTTTCACCGCCCTGTTGCTGATCATTCTGAGATGATTTTTGCTGTCTTTCTCGTCATCTGACGATGACGAATCCGTCAGCCAATCATCCTCCCATTCATCTGAATTGTCATCCATCTGTTTTTTCTGGCGTGACCTTCTGTGAGCTCCCATGGGCATCTGTCTCGAGTGCCTGACTCTGCCCCTTTTGAACTCGTCATCGCCAGGGTCTTCCATCTCCCATTGGCGTTGGACAAGATAATCATTGTTCTGACGCCCCACAGATCCTATTTGCCCATGTGTGTTGTAACCTGGACCTTCTTCCACATGTACACGTGTGGGCCTTGGCCTTATTGGGCTTATTCCCTGCACTGGGAAGGGATCTCTGGAACTTTCTCGTCCTATAGACTGCTGTGGGACATACACACTGTGCCTACTCACGCTTTGATAACCATCCAATTTAAGAGGCGCCGTTGGCCTTGGAATTTCTCGTCCCAAGTCTCTATTGTACGCCGGCGGTGGCGTGTTTTGAGGGATATCCAACCTGTTGTTTAATCCTCTTATAGATGGTGCTGGAGGCATAGCTGTTCTGTAGATGCTACCATATGAATCGTTTATGTCAAAGTGTTGACCTGTCTCTTCACCTGGGAACTGTTGTGGCCGCGGCAATTCGTGCTGGATTGTCTGAGTTGGTCTATCCATAGTGGGCACTTTCGGCGTAGGTTGATGCACTGCCTGAACTTCCAGTAGTCTGTTTCTTATCTGCAGCTTTCTTATTACTTCCCTAAGCTCATTCACCTCCTGCCTATGGTCTATCTCCATCCTATCCAGTTCCATTGTACAGGTATGCACCAGTTCATCACTTTTGTACCTGCACATATCTAACTCTTGCCGCACAACATTGTTCTGAGTCTCCAAGTCAATCCGTTCCTCTCTGAACTGTTGCAATTCACATTCCAGATCTTGAGCCCTTTTCTGCTCAAACAGGATCAGCTCATCCCTCCTCTTTAGTTCCTGGATGTACTTTCTTTGAGGATCCATCTGTGGCACTGCACCCGCTCCTTCCAGGTGCATTGTAGCGTACGTTCTGAATCTGTCTCCTGCAGATTTTGCCTCAGGCACACCACCGGTCGCACCTAATGCTTCAGAACCCCTACCTTCACTATCCTCTTTCGACGCCATTATGTTTTCATAAGTCTTAGCAGGCCTGTTTACCTTCAGGGTGCCATCCCCATTCACATTAGAGAGACTCCAATCTGAGAATGAAGATAGATCCAACCGATCACGTTCCCTATTGTTCTTTGTTTGTGGGACCGTCAAGTGATCTTGTTGGTTTCCCTCACTCTCATAGCCCCTTCTATTGGGATCCTCCCTGAACTGTTCTCTGCCAGAATTGTGATGTTTTCCTGGCGTCAGCACTGACTTATACTTGGATCCCGACAGCGTGGATTTCTGAGAATCCCCGTCGTCGTCATCCGGACCTTCTTTTAGGGGACCTACAACACCAAAGCCCCCCGCCAGCTCATTGTCTCTTTGCCAGTGTCTTAATTCCTCCAACTCTGGATATTGTACTTTGGTAGGAGTACCCAAAATATCCACAGCTAGCGCCCCTTCATCCCCTTCTGTCTTGACTTTCTTATCTGCAATTGGGGTTGAAGTAGAGGGTTGGACGCCCTCAGCCGTTGATGTTGACGGTTGGGCGTTCTGACGCAATGCTCTTACTTGGTCGTGAAGGAGTGGTTGCTCTTGAATTTCATTTTCTTCGTCCATTTGACCACGGGGAAGCTGTACTTTAGCTAAATAGTTTCCCCCACTCCTTAGACGTTTCCAGACATCAGAAAACATGTACCCCGGTCTAGGCTTCTTTGGGGCCCTTGTCTTCCGGGTTCCCATGATGGACATTCATGGTTCCCCTAAGTCCTCCAGGCTATACATATACACTACACATATGAGATCGATGGTAATGATCTCACTTTCCCATCCCCTGGATTCGGCACAACTTGATAGTTTTTAAGCTTTAACATCCTTTGTTTCGGCCAATTCAGCATCCCAATCTTCGCCTAACCAAACTGATGGGTCAGAGGCGGGTATTTCGGTCACCTGGATATTATGCTTAACATTATACCAATAGTTTTCCACAAAGTTCTTAGTGATAGCCTCCAAGATAATTTCTTCCTTCTCCTGTTCTGAAAGAACTCTCTGGGCTGTTGTGATGGCCATGGCGAGATGCACTGTGTAGTTGGATGTAGTTGGATGTCTGTCTTTCAGTCACTCTGTGTAGGAGTCTGTTGTATCTTCCTCCCACTTGACTGCTGCTTACTCCTCTCAGGTCTCCTTACACCCAGAGAAAGCTGGCTTGCTTTTCCCAGGTGGGCTATCTTTAGGCTCCCTGACTGGAGCTTCTCTACTCACCAGGTAGTGGAAAGGTTTGCTCAATTTCAGCAAACTTTCCACCCCTTAAGTTAGGGGATAATTCGTGTACAAAATACACAATTAACCACGATCTTAATTGGCTTCTCCACCAGTGATATAATACTGTGTGTCCCCAGTATTAATGCTACAATAAAGGTAATAGTCAATAGACTATCCTACAGTTTAAATTTTGAATAGATTCGGTGAGAGAGAAGAAGTGCAGACACGGCGACTGTAATATCATAAGTGAGTAGAGACGAGCCCACTCAGTGTATTTATTCCAAGGTTCTAGTGCTGCCCGCGTGGACGCAGCCACGCCCCAGGCCTCCCGAGCCTTCCCAGAAACCCACTACTGTAACAGCATGCCATGCATATATAACATGGCCAGATATATATCAATATTATTATATTATATATAATATATGCCATCTGGGCCCGTGACAATAATGTTGAGAGTAATTCTTCATTAAGGACTGTTCATAATTAACCACTGGGGAGGGGGAATTTGTGAAGAATCTTTTGACCCCCCCCCCTCCTTATAGTCTGGTGCAACATTTCTTCCCCACACCTTAAAAATTTGAGCAAAATTTCATGAACCCCCACCCCCCCCCCCCCCACACACACACACATTGTAGTTCTGGGTCTGTGCCAACGAAATGCCCCCCCCCCGTCCCCCTATACCTTTAGAGTCTGTGCAAGAAATATTGCCCCTCTTCAGAGTATGCACAAAAAAGTTCTCCTCTCTCCCCACCCCAACCATAAAAATAAACAGTCCCTTAGGAATGTTTTTACAAGTGAGAACAAAACAAGTCGGGGTCCTCATTCCTAGCATAATCAGAACTTGCTTTGCCTTCCACTTCACAGATTCGTGTGCAAGGCAATAGTCATGTCATTTTCATTCCTGGTTTAGCTTGATTTGTTGATCCCTAAGCATCGATTTTCAAGAAGAAAAATCACATTAAGCCTGCAGAAGCATTAAGTAGTGATGGAGGGATGTTTTGGCAATGGATGGTGAAATATCACATGTTATATCACAAACAAGGTCCATGCGTGCATCTGCTCTTTGAAGATATCATAATATCTTTCGTGATCGATGTACTTAGCAATAAGATCACGATAGGCCTATAGGATGATTAATGACCGACGTTGAGGGGCTGCAGGTGCAAGAACTGTTTGGTGCATGATGCACCAAACTATTAGGAGGTATCTCAAAAGAATATTACTAGAATAGGATCAATGATTATAATGGAAGGCCAGATTTCTACCTTTTAAATATTAATCAACTGCCGAGTTAGAACAATCAAAGAGAATTAAAGATTTATTTTTTAAAAAAAACGACAATAGGAGATAATTAAGTAATATAATAATTATGCCTATTTACAGGAATAGATAAGAAAATGCCAATATTAATCGTTGAGCATTCTTTCAGTGGCATACTATGCAGGCGGGGGGACCAATCTTTAATGGTGTGTATGTAGGCATACACAGATCATGACTGAGTATCCTGCAATCAGAGCAAAACAAAAACTTGCCAAACGAAACGATATCAAAGGCATTGGCAGATACGCCTAACTGCATGTACGTATGTATACATACAGGTATACAGCTCTGGTATAGCCAATAGGGTCTCACTGGCATAGCGATCCAGACACTCCAGTCGCAATGATTCGTCATGAAGGGAAACTGCATGGTAGATAATCCTTAGATAAAAAACCTCCAATACGATTAGCCCTTTTATCTCACCTTAACACAACAGGATCAAGCACTACGTAGACAAGTCAAGCTTGTTTTGAAGAGGAAAATAGACAGGCAAGTTGGTAGTGCCATGCATGATGGTGACCTATAATACGTTTCAAATGGGTCAAATCGCACGCCGCCTTCAGTATTCTCAAAGAACTATACTATACTGCAGAAGACTCTTGGTTGCAGTGGCCTGGTTTGGTTTGGAAATATTTCTATTCAATTTCAATAAAAGGTAGAATGTTTGATTATTTTTTCAATAGCAGTTTTACAAATGAAACGTAACACAATACATATGAAATTATAATTAGCAATGCGATTGACTAAGGTTGGCTTGTTAGATTATCTGTGAGAGATCAAGAATACTATAAGATTTCTGACTTTCATTTCAATGGGATATTGAATTATGTATGATGTTTTATTGAATAAACTGGGAGTAGAGGCTCCAGAAAAACAACAATTCATGTGAAAGTTTGTCTAATAAAAGAATAGCTACGGAGATGTAACAATAACATTTCATCAGAATCGTTACTTTATGATTGATTGTAACACGTTCTAGGTTCAATATAATGATATACTGCCACACACGAATAGAATCAGCCAGAATCAGACACTGCACAGGTATATCCATGCAGTTGTTTGACCCAATTGCTTTTTTCCCGATATTTTGTATTTATATTTTACATGTAAATATGTTATCAGATGTGAATAATATATTAGAACAGCAATAAATTCGACGACACATGCACATAGATGACTCGATGACTCGCAATTGTAATACGATTGCTGGCTCCGCATGAAAGATAGCTGCATGGTCAGCTATGAGTTTTTTCTTCTTCTCGCCTAAATGAAACATCTGTTAAATGTGTATGGTCAATAAAAATATTTTTAAAAAAAATCTCAGTATCTCTCATCTAAGCTGCATATAGATATAATATAATTATATGCAATTGGTCGACATATGACTATAAAAGGAGATGAGAAATCTGGAGTTATTTTAATCAATTCTGGCAGCTTCCCCGACGGAAAATACATGAGAAATACCCCACTTTTGCCTATCTGGCATCAATGTTTCGAATTCTAGAGGAAAAAACTGTGTTATTGCCTAGAAAATAAAAATAAATATTGCTAATAATTATGGACAAAAAATGTATGTCAAATCATGCATGGTTACATGCTTATTCGAATATCATATTATGGCCTTAGGTACCGAATGATTTGAAAAAAATATATTTCTAACAATCCATTGGTTGATTTGCAATGGACAAATGGCGGGGGAAGGATGTATGTCACCGCGTATCGTGTGGCGTTTAAACCTAGAATAAAAATGGATGTTAACACCAAGTTGGGTCAGGTGGGTAAGTTTTAGGCACGTTTCAGTATATTATCCCGTATAGTAATGAATGTAGTTGAATATTTTATTTTACTTCGGAATTAGAGCATATGATATATATTTGGGAAGTGTTTATGTCATCATAACGTGTGGAACATTTTAGTTAATAAATGATGAAATATTTAGAGTTCATTGAAATAATTAAAAGTAAGGATGAAGTTAATATTTAAGCCATCATATAGCTAAACTATATCTAGCCACAAGCCATATCATTACCATTTACTAAATGGTTATTTGGCTGTATTTTTATTCTAGTTGAAATATTTTCACAAATTAAACGCGCTATCGCCCTTATGCCAAGACTTCTTATTGTATATTCTTAAATGTTTTGGCCCTGAAATGAAGAAAAAGGAAGAAAACAAGTACTAAGTTAACTAATTATCAAGTTATGCACCGATTTGATCAACTGTTAACATATTTAACTTTGTAATCAGTGTCAACTTAATTCATATACTTGGCGTTTCCACTGGAAACGATTTTCTCTGCCACAATCATTTGTGCCTGATGTCAACTTATTGTTATTGCACTTTAGGCATGTTTAGACTGAAAATGCAAAATATTTACCTACAAAGTTTACATTTTAACTTATATCCGAACATTTCAAAGTACAAATATTGCACAAAAAACATAACACTGTTCCCTCAGGGCACAGTACCATATGAGATTATATCGCAATTATATGCAATTCCAACCCCCCTCCCCCCACTCCTGCCGACCTCTCCCCCCACTCCTGCCGACCTCTCCCCCCACTCCCGCCGACCTCCCCCACCCCACCCACTCCAGCTGAACCCCCTACCCCCACTCCCGCCGATCCCCAGTCGATCTGTTGGCGGAGACTATGGTTGTGTGAAATATGGGTCAGATTTTCAGAAAATGTACAATAGGGCTTTTTCGAATTGGCCATTTGGCTTGAAATTATGTACACCTGATACTAATTTAAGACGGGCGGTGAGGCCTATCTGAGTGTGGGCGGGGCTCTGACCACAGCTAAGGCCCTGCCTAGGTGCGGGGCCGGGTGCAGGGCAGCGTGCCCGGCAAGGTTACTTGGTTCATGGGCATGTCAGTCTGTAAGGTGGACTTGATTTTAGCCATTTAAATGAACCCAATTTATTGAATTTCTTGAAGCTGACATGGTATCCAACAAGAGCTTAATTGATGTGCATAATGTTGTCTTTTATATCCTCTAATTTGGTGGTTATATTAGATGTTTTTCTATTGATAAAGTGACATTTAATGGGGGTCCTCCCTACGTCTATACACTTCCCTATGACACAAAATGTAAACAAATGTTTCTGGCCCCAGTTCCGGTCCAAATTGACCGTGAGCCTTCATTCTGCCCTCGGTGGGTCAATGGCGATTTCTCAATTCGGACCAAGTCTATTCGCCTTCACCAATCTTAAAATCTTCACCACTTAAAAATGTACCACATGAAAGAGGAGAACGCCTTCTGATTGGTCTGAAAATATTAGGACGCTCCGACCATATTTATTGCCGTGCAAACGTGGAAGAAGTAAACATCCTTTTCTAACAAAGAGCGCGAAATGTCGCGCAAAGCGTATGGGCGCCCACTCCCTTGTTTGGGGGTCAGCTTTCTCACGCCTGTGGTAATGCTACTGGTACTTCTATACAGTGGCCGTCGTGGGTTTGTTTGTCTGAGGTTGCACCGCGTGGAGTCCCGGGAGACAGTGGGCGGAGCATAGCCCCGCTTGTGGAGAGGTTAGTACATTTACTTACAGTGGAGAGTGTGTGTGGATGTAAACAAACCCCACTTGATGGCTTGCTCCACCTGTCACTCACGCTCACGCTGACCAATCAGCTAAGAGCCCATCAGCTCCCTTGGCTATAGAAAAGCTGTCAATCAGTAGCTATCAGTGTAACAATAACGACGGAGTGTGAAATATAGGACCTGATCGAAAGGATTAGATAAGGCATGCTTAAACACCTCACAGACAGCTAAAGAATATTATCAGATGTGATCCACTATCAGTGATTGGCGTATTTCATAGTAACACACTTGTTTCTCTGCTATAAATAGCAGAGAAACAAAAATATCTATCAAGTACGAAATAGTTTAAAACATTATGCGCACAATTTGTTATTCATTTCTAATTTAAATCCTCTTTTATGTTGAAATATGTACAATTCTTCTGTGCCCTTATCATCTGAGTTTATGTCGCAGTCTCTACCAAGCTGCCCTGACTACAATATCCATGATTAAAATTCCCAATTTCGTCTATATTAGCAGCAGTATGTCTAGTTTATGTACCAAAAAATATATCAATAGAAGCAAATTGAAAAAATTAAGAATTTTCAGTCCTGAATGGCCAAATGGAGACCAATTGGTGGAATTGCTCATAATATGCCCTATAATAGCTTATGATAATATATACATAGTAAATAATTAATGTTTCCTGACACATGCACACGTGCGTGAAACGATATGTGATGACATAATTAACTTTACTTCCTTGAGTGGTTGTCTGTCCACAGGAATTCAATATTTCATTAAACTTTTATTGCAATATATGGACATTCAGGGGGCACTTCTCTAAATGTATGAGGTTCTCAAGCAACCTGTTATAATTTGGTAAATTTGGGCTATTTATAATTGTATCCAATAAATTGTAATCAGCAAGACATTATGTAAATACTATATATTATTCCCAGCCTATATGGAGACGATTTAAGTTGAAAAATAAAGCTACATCGAGAAATTCATTTATTCATTATTACATTACTATAGATACGCTGATAAGTGAAATCACTACGGTATGCAACATATAATATGGTCTAGGTACAATAAAGAACAGTATAATACGCTTGTGAACATATTTGAGAGGAATTGGTGAAGGCGAATTGTACATTTTCTGACGACTGACGACACAATTGTTCATGCAGATCGCATATATCAGGAAATATAAGGATCGTCGCAGCATTAAAACATTTGTCACGCTTTAAGATTGGTTGGCGAGTAAAACTAATATGAAACAGGAAGACATGATCTTTACATGATCTCTGAAGCGTTACAATTGGCCTACTTACCTGGTCTTCGAATAACGTGTGAAAAGGGTATGCGCTCAACATCGCAGCACCCCCCCCCCCGCCGCCCCCCCCCCCCACACACACACCCCAACCAACACATGATACAACTCTACTAACATTACCAACTTATTAATGCTCACCGATCAGTTGCTGGGTTTTATTCACATAATTTCAAAACGGTTTGGGCAATAAACGAAAAGGGAATAGAAGAGTACGTATAACCTAGCTTTGTAGCTATATATAGCAGCAAGCTATAGAACTTATACATACATGTATATGACCTCAGCTGCTTATAATACCTAGCTATAGCTCGTATTTATATATATCGTACATTCCAATATGCAACGGAAAAGGGCCCTTCCACACAAGCCGGTCCATAAAAGCTGACATAACCGACCATGTTACTCTTTTTAATATGCAAGTACCCTATTGGTTGCAAAGGTTGAACATTAATGTAATGTATGTGATTCACCTTTTAGAGTCCACCCTCCGCTCCCCCTCATTCCAACTAAAGCAAATGGGTGACATATATATATATATATATGCCTATCAAGCGTGAACTTTTTTGTCTGATCCATACGGACCACCACAGTAGGAAAGGTACAATGTTAATCCAACACAAACTGATATTATTATAACAGAGACACTAATGGATTTCTTTACGCAGATCCTCTATTTGCATTGAACTTGGAAAATATTGAATTAAGTGCCCTTTCAGGAAAATACCGTGTGAGTACAAGGATCATAACGTGGTGACAAGACCTAATAATTGCTGCAGATGGGTAATAAAGTAAAACCTACAATACGATCGACAAGGAAGCTCTACTCGACGTATACATCCACTTCTTCCTCTCTTCAAAGCCATCTATAGCTCTGTTGGAATTCTACATGTTTTGTTGTGCCAATATCTGAGGATTTTCAGTTCCCATCTGATTGAAGACAGCAAGAAGCATGAGGCCAGAAATAGGAATCCCACTTCTCATATGGATAGTAATGGTTATTTCTGGTAAGTATGTGGATATACAAGCGCTCTTTTGAAGATGAAACCAACTCGAAACCGGACTTAATCATGAATACACGTGTACACGCAGGAAAATTGCGAGGCTTAGGATCCATGGTATATCCTAAACTTAGCATTAATATATAAACATGTAACTTGTCATAATGTCATATGGAATACCATTGGCAACTATTGGCACTATAGCATGTGTTGATGGTGAACAATACAAAAATAATAGGTGTGCGCACAGGAGAATCTCGAGGCCAACACGTTGATCATTCACATTTATGTATACAATATAGCTTCCGTGCTCATGATAAAACAAATACGGTATATAATATATATCCTGCCTGTATAACACAGGACAGGAACCCACCCGGACATAAACCACATACTTGCGGATACATGGAGGTCTATAGTGTTCATGAAAAAAATGTATATACATTTGTACATAGAAAATATAAACCACATGCAATTATCTTTTCACCGATGTATTAATTAGTTTAATTCTTTATCGCGCCATTGTTATACATTATGATATAGGGGTTATATCGATTCGCAAATTATAGCTGTACTTTATGTACTCCATAATAAGTGATTGTAAATAATGTAGTAGTTTCCTTTTGCTCTGTCCTCCCCATTTGATATAAATCAACTATAGAAAAACATGACACCATTAACAATTAAGGATATGCTTCATAGGGTACTATTACCTCAAGTCAATTAGCCCTATATACGATGCCTCACAATCCAGAGTGAACACAGAAATCTTGAATCTCAAAAGCTATATGCCCTAGTATAGGTTCATTGCTATCCATGTAAAACCAACGTTTATCAATAAACCATGGAATACTTCATTTTCCTCCTGGAAACACCCGGCTCTACTGAGTTAATATTTACCGACCTATCATATCTATAATGATTATTATAACGTTGTTATATTTATAGTTATTTTGAACTGAAAAGTTCTAACTTAAGATAAAAATCAGAGTACATGCATCATTGGTATTGCTATTGATCTGAAGAAAGGCTTCCACTTGTTGTTTGTAACTTTAGACTATAATTATGAATATCTCTCACGGCCAAATCATGTAATTATTTACCTTAAGGTACCTTTTGCAGACTTCTCAATACAAACAATGTTCAGCTTTAATACTTATCAATACTTCCATATGAATTACCACTAATTCAGAATATGACAGGGTCCATAAAGGTCAGGGTGGTGGTTTAAGTTGCACCTTGAGTCACACGTCCTATTGGTTTCGATGTGTGCAGCGCACCTGGTTGTTGGGAGTCACCACAGACCAATTCTCTCAGCATTTATTTATATCATAAATATCATTTGTAGAAGTGGCAATAAATGAGAAAATGTTCTTACCAGATTTGATGTTAAAAAATCCAAATATCTGTATGTCAGATGTGAACTGCATCTCATTCCAGATATTTCTGCTGGACAGATAATGAAAACAAGCGCAGTACAGGGAAATTCAAGTAAGGCACTCATACTCATTTTTTAATAATTATGTGATATAATTTATTGTTATTAATTGTTGATATTATTATCATTAAATCATCACAGCACCTGTAACACCATATGTTTCTTTATTTCAGATAAATGTACGATTGTACAGGGTTAGTATTACCATTCAAATAAACCACACTAGCTTTTAGAACACTTTAGCTATCGAATCTCAAGGGAAAAGATAAAATATACAGCCCAGAATAGCAATCTACAAATGTATGTATACTTTCCTCTGTAACACTAACGTGTGAATTCAATTGTTGCAGTGAATCCGTATTTTTATTATGATAAACTGCTTTAATTTTGTTTCACTTCAATCCAAACATCTCATAATGTGTTTCTTCTCCAGGCTTGAAGATAGAATGTGATGGCAAAAATAAGGGGTAAGATAAACATTTTCTGAGATTTCAGTGATGAACAATGGATTCCAATTAACTACAACCAGTGGCAAGTTTGATCGCATGCAGCATCTGTATAGCACAATTTTCAATAAACAATGATAAATTGTAATGGTTTCTGTTAGGAAAAAATAGACATATATACCTCAGGCGGAAATCATTATTATCATCACTTATTTATTCCTACAGTTCTTTCCATCTAGTTTATCATGTAAATCAGAACAGTACTGTAGTTGATTCTGCTAGAAAGCTATACCGCAGTCATGTAATACCAGTAGCGACATGCTCGGCGTTGTGGCGAACTGCGGGTAGCCTACGGCTGGCGGCCATCGGGGGACAGATGGAGCATATCATCGACGGGGTCCCGTTTTTTTGCGTTTTTTACCGTTCAGGTTTGAAATATGTTCATAATCGTTTGTACCAATACTCCCATCTCCATTTCCGAGGTAATCAGAATAAAAGCAGGTGCTATCAACCCCCAAAAGTTTTTAAAACATCGTTTACACAGCCGAGTTGTGAGCCAAAACCCCTATTTTCGCCCAGATCGCGCTATGTATTACTATGGCCCAGTATGGGCGTGTGTAGATATCCAAGAACAACTCTATGATTTCTTTCCATCAAATAGGTTTGAATCATCGATATAGCCTGTTAATGGACAGGCAAAGTTTATATGATGTACAGTGTCGCTTCCAGACCCCCAGGGATACTGGATATATAGGCAGACAAGCCAGTTAGACAGAGTTTATTATTGGCTGTGTCTTACTCGTGATATGAGCATGGATCGAGGCGGCATGGAGGATAAAGGGATATGGGAGGGGGGCAGACAGGGAGAGGAAGAATATTTCTACTTTGTTCAAAGGCTTTTTTATGATTTGAATATTAGGTTTCTCCTTTCTTACGTTATTTACTGTAAATAGTCAGATAATATTTGCTATCATATTCGACCATTTCTCTTTCTCTATGGTCTGATTTTCGGTTTGGATCCAACCTTTCGTCTTTTTGTAATGATGTTTGTAATGCATTCTATCTGATATGACTTAATTCCAATCCCATTCTATAAAAGGGAAATAACAAGTCATAAGGTTTTATTATGTAGACTCAAAAGACTCCATAATGATGGTCCTATTACATCACGATCTACCTATTACGTCATAGGTGGTGCCAAGATACAACTGCGATGTCACATTTGTTTTGATTATTTATTCTTAAATCCATATTAATTGATGGTTATAATAAATGATATCCTTCAATGCCAATTTAATAAATCATTTTGGTACTTCATACAAATATATTATCTGCAAGTACTATGATCCACAAGGGGAAGAGCCTGTGGGCACAACATGGTTTCGCTCCTGGGGGAGCTCATCAGGCAGTCCTCAGGTGTCAACTCGGTTGGCACAGGTGTAGTTTGTCACAAAGCAGTGGGGTTTATATGTGATAATAGTCTGTTTTGTACAGAAAGTAATAATCTTGCTGATAATAATAATAATAACTCTACATCTCCTGAGGTTGATTCTTGAGTCTATCAAGTGTTGTGTATAGGACAGTATCCTATGAAGCTGGACAAATCATGTTGAATGAAGGGCCTTTAGTCGGAGGGGGTGTGTGTGGGCAAAATGCCAGGGAGACGACGATGGGGATGAAATTGATGTGATAACACATGGGTTCGGTCAGTGATAATTTCTAAGATTCTGGGCTAAAATAATCTTCTTCCCAATAGAGAGCGAGACGACCTCCCCCATGTATTACATCATTATTATATATCAATCTATGTCAGAGAAAGTACATCTCTTTCTTGTTTTTCATTGGTAATTATAGTCCATTTTATGTATTTATTTCGCTTTTGCAAATCGATTTTATTATACAGAGATTATCGTACATAGCTATACATAAACAACCATAATAGGTAGGCCTACACATTGAGCACAACGCACTCTCATATCAGATAGACCTCATGGGGAACTGGGATCTTGGTTATCTTGATTATGTATTATGTATTTGATAGGGTGAGGGCGTTTACATTTTATTGATATGAAAAACCTACTAGACTTTAACATTTTAGGCCTGAGAGAGTGCGGCGAGAATAATGTGTATACCAATATGTTGTGAAACCTCACCAACTGCATGTTAATTAGGCCATGATGTACCTTATTATTCTCGAGTAAAAAAATATCTTAAGTATCTATTCTATCATACTAGCATGCCATATCTAACTGTCTATCCTTTTAGCCTCTAAAACCCTATATGAAAGAAGAGAGAGATGAGGGAATTATACAAACAGAAGGCGGGGGTAGTGGAAGGCCTGAATGTTTAAGACCAACGTCCTACAGAGGAGAGGGTGAGGGAGAAGGAGGGGGAGAGAGCGAGTGAAAGAACGTTACACCCTTGCCGAACCTCTACGCAGGATGACAACCTTAGTTTGCAGCAATTTAAATTAATATAAGAACGATAACATTTAATAACAAACGGCCGCCGCCACCTTTAGCTATGCGTCCCCATTGTGTATTCACTTACAGACGTCCCCCGTTAGTGGTAGCCTCGTTTTCGCATGCAATATGGCGGCGCCCTACCCCACACACATTACAAGCGTATATGATACATTGTTTTCCTCATAGGCGCTAGCATTATGAGGGATCATTGCTGCCGCCCATTGGACTCTCCTCTTACTCCTACCCCTCTTCCCATCTGCCCCTATCATACTTCTGCCTGCTCCTCTTCCTTCTGCTACCCCCTTACTCTTCCTCACTCTCACATACTCCACGGTGCAGCCAAGACGCACCAAAACTTTTTTCTTCCCCACCCTCCTCTTCCCTCTCTTACAGGATACTTCATAATCTCATACTTATAACATTTGATTCTATATTATTCTTTATTTATTAATTAAAATGTTTAATTTGGTTTAATTTTAATTAATTAACCCCCAACAATTATTACATAATGTCTCATCAATAAAATTTTACTTCTCCAAGCCAACGTGCAGTAATGTTTCAAAACTCTATATTACATGAGAACCTTATACAATACAGCGCGGAAGCTCACGACCTTCTTCAGTGCCTCAATGAAACCGGTTGTCATAATAGTGAAACTGAGGAGGTAAGTCTGTATTGGAACTTTTATTGGTAAAACATTTACGCAGCCATACTGCTTCAATAAGTATACATTTTATTTCAAGGGGCATTGTAGTTAATAACAAATTTTCATTGGAAAATGCAAATTAGTTTTTTAACCTTATGAGAATTGAAACATATATATAATTGATTATATGTTATTAAGATACTGCAGACTGGGAAGATGAAAATGCTAAGGCACGATAATTTACCATTAGGAAAAGCAACATAGATTATACGTACCAGAAGAAACCTTTTAAAGATTTTGACGTCATAATTATTTAATGGACATATTATTACAGCAATTAACACTTATGAGAGAAAAGAATTCGATATTGTGATATCAGTGTGATATCGATAGACTTGATACTTGTACTAATATTGAATAATATATAATAGAGCAAGCACTACATAGTATATGGTAAATTGAATTACAGTGTCTAGGTTTTGCCAAGAATCGTACCTTCAATTGTGTTGCCCAGGGTGGTGTTTGTGGAAAATATGCTGCAATAAATGCTATGAAAACATGTAATTGTTCTCAACTCAAGTAAGTATTCATTCGTATGCTTAAATCTTTACTTTGGTACTATCATAAATTACATGCCTGTGCAGCTTACATAATATAAGTGTAGACTATTTTATTCGATTGCATTTTGCCTCATGCGCATTTTCCATACTGTGACCAATGATCATGACCATACCAAGAAAAGACACTGCATGTGTGGAGAAAACAATCTTCAACACATTTATTTTTTCTGTCCGGATCTGTTCAAGTCTTGAATTTTAGCCATTAATGCTTCTGGGCTGATTATAAAACTATATATATGGTGATTATATTTAAGAATTAGCACACCGGACGGATCTGCCTATGAATGTTTGCTTCTTGTTTTCCAGAACACATTGCCCGACCAGCATCGAGTTTAATAGATGCGAAAGAGATAAAAAAAAGGTACAGGATTATTTTTTTGTTAATGAAGTGTTCTATTGCTCTATGCTTAGTTGTAGTAATTCCAATGTTGAAAGTATGAACAGAGAACATGGAGTAAAATTACGCTCCCCGATATAGTTTTACTATGCGGAGTCTTCCAAGCGGCAGGTGCATATGTTGATAAAATATAAAAGGAAGCAAATTATTATTATTAAAAAATGTTTATATAATACATATGTTTACGTATTTTTCAAAGGCACTTTTGGTTGACATTGTAATCTCATTTTCTAACTGTATAGGGAAAATACGATACTGAAAACACAGAGTTTGGATGCACATGTGAAAACCTCCCGAAGGGCCTGGCAAAACAACTGCCAAATTGTCGGTCGAAGGTGCTTGCAGAGACCCCTCCCGACCTTCCAGAAATGACTATTGTTTCCAAGGACAAATCGAAGGGTGTCCCTGGTGCAAAAAATGGAAGACTAATGGCTTATCTCCAGGTGATAATGAAGTAATATTTTCAAACATAGTTAAATACGGTAACTAATTTTGTATAATTTCATCTTGTCGCTCTTCAGGGTTTTATTTTATACATTGTGTTGAGTATAATGTAACTTGTGTGGCATCATATTAATCGTATAGTGATGCCTATACTATACATATATATATGCAATGATGCATACTCTGTTCTAAAATGTTACCCTCAGGCGTTCAAGGGTCATTGGAAACAACTCTTGAAACTTGCCGCGTTTGAGAAAATTATCCCGGTGGCATCGTTACAAGATATTTCTATAAGTGATCTTGGTGATATAAATGAATACAAGCAACTAACTGATTCGAAGGTAAGGAGATTCATTGGGGGAAAACGAATGGTGTAAAATGAATAATTATAGAATTTATAACTCGATCCATACTCCATAATATCTCAATATGAACGCTAATTTGTGAGATTTTTTGCATCAGCGCTGTTTATCGCGTCCATTCTATATCTAAACAGTTCATACCTATGAATTCTAATTAAATTATGTTAATTTCCAATCATCATAATCTAGAAACTGGTAATAACACATCAAACTCTCGGGGAAAATGCCCAGCCATCTGATATATCTAATAAAATATACAATAAGTAAGTATGGTATGTTTTCATACATTACTTATTTACAGCTTCTATATAAATTCGTGTCTATATATTCATTTATAGTATTGATGCTTGTCTGCAACTGGCGGAATGATCATGTATATATTACGTGATAACTTTAGTTCATGTATTTCATCTGAGGGTCCGTAACGCTGTGTTTTTATCGTGGCTCTAATAAATATCACTATTGGAGGTGCAATTGACTGCTAAATATAGTGCATGCCAATTCTTTTATGTTCATTAATACCGAAAATTGCACGGTCGTACCCTGACTTACCATTTGCTTGTCTTAAAAGCTTTAAATATAGATCTCATAAATAATTCTTTAGTCCATGTTTGGGACGATTTTAAGCTAGTTTTCCACCTGAACCAGGTATTATAGGGCTTTAATCTCTGCCTTTGATTTTCCTGTGTTATTCGATAAAGTTCCAAAGCATGTGCGTGGGGAGATTACTTTTGCTAGTAACACTTTTCCTTCTTTTCCCCATTTATTCCTTTCAAGACTTGGCTGTCCATCTGTAAGAGGCTTGTCTTTAGAACATATGAGTGTCATACCTGTAGAAAACGCCCGCAAAGCCTGTGCATGCCCTGAAATAAATGACCAACCGACAAGGGTAAGTACACCATCTAATTATTCTGTTCTGAATTAACTTATTGTCAACGCACATGCAAATTGCAAATATTCTTTCATTGCAATACATCATTTCAAGCGGATATTCTGTATATTTTGGTTTCAGGTGGATGTGGTATGCGATATTATTTATAATGATTACATCCAAAGGACAGATGGTTTCAACCAATTAATAAATGTTGATCTCGATCAAGTCTGTCCAGCCTGTTTGATTTATATATTGGAGAAGAGGTGTGTATTTGCATTCGGACACGATAATATTTAGAAATCATTTCGTTATGCCTTATAGGATTTTGTGCATAAAAAGAAGAATTGGGATTAATGGAACAGTCTTTGTCAAAAGCAGATAAACATGATATATACTAGAGGAATATAAATATATTTTGAATGCATAATTTCAATTTATGATTTTCTCCCAAAATGTTATCATTTTTAAAAACTATCAAATTGTATAAACATTAATTTGTTTTGTCTCCTTATATATACAAGGTCAACGTGGAAAGAAATGGTTCTTCAGGATGCCAATAGCGCAGCGACTGTGTGTGGGATTATTGGTAACTATTACCATGTGGATACGTCTGTTTTGATTGAATGGGACAGAGACTGTCAAGAACACATTGTAAGTTTGTATTAGTTAATGGTGTTGTATCAGGGTGAACCACTCTTCAAAATTAATACAATAGACCAGTTTGTAGGTCATTCCTTGGCTGGTCTCATTTAGTTAAAGCCCAATTTCTACTCCAGGGCCTCGACCTGTGTGTCTGTTATTATTAATGAATTTTATAATTAATAAGGACGTTTTACTGTACAATAACTTCTGAAATGGGTGAACAAAGAAGTGAAACAAACAAGTAAAATATATTATATACAATTTCTGATTATTTTGTTATAAAGAAATTCACAAGAATGGTCATTCATATACCACACACATAATTGAGATATATACCAGATTTGTATATAAAAAAACCAAAAAAACCTAATAAGTCACTCATTAAATCAAACATGTAGATAGGCGAGAGGTCGGCGGGGACTTGCTCGTACCCATCCCTCCTTGGCCTCTCCAGAGCACCAACCCACGAGGAGGTCGTTCGATGCAGTCGTGTTCTTTGTAAAGAGCTTTGTTCCCTCTCACCTCTGCAAGTATTGACCATAACAAATGTTGTGAGAGACAGGTAAGGTTCCATAGAATTTGTACTTATATTGGCAATATATTGGGTTCGAATATTCAATGGTTATGTCATCTTGAATCTTGATTTGAGTGTAATTATGGGAGTAAAATTAGGGAAAACAGTCCATGTTCAGCACCGGATATTTATCAATGCCTCTATTTAAAAGGCTATGTTGTATATATACGATACCATGTTCGTATGTCTGCAACACCTTCCCATCGTGCATTTAATTTAATAGGTTATTTCTATAAGCTTATATTGGCAAGAACATGTTTGCAATTTCCTACAAAAATGTTACTATATAATTGTGTGTTGTCTTTGGAAAGGATTCATCCCAGCATGCGCTGTAACATAGATGCACTGCAATACATGCAAATTTCACATTCAATGACCACGTAATATATAATAATTATATAATACATGTTTTATTTTAATAGCACAGATCCTGAGGAATTGAATTGCTTAGCGTTCTTGGGGGATGCGGGTTTCCCACAAGTAGGTGCAATCAGAATGAGATTCAGTTTTGAAACATCGATCATAACATTCACATTAACAATAGGCACAGATTATTTCGTTTTTCGTACAAAAATCTTTTTCCGAGGACATGTTATACATGGTCCCCGCATTTACATCTAGGTTAACTTTACACCTTCTCGTTCTCATTATGTCGGTTACATATTCTCTCGTTTTATGTCGTATTATGTCGGTAAAACAGTTTATTAGTAAAAACATTTTATTAGTTACATATTCTCTCGTTTTATGTTATTGTGCATTGTTACTGAATATCGGCTACTGCTTTACCGTTTTGATACTGTCAATCAGACCGGCATCCAAATTTGGCATAGATTCATCATAATATAAAGGTAGTCAATAACCACCTCTGCTCAATTCATCGTATATTTATAGCTGCCAAGGTTGAGTGGTATTAAGGTATAACATAAGATCTAATAGTAGCATTAGGGTGGTATATCAACACACATATATTATGTTGCCCTATGTTGTCCAGGTATCTACCATAACGTTGCCAGTTGGTTTAGATGAACTGTGTGCCGAGTTGAGTTCCATACGATACAAACTCTTCGTCAATTCCTTGCCTACTAAACGGCGAAAGAAGAGAGGTAAGATCATCCTTTCCCCGAACGATACGTAGAATCCATATTTATTACTGGCACATAATGAAACATGAGCTTTCAACCGCAATGACCATGATATGCAAAGGAAATAATCGGTTTTTCTATTGGTGCCTCCAATGAAGATTAAACAAAAATGAATTACAGTCATCAACCACAAAAAAATCAAGCTATAAGGGACATTAAAAGCATTGAATTAGTTGAAAACAAATTAAAACTATCAATTATCAAGCCAGGGAAGGCAATATACCCGGCCGATCGTTTAAAAACTTCAAATAAATCAGGAAGTCAAGAAATTTAAAACGTAAAAGTCCTGGTTAGTATTGAATATATATGGTTATTCCGATAACTCCTCACATTAATTCAAATTTATTACAGCAGGAACGCTTTCAACAACCCAGTGCGACCCGTTCTTCTGTAATGCCTCAGAGCAATACTACACCGATGGAGTCAATTTTGGAGAAACGCCTGATATAACAGTGATAACAGACACAGGCTGTTTGACAGTGGATTGCCTGGATGTCTCCCAACTTGGTTTTCACCAGTGGAACCAGGAACAAGCTGTGGAACTACTTGCGGCCATTAGGAAGGTAACAGTGCTAGAATATGGTTTGTCCATTATTGTCCCTGTAGCCAGGTCATCGATAACTTACAGATGACCTGCCTATGGTAGGTTGGAGGTGAGAACCACTCATCACCAGTTTGCTAACGCAGGTAAACTACAGACTTTGTCTCTAATTGCGAAAGGGCCACTTAATTAATGTTAAATAAATGTTAATGTCAATGTTTCAATTCCATTCATCACAACAACAAATCACAACAAGATCTAAATTGCTCTCTACAATGTACAAAAATTAATTTCATTGTTTTTCTTAATGTCTGAAATGTGAATAGACTTGTATATTCGGCCACCAGCTTTACAACAAATATCCCAATATTTCATTTGAAGGATGGCAGCCTTGATGTTTTCCAATACACCGGATACGAGTTAAGTCTTCTCGGATTCATAGCCCTAGCTGGGATTAACACCTGCTGAACTGTCCACACTGAAGGGAATCACCCCCACTGTATTCGAGGTATTTGGAGCCGTCCATGGCTGGCATCCCGACCAGGTTGGTGTGAGATACATGGACCAAGTCCGAATCATGAAATTTACATGGATGGACATTAATTATCGCTCATTCGAGTTTTGTAAATGTTTTGTTTATAGCAGTAGGTAAATGCCATAAAATGTATTACGACATTCTATTTTCTTCACTCTAGCTAAGGGCACTGGCCACGCGATATCTCACAGAACATGTACCTGGGGGAGCAGGGAAATTAACTGTAGAAAATATTGCAATTCTTGGCCATCTCATCTGTGGATTTACTCGGGAGCAGGTCTTCGACATACCCTCGGAGGTCATCAGGTAAATAATATACACCTTTTTTCATAAAGAATAAAAAGCATACAGCCAAAAATATATTAAAAAATAGCCAAGGCAAGATTCCTTAAAGGCTGGGAAGGTTATGTGGAGAGGAGTTTAAGTAGTTATTAGTGGTTAAGACTATAATAGGGAAGGGAATTTGGTATACCCTATCTTCTCTTGTTAATGAGGGGCCATTTCGTCAATGACTTGCCCTTTGTTATCAGAAAGCCAGTACTGCGAATGGTTAGGGGTATTCATTGTGAATCTAGATTGTTCTTTCATTCACATTATTTTTCTATATAATTACATTTAAGGCTTGAGGGTTTGGGAAAATTGTCAGTGAACTAATTAATCCTCTTGGAATGTCTCTAGGAGTACAACAGCTATCTTGGGGGCCTTGCAACAATGCCAAAAACATGTGCTCGTTGCCCTGACATCACATCTACGTGACCTCCATGGCAGTAGTGTGCATTTGTGGCAGGAAGCATTTTATAGCGAATTTGGTATCATGATAGGTAAGTGCACACTTAATTATTACAGGAAACTAAAGAGAATGGCATATCTCACATTCCTTCTTAACAAGTTGCTGGACAGGTCAGGCTATTCATGAATAAAATTACATATAAACGAAGCAAACCAATTATTCTACCATTTCCATTACATCATACTCACGTCACGAACAAAGATTTTTCTAGTAAAAGAAGTAAACCAATTATTCCCACAATCATAAAGTTTCACGAAGCCCACTTATATAATTATTATCCACTTACGCAACGTTACTCCCATTACCTAGCGCTCACACCATTTATCATATATTTCATCGTACCATCAAAATGCTTTACGTATAGAACACAATCGACGTAGCCCTAACAAGGGCTTTTTACTATATAAACAAAACGGGACGGTTAAATAATGACCTACATTTAATCATTTCAACTTACAATTTTAATAATTCCATCTATTAATATTCTATTAATAAAAAAATATTATTACCCTCTATCATAACTTTATTTACAAACTACTGTCATGTTCTTCAAAGTACTATTAATCCCATTGAGTAGAACAATAACATTTATGTGTTGACTTGATAGAGGAGATCAAGCCCTTACGTTTTCGGTACAAAAATAAGAAAACACCCCTTGCTCGTCCCTTTGACTTTCTCCCTATATATCTAAGTGTGAGTCTTTCTCTTTAGCCGGATTAGAGGGAAATGAACTGGCTAGAATAGGAACTAGACTTGTCGATCACCTCAGGAGGCCTTTCATTAACCACGTCAGGCCCTACGAATTTGCAGTAAGTCTGTTTACTTAAGATGCTGATTCATATACATGCACACCACATACATGCATGTACATCATTAGTCCATAACCTATTGTTCAATCTTTTTATTCTCCATCAGATACCAAAACAAAATGAAATATGAAATAAAATTGATATTATAATTATATAGTTACTATATTGTACACATATGCAACAATTTCTTGACAGAAAATGAGGCCAGAGCAGTTTGAATTATTCCCTATAAATCTGGCAGTGACTGTTAAAAGAAGAAACCTCTGTCCATACCTGAGTTCAAAGCAGATAGTTAGGAACATAGCAGTGGCCTGCAATAATAAAAATATTGGTTCTAGTACTACTACCAATGGTAAGTGTTTATCTTTTGTAAAGGTTTGGTTTATTTCACTATTGGGTACATATAAGGGCAGTTGTCCGTCTATATGTAACCCAGTACTACATATATATAATGGTTTTTACAATGACTATACTATACTGATTGTAAATTCGGTAATGGCATTTCTTTTTCTACCATTCGCTGTTCTATATTTTAACATAATATATATCTTTTTCCTTCATTTCCTCTGTACAAGTGTCTTTCTTTTAATTTTCAAATTCAATACACGCACAATATTTGGCACTCCCCAAGTATGATCTAGCCATTCCTAAAGTTATTTCAAATGAACGCGCAAAGGACAAATCGCCTATTACAGACATTATATCAACGATCCTGTAGCTATAGGATCGTTGATTATATGTAGAGTAGATATTTCCTACAAATGATAACCCGGTATGTACATTTTGTCAGTGTTTTATTTCCCGACTAGTTTCAGTATAGGGTTACCTTCTTCAGGGGACTGTTGATACATATCTCAGATCCAGCTGTTTATATACTTGGTAGAGTGTAGCACGGTGTAACACCGCACCGTGTTGTTGCGGTGTCACTTTTCTGCACATTTTCGCACTTTCGGTGTTGGGTGGTGTTGGCGCGTAAATGAGATTGATATAATAAAGTTGTTTGTTGTTCAATTTATTAGGTAGAGAGAACAATCAAAAATTTTTTTTATTATATATATAAGAGGAATACTATGAAAAGAGAGGGATCTATAGTTTTAAGTCCCAACTTTATTAGTTTTAAATGTATGTCAATGGAATATCAGGATGTATAATTTTAAGTCCTGAGGAATTAGTATTAACGTTGGGGATAGTATTGATATGCCAGCTTTATAATTTGAAGGCTGGTAAGGTGATGATTATAGTTTATAGCTAGTTTTTATAAATATAACCATTCTTTTCAAGAATGAGGGCGAACTGTCGACCAATATTACGATCCAAGGAGCGCACCGTCTCCATAATGTGGTAGAGGGCTTGGGAGATGCCTTCTTTAGGGCTTGATACATTTGACTGCTCATCATCTTGTCTTCTGTCAGTATTTGGTGTAGCGGTGGGGGGATGGATAGGGGATATTGAAGGATTGGTGTTCTCACGTTCTTCCTTCTTGAGTATGTTGAGAAGGGCGATAGAGGTTGGTTGGTACTCCGGGATCGAGATTGTGGCACCTATTGGTGAATAGGCAGGGGTACGGTGGGGGGAAGGAGTAACAGACAGACATTACAGACATTTATTTTCATATGAGTAAATGCCGAAACATCCACCAGGTGGCGTCAGTGGTAATGCAAGGCCCTATTATGGCTTGCACTGCAATAATAATGAGGATAATGAGATAATAATATGATAATGAGATAATAATATCCAGAAAATGACCGCACAAGAATAGGATTTGGGACATAGGTTTTGCATGGTTAGTTTAGTTAGATTAAATTTGTTATTTCGAAGGAAATATAATGGCCTACAACGCATCCACCCACCCTGTCTCTACCCCTCCTACCTACAATACCCATTTGATTTAGTGTTAATTATGCCTACTCACCACCAATGGTGGTGACTAGGCTCCACAAGCCACCCTCCACAAGCCACCCTATAAATAGCCTACATGTTGTCAACAAGCCTGTGAGCGTGGGTGTTATGTAATGGTGGCAGTGGCTAGTACTGAAGCTATGTAAACACGGCGTGTACTAGAGGGGAGGAGGTCCGAGAGGGGTGGGACTCAAAACAAATTGGGTGCCACTTTTTATATTTAAAATTGCCAGTTTCCTTTACCATATTATACATAAGTCGTCCCATAAAAAGGCATCAGGAGGAACACAACTTGCCTTTCAGACGATGTAATGGTGCCCATTTACATGGGAATACATAGAAAACAGGGCCATACGTACGGGTCTTGTATAAGAGGGAAATGACACTGATTGTTTGGGCAACGTAAGGAGGTTTAGAAGTGGGCTAATTCCGCCCTCTACAGGGCGGGTCGGTTGCTCAAAGTCAAGCAGAATAAAATCAGTAACACCATAGTAACCTCTTGTGTCAGTCGTTATCCTTTCTCACCCTGGTATTTATCGCAAATTTATAGATATTTAAGTATAATACAGCTAAATGTATCACTGGATCATGGCCTATCCAAAGAAACTATACGCTTTATGGTTGTTACAAAAGATCTTATATTTTGAGGATTAGTGCTTCAAATACAATTGAATGTGATCCTATTCAAATTTAAATTTATCATACCGAAAAATTGAAAACCCCAGGAAACAGTGGATGGTTCTTTTTAATGGGAAAGCATAAGGGACTCAAAAAGGAAAACTATGCTACTGGTTCTAAAGTTAATAGTGATTAACATAAGCAAATTAATTATAGATCCAAAAGTGGAGAAAGTGACTTTGATTCTGATTGATTTGATTGATTGATTTGATTGATACATATTCACTTATGGCCGGGAATGTTCGCTTTCATTAATTATTGCTTCAAACTATTCAACCGAAATCATGTTAATGTTGATCTCCACACATATTAAGACATACAAAAGCATGAAGGGTGATTGTAATTATTCTTCCTTCTTTTTGTAGGTGGTGTTCAAGCAAGAACATCAAGTGGCGTTTTGATAATGTCTGTCCTGTCTTATATCATCTTGGTGAAAGCCCAACATTCATGACCAGCGTCTAGTTTACCGTCATAATTATATAGAAGACATATTGTATATCATTAGGTGGAGTCATACAGTTATACACTTTTGACAGTAACTCTGAGATTCTGCCAATATATATAGTTTTAAAATTTAATTGACACCGCTGATTTAAATCTTGGATTTTGTAAAGTATTTAAATTTGTTGAGGAGATTGGTGTTTAGAGTAGAAGTGTACATACTTAACACCATAATATTATAAATAATTATCCCTATTGATGTTGATATTATAAATATGATATAGACTACCATCAAGCAGAAACATACACATTTAAAGGACGCACCCATTATGTACATAGGCATAATATACATTAATACACATATAATGTTTCATTTATATGCATGAGCAAAGACTATTATAATAATTTATTATAATACTGGTAGGATTGTGTTGACCACCGCATTTATATAATACGCTTATCCAAGGACACATTGCCTGTTGAAAGTATTAAGATTATAATTAACTCTAGTCCACCAATGAAATACCCACGGTATAGTTATTAAAGACTAGCCTAAGTAATATCTGTACCCACTGTGTAATTGATTCATTGGTAACATAATTTTGGTTTATATTATGTTGGACTAACAATTTTAATAATAGTCAAAGGCAGTACTTGCTTCCACGATAAAATACATCTTATAAAGGTGCAATTGTTATGCAAACGTGTAATGAGTTATTTGGAAGGATATGAAGGTAAGATTCATGTATTATGTTTTATGACAATATTTCTGAATTAAAATTCCTTTGTATGACAGTACAAAGCACAGCCAAAGATTTCCTTTATTGATCCTTTACAACCAAAATCTTTGTCCCAACTTTCATCATTTCGACGTTAGGTGATTTCTACTCAATTGGCTTAGCATTTCCTCACCATTGCTGACAGTAGGCCCAAGCCTAGCCAACAAGATACAAAATGACAAGGTTTATAAGCCTAAAATTGAAGTTAGTAAAACCGAATTACTATTTGATTCTATTTGATTTCTATTCTCCCAATATTCTCAATACCTAAGGACACCTATTTTCAAAGAGGAATCAAAGACAACAACTGGCAACTACAGACTGATCTCTTGTATCGAGCTGCCTGCTAAGATCTTAGAATCCTA
This sequence comes from Sthenelais limicola, assembly GCA_942159475.1. Lineage (NCBI taxonomy): Eukaryota > Metazoa > Annelida > Polychaeta > Phyllodocida > Sigalionidae > Sthenelais > Sthenelais limicola. Next base: position 135,666,143 of record OW804095.1, on the reverse strand, counting down.
TATTCAAACACAACTAGCAGGTCACCTTGAGTCAAGAGAGTTGTCCAGTGGAGTCAGTAATAGTGCAGTACAGCTTCAGGAAGGGGAGGTCCATAATTGATGCACACAAACGCCTATTAGATATAATAAAATATAATAACATAAAGAATAAACAAGCCATAAAGAAGTTAGTATATTAACTTTTGATGTTTTCAACTTTACAATTAGTTTGAACATAATGTAACTAATTTCCGTTTCCTTCTTGTCAATCGCAAAGTCGAAATAGTCAATTGTAAAGTCAAAATCGTACAGTTGAAATAGTCAATCAAAAGAAAAGGGGACAGGGGAGAGGGAGAGAGAGCAAAAGAGAAGATGAGAGATGAAGAGAAAGGGAGCGAGATAGAGAGAGAGAGAGAGAAAGAGAGGGGAAGAGAGAGAAAAAGAGAGGGAGAATTAAGGAGCTTTCTGGTCTGATTTTTATTATTTTTGTCTTGATTTATTTCGGGCCAATCTAAGCAACTTTCCAGCTCGATTTGTATTATTTCAAAAATGATAAATTTGTTGCTTCAAATCCTGATATTATCCCGATAGGCAATTGACTCATGGCAAAGTCAATCTTCTCTATAGGCAGTTGCCTGAAAACGCAAAAATATATTATTGCAAGGCAGATGAAAACAAGAAATGTCCGTCCTAATGGGATTTTAGTGGTATTTGCCGTTTGGAGCTTTTCAATGGCATTGTGCCATTGGAAGCAAGACCCTAGACAAGGCAGATGAAAAAAAAAATTAAAAAAAATTCCGTCGTAATGGGATATTAGTGACATTTGCAGTTTGGAGCGTTTCAATGACATTTAGGCTTTATTTTCATGATAATTCCTAGGCTTAGTAGTTTAATAGTTTAATAATTGAGTCAATGTAAAATAGAGGCGACGCAAGAAAACATCCACATGGTGGACAGGCGTTTTTTGTAACTATATATAATTGTACGGCCAAATTTGTAATAAAGAAAATATATATTATGCCAACATTCTGGAATGAATTACCTAAAGAAACCAACTTATAAAAACAAGGAAATACCTTAGATCTTATTTACAGAATAACTATCATCAAGAATTTTACCTCTTTCTGATAAAAACAGATACAAAGTAAAGGTGGAAGGGAGTGAGAGAAGGAATATTTATGCTGCATTGATGAAATTTACACCAGAAGGCACATAAAGTATTAATAATAATTTAAATACAGAAAAAAAGGACGTGAACATGGGCCTATTTTTTTCCATAAAATTCCGCCAGAGTTAAATATGATTATGGTTTACAGAACTGTACAAAGCAGAGAAACGGTTGGAAACATCTCAGATTCCAAGAATATCTGTGACAAAAATTTGCCAATCACCTTTTATGTGATAGATAGATTAAAATTTGAACAAATTATTATCATTTTTCATGAAGACAGTTCCAAATAGAAATTTCTGTTTTATTTGAGCATTTCATCCTAGAAAACACAGGTCTTTTGCCTATAAGTTTTTCAATTTTAGTGTAGTTCACCCCCCCCCCCCCTACCATTGTACCTAAATCTGTATATACGTTACTGTACCTATCTCCTGATCTATTGTGGATCTTACATTTTTTTTATTTTATCTTTATCCTCTTGCTATAGTACTTATTTATATAATATTTTGGTGTGTCTGTGTAACACTTCTTACTGTTATTATTGTACCCTAATTTTTACCTCATGCTCTAGTTAGTTAAACTCACTGTTAGCTATTTATTATATATTATTAAACTAAGCCTACCTATAAAGAAACAGCTAAACCTAGACAAGCAGAAAATAGCCCTTGAATATCAAATTAAATAGCCATGAAATTTATGTCGCAGTATTTTATTGTAAATTGTTTCAGCAATCACCAACAACCCAGGAACCCACTGGAAGACTTGGAACCTAGGTTTCAAAACTGGGCCCTCCTTTTTGTAGTCCCCATTTATGAAAAAAAAATGTCTTGAATTGAATTGAATTTTGATCACAGACTCATGAAAGTGGGGTTGTGATGAAAGATGCTAATAATTTCTAGGTCTAACAAGTGTAACCCTGTGACTGTATAACTAATCAAAATAAAATAACAAATGAAGGCCCATGCAAGATCTTGCCTCTTGCACCAAGGCAGAGGGTAAAATGATTTATTCCAATTTATGATATTTTTGGTCATTTGAATTTATTTTCCAGTAAAAAAAACACATTTCTGGTCAAGGAAATGAAAATGTAACTATTCCAACACATAAATTCAAAGCTATTCTTCCATGAACCTATTATTTTCTGCTGCAGTTACTTTCTTTACCTGAGTTATATTCACGCTCTTACCCAAATTATACATCATTTGAGAAATAATTGATTGTATTTTATGATCAAATAGATACCAAAAGATTATGCACCTGGAGTTCCGAATGATTGGCTTTAACACAAGGTCATGTCAGAAAAATATCACCCTGGAAATTGTGTTATCATCACCAAAAGCAATAAAAGAAAATAATTAATTAATGTTGATATAATTTTTTTGCATGAAGAAGGTCATTAACATGTTTTTTTTAACTGTAATCAACAGACAAATAACAAAGAATAACCTTAAATAAATGTGAAAATGGTCAATTGCAGCTGGTAAATTTAGTGCATTGGTACAGAAACACCAAAAGAAACTATTTTTAGTTGATTTTTCCATTTTAAAAAAGTAAATGAGGATAAGGTGCCCAACTTTCACCATAAAATGTTCAAAACATCTACAACTATGGAGGCGGGGGAGGGGGTTGGGCAGCATCAGAAACCCCCTGTGCTGCAAAAAAAGAGAATCGACCATATGTTGGTCGTGGCTTTGGGGAACTATAATTAATAAGATGTTAAAATGGGGAGCTCTTCCAGTTAACCACTATTCCAATCGTTTTGCCTGATATATTAGTCCTTAATAACTTAACCCTTCACTCTCAGTGGCAGAAATAAAGGCACTGTAATTGAAGGCTGAACTTGTATTTTGAAAAGGTTATTTTTAATCCAAGTAATACAAATCGGTAGTGGGTCTGCTCATCAACATTGACGTCACTGCTGTACCAACACCATCAACACCTAGCGGCAGCGAAGAGCACTTCTACCAGAGCCGGGTGCGATAAGAACTTCCGACAAGGGGCGATGTACGACTACAGGAAAATCGTCACTGAAGACACCCTCCTGCAGACGGTAGGCGAAGTGTACACCTTCTTCGCAAGGAGATCTAGCCTTTGCTTGACACTATGGACCAAGATTCTTCTGTTGTTCAAAGCGTGACTACTACTGTTGCATTTAAACCTGTGATACTCTGAGTTTAATTAAACTTGGTGCATACAAATTACCTGTTTGTCTGGTTTTCTTTTTGCGAAACCTTGACTTGTGACCCCCACACAAATCTGTGGTTCACTACAAATCCATAATGCAAGTGTACAAGAGTCTGAGGCAATGTCTCTCAAAATGCTCCATAGTCAGTTCATAGGCATGAGTAGCTGGCATTAGGGAGGTATATACAGAGGGAGCGGAAGCGAGGTTCAATGCGTGGTACCCCCATAGTTAAGAGTAATGCCACTAAAGCTTGTGGCGCTAACTACAATCATAGAAATAGACACATAGAAATAGACATGTGTATCTATTTCTATGCTACAGAGAATCAGGTCCACCCACCCCCACTCCCATCCAATACCCAACAATTGTATAGCTATTTCTAAGTATGTGCATGACTGTTATGGTGTTGCTGGGAAAAGGCAATCAAATTTACCTGGGCTACCAATGTGTCAAAGATTATTTATGCTGATGGAACAACTTAGCTGTTGTTTACTGATTTATGATTAAATGGTACTAGTGTCAACAACAGTACCACAGTGCCACCTGGTATTCAGTAGCTACAACACAACCCTGACAAGCATTGCCCTGTAGGATCAGCCTGCGGCTTCCACCTCCTCTGTATATGAGTCTATCCACCAAACCTTCGTCATATGACTTTTGATCCACAGTGATTGTATGTTTGTGTATTCAACTGCAATATTAGCATAGATGTATTCCCCTTATCAAGAGCTGTTGATGGTATACAACATTTATATGTCTATATCCAAAAATGGTTCTTCTAGGGTGGATAATGTGTGTTTTATTTGCATAAATTGCTTTAAAAATCTGACTTCCTCATTTTCAAACGCATATAGAATATATAATATGGCTGCATATCCTTAACTTTGACACATTATAACGTTTGAAAATATATCAAAAATAATTTCCTAAAAAATAAATTGTGATAGAAAACTCTCTATAGTTATAGATTCAGAATTTGTTATGGGGTAGGAGGATGTAAGTGACCGTGCTACAACTGTTTAAAACAATTGTAGAAAACAATATAACATGAATTTGGCATTTGCCTCTATGTTAAATAGAAGAAGTTTACATCATCTTAGCAATGGAAAACATTCTTTTGATATTTCTTGGATATCTTTAATATGGCATCATTTTTAGTGCATAAAAGATGAGCATGGGCACATTTTAATGTAAGCGACCATGCTATATATGAATGATCATATTATTCCCCCATTTATTTTGTTAAAGAAAAGTTTTAGGGAAAATATGTCCCCGATAATAAGGAGCATGTTCAACATTTTCATATTTCTAAAAGAGCCCAGATTTTCCTCATATTCAGTATTGATTTGTACATGTAAGCGACCGTGTGCTGTAAGCGACCGTGGGGACATATTTAATGGGTTCGTATTTATAACACTTAGCCAGTAGTAAAATCAAATATATACATATTTCATCTTCGATTCATAAATTATGGATTTTAGGCTTTCAGGAAAGGTTTATTCCAACAGAATCGGTCCATTCGTTCTCTATGTATGGTTGATTTAAATAGGTTACTATCATTTCTCTATTCCTCATCTAATTCTGTGATATAATTCTTAGGAAAATTATTCAATTGGTGGGATTCTGTTGGAATAAACTTTTCCTGAATACCCAAAATCCATATTTTATGATTAAGAGATGATTCGACATGGATAGAAATACTGCACAATCTGCCTCCAGCTCAGCATTGTTTCATGCAGTAGGAACCCCTTAAAAAAGGAGACAGAAATGGTTGAAATGTAAGCGACCGTGCTACACACTTTATTCATCCCTAACTTAGAAATATTTTGAATATTATCCACTTTTTATTTGATTTGCATCAAAGATTATTTGTCCTGTTAAATGAATCACACAGAATAATAATATCCAAAGCATATTATTAAAGATCTTATTTAGAAATGAACATGTCATTATACTGCAAAAATGAAGCAAAATACCTTTAGATGCAAATGTATCTTACTGGAAGAAAATATTGCTTTTCTTTAAAAAGAAAAGTGCATTACAAAGAGTAGTGTGTACCCTAATATTTCTATCTAAATAAATATAAAAATCATGTAAATTATTTATTTTAATGATGTTCAAGGAATTAATAATGTATCCCACGGTCGCTCACATAGTAACAGAGCTACCTAGATGCAAAACCTCATAGAATTACTGATTTTCAAAATTAGTTTCCCAAATTTTGCATACATGTCGCCCAAGCCTTTGGTTAAATTGCATGAAAATTACAAGATGATATACACCCTTCTAAATTTCGCTTATTTTGAGGTCTTATGACGAAAGATTGGTGGATAGACACATATACCTCCCTGCTGGCATGCAAGTACAGTATATAAGTATACTATACTGTACAACTCTCTCTGAGTTTCTGCCCAGAACTCATACTCTTACTGTCGGCTGCACCCCTAGGTTAAGGTTAGGCTAAGGCTCTTGAGGCTTTAATCAACAAATCGACAGGGCCTTTTCTTAGATGGACAAATCGACATGGGCAGTCCAGTGACAATTGACTAAAACACTTTCTAAGCCTAACAAATCAACATAGACCTTAAAGGTTAAGTGTAAAGGTTTTTATTTGGTGTTTGATGCATTCGGGGGAATAATTTGAAACAATCCACAAAGTTATAGCATCCGATCTAATAAATTAAACCAGTGGGAGGTGTCAAAGTGCTACCACTTGTTGAGGTTAACGCAACCCCACGCAGCAAGGGTGGATAGCCATCTTTAGATGGGTCAAGCAACCTGTGACGTCATCTGTGTCCTGCACGACTGGTAGGTTTGAACAGTAAGCATTAGTTCTATGGACCAATTTTGCGGTATACTTTATTTATCGAGTTTTAGACATTAAATGCTATAATTACTCTGCTGTTTGCTGAGCATTTCTCCAGACCATTTCAGAGCTTGCCATGCCCCCCCCCCCCTACTGCATGCCCCCCCCCCCACTCCCCTAGTGGATATTACTTGCGCCTATGGCACTTGTATGTCCCGTATTCACCTACCCCAACACAAAGATATCCCGATTTCAACCACAACCAACTTGGCAGCTCTGCCATTTAGAGTCATGGACATTATTAATGCCTGCATTTATAAATGCTATGAGACAATGCTTAGCCATGCAGGCTAAAGCAGCCTGGGCACAGATGACGTCGCAGCGGTGGGGTGCGAATACACCCTCATCGAAGGCAAACTCAGCCCTATTTGTGTATTTGTCACGACTATAAATAGACATCTTCATTATTATGTAAGATTAGGTAATCCCATGTAATCATATCATATATCATATTTACATCTGTTCAATATTAATATGTAGTTATGTAACCTAACCACATGGGGGAGCCATGCTCACATGTGTTCAGTCATGTATAACATCACATGCGGACACACCCATATACCACACATGGTATACCCCAGGTGTCACACAGGTGATTGGCCAGCAATCACATGGCAACCAATACCATTGGCCAATGGCCCTCATTGGCCAAGGTCAGCGACCCCCTGTGGTCAACTCAGGAATATAGATGTTGATTGGATAATTAGGTTAATGAGCGCGCATGCGCAATGACTTCAAGGTCACATGATATGTTGTATAAATAATGGAAATAAAGGATTACTTGTTAGTCTAGAAACAGGACTACTGACTACGCATTATTATTATTAATAATCCAGCTAGGCTATGTACTAGCCTATACTTCAACACCACTCTCTTCTACCTAGCTCTACCCACTTGAGATCGAGAGACATATCATATTCATCAGAAAGCTGTGAACAAAGGGCATTAATTTTTTTTTTCAATTTTTTCAGATCAGATCAGATCAATTCAGATACCATCAATAACACCACCATGAATGTAAATCAGCCCCTATCTCGATTTTTTAGATTTTCATTACACTTGAACTTTAATAGTCCTTAGCGACATAAATCGTCCATATTACAAAAAATTAAGTGACAAATGACAAGAGAATTTTCTTAGTGACAGACGACAATTGCCGTTTCTTGGTAGTAACAAGAGAAATCAAGATCCCCCGTACCCCTTCAGGAGCCCTTAGGTTGAGGTTAAATACCAACTGTGCTGATTGGTAGCACAGAAAGCAATTTATACACCCTCATCCTATTGGTCTGACCAGAGCAAAGATTAGGCCTATGTGTAGCTATAATAATCTTTGACAAGAGTGAGAACACTCTCCGGGCTACAGGGATTGGCAAAAGTCTAAACGTTATTGGTGTGTGGTTTAGATTAAAATTGTAGCCTACACACCAACACATATAATAATATTTATATTTTCAAGAAAATAATCAATTCATTGAGAGACCCCTGTTTTTTTTGTTTATGTGTAGGCCTAAATGTGTAAAAAAAAAAAGATAAGGTAGTAAGTAATAAGTGTAAATGAAATTAAAGTGTTGGAGAAAGAATAAAAGGAGAAGTATTTAAACCCATCCTTGTAGCCTACTTCTAAAACTTGATTAAAAATCTCAGTGATAGGCTACCGTACCTGTAATAGTGTAAAAACTTTGCAAATAAACTATATTCCAATCCAAATCTTCCCCCATCACGCTATCATAATTAGTAATTATCCAGGCAAGATTGTGTCGAATCTTTAATTGTGTTTTTCTTTTACATTGGTCTACACGTCGCCGGCGACATGGCGATGCGTGGGAAAGTGTGCATTGTTGCGACACGGGCCGTTATATTAATAGCATCAAGCGAAACACGTGGTGGAAAGTTCTTACATTGTATAAAAGTTCTCGTCACTACGACCGGATGTGGTCGTCTTTTATAGCGCGAGTTTGGGGCGCGTTGCCATTGGAGATCTGGGTTGAAAATGTGGCCGCTGTTTCCATGAGAAATACATGGAGTGACGGTGCACATGCATGGCCTCATCATATTCACCTTTAAATCTTGGGATAAGTTATATAGCTTGGCAATATTTGTGAAGAGTATAGTATAGTCTATGCATCATTGAAAATAAACAAGTATGCTTTCTTCAGATACACCACCAGAAACCATATAAATTTGTTCATTTTCAATTTAATGCCATTTTTCAATAACTGAATTATTTTAAACCAGATTCATAGCTGCTATGATGTAACCCTAATAGTAATACTATTTATTGAATGCAGATTCGCCACGCCGACCCATTAGGCATTACCCCCAAATGAGCCATATGTATCCTAGCCTACCGTAGGCTTATCGTAATCAAATTTCCGTTAATCGCTGTACGATTTCATTAAAGTCAACTTATCGAAGCTAGTTCAAAACAAAAAGCTCCTTCTTGACAAAAACATAATTCAAAGAGACATTCCCATGGGAGAATCATTGCATTGAACCTTTCCAGCAACCGTGTCGTTTTCATGTACGGTACGGGGGATTGTTTTGTCTGTATGAAATCTCCCTAGCTGTCAATCAACCATGGCCGTCACGTGCTTGACTAATGATATCAATCAAAAGCCACGCCCATGACCTGAACCCCTTTAAACTCATTAAAACTGCGCACTGCATGACTTCAGTCAGTTTCTTGCTTCTGGAGAGATAACAACTTGTGTCGTTGAATACATCGTGAATACAATTACTAGAAATATTCTACCACAACGGACATGGATAGTTTTTGGAGCCCGTTCGACAATGACACGCAAGAAGATATTTTGGCTAAATCATTATCGAATCTTGCAACGAACCATGTGGACCTCGCCGCATCTGATAGGAGTCCGGGGGAAATCGGTGACAGTTTGAAGCCGTGTCCCCTTCCTGGCCTCATAAGGCAACCAAGACCTAGGAGGTATTCTGACGGCCTTGAATACGAGCTGAAATATTCCAAGAAGTTGCTTTCGGCTTTGGAGGGCAATAATGTGGGCGAACTCCCTAAAGCTACGGAAGAGTTACTCGACCAGTTGGGTTACATCGTACGAGAGTTGGGAGTGAAGAAATGTGTCAATTACATCATGTGGTGGCACTCTAGGTAAGTAGGCTTCTGATATGGAAATATGTTATGGCATGATAACTTGTGTTTCTTTAAATTTATCCATTTTGAGATTATGTGTCGACGTAGATAGAGTCAATATTTGTCCTACAGAATTAGGAAGAGCCTGCTGATTATGATTGGATTAAGCATGCAGGGCCTATCTCCCGAAACGTGTGATTGCTATTATATAGGGCCTATAATATATAAATAGTAGTCTAAGCCTACGGTAGTGAAAATGTGATCGCTATATTTAGCAGTAGAGTTATTCATAGTCTAGGGTTATCATGTTGTCACCCCAACCTGTTGAGTGAGTGGAGCTTTTCCCAGGGCTCGGATCTGTCACGATGCTGGTTCTGTGGTTAGCCTGTGTATAGCTGTGTATGTACGGTACCGTACATGCATTGTACATTTCAGACCTCGTGGCCTCGTACATTACTATAATAGCCAGTATTATAATTATATTTGGAGGTTACAGCATCTACTGCTCTATGTTAGTTGGTTACTTCTAAGTTACTGAATGAATGGACTCAAGACAATAGGTGAACATTTGGCTTCCTTGCATTAGTTAACTTATGACGGTGCAGTCCTAACTATAGCACCTTTGGTATCATCTTCTATTGACCTTATCTAATATGACAGGTCAGATACATTACTGGAATCTAAATATAGGCTACCCCTCATTATTGTTTACTACCGGTAAATATAATTATAAATGCGAACCAGCCCTTTGCCTGCACCGGGTCAGAAAATCCATTTCTAACTTAAGCCTTCATGAGTAAAATTGATTTACTTAATTTGGCAGTTATTTTACGACATAATTTTATTCCCATCAAGACAGGTTTCAAGAAAACAGTGTGACAGAACCGCAAACTTGTAGATTATACTGTATACTGTCCACACCGTGTAGTTCATGTATCACTAAATAATGTTACCGGAAGGCTACTATCAGTATCATTAACGTGTAGCCTACGGTACAATTCCTTAATCTTGTATACCCGGTACTACTCCTCCAGTCTCCAGACGCAACATGAAGTTCCAATGAGCAATAAAGACTGTGGATCGGGGGGGGGGGGGGGGCAGGCTGCATTAGTCTGTGTGTATAGAAAATAATAGCAAATAGAAGGCGGTTCGAACCTGACTCAATAATAACTGGGCCTGTTTTGAAAAAGTGTTCTGAACACCCATGCCACAATTTGTGTATCAACAGGTTTCTTACTGTACGCTTAATGCACTTGTCAATTGCAACAACCCCCGCCCCAATTGTTTGTAAATCCCTGATCCCTTGAAGCACATTTTTATAAATAATTTGATTTGATACTGCTGTAAACTAAGGGAAATGCCCGTCCGGGTGGTGGGATATTTTCTATACCATCCCCCACAGTCCCTCCCCCGAACTGGGAAAAAGGGGATGGGGAGTTGATGTATTGGCATCACACGTGCATAATATTCAATAATATTAAATAGTTGAGCACCATGCATGGTCACTTATTGATGTGGGGGTCCTGGGTATGACCATAAAGTGCCTTTCTGTCTCTTTTCTCTGTCTCTGTCTCCCTTCTTCTCTATCTCTATTTCCTGGGTACGATCATAAACTGCCTCCCTCTCAGCTCTCCCGCCCTTGATATAAAAACTATATAGCCATATAAAATGTGTTGATGAGGGCGTAAAGCAGCCAATCTCACTCACTTATTGATGTGTACCGTATTTCATTTCAGACAGGAGAACTTGGAACCAGTTGGACCCCTCTTCTACCACTCCCCTGCAGCAAGCATGACGACAGGTCCACCCTCCTTCTATGCACCCCCACCTGCCCTAGCCCAGCCCATTATGCAATTCAGTGGTCCACCCTTAGCCTTCGCCATGCCGCCTCATACCACGGCCAACGCCCCACCTACTCCCCCTCCCACTGTCCTCCGGCCACCACCCATCCCCATGCCGTCAGGAATCTCTATGTCACCATCGCCGAGCTCCAGCCCACCACCCATCGACGCGACGTCCTCCTGTATGGGAAGGTCATCGTCACAGACGCCCGGTACAGGGCCTAGGCAGTCGAGATGGGTCGCCGCCGGACTGGGCGTTCCTGACAGGTACGTGATCATCATGACATTGTTTCATTTAATTCAGAGATGCACTAAGCACTTAATAATAATTAACCAGTAAAAGTGCAAAACTCCACCCCCCACTTCTCTTACTCAACACAAGTCACAGCAAAGTGAAATTGAAATTCAAACGGTTGGCAGATCCCCTCCCAACATCTAATAATAATTAAGTTAACAGTCTTATCTGGTAGCCAACTAGCATACACAATCTATGATGAAGTTACAATAATCAATCGAATACATTTACATTGAGATATGTTCATGGGTAGCTATGGGTGACAGTTCAGAATAAGCATGGTCTTCCGCCCACCACAGTGTCTCGCTAGGCCTAACTCTATGGACTAAATCATTATCCTATCTAATTCTGAAACATGATTTTAATTACATGGCTCGGGCCAATGGCTTGTGTTTATCAGTGGGGCGTATTGTTACCCAACCAAGTGTAAACAATCATCAATAGGACAAAATCCTACAGCTTTTCGCTTTCTTGTCCTAGTACTGTCTGTTATGGCCTTCATCTCATTTCATAGTCACACTTGAATATCTACAATTTTAACCAGTGTAAACATTTCTTACTTGAGTTGGAGGGAAATAACTTGAGTTTGGAGGAAAGGAGAGTATCTATAGACTAAACACAGTTTAATTACCGATGACTGGAAAGTGGAGCAATTCTATTCATATCGGTGAAAATAAATACATACATAACGTTTGAAATGTAGGGTGGTGATACACCGGTAATGTAGCATCCTCCCAACAACAGGTCTTCTCTCCTTCTCAGTAGATTTGGGGAATCTCACCCCGCCTTGGGAGGATGGGTTAAAGCTGCATTCTCAACTAATACGACAAAAGAAAATATTGCCAAATGTTTGACCTAATAGCATTGAAATAGTTGATATTTTGAATTGAATTTTGAAGTCGAATAGACCGAAAGAAAATAGCGCCGGTTTGCAATTTCGGCGGGTCACTGAAATATAAATGTGGACGTTCATAGAGTCCTGCAACCAGTCCTCCACAATTTTTTTAATTCTTTTTTCTCGCAAATTTCACAGTGTGATATCTCTCATTCCGAATCAAATTACTTCCAAGGGGGTAGAAAACCAACGGAACAAAACGTAGAAAATCTTTAGATTTTGATCTGAAAAAAAACCTAATTTGGTCCTATGGAAACAATGAATCCCGGCTTAACAACAAATACGTTATGTTGTTATATTGTATTTGTTCCTTGGTAAACTCAAACTACATTCGGAATCGCTGCTCTTTACTGGCTACCAAAACATAAATTCAAATCTATTGATTCTTTCAATTTTCCTTACCGGTGTAACAGTTCTAAGTTACCCCCCTCATCTAATATACCCCCCGATAATTTAGACCTTAGGTTTAAATGACCCCCTCTAGGTTCAAAGTAACCCCCTTGTTTCATTGATAATCTTACACCAACAATTCTAAACGAACATATTGGGAGAGAAGGTCATATCTAATGCTTTTGGGAAATAAATTAAAGGTCACTTTGAGGGTCTAATAATGACATTTATTGTAATTCTGTATAATCCTTTTTTTCTTTCTATTTATTTAAACTGAAAATATCATTGTAAGTCAATGACTATGGGAGCTTATTGCAAATAAAAAAACAAAACAACTAAAATCTATTCAGTTCTGTCTATCAGGCCTGTACTGTATCCATTTTTTACTTTGTTCATTATTATTACTATGATTGTCATAATTAAAAGAATTAATGTTTTAATAGGGGTACTATGATTGTCATAATTAAAAGAATTAATGTTTCAATAGGGGTACATCAGTGCTAGATTGGTAACACATACTGGGAGAATATTAGACCTAGGTTTAGTTTTCCCTTTAGGGATACTTTAAACCTGGTGGGGGTACATTTGACCTAGGTCTAATATACCCCGGGGGTACATTGAAACTGGAGGGGGTATATCCGACCTAGGTCTAAAGTACCCCCGGGTGTATATTGGACCTAGGTCAAATGTACCCCCGGTACATTAGACCTTAGTTATACTGGGGGGTACACCTGATAGGGGGGGGGGGTACATTAGACCTGCTACACCTGTATTGCCTGATCAAAACTGGGGCATATTGTTAGGCTTTAGAAGTTTAATTATTCTTGCTGAGCTGTTTATCACACAATTTCACGGACAGGAACTTTGAGAGACCATAACTTCACTCAATTTTGGAGTAACAAAAATATCTTTTCCCAATTGAACGCTCTGAACTAACTCTTAAGAGGGAAAAATTCTAAAAGAACAATTTCTCAGACCCCTAGCTCCTCCTTGTCATTTCAGCCAGTCTGGGGAAACAAACCTACAATATGACAGCAAATGTTCGCATATTTAATTTTCTATGTTAATCAAGGCCCCCAATGCTACAGAATCAATCATTTGACTCAGAGAAATTGCCATGGAAATAGTTTGAAGTCGAGATTGTCATGACATTTCAGATGTAGTTACCATGGAAACAACTTATCATTTCTAGACACAGATTGCCCACAATCTCAGCTTTTATTCAGTATATAGAAAGTTGTATCATGAATATTATTAAAATCATCATGAATCGAAGGAAATATGTTGGTGCAACTTTCCCTAACTTATAGTGCAGACATCTATAGGATTGATAGAAATATGCCAGTCTGGGTAGAAAAGATGAAAATATGCCAACGTACATGTTGGGTTTTTTTTAATGAAAGCATACGAAAATCCTGGGCCATATTTAATTTAACTGTCTTTGTTTGATTTAATTTGTCTTTGATGAGTTCATGGCGACGTGAATATTATGATTCTGGTATTTTATAATTTCTTGAAAATAGAAATTTTGGCCTCTCATTTTCACTTATCACTGTACTATGTCACTCATTGTTTTATTATATGTGGAAAATCCAAAAATTATGGCCTAGATCTGGATGGATTGGGTATATTGTATACTGAGTATCTTCTTATGTGTCCTTTTATAGGAATTAGAGCCTTAAGGTAATTGGACATTGTTTATCGTATCCCATCCAATCTGACGGGTAAATTAATTAATGGTCGTGCGTCTCTGTTATAGTAAAAACTGTCTGTAAGCTGGAAATATTGTATTTATTACAAGAGATTGTGAATAAAAACAAACATTTTTATCCATATTTTACAGGACGGATATGGCCACAGACTCCAAGGACTCTGGCGCGCGCAAAGGTCGCGGACCAGACTACGTGTGCGTCTTCTGTCGCAACAACGGTGAGTCGCACCAGGTGTACAAGTCGCACCGCCTGAAGGACGTGAATGGTTGCATCAAGTGCCCCGTGCTCCACGCCTACACCTGTCCTACCTGTGGCGCCACCGGCGACAACGCGCACACACTCAAGTACTGCCCGCGCGCCAAGGAGTCCTCCAGGCGGCCCTTCTTCGTCTTCCCTCTCAACAGTGTGTGCAGGAGGAAGACTAATAATAGCCAGGCACCTTGAACCACCCATCCATCCATCACCGAGCAATACAATAGAGACGTCGGATGCATAGAACGTGGCGTATGAATAATGGTGGCGCCATAAGTGATATTTCTATTTGAAATTCCTCTCCATTTGATTCCCTGAAACAAAAACGATCAGTTTGGATGGAGATGAATGCTGTATTTATAATTTATGCTTATTGTTAGAGAGGATCCGCAGAGTGTATTGCGGATTCTATTCTAGAATTATTGTTATTGGAATTTTGCTTTCTTTTGCGTTCTTTTAATAAGAGGCACATATACGTTGTCCTCATTTTCATTTCGGTGACTAACATAATAATGTAAAATTCCTTGGGATATTTCACCCAGGATCTGTGTTAGCGGTTTGTTCCGGTTCGCTCCCGGATAGAATGTGTAATCTCCAACTATTATTTTATTATCGGAATTCGGAAGCTCGAATCATTTTTCCCAACCACAAAATACTACTACTGTCACTGAGTACTGTAATGCAGTGAAATGTTTTATAGTCAGAATGGACATACTGCTAAGCTTCGTTCATTTTGGAATTTATACTCTATGGAATTGAAAATTGAGGAATGATAGCCAGAGGTTGATTTTTCGTTAATTTATATAATTATATCAAATTTTAATAACAACATTCTCGCTAATATCAGTCACTCATAATCAACAGTTTTTATGTATTTTCTGGTCATTTTGTATATATCCAGATCGGACAACTTCCTTGGTTCATACCTGACTATAGTATTAAATAGTGACGACTGAAGTAGTCTAAGTGAAGAAGTCTACTTAAACATTTCCATATTTAAACAATGTAAACTGTGTTTATGATGATATGACCTAATACATATCTGTGCTGATTTGACTTTATATTTATGGCGAATATTAGATGTTCTGATATGACGTTTCTGGGTTCGTTGTTGATAATATCAAAGCCAAATGTTTTGACTCTGTATCCTTATATACCGGGCCCTTTGAAATGTACTTTATTTTAGGCCAAGGTACTCGTGTACGGATTGGAGTTTTGTTTACTCTTAAGCTTAATATCTTAACAAGTACACTGAGATATTTAGTTCCAATGAAATTGTTGTAAGAGAACTTATGAAAAAATCTTCGCATATTTGATAAGTCCATCGAATATGTTCAGAGAAACATATTTCCTTTGATTACCTTAAAACGCTCCATTGTGAGAGTATGGGTTAGAATACTGTTAGTCGGAGCATCTGTTCCAGGACGACTGCTAATTTGGAATAGAACAATTTCTTGATAAATGAGAAATAACAAAATGGTCATTGGTTTTGGATTGGAAGAATTATATTCTACTAGGCAAGAAATGAAAAGCACATTGAATGCGCCAATTATTTTTGGATTTATTTCGAAAGAATATATTCGAAGTATTACTTTCCTGTAAAGTTATTTTAACTGAGGGACAGGACCTGGGTCCTGTTGTCTGGGTTTTCGTGAAAATGAATATTGCTGTTATTCCTGTTAGTTCTAAAAAGAAATTGATGCATGAATCTCTAATTATTTTCGGAAAGGCGTTTCAGAATAGAGAGAAATCAATTATATGTTTGGGATCTCTCAATTATGTATCCATATAGCAGTTGGATATTCCTTGATGTTCGAACTATGTAATAAAAGTTCAAACTGTTCTTCAATTTCATATTTTTGTTATTTATTCCCTTGACATAATATAATATTACGTTAAAAAGAATATATATAGGCGCGAATTTTGATTTGCTGAAACATAACCAAAGCCATGTGATGGAATTTTCTCTAGTCTTTATTCGGACAATCGTAGTACAGGGATGAAAGTCTTCAATATTTCTACTGAAAACGGTATTTTCGTATTTCACCCAAATTTCATCAGTTTTGACCTAAAATTAACAACACAAATTCTTAAACTTTCAGAAAAACTATTTACCAATTCAATTCGAAACTTTCTAAGATTAATATCAAAATAACTTTCTCCCCTTGTCAGAAATATTTCAGTCGTTGTGCCATGGTCCCACTTTCATCCCTGGTAGTAGAAAGCGTGCCAAAGCTTCGCCCATAGACGTATTATGCAACTAGGTTGACAATCTATAGATTCGAGCACTGAGTTGGGTGTGTGTGGTATTGCACCAGAGGCCAGCACGAGCGGTACCATAACACTGTTGTCGCCACCTACCGTATTAAATTTGCAAACGTCTCGCCGGCTGCTTAGAACTCATACATGTATATATATATATGTAGGCCTACTACGCGTTCCAACCCGTACCCGCTGCAACTTCACACATTATAATAGGGCACAGCGAATATTTCTGCTGCAACTTATGAGTTATCTTGAGTGAAGATTAAATGTTTCTTGACTGACGCTGAATATTAATCCTGTTAAAAGGGCTGCACTAGGGGTTGGCAAAATGGGACAATCAATCTATCCACGTGTCCATTTTCTGATATTTCATGCACAGTATAGTGGGAATAATATTCTTGTCAATGTTTACAAATTGAAGAAATATATTCCATGAAATGGAAAACATTATAATATCTCCTTTTTCTTTAACAATGAGATTGTTTTCAGCGTTGAGTATATAATAACATGATAAAGGCGTTGACTGGTTTTAACCAGTCTCGAAGTTTATAGTTATAAAATCCCATGCATGGTTTGAAATATAAAAACATAATCTAGGAATTTCGCCGTGGAGAATTTGCGGAAAATTCGCGTGCTTTTAAAGTCTTGTGCAAAACTTTTTGTCCCCCCCCCTCCTTGAAAGTTGGTGCATGTATATATCTTATGCCCTGGTCGATGTGTCAGAGATATGATAATGGATTGGAAAACCCTTATTATTAGTTTAAGTATTTTTAATTAAAGTATTGGTTTTAGAAATAGGCCTACAGTTCGATACGGAATGAATAAACAGTGCAACATAATCCATATTTCCCATGGTTTCCCCGTTGTAAATAACGTCCTGCACCAAAATCCACCCTTAATTAATTCTAATACTCAATTGGGTTGTAGAAATATGTGTTTACCTACGGGGCCATTAAATTAGTTAATCTTTCTACTACTGGGTCATTTTGCAGCATCGATATTTTAAACAAAATTTGGGCTCACCCAGGACAAGGAAGGTCTGGATGCAACACCCCACCCGCCCCTACCCTCACCCCCACCCCCACCTTTCCAGTTTCCTAGAAATCTTACATTACCGAGATACATCATACACATTTGGTCATCTTCAAGAGGTTAATCAAAGCGTTAATCAAACACAATATATTCCTTACTGGAGAAACCTTAAACGTCATGGGTTTTTTACTTTTATTACATGTCATTTCTGTCGGACGTCTTCTTTTTTTAAAACAGTGGCAAATCAATGGCGTCGCAAAGGTGTTAATTATGGTAGGTGAATTTGGTACATACCGAAATTCGGTCACCCGATCCGGAGCAACTTCCGAGAATTTTTTAATTAGGTCTAATCTCGCCAACCCACTGGGAACAACATATCTAAACTTAGTTATGCACAGTCGGTATTTAACTAGTGTACATACCATATACATAAATGATATACATACACCATATACATACAATATATACACAACACCCATACATGCATACATGTATACTGCATACCATAATAGTATATCTAACATATGGTATACATAATATACAGTATACATAACAGTATACATAACATACAGTATACATAACACATATATAACAAGTCTCTGTTTTCCCTCTCTCTCTCCCTCTCTGTTTCTCTACACATAGCGCCGCTCATTACTCATTATGAAACTATAACTAATTCGCCCAAATAATGTCTAAAATTATGTCCGAATACTTATGTCCATTACTCGACAACTATTTGAGCTTTTTCCCCAATCTAAAATGTATTAAATACCCGAACATATCTATTTGACTGTCCTAAAATCATATAATTATTGAATCATGATCTGTACCTCATTTGGCAGTCGTTGCTAGTAAGGTATAGTATACGTATGGTGAATATTTTACAATATGAAATAGATATGATATTAGATTTTAATCAGCATGTAACGTCTGTACAGGCAAGTTAATTAAGGCTATAAACTTGTATTGTATACCAGAAAAACCGGAATAATGTCAGCATCACAGAGCTTTTTAAAATAATCCAATCCGTTGGGAAATGGCGACACAGTGGCCCGATATGTGAAGTCCGAATGTAGCCCGAATTTATTGAAATAAAGATGGATGGGAACAATAAAACCATGACGACTAACGGTTTGAATGTAAAATACGGGTTGATGTTGGCTTTTTTGTTTTTTTGCAAATCCTTTATTACTGACGGAAGACACAACCCAAACAATGAATACATCGAAATATGCACGTGTATGTTATCCTAACCGCCAGCTAGGTGGCGGGTTGATGAGTTCCGTACGGGAGAAACTGAAGCTAATATCTGACTCTTATTCCTAGGCAATGGCTTAGATCGATGGCGGGGGAATCAGTAAGAAAGCAAGAAAATAAGCGAGAAGCAATGTTTCGAATAAATGAGATGCTATTAAATATGTTTGACTGCACTACGAAATGAATTTATAAAGAGATGGTAGATAAAGTATCTCCAAAATATGGGAAATTAAATGTCCGGAAAGGAATATTGAGGGAGAATGAATTCAAAGGGGATGAAGAGGGTGGAAGAAGATATTCAAGGCTTCTGCCTATGCCGTGATAGAGGTTAGGCTTTAGTTTCTCCAGTACAGAAGAATACACAGAACTGTCGGCTGTAATAAATATCTGAAGAGAATTAGAATTATTGAAGATTCAACATGCAATGTTCGTGAGGAAGACGACAGTGTATGCCATTTCTTGTGGGGGCGCGAAAAACCTCTAGAATTCAAGATCTAGAATTAAGAAATCAAGGGCTGGTTCGAAATCAATGGGAAGCTAAGGAAAATAAAAACAGAAGATTTAAACCAACGCAATGTAATGCTAGGGTCTGTTTAATAGTGATGAATTATATTATGACATTATTGTACAAGCATGACTATGGAAAAGTCTAATTATTGAATTGGTGGGGTATGTCAGTCTGTAATGGCATGGTGTCCAGTTTGGTTTGTCGGATAAAAGCTATGAACGTTTTTATGGGAAGTATATATAGGGGTGAGGAAGAGTCAGAATACTGAAAATACAGAAAAAAATAACAAAAGGACGGCGTATAAGTAAAGCGTCAGAAAAAGACATAGTCTTGGTACGGATCAGCGAATCTTGGTTTAGAATTGTAGATGCCCAGAAGGCAGGATAACGAAATAAAGATTTATGTTTAAAAAAATCATTTTATTCTGAAGATGTCAGATCCAATTATTACAGAATAGATATTTAAATACCTAAATCTAAATTCCCCGTCAGCTGTCCCGACCTTTGTGAGAGGAATTACAATTTATTGAATTTTATGCGCGGGTTTCTACGAATAGCCCATTTATGTCTCTGAGATGAACATTAAATACCACATTTAAGAGAAAGTAAAATAATACAGCACAGAACACAAGCACCAGATATTATTTGCATGGGATCTAGATTTGATGATTACATGTTTATACGGGTTCACAAGTAAAGCCCCTTTGTGATGTTATGACAGCATACGTTAAAATCTCAGGGATAATGCAAAAAGGAGGTCTTATTCCACTTGACTAGAAATATGAAATGGGTCTTTTATATCATTAACTTAATACCATCCAACTGGATATGATTATTGACATTAAGTTTTATAAGCTTACTTGATATTTCCCGATCTGACTGTGGTATCCACCATGATCATTGCCAGAAAAGAAAACTTTGTTTTTCTGGGAAACCCTTCCGGATGTTCACGCGACATGCATTGTATTTAAATATTTTTATTCCAGCTAAGCATTATATAATATACACTGTTCTCAGGTATAGCTGTACATCAAATATAGTGGTTACTAATAGAAATAAAGTTGATACACAAGAAATATTCTAACAGTATTAGTTAATTATTACCAAAACCATTATTGCGAAGGCGAAATAAGCATAAGATAAAAACAATGTACAGAAACAGAAGGATTCTGACAGTACACATATCAAATATCAAAACTGGCGTCTCACTCAAAAACATGATAGTCCAAGTGTTATATTATTGAATATAATGTAAGGGAAAAGCAAGTGAACACGGCGGCTTGTTGATGTTAACTAGTTTATTCAGTACGTGAGCGTGGGCATGTCTCACGCGACCTAGCGCGCATGCGCTGGTTAGCATATCTCAAATAGTAGGGGGGATACTACCCAAGATAATAAGAAGGGGGAGTATACTACCAAAATAGGTTTTAATTATACATGCGTACCTATATATAGCACAAGCATGTAAATCAATATATTTGATACTATGTCCAGTTGTTTTGTTATTATCATAAAATGGTTCATATTGCTGCAGGCGGCAAACATGTCGATGTCTTTTGAATTGAATTGAATAGTACTTTATTTGTCTAGGGTTATACATA
Organism: Sthenelais limicola; assembly: GCA_942159475.1. Taxonomy (NCBI): domain Eukaryota; kingdom Metazoa; phylum Annelida; class Polychaeta; order Phyllodocida; family Sigalionidae; genus Sthenelais; species Sthenelais limicola. Next base: position 135,644,792 of record OW804095.1, on the reverse strand, counting down.
AGGAGATTAGGCAAATGGGTGACCAGACTTCTGGATAACACCCAGGTCTCACAGCCGCCATCTGATAGTGGAAAGCGGACTATACTAACAGAGTTAACACTAAGAGCAAAATACAAGTTAAGAGATAGGCAAAATTAATGTAATCAAATATATCCTTAATTAAAGCATGTAGTAAGACATATGATATATAATATAATAACAATAAAAATGCTAATTCAGTTGATACTGAGAGCGAAGTAGGACTACAAGTTAAGGGTGAGGCAAGATTAGGGTAATCAAATATAACCTCACATAAAGTATGTCACAAGACATAACATATATAATATAAAAACAATAGAAATGAGCAAGACTCACTGGGCCAAAAAAAAATATAGGTGTGTTTCCGATTTATCTGGCTGAAAACTAGGTAGGGGGGTGGTAACTTTTTTTTTTTTTTATCTTTTTTATTAGGAAACCACCTCCCAGGCACTGAAAAAAATGTCTAATTTAAAACAATAGTTGTTTTAAACAAGGGAAATGTGCTTTTTGACAGTTCCAGGTTAGGAAAACCTGTTTTCCTGCATTTATTAGCTTTTTTTGTCAAAAAATCCAAAAAAAGTAAAGTATATGGTATCAAAAAAATCTGGTATGGTCAAAACATTTTTAGGTAGGGGAAGGTTTTTCTAGGTAGGGGGGGGGGGTGTAAATCGGAAACACACCTATTTTTTTTCTTGGCCCTAGCATGTACGATACATAGCAGCATCAGTTAATTTTTTACGAGTATTATTTGAGTTCTTAAAATTAACTCCAGTTTCTGCTTATAATAGATTTCCCCCCAATTATTTCTAAGCAAGTCAAAGAGATAAAATTTTCCAACGTGATACCACCGGGTAAATTACACTTTTTGAACTTTATTTCAAACGAAGTAAAACATACATGTATACGTGGGGGTGTGGACAATGCGCACATCAATGCCATTTTAAAAAGAAAGCCGCACACAATGACAATTCGGTCATTGGGAGAAAAGTCAAGTACAGTGTTTATCAGAACTGCATTGAAACATACATATTATGAAAGAGGAGAGTAATATGTGAAAAACTAATTTGCAGTACAGTCCAGCATTTTCTTTTTGATTGTAATGAAACAAGGAGATTTCGGACAAGGCTGGTGAGGTGGCTCTTTGATAACCTGAATATTGAAAATGCCCACTATTATGGATTTTATTTTTGGGTTTGACCGGAGTGGAAGAGAATAGAAATTATTCTGAACATTGTTCACCTTCTGGGTATTTTTCTGTTTACAGATACATGTCCTTTTTTTGTTCCTCAATTTTCTGATCAAACTGAAGCACGTGATTATCAATTCGTTTTATAATCTATTTTTTATTCAACACATTTATACGGCCAATTTGTGTCACGGAGACTAACTTGTAATATTTTCTATAAGGATAGACAGGTAGAAAGGAGGGTTGCACTTTTCAAACATAAGGATAGCCAACTGGGTAATGAATCTTGTCTATATAATTACAAATGTTCACATCTGGTTTCTAGACGTTTTTTTTGGTGAGTTTTACCAAAGCCTTAACTGGCCCTAATAAGTAACAAATTGGGAGTCTTTGAAATCTACATGTAGCAGCTTCATTATTTTTATTTTTTCAAATTAATAATATAGTGTACATGTAGGTTTTAACGCTTATGTTAAAGGGAAAACCTTATTAAGTTATTGGTGATGGTTGGAGATAGTTGAGAGATTAATATAAAGGAGAGTTCGATGGAGCTCCACTATCATAACGGGTGAGGGTAAATTATGTTAAAATAACATTTTAATTTCTTTTTACAATTATCAAAATGGGCTTAGATTTTTCAATGCAATCTCACAGTTACTACCTTTATTACTGATAGCTACTGATAGTCCCGGCTGATAGTTAAGACCAGTGTACAACTCTGTTAAGACTAATAGATGGATCTGGGATAATTAGTTTGGAAAGCATCTCGCATTTTGAGGGCCACCATGCGTTAAGGAGTGGTACGCCGTAGAGCGACAAGCAGACGACGTACAGCAGACGACGTACCTACAGCCGACCAGTCAGCTGGGAGCACCACGTGGCGCCTTCTTTTTCATTTTTCGCGCCACTGGCTGCTTACTAGGCTAAAAGCGTGCCATTACCATGGCGACCGTTCACGTGACGAGCTCCTCACACTATCGTTCTAGGCAATGGCAGGCTGTCTCTTGGCAGTGGGCCTTGATCTAGAGCTATTTTCTGCCTCCCAGCAGCTCGTGGGCCCCACCTCCTCCGCCTCCTGCTCCTCGTGGGTCTGGCTAGCTGGCTTAGCTTGCTGCTGAAGCTGGCGCTCCAGCTACTTACCGAAGAGCTGCCGATGGGGACGCAGCCAACCCATTATTATATTTATTATGGCGAGTGTTTATAAACCTATTGCGATTATCACATCCATGAAACATCTGCCTCAGCCGACGCAAGCCCGTGCTGTCAATGGTGTGTCGCTGCCACTACTACTACACGCGCGACTACTTGGGCAACAAGAGCAAGAGCAGAAGCACAGACTTGGTGGCTATTGTTGCAGTGGTTGCTTTAACAACAACATAACCAGTAGCTCATACGGCTACGCATCTTGGTGGTGGTGGAGAAGCTAGACTCGGGGAGCGTTAATATTATAACATTCTCCTCTTGGTCTTGCGGCCACTAGCTTAGCTCTACTCACACTCAACAAGAGTCTCTAGGGTGTTGGCCCCAGGTGTAATCTCTGGTCCTGGCCCTCTCTTCTCTTTCACCCTTGCTGCTCTCCAGGCTGAGCATGTCAGAACCCAGTGTTTAAACAAGATTGTATTGTGAAAGTGAAAGCTAGTGAAAGTGCTAAAGGCTGTACGTGTAGCCTGAGTAAGAGTGCATACGTTGTAACTTGTAGGTTGCAAGCGTGCGTGTGTTTGCCGGAGAAAGTACAGTATTTAAGCACAGTGAGTGGTCTTCTTGATCGCCAATTCCATGCTCTCTCACTCAGGCTCTTTCTCCATTGCATACTCCATACAATATAACTGGTCATAGTCGCAACGCACAGGCTTCGCTAGCTCATGTGTGGTTGTTGTGCCATCGACAGCTTGCTTGCCAACCCGAGGCAACATCATTAACATATTGCATTAATTATTAATGCCGCCACGGCCACAGTGGTGGTTGTGGTGGTGGTGGTGGACAGGATACACACCACACGGAGCTCGAGCTCTCCATTTTCAAACGTGGATTACAACTGAGAGGAGAAGGAAGATGACGGAGGAGGGGGAGAGTCAATATTGAGCAGTCATTATAGACATGGCGGGTGCCTCCAGTGGTCTTGCACAGATATAGAAAACGGCAGGTCACACAGGCTATAATAATTGTGGAGTGCGAAGCTACGTACCCGCCAATATTGGATCCTCATAGCCTGATAGATGCTGGGGCTTGAACAAGAGTGATTTTTCTGTCGGTACTACGAGTTGCGATCCAGCACAACAGCCATGGTCGCCCCGGCTAATACTACTCTCCACCCGGATGACGTGTGCCTGCAGAATCGACACTGGTATGCCTTCCTCTGTTCCAGTCTTATTACTTTCTTCACCTTCTTGCTGCTTGTCCTTGCCTGGCGAATATTCGCATGGCTCTGTTGCCAGAGGAAGAGGGCTGTTGTTGCCAAGGCTGGTGGGGGAAGCCCCGCCAAGGGGGTTCCCAAAAATCCTGACACCGAAATAGGATGGGTTACCGAAGCGAAGGATTGGGCAGGAGAGCTCATCTCAGGGCAAACGACCACAGGAAGAATTCTGGTAAGTATGGAGCGATTTATCATCCATCAAAAATAATAAGTGCTTGAAAAAATTATCATGAGTATACTCCATAATTTATCAACAGCTATTCTGCATATCATGTATTGAAATACTATCCAATTTTAATGGCTGTCATCCATCCCAAGCAATCTGACAATTGCTTTGGGGCATCGTTCTAAACACAACATGCCCACAGAAGTACGGTATACATAGGTTTTTCATTTTTGGTACCGCTTATTTCCATAGGTGTAATACAGAATTGGTCCGCTATATCCTTTGAAGCCCTGTGTAATGTTATGTAATATTACAGAGAGTGGAGTATATTCTGTATATTAAACGATACGATTATGGGCCTCTTGAATTCTGTTAGAATTTGAGATATTTCCCTTAACATGCACGTCCATCATCATTGATCAATAGGCCTGTATTTGTTATTCAAGTTAGAATAACAGGGACAGCAACAGGTGAGGGGTTTGTGTGTGTATATTATAGCCAATACAGACACAGCTGCTTGTGCCTATGAGTTAGTGTATGTTCCATATTAGATTGACCATGCATCATACAGTGATGGCCAGATGATTGAAACCACCCCAAGCCTGGAGCTACCAAGGGTATCAATGCCTCAGTATTACATGCATAATCACGATATCCCCCAGAATTGTTTTTTCAATTATGTCATATATATGGCTATCCATATTCATCTCTGTCTGAGGATGTGATTTCATTGATCTGGTGTTTGTTAATTAAACGATTGGTTGCAGATGGCATTGATGCTACTGTATCTGAGCTGCTATCCAATACTATAGACGTATGCATGTGTATACATGCTATAGGGGCTGCACCAAGCCTCCAATACCCTATCAAGAGGTGAATGGTCCGATTGTTTATTTGGTCGTACCCTTCGGGCAGGGTATTTATTGCTATGCAAGGCATTATTTGCTTGTAGACAGGAGTGCTTGGAAGTAGAATTACTTAAATATCTGCTTGGCAGGAGTTCAAACATCACAAGAATGGGGAATAACGGCAAATGGTAAAATTCAAAAACTCCGATGCATATAACAAATGTATGTGGGTCAGGTTTTCAGAAAATGTACAATTGGCGGCTGTACACATTTAGTAAATTCTGCTAAATTAGACTGCAATTTGGTCAATACTAGGTAAATTCGAGTATATTTGGCATTGCATTGATTCTAGCAATCTGTTTGGTTAGGTTGAACTGTATTTTGGACTTTATTTTCGTCTGAAGTTTTGGTTATTTGAGAGGATTGGTGAAGGTGAATTGTACATTTTCTGAAAATCTGACCCATATATATACCCTAGGATTATATTTTTATAAGCACACATGTATGTGTCAGCCAGGGACGTTATCCGCTGTGCCTCATATTGTAAACAGTCCTGAGAAACGCATAATTACAGGTCATTACGAAGTGGAGATTTTGTGACTTGAATGGAGGCAGATTACATGCACACACACGTCTTAATCTCCGACACCCTTAGATCCACAATACCTAAATATATCCCTAATATATACCCTCCAACAATTTTCCCACGGGTTGCAAATCAATATTAATCAACCACAGATATAGGCTTCAATAGGAATACACTGCAATCAATGTGAATTCCAGGGTCAATGGCATACACACGGTAAATTCGGCCAATTTCTGATCTGGAGGTATATATTCTGTGTTAACATGTTCCATTTACATGTGTAGGCTACGTGTAGGTGAGCGTAAGTAAGTCCACGCGTACTGGACACACACACTCACCAGCTTTGGTTGGAATAGCAGTTTTGACCCAGCTGCTGCACTAAATAGTTGAATGGTTGATGGGCGAGTCAAATTTGGGGGCAAAGCTGTGTATCTCATTGCTAGCATATCGCTATGAGTGCTTGGCTAGTCCGTTGAAGACTTCACTTGGTGTAGCTTTTAATATTACTGTAGGATAAATATCATTACAGGATTTTGCCTCCTTCGGTTTGATTTGAAAACGTTTTTTATTTTTCAAATTGCGGGTACATCTATGATAAAATAATCTTTAATGTTTTCGTCTGTAGCCCTTTCTTACATTTTGTAGTAATTTCAATTCTTTAATATATAGTCTAGATTATAATGTATTCCAAACATAATTAAGTTAAATCATGGCAAGGGTATATTATCAGTTATAACAATGATCTGATTGAAATAGATTTTCCCTGGTAGTTAGATCACAGGCTATATCCTCATGTATGCTCACACTTTTATACAAATGTAAATATAAGTATGATAGTTTGCAATAAATATACAATACTATACAATACATATCATACACCCTCACAATAAGTTAAAAACTTCATTCACAAGTAGTAATAATACCAATACATAGTGCTGATCATATGCGATCCAAAGACGCCATAACAGCAAAGGTATGTTGTTTTTAGTCGGTGATTTATACGACAGAATATTTAATTACATCCTCGAGCTTTGGTGATTTTCGACAATGACATAATTAACACCTGTGGGAGGATCTTATATGACTAATCATCTATTGTATGTAGTTTAATCTTGCAATAATTAGATCCCTAAGATCTCGCCCACCACCCACACGATGTCTAGATTTTTTTAGAAGAATCTTTATAATTTGTATCACATTACTTATTTGGATCTTCCCGAAATATGAATCTACAATCACCCGCCTTATATGTACAGTTCTGAAGTCACCAACATATAAACACATTGTTGTTTAACCTTTATTTGCCTTTTTTAATTGACGCAATCTGTGGGCCTATACGGGAGGCTTTCAAGCCGTCCTGCATGTATACGTTTATTGAAGGAACGAGCCAGAGAATAAGCACTCATTTTGATTTTGTATATATAGATACATTCATGCAGGGTATCTATGGGAGGATATCCCGATGGCGTGTTGACAAAATATCGTGGACATTCTATATCTGCCGGGTACCTGTAGTGCATAAAAAAATGAACAAAGATACTATGGCGACTAAAAATGAAATATCACTATCATCAACATTTTCAATGGCCACGCATTGTTGGCATCGACGGATCGATGGTTTCCTGGCGCTCACTGCATGCTTTGGTTGCATTTGTTTATAGCCAAAGATCGTCGCAATGGCAGAACAATATTGACAATAAAGGCTTCTATTCTTTCCTACATTAAACTCTTATAATATCCCAGACTCGATCCAAATGTATGCTCAAGATTCGGTAACATGTCAGTTATCTATGTACAATATTTTAGGGGATTTAATCCGCTACAACAGGTTCATTGCCTGCAGCATTGGTGCCACTAATGTCATAGATCGGATAAAATCGAAACATGCAATGTACTGGCAATTAAGTAGGGGCTCAGGCCATTGGTTGCTAGTGTTGCTCTCCACATTGGATAGTCCCTGCCTTTAAAAAATAGAATCAAGTGCTATCTCTATATTTTTAACTCCTCTGCAACTTTGAGGCTCAAATTTAGCGGACAAAAATATTCCCATGAATTGTTTTTTAGGGCAATCTTCAAGTACTTTAATTATAGAAAAGTGCTTTTGCATCAACACTTTTGATAGTTCCAGGTAGTGATTGGTGAAATTTCTCTTGCAAGCGCAATATTTTCTTCAAAAGAATTGAGGAGTATCAGAAACAAGGACAAATTTGTGTTATGTCTCGTTGATAGAGATTTTTTCTCTCCCAGCCCATCAAGACTCGCGAGTGTTACTTGGCAAAGCAGTTTTGCGTCTCCTATACGTATCACTCAAATGACTTGTTTGACTGTTTTGGCAAGGGCAACAACACTTCTACCACCTTGATCATCATTTGATTCCCATTTTCTCTGACCTGCCCAATGTTATCCTTGAATAGACCACGAGAAATGAACTGCTTCAGACCATTGAGGTTTATTAACGATGGCTCCGGGTGTATAGTCATGAAGTTGATTAATGTCTGGCAGATCATGGCAGTTCTTTAGGTTGATACTCGTCTGTTTGGAGCATCAACTGGGCTTCATTCGTGGGCCTTATTGCCAATATTAATATAGTCAGCTTGTATGAATTTTACAGTGGGAACAGGAGTGGTTTTGGTGTTGTAGATACTCAAATCAGTTTCAAAATAAAAAAAAACAATGCAGAAACACCAGCAACATATTTGCCATTGAGTAGATACATAGCCATTGCAAGAGTATATATCAGTCTTCAAGCTTGTAACAGGCGCTTTAGTGTATTGAAGCATTGTGCAGTGGTAGTACAGCAGTAACCCTGGCCCAGATCATCTCTAGTACTGACTGTAAGCCTATGTACTTGCCTCGTAGTGCAATGGGGGACGGATAGCCCGAGTTACTCCGAGCATTTGTACACCAAGTCGCTGACACTGGGACTTTATAATAGCACAGGTGTTGGGACAACTCTTATAAATAGTTCACCTCGGTACAACTTGGGAGTAAGAGGAGGGATAAAAGAGAGAGGAGGAAGGAGGGAGAAGTGTGTCGAGGCGCTCTTTCCGCGTTCCTTGTGGCACATCTGACTCCAGTCATTATAAACCAAATATATTTTGGGAGGGGCGGGGCGGCAAGGGTTAAGGGCTATATGCAATTTGACTTTGATGCCCGTCTAACGACATGCATCATTTTTTAAAACATTCTACTCTCTAGCTTGGTCAATTAGCTTCACAACTGGAACCCATTGGTGTCAGAGACAGCGAATGGTCAATCCCCAGTCGTTTGGTATTAGCAATATTTACCCGCACGAACATTCGACTCAAGGGTTATATCATATTTCCCATAGTGTATTAAGTTGGGGGATATAAACGTGGGCTCATACAGTATTGGTAACCTTGTGCACTGTGGCAACTTTTAACGGATCACAAAAATAACATTGTGTCTCCAGGGCTGGCAAAAATATTTTCACCTGAGAAACAATCTGAAAAGTGGTGGAGGGGCCATGGATTTAATTCCAGATCAAAGCCAGCGGGGATTCTCTCAGGGTATTTTCCCAACCTCTTCAGCGCTACCAGATGAAGAAGTTTTATGAGTATGGAAAACCTGGTTATGACCCAGGAATTCTTACTGGAGGTGACCTCAAGTAAACCCACCGCTCACCGATCATTCTTTATTTATTGGCCACCGTCTGAATACAGATCAGCACCCCTAATAATATACGATCTGCAGAGCTTCTGAAAAACATATGTTAGGCATACGCAACAATTCACCAGTGATCATGTGGGATGGGTGTCTAATTTGAAAGTATGCCGAGTCTTCAAACGGGTTCATACATAATTTGTGTGTACATTGCTCAGAGGTTCTTAAGAGCCATCCTTGTGAGATCAAAGTAGGGGCTTTGATTAAGGAGGCTCTGTTCCCTATAGTTGAATTTCTAATTCTAGACCTTTTCTTGTTACCGTTAAGGTTGTACCTTTGACTATGGATACCAAAGGCATGGGATTCCTCATAATTAGTAATTCTTTGATCAAGGTTCAATTATTGTTTTCTATGTTGCGTGAGTATATCGTGTTATCAACAAAGGGACACAACGTTGCCCTGTGCCTTTCTCGTCTATCCATCATTCAGGCATCATCATCCGCATATTTAAGAACCGGCGAGGTGTCCGAGGGGGAACCTATAATAATATTGGATGACTCACCAGGCCCGGGGACATGGAAAGCCATGGGAGTACACCCCATTAACACGCCGATCGATTTCCTAGCAGATATCAGATGCACAGAACCAATTTATGGGCTAATTATATAATGTCCCGTTGGAATCTCAGTCCACATGACGAGGCCCTATATGGTAAGCTATTTGAGGGGGGGGGGGCTGGGCGTGGAGGTGGGAGTGTCTAAGTGGGAGGGTGTCATTGGATCGCACCCACACCTTGCCTAACGCTCTGTCTGATGGAAAGTGACACTTCTTCTGATGTTGATCGGTTTTAGTGGAGGCTTTCTGAGGCAATAAACCACTACACGGGACTGTTTTATTTTGTTCTATTGTCAAACAATGTAGGTAGGGAGAAGGATGTATTTCTCTGAGAAATATGGCTCACCATGTTCCTAAATCGGGGTACATAATATTATATTTTAAGCGAGGTGATGTGGATATGAACACAGAAAGAAAACTGGAGACGGTGGACTAATTCGTTTACAATGCAGTACATAATTATATTGGTACCATACGTTATTCTTTTGGAGTCTGTGTGTGTGTGCTATGTATTTAAATATTGGTAAAAACATTGCATCATTTGCATGTTGTGGGTTCTTTTATTCCTTGAGAACTTGAACTGCAAGCTACCTTTATGGATATAGCACGAAATTCCTCTTCTATATCTAACGTTGGCTAGTCTCAATTTGGTCGACATGATCGATTGAAGAGTCTTGATCGAACAGCGATCTTTCCAACCGACCTGGGTAATTATTGTGAGGACCAAGCTTAAGATGAGTGTAGAGATTGCCAATCTTTACATTATGTTTAAGGCGCCCAGTTATACAACAATAAAGATCGCGATTTTAATCAGGGTAATAACATTATTATAGATTATACTTCATGAGCAAAGTAGATTCCACATTTCACTTTCAGTTTTCAATGCTCAAGGAAGAGGATAAAAACGTTGTTTAAGTACATGGCGCCTGTTATTATAAGGGTTTATAATCAACTCGATCACTAATTAAACATAGGACTTTACTATGACTAAGCCTCCGCCAATATTCGATATAATTTTTCTCAGATTACGATAAGCACATTAGGCTCTGTATTCCGATTTGCAGAAGAAAAATATCAAACGCGTTGCGACTAAGGAGCTAGGAATCGTGCGATTAAATAGATGAATTGAATAATTAACATTGAATAATTGGATTAGCGGCGAATCAAATGATTAGGCGTAAGACCACACGCTAGACTGACGGGAAATCTCAGGTATAGAGCAAAGCATTAGATATTATGTGACCATATCTAAAGTTGGCAAGTCCCAATTCGCCGACCCGATCGATTGTAGAGACTTGATCGATCAGGGATCAATTTCTGAGCAATCTCGGGGCTTTTTCCATAGCATTATAGGGTCCGATGCATCCACATATTTAGAGCGACAATGCTACACGGGGTGAAAAGTTGAATGTCCGGCATATGGCTGGTATGGCTACAGACGCTCTGGAGCAGAAATGTAGCATCAATTGGCTCAACATCCGACATTGTCCTGATGATATAACATGGAAATGAATGATCTTTTATTCCATCCCTCAGTAGGAGGTGCCCTAATGTTGATTAATGACATCAAGGTAGTGAACGGCCGATGCGTTTACTTAGCATGATTGGATCACCGCAGTGATCCGTAAATTACTAATACAAGTTCTCCGTCACAGATGCTCGTATTGATCAACATTTTAGAAAGGTATTTAGATATTTGAATAAAAGGTAATAGCCATAGATTGTAACACAACTATGTCTATACTGATATAGTCTTCGATACCAACTCCAAAAGTACTTGTATTGGCAGACGAGTCTGTTAGTGATATAGATTTATATATGGATTTTTGAGAGAATGAACAAGGGAAACAAACGGCCGTATCAGAGTAAGTGCCTGATATTTGCCATTATCCCGTTTGTGACATGGATTGGTCAATATATTCCAGCATGCACACATTATTATAACACGGTCTTTCGCAGGCACACACTATTGAATGCCTAGATTAACTTAAATATATGTGTGTTGTTTTAGGAGCAAGTCCAAAGGAGGTCCTTAATCTTAGAGATCAAAACAAATGTAGGAGACATTGATTCATTGCTAGGGCTTAATTGGCACTTATAATAGTTACGAAAGGTTTACCTAATTGTGGCATTGAAAGAATTCATTGCACTATAAAACATTTATGAAATAACGTAAATATTTTAACGGCTTGCCCTAATCCTGTATGTTGACGGTACGCCCTCAAAAGTCTGAGGTAAATACTTGATCAAATCAAATCCAGCAGTCGTACTATATATGTAATCTTTCTCAATAACAAGTGGATTATGTACCATGAATGAGCTGGGGATCAATTTGAATGTTCTAGCGTGTACGACCTTGGTCATGTCACAAACTACTACATGTGGTTTGTATATACAGTCTCATGCTGATAACGCGGTCCTAGTTCTAATCATATTCTCTATTGCATAAACTGTCAATATATTGAACAATAATGTTGGATCTTCTTACCATCACTCGATCATATCGATGTGACTCTACCGCAAGAGATAATGTGTCTGTATCATAGTTTTTTTATCAACGATGACAGGGGCATTCCACTTTCAACGATGGAATGATATTATATTTGTGTATGGGACAATAACTTTGTTCAATATCAAGACGGAAATTTCCTATTTTTTTAAAGATCGTAATCCAATACCTACACAAACCTTTCAGTTTAGCTATGACTGCGGTAATGACAATTCGTTCAGTGCATCTATGAATGGAATGGTTGTGCGAGAAAGACGTGAGGGTTGATTGTTCAAATAAGAATGCCATTCCCTCCCAATTATAAAATGGCTGCCTGTTTTGAGAGCAGATTTTGCCTGGAGATAATAGAGGAAAGGCACAGGAGATTGGCCCTTTGTATAGCTATTGGTACCACACTGAGTTGAAAACCCAGGTGTGTGTAGATCGGTGTTTACTATGGCAACTTGGCTCATCCCTATGATTATTGCGTCCAGATATCCGTTTACCTGTAGGCAAGAAGATTAAGCCAGAACGCACAAGAGCGAGCATAGGACAGTACATCCAGAGGTATGGGAGAATGAGTCTGCAGCTCCGTTATAACAGTTATAACGTGGTTGAGTAAAATGGTGCACGTTTACACATGTATGCGTGTGTTCATTGATAACTTTCTGCATATTAAACACGTCGCATAATATGTGTTGGTCGAGAGTTTTAAGCGGGACCTTTCAAGTTTGCACAATGTGTATAGTTCATGATACTATGAATATGATATGTGTATATATTATGTTCAATGTTCGAACGCCGTGTTTCGAAACCCAGTATTCATTTCTATAAACAGAATTTAAACAACCCTTTAGGCATGAAACAGAGATCTAAATCCTGAGAAAACCTGTATATTGTATTTTAATATTTCAGATGTCCTGCGTATACATGTATCTGTTCTCTACATAGAATCATCTGTATGTGTTCATGAAATATCATCATCAGTTTCAAGCTTTCCCCATTCCCTTTCCCACACAGCCTCAATAACTCTGGTAATGATTTTCCATAATGAAACAGCTTATTGTGACATTTCGCATACAATTTTAATATGTTTATGACCAGTTTATACTAGATTCCTAGCTGTATGGAAAATCATCAATATCTCATTGCCCGCTTGCTGATGAAAATCATTATTGTATTTACAAAGGTCTGCAAAGATTATTTTTCATTAGTAAGTGAGGAGGTGGAAGAAAAAGCAATTCAGGGAAGCTAAGAGTTGTAACCTTGTCATTTAGAACCAGTGGTAGCCCCCATGAAACATCGAAACCACATGGAAAACACATGGGTTATTCCTCAATTGCTGTTGGTTCATGAATATGCATCCTTCAGTAACTTCTAGAAATGGCAAACCAGAGTGATAAGTAAGGTTTACTAAGCTACCTAACAGTCCCCACCCACATGCGGTCAAATGCATGTTAGATAGCATGTATGTTTAGGTATCCAAGTGAAAGTACTACTAGAACACATTGACGTTCTTTCCCAGAAAAGTCCAGAAACCAGAAGCAAAAGTAAATTCTTATTGATATTTTGTAATAGTACATGTATATGTACACGGACTATTATCTATTTGCTGTAGGTTTACTGTTTATGAAGTTAGTCTATCTTACATTATGTCAAACCAATGACACTTTTAAAAAGACTATCTGTTTCACTCAGCTGAAACATCTAAATATTCTTTAGATTATATCACTGTTGAATTGATGTATTATTTATCCAATTAATAATACCAGACATTAAACTCATGATACGGGAATTATGTTTCGAGTCTAAAACAGGAGACATAATCTTTTAATTTGAACCTGAAATACATACCAAGTTACCAGTTTATATGTTTATAATCTGGCTGCCAACCTGAGAGAAGCAATATACATACCCCTGTGTACCTACAAATTCTTTCAAATAGAATCTCTGATGCCAATATGTCATCTATTTCCATGACTGAGATATTACAATGTCGTACCCGATTACAGAGTTATATATTATAATGCATTTTTACTGAGATCGCTAATTGAGATCGCGACGAAGAAGAAGGTACACCCACTGTCTGGGCTCTCGACTCGAAGTCTATTGTATTTACCTTTGTAAACAATGAGGATCGATTTAGGGCTGTGTAGAGGAGGAGGCAGCAGTCGGATGCGGAAACAGAGCCCACCTGTTGTGCGCAGTGTGCGCTGGTGTCCATTTGATCCTGTCGCAGGGACACAGGAATGTGGCAATAGGAATATATGGTCTGCATACTATATATTCATATATGTGCAAAGTTATATGACCGTGTTAAAATGTCATATGTCATATTTAGTGTGCATATGTATAGATCTGACCTTCGCAACGTAAATTATAATAGTTATTTTATCATGGTATGGTGTGGTGCCCATGATTCCTAGGGACCCGAAAGTATGGTCATTTTTGCTTTAAAAATACACATAACCCACTATCCAAACATGAAGTCCGCAATAAGATACTCAGTCTAAATGAAATACCACATGTTAAGTATAACATATTTTAACGTGAAACACCGTTGTGATAAGTTAACGCAAAGAGCTACTTATATATGATAAGCTCTTTGGTTAATGACAACACACATCAATCTATAAATGACTAATGCAGCGGAATAATGCTGTCCATTACGGTTGTAGTTTCAAATTCGTGATGGGAAAGTCCAGATTGTTCATAGACCTTTGTAATGAGCATGGTACAGTGTACTGAACATCTCCATAACGCATAAAGTGAGAAAGCACTTGTGGCGCCAAACCACACTGATACCACATTCAATTATGTATTTACTACAAACGTATGCACTCAACATATTTCAGTGTTTAAAAGGGTGGAAAGTGGAACCTGTATTCCGGAGGTCGCCTGATGTCTGGAACCGTTCTAACCTTTCATTCTTTTGACCGAAGTTACCTGAATCACATGGGGAGAGAGCGGGTAGAGGTGTTTGTATGAATAACAACTGCTGGCGGCTATATACACTTTTGTAAATGGGTAACTCATTTTAAGACTCCATTAACAGAAATGGCCATTAGGGGTTTTCGTTTCACAAAATGATACTATAGGGATATTTGCTCTGGTTCATTGACATGTGTACCGAATACAATTACTTCAAGAGAACCCAAATGTCGCTATTCACTTTCCCGAGTACACATTTATATAAGATTTCATTTGACAATGGACAATTTTCAAATTCCTCTGGGTTGATACAAACACAACCATAGTCCCTGCTTGCAATACACCCACATATAGATGCATAGGTGCATACAATTTAGTATTCTAGAGCCCTGCTCGCCAAAGGGAAAGATGTCTACGTTCAAAGGAGCAACATGGCATTTCTGCTACAGTTATATGAGGCAAAATATTCTAACTTTAACACAAGATAACATTTTAAAATGTCCGAATGCTTGTTAAAGTTGGAGTTCTAACGAATTCCTATGGTTTGATGGATCTTGGATGCCTCGGGTGATAAAAAGTCAATCCTTACAGACGGAACACTAGATAGCTCACTGCCATCGAGCAATCATGTGACCCTGGCCCCAGAAGGATCAATATGGGGAATATATTGAAGTCTAGGGATGCGTCTTGGCTCATGTTTTAGGCTCTACTAATGGGAAGAGCGATGGATTGCTTTGAAGAAGGTCTGGGAGTTATTCCACCCGGTATCTATAGACTGCTGAACTGCCTGAGGAAACCACAGCTCATTATAGTTCTATATCTTTGAGGGACGATGATCCATTAGGTTGAAATGAACCTGTCATTATTTAATCACTACTTTTGAACACCAGCTATAGGAGACCTATTGAATATATAGAAAAAGTCCGATTTATATAATTTCTAAATTTTGGCTCAGTTCAATACCAAGTTGAAATATCCACATTTCAAAGGGATTTTGCATCGCAGTTTTTTTAACATAATGGGATGGCATATGGAATTGACTTTTAAATGGATTATAATGTATTAGGCAGGCCGAGGGGATGGGCGACTGTCAATATGTACTCTCCGAAGCGCTGCGTGGACAAAGCCAGGGTCAGGTCACACCTAACTGTCTCACCTGCATTTTTATTGACAGCAGCCTGTGCATACACTCCATAAACCAATCCCATGGCATCCGCAGAATATCTGCCTAGGCCTGCACAAAATGATAGTTTTTCAAACCTATTACAGGATCCCCCGGGAATCTGAATGAATAAAGTCCACAATTTATGCCCCTAAATTAATGGATGCGTTTGAATACCCTTTTATACAATCTTGACCTCCAGAAGGATCTGTTTAAATGGTTCCCCTCTAATGCTAGGAGACACGACCATTAGTAGAGAGAACTAAGTTTTTCTAACCTTTTGCTAAGGTTACATACACAGATTTCAAATCATTAAGTGTCACGACTAGACCCCGGGTTTAAGTTTTCTAGACATGAAATGAAGTGACCGTAATAATTGTGAATATAAAACATCATGCATTTTATGAGAATATATATTGCTAGTACTATTATTGCATCATTCGACACATGTATATCACTCGAATCTCAAACGTATTCACATTTCATGGTGGTCCAATGCTAACCTCTACATCCCTATAGAATCTATACTATTGAAATGGGAGTTCATTTTGAATTCAGCCTCCACAAACTAACCAGCATCCGTCAGCTAGAAATCCAATCCTTGCTAAAGATGCACCCCCCCCCCCCTCTTATTCCTTGACAAAAGTCACTTTTAAAATGAGACAAACAAAATATGAAATAAATCTCCACCAGGCGTTCCCCTTCCCACGAATGTCATTCATAGTTGAGAGCGTTATTGTAGACAGCCTGATCGTTAAAACAGCTAGTGTTGCTGGACATCCACGCTGTTAAAGTCACGGCTGCGATGCCAACAATAACATCGGGGCTAGGTGGCTATTGCCTTGCTCAGGATCCTTGTAATCTGATCCGGCACGAGTCCTTAACAATTCATCGTTGCTAAGGCACGAGCATCATTTATCATTAACTCGAGTGTCCCGGTGTGCTATGCGATGGGGCGGAGTACTGGCTCTCTGACAGCGCATGTCTCAAGCATACGCCGGCTCCGCCGCCAGCAGAACCTGTCAATACCTGCAGCATAGATCTACGCTCGCCTTCCAAATAATGCACTTTTCCCCGAAGAGATTTATTATCTGGTTCCCTCTAAGTAAAGATCAATAGAATCTGAGAGACCCTACTGCATAAATTTTAAGAGTATCCAAAAGGAACGTGCTGTGTTCACATAACTGGTGCTTCAGTATTGCTCATAGTGAATTATAAAAAGAGATTTGATTGATTGGAGATTTATTACAACGATTTGCAATTAATGGTATTGCCAAGAGAAGATTAGCAGTGAAATGGACAAAGCCAACATAATCATAAAATAATATACATCAAATATATATATATATATTCATAGGCAAATACAGGCGCACAGATATCTATATAATATGCAACCATGTCTATTGATGGAAATCCATACATACTTTGGAAATGAGAAAGCTAATTGCAAACCAATGGATATCTCATAACCAAAAGCATGTAGCTTATTGGTGGTAGCGCATTGTTGTTCCTGCTATATAATACCTTCGTGAGGAAGCACACCGAGAGTTGAATTTATTGCCATATCCGGGGTTGCGCCATCCTTGTATAGATCTACATGACCTCCCGCGGTAAGCACAAACCTATATACGGTTAGTAAGTAGTACATGAAAAGTAGGCTTATGTAATGGGTAGTTACACCTGGTTGAACAGAAGCCTCAAACAAACGTTGGATTTGCTCTTTGCTCATACCGACGAGTATAGAATGCAGTTTCCACTGGTTGTTCATACAAACATTTGACGAAGATATGAGGGTATGAGCATAGAGATGAATGAACTTCATGTTCAGCCGTAACCTAGATTATTCACGTATAGTAGGTGGCCATTCCTTACCATGATTGATGAATTCCGCTAGCATGTCTTTTAAATGTGGCTAGGCATGATACAATTCCTGTTACATTCAGTCGAATTTGTCTAATCGCACGCAAGTCGCAGATGACGTTTTTAATTGAAATATGGCATTGTGTATGGAAGGTGAATAATTGAAGTGGGCACGGTTCTGTGCGAGTACCCATGATTTTTGTATGATGAGACTTATGAATCAAATGGAAACTCCCTCTGACAGGGGTGGCCAACCATCTTGATTAAATGCAATTCCTCATCAATGAACTACGACATAGGGTCATAACGCGGTTCTCGCGGTATCAGATAATACAATCATATGGTTGGAAGCACCCTTCGAACGCTATCATCTAATATCAGTCTTCCTTCTTCTCATTCAGCGTTTTGACAACTCATACGTACACAATTTCCATATAATCTATAATCAAAGATGGTCAAATGGGGCGGATATAAAAACTGGAATAATCCGATTTCAAGTGTTATAATTGTAATCAAAGTCAAAGGTGTGTCCGTGGGTCGACTGGCAAACAGAACGAATAGGATATTGCGTGTTGAAGATGACATTTACATCGCGTGAAAGGGATCGGGTGTGATATTTTGTATACGACTGGGATTTCTATTTGACAGGTAGATTTCTATAAAATTTCCATTCAACATTGAATCCCATGTTGGATATGGCCAACGCTAGAATGAATGGTCGTTTTACCTACCTAAACATACTCCAGTGAAATGCTTAACAACATGTATATGTAAAGCGTTGGCATTCATACACTGGTTAGACGTACATAGCAACATTTGACCTTTTTAAAAAAGCAACTCTGACGTCCATCGTCACTGGGCAGCATTGCGTGAATGCAATATATATGTGAGCTTGGTTATTTAACTGGATCATACTCCAATTACTCTGACAAAGGACAAATGTGTACCTGGTTCATTACCTGCCCTATAGTCTCACATATTGCTGCGAATGTTATTAAGCTAGGCAATGTTTATTACGTAAGCTATATATATCTGAGCGGGCAGACTTTGAACAGCACGCGGGCCTGTCACTCTTGTATCGTTGTCACTTTATATTGTTCTATTGTTACACATTACTAATAACATTGATGAACTTATTGCTGACGCCGAACTCCGATACATTATTGTTCAGATTCAACGGCCGAATCTTTCAAAATAGGCTTTGATTGTAAATGATAAAATGTTGGATATATCATTGGCAGAAATTTTCCAACAAAGTCACTTATACATATATATGTTCGACTGTCAAGAACCTTGATTGAAGGCCTAAAACTTCATTTGTATACATATAATGCTTCAAAGTGGTTGACATTACAATACTGTAAATAGCCATACCTATATATCCATCGACCGCTTGGGTATATTATATGGGCTATCATAATATGACATTCATGCATCCGGTGTACAATTGTTTACGATACATACATATATTCCATAGATTATACAGGCACATATAAATATATATATTTACTTATACATCTCCTATGTATTGCCTTGCATTTGGAAATGACATTAGGGCGTAGTCAGAAGCCAGTAACTGAAGCCACTTGATAAGCCACTCCTTGATGTGGTATCCCCCAGCTTGTCCTCCTATCATGAGGGTTGACGAGGTCATATGCTTGGCGACAGACCTTCCGGTCTCTAGGCGTGGTCAGCGCTTCGCATGTAAATTGACATTGATTTGACACGAGCAGGCGTGATTAGAATTGCAAAGGCCTCCTCTTCATTCCAGATTCGGACATATGCACTGCTACTTTAGGCCAGGAAACCCAAGCACTGTCTTGTCTTTCTGCAAACTAGGTTAATCTATTCATGGAAATGCTCTGACATTTGGACTTGAATCAGGCAAGCATTTTGTCGCTATGCAGCCCTGCTTATGTTAGGTGCTTAGTTCCTAACCGGGTCAATGGAAGTTGAAAAGCCATGTTGAGAAGAGAATGAAGCCTTATTAAAGGCTTGGGGCAACTCGTTAATGCTCTCCCATATGACAGCAAGGCTGGTGATGCGGGTGGTGTATAGGGAATGAAGAATCGGCTCTTAGTACGTATGTCTCTCTCTAGTGTTTAGGTTGGGACTGGAGGTGTACAACCCTATAATTCTTCTTGGAGTCCTGCCCATTATGGATTGATTGTCTCACTCTAGAGCCAATGCTTCTCGTGCAGACAAACTTTCTTTTTGATGTAATCATATTCATGCATAATCATGCATTCACAAATATCCATGCTCCAAATACATGCATCCCCTATTTGCTATATCTACACTAGGATCTATAGCTCTCGTTGATTTGAGGTCGTGTATTCTGTGTATTTTGATGAAAAACGTTTTAATGGATCTATGTACCCGGTCATATTCATTACATGAAGCATACTGCATTTCTTTATTTGTTTTAGAGACACAAACTCATACATCTAACCAAAATTGTGGTCATTGCCCTAGCTGAGCCCTGGAGTAATTGATATAGATTTAAGATCAAGCGATCGAATTTCTCCGGGGAATAATTGGGGCCGGAAATTACTGATCTATGGTCTAGACGGTGCTTAGAATTCTCCCGTCTTGAAATGGATGGGGTAAAGGCAAACAGGCTAACCAGTCGATGAATGGATTGCATTCTCTCATGTTCCTTCTTTTGGTCGCCTGTTGTTGGTACATTTAGTGGAAAGAACATGTTCTACTGTCAGAGGGATCTCACTTGGTTTTCTTTCCCATACGGTATAACAGTGCACTTAGCTGCACTAGTACATGTACAATATTTTGTATTACATGGAGTCCTTACTTTGGGGGACTCTTTTTTCCCCTGGCCTACTTTTCGCTACTAACTCTTCCTGGAAGTATACATGCCCTTTTAAGGTTAACTAATCCTCTCTGGTAGTTCTAATAACCATATATCATGTGGATCAAATCCCAAGGTGCGAATGGAGATTACGGTTATAAAATAACCTCGAGCGTTTGATATAGAACAATGGCAGTATGCCAGCCACAACACTCGCATTTTACCTGTAATCAGTTCCCCCAAAAGTTACATCCAGGTCGTTAGTTGTCTGCTCTTATACATCCGCTCACCCCTAAGACCTGTCTAGAGAAACGATCCTCACTTCCAAAACAGTGTATCTATCTAGACATTGACTGTCTTGTGTGATTTGACACTTTGGGAGTGGGATATACTATAGATACGTTTGATGTAGTTTTCTTTTAAACTGGATACTGTGATTTGTGATGACCTCAACCTTTTGTGCATCACACTATTTGTGATCTGAGTGATCTCTTTTTATTGTTATTTCTTAACACCCTTTTAGCTGACGGTATCAGAGTTTTACAAGACGATACTTTAGTTGTGAATTTCAAAATAGTTGTCCGTTTGTGTATTCCTGAAGTGTATAGACTCATATCACGTTTCAATTTTTAACCTTGTCCGCTGAAACCGCTGGCACGCTTTGAAGTTTTTAAGCCCACATTATTCTTTACTTTTGTTAAAAAGCAAGCACAAGTTTGCTGCCAACGTTCAGGCCAATCCGTGCATATGGATCTCCTCCGGATTATTCTGAAGCAAGCCTTCATGAATAAATCATGGTGGCTCACTCGTCTGTATTTGTCCAGTAAATATGTGCACTTTCTCTCTTGCATTTTCGAACCTTGAGCTTAAATACCTTCTATGTCCCAATTAGGTTGGCGCAAAATATGTATCCATGTAGGAAACCTGTGTATAGGTTAGCAACATGGATCATACGCTTAATTTATGGCCAGAAGTAACTCAATTCAACTAAATTGAGACCAATTATTTAATTGCCTTTTGTAGGGTATTCGTAGGTCTTCTATTTAGAGAAATCAATGATTTGTCAGCATCATTTTTCAGTTGTTAGAACGGTCAAAATGTTCAATATATATTTTAGTACATTCATTCATTTTCGATAGGCCCAATTTATACTGAAACAAATGGAAAGAACTACTTCTTAGCCTTCGAAAACGGTAATACGTACGTGGAATCCATAAATACGTATGCTTTTCCTTTATCTAATCCCTGAGATAATTCTTAGCATTCGTAGAAAGACTTTCCTCGGTTCCCAATTCCGATAGCATCTCAATTTTGATATTAAGGAACTCGTTTAGGGCGTGAAATACCACAGTATTTAAGGATTAACGCGACTCGGGGAGGGCGTCATTAATTTTCATGTTCCATTAATCTGGGAAATTATAAGCCTGTGGATACCACAATCGGGTGGTCACTATATGATCATAGAACTATGGTATGAATATTGTTCAATATGAAGATAATCTCAAGGAATCTCTTATGATGCCTTGTTTCTTTGAAGTATTGCTCTTGGCCTAATCTAGGATAATAAAGCTCCTGTGGTGTTTGAGGTGTAAGCAAATGGTAAGTGTAAACGAGCAAAGTGTGGTGGACATCATACCTGAGCAAAGAGCAAAGTGTGGTGGACATCAAACATAATCATTACAGCACGTGCCCTTAGTATAATTCATTGTATTCAGTACTCTATCCGAATGTTCATAATCGTCTATGTATACCGAACATTCATGTTATGATTCGATAATTATTACATTACCCTTAACAGAAAAAAACCTTACATTAGTTTATAGCAAATAAACAAGCAAACCTTTAGCAAAAGTATTTAGACTTGCTTTTTATTTCTCCGAGAATCCATGAGAACTGACAAGAACGAACCACATGAAGTCTACCTTGCATACTAAACTAAATGGTTATTACAACTTATCTAATAATCTATAATACTAATTCTGTAAGGGAATTGTGTAATTCTCTGCATCTCCTCCTTCACCGCTGGAGGGTTTGCCGCTATTTTCGATGTGGACATGCTTTGGCAAAATGGGAAGCCATTCCGTTTGTTTTATGAGCGATTTCCTAGAAAATAAGGGTTTTAAAAGAGTTTCAATTTCTACGTACACCTACTTCTTTTACGTCCACTTGTTTACATCCAACTTTCCATAAGAACGTCGAAACTGGACAACTTGCAAACATGAGTCAAATAGGTTCAATGCTGGTCATAAGAAAGAACGTGTTGTCATAGCAACAGAGTTCAATGCTACAAGAGGGCGGTAAGGTGTGAGAGGAGGATGAGATAGGGAGAGGTATGTCTGTATGTGTGTTTTACAGAGTTTCAGTTCATCTAAGCATGCAATTTAAAGCTGCATTCTCAACTATTGTGAAAATAACTATTGTAAACGATTTTTCTCAAGTTTCCCATTTTTCACAGATCATAATATTGCACAGTCCCATTCACACCCATTAATTGCATAGTCCCACTATCTGATTTCTCTGATCTTTGCCTC
The DNA here is from genome assembly GCA_942159475.1 of Sthenelais limicola. Taxonomy (NCBI): domain Eukaryota; kingdom Metazoa; phylum Annelida; class Polychaeta; order Phyllodocida; family Sigalionidae; genus Sthenelais; species Sthenelais limicola. The sequence goes on along the minus strand of OW804095.1, from coordinate 135,621,555 downwards.
TGTCTTGATCAATCTGTATCTACCTCACGTTGCCTCTGAACCTGTCTCCATTACTCTGTTCAATAACAGTGACCAATAACATCTAAAACGGGTTCCATTTGAGATATGTACAGCAAAGGGTAATAGGATGGAGAAAGAAGTTGGAAAAGAATGTTGGCGGAAAAGGGAAGGGGGATAGATAAACATTGGGGACCCACCGAACCACTAGCAAATCATGTGCATACCACGGGTATTTGCTAGTTATTATAATTACCGTAATAAAAATGGAAGAAACTGATACTTTGGTACTGCCAAATCACTATCTGAATTCATCTCCATTGAATAGCTAATATACATGAATTGGGCACTCGTTAGGTAATCAAGGGGGCCATTCACCTACTTTCAGTCCGAAGTTGTGAAACTCACGGTACTTATCCTGTACAACCAAACACAACCCTTGGTCTCACTTTACAGTTAGTTTTGAAATGCCTTTACAGCTTGAGGGTGGCAAGCGGTATAGGTTGGGTTGACTATGTGTGTACAAAAGGCACACGGTTCCTAGAATGGGGTGCAATTAGAGCATACCATTTCCTTTATGTACACACATGCTTTTTTAATCATTCCACACTGTTCCAGCAAAGTTTATGGAATGGAACAGGATCAGTCGGCCGATAATCAAACCCTAAGGCAAATATCCTCGTTGAAATAATATTAAGGGTCAATCCGTTCCTGGTAATGCATGCATAACGGAATACGTATTCATAAACTGTATAAAATGTACGGTAACATTAAGTCAATTGTTTACTTGCACAAATGCGCTGGTCCTATGAGAATTATCTCAATTGGGCTAACAAATTCAAATCGCCCACATTAGAACATGATACATGGCATATCTAAGAATCATGTTAAAGCAGTTGTTCTACCAATTTTCATAATAATGCTCCACAGATGGTGGAAGCAATTGGCTAAATTCTCTCTCGAGTAAGCACCTTGCTACAAGTTGCTAGTAGCAGGGGTGCCTCCCACCCGGATAAGCTTAAATGTTGATTACGTTGTGAATAAATCCCAAGGAGGGATCAGATCATCTGTGATCTGCTATCTCTGACTTGGCCTTGGTTATATTATATACGTACCGATATTGTTTACACAGAATGAATGGCTTTTTATATATTTTCCCTTATATTCATTATAACATAATATTTACCATTCACGATACTACAGTAGGCCTATAATAGCTGAATGTTAAGTGTTTTTGTTCAATTAGGACCGACCAATAATCACATTCACATGCTGCTCACATGATGGGTATAATTTATTTAAAGAGCTAAGAAGTTGGAACCTGGAGTGGGAGTGTGGAAGCACAAAGGCATTCGGGCCAAGTTAAACTCACGTAAATTTTCATCTCGCGATAACTTTAGCACCAGTTGAAAGTAACCATGGTTTGAGAAGGATGTACACCGTGACATTTCCCTAGGCGATAATGCGTGAAAAGCGCTGTATACAGGGAGTTATATTTACGAGGTGTTAATATTCTTCATTTACTTACTATATAGTCCTACACACTGTAGGTGTAGCTTTTAGTAAATTGGGTTTCAGTGATTATCTGTGGCTACCTAATTTGTAAAGTAAATCGAATCAAGTGTTGACTTTGTCATTATGAATTCCATTCAGTCCGATTTATTTTATGCAATGAATAATTACCACTAAGTCACACTTATCGCATCGCTACAACAAACAGTTGGACCAGAGAAATGTAGGTTCTATTCAAACAGAATCTTCGTTTAATGGAGAGAGGCAGCTTTAAGACTTTCTCTCTGGATGGATGGAACCACTCTTTCCCGAAACACTGCGTCTGTTGACCTCCATGGATATCATAAAATCGATGGATGGAGATGAATATTGACCTGGCAAAGGAATGCCAATATTCCGACTGACTGTCCACAATAAACAAGTTAAAAGCCGTTAATCTTTGTGACAGTAGATGTCTTTTCATAATGATTGGAGGATTTCAATGTTTGCCTCGGGTTCGTGTGGAATCATTGGGGAATAGAATTTTCCATCAGTTCTACTTTCCCTGCCGAAGAGAATGTATGAAAATATCATCGATTTCACTATCCTCCCCGCCCTACTTTGATGATGAAACGGCATTTTCCCTTTCGCTTTTCGTGATAGTGGAATTACTATTTTTCTCTGTTCTATTTTCCTCCTAACTGACATCCAGCCTTCCATTGTGATGGACGTGTTTTCTCTAGACCCCGAGTTTGCGTGTGACGTGTCCGTGAGGAATATCCCTTAGTACTTTTTTAACAAAAGAAAGCATATCATGATACTTAGGACAATTAAAGTAATAAATTGATCATGATTGACATTGTAATCAAAGGGGAACTTCTAGTATTGACCATAATTACAATGTAGGGGCTGCACTTATATGTGTATCTATGCACGGCTAAAGACAATTTCTCCAGGCTGGAAATAAAAAGAAAAGGAAAACAAAAGTAGTACGAAAATGTCTGCCAGTAGAAATGGTTGAAATAGCATCCTCCATCACGCATTACACACATAGATTCCCAGTTGCAATTGGTCATTCCTATGCAATTTGCCAGTCCCCCATTATTCTATTTTAAACTCAAATCATTCAGTACTTCATAATAGAATGTAACTTTGTGGACTTCAGATCAGAACGTAAACAGATATAAGTGCTAAGGATTCCCATAATGGATAACTACTTCAATGATCGGAAGTAAAAATGTTTGAACTCAAATTTTCATACCTTAAAGTATAGTTGTGCAGCAGATGTGTTCTACAAGCACTGTTGTGTGTATATACAGCCATATAGTAGTATGTCAAGGGCAAGATGGTCATAGGTCCAATATCAATATTGTGTATTTGTTTTCTATTGTATTTCTCAATACTTATGTAAGATACTTCATGGGATACACAGCATGGTTTAGGATACAGTATGGACCATATCAATGAACATGTTGCTTGTGGTTATGGTGAATTCCCAAGTTAAAGTTTCCATTGTGAGAGATCCGCCCATACGCGTTAATTTCGTAGTCTTGATAGCAACATTAAGGAATATTGGAGGGAGAATTCTTACTGCAAAGCAAAAATAAATTATTTGTAGAAGAAATAAAGCACAAACATTAAATATTATTAAGAGAAAGAATAAAATACTACCCTGAATTTTGCCTTAAGCCATAAGAAAATCAAGGAAATCAACAAAATGGTCTTCAATTTATATTTTTCCTAAGCATCCTTGAGCATCTGGATGTTGTAAACCAAGTTACGTCTAAAAGAAACTGGGCATAAATATCTATTTAAATGAAATAAAATAGTTGTTGTTGGTATTGGTGTGAAAGTGTTTCCAGCAGGGATGCCAAGGGCTTCTAAACTCAGAGTGTTAACCCTTATCCAGACTCCCCGCACTGCCTACTACAGCATGGTTTATTTTTCTTGTGCGCTACATGTGCCTGATTATGCTCCTTGTGATGCTATAAATAAGGCCTGCAAATTGGCAGAATAAAATAAACGCTTCACAAGCAGCCACCGCAAGGTTTATATATAGTAACCACGTGGAGGGGACGTATAATTCATGAGCCTATTGAAACAGGAGAGAACCATGGATATTGTTATGTGTTAAATATGTCTTGTTTATTAAAGCCCGTCCACAATTTTCCATAATTTAGGCTACAGTTACACACCATTAATCAGATTTCATAGAATCTCATACGGTATGTAAGTTCACAGACAAATTGCCTTTTATTAGTAGATAGGAATAGGAATGCTGGAGTTTGGCTTATTGTAATTGGTTGTGCTGATCATTTTCTAGTTCAAATGCAACTTTTAAAATGTCGATATGAAGTTATTAGGTGGTGTACCAACCCTTTGGACAATATTCACTGTTATGCCAATGCACTATCGATAGAGGCAACCATTTCAATATACGCAAAGCTCATACATATTTATTAGAAATTATTCATTTCTAATCTTCACCATTTTGCATAGATCTGGGATTCATCTTGGTCCTCGAATCTAATTTCTCCGCAACCCACACTGCACGCAACAGACGCTACTCTCCCGTCCGACCCATGTAGCTAGTCCCGCTGATCCCCTGCTAAATCAATGGGGGTTTGGCTAGAATATATCTGCTATAATTCAAAACTTGCAACCAAAATATAAAAATCGAGGAGACTCCCATGGATTAGCGTGCTGCATGTGATTGTGTAGTTGAGCGTTTTTCAAACATACCTGCCATTGCCTTGTTGAAATATCAACATTTTGATTTCCCTTTGTGGGAATTCACAACCATATATCTCGCTACACCCAGAGATCTTTCCTTTGATCCGAGTTGAAATGCTTAGCCTTGAGGAGTCCCTTGATAAGACCTGAGAAGCTGGTGATATCTAAGTGGTGACGTATGCGAGAGATAAGAGGAGGAATTCGAGAGTTCAAGGCAAGCGTCCTTATACATTTAGCGAACGGGGTACCAGATCCTAAGTGTACCTGGATCCAATCTGAATCCAATTCTATACCATCCACTCTCATTGGGATTCATTACTCGCAAGAGATAACCGTAGTACACCCCCTACAGGTAGCGGCCAATACGTGAAGATCCCTTCAGGTTCTTCTTCATCTCAAGTAGACCAATAAGTGGCCGCCCTCAGGGAAGGCTTAGCTCTGTTACCAACACAAAGGTTGAAGCATTATATATATATACCCTTATCCTGTGTTGGATCTCTAAAAGCTAGAGATGCCCTGCCGAAATAAGGGGGATGGAACTGATACGTTTTGTTGTTATCACGCCAAGATGCCTCTAATGAATACCATCTGGTCTGGATAAAGAAATCGTCGTAAAGATATCATACTGGCGCTGGATATGTATATGGGTAATCCCAGAATAATTATCCATTTATCTTTTTTTTGTCTCTGACATCAACTGGTTATGATGAAAATATTACGAAGAAATGTAATCAAAACTCTAGAAGGGCCCATGATATGTTACCAATGAAAGCCTTAGACCCTTATTTCTTGTTCAGATCGGTTTGTTTCATTGATATTGTGGAAACATTCGAAATAGGGTAAAATTTGAAAGGTTGCGACGAAGATGTTTTTGATAATACGAAATTGCTATGCCATCTATGGAAAGTATAAGAGACGTGAAATAAACATGACCCTTTACAAAAGGAAAAAGTAAGATACGATGAAAAATTATTCTGAATTGAAACTATTGCATGTTTTCGTAACAACAACCAGGCATGATGTGTTGCATGCAGTTGTCCACATAATTTGATAAAAAAATCTTTCGGTCTTAGAACAACTATAGTTGTGACCACTTAAAATCCAAGAGCTTTGGAAACAATCTGTTAATTATCATCCATTTTGCTTGGGATTTCTTTTAAAACAGATTTGATTTCGAGGATGCCTGATATAATTTCAATGTAATACTTAGTCTGTAAATTGTCGTGATAGTGATGAGCAATTCATATTCAAAAAGCGTTCTAGTATGGGAATAAATATTTAACAACTTGAATTATACTGCGTATAATACAAACAAAAAGAATCAGTTATGTTTAGGAAGGATTTCTGCCACTTATTCCTAGAAATACAGGCCCTGTGTATGCATGGGATTTCCCCCTTTCTCCATTTTATTATTATTCAATGAAGGAAGCAGCATCGTGCTTGATGAGCTTAATAATCTTCGATGGATTCAGTGCTCTTCAGCTGTAATTAGTATGAAAGTCTAAAGGTTCTTAATTAACAGCGTGTATTTATTTGAATCACTCTTCTTCTAACCATTGTTAGTCCTTAGCCAAATCTTCCATACAATGAATCACTGAAGAACCCCTTCGTTTGAATAATAGGTGTAGAGTAAGGTAACACTGTTTCATCCACAAGGTTAATATTATGATGTCGATATATATGTATATACGTCTGGCTATATCTCTAGAAGTTGTAGTGTGTATAGTAGAGTGAGTCCTCTTCTAGCCACTGCCCGCAGTGCGAGTGAGAGAGGAGGAGAGAGGCCTCATTCTTTAGCCTCGGATGACTTGTGCTCCTATGTTTCCTAGCAGCCTAAAATAGTGCTCTATTTATAGAGTGTTCCTAGAAATAGCGCTTTGTATTAATTCCATGTCACAGGTTTTGCTGGCTCTAGCCCTTGGGTATGAAGAGCAATATTCCCCTAGAACATCATTCATATATATGCAAGAAGAGACTGGATCTTGCTTAATATTATTTGATAGATGTCTCTTTGTGTTAAAGTTTTAATTATGCAGATGTAATTCTGGTGTAGGCATATCGTGGGCACGTTATATTAGTATGTCTCACCGCAAACATTATGCCGACCACATCACCATCCACACATCATTTTGCAGAAAAAATAGGGAGGTACCTCTCATCTGTGAGATAATTGTAATTGGCAGCCTGTCCTCAGTTCTATGTAACTGGTTCGTTCCATTTACCCATCGATTCCTACATTTAAATCTCCCGGGGGAACCAATTATTGCACCTGGAACTCATAATCGTATCCGCTTTATTTTCCTAACAAATAGTAAAAAGGCAGAGGTTCAATCTGTGCTCAGAGGTATGGAGAAGTGATTTGAGTCTAGATCCAAAGAGGTCTTTGTAGGTTGAACTGGACCGAGTTAAAACCTGGCAGGAACACAAATCCAATACTATGTACAGCAAGGTAAAAACCTCGCCAGTCTTTGGCGGCCTACAAGCCACCCAAACATCAACATCCATTAAGAAGTATATAATCTCCCCATCGGTTCATGTTCGTGGCTACTTACAACCGCCAATCATGTTGATTTCATGTGGTAGAAATGTACGCACTATTTGTATTTCACACTGTTGAGTTTTACTATTTATGTTATATGAGTTAGTATTAACCACCGAGTCATTGCCATTAAACCTAGCTACAACCTAGACCAACATCTTGCGACTTCCTCATCCGGGCCAGAAGAGGATTTTATTGATGACTTCTGGTCAGATGTGCAAAGGCCATCTCCTTCTTCAAACAGGAGTCTGTCAGTGAGGATGTACATCCTTGACCTCTTAGAAGTAAATGGGGTACTGGGACTCCTCCCTACTCTCTGCAATATCCTATGTGTACACGTGTGTGAACTGCTTCCAAGCATTTGCATCGCCTCCTCTGTACAGGTCTCCATCATTATATTGCATCATTTCAGAAGCATCTGCTTTGGCTTGAGCATTAATATTTAACCACTAAATCTAACCATCTAGCTAATATACCACCTGGTATAGTGTGTATTCTCTCAGATATTTGTTATTATTTGTTTTGGAATGAGATGTAAAAGAAATGCAAAATTTACATTCTTTCCCAGTGGGTAACCTGGAGGAGGGTATTTCTGCAAGATTATCCTCATTCGCCACCTTGATAGTTTGATTTATTGCTCCCTTCGTATTTTTGTCTATGACTTTTAAGTCTATTCCATCGGCACCCACCCCCACATATGCACTAGCATCCCCCTTACTCCAATCTATGCCCCTGTGCCAAACGCTATTCAGTCCATCAAAAGACCTGGACCGCCACAATAGTAGTCGACCACAGGTATAACTAAAACACATTCACTTTTAGCAATTACACATCGGCAGCATCTTCCTCGTTCTTAAAGTCAGTGAAACCAATAATTTAGCACTGACTCTCCCCGTTTGTTTGTTGCTTCATAACAGACAACTGCATATCTACCCCCCCCCCCCCTCCCCTCCCCCTCCCCTCCTCCCCGACACTATATATTCGACACACTTGCCTCCTGTGTAACGGCCCCTTCCATATTGCAGGTCGGCACCACTTGCCCCGATTATTGGCGGCCAGGTGCTCCTCCTGGGCTGGGCTATATTACCCCACCTCCACCACCCACCCCCAACCCCCTTTCCACTACCTCCCACCCTCCGGAGGAGTTCCACTCGCAAACTACTACTCCTACTTCCTCCAGTTCTTACTCGCGCCACCCCACCCCCTCCTCCCCCACCACCACGTGCTCGGTATCTCAACGTCATAGGCAGCGGCCAGTATTTGTGGAATCCCCGCGTTTCTAGTACGATAATCCATCTATGTTTCCTCCTCCCCCACTTACTTCTTTAGACTTATCCGCCGCCCATTGCAAGACTACTATGAGGCGACTGACCGTCCGTGGTTGTTGTACTCTTATTGTGTGGAATCCTTACTACTAATTGCCCACTGGGCTTTACAAAATTATGACATTTAAAACTAAAACAATATCCAGAATCTGTCATTTAAATGTTGATGAAATTATGAACATTTTGTATCCAAATATTTTGTAACCCTCTAGCGATTCAGTACTAGCTAATACTGTCCTTCATAATTCCAATCATCGAATCCAACAGAATAGAGTCGATCTTGCTTACATTGCCATACTTCCCAAAGATCTTACGTACGTAACATATACAATGCATTTTAAAAGTCGATGTTAAATATTCATTCCACAAATTGGGTGCACCTCCTTTTAAAAATATAACAAGTAACAAGGCAATAAAGTCGACCGAATCATCTTATATTTATATTTATTATCACCTTCCACAAGTACGCCACTGCGTCTGAAGTACGTTACAGGAGATGCATGAACAATTCTAGCAGAACTTCCAAGATTTGCCTCTACCTCAAGGCAATGCCACTCCCTCCACCGCCACCACTACCTGCATCCCTATAGCAGATTTCAGGGTCAGAGCCCCGAACCCAAGTAACAGGGGCAGGCATTACTTACCGCTAGAACCGATAGGCTCCCTGTCGGGTGAAAGCATCCATCGAGTATGCTCAGTTTAACACCCAGCCAGCGGTCATCCCATTGCAAGAAATATGGAATGGGAACACAAATGAGACATAAAGGGTGTCCGTTCCAGGCCAAATAATTATGAGATTCCCGTTCTATGGGAGAACTCAGTGACAGGGATGCATACAAGATCGTGTAATGGATGGGGTTTGATGTATGAGTTGGTAGAAATGTGATCAAGTGCTATAAGAATTGTGCACTCATTCACTGCGATTAGTTTTCCACACCCTATGGATATTCCTCAGGAGATTGTATAAGATAGATAGGCAATGCCTGATACAGGATCGTTCCTAAAGGAGCTTATCTAGCCATGACTTGGGGAAAATGCATATATAATAACTGCAGGATGCCCATTGCACTCATCAGTTTCTGATTTAGTTTCCTCTTATTTGCAAGCAAATATATTTGACTCAATGTTTCCATTACTAAACAGGTTTCATGTCCATTCCAAAACCCATGTTGTCACAATATGACTTGAATAATGAGGAAATTGATTTAGCATTAATAATCATTCGGTTGTATACGGCCCAATCTAACTAGGATCTATAGGCTTATGCCCAAGTCTACATATAATGCCAGCCCTGGAGATTTTCATGCAATCACCATGTATGTTATCCATCATATTTAACTATGATAGATAAGAAATATCTTGGCAGCCGCTGACTATGATTACCTTTCGAAGATCCCCACGCCCAAGGATCCCCGCCACGCATTTTGCTCTAACGGAATAGTATTTAGGAATGGGGGGCTTGAATGACAGCCTAGTTAACTTAAATAAATATATGTAACCATTGCCCCAAACTGTCATTCCGAGAGCAGAAACACCTAGATACATAAGTGAAATTTGAGTCGATGGATATAGGAGGTGTCTCTTGCATGTCATAACAGAGAATATATAGGTTCAGAAACGTATACCTTATATTTGGTGCCTTGTATAAACATCTTGCTACTAATACTATTATATAAAATAAAACATTATTTCAAAGGTCTTCGTACCCCTCCAGTTCCATCTCTGGAGTTGTAATAAATCAATTGTGAAACTAATGAGTTATATATGCCATGGATGCGACTCTTGGAAATGCAAATAGTGTGAAGGAGAATCTAGGATATCTCCAGTCAATAGATTCCGTTTACTGTTAGTAATTCATCCGAATACTTGAAAGCAAAGCCTTGTCACAAAAGTGTGTTCATGACGAGGGTCCTGTTTTCTACCTGGAATCCCCAGTCACTCTTCACCAAAGGGTTATACGCTATCAGATTCGAAACCTGCATACGCATCAGATCAGATCAAGGGGAGTTTCGTTAATAAACCAGGCCACGCTTGACGTTGGACACTAACAACACCGCCATGCGGTCATAGGATCTGCCTCAAAGTCTCTTATATATATTATGGGAGGCATTTGGATAAGAGTAGCTTTACTAATGGGACTTCCATAAGATATATTTGAATTGAAGGGAAACGTTTATCAATTCCAAATTTCGGATACAGCTCTGCGTTTTACAACATGGTATTCATAACTAGTCTATATATTCACAGGTATCTCACTTTCATATCTAATATACTATATCATAGTCAGTATAAATAATGCAGTAGCCATGCGATGTTAGTCGGGTATGAAACGGCAAGATGCCAATATGATATTTATTGTTAAACAAATGTAATTGCTTCATGAATTTATTTGATTAGTTTGCGAGCTTCTTGATATGCATAAACTAGAGATGTTATATGAAATAGAATCACTTCTAGAATTTATGGCAACGCGACAAAACATTCACCATGTGAACATTCGTATTTTTCTATAAACAGTTTAAATGATGTACGGCCTTCAGTAATAAAATAATAACCTTTTCATTTAATCAATATTTATGCAATAGACTATTCTGTTTATATAATAACTATATAGATAAACAAGTAAGTAAATATCCAAGTACAATATACAAGACAATGCTCAAACATAGTCCAGAAAATAAGGTTATTTTTCTGCCACCCATAGACATTGTTTATGAATGAAATCATTTCGAATGAATGGTCTTCATTGTTTTGCCGAGGTCTATTATATATAATATCAGTATCAAATATTATAAATCCGTCAGTTAAAATGTTCAGCACGAACTGCTTCAGGAGCGATGTGTTGGCATAAAAACATAATTACAGCATCATAAGTTTCTCCCTCCTACTTGCCTTTCTTGGTTCTCAGAGTTTCTCATTCTTAGATTACTTAAACAGTTTTTATAAGATTTTATCGCCTTATACAGAACACTTTTCTTGGGTCTTCTAGAGTGATACTTGTATCCAGTCAATTGCTGGAACAGTTTGTTAAACCAAGGGACCCAACCAGAATAGAAAAGAGAATGGAGACGTCTACAACTTAATCTAAGATGTGACCCTTCATTCTTGATCTAAGAGTGACGTCAGATGTGCCTTTTTAAGTTTTTTTCATCCATTTGTGCGCTGATTGATATTGGCAGCACTATGTCCACTCATTATCCACGAGAAAGGTGTGATAAGGTTTGTGGCGTATTATTAGACCGTGTATCAATTATCATCTAGTTACTTTAGACTCGTTCCTGTAATTTCCAAACAGCTGAGAAGCCTTCGTTCTATAGAAGTTGGCAAAGTAGCAATTAACGTAAATAGTAGAAGCCGTACAACTAGGGCTTTTGTTGGTTTTAAGGAACTTGTGTTGAGGAAGCCCTTCAATAAACACATCTTAATGCCAGGGTAAGCATTGATAATCTTCAGTCTGGTATGGTGGTAACAGGATTCTAATCAAGAGTCGCTATTGTTCTAACGATGGCATATGATCAATGGCCTTGGAGGAAGGAACTGCTAACAACTTAATTGCAGCATGAGTTCTTTGCTCTGTGCTCACTCTATTTAGACAGCAATTGGGTCTACTCGGGCCTGTAATCATGCATGGTTCATTTGGATGAGAGTACGTGAGCTCAACATTTCATGGTAACCTACCAAACTTTTTTGGGTGTGGTTTCCAACATACAGTGGTAGGAAAAGTACGGAAAATAAAGAAATACAACAAAGCAGACAGGGTGCTCATGGTTCGTGGTATCTTCAAAGTTTGCAACCTCAAAATGCCATGTCTGCTTTCACGGGTGCAATGTCAAAATATCATAAGCGTGCATGATGGAGTTCTTGGGTTCCTGGGCAGCTGTACGCCCCTCAGGCTAAAACCAGATCATTTATGCATCTATCATTGAAGAGGATTTGACTGACACAACTTGGCTCAATTTCAAAACTCGCAAGGTCTCATTCATCAAAGGTGGTACCTATGGCATTTCTCCCAGTCAATGATGTAACCACTAGCTCAATTTATCAAAACTTGCCCCTGAGCATATGGTCTGAGCCCCATTCAAACAGCTCTTCTTTCCCTGAACTTGTTCATTAGTTCGACCAGGGTGTACACACTGCACTCATTTGTTCGGCGTTATCTTCCTCTCCTAACCCTAAGCCCATTTCTAGGGATGAATTTTGTGATGATTATTTACAGTTAAAAGTGTTTCCACCCCACAAAGCAAGGTATAGTTGAGGTAGGATGTAAAATCTTAGTAACATCTGATCCCTTTCGATTATCAGCTATGAAATTGCAATAAATATTTAATATGGTTTTATTACAGCTTAGATCATAGGCAATGGACATACATATATAACAAACCTCCAATAAACCCGGGCTTTACCTAAAACATTAAATACGCACTTCGTTCCCACCAACAATATCGATACTGTTATGCACGTAGCATCCAGCCTATACAATAAAATGTCTACCCTTAATTATCTGTATCCTTCTGACAACAATGCTCATACATAGAGCAGAACAAAAGATATTTTCTGCCACCCATAGACATTGATCATGAATGAGATCTTTTCAAAGGAATGGTCTACATTGTCTAGCAGAAGTCTATTATGTCGGTACCAATTATAAATCCACCAGTTTAAACGTTCTCTGAACTGCTTCAGGAGCGAAATATTGGCACAAAAAGAAATCCACACATTATATGATTCATAGAGTTCTTTTAAGTTGGCTTGGCTTGACCTCTTGTCTAGTAATGATACAGAAGCTAGCATCACCAAAAGCCAAATAACCACCCACCCAGACTGAATAACTAAATTCCTGGGTTGGGATTTCTCCCATGTACCTAGGTTTCTCATCTACAGCAAGTACTGATAAACTATAGTCTTGTCGGGCTTAACAGATTAACTTTCGTTTACAAGTCTGGCTTTATGTGGGCTTGGATATGCACCATTCAAACATTACCTGGACAAGCTGAGAATGTCCAGACAGAGAAGGCCTACAATTGTGCCTATGAAAAAGGCTTGGCAATATGTTTCCCTACGAATCCTGCAATTTGTGTGTACTTAGTTCTACATCAGTCAGTATCCATCAATACTTCCTGATCAATATGAGCCTCAAAATATTTCCCCATGTCCCAAAGCATTCAAATGACCAGGAATTAAAATAAGTGCTCCAGCAAAATCTGAGTAATATATATTTTATGTGTAATAAGTTTAGTCATTATAACATGTATAACAAAAACTAAGTTTCAAGTAGCTCGCTCAAACATTCTTAGGAAATACAATGTTTTAGAGTGAATTACTTAATTAGTCCTACCGTCTACCAGTGAGTCCATCTCTCCTGTGGCTCAAATCACAAATCAGGGCTCGATTCGAATACGTTTAGTTCACACTCGTGTAATGCTTAGCTATCCCCCTACCGGTAGCTTAACAAACGTGCATATAGTTTCACAGGTGTCTATTACATTGAGGCTATTGATTGCCTTGCGGTGCTTGTTGTCATCTTCTATACCTCGTCTTCAAGTTGCTTGCATTGATTCCATGGCATAACCAATCTACCTGTATTTGATTTCCTTTGTCTTTCTCTGTACTTTCAGGTAAGTTGTGTTCTCGTCACGTAGATCTGAATAAGTGGCCTCGGGCAGTGGAGGAGATGCAGCCATCCACTGTTTATATTTCGCAACACGCGCAAAGGTTACGGTAGGGAAGAAATAAACAACTTTAAAACCGTTTGTATAAGAGAGAGACTTTGTTTGTCAATCATGTCGTCAGCATTTAGGTCTGTTTTCATTTTGTGTGCTAATTCATTACCATCCCAATGAACTTTTTGCACCGACTGATTCAACAGCATGAAGTATAGCTATTTTCGGTGTAAGTAAGCAAGGGAAGTTTGAGCCTTTTTTAACAGATTTTTCCCAATAAAATATTGCGTCAGATGCTATGCTGAGATCCACTTTATTTGGATCCATCAAACTAGAATCAAACGTGACAATGGTTTCACATTCAAATCAGAGGCGAATGGTCCGTATATAGAGATAAAATTCCAAGATAAGAGATTAAAACAGTCAGCATATTTATCGGTTTAGTACCAGGAAAATAGTCTAATGAAACATTATGCAATAGGGATTTTAATCCGAATGTTGCTGAAGAGATCTTGCTGACTACCTGAAATATGGAGGTAACAAAAAATAAATTCGTTTCCAAAATTGAAGCCCTTCCAACTTCTCTTTTAAAGTTCACGAAAGCGACTGCAGGTATATAGTGGATTTTCCCGCGTACTATTCTGTTCCTTAGCATCGTTTGTTCTGGCTGAGACTGTTGACAAAATGATTTCTAACGAGGATATATGAGGCATTTTATTGTCGGATCTGGTGTTTACAATGTTTTGCCTCCTTATCTCTTTGAATCCTCGCTAAAATTCTTTCAAAAGATGTTTTATTTTACTATGTCATTTGTCTGTTTTTTGGTACTGTGCCATATGCTTAAACCAAGTCGTATTCTTGACACGAAATTCATCTTAGATATTTGCATAGATCCTGAAGAATTATGCTTTATTTTTACCTAATTCGACAAATTGAACTAACTCACGCCGACCCTGAAGCGATCGCTGTTCTTCATAGCGACTCATTATTTTAAGGTTAAATAAGAATATAAAAGGATGGCAAAAGCTTCTCTCACTTCTGACCCTGAGTTATATATGCATGTGTATATAATAATTTTGCCGGCGCATGCTATATATCATATAGTCGCTGGCGCATGCTATATATCATATTATCTATAAAGCAGACAGTCATTCTCAATCTGTGATAATTTCTCGTACCCATCGGCGGTATATATAGAAGTTACATACCCACCAGGTACAAGATAAATAGTTGAACACATACTCTGAGGCTGCGTCCGCTTTCTCGGCATTCTATCGTTAGTATTGAGTTGAAAACCTGCTATACTTTTAACGCTAGTCTCATTTTTAGCCCGTCTGCATAGCATGTTGTAGTGATAAAAAGAGTAGCTCACCTGCCGGTTACATAATGCTGAATCTGCTCCCTTGTCATGACCTGCTAGCGACTACCAACATAGCCATCAATCGTGGGTTTCTAAAGGTCGTCCAGGGGCCCAGAACCTTGCCTTCCCCTCCCTAAGCCTCTTCGGACCTTAGCCTTGACACAAATAAAACAACCATAAATCTGGTGGTCTATTTGGATCCTCTAATGAAACTTATACTTGACACAAAGTGCGAAATATACCAGTCTTTCCCAGCTGGAGAATGGGTACTCACACCATGAACAGGCTTGAGGGAGACTCATATGTCTTCAATAGAATGCTGTATGCCTTTGAGCCACGAAAGTCGCAGTGTTAATTATAAACACCCAATAAACAAGCCAGGAAAAAAATTTAAAAGTTCACTTACTAAGAGATTTTACTGCCCATGGCTTTGTTATATGCCGTGGCCTTCGCTTAATTAAGGCATTCCAAGAATTAATTTGCCCCTAAATATATAAGTTCGTTGTGTCATTGTTGGTTACTAAAATCTAGGATTAACATGCAAGTTTCTCAGATGACAGAACACACACTGTCCTAGTAATGTGGAAAACCTAACAAAATATCATATTTTGTTAAAGTGTATAAATATGAAGTGAATAAATAAAGATCACCTTCCCATGTATTGCTTCACACTGGTCCGATTTATTATAATATTATTTGGCATGTGGTTAATTCAATTAATATAATTCCATAGGTTAACGTCCAGTTAAACTTTCCCACGTACTTCCCACGTACAGACGTGGTTGCCAAGTCCATTATGTATGCTCTTTGAGCATATTTTGAACCTGAAGGAATCCCTCTGTAAACGCCGTAACCTGAGTCTCTCACTTTTGAGGAGATATTGCTATAGCGCTCAAATTATTGATTCTTGCTCATGCATTTACTTCCATCGACTTGATTTGCTAGCGACGATTGAGGAGTAGTGAGATTCCCGTTGCTCTGATACTCACGCAAATAAGATCCGACGCAGTTCGACATAGCACTATTGCAGCGATTAGGCGTTAAAGAAGATTACATTCAATCGATGTTAAATCTTATTATAGTTTGATGATATTCACCAAGTATCTAAGGCTACCTCAAGTTATATTGTTGTGGAACACTTCTGCTAATTGAATTCATATGTGTCAACTTTGTTTCTGCTTTCTTACCATTGACTTGGTATTTATTTTAACTGCATTCCCCAAACTGCTGCCTATTGACCGAAAAATACAGCGAAAACCAAGAAGAAAAAATTTATGAAATAGTGGGTCAAGATGAGTTACAGAAAGGACTTGCGTAATTATTAACAACGTAGCACCGGAAATGTTAGCACCAGATTCCTGGACACGAAATATTGGCATTTCGGTGTTTATAATAATTCACTCCCAGCTCTAATAAGAAGGACTCCTTTTGTGTGCACATATTGTATAAAGTAAGGAATGGTGTAAAAAGAAAACTAAGGGGGAGAATGAGTATAGAAGGAAAGGGGAAAGGATAAAGATATTAGGAAAGAAACTCTATCACGCATACTTATAAATGTGACGTGTTACAAGAGAACGAGTCACAAGTCTCAAAATTGAAATTTGTCAAAGTGTTGCTTTCCCAAGATCCCTTCGTAGGAATGCTCTCATTTTTTGGGGGTCTACATGTATTAAATTTCAAGACAGTGTATTAAATATATCCTTGCGTTTCTAAGGCCAACCAGAAATAGTGCAAACATTTTTTCAAAAATAAAAATATCAAACTTAAACTATAGAAACACTTATCAATTGCCTTAATGTTTACCATGATTGCAATCGACCTGATATCTTCTTTTTAAATATGATGACATCTCAAAATCCATTTTTTGCTATATGTGACTCATTTCCCTGTAACACATCACAAATACTAATCAATATAACTGTGGTTTGCTATGCCAAGGCGATCAGGTGGTCAAATCCCCAGTTCTTTCCGTAGAAATACTAAATACTTTGGATTATGGAGTTTTCTCTTTAGCTACTTCATGTTAACGTGGTACAGAGACTCCAGACAATTGAAGCCTGGGCTACCATAAGAATGCACATAATGTTCAGCTTGTGTCCATTTTGGGTCTCCAATATGACGTGTCGAAATCGATTTGTATTGGTGTGATCCTTTGGTTGGGTGTGAAAAGTCTAATGAGCCTCACACGAAGTGATATTTAGCTCATACGACCTTTACCATTGCATGGCCATTGGGGGAACCATCTTGATAGAAATATTTCTGATAGAATTGCTTTAGAGGCAGTGGCGCTTGCTTTATGTATAATATCACTAGCCAAATATCGAGAAGACATGCAAAAAGACTGTAGAGGCAATACAAAGGCTGGTTACTCGCATACATTTTTACACCATCCGGTATAGAATAATACTTATTTTCCATGTATAAACATATCACATTATTAGCCTGATGTATTTCTGATTTGTTTAGATCAACAGAGGTCCCATACACTTGGTAGCAGATCATAAAGTATGCAGTTGCTATCCAAGCCACTCTATGGTAGCTTGGAGATAATCAATAAAGAGTATGAAAGCCATTAAACATACAAGAGCATGCGCTACCTTTTTATGTGAATACCTACCTAATAGAACTGAATATTTGATCTCACTTTAGGGGAGGTATGGAATTTTGACTTGTAATTCTTCAATAATTTACTGTAGTGTTCGACGATTCAAAATACGAAAACTTCCGTGTCATGTTGTATGTAGGTATACATGATTGGGATTTCCATGGAACCGTCTAGTCTACCATGGTCTCATTGTATGTTATATTATATAAGTGATAAATCATACACATGCAATGTACCTTGGCTGTAGAGATTAATAGAGAAACTATTTACTGGGACCATGTTTCTGTGTTAATTAGCTAGAATAATTAATTAAGACCTTGTTCCTGGGCATGTTCCCAAGCATCACCATCATTATCAAATAATGCATTTATAAATGTGTATGAAATGAAAATTTCATTTCATACAAATTTTAAATGCATTGAATGTTTCTTGCATGTGGAACCATTATAGCTATTGTACCTGTTGAAAGTTAATCGTAGATGTGAAAATAATTATACGTAGTCCTATCCCCGAGAAAAATATTTTTGGGTGGACCGCCATTAGTTGGTGTGGTCGTCAAGGCTATATACTGACTTGTGTCCTTGCGCGAAAAGCCCCTTGGCAGGAAATCCATGTATCCAGGGGCGTGAAATGAGAACCTAGTTGTTGCAAAAAACAGCACAAGTGCGCGAATTGAATAACCATTCTTTCACAAGATTTTCCCCAGGGAGCTTATTGACAGGTGATATTAATTAAAGTTTTATATTATATTTGTAGGTATGCAAAGGTAATGTACCTAAGTTTGATCGAACTCATCCTATACTATAGTTTTGCTATACATATCTCAATACAATCATCACAATAAGAGAAATGTTCTTTGCTTGATCGTGAGCGTCGGGAACCCACCTTTATCTCTATTCGTAACGACTCCTTAGATGGTTCAGTCTATCTGATTTCATCTCCATTGTGGTCTTCGTAAATATTCATGCACGAGCTAAAAGAGTCATCATATTCTTTGCCAACGGTGCATAATATTCATATCTGATATTCGTAGAAAAAATTGCTCGCGGCGGTGGTAATGATACATATATGCATAGTTCCCACCTCATACTCGATATCTAAATGATGGGTAAGACATTTAATCTGAGAGACTTATCAGATCTGTACAGCAACGCCCCCACCCCCACACACGATCATACAGGATATATGTATATATATCCATATACGTAAATGTTTTCATCCGTTGCAGAGAACAATGGAAGATGTAGATTCACCATTAACCTAAAAAGATATAGCATATCCATACATAAGTCGTATTATTCTGTAAAATGATATTTATATTACACTATTTTTAATTCATTGTAAAATTAAGGTTTTCTTGACATTCTTCTGGTGATTAATTAAGAATGTTGATACTGCTTGACGAAATTAAGATACATGATGTTGGGATGATTCAGAAATAAACGGGCAAGGCACAAGCTTTCTCCAAACTATAAACTGTAAGAGTAGGACTGCCTAGTATTATAAATGAAGAATTGGTGCCTTTGATTGATTATGGAACAATCTATCAACTTCCGAAGATATTAGTGATGATTGTGTAAAATATTATGCTTTCCATGCATGTATACACTGATTGCTTTATGCCAATCGATAAAGGGGTCTGGCATTACGAATTAAGATAAGACTGCAAAATCGATTCGTTTGGTTTACTAAGACCTACTGTAGACTATGGGTATCACTGTAAATATATATGGTATGTGGCTGACCCTTTCAATTCTTTGTTAATTGGACTTCCAACTCCACATTTCTGCAGCAATAGATATTTTATTGTTACTTCTCTGGATCTGCATAGACGATCAGTACTATAAATATGGAAGGGGCGCTCCTTCCCTCTCACATGTACACGCTTTACTACCAAAAGTAAAACCAATGTCCAGATGCTCCGAAAGATGGGATTGTTTAGCTTTTGAAGCGCTATTCTGTTTGTTATAATATTGGACTTGCTAATCATTTTTTTCACATTGTTTCCCCCAGCGAACGAAGGTATACCAACACACCATCCATGAAAATTCTGGGTACTGACCCTGATATAGATCGAAGTCGTTACTCTTAAGATCTCGCTTATGTGGATCTTATTTATATATGAACAAAGACTAAATGAATCGAAGAACGAAACCATGCCTACGGCACTCTTAAGAGCTACCTTGTTTTATCAACAGATCGAAGGGGATGATTGTTGTTAGAATGTATATAATTGCATCTCCTTGCCGAAAGCAAAATAACCATAATTAGGTGTGCTACATGTACAATGCACATGTATAATAGTCTACGAATGTTCCACTCATTCAGTGATGCAAAGATGGCAGATCACTGTTGGTGCAGTTCTCAGTGATTACTTATTATGGTTTTAAAAGCTTATGACTGAAGTCTAACCAGGTTATATGTGTCTTGTGTGGACAGGTCATTATCTTTTAGCGGCACTCCCGTGGGTACAGACCGAACATACAGAAAGAAACATTGGGCTTTCCAGTTCCTTGTGTGTTTACCTGCTTTGTACATATTTATCAAGTAGATCATTACACCTTCATTGGTCTTTGCCAGAAGCTCGATCGAAATGCAAGTGTTTCGTGTCCTCACGTTTAATCTTAGAGAGTCCTTGTAAAGTGTGTAGTCGATGGAAGCTCAATAATTAAGATTACACTTTATTTCTTCCTTTCATGGAACATTCAGGCTGCCGTTTATTGACCGAAAACCACTTCATTTCTTAGAGGATTCTTCTTTTAGATGAATGCTGCTTGAAAAGGGTTATTGAACATCACCCAAGAGAAAGAATGGGGAAATTAAAGGTCTATTGAATTCTATGACTTCATAAAGTCCACTTCTGAGCATGATCATTAATACAGACAGATTGGTTTGAAAATGTTTTAGGCCTATATTATTTCCGTTATACCAATTCTTCACCATAACTTTTTATATCTAAGAACCTTCTTCGCCAACTTCCTATTTAGAGGTCAGATATATGTTTTCATGGTTTATATCCTTGTAGAACTACATGAGACCCTGTTCGTTTTTGACGAGGAAATGGATATTATTTATGACAATATTGTCATGCACCCCATCGTTTCCAAGAAGAATATCAAGTAATATACAGTACAAAGGGAGACTGAGGCTTTGCTAGGTACCAATTAGATACATTTTGAGAATAATTTTGTGATAGATTCCCGCTTCGGAGAGAAGACAGAATTGACAATGCTTACATGTCCCCTTAGTCAGAAGCCATAAAGGCACAGTTCCGTGGATGATAAGGTTTGTTGGGTTTAGGGCCGGTGAGAGATATGTAAACGTTGGTTTGGTGGCCACTATTTGATATTGTACTTAAGACCCCCATTCACACCTGTGCATGCACCCGACTTTTATACCTTTGATCGTATAATGTACTCAAATACCTATATCAATCTGCTGATGAAACGTCGCAGTATTTGACGTCGAGTTAAGAGACATCGCTTTGAGAAGCAGGTCCTCTTGGTGTTCTGTTTTTCTTTAGAGTTCTAATCATTACGATGGTACTACAAACAAGTGAAATTTTACGTGAAATACCATAGAGGTTCCTATATTTCTCTAGTGGAATAAATGGGACCAATGTGTGTATCATACGTATGCTCCTCTAAGGCAACATATTCAACAACATTTGAAAAAATAGAATTGATTTTCATCCTTGAACTTTTTTAAACCTTTCATTTAATTCACTAATGAAAGACATTTATTCACAAACCTTGCTGTTCTGTTCTTAGTTTTACATGGCCTGTATTCATTCATTTCTATCCATTGTTATAAAGTTAGTAGACTGTAATAGTAATCATTCGTAAACATCCCCTAAATTCCCTGATCAATGCCAATACTTTAGTTAAAACATCCTTCCACTTTTAGACTTATACACAAATATCAAATCTGTCTGTCTGCCTGCTCAATGCGCCTCCATAGGATCAATGGTCAATCTAACAATGGTCAATCTAACAATGGTCAACCTAAGTTGCAGCCGCAATTGGGGCATCATATGATATATGAGTCATACTTGGTTGGAAACGGAAACTCCATACATATAATGCGAACAGCCCACCCCAATGTTAACACATGTTGGGGAAACTTTCGAGACAGATGTCAGTGCATTATATCATTAGGCCGAAAGCCAGAAAGTCATAATGGTAGTAACAAAGAAAGGTCAGCTATCGTCATTTGTTCACCCACGCATCGTATGTTGTATCATGAATTCCAGTCACAGTGCTTAACTGGTATTGCCAGATGTTTCACCATAATATCACATCCCTGGTCCCCACAGTATGTGTGTCATATAGTTTTTCCTTCGAATCAAGTCGTTTGAAATGTGCAACCTCTGTAAATACTTATCTATTAGGATTCTCGTTCATGATCAATTAAGTGACATGGGTCTTGGTTTTTGTCTTATTGATATTTCCTCAGCATTCCAACTCAGAGAATATTAGGGATATCAGAGATATTATAGTCGACCTTAGTCGTGGGAATATAGAGTTGGGTATATCGTCCCTAGGGGGAGGGAAGGGGTAGTAGGATATAGAATTGGGGGTATAGCATTCCGTAAGATGAGAGGAGGGAGGGTGTATGGGTATTGTGTTTAGGGTGGGGGAGTGGGGTTGTAATGAGTAACTGTTGTTACCCTATTGTTACTGAGGGTGGGGTGGGGGTGGGGGGCTAGCTAGCAATCTAGGGGGCTAGCAATCTAGATTGGATTAAACAGTTTTTATGACGTTTGCGCTATGATTGTTATGACGTCCCCCACCCTAAAACAATACCCCCGCCCTCTCCCTCCCCACTCCCCCGCCCGCTATACCCCCAACTCTATAGCCTACTATCCCCTACCACCCCTATATATACAGGGACGCTCTACCCAACTGTACCCCTGTATCCATGCTCTAGTGCATATACTCCATACCCCAAATGGTCGACTAAGAAGTGTCATGTTATGCTCATGGTGGGGGAATATTCGCTGCCGTTCATCAGCTACTCGGCCAAACAACAGATATGATATTTCCGGTGGTCTGGGTTTCATAAGAAAATCAGTATCAGAAGGTCAGACATTGTCCAGTACAACCTGAGCCAGTTTACTCAAAAGAGGACAATTACACGTTGCCAATAACTCTTAGAATATGTTTGGGCATTTATTCGCCCCGTCTCTAACAGTTTCTAAAAAGGTTCGAAGGCAAATAAGTTTTTTATTCAACCTGGTGCATTTTTTACAACGACCTCAGCCTTCGGATCTTATGGCAATGGCAATACGAACGAGACGAAACCTGTCTTCTAACTCTTAATTAGTCCAATGGTTCAGTTCCACTCAATTGCTTATACGGAAATGTCACCATATATAGTTGGGAAATATATTTCCTCTCATTTAAAATAAAAATATTTTACTCGGGAAGTCATATTTGCTGTGACCTTATGTTCTGTACTTTCATCAAATACATTCTCTAAGAGTCATACATGTTCTTTTTAAACTATAAGAAAAATGCTGTTGTATTTATGAAGTTGGTTGATGAAGATAGATGAGAATGATGAGAAATGATGGCTACATGCTATTCACATTATGTTGTCTTGTATGATGGTGGGGGGGGGGTGGGGTGAGTGCTTCAATTTATATCCGAAACAATAGAACTTGCATGTCGAGAATCTATTACTATATAGTATATCCAAGTCATCCCGGATATAAGTATCCTATGGAATAAGCTCCCCTCGGTAATCCGTAAAAAATCTTGGTCTGACATAAAGAAACATCTCAGAAATAATAATGACTGGTACTTGTAGTGTAGACGATACCACGTATATGAGTATGGTTATCGCATCAAAATGTATATTGATTGACATGTTAGCCACGTGTATTTTATTATTCGAGTAGCCAACTCCCTGTTGTTTAGAGGAAAAAATTACAAAAAAATTTGAAGGGTTTATCATGTATATAATTATATCTAGGTTGTAGAAACAAACAGAACAACTAAAACCATGTTCAACGATGTGTAAACAGATTTAAAAGGATTAAATTTATTATGAGGTAACATAACTCTGTACAAATAATATTTACTTGGATGCTGCGAGATTATCATTGTATGAAAAAAGATCCAATAAAATTTCTTAAAAAAAAAAAAAGTATAATATATTTACTTGCTTTTAGTTTTTCTATAGCCATAATGTGTTAAAGGATGAACGAGGTTCAAGGAGCACTAATCATACTTAGATTGATCCTTCTGACTGGAGATATTATGAGCATCATTAATAAGGAAAAATGAAAGGGGACTGAGTGCTGGAGAGGAGTTGGGAGAGGAGTAAAGTTGATAGGGGGCGGGCAGTGTTGTTAGTGGTGAGTTAGATGTGTTTTTGAGTGGTGCGTAAAGGAAACATATTCCAGATATATGATAAATAGTGCAATCTCGTCCAATAAATATTCAATTACTAGCATGTCATTCCATTCTCTCCATTTATTTTTAACAATCGGTTATACAAATGACGCCTGTCCATCTTGTTGGCGTATTCCTGCGTTGCCACGAAAATATGAAAAAAGGATTATTTCCCCAAATTCCATCGTTTTCATTAAGTCATTTGCTGCCATCTAATTTGATTGAAGGTTCAAGGCAGGTTATTCTTATCGATTGGTTTTGTTAACTAATGTTAAAAAAACTAAATGCCATACAGTATGTGATATGAATTCTCCCCGACTGCAAGGTTAGACAGATATCAACTGTTGTTTACAACTCTCAATGACTATTCTATTAGATTATATACCTGTATCTGCCCCGATCCGATTACGTCGTGGGACATATAGCTGAAGCAAAGGTTGGAAGTAGTGTTCTTGTAGCCATTGATCGATGGTGTGGTTCAGTGCTGTTAACCAGCTTCGGTAGAATAGACCGGCATGGGGTTTGAACTCACATCTAATACTTGAGTAAACAAAGACCAGACTGCATTGCTTAAACTAGAAAGTCACAATTCGTGTATTCCCACAAATCAACGTACTCATTCCCTTAAACAACAATTGGTATTATAGGTTACTATCAATCCATTTGGACTATTACTCGCGCATTATGCCTTTTATTCTTTTCGTTGCGTACAAGATAGACAGGGTATACATGATATAACATTATTCAACATAAAGGTACTTAGACGACATGCCTATGTGTTGTCGTCATCTTTGGTGGAAGTCCCTCAAGAGGTATATCACGTCATTGAATAATTGTGAGGAGACATTTATGTGACTGCGCCTTGAGCTATCAGATCATAACACTTTTATGTTGTATACAAATGAGTCAGAGAATGAACGAGCGCTTGGTTTATGGTCATATATTTGGCTCGACTACTTTTTAGACGATGAAACTAGATACCGGCCCCTGTCGCGACATACTGTACCTGCTCCATTATGTCCTCCATTCATATTTCATGGTCTTTGTGCAGAAATCCTTTTAAAAAGTTTACCATATATATTCAAGGTGGCTTTTATTTGAAAACCATAACATACCTTTCAGTGCAATATGAATATTGAACTACTTCCACTAGACAGACCTCTATTCAAATTGCATTGATATAAGATTATATAAAAATTGATCTTTTGTTACCAAGAAAATTAATATTGGAGGTTCATACAAATATAGGCAGAGTTATAGTCTATTTAGATAAAGCATCATTAAGGGCAATACAAGCTCTCATATAAAATATAGATGATAGTCTCTATTGAGTATCCTGCCGACAATAGTTTAATCAGAGGTTCCGTGGTTGAGGCAGTTGTGTTCATTTGTATAGTAAAAGGACAACAATTTAAAGTAAACTTCGGTTTCGATTGCATGGATAAAATCGTGTGAATTTGTGTAGCTCTGCAAATCGAGCCATTATATAGTTATGTAGAAGAAAACAAGTCTCCATCATTAACGGTTGACTAATTAAAAGCTATATCTATTTTTCAGGTGGTGCTCGTATTTCTTCTCAGCATTGCATCTTTAATCATTTACTTCATAGACGCATCAACGTAAGTAAAATCATTTCTTTGGTGTATAAATATGTCGCTCATTTTTGCATTTTTGTGAATTATAATTTACTCTTTCTTAATAAACTTTTCTCCTGTATACTTATCTCTTTCATAGCCTCTGTGCAATGGTCTTGATTAGTTTGGCATGACAGGAAATGGAACACGACGCATGCGCCGTATTTTAATATTTATGTGTTAATAGTAAACATCTAATCCTACGAATAATTTTAACTTTATTTTTTTATTGATAGTTCCATTTTCAATGATAATATATCTATATATGTCCCTTTACGTGTGACATTGCCATGGTCATGGCAAGTCTTCAAGGTCTCAGTTATTTGAAGCCATGAACAACCAAAATATGACTTAAAAGATAAAATGTTTCTCGCCAATATCTAATCCATATTATGCTTGAGTTTGTAGCAACAACTGATTCTAAGTAAATACTTCATTCTATCATCTCAATAGATATACTTCTTTTGTGAAATTTCTTGAATTCCAGGCCCATCGAGCCATTCCTGTTTTACATTCTCTTTCCCATTTAAAAGTACAGGAAATTACGCTCTTATTTTAATCCCTCATTAGAGTCGCAATCTCAGAACTTTGGTACAGTGTACATGAAGGAAATGTTTATTTAATTATTTGAGCCTTAACATTGAACCATAAGATTACGAAACAGTAAGAAAGTATATTTGAATGAATTCACAATGACAATTTATGCTTTAGAGGAAAGTAGTTTAAATGTAAATGCCTGCCAAAACTATAACAAAGGTCTTCTCCTCTGATTTCTTTATCTTTATCCTTCGGGCGATTTAGGAATAGGTGAAAAAGTGTCCTTTCTGTAGTGTTTGGCAATGACGTCCAAATAGGGCATGTGTGTCGTATGTAAACACAATGTTGAGCAGTACGCCTTTGAGAAGGTCAAAAGCCGGGCATAGGAAAACAAAGGTTTAATGACGCTTTGCAGTGGATCAGTGGAATTAAAGCAGCCCTTCCCCCAATTATCAAGAATGATACCTTTAATAAATTTTGAAATTCATTTACTCTAATCACTCTCTTGGGTCTCGTAACAAATTGCAACATATATTAATTACAGTGATGGTTCTATCTCGAAGCCAGTCAAATTACAAAGAACACAGTCAAAATTCTCCACCGATTATTCTGCTCGTATTATCTATGTCTCTAATGAGAAATAACTGATAAAGACTATAATTTCAATTCCTATTTGGTACTTCTATACATTTAGGCCGACAGATATGAATTAATTTGTAATCGTGGGATGCATAGACGAAGATATTGTACCCACTCATTTTTGGTCATGATATACCTACCACGCCTACCATTAATAGCAAATGGTGTTGGCTTTGTTGTAAAGCCATGAACTTTGCTACTGTCCAAAGCCAAGTGTCATTGCCTACCTCTCTGCTTGCCATTTTAAGGACAAGCGTGGTAACTGGTGCCAAATGCATTTACAAAGCAGAATCAGTCTTCTCCATTAAAATGGCATATAAGAGAGAACTATCTTTAGTTCCTTGGGTTGTTTTTATATCCACTCATCATAATGCAGGTAAATGGATTTTTTTGTTTACAAAAAAGAGCTACCTGAATCTTGTGTTTACATGACAATAAGTACATATATTTAGCGCTTCAATCACGTACCTATCTGTCACGTTGACACCCCGTACCCAGTAAACCATAGCTTGATTTGCAATTTTACATTTATATTCTGCAAATTACTAGACAACTCATGAATTTCCGATGATTTATTTCAAAATATGTCATCAACAAAACAACACCCAGTAATTGATTCATTGATCACATTCACAGCGAATCAGTCCTCAGGAAAAATCCATATATAGCGCATGTCAAAGCTTTCTGTTTATTGTTTGTATGCCAATGACTACAATAGGTCTCAAACTATTGTTATAGTTTCTTGTTGTCTCATCATTAGATTTGGTTTATCTTTCGTTATATTTCATTTTCCCAGGTAGTATTATGTTCTCTCCATTATCCATGCCTAAAATGGAGAATATTAACTGTTACTTAAGATAAGGAAGTTAGATTAATGACCTGAAGTAATTTACCATGTTAGATGATATAACATGCTTTTAGTGGTAAAATATGTGTGTGGCACCAATCATTCTTGGATCGAGATTTTCGCAAACAGCGAGTACAACCTATTCAGTGACAAACGAACAAGTTTATTCCTGGTTCATAAAATCTGAATATTGAAGTTGAATATTTGTAGCATAATGAACGTACATAAATTATGCCCTATAAACGGTTGGAAAGTAGGAAAGTACGAACTTATTCAACTTTACATGCTTTAATTTCACATCATGTCATTCAAGTAGACGTGTCCAATGTAACCTCACTCATTATAACCTTTACGTAGACCAGTAGAATATACAGACTCCAGTCTCCTTACGTCCCTGTAGATGAAATGTCATATTCCTTCCAAGTGTACCCGACCGCCAGACATCAGTTCTACCATGCCCGTGACCGTATTTAAAATGTACCCAATTGAATAATATGTCATCAGAAGCTAAACATATGACATAAAATTTGCTCGTATGTATCATCCCTTTCAAAAGGGCATGATTAATAGATAACTAACTGCTATATAAGGCATTGACCCTGAATACTGTATGAAATAGTTTATATTCATCATTGTTATACGCAATCAGTAGGCCTGTGCATGCCACAGTGCCACAGTCCATCGTCATGGCACAACTCCCAGAATCAGGAACATATCGCCAGTATACAAACCATTGAAATATTCCATTTTAGTTCTTTATACCTGTGCTATAATAGCAATTGCTCCAAGCGCTTTTATTCAATTCAGTAAAATATCTCTCAGTCAGCTACTAGTAGTTTTTATTGTCCATCACATTTATATTATTATGTCCTCCCCTGATATTACAAAACTCTAAAAGGACTCCTGCCCACATGCACTGGGTTAGTCGATGACAGTATGACGCAGAGTGGAAATGTGGAGCGCATATCAAATTCCTGACCATATTTTTCTCCCCTTGTGCCCATAGTCTCACATGTAACCACTCTTGTCGGTTGGCTCTCTTTACATTCTCCTAAGGTTCACATTTATTTCCCAACTTGTAGTACACACATTTTTCTCCGAATTTCACATTCATACATATCGCCCATTTATCCCGATCTACTCCCTCTCATTCCTGTGCCTATATCGAGACTGCACTGGCTTCATTTTAATACAGAGCAAATAGTTATTATAGAAAAATAGTTATTGTAACATCAGTTATTCCTATACCAATACATCAAGCATAGATAAGGAAATAATTGACCGAAGATTCATGTCTTCGAGAATAGGTTATGAGGGAAACAAAAAATGCCCTTGGCAAATTCGAATAATGAAATATTTCTTAGATCATACGGTCATTTGAAATCACACGTACCAAGTAAAAGACATGGCTTTGCGAAAATACTCAAGTATCAATGTGCCACCAAATAATAATCTTCAAGTAACATAATTCGTAAAATATCACCTCCCTGTTTAACTAGCTGTGAAACTCCTGCTCGAAGGAACCCGTATGGCACAAAAAACATCCTTCGCAGACCAAACTTCGTGCAGTTACTTGGAACTGGGGGCGAGCGCCTGCCCAGGCACTCTTGTGGGAATACGTCACAAAGGAAGAAATCTGAGCGCTCAATTAGGGCTTTATGTACTAAATCTATAGATTCATTGTGTGAGTAATATTGAATTTCATGTATTGACCAGCCAGTGTGTGTCTACTTCAAGGAGATTGTAAAGCGTCTGAGTGAGAGAATCTTGATCAATCCCTTTCCCGATTGATCAGACCCCGATGCCTTTTAACCAAGATTTCCGTCACAACCATAGGATTAGATACAACTGCAGGGGAATGGAGGGGTTGATGCATAGAAACTCTATTCTGAGTGTGTGTTGTAACGTATTGATTTATAATTATCTTCCACCCAGCCTCTTGTTCGTGTATTGTGTGGCAAAATTTGTGCTGGACTGCACTGCCAAGTGGCCTGTCACAAACGATGGAAATAGGTATGACACATTACCAGACAATTATATAAACCGAATGGCACGACCGACTAACCACTTAAGCCATTCGACTTTGTTAAAAGCTGACAGGGCGAGGGTGACTGGGTAACTGGTCGATAGATCTCATTGGCTTTGTCCACTACGGGAATGTATAGTGTAGCTCGCAGGCTGTCTAGATCTGGCATATTTTGAGATTTAGGCTAGTCAATGAAGCATCATAACTGTACCCAAGGTACCAGTCCGGGAAGATCTTGCCACCATTGTGGCTTGTGCTAATTTAACTTTTAATTTCGCCTCTTTGCATTTTAGGTAAACTAGGACTCATAATTTAGAATTAGAAATTTTAGAAAAAACCAATAATCCATTTATAGGGTTAAACTACTGAATAGTGTCATAACCTATATAATAAACCATAAATGTATAAGCACATGCACATTTCCTTTGTATGTGATAGTATATTGATATAGCTATAGCAATAATTGGGTGGTAGTCGATATTTGATCGATATAGCACCAGCGATTATGTGTATATGATCTTTGGGTCGAATAGAGGCGAGCTTTTTTGACCCAGTATTTCTTTTGTACGTTTACTCAGCAACATCCAGATTCTACTGCTGGTCTGGTTTATCTAACTCGATAACAGCTAGTTTAGTAGCTTTTATACAGCTTCTAACATCTAGCCAAAACATTGCACTCTATTTCTCTATCATCAAGGATCCAATCGCTTGAAATATAGCCGGCGTGCTTGGGTGCGGTTTTCCGCCTCTCCTTGCATCAATCCAAATATGAGGGTCGGGTTTGTATTCATGCAGTTTACCATTCCTTCACCCTGAGGGCAACATAAGACACGTGTCTCCCTATAACCTGCATATATCACCGATTTAAACGTTTTCTGTTGGCCTACCAGTGAGCAGATCATTACCTCTGCCATATAAAGCCTCTTGGGTAATGACAGCGAAGAGGGCGTAAGCTATAGAGCACCATATTTACAAATAAATGTGGTTGTTCTTCGTTAAATTGGATATTTATCGATATATCGTGTAAAACCACTGCCAGGTTTACAACGTACATCATGTAAAATCTGTCCCGAACACCTGTGCCTATAGATATAAATTTGTGCCACCAGGAAACTAAATGAAAGCAATAACCAATCATTTGTTGGGTTAAGATTTCGCTTTCAAGCTCAGTCTAGCTTAAGTTCGCCGAGGAAACATAAGGAAAGCCTTATTTTCTCTCCCGCTGTGACTTAGAAAGACAGTTGTTTCTCAGCAGTGTAACAACCTTTGGTGGCATAGACCTAAAAACTAACGTAAGGCACAACTTTGGGCCTTAACCAACAGGGAGTAGAAAGTATCAAAGGGATAGATGTAGGTATAAGGGAGAGCGCTGTGCCGTTGGTACTGCTGTTGTAGTAAGGGTATAAACACACTCCCCCTGTTAATCCACCTTCTCTCCCTCATCGTCCTGATTCTCCTGCCCACCCTACACTACCACCTCATGGCTATGAATACAAATCTCCTCCTCCTGTCCCGACTCCAGGTGCGAGCTCTATTACTACTACTACTTGAGTGGAGAATGGGGTCAGCGTGATGTGGGTTAGATGTGTGGGTGGATGTGAGAGACGGGAGAGGAGGGGAGAGAGAGATGGAGAGGGAGGAGAGGAGAGATAACTGGATCACAATCCATTCAACGCGCAGGCACGGCTGTTGTTTTAGAGATAAGAGCATGAGAGTCCCACCAAGGCAAGTTGCCT
This sequence comes from Sthenelais limicola, assembly GCA_942159475.1. Classification (NCBI taxonomy): domain Eukaryota; kingdom Metazoa; phylum Annelida; class Polychaeta; order Phyllodocida; family Sigalionidae; genus Sthenelais; species Sthenelais limicola. Next base: position 135,590,028 of record OW804095.1, on the reverse strand, counting down.
ACCAATGTTCCCGTCTCGTTCTATCTTTCCATCACTCACCGCTTCAGTATTCACGTCAGAATACACGCTACTGATGTGGAGACCACTTCTAAGAATTAATGCATGTAAATACTGAATAATTATGTCGGTCATTGGTCAAAGATATTATCAAATTTATATTGATTTCATTGACCATAGAACAATAGGTTAGGGAACTAAAAGAAATAAACAGATAGTGATCAAGGTGAATGCTTATAGGTATATAGTTAGAAGTAAGGTATATAGCTTCCCCAGATCTGCATACGTTTACATCAGTATAGAATACCCTGTGTTACATAGTTTATAAGTATGGATTTAGGATTATATATGCATGATGTATTAAATAGATAAATCACTTATAAATGCGGTTTGGTTGGTTTGAGTCTTGTTATTGATTTCATATTAATTTTGTTGTCACAAGAGAGTTATTTGCATAATATAATTTAATTTTGTTCACTTTATATCATTTTCCAATAGCCCTGAATGGTAATTCTTACTTGATTAACATTCAGGTGGGTCCGAAAAGAAATGGAAATTTCTTATTCCCCGGTGAGGAATATTTAACAACCAAGGTCCACATATTTTCATTTCAAATCGTCCTTCCATTCTACTCCTTTCATTTTATAGAACTTTGAGAGGTCCTTCAAATTTACCAGCATTGTGAACTTATTCATAGTCTATGCTTTTCCCTCCCCTAGCTTTCCGCAAACTGGCTTATTTCCTGACCCCTGCCCCTCATCGCCCCCGTTAGTTCGACCCCTCCCGTTTCAGGCGTGAACATATACTTGAATATTTAACTGTATATTTAACTGTATTGGTTTTATAGTCACTTAGAATTCTAAAACCGCACCGTTCATTTTAATGATCTGATTTGTTTTCAGAAAGTAAGTCTTCACTCGGCAATGAGGACTTGGTACGATAAGGAAAACAAACATGAATTACTCAAATAAAGAATGTCCAGTGGGTTCGTTTGGTTTTGCTGAAACTGTTTTAAAAGCAGGCCCTTGATTTAAGATATAGCTTGCTTTGTGCAAATGTATGCTCGGCATTGCCTTGACGATTTGCGTTGTAACGCGCGGTGCACTGTAATCACTAATCTGTGCAGCAATTTCAAGAACTGCACGAAGTTGACCCATATTCGGAAGAGGATTGTATAATTTGGGTTTTGGATATATCTGTAGATTGTTCTAGGTGTCTGCGATGCAGTCGTCGTCAGAAATGGGTCCTTATTCTTTTGTTTTCTTGTAGTGCAACGTTCTCAAACAGGTTGCCGTATGGTGACGAATAGGCTATGCCCAGTGTTGATAACTAAAATCTAGATGGGGAAACTCCAAATATAATAGTAAAGAATATAAATATGGAACTGACTGGACATTCATTCTATCACTGAGCATGGCTAAAAATGCAGTATAACCAAGCTTGCAAGAATAACAAAAGTTTTATTTGCATGCGGATGCATTATATTATTTATTCGAATTGATAATCTAATGCTTTTATCCTCTCTTAAAAAAGGTGTTACATAGATATTGGCTATTGATATACACATAGGGAATACTTTATACAAAGTATTGACACCTTAATGTAAAAGCACGTTATCCGAGTGTCTTCATGATTCGTGACGACATTATAAATAATGTTGAATCTATTTTAGTTCTCTCTGAAGGGCATGGCATATACGAAGATATATATGATATATACACACACTATAATAATTATATATTTTTTATTGTCCTCATTTTGACAAAAAGGATATAATGTCCCGTTGGATCTCATTCAGATCTTCCAGGACATTTTTATATACTCAAATATCATGTACCTGTGCTTCCTATGGTTGGGGCATGAGTATATGGGGATGGGTACACATATCTGAGTGCTTTGGTTCATGTTTACATTACAATACAAAGAATGGAAGCCACCTGGTGATTACTTCCTGTACTGTACTATAATCAGATATATAGAGATCCACGACATACACAGGGAAAACAACAACTGTTTCATTGTACGATTAACAGAAAGGATGTAGTAGTCTACTGCAAGAATCTAACTACACCAGTACTTCAGATTAGTTTTCAAATCTATGAACAGTTATTAATTGAACTAGTTTGGAGAATCATTGGAGCTGTGGTTAGGCTGTAAACACATAAATATTTTGTTGTAATTGAAGAATGCCTCTTGCCATTAGACGTTTTAACAGATTGCATTGTCGTTTTGGCCATTTACGTAGATGATATTCTAAGCTACAACTAAGGATTAGTCAATCAATCAGTCCTTTAATTTCTAAGCCTATGTTATTCTTAGAATATTAGCCATTTCATCGGGTCATCGATTTAGGTTAAGTAAGACAATGGAGGTGACATTTACACACTAGTACAGTATAGAAGTTTTTCTAACTTTGAATGTACTTCCCACCCCTTCCTTTAGATGGGTACTCCTTGCGTTTATCCAAATAATGTACTGGCAAGACACATTCAAATGGCACTTCCTATTCGTGGTCACTGTTCCTCAATTCTAACCAAGTATAACTTTATTTTACATCAATATGTCTCCATGGATGACTGCACAATGAATAACTAATACAATTCTTTAATAAATTAAACCTCACGACTGATTTCTATATGTTTTAGTACTCGAGTTGACAGTTGCTAGGGAGCTGTATAGAACATATCCCAGAGCAGCATCAACACCATTGTGATTACGTTGGGAGTGATCGGTCAACAACGCCCAGTTTATCTTACAATATTTATTTTGTCAATAATAGCGGTTTGCCTTAAACCTCATTGTAAGACGTATACGTCGATATGTTGCCAGTTGCTTAGAGTATATTGAACTGTATGCAACTAAGAGGACGTTTGCTGACACGTTCCACGAAGACCTGGCTAACACATGCAGTTAACCTAGCAATCATGACGCAACTGTCCCAACCTAATCTACCTCTATGAAAATCAATCTCCGGGGAATAGGGCAGAAATGTACATCAATAGAGAAAGTTGCAATTGGTAGTTAGGCATGACCTTGTCGCTTGTTGGTAATGGTCTACTTGTTTACTGGGGAATTAAGTGTAGAAACTGGTCAACCATTAGCGGCAATACTTCGATTTGATGTACGAAAGGTATTGCCGAATCCACCTTGGTCTGCTTAATAATGTATCGCTGCAAAGGCAGCGATGGCCTTTTCAGGCCCATTTGAATGGACAGTATAGTAATTATTTTAGACATCACTTACGCTGCACTTTTCAACCATTTCCCATTTCTTCATGGAAAAGTGCCTGGCATTTTGGTAAACTCTCATGATAATGTCCCTCTGTTTAGAAACACACAACAACATATTGCCTGTTGCTATGGCCAGCTAATATATAATAAAGACAGGAGGATATGGTCAGTTTTTTTAAGAATGAGACAGATATTAAAGAAGGCGGCTGAATATTTTGCCCTTCAGAGCATTTATCTGCATCCAAGAGTAACTATATTACTCCATGGACCTTCGGACAGCTGTTACCATGACCCCTCTATTCCTTTGTCGACTCCCATCGGGGGAGATAAAAGACACTTAACAAAGGGAATTTTAAAGAGTGATCTCGAATAGATCACTCATCTATACAGAATAGAATTGAAGTAATGATCAGGGGACACTTCTACGAAGCTTTTTCTTTTAAATATTTTACTGAAAAGGAATTAGGAATTTCCTTCCAAGAGCTCTTTAATTGTGTCGTCTGAAGAAATGTATTCACTATTGCCCGCCAACGTTCGCAGTGTTGTTGTTAATACTTTCTCAGAGATGAAAATAAAAACCTCATCCCTCTTTTAACTGCTGGATTTTCCGCGACCTTTTCCACGAAATTGAATTACAAGGGAAATTATAATCGGTTAGTTAATCTTTCTACGACTAATGAGGGATGTATTGCTGGAGTGGATTATCTACGTAATTGAGCTGTTGAAATTGATTATGCCGGGATTTAACTGGGTCCTCTTGAAAGGGATTAACTCATGACTGATTTCAGGGTCTGGATTGGAGGATTCCTGATGGGACTATATCCCGCTTAGCTCAGTTCATGTAGTGCCGTAATGTAAATTGCTATGCATTGTATGATTGTTCATTGGCGTCTGCATTTTGTATGTACGTGTTGCTTTGATGTCTGTGGCTAGAAGTATACAGTTGGGAACTATGTCAGAGTTGCTGTCTAAAATGTAGAGTGTATCCTAATAGAAATTCATTCGTCCGCCACCATTTATGCATGTTTAAGTAAACTCTGGTTGTTGTGGACCATATAAAATGGTCCTGGGTCATCTGGTACATGCTTTCCAGAGGTATTAAAACTATATTCGCCGTTATGATATTTGACTTTTTATACATTGAGACTCGTATAGCAAGTGTTATGCTATTTAGTTTCATATAGCAGCATCTAAATACTGTGAGAACAAAGGTTGAACAACGCTAATGATCGTGGGAAAATTAAGATAGGTACAGATACTATTGATTCTCTGTTGATAGGGGTAATAATCATGATATAATTGACATTATGTAAGGTTCCTAAATCTGAGGAGATATTTGCCGGATAGGCATAGCACATCCAAGAGGATTGATTGAGCCCCCAAGGTCGATCTCCCTTTGATACGCTCTATGTCTTGAGGCGAGCTTTTTTTTCTAACTGTGGCATTATACAATACGAATTTGGCCCGTTGATATAGGCTCACGAGAAAGCTTCCTCCCCATGAAAGCTTGCGTGTGGCGAGATAAGGTTCTAAGCCATAGTTAAGATAGATCTGAGGATGTGAAAAGATATTCTCAAAGGATGGGGGGCAATCTATTAGTACGAAGGTCCCCTCTGACCAGGGACGGCTCGATAAGTAATCTATCGGAGCAAGTGCTAGAAAGATGGAGGCGGGAGTTCAATATCTTTTGATCAGGACTTCTTAAGGTGACGGAATAGATGTTCTAATTGAGGTCCCCGGCCCCTTTATTGAAGTGAAGGTGGCCATTACCAGGTGAGAGTATATACCATGGTAATGATTGTCACTACTGAGGGAAAGGAGGAGCCATTCCCACTGAAAACCAATCCACTTACATCCTGGGCGTCTGATTTAAATGTATGCCGCCACTAAAGGCAACAATAGAGGTACAGCATTACCATAGCACACATAATGTTTGCTCTGTCTTATCTTATGAAACACCTCCGATACCCCCAGATCACAATTAAAGTGCAATAACTATGAGTTATGAATTCATTTGTGCCCCCCACTCAACAAGAGAAAGTGACTCGATCAGTGAGGTCATCCATTTTAGTTCTATCCACATAAAACTCAAGTGCCTTTCCTAAATTCCTAGACCTACGCTATAACTACTCATTACCATACGATATTGAACACTCCATAACTACTTTTCTCAGAAATGATGTTTCTGCCAGTGTTAAAAGTTTAAATTCCTGTCTACACTATCTAATCGTCGTATCAATTCTAGGTTACTGTGCATTTTCTAGACTGAGTGACCAATCTATAGAAACAACCCAGCTGTGGTACATACCTATCCTCTCGGTTTTTTAAAAAAAACTTTACATCCTTTGCTGAGCGATAGCTAAGGCTTAAGTCAAGTCAGGAGGATGTGGGGGAGAGGATGGTGATTATTGAGCTCTCATGGGAGTTGAAGTTTGCTCTAAACCCGTCCTAGTAAACCCCTTCACATTTACCGGTGACCTTTTACTTTTTCCCACACTCGTTCAAGTCTTGTAACAGACCTACTGACATGCACGTTACTCCCTCACCTGACAAAATCAAAGGTAATCTCAGATTTTGAGCTACTATACCCTCTAGAAACTGTTAGAATCTCGATGTCAGATAGAAATGCCTGATATTTTGATTTGGTGTAATGGTATAGTCCACCATTAGTGGCTATATGAGGAATATCATATGAACCGGTACAAAATTTGTTTACAAATTATGATGAAAAGATTAGATAACAAGATCATTCCCCGCTGTTATCCATAGAGAAGAATATAAAGTGATTTTTGAAAACAGGTTCTTCTGAATTAATACGTTTTCGCATTCGTTAGATAGTTAATAAAATATACCAGGAGAAAATCAAATCCAGTGTGTCCATTTTTAATAATACAACCTGCTCTATTACCGATTCCTATGTGATCCCGTGCCTAATCATCTTAGTATCCTCGATGCATAGACGCATATAATTATGTTTCTATACACGTATGAGTTATGGCTTGTCTGAATCGGCCTATATGTTTGAAGTTAGTTCTCCATGAATTTACAAGTGATCTAAAAAGGGCTAGGACCACACGGAATAAATTACAATAATAGGTTCCGATTAGAATCAAGGAGCACTCAAGTTTGTTTTGACGGGAGAATGTGTAAATTTGCTACGTATGCTCACTATACATTTTTTTATGCAACTATATCCGCTGTAGATTTTGCTAGACATGAGGCTGTATACATCTTCCCAATATTTCATTGTTAAGATAGGCTACGGCAAAACATACGGAACCGCTTTCAATCCATTCTTCTATCCTAAATCATACATAGACTATAGGTCTCATTTCAGTTTGAGACAGTAGTAACCGAATGCAATCCTTAATGCATTTCAGGTACGATGTTGATGCAATAAAAAATACTGACATCTCTTGAAAGGAATGGTTACTGGTTTATACAAATGGAATCCTGTAGAATGAATAACCACAGTTTAAATTGTGGTATGATTGAATATGAAATACTTTGTTTAAGGGCAATACTCGCGGTTGTTTTGCATATATGTATGCTTTACTAGTGGGCGATAATAAGCGGAAATTACGCCTCGAGTATGTCAAAGTCCCGCCAGACTCAAATGTAGCGTGAAGGCAAACTCATAATATATCGGAACCATGCATTCATGGCGCTTTGCCTCCAAATTCTACGAGCGCCTTAACAAGTTTAGCAGGCAAGGATAAGGAATACTTGACTACCTCCTTATTTGGTTTATAATTTGAATTATTAAACTCTCCAAAGGATGCTTTATCTCAATGGGTTGAGAGCATGACATCCTGTATTTCATATGATGAGCTTATATCTGGGAAGTGTATCTACGGGTGGTTAGTGGTGTGGCAAAATAGCTGATGCTTGTGCATCTTTCTGTCCAACAAACACCCTTCATATTCAGGAAGTGCATTTGTATGCACTGGACTATTAAATGGTTAAACGCTCTGTTGGTATATGCATAAAGAGATAGCAGAAGTTATTTTTGGTTTGGCGAGAGTGAGTCCCAAGCTTCTTTAGTCCAGAAACATCACCTTGACCTCTATCTGATTCATAGATAGTACTTAGAACGAACGGGCATTCTACCAAGAAGGGAGTATAGTGAGTGTTTCGAGGGGGTATCGCCCAGGTAAGACGGCACGTGTCTATATCTAGGGTCTTCTCTCGAATACAAGGTGATCTGGGATCGCAGTATATATTGGCGAAACGTTAGGATGTGGTAGAGGTTTCAACCAACACATGCATAATAGAGATACTCCAATTTTATCAAGGGCTTTTTATGGCTTAACTAATGAAGGATGTCAAGAGTTGTTAATGCCTGGTGGTATTCCTAGTGGTACGGTCTAATCAATTATGAATATGCATTTGTTTCTAACATCATCTCTGCAAATGGGCTTTCCATGCATATTTCTGTCATATTATCACACTATAAAAGCACATAATGTCTATATCATACTCTAGTTGACCATCAGGATTGCCCACGGCTTTCTCCTGACTCCTAGAGCTAATGATTTTACATACAAACATGGGCTACTGCTATTCAGTGCCCCATGTTTACACTTCGATCTATGGCATAGTCTCTAGTATACATAATACTCCATTCACTAAGTGGTAACAAATAGTGCAGTTAGCTCGAAAAACCTATGCACCAATTCATTAATAAAAGTAGATATGTCATTAGGATACTGTATAGTATACTTCTTTTTATAGTAACTTCATATATATCAGGTACACGTAAAGTAATCTCAGGCTATATCGCTTCAGATTCACTTGCATTGACAATACTGCATAAATAATCAATATCTATTCCTTATATCTCTGCCTATAGGAATAGCAACACTAACTTGATCGTTATCCGCTTTGCCCGTATCAATACAATCAATGCATATAAAGTACGCGTAAACGGGTGTATAACTAGGAATTGCCTGTCCAAATCTAACGAAACTGTATTACTGAATGCAGGCTGTCTACTTCTGCTTTGACTTGAATGGCTTCTCCGTCAATGTGTTATATATTCATGTTGTATTGCCCAGATCCCCCAAAATACCTGTGTGAATATATGTATAGTACTTGCGTCTTAAAATATACGTGTAGTGCACTGGCTTCGTTTGTGTACTGCAAGCCTGTTGTATACCCTGTTGTAATGGCGGGAGTCCAAGGATTTCCGACCCATGAAGAAAATGTCTCTCATTTATAATATATTGGTATTATGTAATGCTTTTTGTTCATTATATTACCTAGTGTAAACATGTATCCTAGTCAGTCTAGTAATGGCTAGATAGGATGAGAATTAATGTGGCTAGTCCCAAGTCAAGGCAACATCTAGACCTAAGTGGTACTACTTCCTGCTTTTCCTCTCTAGCCAAGAGTGTGTATGAATAAAATCAACCCTCACATCGTAAGAAGTATAACACCCTGTAGTAAAAATGTCCAGATAACGTGTATGCTCACCATTCGCAAACAAAGTGTTGATAGCGTTGCTATTAATTTTGACCAGTTGGTTCCAACTTTTTCAAAATGTAAATTGTTAAGCATATTTCTATGTTCCATTGAAATCATTTTATTCCCTTTTGCCATCCTCAACAACCCTAGGTTGTGAAGATTACTCGTTATATTGTCTTGCTAAGCCTTTTGGAAGAAATATTGTTAAGTATTGAACGCAAGGAACATTTCTATTTTATTATTTAAACTGAGTAATGTATTTTGTCTTCCACAATAATTTTAACGACATATTTAATTTTCATACTTTTCGAGAGCAATTATTTTGATACCGCGCAATAATTATAATAATTTAAGGGCTACAACTTTCTTCCCTTGCATCTACACAGTTTGTTCTAGCGTCGCACTATAGCGCTTCACCTATTTGCTACACCAAGATATACATGTACATTTTGTAAAACGATCTTTTTTGTCTTTCTTTCAGAGAAAAAGTAGAATCATGCGAAAACTGGTCCCAGAGTACAACTCAACAAGTAGATTTAGCATTCAATATATTTTTTATGATATACTTTTTCATTCGGGTAAGTAACATCAGTTATATTTGACATATATGTGTTCATATAATCATATTGCAAAGCTTATTGATACCTAAATTACGTATAGTCCAATCAATTCGCAGAGGCCAGGTAGTTTTCCATTACATCTATAGAATCGCGCTATATACACATCCTTGATATATACCTCACTTCTGCCGATCTATATAATAAGCATGGCGCAGATATATATATGTTCTTAGAAATGTACTCTCATGTAACTATGCAATTATGCAATCACCCTTGTTTAACCTGTTTCATAACCCAATACAAAGTAAATGGTCCTATTTCGCTTACAGTTCGTTGCTGCTCCCGACAAACTATGGTTCCTTGTGGAGCTCTATTCATTTGTCGACTACTTCACCATCCCGCCATCATTTGTTGCCATATACCTCAACAGAAACTGGTTAGGTAAGAACATGTGTTGTTTGAATTATATATAGCACTTCCTATTGCATTGGACCGAATTAACCATTTGCCTTGCTCGCATCATTCAGCAATACCTGCATAGAATTCTATTGAAACTGCCGAATTAAATTACATGGTGAACTAAAATAGTGAGTGAATGAATAAAATGAGTACGTTTGCTGATATAGAATGGGGTATGTCTATGTTCTGAGTCCATTTCGCGAAAGCATGGGAATTGCTATTCATTAAGTATAGGTCATGATTGTAAGAATTTTGCAAATAAACCAAGCGCTGAATACGATGGAACGTGAAGATAACTTTATCTGGTGTCATTAAAAGGAGAACATGAATCAATAATGGCCTCAGTCAGTGCACTGGCAACCAACACTGTTTGCCTTGTCAAAAGTCGAATCGTGCAAAATTGATGAATTTTATGTAGGTACTCCTTTGTCTCGCCTTGTATGCTTGTCGCAATAAAAAGGGCAATGTTTGCATTCTCGCCAACTAAGGCCGACCAATGCTTTCATATGCATGCGCGCAGGCTCAGCAGAAAGATTGTATATCATCCAAACAATGCCGACACTATATGCATGTTTCACGACATGGAAATCTTCATTTTTTTCTGTTCGGAGAAGATGTGCGTGCCATAACAAAGGCAATTCCCCCAACAGTGATATCATCCCTTAACTATAAAAATAGTGGACTAGACAGTAGCAACTCATCGGTGTTGAGTGTTGTATGTTACTCCAAGGTAATAGTAATCTAGTTACTTCTAGATTACTATTACAATCCCCGATGAGTTGTGTTCATATTGTCACGCCTTTAATTGGAAATGAGATTTTCCTATCTCATGTCAACCGACTATGATGTGTTGCGCATCAAATTAACGCCTTATCAGATAGTGTAAAAACAACTATAATATCCAGTCACTGTATTGATACCTTGGTTGGCAGCTGGAGAGACGACGATAGCCGAAGTCCTTGGAAAACACAGTGGCTGCAAGAATTGATTATGCGATAAACAGTGGGAAACCGTCCCAGAGTCATCCTAAAGACCGATTCCCTGCCCATGCACATCCGACACAAATAGTCTCTATACATGCGTCGGTAGAAAATAGAACGCCTCTATTTCGTGACTGTCATGATCAATATTAATACTTTGTTTTGCATTGCCTGTTCAGGAAAAATATGACTAAATTTGTATTTCCTTCAACTAGCATAACTATTATCTTTTTTTTCTCCTCCAGGTCTCCGGTTCACTCGTGTATTACGTTTGATGACGGTTCCTGACGTCCTACAGTACCTTAACGTCCTTAAGACGTCAAACAGCATACGCTTATGTCAATTAGTTTCAACTCTCATTAGTATATGGTTCACAGCGGCTGGATTCGTCCACCTCGTAAGTCCTTAAATATATAATGTTATTACCAGAAGGGTTTTTCTCAATCCACATCAACAAAATCTGTCTATGGGAAATGTTGTGTTTGATATGTATAACCCGATATTTTCGATTTCGCAGATCAACGAAAAATACATAATTTCACTGTTACTAAAGTTCGCGGTGCTGCGTCAATTCTTTCCCTTGTATGTTTGTTAAATTAATATCGTATGATATTATATATGCTACATCGAAATTGATTGCATGATGGTAGGTAGTACTGTTAATCAGGTCAGTTACTCTCGGTTGTTTGCAGATTATTTAACCAAATAATGCCTTTTTCGTTGACAGTTGGAGAATTCCGGCGATCCATTCCTGGATTTCGCAAACGCCCAGCCCCTGACATATTGGGAGTGCGTATATTTTATGCTTGTCACTATGTCTACGGTTGGGTTCGGTGATTTCTATTGTAAAACAATCCTTGGTAGGCTATTCATGGTTTTCTTCATCTTAGGCGCTTTGGTGAGTATTCATATATATTATACTATTGGCATTATATCAAGCATATGATATACATACAACTTTCTTGAAAATATTATGCATGGTCTATACAATGTTGTGTAGTATGCCTATAGTTAACTAAAAACTCTGTATTCACCCTCTAGCTGAGGTCGTCGTATGACAATACTCAAACTGTCTCGACCACTGTCTCGTGCAGTGAAACTCTGATACCATACCTTCCGAATTCTGTGACTCTGAATTGAATTCTTCCTTTCTCTTCAGGCCATGTTTGCTAGCTTCGTCCCTGAAATTGTAGACATTCTTGGCACTAGAACAAAATACGGCGGCTCATATAAAAAAGAACACGGTAAAAGGTGAGTTGTGTTGGTTTTCACTCCAAGTGTCTTGTGTATAAATGTTCCTATCTTTCACTAATGATTAAGGGCAGGCGGGGCTTGGAGCCCGGGTTCCATTAAATAGGCCAGTATACACAAACCTGTTCTTCGTAAATGTATACGAGGGCGGGGTACCCCCGTTTCCTCGCAATTCGCGGGGCATCAGTAGGGTTTGGCTGTTTCAATCTTAAGTTTAACCCTATCGTTGCAGCCTCATGCATTGCACATTATATACTTGCATTCGCATAATTTGAAAAATAGTTGCTTTTGTAATATTCTTGGTCATGCACCCAATCTTGGTCATGCACCCAATGACTTGCTGCATATAAATGGTCTAAATTGCCTCAATGATATCCCATATCGATTCGAAAATGTTACCATGAAAGATTAGGGTATCTCATGATTAACCTTACTTAAATAACTTCATAGCTATAAACTTAGTTTTTAGAAAATTTAACATTTAGAAGTCATTTGTTTTCATAATACAAAGGCAGATCCCCAATAATTCAAGCCTCATTGGATGGACCGATATTGAGGGGCTACTGGTGCACTGTTTTGTGTATAATCACGAGGCGAAGCCGAGGTATTATACACAAACAGTGCACGAAAAATGGATGTTATTAATCCCTTTAGTCTTTGCCTTTGGTTGTCGACTAAAGTATGTCAACGCCTTTTCATGATATGAGGGAATGTATTCCTGGTGAACGATATTCAAACCAAAAGGTATAGCGTTACCATTCATATTCCTCTAGGCAGTCCAATACTATATATAATCACCAGTAGTCAGAGAAGACCTAGTTGATCAGAATATCACCAGCAATAGATGGGCCTCTCTTGCCCGTCAGCCGTATCAGCTGATATCTATGCGTGACACTATCTAGATGGCATTTCTTCCAAACTGAATAATTATCAGCAACCTAAAAACGAAACGCATAGTATAAGCCAGTTCTAGGACATTGTTCTACTGGAATATTAAATATTACATACTTGGCTCCCCCAATGCTTTCCTAATGGAGATAATTATAACACTGAAATATCCCTATATCCTCCATCCTCTCATGAAATATACATTTTCATGTGTAAAGCACACACTCACAGAGGATGAAGTGTTATATGGAGGTTATTGAGGTTGCTATCTACAGCAAGCTGGAGAAAGAGGCTCGTTATCAGAGGGGGCACTTTGTTGCAGTGTTACACTTGCCTAATACGACAACCATTCACCGTACTCTAAGTATGATAACTCCTGTTGTTATTCATACTTTACGTTGTTACCATCGATATAATTCTGTGAACCTAATGGTTGAAAATGTTTTGAGGAGATCAGTTCCTCGATATAATTCTGATGACGGTTAGCCCTTTATAAAATGACGGTAATCTTATTAATCATTTAAATGGACTGATGGTTCATCACAAATGTTCAATCCTAAAAATGATTATCAAGAGTAATAAACCGCATATTCCATATGAAAATCATTAAGTGCATAAGTACGTATACATAGTATTGCTCAGTACCGACATAAAACGGCCTAGAGCTATACTTGTTCTTAGTCTAAGCATCCCATATTTCTTAAACTAGCGATACTTGTTATATGGATGAGTATATATATGCAGGCACATGTATACTTGAGCAATCCAGTTACATGCAGCATGGATGTAACGTTTCTGGTTTATAATTAGAAAAGAACTGGGTTTCACTCCGATCTCAAGGTACAGGAGATGTTTGCATCTAGCGCTCAAGATGTATCTTTCACTGCTTGACGACTCACTACATAAAACGCTGTCCTGATATTTGGACGAAAACGTCACCGTGACAAATAGCATCACTTTCCTCCGCGAGGCGGTTTGTTGAAACTAATGTTGTAGCACCATTTTTCCTGGAACCCTGCCGGAAATTGTAACAACCCAAATAGTTGCAGCTGGCAGTAGAGAAAAGGATCGAAATGTCCCATTGCAAAAGCTCTGTTATCAAGTACTAAGGTTGGATTCTAGTATAATAGGGTGACTCCACTAGAGGAAAAACGGCGGCTACAAATTATTTTTTTGCCCACTAATATCAGTTCATTTCATATTTGCAATGAAAACGCAAATGGAGGAGTGTCGGATGTGTTGCCACATTCTCTGGAAACTATTGTTGCTGTATGGATGTTTGTTGCAACAAATTAGTGGGCAACAACAAAATTTGTCGGTGCCGTTTTTCTCCCTAGTGGAGTCGCCCTATTATAAAGAAGTATTGCGCAAAGAATGTTTGTCCAAAGCAAATTTACCGCCCTTAATCTAGAAGGGAGTGTAAGCATGTATGATATCAAGGAGAATTTTGTTGGGTACAGCATGATCTCAGGTCTAGAACGGCCTCAGTTATATGTTTACTCCCAAGACCGAGAGAATGAAAAAAGAACTGTTAATTATAAAGGAGTTGAACTTTGGAACAAACTGCCTCGTGCAATTAGAAAATGGGAAATCAAAGAAGAATTTAACCTAAAATGATATGAAAATGTATTAGAAAACAATTTGCTCATTAGTATTCATGTGTTGTAGATAACTTATTTAGGGTACAGAAACGCAATCTTGCATTTATGCGCCTTTGTAATTGATGTTGACCGTCATTAAGTGACATATAAAACTAACTTTTGGTCGAGTAACGACATGTTTTTTTTGTTTGTGCGATTTGTGTACACATTTGGCTAGGACTTTGAGTGAAGTCGGGTATACCTCAGACACAAGCCAGTTGCACGATTCTTGACCTTGTCTTTCTTGTCTAATGTAAGGATATGGGATGTACCATCAATTATGCCAAATGAATCAAAAGAGGGGTACTGGCCACACACTAAACACAAATGACATCATTTCTACCTCATGTTATTGCCATGGATAAACATGTATCATGTATAGGGCAGGCTATCCACACAAGTACAAACATGTAATAATTTGCAATTATTAGGGGTTGTCAGACAGTTGATTGTAAACATAAATGATTGAGGAAGTAATATTCACAATTGAATTATTTACATTGTGTTCTCAACATATATACAGCAAAACTATTTGGATAAATCGTGGTGACCTATTATAAATACATATCAAAGAAATATAATAAATAAGGATAAGGAAGAAAACAACTCAATACAATAAGACCAATATAGCTAGTAATTGAATTAAAGATTTGCGCGCTGGTGTTCCAGATATAGTTAGATAGATATACCTGGTAGATATTCTGGTCTGATCACGGCTATTCAAATACTACCGCCTTTCTTCCTGCAACTGGGAAAGTCATTTTATTACATCATTTTGACTTGCTCTGAACATAGTTTTAGGCGATCAGTATATTGCATTTCTTCAAGTGCATACCATTTACATGTATGCTTGATAAGCCTATTTCTCCTTCTATATACATATCATCCGCCCACATTTGCCCTGTTCACGTTGGAAAAGGTTGTCTCTCTCTTCAATATCTATTTCCAATTATGTTTGCGTCCCATTTTTTGATCACCACGTTTTTCTCAGGCTAGACCTGCAAATATCCCATAGTACACGTGTCCTTTACCCTATGGCAACAGACTCAAGCTTGATGGAGCCCAGGAGAGACTCTGTTGGCTCAAGGAAATAGAGGATAGATGTTATCACTCTCGAGAACAATGTAATGGTTATACTTTTTATGCAGTGCAGCCTAATCAGCAACAGTTCAAAGGCTTGATTTGTTGCACCATTGCTGTAGAAACCGAAAGCTAGTAGCATAGAAACTAATTTGTTGGGGCCTGACAAATATTGATACAATCTAAGCTTCGATCGCCTAAAACTATGTTCAGTTTTAACTGCACTGTTGCAGCTGGTGGGCATTAAAATAGTCTGAAAAGGATGTGGAGATATCCCACAGTTTATGAGCGTGATTAGAGTGATACTGATAATTTGTTTCTCAAAAATGAATACAGGGCTTCCACGAACTCTAGTTAAAATAGCTACAGTAGCTTAATATTGAGTGCTAAGGCTCACCATGCTTGATATGTTTGACAGTTATCACTGGGAATGTGTTTTATCCGTGTAGCTGATGAATCAAGTGCATTTTCTCTTTTTTCAGACACATCGTCCTTTGTGGACATATCACATATGAGTCTGTCTCAAATTTCATGTCAGACTTTCTTCACAAAGATAGAGAAGACGTAGATGTTGAATTGGTAATTATGAACAGGTACGTCATGTGTTCTATTTAATGCATACACTTTTGTTTTTCCCTTTAATCTGTATTTATTTCACCTTTTTGAGGCCGAAAAATGTATTCAGCGACAGCTACAAGCTTGATTAAATGATTTGTGATTTCAAATTAAAGATGTATATTTTAACAAAGAACAGATACAAATTTATTCCATTTAAATTTGCAGAAGAGAACCTGATTTAGAATTGGAGGGATTGTTTAAAAGGCATTTCACCCAAGTGGAGTTTTTCCAAGGCACTGTGATGGATGCTAATGACTTGGACAGAGTCAACGTGAGTATCTTATGAATTTCATATAATCAGTAATCACTGATAATTAGCCAGTGAACATAGTTATAATCAATAATATTGCATTTCATCTAAAACAATAAACATACCTTCATACATAAAATAATACAAGTCAATCTCATTCCAAGCATACATGTAGTCCATGCAACGCTCTCTGCTTACTTATATTATACATTAATTCGGAATAATGGTCATAATCTGATTCTCGGTTAGCCCCACTGTGAGATCTTTCTCTCAAATATCACCCAATGTAGCAAAGAACCCATAGAAGCTTTTGTATCGCCGTATAAGCCCTCGGACAATCTTACTGGGAGATAAGGGAAGGAATAATACAGGGCGTACACGTATAGACGTGCATGTAAAGAGTGGGTCTCAGTTGGGACATCAGCCAGTTATCTCTTGTTAGTAAAGCAAACACCCAGACACCATAGTTACATATTATATGTACCCTCACCCATATTGTATATATGGATGAATGATGAGGGGCAGACCTGGGTGTATCCAAAAATTAAGTAGGTTACCATACACTTGTAAAGGTACACCCAGGTGCTCAGACGTTGTAATGACAGGCTCCTGAGTCACTCGGGCCAGGGGGTAGTAGCCCAAGTGTCCTGCATTGACAGGACTCCTTGCTGACTCCAACATGCTTAGCTTTATGCAAGCTGGCACAAAGATTGGCTGGGTGTCGACTCTGACGAACATGACCTCCTTCCCCTTCCAACTCCCCATCGCCCTCACTTATCTTCTTATCTACAGAGTCGTGTTTCCAAATATACACATATATATAGTCAGAGTGTGATCGTCTTGACTGCCATTGAGAGGCCTCAAAAGAATAATCTCCCTAAAAGTATTATTACGGGTGATAGCAAGTCAACCAAATCTATGACAAATGACTGAATAATGTATATGTGTTTTATATATTAATTGAATTTCTTCAACATACCCCAATACCCCCCAGTCCCTTTGCGTAGCTTTCTTGCTTGTAAACATAGTTGGATAGTTTATATTTTTTATATAATGACTATAAGGATACAATGAGAAAATGTATGAATCTATTGCTATAATATATCTCATAGCCTACCTGATTTCATGGCAAGCGACCATTGAGAGAAAAAGCCTTGGAAAAGCTCTTTTGACTGTCCTTTCACATTATCACTTCTGTCGCCAGATCAAAGAAGCCGACGCGTGCCTGGTGTTGGCAAACAAATACTGTGAAGACCCAGACGCCGAGGATGCAGCGGATATTATGAGGGTCATCTCCATTAAAAACTACCACGCTGATATCAAAGTCATTATTCAGCTATTACAGTACCACAACAAGGTAAAGCACTCCTTAGTTATTTCTAGCACCGTTGTGCTTGTTTTAGACTGTGTTTTGATGGCAACTTTAATCACGTGAAATATTGAGTTTTATTATACACGCATTACTCTGAAAATAATGTATCTAGTGTGATTTACGCATAGTGCGTATTTCACTAGTGATTTACGTGGGGAGTTCATGGCAACCAATCTGGTTTTTTTTACTAAGATTACCGGTAAAATTCAAATTTGTGACTCGATTTTTTTCTATTTTCATGATTGAAAGCATGTATAATAACTCTGTATTGATGCAGAGAATGATTTTTGCTCTGATAACGTACTATTACGCTTATTGTTGTTATTATTAATATGTTTTATTCGATGCAATAGAGGAGAGTTTCTTCTGCAGTCAAAAATGGTTTAATCAAATGAAACTTTACATTTCCAGGCTTATTTATTGAATATTCCCAGCTGGGACTGGAAGCGTGGTGATGACGCGGTCTGTTTGGCAGAGTTAAAACTTGGCTTCGTAGCTCAGAGTTGTCTAGCGCCCGGTTTCTCAACACTTATGGCGAATCTTTTTACCATGAGGTCTTACAAAACGGTAGGTGAAACAAATCCCATTTCTAAGAAACCCATTCAAACTCCCTCTTCCGTAAGTTGAAAAAAAATAGCCAATTAATACATTTCCAGAATTTAGTATAATATGGGAACAGGTGCTAATTATCTCAGTGCAATACATGCTTTATGATCACCTGTGCTAGATTTATTACGCGAGATGATAACACCTGTCTTTATCTACCTCATCCTGATTAATCTAAACGACACCAGGTGGAGTCAGTGTCCAGATAACATATAGATTTAATTCTAAAACAAGCCTCACGGGGGCAGCAGCAGCTCTACCTCAATCCAATAGTGATGCAGCAGATCTCCCCTCTTTATTTGCTACTAAATTCTAGTACACCAGTACATTATGTTATCTCATCTAAAATCTTTAAAAAATGATCTATCAAATGGATGAGGGGTTAAAATCAATTAATGATCATGTTCCCTTCACCTTCCATTTTTATATTTATTTCCCTTTTCAATTTAATAACTTATCTATACTATATATTTTGCTCCTAAACCCTGTTTGATTGTTTTACCTGCATTGGAAAACATCCCATGAAAACAAATCTAAATGAAAAACTGTCATAATTATTTATATATATGTAGGAGGTAAGGTGCTTTATTATAAGGTAAGGATGGATCTGGACCGATCTGTTTGTAATCCCTGTGTTACACGTAACAAACCACCACGTCCAGAGATTACTATTGTGAATATAGTGTATACATACCGGTGAAATATAACCATAATAATTAAAGATAGGAAGACTTCCAGTCCATCCTGTACAGGTTTATATTGAACATAACCACTTAATCGTTATGATTATATCGAATATAAAATAATAATAATCATAACCCTATCCATGTCTCTGCCAGTTTATGAAGAAAATGGACCAGGTACATGTTGGTAAATCTATTTAGAGGATGAGAGAGAATTTCTTTTACATTGATGCTATTAGATACCATGATTATTGGTATTGGATTATTCAATACGTGTGGATTCTTTCGATTTACCTAGGCCTCTATGGATATTGCTTCTCACTATATTTCCTTCATACCTTTATAGAGTTGGAATTTTTATTAATACAACCATAATTTTTATATCGGAAATTAGAACTTTGACAATCAAAATAGCACTTATTTTCTGATATATGTACATGAGACATATATCAATTCTTTCAGCTTCTTTCATATTTTCGTTATTTTCGGGTACACTTTGAATAAATTATTATATTATCTTTTTACACAAATATAATCCTTGGTGAAGTACCCGGTTATGTACAGCCATGTCTTTTTAAAAGCATTGATCTAACAATGTAATTCAACACATTTTTTCAGAAAATACTTCAGGTTAGAGGGTATAACGCCTTTCTTTACCCTGAATGCTTCATGTTGAAAAGATATTTTCATGGAGGAATATCTCCTTTGCCGCGATCGTTGTCTCTTGGAGATAAAATCTCATTTTACCATAGCCATAGGACATTTTTTTTTAATCGAGAATGTAATACAAAGGTTTAAGTAGAACTAGCAGTGTGCGCTTTGTTTTCAATGATGACGATTCCTGTATGTTTATCTTGAAAAGAAAATAGTTTGGTCCTAGAACTATTTGATAGAAAGGGGCATGTTATTTTGAGACATGTGGGGAAGTTAAGTGATGATTGCCAAGCCCGTGTGGTGTCACAGTCTTGTGTAATTCATCGATAATGTATTTAGCCTTATGTACCAAGGTAATCATAATTGTCTTGTACATTCTAGATTATACCATTAGCATGCCGAATGTATATACCTTCTCCACTTACCTCAAACATATATCCCTAACCCTCCCATCCGTCGATATTTCTTTAGAAATATGTTGATATTTCGTATTAGAATTTCATTTAACAATCAGCCTATGGCATATATCCTCTTGCTTTCAATGCACACCCAAATGGGTATATATGTTCTAATATCATTTAACTTATGTATTATATAATCCTTTAATTTTTCCCATAACACTGAGAGACCGCTAATTTTTTTACCCATGTAGTCCATTTGTTGGCATATACTTTTCACCAATCCACCATATATAAATCCTCGGTTTTAATTAAAATTATTTCATAAATTTCACAGATTTTCCCTTCCCAATATAATGAGTTCTACCCCCGAGATTTTCATTCCTTTTGCAATGAATCAAACTGTAGTGTTTTCCAAGGTTAGAATTGGTTTTATCTTGTTCCAATTTCCTTTCACTTACAGTCTCCAGACATGTCCCAGTGGCAGAACGATTATATGCGGGGAACAGGGATGGAAATGTATACTGAATATCTGTCTCCTGCATTTGTTGGCATGACCTTCCCAGAGGCTGCAGAGTAAGTTGATATTTCTTACATATGACCATCGATTCCCATTTCTCTCCCTCTCGTTTGGGGCCCTTTCTGGGTCCAGTTCATTCAGATATATCGGGTGACAATGATCAGTACTTTACATCGGCAGCTATAACACTGTTCCTCATATGTGTGTATGGTGGCTTCCACACCAGTGCATAGAATAGTTACAGCAATGGGATGATATGATAGTATGACTTTTTCATGCGATTTTCTCCTTATACTATATAGATCTATGATTTTCTCCCTATTGACTTGAAACACATCCGGTACAAATGCCCATAGTCGTATAAATATTACTATTAATTAAAACTATTTCTGGGGTGGTTCCTGTGAGAATAATGTTATTCTAAACTAAATAATTGAATAGATTATTTGATTCGTCTTAAAGCAATTTGAAAATATAATACATTTTGTCTGTGGGCCCAACATTACCTTTAGTTCTATGAACGCAAGCTTAACATAATATTATGTACATTCATGTATTTCAATGTGTTTTCTTCTGCCTTTCAGAATGTGTTTCCTTAAGTTGAAACTGCTACTGATTGCCATTGAGGCTCGGAGTGAAGATGGTACCGAGAGCTGTATAGCCATCAACCCGGGTCCCAATATCAAGATAGATCCAAACACACAGGGATTCTTTATAGCTCAATCAGCTGACGAAGTCAAACGGTATTAACCATTGTCTTTTTTATTAAAAATTAAATCATTTTAATGCTATTCATTTACATGTATAGTTATCGAATACGCTAAAGCTGCATTTTCAAATGTTCTCATGCGTTGCCCAATATATTCGGTTAACAAATAGTTCATTCTTCCTATATATATATATATGCCTATATATGAATATATAATCACCAAAGATATCAAATAATCTATCTGGGCTTGTATTCAGTCGCTCACCATCTATTTCTTTGACTTTTGTATCGGCAAAATTCACTGTTATCTATCACTATTGAGTACGTTTATACAGCATCAAATAAGAGACTTGATTTTACGTATACAAAATTGAATATGTAGACAATTAAGTATGAATAGTTCCTCTAACTCTGCCTGCACCTATAAACCATATACAACAATATACATGATATCACTACACTACGCACTATATAAAGGCGCGATTGATTTTAATTATTAATACTATGTATTCTTTCTCGTACACAGGGCATGTTATTATTGCAAACAATGCCACGGTGATATAATGGACGTCCGAGCCATTAAAAAGTGTCGATGTAAAACATGTAAGTTAAAACCTATTTTTCTTTACATTGGCCATGTTAAGTTCTTCTACGTTAAATATATATTCGTCTTTAAGCAATTTGCCTGGTCATTTGAACGAAACTGGTATTATTGAACATCATTTTAAATGTATATAGTAGATGGAATGCGAAGATATTGTCCATATTTTGTTTTAAGTAAGAATGGTGTTATACTGCACGGATTATACATAGGGTGTTTTCTTTATGTGTGGGCTTGGATCTATTATGTTTATTGTCATCTCCAGCATTGCTGTATGATGTCATTATTTATCAGTATTGTCACGTCTTGCATGGATATATATTATATATCGATTAGTTTTCATGCTTCTGATCGATCAACCTATAGATGTGGCTTACTGTTTTTTTCAACCGAAATAGTCGGACATTCTTTCTAGTGTGGCGGACGAGTCATACATACATTTTGTTCATTTAATTTTAAATTTACTATGACGTCTCAAAATAGGTACCCTTTTATCATTTTGATCCACAATCGACCCGACTGATGTTCCTTATTGACATGACAGACCTTAAAGTGATATGTGGTTTAATAATCATTTGCTTGCTTCCGTATACCTGCACAAAACGCCAATATTCCCATAAATGCGAGATCCTGTCATGTGCCCAATTAACCAATTATGAATAATCTACAATATACCTCAATAATTAACTGTGGGATATCCTAGAATTTCATCATACGAATTCGCATGTTCCTATTCCATACATTTTTAAATGCGATTTGGTATATCGATCGAAACGCAGGGCAATAAACATTCATTATATTATACACTATCACGACTACATAACCACCGTGATATACGATACCTTTATTTTTAAACAAATGAATAATAGCAGGTGTTCCTTGTCACACATGCATCCCATTCCCACAAGATTGCAATATGATGATTTGTTTTTATTTTCTTCCTACATGACGTTGTACATACATGCACTTGCATTATATTCATCCAACGCTACCAACATTGTAGATAAATGTCTATTGTATCTACAATGGGGATATTTATTATAATGATGTTTATTTTTCTTATGCAACACGCACAGCCTCTTATAACACCAGTGTTTTATTCTTTGTTTGAAGTAAACGGCAATGGGAAAGGTACTACGCATTGTAAAAACTTATTTATGTTGTATTGTTTTCCTTTCATTGATACACCACAAGATGCTATTGATATGATCATTTTAAATACGTTTATGTGCAATAGCCAGGCATGATATCAAACTATAAGGTGTCAGTCGTAGTCGCAGTACTTTTCAATATCAGTCAATCGTCCATGTATGATACATAACATTGGGAGTAACGAAGTACATGCAGTGTCCGTCCGTAGCAGCGTATTAGTTGCCTGGTTGTGAATGCACACGTATGTGTATAGGTGTGGAGCTTTAGAATCACATCATTTTAACTCATGGAATTTGTATGAGGATACAAATGTTTATTCCTTTGTTTATATTTCACTGTAGCAAACGCGAATATAAAATAACTTTCCCAGTATGACCTGATGCCCCTGCATATGTAATGGTCTCTATACATGTCTGTGTACGTGTCTATATATATTATGTGTTTAGTGTTGCATAATTAGAGCCACCCTTGCAATATCAATCAAGTATTTTTCCATTGATCCTCATCGGCAATTTAACAAATGAGTGCATTAAGTTTCATCCAATAATTAATCCCCCCCCCCCAATTCAGCCCCTTTGTATCACGTTTCTTTCGCAAAACAAAAGCCATATGTGACTATAGTTCGAAAGTGATATTCATTGCTTTTTATTGTTTTAAGTACCTAGGCTATGGTGAATTAGTGGATCCATGATTTAATGCCATAAAATAAAATAAAAGTGTAATATTATTTGCATGGGGGTACTCTCGGTGAATAAGATACCCTAGCTTTGCACGTTTCAGCGCACACTTATACCTAGGATAAGCAACACATCTAACACAAATTGCATGAAATGTAATAGTCTCTGATTCAACATGACATCAAAGTCAATAGACGATGTATCAAAAGTAGAGATATGGAAAGTACCTAACGTGATTGTTTCGTTATGGATACTGAATTATGGCACCTTATGTTGATGCTAATATTCGTGTCAGAACCCAGACCTGTCACTCAACTTAATCTTAAATATCTATGAACATTCTTTGCGGAATCAATTGCCAATATTGAAATCAAAAATAGATATGTACTGCAGAGTTCAATCTTTTACGTAAAGAGAGGTCTGGGTTCAATTTAAATCTGTAATTAAAAGCATGTCGCAACCAAATAGTGAAACCATTGCATAAGAATCTATGTACTAACACTAACCCTTTCGTTCAAACAGTGAAAATGTTCAAAAAAGGAGCAAACGCCTTAATAGGTACTGTGCTTTCTGATTCCTCTGCTTTCTGATTAACTCGCATTTTCCGAGTGTGCAGTGTCTGCTCAAATCACTTATAGTGTGTTTAACAGACATCTTTAGCTCAAAAATTGTAAATGGTCTTGTATATATCATATATCGTGTACCTATCCTAAATTGTCTTGTTCTATATTGTCTAGGAAACGTTCTCCTAGTTCTGTACATAGTAAATATTATATACACGTGAATTTTTCTTATCTACATCAAGATATATGACTACTCTCAAGATCTCTTTCTGGAAGGAGCAATGTCATTGTCTTTCTCATAAGAAAAAAATAACACTCTTTCAAGAATAAATAAATATATCATCTCTTTATGTATATTATAATGTTAATCTCACGCAATAATACTGTAGAAGCACTTGGGGGTTTGACCTAAGAAGAGAGTCCTCCATTGCATATGTGTATACAATTATACGCATCTATGTAATGTAATATTTTAAGCACTATTTATTTTCTCGAGTAACGGTGTGCAGATGTTTGAGTCACTACTTTCGAATCCTGAATTTCTAACCTGCACATGTGAGATATCGGGATTTCTTCACACTCATTTCGAATTCTGTGTATCCTCCTCGAAGAGACCACAATCTTTTCATCGTCATAGCAAACACAGATAGATATTACACCAATATGTCGGCCAGTACTGCCATCAAAATTATTTTAAATTCTCGATATTTTTACCTCTATCCAAAGGTAAAGGCAAACGCTGACGCATTGAAATCACACAATAAAATGCCATATGTGTCGGCCAAGAACTATTTTTGATAACTTATATCAAAAGTTGATATTTTATGATTTGAAATTTTATCAATAGGCCACTTCCACTTTAGATTTAGTGCTTTTATTTTGGAAGCGTAGGGACACCATTGCATGGCTCGCCATCAGTTCACTGCATATATTAATATAGTCAACCAAAGCTGCAGTTTATTTTTGGCTGTGGACAAAACAAAGCTTATAGGTCACCAAAAAGTGCATGACCTTGCACATGTCAGTTAGAAGAGAAATAATACACCATTCCAAGAGCGGCCACTGAAGCATTAATGCAGTTCAGCTCGTCTGAGAACGGCTCCGCCCAAGTAAAAAACATCCGCACCAAAAATGCTTTTTACGGAAACGTTTACAGCCTTAGACAGATTATCACAACCACCTATCTCTCTGTCTGTCATACAAAGTAGCTGAACTAGACAGACAGAAAAATCTGTGAACGGAAAATTTGTTTTAAATTACGCATATCCTGCACCTGTCTACTAGATACCAAACACTTCTGTATTTTAGTTGACGTTTAAATTATTTTAGAGGAACACCGATAGTATTGATGATAGGGACGATGACTCTGTAGATATTGCAGGAACAGGACATGTATCCAATGGGTTGATAAGAATACGGTGAAACCGGTCACATTTTACACTTGTTTTTGTTGCAGACAGGCATTCTTTCTCAGACCTCTTTGCTCTAGCGGGTGAGTTTACCAACAGCTCTCTAGGATGGCTCGCATGACGTAGAAAGGCATTTAATGACAATATGATAAAAATATAGTGAAAAAAATTAATGTCATGATTGATGCAAATATCTCAAGTAAATAATAATATAAACTTGTTATTACTTCCCCCTTGGAACTCGGAAATCAGTTACGGATTATGGCGTAATTTCCCCGTGAGATTCGCCTTTTGCCAAATAAATCTCCTATGCATGAGCATCATTATTAATATAACGTATCGAAATTATGATCTAAGTCTGTTAATGATTAGAGGTGGAGCTATGGTATTGCTTTGGTTTGTCTCTCTCAAAGTAAGCAGGAACGATTTGATAAAAAAAATCCTCAATTAGTAATAATGTAAGCTCAGACAAATATGCATGGCAAGTTTAGAAAAGCGCTGAATATCTTTGCATGACAAATCCCATAGAGTCTAGTTGCTACATAGCTAACTAGAAAACTATTTAAAAAAGTGCCAAGCTTTTAATATTTATCATTGACGCCATTAAGATATATTAGTAAAGAGAGATCTCAATTGAAGCTGATGTGTGAACTTCAATCCACTAAATAATTTGCAGATTCAAATGTATGTGAACTGGCTGTCCATATATCTGACGAGTATTTCCTTCTTTCAGAGACTAGGAATTCATGTAAATGGCGTTTTTTATTCTCTTGACACAAACAGTCTTGTATTGTCCTCTTCCATATCCTTTTATATGTTAATGGAGACAATCCCCAGTATTAGATAAATGCAAATAAATTTCTTGAGTACACTCCTGTGAGAGAACACATGGCCCTTGCATGATCAAAAAAACATCATTAAAATCTGCTTCAAGAAAAGTACATCATTATTCCTTAGAGCTGTCTTTACGCAAACAGACCTTTCGGTCTAATAAGAGACGCCGTAGTCTTTCCAATTAAAAGGGCGTTGATGTATATATACATCTGTGGGCACAAGATAATTATCAATAGACCCTCAGAATTTAAGTGTCACGGGTAATTAACTTCATATATGTCAATCATTGCCTACTTCCTGCATGTGGCTCCGCCCATTGCCTGCAATATCTCTATCTCTCTGATTTCTGTTCGATGTTGTACTTTGTATGGCCGGTACATAATAACTGATGCACTAGATGCGTGAGTGTTTCAGAACTGCTTCCAGTGGTGCATAATCGGAGGCACACAGAGTATCTTTATCAATGGAAAAGAATAAATACATGCCTCCTTGTACGATCTTCAAGTAAACACTGAAAAGGGTAATAGCCTATCCTGAAATGGTTGTAAATGAGGCAAAATTCACCCTTGGCATATTCATTGAACTAAGGGATTACGAACGAGATCTTATCATTGCATTTGTTTCAGAATCGTATCATAAGCTGAGGCAGAATGTTAGATTGTTTGAATTCCTTCATAACGGGGATTTCTGCAAAAGAAATCTATGAATGATCGTCATTTCAGAAACTTCAATATAACTGGCCGGCAGTATGAGGTGTATATATATATATGCTAGACCATTCAGTATGTAAATGCAATCCGGCAAAGGTGTATATCTGAAAACTATTCTTAGCTCAAAGTTGGTGAAATAACTGAGTGGATTGAATTTCGCTGCTTGTGTGCCTCTTTACACGTGTGTATTCTCTGTACCTTTCCACGTGCCCTGAAACCTTTCCTGTAAGCTGTAAGCCTATAATCTCTATCTCTACATCAAGAACACTATGCTACACCCTCACAATTACTTCTATATGCATTCAGTAAAAAGCCTGGTAACTATAAAAGGCCGTAAACGACACCTTATTGCTCTTTTAAAAATCGTTTACATGTTATACACAGTTCACAGCTTATTATACTGTTTAAAATAGATAATCGCGGGAAATATTTTATATCAAGAATTAGTTACACTTTACAACAATAATTTGTTGTCATTTTTATCTGATGATTATATATATAAAGTCAATTCATAAATGTCATATTGGAAGAGTTCTAATTATTTCTTCGATGGCAAGACATGGATTATTGTATTTAAGTTAACTGCAATCAATTAACGAGTAATATTGGTTCATATTCATAGATCGTGGTGACAATTGACGTGAAGAGACGGCTTGTTCACAATGTAAAACATTGTATCAATTAAGATGATGTGTTCATTCCCATTTAATGGGGCCTAATACGAATTTCTATTTCAGGGGACTGATACCTGTTAAAATGTTTTCTATAACAGAAGTAAACCTAGATTGATTAAGAGGGATGAAATGTTCAAATTAGTTGAGTTTCGCACCACTGTTTATTTGGTTTTCTTTATTTTATTATATTTGTAGCCTCAGGGAAATTTTCGGCCGTCACTCCTACGACCCCCTATGAAGTGGATAATAATGAAACCTGTAAATTGAGTCATATATTCTATCTAGAAATGTAGCTGTCCTAAGATTATGGGTTGGGAATAGATGTTCGTCTGGGCCCAACTAATATTTTAGCCATCAACAAAATGTCTTGAAAAGTGTGTCTGAAAGCTCTAAAACTAATTGTCACGGTCCAAATTTTCGGCATAAATCTGCCTACCTAAATTGCAAAACAATTTGATAACATAAAAAACAGCTCATGATTCAAGATCACTATAGGAAATTGACGGTGAATTTCCACGAGGCATTAAACAGAATAACCGTCTGCAACTTATACACACGATGACATATTTGTTTTGATTGGATCTAGGTTAACTGTTGTACAAAATACTAATGGAATATAGGTCATTCTCATCCTGTTAGGTTAAGCTGACAAAATCATCACGTGTCCGTTCAATGCACTAGAATTCAAGGCGTTGATTATTTGTTTAATTATAGCTTCATTTCATAACAAACTGCATTCTAGGCTGCTGCTTACTCCTAAAGAAACAATTTGGTTGCTATATTTTATTTGTTTTCTTCCTCCCTTTTATTTCATGAAGCCTACCCAAAATACAACTCTGACAACTACAATGCTTTCTCAGCATCAACTCACAAATTAGGTACTTATTTTACATGTACCTCGTGGTCTCGTCTACGTTATAGATAGGACAACATTAATGTATGAAATTAGCTCCCACAACATGCCTATAAGACTATACATTCATGAAGATACCTGCGGTAAAATGCATAATTATATAGGCCTTAAAGTGTGTCTATCTTTATGAAAAGGCCGTAGGTATGTTCCTGGTGCTCATTGTCCTATTGTCTTGTCAAGTGTTCTAGTTGGTATTCCGTTGTGATATGTCTAGCCGTGGTGTAGTTGGAAAAATATCCCGTTCCCCCGCAATTGTGACACACGTTGCGCAATATCACGCACAACGAGGACCAGACCAAGAAAATTAATTCTTTGAATATTTTTTTTCTTCCATTACAAAAATACATGCTGAACATCATTTTGCCATGTCCACAGGCGCATCAAAAGCATGTTTAAAGATAAGCATTTTTCACCATATCTACATATATATATTCCCATATTTTCTCCCCTTCAAGATGAAGGCCTGACAGGTCTGCTGTCAAGTAAGAACATGATATTTATTACATTTTGATGTTTTGATTGTCCCCATTTATCCATGAAAGCCAAGGAATGATTGTTCAGGGTGACCAGTATTCGATCGCCGGACATTAATCGCTCATGTCATGATTATTAACATATTTTAAAAGTCGAAAAACTCTCTCAATGAATGCATCGTAAGTTGCTTGATTGCAATCCAAGCATGTTTCTTGAAAGTTGCTGTCAGAACTTAAAAAGGCTGAGATTGCATTTTTGTCTCTTCTTTCTCGAACTGAATGATATCTTTAAGGATTACACCCGTGTGCTTCCTATCAAGGAAAACATCATAAGGATGTTGACGATTGTCAATTTAAGTTCAATAATCAACTTACATGTAACATATAAGTTACTATGGCAGATAAATCACTTTTTGCGTTTCTGTTACTACGTTCCAATATAAAAGTTGTGCGCTGGTTGGGAACCAGTAGTCCAGTATCCTGTGAATAATTTAGAATAAAACCTCGTCAAAGAAATATCCATAATTATATATTATAGGGTAGAATGAGTATATTGCTTTTCTGTAGTAGCATGCCTGCCCTTTTTGCTTGAACAGCTCTGAAGATTAAAACTAAAATCTTAGAGGAGAAATTAACTCAGATATTGCAGCATTCTATCGTAAGATTAACTGTATAATTCTTGGCGCATGATCTTACTTTTAGAAAGAAAGGGGATATTTTCGAAAGTTTGGCTTATAAAGAAAATATCTTTGCCTTTGATATATATAATTATATATATATAGATGAAACATTCTATGACTTATATGTACATATGTTATTATCTCAGCGCTGTGCCATTCTATTGATTAAATTGGTTTGCATTTAAATAGTATTACATCAAATATAGATTTTTTTTCATATATACACATGGCAATTTTTATTCGCATAACATGCACCTTTATCTTCCTTTTTACCACGATGAAATACTCATGACGAAATTTCATTTCATGACTAATTTGAACATTCAGATACTGAAAACATATATACTTGGGGAAACAGACAATAAAATCAGAGAGGGTGATGATGATGCTGAAGGATGATTATAACTAATCTTGATTTATGACTCCAAGAGCAATGACCTCCAATTAACCTGAACTGAATTGTGACCCAATTTGACCTTGTCTGTGTGGTGTTTGTCTTCTTCTCCAGCACTAAACAAAAAGAGCGTGGGGACGTCCGAAGTGGCGGCTCAGTCGATCCCTCAAGATCATGGTACATAGCCCTTGTCCTATCTCACGCTGCTGATATTATAATAATATTGTGCCTACAGTGTTACTCCTGTCCTCAGTGCCTTTATCTGACACAAACTAACCCCTCATTCATAACCAATCTAAAGGTTCCTGAGACGTTCTAGGCATTATAGATGACCATAGTTAATATTTTCTAAAAAAAGTATTAAAAACTAATAGTAGGCCTACTAAATTAAAATTAAAACATAGTTTGAATAATCCTACTACACCTGCGTATAATATAACGCGAATTACTTAAGACAGACATTGTTGTCTGCCCTTTGAAAAATGTCTTGAACCTTTACATTGGTGTTGATAATTGACTCTATTCTGAATTCATATCGCTTTTATTCAAAACACTTTCTTTGTCAGAACCTTTTTGTTTTGATGTTAGAACTCGTGTCGTGTAGAAGTGCATTTAGCAAAACCATCAATATGCTCTTGCGGCTGCAACACAAGACTTAGTATTGAATAAAACTAATTATTCCTGGGTGGAGAATGGTTTAGTAAATAAAAGTACCTCTATCATCCGCTCCTAAGAGATTCTTCGGGAATTCTTTAGTCAGCACTCCTTTCGCCTGTTAGATCAAAGAAGAATATGGAACCTACCAGAAGTTGTGTCTCAATGTCATTAATTATGTGTGTTACAGTGGGTTTCCTTGCCACTTAGCGGACTTTAGTAGAGCATGGTTTCCATAGATTAGGCGAAGCTTTCTCGTTTGAAAATATCTTCCATTTAGAATTTAATGTAGAAAATATGTATGAGCACAAATTCATGCAAATAAACTGTTGTGTTGTAGGGATTATTCCGACACGACATTTGATTATGATCAATTATGATTTCCAGAATTCACAATGCCAAATATATCGATTCTTGTGTATGATTCTAGATCGAAATCATATGTTAATGTTAATAAGTCTGTTGAAAACAATGTAAAAGGTCTCAAGAGAAATTAAGAAAGAGTTTCAAATGTTAGAAATGAAATCAAATAACTCAAATGGGGATATACGTGGAAGTAAAAGTGTCAACATAATATATTTTCTCCCTCCCCTTTTAGTAGTGGAGGAAAGCGCGCCTGGTAAGTTACATTGAGAGGTTTTCATGGATAAGGTATTCCATATGATTGAAGAGGCTATACTGCCGTGAACCTTCCTCTAGTTAATGCGTGCATTTAACACATTGTCCATCCACTGTAAATGGGAACCCTTTACGATAACAATCTACATGTGAGTGATATTGCTGCTATATATATATACTACTTCATGTCACTCTACTATCATAGACTGAAAAAAGATAGTTCAGGCGAGTCGGAATGTTGAGCCAATCAGCTGTCTTCATTGATGTTCAATTTTATATTTGGCTTTGAATTTTGTTTGAACTATTAAGGTTTTGTTTTGCTTTAAAAGGATTTTGCACTGCTCTATAGAAAATCTATGTGATAAAATGTTATTTTTGTCGTCCATTCGAGGACCACATGTGTTTTATACCAGTGTTTCTCAAGTGGTATTATCCATAGATGCCATTTTATGTCGATAGCTATCCTTTTTGTCCTCCTTATATACTTTTAATAGCAGGATACTCGTCTATTGAACTGCTGTGTACCAAATTACTATCCATCCAAGTCAAATTAGTATAACAAAAATAGCTATTAATAGATTATTTTCTAATCTAACAATTTCACAGTTGATGATAAAACTGATACCCCACATAGATTGAAAGGTAATTGGTTGTGGGTTTTTAACATCGAAATTTCTTCTTAAATCCCTCTAAAATGATACGAGAAACGTGTCGAGTTAATACCATACTTCAATGTATATCAATCGGGTTCAAGCTTACTACAAGTCTATTGCAGCTGTTTCTCCCGAATTACATCTGTGTTAAGAGATACAAGCATATGATATATTTTTCTCTCTATGAGGTGAATTTCTATCCTTGACTTTGGGAACTACAATAAACTTTATAGTACCTCTGGCTTTTAAGAAGTTTCTATATGAAAATTTGTTGTTCAAGGTTTAAACAAAATCTAAGCTTGTAAAACATGTTGTTTGCCAATAAAATGTACCAATGAATATTAATAGCAAATATTATGAAGAATTGTTCGTTCTTGTAATTGATATATCATTACTATAACAGTATGAAATGGTATACTATTTATAAGACTATTTAAAAATTAGTTTCTCAAGATATTGATGATTGATGTATTGTATTTTTACCAGTTTCATGAGTATTCTTGCTGCATTTTGTCTTCCAGTGAATATGCCCCTATCGAAGGCACCCAAAGAAAAATTGACAACACCCACAAGTCCAAGAAGAACAGGAGGAAGAATTGGCTCCTCCGTTTCAAGGTGAGTTACAGAGACGTTTTTGCATAATAAAAATAAATATAATGGAAACCACATGATATACAAATAGTTGGAATCTAGGTGGGATATTTCGCAATAGTTTGCACCAAAATATAAAATCAACTGTATACCTCCCTAGAGTTACAACTATAATAAGTGCATGCAGAAGTTAAATACGAGATATTAATTTCCTTTTCATACTAAGTAATTAAAGGACCTGAGTTTGGTCATTTTGTAGCCGTGGCCACTGTATACAACTGGAGAAAAGTCTTCTCCGTTTTCAATATTCAATTTGATTGTTTGCAAAATGGTTATTTTCGGAAGACCATTTTGTTAATTGGAAGGAGAGCTCTTGTTTATATTGCAATTACTTACAACTGTATGTGTTTATCTTGTTCATGTATACATAACGGTTTGTTTACAGAGAAATCGTAATTCACCATTGTAGAAGATTTGGTTCACAGAGCAATCATAATACATGTACATTTAATCATAACAACTTTAATAAGAACACCTCTAACCACTGATTGTGAGTGACGACATATTTTTCATTGTTTCAGTCTTGGTAAAATAACATTGGCCTTTGCGTTGGGCCCAGGGTAATTAAACTGAATATACTTTTATTGGTGGCATCCTGGACCCTTCCTTGACCTCGAGGTCTAGACCTCTGGCCACCTATAATTGCTTTGACTTTGGAATGTCGGATGATTTGAGTATGGTATGACAAGGGTTGTCCAAGATCTATGAATGGTTTCGGTGCTTGGCAATATTATTAATCATCAGATGGTTTAGATGGAGAGGATGACACAATTAAAACTTCATTTCTGCATGCCCCCGCATACATGATTCGTATGTCCAACTCGTGCATATTTACAAACGATTAATGTATCCATACTTTTAAGATGCGACAGATATGTTTGAGACTAATGCTAGATACCCCTCCATCACACCGCCTGCCCAATTTAGTCTCAGCATAAAACATGATATTGCGTTTTACAAGAAGCCATGGTTCTGAACAAACCTGGCAGGATCTTGTTTAGGGGAACACAGATATCTGCTTCATTCAAGCAATGAACTCCTATTCATTTCGTATATCATCTTATTTTACAGGAAATGTTCCATTGTGTATATATATTTTGATGCAATTGGTTCCATTTTTGCCTCTTTGCACATTGCTTTGAATGACATTCTTCGCACCACAACTCATGTCAGGGATACGATTGCCCTTCCTGTTGAATAGCGAAGCTCAGTTCTTTTAAATAATTATAATGTCTACACTTCCTGGTCCTGATGACCACACTTGTGAAGATACTCGTATATTATACTGCTAACATGCATGCACAAATGGTTTGCTCTGGCATCATCCAAGGTAATCGTACAGCATCGAGCTCCTCGTTCAATGTGCGATTCCTTGCTCTTTAGCAAATCAAGTATTGTTTTCACAATGTTGATCTTGCAAAGGCCCCTTGCATTTTGCATCAGCCCTGGTCGAAGGTCTTCTTTTCATATCCCCTTTTCAAACTCTGAACTGTAACACGATTGCAGGGTTCTGTAGACATGCGCACGTGTACAAGCATAACAAACCATACAGTTCTCTTCCATCGCTTCCCTTTCATTTATTAGATCTTTAGTTCTATCAGTTTATCCTGGAATGTTATCGATAACCATGTACCTCGTATTGCTACTTAGACCATGAAATTCTTTTCGATATCTCTACATTAAATACTATCAAATGTTATATCTTGCACTCTTAACCCATAGAAATAAGCTCATACAAAACATGCACATATTAAACAGCTTTACGTATAACACACTGAATAACACAAATGTCGTAAATCAAAATGTCTGCTTTCATAATGTGGCCTTTGTATTTGGAACTGGTACTAATCTCCGTGTAAATCAAAAGTACTTGTACACTGACCTTTTATCGTGTAGGTTAAATTCATGATATCACATCAGTCACCTCACCTTATTTATGTTTCTTTTTCACATACGAATGATCATTGTTTACCTTTCAGTTCCTTGAATTTAAAGGAGAAGTCCCCAGCCAGAGCTGACCCACCAAAGCCAATCGAGAAAAAGTATGATAGAATTCTCAAGTTTTGATGTCCTGTCTTCTATTTTTATTTCACTCTAAACCCGGAACCCTTTTCTCCAGTCTCTCTCTCCTCTCGAAAAAGACCACATGGAGGTGGACCATGTAGACACATTCGGGTCTGTTGGTCAATGGGCTTTTATCTTTATCAATTCTGAGAAGTGTTCACTGGTCAGACGTTGAGCTGTTTATTTCAGCTTCCTTTCATTTTTTGAACATGGAAATTCCTCCAATCTTTGCATCACATCTATTGCATTACCTCCACATATACATGTATATACTTAAGACCTTTCCAGTTTATGCTTGATGCTTTAAGAAAGATGTTGCCATTCTAGAACCAACTGGCTTGGTATTATAGATGGGGTTGCTGAGACTCTCAACTAAGGCATTATCACATGTAACATAAACATCATAAAACGAAATGCCTTGTATATCTTTTGCTATAAGGACACTAACTGCCATCTGGTGCTACAAATTAACATTTAAATCGCAGAAAGTCGCATATTACTAACGCAGAATACATCATTATCCATCTAGACAATTGCACATAATGTATACTTTGAGTCTAGAGTAGATAGACCATTGCCCATTAATATACATTAACTTTGCATCCGCTATAGGACAGCAACAGCGACCACGTGTGGTGGTGCCACCTGGTATTTCATAATTAGATAGACCTTAATTGGATGTCTATATATTATTGATACAAGCACCGAACATATGTCATTAAACCAACTACTCTTTTAAGTCTACACTTTCACTAATAAGCTCTGGTCAATCAATTCTTCCTGCTATGCTAAAATGTTGATGCAATGGCCATTTCAGGAGTCTCCAACAGGTCTTTAGATATAGTGAAATCGCAGTCTAGATGGTCCACCGGCATGATGGATAAGGGTGGCAGATTAACCTCTCTTACAATGCACCTCTGTCTCTCTTATATGCAAATATACTCGAGTCCCCCAAGTCAAATTTACTGAGCTACCCCATATGCTCTCGTCAGTTGAATTATATCGGACGCTCGGTAAATTGGACTGGTAATTAATAACATATGTGAGTGTAAGTCAGATTTCCACATCCTAACATAAATGATTTGTTTCCTTTGTGTTTGCATCTTATAGTATACTCATTTCATTTATTTATGAAAGAAACTCAAGAAATGAGCCTATTTTATTTATATTCGTAGTCCTTTCCAAAAGCAATCCCAACGTCTTATGTATATTCTTACTCAAAAACAAGACATTATAAATATCAACATTGAAACAAGAAACAATCAAAATAAAATTGCATCCTATGTACAGTAGTTTTCCACTAAGATTATATGTCATCCACTGAACTAAAAACATACAAACCCTCAGCGAGAATCGTGAGAGAAAAAGTCGTCTGATTCTTCCTTTTTCATTTTATTTTATTTCAATCTCCTCCTCAGGTGCAAGCATGGCAGCGTTGAGACTAACAACATAACTCCCTCTCTAGCCAAAAGCATGTGTCAGCGTTCCAGAGAACCTACTGCAGTAAACAATTATATCTTTTTCCTATACACCAATGCGTCATCGGCCATCTTTTGTTTTGTAGACCGTCCAGCCCCACCGGAGGAACAGAATTGGGCGGCGGACCCGACGGTAGCGACCCACTTGATCCGACCAATGACCCACGAAAGTTTGACTCCACAGGCATGTTCCACTGGTGTCCTGAACAACCTTTATCAACATGTTTAGTGGTAAGATTCTGCCGCTGAACTCTATTTATGGCTCAACATCCATCTCTCCTGACACAACATTTGGGATTTTATAATTATAACTACATGTTTCGAAATTTTGAAATTGTGACCTCACAGTTGTGATCGGATTAAATACATCAATAGACGACTTAGGGTATGGAAAGGAACAATTCACTTGTTCTATATAATTACGCCAAGGGACCATTGAGGGATTTAGTTACAACATTTCTTACTCTACAAGCCCCTTTTCGCACCCTTTCTGTGTTATAAAATATTTGAATTGAAGGTGTGCGTTGGTGATAATAAATCTAAAGATACTATCTCTCTCTCTTCTCATTTTTTTCCACAATTTGGATGCACTTTGGATTGTCTAATTTTCAGCATATCTTGAACGAATTGCGCTACTTTCATTTGCAATGAATTTTTAATCGACTCTTTACAAACAAACACTCTAATCAACACTCTAAAAGAAAATTCTCCGGTGTAGAGAGCTACAGAATTAAATAAATGACAACTGCTTCCGCAGTGCATTGAAGTGGGCCACTGCATAAAAACACGCCGCCACACAATGAGATTGTGACAGGCACTGCTCTCATTACCGGTATTAGACATATTTGAGCTAAATTTACCATTCTTGCTTAAATTGCCAATCGTCCATTTCCATTTTTCATTGATGTAATATATCGGGAATTGTACTCCCTGGCTATTGGACATTAATTACCGCGCAGGCCTAGATCAAAGTATATTGAACATTATTTCATTTCGGAGTATTTGGTTACGAGATTCGTTGTACTTTCCCTACTATTTCTTGATCTGGTTACCTCCAGGTTCCCCCTGTCCTCTTTAGCACTTTCACTATAGTACTTGGTGTTTCCCAGCACATTCCCTTGGGTTTCAAAAGTTAACACCCTTATGAATAAAGAGGCCCGGTAGTTGTAGTGTGGCCTTAGGTCTATTAATTGCAATAGTTTATACATGTGAAAGCATGGAAGGCTCCAATGTACAGAGAGAAAGTGCTAGAATTACTCTATAGCCATTCTTGGTGCGGACAGCGCTTCGAACGTGATTTAGACCCTATTGTATATTGTTATTTAAAGCCTGGTAGGGGCGAGGGCACCCTGCACCCTAAGGTCAGTATCCTGATGAAGACGGAATGCGCTCCCCCAATACAGATTTATCAACATCAGGGCATGATGGTTTACCATAAATATATGAAACCCTAGGTTTGGTTAAGTCATGCTGCCAAGTTTGATGCAATTGAGCCATTTTTGTCAAATGCAAATGCACTAATAATAGATACTCCCAACTAAACTTTTGGAAACGTACCTTGCGATGGGTTGTTGCAATGATTGGAGTATGTGGAGTGATACACGTTGTGTAACTCTACTGGGGATACTAACCATGTTTTTTTAGCTTTCCGTGATCTAGTCCAATTGAAATAATTGGGATTTTGAAATGACGACAGCTTCCCGTTGTGCATGTACCAACTAACTAAGTAATTACACCAGGGAATTGATTAATAACTTCATTAATTGCTCGCGCCTTGACTGCATGACAGCCATATATCGTCGGGTACCGATCCCTGCCCGATGTTTTTATATTCATTTTTTTTTCTTGACTGTGATATCCTGTGATGTGTGAGCGTTTAATGCAGCAGAAAACCACCCGCAGCAGCAGCAAGAGCAGTATTATATTATTCACAACGTGTCCTCACCACTGGTGGAGAATATATTTTCTTTTTATAAAATTTAATTTCTAGGCATGGGTTTTATACATATATATAGTTTCATTTTTATTGCTCCTGTAGGTCGTGTAGAGAGTCAAAGATATGGTGTACGTGAATCAAGATTTCATTGCTACTAATATTACACGATCAAGCATTATGTCTTCCAGCAATAAAATAGAATTCAAAGATACATATTATGTCATAAACGTATCCATATATAGATATACCATGCATGTAGACTAAATGAAAACAGTGGTTACGCAAAGGACAATATATAATAGGAAATGTGTAATAATTTTCAGGCATAAAGTCTTGTGGACATTTTTGGCCAACTACTTACATATTTGCAAATCAATCATACCGTTTTGGGATTTCAATTTTGAGATCATGCCTTTATTGTAACTAAAGGGGTACGCAAGTTGTCTTCAAAAGAATAATTCGTTGA
This sequence comes from Sthenelais limicola, assembly GCA_942159475.1. Classification (NCBI taxonomy): domain Eukaryota; kingdom Metazoa; phylum Annelida; class Polychaeta; order Phyllodocida; family Sigalionidae; genus Sthenelais; species Sthenelais limicola. The sequence continues at coordinate 135,551,067 of OW804095.1, read as the reverse complement.
CAAGTACAAAGCTATCAGTGATTGAAGATACACCCCACGCATTGAGAAAACAGATGCAGTTACATAGACCATATCTATTAACATGTTTCTGAGTAGTGTCACAAGATACGCTGTATTCTCCACGATAATCTTTAATATTACTAATAACGACTTTCTGAATTCATTATTGAATATCATTATATCCTTTTATTTTTGCATTGTCAGAATTTAACTGTATTGTATTCTTAAAGTAAAGTTATCGTGATGAATCACAGAGTGCTGTAAATATTCCACCGTTCATTCCATCGATCATGGCGTGGTAGTCGATGTGTAAAATATTCTGAATAATGGATCCAAAATTCTGTTGAATTTCTTTTCGGAGATGGGTTCTATTACTCGGAGTCGTTGTCACAAAAATACAATTACTGACATACAAAACATCATTGCACATTATTGTAACTACGAAGAACAACTGTTTTGTCTATTGCAAATATTACGATTATTTTGAATCTTCTTTTGTACATCGTCAGAGATGCAATTTCTCTGTTTTTCAACTAATATGTTTCACTGTTATTTGATCCGTGTATAGCTCCCTTAGTCTTTCCCAAACGCTATCTTCCTCAAAGTTTCGCTGCCTCTTATCAAAGTTTGCTTCTACCCTGCTATTAATCGCTAGTGTTACCTTTTTTCACTTACATTTTACTTTAATGTGATTTGTCTATCATGATAACAGAGACATTCTCGTACATGTACTTAATCTAATTTCTTGTATGTTTCCCTATCTCTATCCTATTCGGGGATATAATTTTGGTATCGACTAGAGAACATACAAAGCTTTCATAACCTATTTGTGCTAAGATGGTAGATTTCTAATGGAAAGGCAACGCTACTCAGTGTTTGCATACACCCTCTCTCTGACACCTATCTAGATTTTGTACTATGGTTCTAAGGATTATTCACTTCGACGCTAACCGCAGTTTTGGTGATCGAGTTCGAAGACGACAAAAGACTTATTATCCCAGTAATCAGATACTTAACTTTCAATAATATTTTTTACTTACAATTATTGCTTTTTTTCTTTGACTCGAATGACTGTTCTGAAATCTGTTTTAGTTTAAGATGTCAGTGGACTTGTCGCCGAAGTAAATTTGATCTGCTCTAATATTCAATAAAGAAATGAGTTTTTCTTTTATTTAGGATCGGGAACAAGCTGCTATGACAGTCTTCAGCAACCATGTAGTCGTTTGCCTGTTCGCTGATGCTGGTTCGCCTCTCATTGGACTGCGAAATCTTGTAATGCCACTCCGTGCCAGCAATTTCCATTACAACGAGCTGAAACATGTTGTAATTGTATGTGACAAGGAGTACGTCAAGAAAGAGTGGAAGAACCTTTGTAACTTTCCCAAAATTACTATTTTGGATGTAAGTGCTCACACGATTTATACTTAGTGTAAATTGGTATTGATGACATTGAGTCAGATGTACTGTAAGCCTTGATTCATATCTAGTGTTGTCTAGAGTGTTAATTGATTACGAAATCCATTAAAACCTTCTTGGAAGATATGAAAAGTGGTTTCAAGGTTCGTCCTAAGTTATACATTAATCGAGCTCATCCCACAGGCTATGAATTATGTCTTCTTGTTGCAGGGTTCGCCTTTAAATCGCGCCAATTTGCGTGCGGTTAACATCAATCTCTGTGATATGTGTGTGATCCTCTCGGCCAGGAAGACAAATGTAGACGATGGCAACTTGGTAGATAAAGAAGCCATCCTCTGCTCGCTCAATATTAAGGCCATGAACTTTGATGATAGTACGGGCTTACTGCAAGACTCTGCCCAACAAGGCAACACAGGTAAGATTGATTTTAAGGGAAATTGGGGGAATATTAGTGGGTTCGTGCAACATTAAGACTGGAGATTCATCCCAGATAGACTCCTATATTCAAAAAGAAACCAAGCTTTCCTCTCGGTTTCAAATGATTTTACTTCGAAAATATATTAGGATTAGGAATTTTCCAGATCATTACCTCTACAGTGCAACAAGACATTGTGTCGGTATTAGAACACTGGTTCTAGGGGAAGCCAGTGTGTGGCGCCCATTTCAATATACTACTCACCGAGTCTTTTAGTGTTACGAGTATATCCTATGTCCCGCTTGCGTCCGTATTTTATGCAAGGTATGGCCGTAACCGACATAAGCAGAAGATGCTGGTTAATTATTTGAATATGAGATTCTGATGATATTGCATAAGGGGCATTTTCTTACAGGAAGTTCCCAAATAACCGAAGCTAACGAGCATTTCAACAATATCACCTGAGAAAGCCCAATCATGTGCATGGCTGTCACTGTGTCAATGTTTGGCATACTCGTATTTCTATAATAAAACGGGAAGCCAACTTGAAGCCAAATGTATAGGTCGGAGGATTCCGCAGCTAAATCTTGGCACTACATATTATATAACATGGGCATGATTGTTAGGGCATGGTTGTTTGATGGAAGCGATGGGATTGAGATAAGAGGTTTCGAACTTCAATGAAACCCGGAAAGTTAACATCTAATTAGTGTCTTCCCCCGCTTTTGAAGAATCCAGTGTAGGCATAATGAATCATTATTATCATGTTATTATTACAATCATTTTAGGTTTCTTACCACCCGGCTTTTCTCCCATGGGAGCGCAGCAGAATAAGACACCAGTCGGACACACGAGTGGCAACAGTATACCTATGATCACCGAATTAGGTAAGACCTTTAGGACAATATCTCCTGGGCCGCCCTGCTTACAATTTTTCCTTCAATTAATAACAGCATGTTAGAAACATGGCTACGGTCATTCGGTATATATATAGATGCTTGAAGTCCGACAAAAACAATGCATTAATGGTTAGGTCACCTAATGTAGTGCAGCAAATTCGAATAAAATTTAAGCCTTAATTCAAGTACGTTGTTATGCATACACCCCTATTTTGTTCTTTTTATATAAATCTGTAAACTGACTCCATGTTGTGCTCTTTCGTTGACAGGTAATGATGCAAATGTACAATTCCTGGATCAGGATGACGACGATGATCCGGACACCGAACTTTACATGACACAACCATTTGCTTGCGGAACAGCATTTGCTGTTAGTGTACTTGATTCTCTCATGAGTACGGTAAGTAGCCACATACTCCTCCATTTATTTCATTCGTGTGTGTATAACTATATAAATTGAGGTAATCTTGACTGCCCTTGAGAAAATGATGCATGATTATGATAGTAGGTTACATGACCATCCGATGAAGTTTAACCGATGACCCTCTCAGTCTCACCAGCTGAATCGTCAATCTTTTACACATTTGATTTAAGAATTGCGATGTTAATAACTACTTTATTAAAATATCCCGTATCTGTATCTTCTTTCCTGACAGACCTACTTCAATGATAACGCCTTAACGTTGATAAGAACGCTAATCACTGGCGGTGCGACGCCGGAACTAGAACAAATCTTAGCTGAAGGCGTGGGCATGCGCGGAGGTTATAGCACACCAGAAACCCTGGCCAACCGTGATCGGTGTCGGGTCGCTCAAATCTCGCTTTACGAGGGTCCATTCGCTCAGTTTGGGGTAAGTATCTATACCAGATTGTTCACCAAAAGATTATCTCAGATAATATTAATATTTAACATTTAAAAAATGATAACATGGGGTTAAATGTGTCTTTCTTGACTTTGACAAAATCACTCATAAGTAGTGTAGTTAGTAAGTTACTCACATGAACGCATACTCATGGGTCTGGAATGGACCGTGAAAGTTAGTTGGGACAATATAATATCATCTCGTAAAACTCGTCCCTTAGGTTGCTCAGACACTGCTTGTAAATTCTGCATTGATACACACATTCTATTTACTTACCATGCAACACAATTGACACTAACCTGTTTATTTCCGGTAGAACTACTACTATGATGCCCTAAGTCAGTTATGGGTATGGACATGAAAACAATACCTTTGCGTCTAAATCAATGCACCAATCGCTAGAAAAAAGGATAAACTGCTTTATGTAGACACACCATACTTCAAACATATATGTAGCTTCTGTTACCTCGTTGATTAATATAGATTTTAACCATGATCATCGCCAATGCAATTACCTTAGTCGTCAAGTCCGCCCCATCCGAACTGCTTCGACCAATTGCCTTTCTATTAAATTCACTCTGGTGAATACAAGGTTTACTTCCCCTTTTAATTTATTTGCTTACAAGCTAGGTAACTTCCAATGCCCATTTAGATCTGGACACATACATTTTCCCAACCAGATTCAGGCAATGTCAACAAATAAAAAGCTGACACATATTTTCATCCACATACTGCAGATACCAGGCGGTTCAGTCCTTCTAATCGAGAAATTTTACAGACTTTAGACAACAAACAGATGTCGATAATATATTATGTCGATTGAAACCACCTCTACGGGCTGAATATCTGAGTTTCTATATTGAGGTTCTTAAGTTAGTCGTAAGAGAATATTTATTCTAGGATTTCTGGGAATTATGCCTTTTCTTCCAGCTGTTCTCTACTGCTAGCAAAACCCGAAAGGTACGAAGGCGACTATTTGCACCCTCCCACCCATATCCCATGAGGCAACTCGGTTGTCCATGTCATTATCTGAGTGTGTCACTGCATGGTGTCTTACAGAATAAAAAATAGCCTATAAGCAGGTTCCTTGGAACTAAGCCCACGGGGACTCACACTGTTCAATTGTTACAACTGGGGGGACTCAAGATTACCATCATCTGTTCGGAAATATTAAATAAAGAATTAAAGCCCTTACCATGAAAATATCTCCTTAAATCCTAATGTGTTGTGACTAACAATGAAATAGTGATATTGAGAATATATATTTATATATCTAACCAATGTGAATTTTGGAAACGTCTGGGATGCTGCGTGTATAACAGCATGTTTATCCTGATTGCTTTCCACCAAATACATTATAGAATAATTACATATAAGCCCTTGCTTTAAAAAGCCTGCCTTTTATTCTACTCCCTCTTCATTTCGTGTTATTTTCTCCAAGCCCTACCACTGGCAAAGTGAAATAACGTGTATACCCAGAGATTCCTAATCGTAGTCATTTTCGGTCGCTAATGGGTGGAATTAAAGAGCTACAACGTGACTAGCATTTCACCGAGAGATTTCGAGCGACAATTAAATTAATGTGCCTGGGTTGTTAAGTGTTTTTGTTATAATTAGAAAGAGAAATGGATCTAGGTTTCTGAGTAACCTGGACTGGACTTACCGTATACAGCCTGAAGGTGACACATTATCCTGACAACTAAAACTTGTGTTAATTCCACACGAGTGGTATCTATATTCATGATTAGGCAAAAAATGATGCTGCGGTCGCTTTTCATACGCTAAAAAAATTATCAAACAGTTCCTCTTAAATTTGCAAATTGTATCAACTTCAAAAGATTTTGGATCAGTTTCTATCCTTTATTGGTATCATTAACATCGTTTTTCTTTCTTGGATCAGACAGTTTTCTCTCACTTAGAATTCCTGATCCAGGTCTCGCAGGGATGTTCCCGCATAGCTATATTTGCTTTTGGTTTTCATTTGTGCCTAACTTTGGCATATCATTTCAAGTTTTTAAACAAAAAAGCTCATCGTTCTCCGCTGCAGCCGAAGATTCAGGTACAAATTAATCACCGTGGTTCCCCATGGTTGTGGTTAGACAAACTTTGATTTACGTTTAGTAACCTGGGTTATGATAGCTATGTAGATGGTATAAATGCAAGGCAAAGCACTGCAGCTCCTGGGTCTTAACATTTGCATGAATCCCTGCATTAATAATTTTTTAAGATGTATTCAGTTTGAATTATATATGGAGATATTGCTTCGCTGTGCATTGATTCTAGAGTAGTAGCAATAAGATACTATATGATGTTAACTGTAGATGTTCTAGCGACTGTAGTTGAATCTCATGTGGGTCATGATATGTAGTGTGTTTGATAAGGAGGTTCTCCGTATATTTCTGATATATGGCAGAGGTGTACTTGTGTCTTGGATATTAGAAGTAGGACATGGTTGTGAGGTTAAAAACTATTTCATTGGCATATAATGTAAGGTTTGCAGAAACAAATCACGACCAGAAGTTATCAGGCATGATGAGAGATTATCCTGTCATATTATGAGATCTAATAAGCTATTAAACGAAATTCCAATCGATAGTTGCAGTAGAACTATCCTTGTGCGATCAAATGTAAACATTGGATCCGATTGCAATACCATTAACATACATCACACAAATATATACAAAATTTACTCTATCCTTACTTCGCTAATAGAGACAAATACCAAGGAAGGTATGGTAGGTCGTTACTGAAACGGCAGAATGTACTTTAAGGATAATTAAGTTACCTTTGTCACAATACTAACTTACCGATCGAATATGCACAGGGGAAATATCGTATTTAATGCAAATGCAAGGATATTATGTTTTCACACAAGGCTAAATGCATACCGTATATATTATATATAAGTACTGTTTTACACCAACTCGTGTGTTAAGGTTTTTTCGCAACTCGTTAAATTGACTGTTCTCAGTCTCACTTTTATAGCCTTGTTTCACGAGTAACGGAATTTCTACTCAATCCCCTAGTATCTGGTACATCTTAACCTTCCTAACTAATTGGTTTGATAGCTGGAGTTATGCAACCCCAGGCCGGGGCCCAGAACGCTGGGTCTATTTTGGGGTGTGGTCACTGATACAGGACGGTGATTGGTCAAGAAGACAGAAATTAGTTTCTTTCCTCTCCATTTTGGGTGTGGGGGCAGCACCTTATGGTGGCTGAAACCTTTACTCTGTGATCTGGAATCGGTAGAAGCTTCTGGTCCATTCATTACACTTTTTCAAGATTTATTGAATGAAAACACAAAGTTAGTCCTTTCTACTTCAGATATTGTCAGACCAATCCTATATAATTACACTGAAAAAGTTTCACGAGATTTCATAACTACTAATTTTAATAAGAAGAGCCACTTTAAGGTGAACTATGATTAGTCATTTGTATATTGAGAAACGACCTATATGTTGAGTTATGGCATCAACAAAGGCTTTACAGTACTTTTTTAGTTTAGGGTTGAAAATATTTTCTTTGTTTATATTAAGTTTTCCAGGTTTTAAAAGTTTTTGCATTAGCATCTAATCTCAAACCAGTCTTAGGATTAGTAGAGGAGAATATCTTTTTAATTTACTTTCGGCCATTTTAAACGGCTATCAATCAAATATAGACCTCTGCTACGCATTTTTATCGGTCTTCCTTGCTTCAAGAATCCCCCAATCATCTCCTTGCAAATCAGTGTCATCTTTCCTAATTCTAAAAAATAATAAAACTTAATTGTATAGGGATTGTGTTTAGTATGTCGACACGATCCATACTACTTTCTCGAACTATGTGTTGTATGCTTTTGCTGTTATGTTTCAGTTGGGACATGTTACCTATTTAGAAACCTACGTGGCATTGTCTTTTCCCAGTCAGATTGCCCCGTGGAATGTCTTATGTTCATAGCAGATGCATGCTTGTTAGTTAGGAGTTTACCCCGCAATGCAACTATCGACAACTAGTCTACATCAAGTTCACTAACGAATCTTAAGCTTCTCCTATAGGTTAACTAGCGCAGCCTTTGTTAGCACATGTATAACGATCTTCTTTCAATACCATCTTATTATAATTCTGAAATGATATCTTGTTGCTTATCCTAAGGATTTCACTCTCTTCTGAATTCATTGAACAGAAGGTTGTATCACTCATATCGCTATCTAGTAATGTTAAATCAGAATTAACATGTTCACCTATCGCTTTTCGCCTGTGCACATTACTTGAAAATATTGTAAATATTTTCATTAACCTCTATCCAATACGAACTGATCCTGTGCTGCTATGCATTTGCATTCACTATGTTACAGAATTGTCTCTAACGAGTAGATTATTTTATAGTCTATGAGCCTAGAAGCTGTGTTAAATGGAAATATCTTTTGTTGACAGGAGGGAGGGAAATATGGAGAGCTTTTTGCAGCAGCATTGCGCAGTTATGGCATCCTTTGCATAGGACTCTATCGATTTAGAGACACGAGTGCCTCGACACAAAGTCCTTCGTCGAAACGCTACGTCATTACCAACCCTCCAGATGACTTCCCCTTACTACCCACAGACCAGGTGAGAATTGACTCCTTTAGTTGTTTGCTCCTCAATCTGATCCCTCATATTGGAGTGTTCTTATTTTATCTCTGTACTACTAACTGACTACCTGAGGACAAAACAAGGTCTGGGTGTATCAAAATAGATGTGTTTTCAGGTTACTTTTGTTTTCTCTTTTTGGAGAGAAAAAGTGCATCTTAATAGTTTCTATTGATATGGAGTGTCACTAATGACCACGTTTTTTTAGTCTGTAATAATCGGGTCAGAACACAACCCCATCATTAACACAGATCTACCACGACCTTGGTGTTTTTCTCTTTTCCTTGGTTTATTAGCTGTTCTATATCCGTCACGGTTTTGATCTTAAATATTCACAGTAGATTTAGTGATTGATACTGATTGGCAACTATTCTGCATCGTTTGATGAGTGCGATGTGTGGTTTCTTAAGACGAATACTACATGTAGTAAAATGTGTGCAGTTGTAAATATTACGAAGTCTGAATGAAGATCACTAACTCTACTGAGCCTCTGATACTAATGTTATTACGAGCATAAACGGATGTAAATGGGTCATAAATTCGTACTGCTTCCTCTGCTAAAGCTGTATAGTAAACCTATAAGTAAGCTCTATTGCAATTAATCTATTATATCATTGGTTATTTATTAGTTACATAACGGATTGTTTTGGTCAATCCTTTGAGGTTTAACCATAAGACACTCATGAATACGTGTCTTATCATTAATCCCCCAAGAATATGACTTTGACCCTCTTAATAAATTCATGTTACATTATTCAGTTGCATTTGATATTTATCGTGTGTGTTATTAAACTAACTGTCTTCATTTTAGCAATATTTATTAGTCATTCATTTTGAATTGCAACTGTCTGTAAATGCTGTCAGGATCTATTAACTGTCATTCTATACTCCCCCTTTCAAAAATACCAACGAGAAATTATCGCTTCGGTGTATCAATTTCCAAAGGTACTCTCATTTTCACTTCAGCGATTTCTCTTCAATTCTCACTATTTCCCACTTTTAGTCTGTCATGGTCCCTTCTAAAGCGCCCAGAATCATCTCTCATTTAATATCCTCCTTTGTGTTAGCAAACGATGGGGAAGATCCGTTCCTGAAGCATTGACGTACAGTGGAGTTCATGTACAATCTATATTTTGGCCTGCACCCCAGGACACCATTTGAATGGCTTGACGTTATTACTAACCTCCAAGTTATCTTTCCTTGCCAGGTTTTCTGTTTTGCCCCCAGCCACATTTTCCATGGTTGCTCCTCTGAAGGTCATCCAAAACGTAAGGGAAACAAAGTGTTATTTGTGTACACCATTTTTTTTCACCGACTTGTGTTTACATGACCTGTACGTAATATAAAATATAAGCAGGTTGCTCACAACCCCAACTACCCAAATAAATAGGAGTGTCCATACTCACGACAAACAAATGATCATTTCTACATCATTCGAGTGTCATAGATGTAATTTAACACCACTACCAAACCACACCAATATAGGCATATACCCATTTGAATGTAAATTGTGTCCATGTAAAGACCTAACGCAGTGTTGGAATTATATATATGTGTAAGTTTAGATGGTGTTAAGATATCAATTGACCAATGATTTTAAATCCATTCACACACACAAATGACTGCCTCTCTCTGGCCAATATGGCACACTTATTCAAACTGCTCACTATAGTCTGTCCTATTCAATTCCTATCTACATTTGCCGCATCATTTCGAATATGTTTATGACCCAGCTGCACATCAGAATATGCATTTTAATCTTATTCTCCTTTTGACTTTGTCTTCAAAATCAATTTAAGATCACACATTTTCAATTTGATTTACCAAACTACGTAAACAGGGTCCGTCAAATGAAACAATTATATCAAACAAGCGGAAACAATAAAATAACTTCTTCTGGAATTTTGATTCGAGGTTAACAAAGTATGCATATTTACTTTTCTACATAGCCGCATATATCATGAGTTCTCATAAGATATTCCCTGAAGGTGAGAAAGGCAATCATACACAGGTTCTGGGACCGACTAATAAGCATTTACTCTACTGAGTGTTATTTTTTTGACACTATATCTACCATATTACAATAAATTGTGTAGCCTAGAGAACATGTATACGAGTAGACTTATACGTATACATACCGATGAAACGAGTAAAGAGCATGTTTTTGCAACAGAATGTAATGACAAAAGTCGATCAAACACAGCTGTATTGATTTCCTCTCCCATTATGACCATATTTCACACCTCTTAGAAATCAGTTAATAGAAGAAGAAATCTTTTCCTAGGTGTGATATGTTAGGATTGCAGTGGGCGGAAATAACTGGCCATTTCGGAATCCATTAGCCCATTTTGTTCGCTCACACAATGTATGAAATCCTTTTGAATCACATTCTGTTCCAAGCGAACAAGTAGGAAATATTTATATTTGATGCGATACAATGAAGAAGATGCCCATGCCTCTCTTCTAGAATCCCATCAATGTCATAGCATTTGATCATTTCGATGATCATGATGTACTCTATATTTAATTCAATAACAAGTCAATAGCTTAGGGGCGTAGCATTTCGCGTTGCTCACCGTAATTCTAATATAAATATAATTCATGAGCACTATTCTAAAAATGGATAAAGATAAGTAACCTATTAACCAAAGATGATTCAAGAGTATTCTTAATTACCTCCCACTTCAGGTACAGTATATTAAAGATGGACACAGATAAATATTCTGTGTTTTACTTCCCAGGTAACCTCGCCTAAGTTTCTGTTTGTATTTCTATATATTATATACCATTTCCCACTTTACTATACAATATCATGGATACTTAGTATTAAACCATCCATCATCCATTTTTGAGTAAGTGTGGTATTTTGCTGGTGTGATCTATATTTGAACCTAATTATTCATATATGATAAGAGCACTCTCAATCTGGACTGGTTTCTTGTGTCTTGTTGCCTCAGTTGACCATTGCTTCCCCTATGTGCCCACAACAGTCCGTCACTTCGACTCAATGAATGGAGGCAGGGAGGTAACCTATCCCACCAGTCATCTAAAGCAAATGTGCCATATATTTGTCTATATGTGGAACGCTAGAACCCAGAAACCAGTGTTTTTCTTATCATATTTCCAATTAAAGATACATATTATATATTCGGCTGAAGGCAGATATCAATTTAGCAATTATTTCTGGATGATATAGAAATCATGGATTTAATTAGTCGGTTTTTTTTAGCAACAATGCATACTCATTTTCCTAATTTCCCCCATTTAGTGACTTTAATAATCTATTATAATTCATGTTAGATGACTTATTTGCCTTGCACATTGGATCTAATCATACCATGCATGTCTTGCGCTTGATGAATGTACCTTTGTAATTGTATAGCATTTTGAATTTTTCATTCTTGTTCAGCTGTATAGATGATGCTATTGATTACGTCAGACAATTAGCGCTTCTGAGATCGCCCATCGTCCGTCAATTTCCATAGCAATTCATAGAAATAGAATTATGTCTTATGTTAGCTTTGTTTCATTTATATAATGGGCGTCTATGTTGTTACCGTGCGTATTTATAAGCGTCCATAGAATACTCATGAAGTAATTATTTCATAAATGTGTTAAAACCATTATCAGTTTTACTGTTCAATGGTGAATAGACCAGCTGTCCCTCGATAAGTATAGCTTATTTAACATCAGATCGCCTATAATTGGCCATCTTAGATTGACAATATATCTAAGTTGTCAAAGTAATCTGTATCAAATTATATTTTTTGTTTGGCGAATCGATTGATGAAAAGCGTCCGATGTTATTAACGCTTGTGGATTACATGCTTGAATATGTATTTGTGAAATATTAGATTGAGATAAATAACCTTGCAGGTAACATCTGCGTATTTGCTTGCGCTTCGTTTCTTGGAGTGTTACCTATATAAATAATTGGTTGCGTCCTTGGCATTAAAAATATCTGTTTGTTTTCCTGTAGGTGTTTTGTCTACGACCGTTTGAAATAATCGAGCGACAGAGTACCAAACGCCGAAAGAAGCGTCGCGGACACCGCCCATCACAACTTTCTATGGAGAGCTGAGCCTGAAAGACACTTAACCTTGGGTGGGCGTGGTCCCAGACATTATAGCCACACCCACCTATCATCCATTGTTATTCAACCACGCCCACACCCTCAGTATGTCACCCTTTCCTGGCGATCACGATGCGCCTGCCACGTGGAAGAGTGAACATTCGGGTTTACTGAAACATGCAAAAGGACACGATGGCAGCTGTTATTGGTCTCCTTAAAAAATATAGGGCCACACACAGCCATCGACAGAGAGGGGTGTTGATTGGATAGATTCCAATCAACATTTTGCATAGAAATAGACAGCGCAGTACTACAACTCCAGGCCTCGTCATTCCTATGTGTGAGAGTGTATCGGGTCCGCCTTTCCCTCGGACCGCAGTGTATTATTATTGGGTTATATATTCATATATATTATTGAAAGATATTATTTGTCAACTTTTTAACGTAGTCTTGAATCGACCCACCAAACCATGTGGAAAATTAAATTTAGGGGTGAATTCTTATGCCATTCGTTCAAGATCATTTTGTAGTAAATACCAATCCAATCCCCGGTATTTTTCACTGGATTACCCCGTGATAAATCATTATTAAAATGGCGAAATGTTATGTATGCAAATATTTCCATCGTTTGGATACAAAAATGCAGAAATTCTTCAAACAAAAGAGGAAAACTAAGAGCTTAGGACAAAGATTTGCAACACCCTATGTCAATTTTATTGCTGTGATGGTAGTTCAAATACAAATAAGAAATCTATGCACGGAAGAACGTATCATTGTTTGGGCATTATTCAAATGTGAATCATGGTATTGGCAGTCAGTTGTGGGCACAGTTACTCTGCAGCATCACTTTATCTGGCTATAATTAATTTCTTCCTATTTTCCCTCAAAAGACATTTAGTTTACCATAGAGACATATTATACAATACTTTCTCTAGACAGATATCATTTGTATATAATTGGTCAGTATTCCTTTCTGTACATTAGCGTGAAGTGAAAAATCCTTTGTTATCATTATTATCGTTGTTGTTGAGGTTATTGTTAGAAATCCTCAGAACTGTTAAGTAGATTTTGATGTCAATAGATAGATTATCAACCTGTAAATCATGTCATGATTTATTTCATTGACGCCATAATGGCATACTGTCATCATTAACATGTTATGAATATCATATCTGATATTATAGGTCCAAAGTCAAGCCGGGGTTTCTATGTGCCTCGGCTAATTTTTCAAACCGTATCCATATTGGCTGATCTCGTGGAAACTCGGCTTTGACGTGATCTCACGCGAAGTGTTTGTAATATTTGTTTACTTTCATTATGGTTACTTATAAATCCTTGATGTTCGCGAAATGATAGCAAACCTTTTTCCTCCCTGATCAAATGCACTCAATCACAAGAAGATAAAATGATATATTTACTTGCTAATTCGTACATACATATATAGCCTGTCATGATGTAAATATATATTCTATTTTCACGTGCTTTTTACTCCAATCGTGTGTAAATATTGGTGACTTCCAAGTTGAGTGTGATCCGTCGTGTGCCTAATACAGACTCCATGAAGGATAGTAACAATTATGTTCTGACGAAGTGGCTTCACCTCTAAAATGTGCATAATTTACGATAGTATACATATGTATCTCTCAACCATAATTAAAGGTGTGTGCGTTTAAAACAACTATCTTCGTTCCTCAGGAATAGATTCTGAAATCACTCATTTCTGTTGGATAATAGTGTCAACAATATTGATGAAATATGACCATTATTGAACAAACATGCACACTGAACATATTGGTCTCGGAATTGATTTTTTTCATTCTTGGATTAAATCATTCGGGCGATCTATTCCTAATAATGCAAACATTCTTCGGTGTCCCGTTTTCTGTACAGCTTACTCATAGTTCTGCAAACATCGTACATGAGAATATGATGAGGAGTATTATGCGTTTCTTGTGTTGATGCTTAATAAATTTATATTGAATTTCTTATAACATGTAATGAGATTGCCAAGCAATTTCGTTGTAAAATATTTTTTGACAATTCACCGAATCCCTTTCTTCCTCAACTTCGTTTTTGTTTTGTTTATTTATTTACATATCAAAAGAATTAGCAAGTGTCTTTAACGTTTAAAACCGTATAGATCTGCACTGTAAAAAAGTCGACGAGTACAATGAAACACCAATAGATTATTCTCGTCCCTGAAATTTAATTCATTCGGCAGAAATACCAATCCGATGTTATACATTTCGATTATGAAAAGAATCCTCTTTAGCCATACGTCTAGATTTATGTGCTTATATATCAAAATTCAGGATCATGATGTACTATTCTACTGATTTACGGTGCAGATCTATCGATTAATCGCCTTTTCACCAACTCTGCCTTTTCTCTGAGTATCCTTTCTAACCTGATGTCATATACATATGTAAATCAAAGGATTTTCCAATATATTTTGTAGTGTTCGTGCTCCATGTTTATTCCTCTATTTTCTAAAGAAACAAATAGCTCAGCTCAAGGCTAACATCTGTTGCTAAAACTAAAATTAGGAGAACGTTAAAATCCGCTGTCTTGTAACTATCATTGCACAGCGTACACGTTGGGTCCAAGCTATGACTAGAAAGGCGGCCTTTAGTGATGAAGACAAAAGACTCAAAACAGAAGCAATGTATAATAAGATTTCTTTCTCTCGAAAAAACAGCTTGCATAGAAGCGACAGCTAGACTTAATGCTACGCAAAGATTGTAGTGCTAAAAGGTAAAATCAAATAGAATATTTTTTTGTGGAGACGCTTCATTACATTTTAAAAAAGGCAAATAGATTTAGTGAAATGCTGCGCCACTAGCTATTGTATTATTACATGAAACGGGGATTCTAGCCGATGATAATATAATATTGGAAAACCAAATGATGGAGCCGGTTTTAGGGTGAATATGTTTGTGAACCTTAAAAGGGTGACCGGCGTTATCAATAATATACCTATAGACCTTCCGATGTATTCCATTGTACTGTGTGACATGACAATTTATGTATATACCAAACGAAGTATTTATCGTACATCAATTATATAATTATCATGTACTATTAAAACGGATTACCCCTGTGATGTCGACCCTCTATTTAAATGTGGCTGTATGTTTTCCTATACTTGCCGGTACACTGAGATTTACCGGAGACTGAATATGTATAACAACGCTTACTCTAGGCTCCTCACATCCACGCGTGGCCTTCCTAAGGACATCCATGATGCCTGGTGGACCATGCACCCTAGAGACCTACCAAAGAGCCTGAGAAGTTTTGATAATAAACCAGTTAATGATTACTAGATCCTCGTCTCTCTTATTGAAATCAGCCTTCTCTTCCTTTTGATATTTAGGGGAGAGTGGATATATAATTATAGAGAACTGACCCCTCGACAGCTGGCAAGGTGCGAAAAATCTCTTTTCGGGGCTCTAAGCACTTCTTAGCATTGTCAATGGACCTTGTAACTTGGTGTGATTATACTGAAATATATATTTATAGAGAATGGTACAGTCTGTCTTATGATGTGCTCAATGAGTTTCTATTGTTAATAGTTTTTGACAAAAATCCGTTCAAAGTCTTCACATAACTGACATTCCTGGTCACCCATTTTTCAAATTCCATTGCATCTGCGCTGAGTGAGCCGCGTTTTGCAATCCCAGCCAAGGTTCTGCCCAGCCCTGCTCTCCCTCTGATATATGTGATGTGTTTCAGGAAAATGAGTCACAAGTCGCAAAAAATGATATTTTTCAAATTAATTTATTTACAAGTTCTCTTTGTTTGACATTTCTCATTCTTGGAGGGTCAAGTGCTGCCAGTAGCATGCATGACTACATGTCACAAATCTCAAGACTGTGGATTAAATATATACTTGCGTTTCACAGGTCACCCTATTCAGTGTATTTAGTATACTGGTAATTGCCCACCCAGAAATACTGCAAACTTGTTTTCAAACATGCATGAATACATCAAACTTAAAATATAAAAATACTTTTTAGATGTCCTTAATGTTTACCATCATTGGAATCCGCTTGATCCCATCTTTTCAAATATGATGATATCTCAAAATCCATTTCTTGCAACTTGTGACTCATTTGTCTGAAACATATCACATATCTGACAAGGTAATTGATAGATGACAGGTGATAACAGCTAGCCCAGTTGTTGTTTCAACTTTTTAAATTGTATGATTACTAAAGTAACACACAAGTGTACTCACTTGAAAAGAGTGTTTTTTTCTGTTCGATTCATCTCTCTACCACAATTGAAACATATTCTGAAAGAGCTTATCCCGTTTTCTTCTTTTCTTAAAAAGATTAGTTAATAGGGCGACTCCACTATAGAAAAAAACGGCGCCGACAGGCGCACAAAAATCACTAGTGGAAGAGGGGTAAAATAGGTTGTCGGCAACACATTTATTTGTTGCCAACAATTGCAAAATATCTAACTTGATTAGATATTTCGTCGCAAAAAATTCGTCGCAGCCGTTTTTTGCCGTTTTCCCCATAGTGGAGTCCCTGCATAAGAGAAGTCAAATTCTACCTTCTTTCCTGCTGGACCGAGAAAATTGTTATTGAGACAAATATATAGATATGATCAGAAATAAATATTTTTGAGTAGTCTTTCATGATATGTAATTGTAGCCTACCTTTTACCGATACCCAATGTCGATATGCAGTTGCAGTTGCACTCCATGTTCTAAATCGGAACAAAGGAAACAATAGTGCAAAATCGGGTAGACAGCTAATAATTCTTGAGATACTATACAGCGCCCACGGATGGGATATGAAATATGATCCTGATGAAACGCGCCTGCATTTATGCGACCCATTCTATCAATGTATACATAGCCTCTAATGTAAATTGATCAAGCCATTTGTATTGCTGGTCCCCCCGCCAAGAAATGTGATATATTATACGAGTGAGGGCTGGAGGGATTATACTGTACCAGGTATTCCAGATGAATCAGCTCCAATAATAGTTCCTTGATATTGACCATTTTAAGGGTGAAAGCCCTAATGTTGCATAAAGTACGTAGTGGTTCATTGGTACATTGCTTACAATCACGCCCCCACTATTATTGATTCCTTAATGAGCATGTTCTTATTAACTCTTCCATGCCTCAGATGCCTAGTTTATGTCCACAGACTCTGACAATTAACACTGGCGTACAAAAAGGGTTATTTGCTAGGGCAGCAGGGAAAACATCACTGATTACTTGACATCCCCCTATAGATTCAAATTCGATGTACACAAGTGATATGAGCACGATGTTGAAGCTGTATTTCCGGCTAAATTAATCAAAACTATTTTCCTCAATTCTTTCTTTCTTTGATCTGTGTAGCTCTGTAGAATGGAATATTTGAATACTGAGGAACACAATGGCATTTCCTCTGTTTTTTAAAAAAGATTCAGGACATTTCCTCGAAATATTCATTATTTTCTCGTATTTTGCTTTTCTACATACAGTGACAATTTTGGAAAGGATTTCTAGAGCAATTTGCAAGTCTCTTGATATACCTATGTAGGCAGTGCTGTCCTAACATTTTTAATTTCATCGAGGAGGACCCCCTTGAAAGAAGGCACTAAATAGTGGGAATAATAAATAAGTTGGGAGATGATTTGGCGCTGCTCCATAAAGAATAATATAATTTAATATTTAAGTTTGTTATGTCATGTTGGAGGGCTATGCGATTACGTAACAATGCGTTTAAACATTGAGAAACCCCACCCCCAGCATGGGCAGGGCTATGTGGAAAATAAATCACTTTTAAACTGGAATCCTGTCGATCCTCGACTCGTGTTTCTTATTACCTCCCTATTCTACACTAATATACATAGGGCCTATATACACTATTTCTCTCGACTCATCACTGGCGACCTTCGGATGGGTTCAGAATAAATAGACCACAAAATAGAGCATTTCATTTTTGTTTATAGAAATGAACTTATACCGTAATACAGCAGCTTTAACGGAAAGTGTCTTTTGAAATATGAAAAGACGTAAATTTGATATCCATTTGAAAATTTCTGTTTTGTCAGAAATGCTTTATTTGTATAATATTTATTTAACTATTAATCTTAAATCTCTTCAGCCTAATGAACGTTTTTTCAAATCAAATTAAATTTACAAAGTGATAAATTGGCATAGCATGTTTGTATAACAATACAATGTAGTTTATTGACATAGCATGTTTGTATAGCAATACAATGTAGTATATTGACAAGTCGCACGTGAAGACAGGAGGATCCTCTACTTATAGGAACAATATCTACACAAGGCCATATTACGCAGCTGTCAAATCAAGCTATTATATCTCGAAGAACTAGACACTGTTGACAGCATCTTCTCTCGACGCGAAAAGGACCATTGCCGCTTCTTTGGCAACATGCACAGAGACCGTTTACTAGAGCTGCCAAGTTTTTGCTGAGGTCAGGGGATATCTGGGGAGAGGCCGGTGGTGTCTGAACTGCTGTTTGTCGCATACAATCACTACAACAGAAGAAAAGCTGCTTGCTCGCGCAACAGGCACAGGAGTTGATTCCTCGCTTCAACAGTGAGCCATGTGTTAGATCTGTGTTCCTACCCTCCGCAGACAAGGCATATTCCTGGCTAAGTCTGGATCGGCCTACATCTGGGGTTCAATAGAAGGGACACATTGTTATATCTTTGCTTTTCTACCATTGAATTGTTATTAACTGTTATCAAGTTTTGAGTTTACTTAAATGATTTTCTTCACTCATAGCATATAAATTTATACATATGATACCACGCACTTGTACCTCTTGTTTTATATTTTTACTCTTTTTTTATCTTCGGTTATTTTGCTTAATTGTATTCCTTCTGCTATTAGATGTATTTCCCTTGTTAGTCGGGTAAATCATATTTTAGTTGGTATGATCGTACATTCATTTTGATTGGTAGGATGTTCCAGATTTTGTAGGATTTTTAATGTGGAATCATAGATGACACTTTAATCTAATGGTTTAAATAATTATCTTTTGTATTCGTCATTCTTAGAGTCACCCTACCAATGCATCTATTTAAAAAACCATAGGAATTTTAAGTTTCTCCCGATTATTTACCTTGATGATTTTCAGCCGTAACGAGGAGAATCAACGCCAATATGTAGAAACCGTGAGATAGGGATGATCTGAAGGAAAACAGCCGTTGATATAACAAACATGTATAATCAGGACATACGAGGCTTCATTAATAACAATGTCATCTGTTCCAAAAGTACGCAATGTTGGAGATGTCCTTCTGAAATCTAAGACAGATATCGTTGTTGTTATGTTGGTTCTGTAGGTGGAGAGGGATGGCAACATCCTCCCTATATAGTTTTTAGGATATACATATAGAACTATTTCGTAATTAAAACCACATATGCGTGAACTTGGAAAAAGACAGAAGCAACCTAGAAACAATTGTCTCGGTATTTTCTTTCCTTTATCTTGAGTAGGCCTACTGTAGAATGGAATATTCAAATAAAGAAAATGAAGAAAAATGTATATTTCCTCGAATTTCTTGAGTTTTTCATGAATTCATGGCTTTTTCTAAAATATTTTTATGATTTTGTTTGTTTGCTGACCTACAGTGACAATTTGAATCAAATGGGATTAATTGTGCAATTAGCTGGCTTCTTTATAGACCAATCTAGCCAGTGTTATCCTTACATTTTCGCTTCCAAAAGGATTCCAAAAGTTTAAGAAGATGATAGCTAGAGAGTCAGACTGAAAAAAGTGAGATTTCGGCGGGTCCTCTAAATAATTAGTTTGGGAGATAATGAAGTTTTACACCAAAAAGAACATGTCAAAATCCTTTAATATTCTACGTGTATGACCTTTTGGTGAATAGACCACTAAATAGAGATTTCATTTTTTTAAGTAAACCTGTCTGCGGCTTTAAACAACAAAAAATAATCGCATATCTTGTGAAACGTAAATTTCGGGTGGGTGGGCCTATGCAAATTGCGCATCAGCATTTTTTATCGCGTCTTTAATTGTGTCTACGATCATTTGAACGATTCGGCTTCAACGATACTACATTGAAAGGTCGTATTGCAGCGGGAATACTTTTCCCCCAGAGAAATTCCCATTGAAATGACACACGAATATTGCGCATGTAGAATACAATTATGCTGGATTTAGATTAATACCAATTATCGGGCAGATGGCCGTGGTCGTTTGATTTGTACCTGTCAACAACCCGTCCTATTTCATCCCATATCAAAAATCCGGATCAATAAACTATTGGTAATTGCACTAAATAAGGCCCATGACGTGGACACTTATAGAAATATAAAATTCTACCCTTTTATTCGGAATGTGTTAGAGCCAAACTTTAAATCTAATTTGTTTTTCAGAAAATTGAAATCACTGATGTAACCATGGAAACCAACTAAGCATAACTATTCATCATTATTTGGAAATGTCATCACTCTGGTCATATTTTGGGCTATATTAGCCATTTAACTAGTATTCCAATTGCATTTACATTAGTTTAATTTGCTTTCATTTCTCCCTAGAGCCAATTATTTGAGAATTAGATATCTACAATACATCATGTCATCGATCAAATTTGGACATCAGCCTTATAGAATAGGCTGGGCGGTCTATAATTCTGATTACAGACAAGATGTTTGCTTATCTCCGAAGTCTCCCAAAACCATACCAAAATTGGTCATTTTTTACCATTTCGACCCTAGTTAAAAGAATAGATTTGGGTCAATGAAAGATGAGGCTCTTGATCGTGACAACAAGCAGGAGGACATTAAATATCTTGTTTACAATTATTATTTTTACTATTTATATTATTTGATGTTTTATTACCCAAGTAAGCAAGCAATCCATTTGCTAATGATATTGATCTAAGCTTTGACAGCAAGAGATAGTATAATCATCAAACTATCAATACATCAGACATTGGTATCAAAATCACCATTTACGTCAGAAATCTAACAGGTAAAAGGTCCAAAGAGATTAAGCGTACTTTCTGACACGTTCTGTTTCAATAAAAACAAGATTTGATTAAGAAGGATGCCTTAATGAATACGTGGAAGTTCATAACAAAATTTCGCCTTTGTTTATGTGAGTTTGAATAGAAAAGACAGAAAAAAGAAATGAAAGTTTTAAAAAACGACGAACCAGGCCATTGGAAATTCAATTCGGTGTTTCTTTATCTATGTAGCCTGCCTCTGCTTTGTCTGTCCGGAACTTTTTTCCTAGCATGATCTGGGATTATAACAATTTGAATTTCATACTGTCAGGGCAAGGAACTTATAATTACGCACAAGTCTGTACATAAATGGTCAGCATTAAAACACCTTTTAAAAGTGTATGTATTCAATTGTGGCGAAGCATTAGGCAAGTTTGGCAGACCACAATCTCTGAGCTGAGAGGCCTCTCTTGATTCCTCTTGTTTTAGCCCCCCCCCCGCACCCCCACCCATGTGATTAATCTCCGATGTCTATTATGTGTACCCCCGCCGACCCCGAAACACAATTCGCTCTTATCGATACATTTTTCGCCAATTACTCTTGTTGTTAAGACGCGCTTTTACCTTTTGGTGTCATGCATATATCCATGCAGTTGCATTCCTTCTCGTCATAAATACATTTCACAAAAAAACCCACAGCTTTTAAATAACTTGCATAATGAAACGCAGAAGCAGAAGAGATGTGAGATGCTGCGCAATTGAAATCCGTTTCCACGCAATCATTGGCAGTTCTCTCACATTCGCTAAATCCACATCATTATAGAGGACGGCTGTGAATATTTTGTCTGTATCCAAACAACCAAATAAGATGGCACGTATTTGCAAAGCACCGGGTTACGCCAGCTCCATGTACCTAAAGCGATTTTCTTTTGGGGGGCGTAAGGTGGGAGCGGGGGGATTTATGAGTATTTGTAAGAACTCCGGTTTCTTCAATTTATCAGATTAGGAAACAATTCTCCACTAGAGATTGAAAGAGATACATTCTTTGGATTGTCTAAGACAACATTATGAAACATTGTGATTAACAACAGTGACTGAACAAATAAATGTACTGGTATTAAATTTTAAAAAATAGAATGAAAAAAACAAGTTGATCAAACGGTATTTGGCCTATTGATCCCACATGAGATTCCGTCTTACAACATTTATAAGAGGGCGAATAACGGCAAGGAGATTCAACCTAAAACCTATAAGCCTCCATATCGACCATTGATGTATTGTTCTCTGTGCAGAAGACACAAAGAACCATATATTAATGGTCCATCTAAGCAAAAGGGGACTCTGTTGTATTAGAAGTTCTAATACACTCGAGTATATCGCCTTTTTCTATATACTACTATCAACGACACTTAATTGAGCTTACCGCATGTAGAGTATGTAGTTCATGACGGCTTGTGTATACGTGCCCTTCCTCGCTTATCTCTTGACCAGTGTTAGGTTGCTGGTTGGCAACACCTGAAAGGAAGTAACTAGTTGTCGCCGCGGAGTAGAACTGCAGGATTGGGACGCGAGGCTTTGTATTTATGGGCGAGCAATATCTATGGGTGGATGCTAGCTATGTCCTGACGTCACTTGATCGACAGCGATCAGTGCATGCTTGGGCAAAATCACCATTAACGATTACATGATAATTCTACCTTAACTTGTGAATTTGATAATGCCTACACAAATATGACACTAATTGATCAATTTTAGGGTGAAATGCTCATTTACGGAGAAACACACAGAAAGATTGATGAATAATTGTTATGGCAAAGCCACAATACCTAACTACTTAACTCAACTAATTGAGGCTGATGGGACCTAATTTGTTTTAAAGACCCACTGACACGTAGAACATGACTTTGGTGAAATGAGATATCTACTTTATAAAAAGTGGCCCACAGTTCATTCTAGAAAATTCCTAAGAGTAAGAGAGTATGGGCGGGATTTGTGTCCCCGGTCACCTAAGGACTCTGAGTACAGCTGGACCTAATGGCTTTTGTTGGGCTGTTACTGTCACTTTAGTTCGTTACTATCACTTGCCCCGAAAACACATACATCATGCACCAGTCAGTAACCCAGCTAGTCTCAATGAGACACGCATTGGGATACACATGTAAAACAATGCATTTAGGGCTGAGAAGAGTTACCCATTAGAATCGGTTTGACGTCGATCATCTTTTCAAATAATCTCAAAATCTATATTTTTGCGCCTTGTGATTCAACACAATTGTTCCATGCATTTTTATAGATTTGTTTAGGCAAGGAGGTATGGTACAGTATGGGGGGAGAGAGGGGGAGTGAGAGAGGGGGAAGGGGCATGAGAGAGGGAGGAGAGAGAGACAGAGACAATGATTAGTTGAAATTGATAGCTAAACCTGATAAAAATCTATGTAGTTTCATTTATTTACTTAGTGTTTGGCCTTAATCTCTTTATGTTTTTATATAAAATATATGTGGAAAATATTTGACAAAATGGTCAGAAAACCTTACCCCGATGTAGGCAGCCCCCCCCCCCCCCCCCCCCCCCCCACCTGACGTAGGCACCCCCGACGTAGGCTCCCACCCTAATGTAGGCCAATGGTGACAGCTATAGTAGACTATATATTCTATTTAGTCCTGATAAGATGCAAATGATTCTCGGTGTGATGGCTTCAAGATGTATAGTACTACTACTAGACATTTATTTCGCCATGAAGAGTTGACAATTGTTATATATCTGAATGTCTTAATTAATTCTCCTGATCTCCAGATATGGGAGGGAAATCTCCCGATATGTTAGAGAAATCTGCAAATATTCATCAAACATTTGCCAGGATTCCCAGTGCTATGGGCACCCTACCTTTAACTTCACTGCTACGCCAGTAACATTATTCACATGTTGCATTACATGCTCAAGCCGGCCACAGACTGAATCTACGTCTGACCAACTATACGCTCCCAGGCTGCTCCATAGCAAGGCGCCACCGGCGTCACGCCTGATCGCCCGGCGTCGGCGGCATGCTGCAGCGCGTAATAACGGGGCCTGCATGCATGACCGCGTCAGAGGTATGCATGATGCTCGGTGCCTCAATGCGGAGAAATAATAGGGGACGGCAGGGGAAAGGTGGTCATAAGTTAATGGGGGGCGGCAGGGTTGTAGTTTTTATTATAGTTTATTCATGCTGGATTTCACCTGGCAACTACTGTACTGTATACTGTACAATGCTGAATATGTAGAAAGATGAGTTATTCTAGGTGGAAAAGAAGCAAGAGAAGACAATGGTTATATCATATACAGTTTATTCATTATTTGATTCAAAATTAAATAAAATTGGAACCAAAATACTAATGAGTAACAATAATCATTGGAATTATCCAAAATAAGAGACCATAGCAGATTGGTAAATATACATAATGTCAGAGATTATAATAACAGGTATTTCACTGCACTCACATTATATACAGTTTTCTCTTTAATCATTTATTTTGAATGCACATCTACCGTAGTGGCCCGTTCATAAGCCCGGGCTTATATTTGTTTCGACCCCCCTTTAGCTCCGGCTTGCAATTGAGATAGGCTTTTAATTGAGAATTAAATTTTAGAGGATTTTATTTTTTCATGACCCTCATACCCCCGGCCTGCATTCGAGATAGGCTTGTAAACAGGTCCCGGCTTATAAACGGGACACTACGGTATATAGTACTTGGATTTGCATTTTACATGCATGTGGAAAAATGGTTATACCTTCTGCAGGACAGATCATCCAGGGATACCATGAATATCATGTCGGTCTCATATCTTTGGTAATAGTCGTCACAAACTGATGCAATAAAAATCAATATAGTTGGAATGAAACGTCAAACTAGTCCATCGAAACGTCAAACTAGTCCATCGAAACGTCAAACTAGTCCATCGAAACATCAAACTAGCCCATCGAAACGTCAAACTAGCCCATCGAAACGTCAAACTAGACCATCGAAACGTCAAACTACCCCATCGAAACGTCAAACTACCCCATCGAAACGCCAAACTACCCAGGGAGAAATGTAACGTTCTTTGAACGTTTGTGTAACGTTTGGATGTGACTGTTCGCAAACGGTAGCCAAACAGTGAACGCACAGTGCATGAACATTAAGTGAGGACAATCATCGTTTGTATGCAAACATTGTACACATGTTTGCAAACGATCAGGAGGTGTGCAAACGAGCAATGCACGTTATACAAACAGTTCTTTTTAAATGTTGTTATACCTCATTTTCATATATATATATGTATGTCTACTAAGGAAATGAGAAGTTAGGCCTACTTCATATAGGCCTATATATATATCTATAAGGCAAACAGGAGGACGGCAGGACGGCCGAATCATTAATATACTCACTGACTGACTTTGGATAAACATAGTCTTATATTATTGATCGCTGCATTCCGAGATCTTAACGGATTTTAATGATCTCACTCCTCCATGATGCTGACATATTTCCGGTTCGTTTGAGATATAATACAAGTTTCTGACCTTAGTGGTTTGTCTTCTGTAAGCTTCGGAAAATGCGGCAACGTTGCGGCGACGGCGGCGACGCTATCCTCTTCCCCTGCAGATTTTGAATCTGCCGCCATTTTGCATTCAGTTGCATGTGTCCTTGCAGTTTGAATGCTACAATGGAGAATTCTGTTCCATATGCACCCTAAACATATACGGAACTTGGCCCTAGTTACTCACAAACTATTTATATTCCTTCCTGCACAGTTGGATGAATACGAAATCAATGCAATAACAAGATCTTACCTAAAATATAAATGCGTCTAGCTGAGTCTGCATGGTACTCCAACGGCTATGTCATGGGGGATTCCCCTCTGACTCTCTGACTTAGACTCAGGTTTCATTTACAAATAATCGAAACGCTAAACAACTGATTAATGAACGTTTATTGATTGTGCATGAACGTTCACTTCTCCCTTTACCAACGCAAACGGTAGATGAACGATGGAAACGTTACATGAACATTTGCAAACGCACAGAACGCCAAACAACTGATCAACAAACGTTTATCCGCTGTGCGTGAACGTTCGCTTCTCCCTGGGTAGCCCATCGAAACGCCAAACTACCCCATCGAAACGCCAAACTACCCCATCGAAACGCCAAACTAGCCCATCGAAACGCCAAACTAGCCCATCGAAACGCCAAACTAGCCCATCGTAATGACAAACTAGCCCATCGAAACGTCAAACTAGCCCATCGAAACGTCAAACTACTCCATCGAAACGTCAAACTAGCCCATCGAAACGTCAAACTAGCCCATCGAAACGTCAAACTACCCCATCGAAACGCCAAACTAGCCCATCGAAACGCCAAACTAGCCCATCGTAACGACAAACTAGCCCATCGACATGTCAAACTAGCCCATCGAAACATCAAACTACCCCATCGAAACGTCAAACTAGCCCATCGAAACGTCAAACTACCCCATCGAAACGTCAAACTACCCCATCGAAACGTCAAACTACCCCATCGAAACGTCAAACTACCCCATCGAAACGTCAAACTACCCCATCGAAACATCAAACTAGCCCATCGAAACGTCAAACTAGCCCATCGAAACGTCAAACTAGCCCATCGAAACGTCAAACTAGCCCATCGAAACGTCAAACTAGCCCATCGTTGGTTGGTGGCAAGTACTCCTCAAGGACTCAAATTTTGGAATTAGTGTTAAATATTTCTGTCATTGATACCTCCGAACATTGTCAATACTATGATAGCATGTAACGAGGTTGATTTCTGACTTACTGTACACGTTGCCCACAAGTCCAAAGCGCTGGACAAGAGTACAACTGATTGGTTAATCAATGACAAAACATATGGCATATGACATCATGAATAGGCGTGAAGTCATGAGCGAGCATAACCCCAATCAATCAGAATGCTTCTTAGATTTAGGCAAAAAAAAGGTTCATATTTTCACACATGGATCCATTCAACCAAACACGATGGCATGTATTCACTCATTTGCAGCATGTACAACTCCCGATCGTGGTATAAATGGCTAAAACTATCAAGACAAATCATTTTGTGCCCTCTTATGTACCACTTTCACGGGAATTGACTATATGATGACATCATCAAGAAGTATAATTATATTCTTAGTGAATTACAGGATCTTGTTATCATTGAGTCAGTGGTCCCCGCGAAACGAATGCCCCATACTGCTGGTAGAATGAAGAAATCAAGGGGTGAAGCATGGCATCATTGCTGGATTTCATTCCACATGTTGAGTTAATATAGAAATAGATCCTGTAAATGAAAAGAAATTTCTGATTACATATTTTTAACAATTTAGAAGAAATGAAGTGCTTTTATTATTGGGGCTGGGAGGGGAGTGATGTTGTAGTGATATGAAAATGCCTAAAGCCAAATGTCAGTCTCTGGTTTCCTAGAAGGACATTAGTATATTATGTGAAACCTCCCCTTTTCACCATTTCAATAACCTATAAGGGATTTTGTTATTTGTTTCTGGCAAAATTCCACATGCCCAGTAGATTCAGACCCCCTTTAGCCTGAACATTTACATGACATCTTTATAATATCTGAGACTCCCTATAATGTCGTCAATATTGCTAAATGATAAATCTGTTGAATAATAACTTTCTTTAGTATTTTAATCTTGAAGTAAGTCCAAAATCACAGACATTTACCTATATATTCAAGTAATCAGGGGCCGATTTTAAATCTTCAGGAGTATATTTAGCTAAATATAAAACCGATTCAAATGCAATGGGTCAATCTAGAATGTTTCTTGATTGTGCCAAGTTCAAATATGACTCTTATAAGCTTTGCATATGTTTTCAACCAAAATACCTATCCCATGCATATGCCTTATCATGCATACCAGGCATATGCTTAGAGTGAAAAAGAAATTGCCATTGGAAATAAGTATCTAGTCCTTGTATCTAACCAAAACATGTATCTGTAATCAGATGTCAGTGTCAGGCTAAAATCGTTTTCCATATATACTTGTATACCGTTATAAAAAAACCCAACTGCTATCTACACTTGATTAAACTTATTTATCCCATATAGGCCTACCATACCGTGCGTATGCCTTAGGCTAAGAGTTTATTAAGTATCAAAATCCTGTTGAGGATTTCATCAGGGAGTAATTTGTGGGTGTTAATTCCTATATAACTATGTGGTGCATTCACACATCATATAGCCTCACACCTCACGCCAGGTCGCGCAACGCTTAGCAGCATTTACACCTTCTACCTCAATCAGCAAGCGAAAATAGCGGGGGCGGTCATTGTTAATTTGCGCGACCAGGGCAATAATAGACTGACTTCGAATGGATGAATTAACTTACCCACACCACCAAGTTCTCTGTAATGACGTTGACAACTCCATCATGCTTTTGTAGAGGTAAGGATGTGTAAATCAGGTGGAAATATGCACCTGGAATATGCCAGACGTCCAACCATATACACTTGTGATTTATATACACCCACCAGACGAAGCTCATATACCAAGAATGACACTGTAAATAAGTGTAAACTAGTAGCTTAGGATGTAAAAACCACTAGTCCTAAAAGATCTGGTAGTCCTCACAATATTCTGAGATATATTTCAGCATAATATATATATATCTTTTATCAAGGTGGAGGTGTGTGTGTGGGGCGGGTATGGCAAGCCGTTTGGGTAACAATTCAAGAAACACTGTTTCTCGAGATAAAACACTGTTTTATCTCAACAAACACTGTTTTATTTTGAGAAACACTGTTTTATCTCAACAAACATTGATTTTCAAGCAAGAAACAGTGTTTCTTGAGGTAAATCAATGTTTCTTGAGTTAAATCGGTGTTTCTCGAGATAAATCGGTGTTTCTCGAGATAAATCGGTGTTTCTCGAGATAAATCGGTGTTTCTCGACTTAAATCAGTGTTTCTCGAGATAAATCAGTGTTTCTCAAAAGATAAATCAGTGTTTCTCGAGATAAATCAGTGTTTCTCGAGATAAATCAGTTTCTCAACTTAAATCAGTGTTTCTCAAAAGATAAATCGGTGTTTCTCGAGATAAATCGGTGTTTCTCGAGATAAATCAGTGTTTCTCAAAGGATAAATCAGTGTTTCTCGACATAAATCAGTGTTTCTCGACATAAATCAGTGTTTCTCGGCTTAAATCAGTGTTTCTCAAAAGATAAATCAGTGTTTCTCGAGATAAATCAGTGTTTCTCAAAAGATAAATCAGTGTTTCTCTAGATAAAACGGTGTTTCTCAAATGAGATAAAACAGTGTTTCTCGAGATAAAACAGTGTTTCTCGAGATAAAACAGTGTTTCTCAAAGTTTACAAATGTTGAGCAACATTTCAAATGTTTTCTCTAGAACAACAAAACTTATTCTTTCTAAATAGCTATTATGAAGTCTAGAAGTCCCTAATTTATCAAGGTTCATCACTGAAACACATTTTCTTCTTTTAAAAACAACTGTATTGCTCAATATACAATTCAGAAGTGCCTAATTTCGAGAAACACAGATATAAAATGGGAAAACGTGTCACTATTGGGAATATTCTCCCTTTCCCAATGGTTTGGTAGCTGGCCATGGAGTGGACAAATGACACTGCATAGCCCGATCAACAGGAAATAGTTCATGTTATCTACAAAGAAATATGTTTCCATATGAATCATATTGCAGGCCTACTGTTCATATGTACACTACAAATATTTGTTAGTGTTCACCAAATAGTCATCCCCTTGCAGGCCCTACCCAGAGCTAAATAATTAAGAAACTGTAAGAGTAACTGTTCTACTGAATATTATTCCTTATATATTATTTATTAGTTATTAATGATGTGATCTTCAATTAATAATTGTGGTGGAGTGAAGAAGTAAATGAAATATAATTGTTTGTCAGAAAAAAGAAATAACATTTATAGGAATAATAATAACTAACATCATTAAATTAGAAAATCAATTGCTTCTGCTCACACTGTTTTATCTCAAGAAAGACCGTTTTATCTCAAGAGACATTGATTTATCTTTTGAGAAAATCTGATTTATCTTTTGAGAAAATCTGATTTATCTTTTGAGAAACACTGATTTAAGTCAAGAAACATTGATTTATCTTGAGAAACACTGTTTTATCTTGAGAAACACTGTTTTATCTTGAGAAACACTGTTTTATCTTGAGAAACACTGTTTTATCTTGAGAAACACTGTTTTATCTCGAGAAACACTGTTTTATCTCGAGAAACACTGTTTTATCTCGAGAAACACTGTTTTATCTCGAGAAACACTGTTTTATCTCGAGAAACACTGTTTTATCTCGAGAAACACTGTTTTATCTCGAGAAACACTGTTTTATCTCGAGAAACACTGATTTATCTCGAGAAACACTGATTTATCTCAAGAAACACTGTTTCTTGCTTGAAAATCAATGTTTGTTGAGATAAAACAGTGTTTCTCAAAATAAAACAGTGTTTATCGAGTTAAAACAGTGTTTTATCTCGAGAAACAGTGTTTCTTGAATTGTTACCCAAACGGCTTGCCATAGTCGGGTGGAAGGAGCGGTGGGGAGAGAGGTGAAGGGGAATACATATAGAATAAAATTTCGAATACCTCACAGTTGGTTGAAGCCTATGTAAAGTGGATCTGTTTATTCATGTTGAATATTGGAAACAAAAATGTTTCCTTCCTAGCGAGGTGATCCATGGCTCTAGGGTTGGTGTGTGAGTGGGTGGGGATGAGGGATTACTTCACCACGATTTAACTTGCTACTTTTAAAAGAAATATGATATAACACATCAGTCCATGAAGCAATTTCAGACAATCTATGCATCATTTTGACTGAACCCACCACCAATTAAAACAGAATTTATTTTTGTGGGAATGTGTAGAGTAATGTATATGTGATATGATATCTAAAAAAATGTAAATGTATATGAGCAATTCCACCAATTGGTCGTCATTTGGCTGCAAATTCTTAATTCTTTTAAATTGCTTCTATTGATTTATTATTTTTCGTACATAAACTAGACATATTGCTGACATTATAGACGAAAGTTGGAATGGTTTTTTTTGTTTTGTTTTACTTAAATAAATCTTGTTTTTATTTTGCATCACAAAGCATGCGGACATGAGCATCAAATCTATATATATTCAATGGCTAAGCAGTTCCAGTCCATACATGTGTCCATGATCAACCACCTTCATCATACCTCAATAAATATAAGCAGGAATGCGATAAGTACCTTCCAGGCAGCAGAGTAGCTCATAGACTAAACGAGTCAATATTTTAATCCAGTCTTAGCAACTTGATGAATAAAATGATTACAAAAGCTTTCAAATAATATAGAGTTGTTGCTCAACATTTAAATTATTTTGTCAAGATTCTTTTGTCCATTTAAATCTTAACACAGGTATATCTACATGGTGGCTTGTGGCTTGACCTCCCACCTCCAAGTATGGCAACTACCGGCATGGAAGAACTTCAACATCCAAATATCTTTGATATTTACCTCAATTTGATTGTTACATTCAAGACAAATTCACATGGAAGATACACCACCGGTATCATTTCTGACTATATTTAGAAACATGGACACACTCTAGATAATAAATCTATTCATATTCCTTATAGGCATTTATAACCAAGCTAATCACCAACTTCTTTGCTCTGCGCTACATATATCTTCTATAGTCCCTAGAGCATAATTAGTAAGAGATAGTTAGATATAGGGCACAAAGAGGGCTATACATAGACAAAATTGACTCCTGGTCGTGTGAGATGTGGTTATCTCCCGCGGGCGTACCAATTTCTTAAGGGTGCGTAGCACCCAAGGAAATTGGGTAGCCCAAGGGAGATAACCACATCTCACACGGCCAGAAGTCTATTTTGTATTTATTATAACTCTCCCAATGTTTTTGTGTGAAACATAATGAAAATTCGATGGAAATTAGTGTCCGACAACAAGCTCTGTTCACCACACTGTTTGTTTACTTCTTGGAAAGTTTCTACTTCCGGTCCCCCTCACTCATTTTCGGATCTATTTTTCTATTTAAATACGCAATAAATTCGGAATTTCACAGTTGCTTATTATTATAATTATTATTATATCATTACATACGATGTATAACAAGTCTTTTTTTGGCAAAAATAATTATTCTAATACAGAAAATAAGGATACGAACATGGGCCTATTTTTTCAACAAAAATTCCGCCAGGGGGCAATATGATATGTAAATACCGCCCAGACGGTAATACGGTTTTCCAATGCTGTAGCCTATGGCTTACCATACCATCCCGCCAAGAGGTATAATATAATCAGGTATGATACTCCCATAGGTTTAAGCACTGAGCCTTGTATTGAAAAATGCGGGCAATACGGCCGCCATATTGCCCGCATTTTTTCCCGTATTGTCCGCAATTTAAAAAAATAGTGCCGATTGTAATTACTTTTATTTAAAGTAATTCTGTTGGCCGAAGATACTCATAGGCCTAATATACATCAATCATAGATAAAGGTATTTAAAAGGAACTAATGCCATCAGTGGTTTAACCACATTCCGAAGCCAAATGTGCTTGTGGCTGTGTGGCTATTTTCCTACTGACAACAAATGATCGTCGGCAAGTCAACTGACAACAAAATAATCGGTGTTGAACACCGTATAGATCGGCGTGACTATGTGACACTATCATTCATTTGAAAATTCAGATATCAATTGAAAGAATTTTGGCTTGAAAACCATGTAAATGGTTTTTTTGTGAAGCGATTTTAACTATCAATTTGAGTGAGTTGAAGTGAACATAAAAGATTTGCGCAACGTGACGGGAGTAGCGTGACTGTCAAACACAGAGGAGTGGTGGAGTCGCCGAGGGGTCAACATTTAGGCTACTTTTCATCGATTTTCACCGTTTCTTTGGTGTAAAGGGATCTCCCTCGGTCACTCTTGTCTATATTATAGCAAGAACAGCATAGTATCGCGTATGAGGGGGGCTATATTCTCTGAGTATGGCCAAAAACTCCGAGGCCATAGGCCGAGTTGTTTTTCGGCCTTACGAGGAGAATATAGGCCCCCAAAGACGCGATACTGTG
Organism: Sthenelais limicola; assembly: GCA_942159475.1. Lineage (NCBI taxonomy): Eukaryota > Metazoa > Annelida > Polychaeta > Phyllodocida > Sigalionidae > Sthenelais > Sthenelais limicola. The sequence goes on along the minus strand of OW804095.1, from coordinate 135,517,734 downwards.
CTATTCTTGCTTTTATTCCATGATTCTTAACTTATCACAACTTTATTTGATTTATTTCATCAAATTGTGTAGTCTGCATAGATCACCGATAGTCTCGAACGGTCGTGACGTCACTGTACAATCCAGAGAGTTTATATTGTCCACCTTGTGAGCGGCAAGTATATCGATTATACTGTCCGCTCACAGCCAAATCATGGAATAAATCTTACAATTAAACAACTAGTGTTTCTCATATGCTATATCATATATCACGGTTATTGGCTCTCTATAAGGCAAAGCTCCCAGGTCAGGATAGTTCCATTTTTTTCTCTGTGGTAAATTCTCTGTTCTGTAAATCTAATATCAAGTCATTCCAGGCACAATCAGACAGTGGCTATGGAAGCTGAACAAATTTATAAAGATATTTTATAAATTTATATTTTTAATATGAAATAAATACTATTATAGCTGGAATGTTAATGATGAATATTGTAGTCAGGGCAGCTTGATAGATTCTGTGACGAGAATGCTGATGATAAGGGCACCGATGAATGGTACATATTTTTACATAAATGAGGATTTAAATTAAAAATAAACAAAATATGCACATAATGTTTTGAATCACTGTGTACTTCACAGGTATCGACATTTAATGCTTTTAAAAGGCCTAGTCCACTAAGCCAATTCTCATCTGATTCTCACAGATTCTAGTGTAAAAGAGTCCTCTACGGCGCAAAATCGCATGAGAATCGGCTTGTAGGTTGAGCTTGTAATTTGATTATAGTACAGTAATCATGAGACTTTTATAAGGCAACGTACGAAGACATCACTGAGTGATACACTACATCTTTTCAATTGTTCGGATAAATATTATGTAATTGGCCTTTAATACGATAAAAAAATATCCAGGATGGTGCTGCTTTTGTTGGTTATCCTGGTAGGGGTATCAGTAATTTGCTTTAACGAGTGCTTTAGCAAAAACTTTTCCAATGATGTCATGGCCTTAAACGTCCTTTAGGTTGTGCTTAACCCAGTCATCGTAATTCCTGGAAAAAAAACTGGAAACCATGAACTTTACACTCTACACCTAACTGTGACCGTCAAATGTATAAAACCAATTATTGTTGCAAAGAGTTATGATGCTATAGGAGCATGCTTGACATTTAATAGTATCATCAATATCTTATTTATCAATTCTAGATCTGTGTAACCTAATTTGTTTAAACAAAGACAAGCCTCAATAAAAGATATCAAATGATAGATAGATTAGTACTTATAATATTGAGTGGGGCAAGTTCTTTAATAATTTGGCAAAGCATGAAAATAATAAAATTATTGTTCAACAAGTATGAGTCTAACAAAACTATGTAAAAACTGCTGTGCAAATAAAAAATGTCCATACAATATGAATGTTGACCGATGATTTATGATGGTAGGCATAGTGGATACCAATGACACTTAATTACAAAAAAAAAGGGTGAATAAATATCCAATCCCCAGAACAATTGATGACAAGCCACCCACTCACTGAATCACGGTGATGGTTGCTGTGGAATAGGCCGGAAAAGGGTCGATGTATTTGTTACAAAATCGATTGGGGAATAGACGTGATACACGTCACGCAAGCAGAGCTATCAAAAAAAGTAGGATCCATCGTTGGAGAAAAAGAAATCGGGTAATTAGTTCAGTGGCGTTTTTCAGAATTGTTTGAATAAAGTGTGGCCTTTAAAACCTGTCCTCAAAACATGCATCTGGCCTGAATTGTTTTTAAAACCATCTCGGCTTTGTGAACCTTTGGAAGAGCACGAATCTGTCTATACTCTGAGTAAAAATGTTTATTCCATGATTTGGCTCTGAGAGTGGCTTATATTGGATATATACGTCACTCTCACGACCAGTGACATATTTTGTGTTTTGATATTTTTATTCAGATACTACATTATGTATCAAGTACAATATTCTCAGTCAGTGCCGATTAATTTAACATAATTATACTCTGTTACCATTACACCTTTTTAAAACCTCATTGGGCGCTAGCTTCTGGTTCCCGGTTTACCTTGAGATTGAGAACAAGCTTGCGTGCCTAGCTCGTACATTTTACTCTTTTGTTTCAGGATTACAAGAAACAGGTTTACCAAATATTCATACACAAGGTGTATTAATGATTCAGGATAGTTCAGACATAAGTGAAAGCAGCTAGAATAGTACACAGAAAGAGAAATCAGACATTACTAAATTCCCGCCAACTAGGACTGAGAGACTGAGATTATCTGGATTATTGCCCATCCACCAGCTCAGCGTAGTGAATTAAAATAAAAAACGAGTTGCCCAATTGGAAATTAGGAAGGAGTTTCTAAAGACGTTTACAGAAGGGATACTATGTGTAAGTGAAAACAAGTAATTTCTAAAAGGATTAATACGCTGATCGAGCCAGGAGTAACCCCAGCTCAACAACAATAACAGAGCAAGGATTATCCAAGTGCCATGTGGAGTATAGACTAGAGCTAGACAGTGGCGCCACCTCGTGAAAATAATTGACAGTGCTAACCATAGGATACAATGATGAGGGAGAGGAAAACTAGGTATCTTGAGCCAAGGCCTGATCTAAGGGTCCTTGTCAAAACCATGGCAGAGCAATCCAAGGCTCTATTTTAGGAACTAATTGAGTCTATCCAACAGTGGGAGGAAATGATAGAAAACGAACAGTCGGAGGAAATTATGGAGAACGAACAGTTGGAAGAAATTATAAAAAATGAACAGTTAGAGGAGATTATGGAAAACGTTGAAACCAGTGCTGAGGGTATTTCGGAAATAAAGAAGGACAAAGTACAGCAACAAGAAGTCAGGATCAAGAAACAACTTGTCAAGATCACAGAGTATATGGAAGAGACTATCCAGGACGAAACAAGGAGATCGAGTAGAAGAAATTCTCCTCTTCCTGAAAGTCAGGCAAGAAGAGCAGCAGCAGCATGATGATAATTGGTTGTCCAATACTATTGAAACCTATCGATTTACCCATATCCAATTTGAACCTGGAGGGTAGTATGGATAATATCAATTGTTCATACAATCCTGGTAAAGTTTTCAAAGAGCATAGGCTTTTTTTCTTTCTTTTTTTTATAGAAACAAGAGAATTAATATAGGTAAAAGACTAACAAGAAAAAAAGAAGTTATTCTAGTATTAAATGATGAGTTTAATCATATTGTTGGATGCATGCCTTTGAATTAGGTCGATAGAAAAGTGTGACTGTTTATGATACGAAATGAGAAACTTGTAAACATAATTCAGATATTAGCACTGTATGGTGAATGTTTTCAAAAGGATATTACTATGTGGTTGCCTAGAATTCTTGCCTCTCGCCTTTGCATTCTCGCCTCTGGCCTCTGGCCTTCAAACATGCAACATTGACGCCATTAGCTTCCGTTTCCCACATAGTAGATCCATTTTATCGATGAGACTGAACTTATAGAGGCGAGAGGCGAGATTGCAAGTCTGAGATGCGAGAGGCGAGATTTAAAAAGTGAGATGCGTGCGGCAAGAGGCAAGAGACAAGAGGTGAGAGGCAAGAGGCGAGATGGTAGCGTTAGGTTTCCGTACCTCCCACCTCTTGTGTCTCACCTCTCACCTTTTTTTTTTACACGAATTTTATTCAGGAAGATAAGTGGCATACGCCAAAGTTTTTATGCAGTTCAGGTAATCCCGGTCTTCCTCTGTAACCTGAATTCTCACTTCTTTCATATTGACATAACAGCAGCTAACTTATGTAGCTATGGAATTACATACCTTTAAAGTTGCAACATGGAAGTCTGTGTAGAAGTAGAAGGTTCATCTTTTGCATGGCTTAACTTATAATGGCAGACTGGGACAATTAGGACTGGGAGCAGAGAAAGTGTGTCACTATAGGTTGTGGTGGGAGTGTACTGCATGGAGTGTGTACTGGGGTGAGGGTGATTGTGGTTGAGTGGTAGCACTATAGGTTGTGGTGGGGGTGTACTGCATGAAGTGTGTACTGGGGTGAGGGTGATTGTGGTAGAGTGATAGCACTATAGGTTGTGGTGGGGGTATACTGTATGAAATCTGTATGGGGGTGAGGGTGATTGTGGTTGAGTGGCAGCACTATAGGTTGTGGTGGTGGTGTACTGCATGAAGTGTGTACTAGGGGTGAGGGTGATTGTGGTTGAGTGGTAGCACTATAGGTTGTGGTGGGGGTATACTGTATAAAGTGTGTACTAGGGGTGAGGGTGATTGTGGTTGAGTGGTAGCACTATAGGCTGTGGTGGGGTGTACTGCATGAAGTGTGTACTAGGGGTGAGGGTGATTGTGGTAGAGTGGTAGCACTATAGGTTGTGGTGGGATGTACTGCATGAAGTGTGTACTGGGGGTGAGGGTGATTGTGGTAGAGTGATAGCACTATAGGTTGTGGTGGGGGGTGTACTGCATGAAGTGTGTACTAGGGGTGAGGGTGATTGTGGTAGAGTGATAGCACTATAGGTTGTGGTGGGATGTACTGCATGAAGTGTGTACTGGGAGTGAAGGTGATTGTGGTAGAGGGATAGCACTATAGGTTGTGGTGGTGGTGTACTGCATGAAGTGTGTACTGGGAGTGAGGGTGATTGTGGTAGAGTGATAGCACTATAGGTTGTGGTGGGAGTGTACTGCATGAAGTGTGTACTGGGAGTGAAGGTGATTGTGGTAGAGGGATAGCACTATAGGTTGTGGTGGTGGTGTACTGCATGAAGTGTGTACTGGGAGTGAGGGTGATTGTGGTAGAGTGATAGCACTATAGGTTGTGGTGGTGGTGTACTGCATGAAGTGTGTACTGGGGGTGAGGGTGATTGTGGTAGAGTGATAGCACTATAGGTTGTGGTGGGATGTACTGCATGAAGTGTGTACTGGGGGTGAGGGTGATTGTGGTAGAGGGATAGCACTATAGGTTGTGGTGGTGGTGTACTGCATGAAGTGTGTACTAGGGGTGAGGGTGATTGTGGTAGAGTGGTAGCACTATAGGTTGTGGTGGGATGTACTGCATGAAGTGTGTACTGGGGGTGAGGGTGATTGTGGTAGAGTGATAGCACTATAGGTTGTGGTGGGGGGTGTACTGCATGAAGTGTGTACTAGGGGTGAGGGTGATTGTGGTAGAGTGATAGCACTATAGGTTGTGGTGGGATGTACTGCATGAAGTGTGTACTGGGAGTGAAGGTGATTGTGGTAGAGGGATAGCACTATAGGTTGTGGTGGTGGTGTACTGCATGAAGTGTGTACTGGGAGTGAGGGTGATTGTGGTAGAGTGATAGCACTATAGGTTGTGGTGGGAGTGTACTGCATGAAGTGTGTACTGGGAGTGAAGGTGATTGTGGTAGAGGGATAGCACTATAGGTTGTGGTGGTGGTGTACTGCATGAAGTGTGTACTGGGAGTGAGGGTGATTGTGGTAGAGTGATAGCACTATAGGTTGTGGTGGGAGTGTACTGCATGAAGTCTGTACTGGGAGTGAAGGTGATTGTGGTAGAGGGATAGCACTATAGGTTGTGGTGGTGGTATACTGCATGAAGTGTGTACTGGGAGTGAAGGTGATTGTGGTAGAGGGATAGCACTATAGGTTGTGGTGGTAGTATACTGCATGAAGTGTGTACTGGGAGTGAGGGTGATTGTGGTAGAGGGATAGCACTATAGGTTGTGGTGGTGGTATACTGCATGAAGTGTGTACTGGGAGTGAAGGTGATTGTGGTAGAGGGATAGCACTATAGGTTGTGGTGGCGGTGTACTGCATGAAGTGTGTACCAGGGGTGAGGGTGATTGTGGTAGAGTGATAGAACTATAGGTTGTGGTGGGGTGTACTGCATAAAGTGTGTAGTGGGGTGTATTGAATTGAATTGAAAAATACTTTATTTGTCTAGGTTTGTACATAAGTATACATAAGGAGAGTAGACAAATGGGTGAGCTCGACTTCTGGATAAAATCCAGGTCTCCCAGTCGCCACCTGTTAGTAGAAAAAGTGAACTAAACTAACAGAGTTTACATAGGGCAAAACAAGTGAACATATGGGAAGTAATATAGTTAACTATATAATACTACTTAGACCATGTTGTTAGACATTTAAAACATAATATAACAACAGTAAGGTGCTGACAGAAATTACACTAAAAGCAAGTACAATTTAAAGGTTGGGCAAGTTTGAGTCATTCGACATAGCTTTTCTTAACCTCTATTAAAGTTTGACTTAGTATAGACTATACATCACGTTCAATATATTTAATATATTTTTAGTGTAGGCCATCAGCTGTACCCCAAAAGGGTGATTTTCGTTCCGGATCTTGGGCACTACATTTTGTCAGCATATTTTACTTGCTCATACCCCATATTAAAATATGCCAAACGTTCTCCATGTAATTCCTACCAGTTTTTTTTTTAGAAATTTGGCATTGATTCTGACAGTGCAAAGCCTATGGAACAAACAGCCTTGATTCATTTGTAATAGCCCAGGTGCAGAATTTCATGCCATTTGGGGAACCTTGCAATTTTGGTCATACCAATGTTTTTTTGATTGGTTCTTAATCTCCTGAATCTCCTGATTCCGAATCTGCCAATTTCCATTTTGTAACCACTGAGGAAGTTTAGTTCTCCACGTTGGGGAAAAAAAATAAAAATAAATAAACCTAATCAATAAAAATACTAAATAAATATAAGATAAAAATATAAATAAAAGTATAAATAAAATATTTACTAGATTTATAATCAAGTGATTGGTATCAGTCGATCGGAAATAATATGCCCTAATACACCCTTTCGGCGATCATGCGCAGTCAGGTTCGCTTGACCCAGACAAGCAAACGTTAGGATAAAATAAACTAGGCCACACTGACCGCTCATAGGATTAAGCCTGAAGCTCGCACACACCACATTACATTTGCCAACAAAACTCACATATCAGGGAAGGACAAGTAATTCCTTTTCTCATATACCCAAAAGGGATATATGAATAATCGATCTGGTAAAATGAACTACTTTTGAAATACTTAATGAAGAATTTAGATGAGTTTGAAGTTGTTGCATTGGCATGTTGTTGGTGTGTGCACTTTCCTTGAGTGACCTCACATGGAGCGAGCGGGCATCTGTGGTTTAAGGGGGATTGGCCAGTCCCTATAACTAGGGGTGAGTTGTATGTTTCTACAGGGGCAGGGGCAGAACTTCTATTTGTTGCATGAAATACAACAGATTGAGGGTTCCCTGGATTTATCTAGTGTGTTCATATTAGTTTTCTCTTATATACCCCGTTTTAGAAATGCAAAACTATTGGAATATTTGGTTGGCATACCCCCAGGTTAGTGGGAATGACCTGTCCGTGCAAATCTCCCCATGTCCCAGTGGTGTAACCCAATCCGCTGGCTATCCCCAAGCATACTTCATTCACTGTTTGTTACATAGAATTTAAACAACTATTTCAACTTCTTGCCGATGTGACATGCTAATGTATTTGAACAGTATGGAAAAAGAACACTTGGCCATTAACTCACAGAAATCCTGATACATTTCTATGAGGCAAATCGACCTTACAGACGTCTTGAAAAGTTGACTTCTCCCATGTATAACCATATACTTCTAGCTTTCTATCCTAACAAGTTAGTTCCTAATTCTACCGATGGTGACGCGACTCTATCCGAATCGGTCTATAATGATTTCTTTTGACCTATTAATAAAATATTTCAAAAATAATTCTAGGTTAATATTTTGAAGCAGTTTTCAGTAATAAACATTATGCAATCTACATCAAAGTGAATTTTTCCATTTCTTAGGCCCCAACTTGCATCCCTGTATTACTGTATTGCACAGGGATGCAAGTTGGGGCCTAAGAAATTGACGGAAAAGGATCTGTCCTTTTTGTGTCGGGGTAAAATAATTTGGAAGAGCAGGGAATCAAGTATACACGTTACTGTCTATGCTGAAACTATCCCGGGCACTGGTGGACCTCCGCCGGACACCCATAGCCTCTGCTCTGGGGTCTGGTGAGATCCAGTAACCTGATGCATGCTTTCCTACATAGGAATTCCGTCAGGAATCTTGGCGGACAAGGGGTGGGGATGGGCCGCTAGTGAGACATAGCTTTACTGTTTTAAGCACTGAGTGGGCAGACTAGACTCTGTATGTGTATTGGCAGGAGCTTTCCTACATAACATTTCATTATAGGTGATTTGAGGGACATATATATTAATATACACTTTTTAGTAATTGTGGGATTGAAGGAAATGTCAGTTGAAGGAAAACTTGCATCCCTGAAACTTATATATTCAGCATTTTATTTTAAATACTGAAATGCCCCATGTTATACTATATGATCATAATCCGGTTATCAATATCGAATTCTAGGAGTTTACAGCAATTATCTCGGCAGCAATATCATGATAAATGCAGGGGATTAAATAGCCCCAGGTGCAAAAAGCTAAAGTCATGTGGTGCATGGCTCACGCCGGGAACTTCGTGGATGACTCCCGAGGGCAGCTGACATAGCATGAAGTGGGCGAATTAGGTCCTCGGCAGCCAGAGGTCGTGGCAGATATGTACTGTTGATGTAGGGACTGACCACGAGAGGTCGTTCCTATATGGTGGCATAGTAATTTCAACCTTTTTTGCTATATCAGAGTATGACTCTTGTGCATGTGTATTGACACCTTTGTTTAGATGTATTTGTATTATATGTTTAGGATAGTGGTCCAGGGACTCGGTGTTGGTTCATTGGCCTGATGAGCCATCCCTGAGCGTATGTTGAGTAATAAACTCTAAGTATTACTGGCGAGGCCCAATCGATCCTGGTTGGTGTGTTGATTGATAGGATAAGTTTCATAGTCGCTTAAGAATATCGATCGGGACATCACAGTGATAATATTTTTATAGTAAATAGATGGAACCTAGCAAGGGGGAAGTCTGTACACTTGTTATTGACCAAGGGAGCGCGGGAAGTTAGAGGGCGTTAGCCCGAGATCTTCTGTGCTCCCGAGGTCACTAACAAGTGTACAGACTTCACCCGAGCTTTGTTCCATATTTATTACACCCCATTAATAAATAAAAAATATAGATAATTAAAAATAAAAGAAGTAATTTACGTTTTGGGCGGACCTACTTGTTGTATGTCCCCAGGGTGACATAACTCACATGTTATGCACCACTTTGACCAAGTGTGACATACAATGCTGAAGGTATAGGAAGCAACAGAACAGGGGTGTAATAACATGACATCTTGCCAACACTGAATGTTAACCAGTAATATGGAGGAGATGGTACTGTCTGCATAACAAAATCACTCAAATGTTTTTGGTTTTCTTTTCTTTATTAGGAGTATATATATACATAGATGTGTATTTAGCAGTGGTAAGATAATATATTCTCAACCTTAATACGGCCTGAATTTCCTGGAAGATTTCATTAAAGCGATTTTTTGCTTGTCTTCCTCAAATCTTTGACGAAGCTCTGCGATTTCTGAAAAAAGAAAATGGACAATAATGCACACTAAACTAAAATTTCCATAGTTGTAGAAAAACATCCCTAAGACATATCATTATGCATGCTAGTTGCACTCCAGATTTATATAAAAATACTTTATTTGATTTATTATTTCTCGAAATGTAATTCAAAACAGGCTACAACAATTATCCTCTCTTAATAATCATCTTTTTTTATTAAGCAAGTCTTATCAAATTATTGAAATACCGTTATTACTTATTACACTTTATATTTATTTTTATACCATCAAGAAATTCCATATATATAAGGCACACTTACTGTCTCTTTTAGATTCCCGAATTTGGAAAGAATAGAAGTTAACGAGTTCCTGAAATGTAAAAAAAAGGATTTGTACATAATAAAGATTTACTAAAAGCATTGTACAATCACACTATTTTACATCACGACACTTCTCATTATATGAGCTTCCGTCCCTTTTCATGTAGAATACCAAGGAGATACTGATAGGAAGAAGGGGATGCGTTACATATTAGGGCAAGAGAGAAACATGCTAACGGGATACGATACCCTATTCTTTTCGAGTATTAGCAATGGCTCGTGCTTGTGTATAGCCATAGACAGCTATACACAGTGCCGGCGTTTTGATGGTTCTAAAAAAAATAACACTTCCAACTAAATCCGCGCATATGTGATGGCTTCAAATAATCTCTTCACAATCATTCACGTTAATACTCAGATTAAATCCAAGAGTGTATGATAATTTGTTACAAATGACATTGTTGAATGCTCAACATCCAAAACAATATTGAACGCAAAGACCTCAAAGTTGGAAGGCCGATGTAGAAGGAAAAGACCTATAGCATACGCAAAACTCATTAAAATTGAATGTAATGCAGCAGACAGGTTGGGGGACATAAATGCCAGCTTTCTGTCAGATTGAGAAGAAAAGGAATGTCCGTCTCCAATAAAAAATAAAACCTGTTGGTACACTCTATTTGAGATCTACTTGGAGCGGCTCGCCGTAGGGTTACCATTGGGTCACTTTGATGTTTACTCTAAGTAGGTCTCAAACAGAGTGTAGTCAGGTGAGCGCACCCGCCTGAACACAGCCTATAGTTTTTCTAAAGGAAGAAAAAAAATATGTTTACCCGTCGCTTGCGTTTTTTCTTTTCTGAGGCAAATACTTTCTTCTCTGCTACTTCAGTTCTTGGAGCACCTTTGTTGCGGCCATGTCGCGTCACAGTGACCCAGCCCTCACTGTCAGGTTCTGTCTCTTCTTTTTCTCTTCTTATTTCCTGTGAAAAAAAACCAAAAAAACTCCATGTCTATATTAACTTAAAAGACTAGCGAAATGATGAAATGTAAAGCACGAACCTGTTACCAGATACAATTCCAAAGGGACTCTCCAGAGAATAAAATAATAAGGAACAAGCATTTACCTCCTCGATTTTTGTATCGTATGCCTCAAGATACGAAGAAGCTTCTTGTAGCATAGCTTTCTTGGACACAAAACTGTCTGTGTATTCCTTACACCACTCTAACAAAGAATGTAACAATTAATATTCGGTCATTATTGAACGACTTATCAGAAGTTTACATCTATTTCTTCTGATTCAATAGAATTATACATGCGAAGCGAAATTAATGATTTAACCTGAAATATATAATACGTATATTTGATATGAGCTCGTGAGCAGAAAGAGGATGAAAGTGGTGCTTACTTTCAAGTCCAGTTACAATAGGCTTCGCTTGTGTAGATAAGACTAGAGGTTCAGAGAAAGGTAGCCGAGTCGCCTTGACCACAGATGAGGCTGTTTTGAAGACCACATATGCCACTTTGAAACCCTGGATGTAGAAATAAAAACAAGCTAAAACAAACAATTCAAGACGTGTAAAAAGTAAAAAGAATAGATGCGGACAGTTCGCCAATCGATTCGTCATTTGCCAAAATCATTTTTGTATATGAATATGACTACCTTTCGAAACCTGAAAGTTCTCATAATTGCACTTCTAATCTAAAAACACAACAATTCTTATATAGTATAAGCTTTAACAAGGAAGGGTCACTCTCCCAAAGGTCCTTACAGTTATTTTATCGGCAGTTGGAAAGAATTCTGATTGATTCACTTCAGGCAGCGATGATGTTGGTTTCTTGTGAAGAAATACCTCCACAACTTTTCCGCAGCGTGACAAGGCCTGGGCTAGACTCTCCTGCAAAGTATTTATGTTTTCATGGATTTGGGATAACATATTTTTTGAACATATTTTTATTCAAAAGTGATTAACAATATAAAATACTCTCACCCCAGTGGTGCTTTTCGTCGTGTCATGTAAGAAGGTCTTATTAACATCGAGATATATTATTGCTATTTACCCTATAATTATTATTTTACAAAAGTCCTTTTTATTTTAATTAATAATATTTACACAACTCAAATGTTTGGGTGATAATGATAGGTAGATGAGATGAGATGAGTGGTGGTTAGATGAAATTTGTTATCCAACCTAATTTTGTTATCCAGCCTAATGAATACAAATGACTAATTTCGAGAGGTGAGATGGTTGAATTCTGGATTACTTTATACATTTTGTGAAGAACAACCCTCACAGGCACAGCATATGAATTACCCTCCAGTACATTATTCAGATAATTATTTTCCGCTCTGTTATTAGATTTAAGAAAGAATATTGGCAAATTGTCTAGCTAAACTTATTAACCATTAACCATTCACATTCAGTTCAGGTCGCCGTGGTGGGTGCACGTGTGCTGTCTCGCTCCGCGAACAACACACACACATAGTGTTGGACATTGAAGTTTGGATACTCATACCGAGTACTTGTGCTCTTCATCTACATTGAACAGTGTGTGATTTAATATCTAGTGAGTGAGTGGACTTTATTATATTACTGATCACCTATATATATTTGAACTTTGAAGTTATCATTGTGATTGTGCCGTTCGGCTGAAGATCGCCATGGAAGAGGCACGTCCCCGTAGTTTCATTTCACTGCCCATGTCCGATCGGGTCTTTCAGGACCCTTTACTGCCTGACATAACTAGATCATTAGAAGACATGAATATCCAATACACCCCGCCTGTTCATATCCCTATTGAAAGACGCCCTGACCGTATTGCTTTGACTAAAGACTCAAGTGAGATAGGTATTGCTGATATTCAAAGTACATTGAATGCCACTCTTGAAAATCAACACGAACTTTTGACTAGAGTTTCTACCCTAGCAGACAATGAAAAATACCTGGTTAAATACATATCCACCTTACGCACCGAAAATGCCATGCTCAAACGAAATCATTCCGACCTAGAAGATGAGTTCCTTAAAGCACAGATTGAAAACAACCGCGCACGCATAATAGTCTCCGGCATGCACGAATCGCGGAAAGAGGACACAATGGAGAAAGTTCTCCAGTGTTTCAGGTCCATTGATCCTCGCATAAGTCCTGATAACCTGATTTATGCAAAAAGACTGCCAAGCAAGAGCAGAGGCGCTCGGCAAATCGCCGTTAAATTCGTCTCGGAAAAGGTCCGGGATATAATTTACGGTAGACGTCAAAGGCTAAAACTCGGCGACTACTATGGCATTTTTCTAAATGCCGACATACCTGATAAGCTCGTCAAACGCAAACGTAACATTCAAATGGTTGCCGATCTCGCGAGTAAAGATGAAAACCAAGAAATAGGAAGAATCACGAACGAATCGATAATGCTAAACGGAATAACCTACACCCATGCCGACTTAGAGTATGTTGAAAATGGTCTCCGCCCCAGTGACGCTAAGACCAAAGTCATTGATGATTCCATTTTTTTTCAAAGTGAACTGAGCATACTAAGCAACTTTAAAACCTGTAACCTACGTATGGGGGCATTGTCATTTTCTTCTGTAGAACACGGCTACCAATACGCGCGCGCAAATTTCCTTCAAAAAAGGGATATCGCAAATAAAATCTACAGGTCGTACGATCCCAGAGAGGCCAAAATACTTTCCAAACAGCTAGTCTCAACCGATGAATGGAACGACATTAAGATTCCTATCATGCGTCAATTAATAGAGGAAAAGTTTGCGCAAAACATCGAAATGCGCCATTTTTTACTACAAACCGGCAATATGCCACTATATGAGGCTACCACATGTCTATTCTGGGCAGGTGGAGCCCATATAAATTCACCTGAGCTTGTAGTAGGTAATTTCACTGGGGCAAACGTAGTCGGAAAAATCCTGGAAGATATTCGCTCTCATATAAATTCAGGCTATACTTCAATCACGACCGATATCAATCTAGCTAGACCCAGTGGAGCAATAGCCCTTCCTACATCAAGCTTATCCCCCAAACTCAAGGAGAGGAAGCCAAAAAATGCCGCTCTCAAACACACAAATGCTAAGGGATTAGATCCAAACAATAGGGACGACTGGCCTGGTCTAGAAACAAACAAACAAATGCTTTCCCTACCTACTAGGGACAATCAAACAGGTCCACTGTCTGATTCAAATGCTAACGCCCACCCACCCCAGGTCACAAGGTTAGAACATGATTCGACTCCTACGTCAGTCCCTATGGACTGTCAACAACTTCCCCGCGGCCGTTCACCTATAAGATCAACTGAATCTCTTTCACTGAGCCACGGTGATAGTCAGAGATCCGCGAGTCAAAAGAGAAATAGAACAAAATCGGATCAGCTAGTTCAACTAACTGATAAACCACCTAAGAAAACTGCTCCCAACCCAGCGTCCAATAAGGGTGAAGATACAGGAAGAACACTGGTAGGTAAACCCCCCCCCTACTGAAGATACGATTGCCAAGCTTTCTAAATTCCTGGAACCTGGGAGCCAAAAAGTTCCGTCTACACCAGTTTTAGATTCAACGCAAACTACACAGCCTCCAGCCACAACTGTAGTGTTGCCAACAATTGATCCATCTCAGAATTACCAATATTCAAATCCTGAGGAAAGACGGATGATTATGCAACAACATTATCAATCCGTAGCAGATTAAATATTCTCAATATGCCATTAACAATTATTATCTCTGACTCCCGTGGCCGACTCTTAAATAACTACCTAAGTGATCCTGACATTTTGATATTTTCATATAGTGGGGCCAAACTAGACTTTCTAACCACCAGAGCCATAGACCTTTTTTGGAAACATCACCCACATCTTATTATAATAATTGGGGGCATCTGCAACTTCACACATAAAAACAGAGAGACCAGGGAAATATCTATTCCAACGACTGTTGAAGATACACTGGTACAAAATGTAACATCTGAATTCGAATCATCCATTCAGCGGCTCACTCATATTGAGCAGTATTGTACTATAACATATGGCGGTCTCATAGGCATACATTTAAATAAGGCGAATGGGTTAGAAGGCTTTGCCTCCACCCAACGCATGATTAATTCAGCAATCTTGAAAATAAACAATTACATCCACAACTTGAACGAGCAGAGAGGAAACTGGCACCTTCATCTAGTCGCAAAGGTACACAAGCATTTCAAAGGGAGACCTCGACACACCCTAACTCGCTTATACGATGGAGTACATCTGGATGAGAAGGTCCTATCCAGTTGGGCCACTGAAATCAGAGCGCTTTACTTAAATCCTCGCATAGAATCAGCATAAAATAACCCAGGAAATAATACAAATCCATCTTTCTATATCACTGAAACGAACTATCTAATTCTATATCGTCTGGCTGCTGCTTGGAAATTAATCACTGGCACCTACTGCCATTACATGCAAATCCTAAACATGTGCTACTGTTATTGTTTTCTATTTACAAACTGCATAATTGCTCCTCTATGGTCCCTCCCAATTTGTCACACAAATACCAGGGTTCCTATGGGAGAGTTGTGTATAAGTTAATCTAGCCAATCTTACAAACTGTATTGCATTTCCTAAGCACTCAATTTCATTACTAGACAGAAATAAATCCTGCCTCGAACTGCCGACTGAAATTTGTTCACAGTATGTTTTAGATATTCAGAAGAAACAGACGACGGGAGCTCCTTCAAGTTGGACTATCGTGTCAAGCCTAGCCTTACCAACCGACGCAGAAAAACAGTGAATATATTCCTTTCTACCATTATAAAATAGGTTACGCAGTTTTTAAAAAAAAACACTCGGCCAACAATTTGTCACACAAATACCGGGTCCTCTCACCCACTTATAGAAAAGCAATGTGTTATTTATATATCAGCGTCACAACCGCCGCATGTATGATACCCATGTTTTACGCTGATTGTTTCAATAATTCTTTTGATACACCCATCTATAAATAACCGCTAAAATTATCAAATCTGGGAATTGGTCACACTAATCCCGCTACTCTCTGGATAAAATCTCTGAATCTAAAAATGTAAATGCTTGGAATATGGAAATAAGACGTCTTATCACGACCACTATTTCTGTATGGAATGATAGTAGTATATGACCCCCAATGACGGTAGATGGAACATATTACGATACTAGTTTGACCCTTTGTATATATGTTGTATATGTGTTAGTATAGATAATACCTGATTTACTCGGTCTTATATGTTATATGTAATGTCATTATGGGAATCCCAATCCCAACTCAGATCCTTAAGATGGATCCATGTGTACATAACACGGGGACCACCTACATTGCGTATAATTGTTTTTCAAAAGGTAAAATCACAATGGGTCCCTCCTCGCCCATGGGCATGTTGTCACACTGACACCCATCCTGTCGGGGTGGGTCCTATTGTGAACTGGCACCAAAATGTTTTTCTGTGCCTCTTCCTAAGCGGATATCAGTCCTATCTAGGCTTTTCACTCTTCTTATAGCAAAGACCACTAAATGAGTATAAACCTTGATAATTGGGATGAACTCACAAAGCTCAAAGGACTGAAGATTATACAATATAATATCCGCTCTTTATTGCCCAAAATTGATCAAATTGCTGAGGATATACTGCTACATGACTATGATGTAATAATCTTTACTGAAAGTTGGCTTAAGATTGAACTACATGATAATTTAGTATCACACTGTAATTACACCTTGATAAGACTAGATAGACAAACACCTTCTAGAGGAGGCGGCATCTGCTGTTATATTAGGAATGACTATGAGTATCACTCTAACAATGATTGTTGTGTCTCCGATGAAAACTGCGAAACGATTGGTTTCTCCATTAGAAGAAAGGATAACCCTACATATTCTATTATTGCCAGTTATCGCCCTCCAGACTGTAATGTCAAAACTTACTTTGACAAATTACGAGATGTTACTAACCAAACTCTCACCTTACTGCCAAATAGTGATAAAAACCTCATAATTTGTGGGGACCTAAATATTGACCTGCTTGATAATTCTAATAATAAAGCAAAGCTACTAGGTGAATTCTGCTCTGAATTCTCGCTTGTGAAACATATGGATAAAATTACACGTTTCGGTTTGCAGAAAAATACAATTCTAGATATTTTTTTAGTAAGAACAAATACTGATCTTACATCAGGAACAATCAATTACAACTTATCAGATCATCAGCCTACATTTCTAGTTATCAAAAAAAAAAATCCCCCAAGAGAAAAAATCTCTTTCATTGGGAGAAACTATGCGTCCTACTCGATAGATAGATTAAGGGCATTGCTGATGACATACGATTGGAACCAATTCTATACACTTAATGATCCAAATACATGCTGGAACATAATGTACAGTAGAATCCTAGATGCCGCAAATAAAGTAGCCCCCTATAAAAAATTCAGAATTAAAAATAATCGACCGGCTTGGTACTCAAATGAAATAACAGAACTTGGTATCGAAAGAGACCGTCTGTACAAGAAAGCAAACAAATCCAAATCACAAGATGATCTGCATGCTGCTCGTGCTGCCAGAAATTACTGTAATAGAGCTATCAAGCAGGCCAAATCCCAGTATTATAGACATTTACTTGTTGAACATAGAAAAGATCCAAAAAAATTCTGGAGGACGATTGAAGAAATTGAAAACAAAAAGAAAAATGAGATAACTAAAATTGTAAATGATGATAATAAAACTCTACTGGGAGCAGAGGCAGCAAATGAGCTAAATAAATTCTATTGTAACATAGGGAATGAAACTGCAAACAAAATACCCCCATCCTCATTCACGAGAACCAATTATAATATTATGCATAACTACACCTTGCCTATTGTCGATAGGACCAAGGTTGCCTCTATAATCGGAGACATAACAATCACCAAGAGTTCCGGATGCGAGAAAATCTCAGCCAGAATATATAAGGACGCTTTTATTATATTGATAGACCAATTAATACACGTATTCACTGTATCAATATCATCAGGTATTTACCCATCATCCTGGAAACATAGTATTGTAAAACCCCTACCAAAGAAAGCACTTGCCAAAACACCTACTGATACTAGACCGATCTCTTTAACCCATATAGCTGGAAAGATCTTAGAAAAAATTATTGTACTGCACCTAACACAGCATTTAGAACAAAACCATCTCCTGAGTAAATACCAGCTAGGTTTTCAAAAAGGACACAGTACATCGGAGGCTATTTATAATTTGGTAACAGATATTAACACGTCAATGCATAAAAAAGATTATGCCTTGGCATGTTTCATAGACTTTAGCAAAGCTTTTGACTGCGTTAATCATGAAATTCTACTCAAAAAATTATCTGATCTCGGAGTAACTGACCGCCATCTGGCCTGGTTTGACTCCTACCTAAAGAATCGAACTCAGTCTGTAAAACTAAATGGCTTCACTTCTTCTGTGGGGGTTATTCCAATTGGGGTACCCCAAGGTTCTGTACTGGGCCCTCTACTCTTTTTGGTCTATGTAAATGACATTAAAGATCTAGATATGTCCTGTAAGTATATTCAATACGCTGATGATACAGTCCTATACTATGTATCTAACACTCTAAAAAAATGTGAGCAGGTAGTCGCCTCCGATATGATCAAATTTTATGAATGGTGTAAATGTAGTAGGCTCTCCCTTAATGTCGCGAAAACTAGGTTACTGGTCTTCAACACCAGGCACAAAAATCAGCATATGGATGTGGAGGTTAGGGTGGGTGGCACTGTTCTCCAAATAGTAGATTCATACAAATACCTGGGCATCAAATTAGACTCACATCTCACCATGATAGGACAATTCAATGCCCTGATCAAACAAATAAACCATAAACTATACACCTTCAATAAAATAAGAAAAAACCTAGATACCAAAACTGCCATAATGTTATGCAAATCTAAAATTATCTCAATTTTCGACTACAGCCTTTCGGTACTGAGTTGCTTAAATCAGGGAAATCTAAATAAGCTTCAAAAGCTTCAAAATCGAATTCTTCGCTGTGCTACACATTCTGATATACGAACTCCTATCCGAGATATGCACAGAGAAACAAATACTATGATGATAAATGACAGGATTCTATATAATAATTTGAAATTAGCCCATGGCAGAGTCTACAGCAATGTTAATAATAATGATAATAATGGTAACCCTCCCTTGTTGTTACGAAATACACGCCAAAACGCTGCCCCCACCCTCCCCACATTCATACCAAAAACTGAAAAAGACAAAAAATCTCTTTTGTATCAGTGCGCCAGGGACTGGAACAAACTAAACCCTACTCTAAGGAAGCTTGAAATCGCCAAAGAATTTAGTACTGCCTTGAAACGGAATATACTAAGAGGTATGCTCCACTAAATGTATCATAGTGTATATCATATCATGTAGCAAAAACCTATCTGTATATATGTTGCGGTGATCTTAACCAACAAAAGTATACACAATCTGTGATCATCCCATTTATTTCTTCGCATATGGTTTGATACCACTCACTCACCCACCACCTATAGTCATGTCTACCCCAAAGATTATATTTAGTTAACCATCATCTCATTTTTTCCATTTCTCATCTCAAACATATAATTCATTTCATTCATATATCTTTTCTTTTTCATTTAATCGTATATACTTAGACTCTCTTAATAGTGTCGAGACCAACTAGGGACAACGAATTTAGTTCAATAGTAAAACTGTTTTTAAAAAAGTAAAATTCAACATCTCGATTGCATCGAAATGCATGTATTATGTGTATCACCCACCTCAATTTCGGCTTTGAATATCAGTCCAATAAGTTCAGGGCATGAGGAAAACCGCTCCTTGGAGCGAGACTGTTTGTCTGGTTATATTGTACATACCGCTGAATAAAGATTTTGTCGAAAAAAAACCCCATGAATATTGAACAATACTGAACTGAAGACATACCTTAGAGCAGTACGGCGGTACATTGAGGATAAATAGCGTCTTGTCCTTCGGTTTCTTAATATTTGTATCCCGAACAGAATGAGGCTTCACAAATAGATGATGGCATGCTTGTTGCGTTTCATCAAACTTTACTGGAACAACTGAAATGGAAAAAGATAACTGAGCTAAACGCTACAAAAAATGATAAGGAACACACACTGTAACACGCTTAAAGGTGCTGAAAACCTCCCACATGCCGAAGAGTCCCCTTCAACAGCAATCTTCGATTGATTAAAAAGTTTTCCAATTCAATTCAACCGTCTGTGCCCCTCTTCGCACCTCCCAAGATCACCCGCATTTTGTCACATGGAGCCAACTAGTAAATCACAATTTAGTAGGCCCACTTACTAGTAGGGGAGAGCGGGGCAAGTTGAGCCATTTTTTTTCCATGCAAGGTTTGGAGGGTATAAATATATGATAGAAAAATGAAATATAGTGGAGATGAAACTTATTATGATGGAGTTTGTTGGGTTAACATTTTATATAAAATCCTTAAATAGGTTATCTGCAAATTGCAAAGAAATATTTTTTTACTTCTGGCTCAACTTACCCCATGACTGGGGTAAGTTGAGCCGGGTATTCGGGTAAGTGGTAATGGGCATTTGGGGTAAGTTGAGCCAGATATGGGGTAAGTTGAGCCAAGGTATTTTATAAAGTCAGAAGGGTTGATAGACACTTTCTTTAAATGACATGATAACATGGAAAGATAACCTTTCCACTATTTGAGCATAGTACCAACATGTTTATTTGAATTATAATATGAATTGTAATATGAATTGGGGTAAGTTGAGCCAGGCTCAACTTACCCCAGGAAGAGTGGCTCATCTTACCCCATGTGTCCCTCAGTCGATCAAGAACAAAAATGGCAAAGAAGATTGGCACCAAAGAAAATAACTTTGTGCTCTAAATAGAGACAAATAAACTTGTTGTCAATACATCATATGTAATTTATGAGAATCTTAAAAGGGAAATCATGAGAAACAAACATACCCACTATCCCAAAATTCACTTTGATAGGTGAAAATCCAGAAATTGCCTGTAACTTCTAGTGAATTTGGGCAATCCACGATATTACATGGAGAGAAGTAAGGCAGGGCAACATGGTAAGCACTAGATGGGGTCAGTTTTGCATAATATGGTGGGAATTGTTAGAACTAGGCCTGGCTCAACTTACCCCATGGCTCAACTTACCCCGCTCTCCCCTATGTCACGGGAAATCCTGCGACCGGGAAATCTTGCGACCGGAAGTCACGTGACCAGACTTGACCCAGTTACTGCGCGGCTAGGATTATGGCCCATTTAGCCTTGGATGTTGACCTATTTCTCTGCGACGTAGTATTTTAGCTTTGCTACCTCCTTTAACTCTTACTTACAAAGATGAAATAAACGTCTACGTTTAGGAATTGATGTACCTGAGTAATTTTGCATGTTATTATGCATTTTGTATTACTTTCGGCGATGCTGATTGGCGTCCAATGACTGATTGACATTGACAATTTCGACGCTAGTGTACAGTGAACAGCAACGCAGTGATGCCTAGTTTCAACGATCACTTCTGCTGTAGTTTTTGGACGTTTTTATAAATAAAATTGACACATTTGGTGTTAAACATAGTTTGGATGAGTTTAGTTCTACAAATAGCTTATTTCACCGAATAGGGGCGGGGCCTTGCAAGATCACATCACCTGGACCTTGGGCGGGAAAAATGCTTATGTAAATTCGCGGGGATATCAGTGGGGAGGGACTTACACGATCACATGACCTATACCGCGAAATGTAGATAGCCAATGGGGTTATGTTATGTAAATTTGTGGCTTGGCAGATCTGGGTCAGTCAGTCACATGACATACATACTCATCTAAACATTTATCCTTCCATGGGCCAGTCTAGTCGTAAATCCGATTGTTTTAACTGCCTTATTACTCCACTAATGACATTGAAATCATCAACCAAGCTATAAAAGAGAATTTCCTTTCTAACGATTTGCCCAATACGGTTTTGTAACAAGCAGAAAATATAGTTTTTTGCCCTTAAAGTTTGTGGTCACCATCTAAAAGTGGGCGGGGCCTACTCCCGATCAGCCTGCGCTTTTTCGAAACGATGTTTTGAAGCGAATCAAAGCCCATATATAAAGCTCGGATAACTGCTCCCCATGTTCATTGCTGGCCTTGGCAATGGAGAAGCTACGTCAAGTGCGTACCTTTTTGGCTACTGGTGTATTGCCAGCTGACCTGGACAAATCAAAGAAGTACTCCTTCAAGAGATACGCTCAGAATTTCTTCTATGATGGTAAGTTATTTTGAAATTGTGACTTAAAATTTTAAGAAGTAGGCTAGCTATGATTGAATGTGCATTGATTTCAACATGTGTTGATTTATTTTTTCCAGGTGAGACGAAATCGATGTATAGGCAACCAGACGAGAACCATACAGAAAGGAGGAAGGTGCTGCTAACAAGAGAGGAGGTAGCCATAGTTCATTTCTCTTTTTCTTAGTTGAGTCGAAATTGGGTTGATAGCCCATTAATTTCTTATTACATACAATAGAGGGGTTTAATTAATGCTATATGGAAGGAATCGGTTTAGCACTCTGGTGGCTTGGAGGTATTGATTCTTGTAGTGCCTTTGACACAAATCGAGCAACATTTGAGGTTTTGTTTAAACTCCTGTTTATTATCAAGTAAATCGACATTCTTTTACACATAATCTCAGACAAATATTAATTAATGGGAGATTGTATATATGATCAATGTACAATGATGTGTTGACCAACCTATAGAACGTGAACAAATACAGTTCAGATCAGAAAATATAGAATCAGCAGCAATACAGTGAATACTGTAAAATTAGCTCAAACAAATGATTAATACTAGGTATAACTGAGTACATAGCTATTGATTTGGCTATAAAAGTCTGTTCGCATACTGATTGAACTATAATTTGAATTTCATTTATTGTGAATTTTTGTTATTTGAGAGAATAGTTGAAACCTACATTTTCAAACTACCTGACTCACATGCTGTAGGCCTACTGATACTGTCGTGAAGATCACATTTATTGCATCAATATCATTGCCCAGCTGTCCATGACATAATGGGGTAGAGCATTCAGGGACTGATGAACCAGTCTTAAAAATATAGCTCACCCGTTAGACTGTATGGTAAACATAGTAGCTAGCATATACAAGGACAGATTAAATGTTTAAAGGAATGAAGGTTCACCAGTATGCTTTGTGGGCCAATCGTCAATAAATCTTCAGTCTTAATGACTGAAAATGGAAATTAGGCGGAAAATTGAGATTAAACCAGTAACCAACTAAACAAATTGGTCGTCAGATGACATTATTGTTTTTCATAGGTCAGTGATGTACCGGTATCTAACAAATTATATATTCACATTCTACATCAATCACTGTTTTTCAACTTTTACTTCATGAGTCACTCTGTGGAAGGGGTGAAAGGGGAAAATCAGGGGATGTGTAATTACAGTACAGTAAGAAACAGATCTTCAAAAATTTCAAGGCTATATAACAGATCTTCAAAAATTTCAAGGCTATATAAAGTGGCTAAGGTCACTGTATCGACTATATGGGTCAAATTTTTTTAGAATGTACAATTGCGGTTTTATGAGATTTAGGATGATTGAAAAAAAAAGTAGTAAGTATAAGCTCATATTCCTTCTGACTGGTATCATAGATGTCTCCACTACCTAAAACCACCAATTATACTCACGAACTCTCAATATCTCAGTTTTTATTGTAGTTGAAAGAAGGTGATCATTTTTAGGGTATACCCGGTATCAAATGAAGTGTCAGTTCCTTGTATCTTCAATAACTCAGGACATAAAACTTCAATTTCCAAATAAAAAGTAGTTCTTTATAAGGATTAAATGTTCCTTTACAAGTATACCAATCCATAACTATGTAGCATCCAAGAATATTATGTGAAACATGAAAGCAAATGGATCACATTTCCCCAAAACAGGAGTGTTTTGATCGGTAACATATGGTTCAAACATAAATTCAATAATGCTGCATTTGTTGCCATAAACAGGGTGAAAACCTGTTTTCTGGTAACATATGCATCTTTTCCATTAATATAACAACTGGTTACCAATTTATCATATTTAGTATCCCTGGGAAAATTGATAATACAAAGTTATGTTTGATACCGGGCATCCCTTTTCCAATATACCGGGCATCCCCTTATAATTCCCCACCGACTTTGACATCACAAATAAACCAGAAAGCTTTCATATCACTAATAGAAACTTATTTACATCAAAGGAGAAATATATTTGGGACACAATTGATCTAATTTTGAGTCACTCCTTGTCTAAATATCACCTCACTTGGCCTGAGAACAACACCTTCTCAAATATACCGGGCATCCCCCACAAGGGTACATGTTATCTGGTACATGTTATCTAACATCTTATTGTAGTGGCTACTTAAATGGGTACATTCACATGAAACTCAGTAAGTGCATAAGAAATATGTGTAGTAATGGATACAGGGCATGTTACTGTACAAAAATACTGAAGATAAAGTCACATGGGTAGAAGTTTTTACAAAAATTCTACCTTTCAGGGGATGCCAAGGGATACCCGGTATCATGATTTTGATTAAATTTGAATTAAGTTGCATGGAAATGAAGCATAAAGCCACAGACATATGTACACTAAGGCGTGATATGTTCAAATGGTACGTTTTATGGTGATGTGTGGGTTAAAAATGTACTTAGTCAAGGTTACTAGGATAGAAGGGGGGATGCCCGGTATCAGGGGATGCCCGGTATCAACCACTCTTTTAATATGCTTTGAAAAAGTGTCTATTGTGTTTATGAGCAAACTTTCACTCGTACATTGGAAAAGGAATTGCAAGGGACATTGAGATATAACAGGAGGACCCTACCGACACTAATACTGATATTTTGCTATCATTTATCAACAGAAAATGATTTGTGTGGTATGCCCGGTATCAATTTAAAATACATTTGTCTGAACATCCCTACCCCCATAGTCCTAAAATTATGTTGAATTATACATATGACATTTCTGATTAATAAAAACTAACTTAAGATGATCCCCATGGAGAAATAATTGTTAAATGTGCATAGAAATCATGTTAAATAATAATGGTACCGGGCATACCCTCTTGGATTTTTGTTAACTTTGAGGCTATATTAATCCTTCCTTAAACATAGGACAGGAAAATGCTTCACTAAGAATTGTTGAAAACAACTTTTCAAACATATAAATAATGATTAGACTGATGAATATCACACAAATGGTTGATTCCTAAACATTTTAACAATATTCGCACACCATAGAAATGAATGTATAAGCCTCAATCATTCTCATTCTGGTTGATAATATCCAATAAATCGCAGGAAGACCCAGCCAATCACTATAGGTGGTGGTCGACATGGTTTCCATAAGTTAACATTGAGTCTTGAACATGTAACAACAGTTTCAATGTGTCTCCTAGTTGTTCCTTTCCAGCCATACCGGGTATGCCACAATATACCGGGCATACCCCCCTATATCATTTGCATTTATATCGCCATAATAAATTGTTTTAGAAGAATGTCATTTGGGGCATATATGAATATACATACTGGGATTATATATGCGGAAATTCAGTACTCTAGTACCAGTGGAACTGGGTCTCTCCATTAGAATAGGGTAAGTAAAGGGCATACCCGGTATTAAATAGTATAAAACCTGCGGTTTGGTAAACATTGAACCATGGCCCTATTAATGTCTTCATAACTGGCTAAATTGTACCAAGATTGCATTAATGATATGTTAAAGTGTATTCTAGATATTTTAAATCATATGCCAAGGATATATTCATAGCCAGTATACTAGAATCTGTGTTTGATACCGGGCATACCCATGTGACTTCTAAAAATTGGAGATTTGAGTATAGGACTGGCATACTGTGATGAAGGCTAATAGAAGGATACAAATTTACCAAGTTGTCATAGATATGTATAAGGAATGAAACCAGGTGAGAAATAATACCTAGAACCATTACTTTTTTCAGAATGGAGGTGTAATGTGAAAAAATAGTGAATTCTGAGGTGTTTTTATAAGGAAATCAACATATAAGGTGATTTATTTCATACAAAACATACGAATATGATACTAATGTGCACATTTTCGTAAAGCTCAAGATGTCTCCTTTCCAATGATACCAGGATCATTAGGATTGATTCATTTGTGTGCAATACCCATTCAGTATAATGTGCAAAGGTCAGGAATTTCGCAATTGTACATTCTAAAAAAATATGACCCATATGTCATTTAGTGTCACACAAGTATTGCGCTTTGCTATTTAGCTTGTACGCCTGGGCAAACTACAATTAGCAATTTCAGTTATGACTGTTCAGTGTGCAAAAATCACGTTTTTGTATTAATTTGTGTACATTAACGTATATGAAGCTTTGGAGTTCATGTAAAAGCTTGAGAACCTGTGTTCTGCTACATAAATGCCTGATTTTGGAACAGTGGGTTGAAACCATAAACAGATGTGGCCCACATGGCCATGTATTGCACGCACTACATGTTTACAACTCGGACCTCAGACACAGATGACAATATTGCCTATACTTTAAAATAGGAAGGTACCATGTTTTGCCCCAAACATAGGATTTTTTATTGGAATTTAAGTGTTTTAAGTTGCTAGCATGGGGGATAGGGACCCAGCTTTTTATCTGAAAATATTTAATATTCATCCTACCATTTTAGGCGAAGTTGTGTATAATGATAGGCCTATAATATGCTTAAATACCGACTCACTCAATCTCCACAATGGATGTTAATTTCAATAAATCATTCACAGTCATATACTGGTACTTTTCAAGGTTAAACTTTTTCCTCTTTCTCTATATCTTATGATATCAAACATATTTTTCGTTGCTATTGAGACTGAGTATTTACTCATGTCCGTAGTGTAGATGTCTATATGTTGTATGTTGAGAAAATATCAGAGAGATTTAGTATCTGGGTCCAAATTAAGATGAAAACACGCCTCTAGATAGGCAGTTTTAATGCTATACAGTGGCCGTCGTTGGGTTGTTTGTCTGAGGTTACACCGCATGGACTCCCGGGAGACGGTGGGCGGAGCATAGCCCCGCTCGTGGAGAGGTCAATTGGTTAACCTACTAGGAAGTTTTACAATCAAATTCAATTTCCAGTAAGTGACATACATCATTTTCGTCAACATAACAACTCTCCCAATTCTTTTTATGGTCAAACAAAATTGATTAATACTATACATAGGGGCCATGTGACAGGGATTAGGTATTTGACCGTTATTTGAGTACAAGAGTTTGATAGTGTTTAAAATAATAGCTTCATTTGAGAGATAAATCACTCTTTCTATGCTTTTCATGAAAACCGTCTACTAATCAATGAATTAATGCTTTGCGATATAAGATTTATGAGATATACAGGCCTGAGTTCACATATATCATGTACAACTGGTCTCTTTTTTACCTTAGCTTTCACCACAAAACATGTATCTACAACTGATACATTTATTTTTAGTTCATACCTCATCCTTATTTTCTAATTTGATCCAAAAACGCACATCTAGTAGGGTGTTGTCATGCCAACATAAACAGTGGCCGCTCGTAAGTCCAATTTCTTTACTTTGGGCTTGAACAAGGCAGCTATACTGTTCGATACCATAGGTTTTTGTGTTGAAACTGCCTCCACTCCCATTTGAATTAAATTTGATTACACTAGAAGATATTGGATGGCGAAAGCATGGACAGTATCATCAGTTGCGATGCCTTCATATGCCACATATATCCCTTGTAATAGGGCTTTTTTTAACTAAGCTGATTCCATTGGATGTGTTGGAGAGCGATAGCAAGTGTCCAAACGTTTAATATTTGTGAGAGGAATATAGTTTTCTTTCTTCCTGAAGTTATTTCGATTGTCTGTTAAGGGGATTCCTTTGCATTTCTGCCCTCCTATGGTGACCTGGTATCGCTCTTCCAAGATGGTGAATGTAAGGTATGTTTAGCCAGAACATATCCCATTCCTGCTTGATTCTGGCCATTCTGTATATACATGGACCCATGATACCTCAAATATAGGCATTGGTGATATTTGGTAGATTGTAGGGCATGAGTTGATCAATGTGTTCCTGGATGATGGCCTTCACAAACTGTTTTAGCTGAAATAAAAGGTGAAAATGAGCTTCAGATTAGAGTGAAGATGAACATGACGATAGAGATGGAGGCAAAAATAACATACCAAATGGAAGCATTCTGTAAATATGATTACATCGATAATCATTTGTGTGATACAATATCTGAAAAATGGAGACAATACTTTCGACTTTAGGGTCATCTTAGTGGTAAAGAGATCTTATTCTATTTCTAATATATACTTTCGTTTGGATTTCTGAAGGGTTTACTTCATTTTATATTTTTTCCATTTGTTTTCTTTCCTTTTTTCTACCGACACACACATGGATGGATTGGTCTTATCCCTAATTTCTATCAAAACGTGGGTTTACAGGTTAACAAAAATGTTCCTCCATGGTTTAAAGAGCTTCATGGCAGTCACATTGTATTCAGCTGCAACTTTTAGGCCAGATAGCCTTTTTTAATCTCGGGTATAAAGCTGTCATATAAAAGGTTATTATTTCCGAAAAGCCTCTGCCTGTGAATATAAGATTTGCCTACAAGAATAACGAAATTAATTTGTCTGATTTTACAACCATTGCCTTCAAGGCCTATCAACTTTTACTCATGAGAATTAGAGGGTAGTATACTACCTTCTGTGAGATTTAGGAAGCAAAATTTTACTACTCATCACTAGAGATAGGGAAGATATGGAAATATAGAAAATACTGGTTTCAGAGTATTTAAATGCCTCACCATACTAGGGCAGAAACTTAAAAATACCACAGCCAAACACAGAAAAAGTCCATAATTCATGGGACGGAATACTGTATATGGAATAGGCTCCCAGTAGAGAAAAAACTACCATGGGCCATAGATTTTACCTGAACGAGAGTGGACTACTCTATATACAGGGATACAAGTTGAGTAAGGTAAAAGTAAGTTGAGTAAGGTAAAATAATCTGAACATTTTCCAAGGTCCAAGGAGAGATAGATATAGGCGTACATGTCATATGAAGGACCATGTGTGTTTGTAGGGCAGTGTGACCTAATTAGCGGTGGGTATCTAGATCAGTTCAAGGGGTGTATAAGATGCCACCTACTGCACCATTCCCGGAGTTCTTGAGAGAAGGACCTCAGAGATTTCCGTGAGCTCCATTGATCCAATGCTAAAGACTAACGGAAATATCGGGAATCTCACTTCAGTTATGATCTGCCTGGTCTTTTGACATGTAGGCTGGTTATGTTTTGGCGACTTCTGTCTCTATTCTGACAAAGTTAGGGTTACAGCTGCATTGTTCAATAAAATGATAACGATTACAATAATAATAATAATAATAACTATGTTACTGATAATAACCAGTAATGATAACAAATGCATCATTGGGACGCCCATCAGATTGAAACATAACTGACATAACATAACTGAAACGATGTATACACCTGTGTATACATCGTTTCAGTTTTGCGATGAAATTCATGTACGTGTAGAGGTTTGAAAATCATAAAAGAAAATGCCCCAACGTAGGCACCCCACCAATGTAGGCACTTTACCCCTGACGTTGGCACCCTACCCCGACGTAGGCACCAATCTCAATCATTTACAAAAACGACTGGAAAACATTTAAGTATCTGTCTATTCATCTTGAAGTCACCACACTGAGAATCATTAGTTAGAATATATAAAGCCTACTTGCTGCCTAAATTAGGGCGGGGGCCTACGTCGGGGTAAGGTTTTCTGGCCGTTTCTAACAGTTTTGACTAACAAATCGTGCCCGGACGTAGGCACATGCAGATTTTAGCAAAATTCATTTTGCCACGAAGTTAAATTAGCTCAGAATTAATCTGGAAACACATTGGCATATAGCTACAGTTGCATATATGTTCATATCAATACATCAACAAGATCAGAAGAATGCTGTGGGGTAGGCGAATTTAGGTCCGTTCATGCAGCATATTTATTGCCATTTTCTCAGAATATAATTTAGGTTGAATCAGTGTGAAGTTAACACCCACCCACCGCAAAAATGCGGCTAAAAAATTATTCGGGCGGGTAAAACTCCAAAGTTACCAGCCCCCCTGAAGGTGAGACAGACAGAAAGATACATTAACGTCCATTGCGATGTGTTTAGTGATTGAGTTCTCGAGTAAATTGTAATTATTATACTGTATGATGATCTTGCTTAAAATGGTATGGCAAAATATATTGAGATAAAAATGTAATTTGAATAGTCGGAAATCGAGGTTTTTTTGTGTAATAGATGTTTGGCCTTCATCTCATTCTATGATATTGGAAGATAGTTCTCTATTTTACAATATGCATATGGTGTATAATTGATATTGCATTCATTAGCAGTCATCAATAGCGGGAATAATGGTCAGACAGAGAGGTAACTGGTAAATCGCTTGATTTTACCCGCAAAGTTGGCGGGTGAAGAAAAAGGTTAATGTCATACACTGTAATGATTGGGGTTGAGTCATTTGTTATGACAAGTGACCCGGGCAAGTGACCCACCCAAGTTCCTATACCCCATCACTACCCCTGCCACCTAGCGTCTAACGGGTGGAACTACCCGCTAAAGTCCCCCATTACTAGGAAGGTCGAAATAACATATAAATGTTTTTTTAGAAAAAAATATTGGAGATGTATCATATGTTGTAACGCTACATAAAATATTCCCTTACCTGTTCAAGGAATGTTATGTAAGGGAATAAAAGGTTTCAGATACATCGTGGGCTAGCAACTTTTATTTTGATCAAAATATACATATATGTGTAGTGTTCTTCACTACAACCCAGTTCTTTTAGCAAAGAATAAGACAAAAGAGGGATTTCCTACACCGTTCTCTGTTTATTCAGACTCAAGAGGTAAGCAAGACCTGTCCGAAGCTGGTTCTCGGACCTGTACACCAATCCAGGTACACAGTACCACATGGTGTCTCGGAGTACATGAACATCAGTACTAATTAATAAAAGATTTGAAATACTTTACAGTCACACGGGCACTAAGGCCACAGTCCTTTATACATTAAGGTTAGACAACAATACTGTAAAATGCTGCCAGAGAGCAATAGGAGATAGAAATACGCGTGACTTCTAATCTCAGTAATATGACACAGAGAAATAGCACACAGTGGTAGCTCCAGCTGGTGCTTCGGAGAGGAAGTAAACCAATACCACTACATATGTGCATATTTTCGTCAATAAATACTCAATGCAATTTAGTATTATCTGTTGACATTAAAAAAGGCTGTCGTTCAGAATCTTGATTTCATCAATGCATTTGAGAAACTTCAATTGATTGAACAATCATGGTGTACTCCTTACCTCATCATTACGCCTTCTGACATTTCCAGAAACCATTGGTTTACTGTAAAGTACTAAGGCCAATATTCCTTTAAGATTTTAATGCATTCGATATGAGATAGTAATAAGCATGCTGGGTTTTTAATTGTGTAATAACACTAGGCTACGCCATTAGAAGAATGATATCTCAAAAATATTATAAGGGATTAGGAAAATAAAGTTTATTCATGTAAACTATGCGTTTAAAATCAGAATGAAGCCTGCATCAGGATCCCATGGGAATAAAACATAAGATCAGTAGAAAAAATACCAACCTGTAAGAATTTCAGGTACAAGGTTGTTCTAAGTTGAAGCATATTGCGAACTTGTGGACCTGGTGAGGGTGATTGGAGTTCCTAGAGGATTAGAGGCAGAGTGATGTGCAAGGGCTTCTGCTGCAGTGTTGCTCCTGCTGCGAGGTAAGGTCCTTCTGGGGTGCCCTTTGTAGCCGTGAGTTTTTCTCCCAAAGATTGGTCATCATCACAGCCTGAAAAACACAACAAACATTAAGCATCAGTTCTGGTGACTACTTATTTTCAGTGTTTCTCTTAAAATTTCAGAAAGAGGTATAATAAACACAAGAGTGACCTTGGGCGATCCGATCCCTCTGATGCATATTGCCCTTGAACTACGCAATTTCAGTAAGTGTGTGTAGCCCTCTGGCAATATGCATCTCTGTGACCCCCCTCGATCACTCGTCTATTTATTATTTTTTATTTATAGATGTCACCTTCCTGACATTTATATTATCTTTGGTCTGAAATAGAAATCTCCTTCTCCAGGTTAAAGACCCACTGACATGTAAAATAATATGTACTTTTGAACCCCTTATATGGTAGCTGGCCTAACCATGATACCAGTTCTGAAATATTAAGTTTCTATGTCCAGCGGTTGCGAAGTTAGAAGCCCATAAAGAGCCCCGATCTGGCACAGACCCCTCTCTCCACCCACTGCTGGTAGTGCGGCGCGGTGACGTCACTGGTAGTATAGCCAGCGACCTCCAGTACTTCACACTGTTTCGTTCAACTTCAAGTTTCCGCGGCGTTGGAAGCTAATTTGGAGTGAGGGGGACAAGTTATATACGACCATACTTGACAAAGGATACTGCTCTAATGTGTCAGGATTTCTAAAAGTGCTACATTACCTCTGACTGAGGCGATTTTAATAACCACAGAATATCGCTTAAAAACCTATAGCTTAGTAATCTACAGGTTGGCAACTGATATTTTTGCATCAGTATTCCTTATGATTGCAACCATGGCTAGTTAGATAAAGTTGCACCATGAATAAAATTAGGAATGAATTGCATTTAGGAACAATATGATTTGAGAGAAGGAATGACAATAAATCATCATAAAACCTTTGCCCCCTGATGTAAACAGCAGTTGTGAAAATCGGTCATATATAACAACATATATATGAGCAATTCTCCCAAACAGGCAATAAAACAGTATTTTTTCCCTCTACGATTTAAAATATTTATACCAGATATGTAGAAGTGGGATATTTCCGATGTATTTTCCGTTGGGGAAAGGGACAGAATTTATTAAAATACCTCCAGACCAAGATTTCTCGTTAAAAATGATTTTATAGTCATATACCCTACCGACCTACTAATTTAATGTCCTGCAACCAATTAGATGAGCAGGACGGGATAAACAGATAAGATGCACGTGGGTACCTAGAGGCATGCAGTGAGAGCACAATGCAGGCATTTTTATTTTATAATCTACTACTTTACATGTCTTTAATAGCGATAAGTACAGTGGAATCAGACTAGTCTCAATAACTGTGTACCTTACTGTGCATACATGTAGCAATTTCGACCAATTGGTCCTGAGGGTTGGAGATTTCAAAACCACAAAAAGTGTTCATTCTTTTGTTTCAGAACCTTCAGAAATAGATTTATTGAGCCCAGAAACTGACTGGTTTTCATAGGCCCTATTCTTAGCATGTCTACGCTGAAATTAGAGAAGTATAGAAATATAGGAAAATATGCCAAAATATAGGATTTCGCCAATTGTTTTAAAATATAGAAACATATAGGGACGATATGTTGCTGAGCAGAACATATCATTTCTTTTGCCGAAACACCATTTAAAGATGTACAGTAATTATGTGGTGTTTCAATCTCTTGGAAATCCTTCATGTTATGAACACTGCGTTGAGTCATGGATTAGAAGAGAAACAAATAGATCCAACTTTTTCCATATGGCGTAGTTTTTAACTGTGCCCCTAACCATATAAATATTTTTCTAGATTAACACTCTCTTAGCTGTATGATCTTTAAAAAAAGACTTTTAAAAACGTCTCAGACACTGGGCACGAGGCAAAATGACCAGTCTGGTCACAAGGTACTGGATAGATTCGTTACAACTATACTGTACTGGACATCGTAACAGCTCTTCACTTAAAAACAGAGGAAATGTCTCAAAAGTCGTTGCTAAATTTCTTCCAAAAATATATACTATACTATGTTATTTTGATACCAAAAAAATGGTATTTTATTACTTACTTGTGTGATTGAAATCACCTCCGACTTCTGTCATTAAAGTGTAATTTGTGGGCGGATAAATTTATGTGTGGGCGGGTAAATATCTGCATTTACCCGCCAAGTTGGCGGGTGGAGAAAAAAGTTAATTTCGCACTCTGACCAACATACCACAATTCTATCGCAGGGGTCTTTCTTGGAAATTAATAGTTGAGGATTAGCTTTCATGTTGTTTACATAGCATTCGACACCCAGGATTGTGATTGATTTAGGAGTTATTGTTTTGATAACAATTAGTGAAGGACCTGCTATTCAGTGGGTGGAGTGATAAGCGTATAAAGCATTCAATGAGCGAATAATTTCCAGTCTGGTAAGAAGAGGTTCGAGCTATGGGAAACGTCCAATTCAGGACACATTTCATTGTCTGATGTGCAAACCCCGTGTGAACCCCCTATGCCACATGAAAATGAGTCAGTATAGTCGCAATATTGATATTTAAAGTAATTTTGACCTGTGAAGACAGTCGATTGGTTCATAATATGTACCTGTATCTCTGATAGGTGTATTTCGTATCTTAGCTTGTACTCGTTGTGCTCATGTGAGAGAGCGAGTAGGAGATACACTGGACAAAAAATCGCGTTTACACTGTGAGTATCTGCGTTGGAAATCTGGTATATCCGCACTCCACACTGCGTGAGTATCTGCGTGTATCTCCAATTGAGTTTGTGTATCTGCATGTATACAAAGTGCAGTGGTGTATCTGCAGTTATGAGTATACTCGTGTATCCTCAAACAAGTGGTGTATCTGCATCTATCCCCACTGCAGTGGATTAATTACTACATACACATTCAGTGACTGGGGTGGGCTTATATTGCATTTGGGAGGCATGGAGGTAACCGTCCATACTAGCTAGTGTCACAACTATTTTCTGAATGTCCATGTACGTTATTATGGGACCCACTTAAAATTACTCTCCTCCAGCTTTCTCCCCAGTCTCTATCCCCCACTCTTAATCAGAACAGTGTAGAAAACCATATTTTTGTAAATAGCTTGATGTCTATAGAATTCATGTATCATGACAAACAAAGGGTATAAATGGATTGTGCTAAGTTAAGTTAGTTAGCAAATAGATATTTATGTCAGGTCAAAGTAGGCCTATATTATAGGCATAATCCGAATTAAGCAAGTAGATCAATTTATGAATGGAAAACATGGTAACACATACCGTAACATGTTCTTGGGAAATATACAAAATGCTATATCAAGATTTTTCTGAAAATATAGGACATTTGGTAGAAAATATAGGAATTTTGAAAGGTAATGGACGAAATGTTACTATAGGAAAGGCTTATTCTATTTATGTCTTTCATAGGGATAGCTGTCACCTACATTGAGTAGTCTCAATTACTGTGTACCTTGCTAAAGCATATCATGACAAGTTCTACTAGTGTAGCGGATTTCAATACCTCAAAAGTATTCATTATTTTGATTCAGATTCTTCAGAAATAAATTTATTGAGCCAAACACTTAGTGGGCTTTATTTTCTTAGCATGTCTATACGGAAATTTGAGAAGTATAGAATACATAAGAAAATATGCCAACATATAGGATTGTTTAAAATATAGAAATATAGAGGGAAATATAAAAACGATATCAGGCCTAGCTGTGATAACCGACACAGAATTGTGCAGGGTTTAGTTTGTTCTATATAGGCTTACACATTCAACCCATGCATCCTTTATCCTTCACCTAAAAGTAACTGGTAGTCACCTAGCAGAACATATCGTTTCATTTGCAATACCATTTAAAGATGTTCAGTATATTATGCAGGGTTTCATTGTCCTTTATGCTAGTTTGCCAATGTTAAAAATTGGCTTGTGTCTATGACAAATGGCCTGCCTGAGGTTGGGTTACGCAGGTCATATTGGCCTACGTCTATGAAAAGTTTTCGGGAACACTGCAGGTAGATACTATATTCGGGGAGGGGGGGGGGGGGGGGGGGTCCATAAGACTGGTTTAATTGAACACAGATAATATTAATCATTGCTTAATCAATGTGTAACAACGATTAGAAAGTTGGTGCTACTATCTGTATGTTAAGGTTTCATGAAATTGTTTGTGTTCTAGGTATAATGAAGGTATCAAATGGATGAATAAGATACTATTCATTCACTTTTACTGGTTATCATTACATTTTGACAATTTTGAATTTCCATCATTTCCAAATACCTCAATGATCAAACACTACATATATATCAATGTTTTGGGTTGCAATTACAATACAATTACGGGGCTAATCAGCGCGGGAAAGCTCCTGGTTCTACAGTAGGATGGACATGCATAGTATAGAACGAGGACAACCAATTTCTCTAGAACGACAAACCAACTTCATACATCTAAATCCAGCAAGGGAAGTTTGTGTTGATTCAGTAAAGGGATTAGTGCTGACCCAATTACTTCACTAGGGTTTGCTGACTTACACCAGCATCTGTACCATATACTTTCAGCTTTAGTCACGGTTCACTGAACACGTGTATCTGCAGTGGGAGACTGCAGATACACGGGGATACTCACTAGTGCAGATACTCATGGTGTAAACGCGATTTTTTTTCCAGTGATAGAGAGAGATAAATGACACAGAAAGGGAGTGGGTTCGATCGAGAGAGAGATGGGCCTGACAGTTAGTGCGAGAGAGAGAATCGTCTGAGGGAGGGAGCATGCAGGAGACAGACAGAAAGAGATAGAAAGGGGGGCGGGAGAGAAATGTCAGGGAGTCTGGGTGGGGGCGGGGAGAGGTAGAGACCTGGGTACTGTATCATGATGAATATTTGGATAGCTTTGTGTGAGAAAGAATCTCAGATCCACAATAATATTTATCAGGATACAATTAACAATAATTAAATTAACATAAATAAATTTCATAAATCTTAAAATTCTGTGACTGGTGATTCATTTTTCTGTGACACATCACAATTGGAAAACATTGTCTAAATGAATGGTGTTTGTGCTCGAAGCATTTATAAGTAGATGTGTAACTGAGGAGCAGCTTAGTACTAGAAAAATATATGCTTGCCATTGGATTGCATTCCAATGTTAGAGGCAAGTAAAAAACCGGCAAGGAATGATGATATAACATGTTTGCAATTTAGTCATGATATATGTTAGTCTCATAGACATGGTACTTGAACTTCTAGGTTTTAGATATTTCATAACTGTTATAACTTCCGTTGTCTGCGCATTGAACTTCAATTGTCTTCAACCCGCCCTCCCTCTCTTCTCACTCTCTCTGCCGCTCATTGTGTTATGCTTTCTTGTTGTTCCGACACTAATGACTAAATGATGATTAAAAAAATGACCCTTTACATGTCGCTATGGCCTATTTTTAATAACCTTATGGGATCAAAAGGAAGGAGATCTATGTAAACGCATTACCCTATTAAAGCATTCCTCTCCCCCAAATACTTCATTTTCTCGTCATATTATTCATCCAGAAAAGGTTCAAAATGATGGCATGTACACATTATTATAATAATTAGCCTAGTAAATACATGTAACAGGTTTTAAGTGTATACTGGTCATTTAATTTCGAAATAATGGCAGGTAAAATTGAGGATGCACTGCCAGTGTCTGGATGCTTCCCTATTTACTCAGTATGACGATTTAGTTAGCAATTTAGACCCTTTTTACCTACTCTAAAGGCCTACCGAAATATTGCATTTATAAGGTTTGAAATAATGCTCTGGTCATGCATTTTTGCGTGGAAAATTCCTTGCTGTGGCCAGTGATAGAGTAGTATAGGCCCTATACAAAGTGAGTCAAGACACCAGCGATTCTGATGATGAAATGGATTTAGTCACTCTGACTATTAAATGGGTAGTTTCCCACACAGTACTCGTCGGGGAAAAGATCTCATTTCAGGTGAAATATATATTATCTTCATGCATTATTCATGTGTATTCATTTTACTTATCTTTCAATTTTTGAAGAGAAAAAGGAAACATATGTTTGTCTATAACAGTGTTCCCGAAAACTTTTTTGTCACGTCGGCCATTTGTCACAGACGTAGGCCATTTGTACCTATAATTAATAACTTCTTAGATAGGTGGGTAAGATCCGAAAAGAAAACACATGAAAATACAAAAAAAAATATAAAATATAAGGGAAACTGATATTGAACTTTAGATGTGTAAAAGCTTCGAGGGCAGGATACTTGCCTATATTATATATATTGCAGTAATATAGGCCTAACATCGATAGAATTATCCAAAACCATTCCATTATAAATATTGAATGATACTAATTGTGATGTGTTTTACGAAAATGAGTCACAGGTCGCTAAAACTGGATTTTGAGATACCATCATATTTAAAAAGATGAGATCAAGCCGATTTTAATGATGGTAAACATTAAGGACTTCTAAGAAGTGTTTCTATATATTATGTTTGATATAATTTATGTTTTTAAAAACGTTTGCAATGTTTCAGGGAGGGCAAGTAGCAGTAAAGTAGCTAAATATACTCCATACGATGATCTCTGAAACGCAAACGTTTTACTACATCTCAACCCATTAGGCATGGGGTCTGGGGCCCGCCTAGGGCTAAGAATGTTGAGGATATTCGTAATGTGGCCACTTGTAGCCACATATCGTGAAGCTGGATTAAATGGGGGGAGGGGGGGGGGGGAGTGACAGCTATTACTGAAATATTAATCAGGATCAATATTATTTTACCCTGCACTGCCTATGGTTTCTCTAAATGTTGCTATGTCTGTATAATATTGGGAGATGGCTCTCTCCTTTACAATATGATGTATAATTGACCTCTCGTCACAATATTGTCATATGTGCGAGGAAGTAAAGGTTATGATGACAATTACATGGGATATCGAGTTCATCACGAAGAAATGTTGCATTGCATTGAATTGAACAATCTGTTATTGTCTAAAATTACATATATATAGGAAGGCCAAAAGGGCAACAAACATCTGGGATATTCCCAGCTCTTCCAGTCGTTTCCTTTATAGTTGGACATGGAAACTTAATATTTAAGATCTGGCATCATGGTTAGACCGGCTATCATATATAAGGGCAGCAAAAGTACATATTATTTCAAATGTCACTGGGTCTTTAAAATTATTCTGAAGCTAATTATTATTTGCAGATAACGACAGTCCTATTAGATGTCCACAACACCGGACATATTGGAAAAAACAAAACGCATTCAATTGTGGCCGATAGGTTTTTTTGGCCATCAATGACCGAGGATGTGTGTAGTTATGTAAGTAATCTGAACATGTTTGTTACTTCAATAAATATGGTGCTAACACAATGTTTCCCAAGATAGTTCTTGATAAAGTATAGCTATTGCTATAATGACATCATATACTTGTTCAATGAAATTAGCGGCTGTAGTAGTTTACAAGGTCCATTCAAGTTGGAACAAAGACACATTACTTCATTTCTGCCATATTATTTAATATTCTTCAGATTGCTGGTTGTAATGCCTGCCAGAGTCAGGCGCAGTTAAACACAGTCGGAGAACCCGATTTGAAACCCATTTATGTGAGTACTATTAATGTCATTATTTCAGCATCTATTAAGCTGTTCATAGATACACAAAATTATCTATTGAAATATAATCTCGTTGATATAAGCAAGCAACAGTAGCTAAGAGGATAAATATTCAACCTTTAACAAAGGGCTAAGTCTGACCCCATGTAACAGGGTGCACTTTTAAAACAAAATGTACATCAACTATGTTTTTCAGACAAGCGAACCATGGGAAATAGTGGGTATAGACTTGGTCACTATGCCAATGTCCGCCGAGGGTTACAAGTATATATTAACCGGAACGGATCTATTTTCAAAATGGGTTTTTGCTAGACCTATTGAGACAAAAACTGCTGAAAACGTGTTTGACGTCCTGGTAGACGTCATTTATACGTATGGGACACCCAAAAATATTCTCACCGACAGAGGCGCGGAATTTAATAACGAGGTACTACAATAATATAAATAATGGATTATCTTTATTTGTAGTTTGACATCTATATATCAGTTTGTTATTTTTGTTGATGTGGGCTGTATAACCACTAGGTGTCTCATGTATTTCGATGACACCTGGTTTCTATGCAACTTAAATATTTTCAAATACAAATTCATATAATATTAGTAAAGGATTTCAAAATAATGCCAGCTCAACCATCTAAAGCAAAGCAGATTACTGATACTGAATGCTTCAGTCTACTGATTACAACTCTTAGCAGTTTTTAGCACTCTAGTTTTCTGAGTTAAATTATATTTGATCTTTTTCATTCCAAGCTACTCAATATTCTGCTGTACAAAAAATTCAAGATACGCCACCTGGTCACTGCTGCATACCATCCACAATGCAACGGCCAAGATGAACGGACCAACGGGACGATTGAGCGAGCGATTGAAAAGGTATTTAAACAAGTAACGTTTAATCAATGAATAGCTTCTCTCCTTTATCAGAGGGACAGGATAAAGAGGGTTGGTTTGTAATTGTCTGCAAAGTGGAAGTAGTGTTTCGTCAAATGGATTATCTTAATTTGAAGTTGTTAATTCCAAGGTATGCATAGACAATCTGTTAATGGTAGGACATTCTCGTTTCAGCTCATAATAGAGAAAGGAAGGGACTGGCCCAGGTTCCTCAAACAGATTGTATGGGCGATTAGATCTGCACCCAGCGAAGCGACCAAAGTCTCCCCCTTTGAGGCAATGTTCTGCAGGAAACCTAGATTTCCATGTGAACTCGAAGATGTGGCCATTGCAGTTCCTTCAGAGGAAGCTATTAGACTTGGAATGGAAGCGAGAGAAGAGAAACGATTACTACTAAATAAAAAGGTACAAATTTATAAACTAGTATTATAGTGTTTATCCAATTTATAGTATCTACAGAATCTAGGCAATCCTTAGTATTATAGTGTGTTCATCCAATTCATAGTATCTACAGAATCTAGGCAATCCTCAGTACACCAATAAGATCAGTTGAACTTTTAAAGGATTAAAGGCTAAGTATGTCTGTCGGCATTAATCATCTTAAGCCTTCACTTCAGTCGAATTGAAGAAAGAATGTGGGCAGAAGTTATGGATTAAAGGTGAATCGTCTAAACAAGGAATGGGGTGTCCTAGGGATTAAACGAGTCACATATGTTGTGCATTATCCCTTATCTATTACACTATATGGGGACTGTGATGCAGGGCTCTATACTGATAACTTATATATGCAATTAATCAGGGATCGTAGTAAGGCTACTACAAAGACATTTGACGTTACTCCTACACCTCCACCTCCTTTCTCTCTCATCTTTTTCCCACTCTCTATTTTCTCTCTCCTTACTTGTCTCCCTCCTCTTTTTCTGTGACCCCTCCTCCTTATGCACACACATGATTACATTTGATTCAATATTTTATCTAATGATGTCCCATTCATGTAACTGTTACTTATTATATGAATAAAAATTCTATATATATATAATGATCTGCTAACATGCATTCTACAATGAATACAATTATCCATTATGTTTCAAACATTTTCAAAAGCTTTTCTCCCATCCCTCCCCTTGAGGTTATTCACTGCTGCATGGTGATACAATGTAATTGTATATTTGTAGCTAGGCATGGTCAGGGGAGGGGCTTAGGAGGTAGAGATGGGTCCAGCTAATATGGACGGGGGCGGATACAGAGCTATGGCTCAGTGACAGCTTAAGTCATGAATCTCAAGAGATAAATGAGTTTATACCTCTGACTCAGGTATCATACTGACTGTAATATAGGCGGAACAAGTTTTAACGAAGAAAGTATTCATGAAAAATGTACATCTTCCCCCTAAACAATATCCCACAAAATTATAAGCTTACCTCTGATTATCTAATTCCATAATGATATAGGATGAATTCTAATGAAAGTCAATGCATGTTTCTTCAAAATCTAGATCAAAGAAAACAATGATAGTGCAAAGGAGAAGATGAAGGTCAGCTACAATAAAAGGAAAAGGGGTAGAGAGTTTGTGTTCAAAGTTGGGGATGAAGTGTGGATGAAAAACCAACGCCAAAAGAGAAATGGTGGTCCAAATTGGCTGGGGCCATTCACAGTGACAACTGTCACACCGTATTCCTTGACAGTAAAGGATGGTGAAGGCAAGGACTTGAACCCAAGGAACCGTAAAAATTTCAAGCCCTTCATCCGACAATCAGGTAAGGATGATAGGGATGTACTAATATGGGCCTCCTTAGGTCCAGCATCACTAAATAGCAGATTTCCCTGGTGTAATTAAAAGTTGTGGTAGAACTTAAACCAAAATGTCTAACTGTTCATCCAGAAATCAGGTAAGAACAATGAAGATCTCTTAATAAAAGCCTCCTAAGGTGCAGTTAAAAAGATATTATGGATAGCTTAATACTGTGGTAGAAATTAACGGTGGCATAGTGTAAAACCCCCTATTGTGATGTGGTTCATGACACTTTTAGTCTGGTCTGCCTTTCAGAAACTGATTTCCCTAGCCAGAAGGATACTGAAGAAACTGACGTAAGTTTGCTCAAAGTATTGTTTTCAATGAAATATTACTGCCATCATTCCTAAAAAAGAAATTTAAAAGACATGCTCTAATATTCTATTTTTTTCCCTCTGATACATAGTATGTAAACTCAAGCTTTTCAAGGTAGAACTTCTATATGGTTGACAGTTACCAGATTCTGAAAAATGTTCTGTTCTTTTACCTGTTTGTCTGAAAATTTATTTTGAAAGTTTGCCCATTGTTTGGTAGTCATACTAAATGCCATTTTCATGAATTTCGCAAAAATTTCCTGTCACTGCAAAATGAGTTTCACATAATCAGTTTGATGGTGTGGAGGCACTCAACCACGAAATTAGTATATTCTTGGAGTGAATGAGGGTTGCTTAATGCCAAACCATAATTCTTCATGTACATTATTTCTGATAGCGACAGCATGGGCTCACCTGCAAAGCAAGCCCCTTTGACTCCTGCAAAGCAAGCCCCTTTGACTCCTGCAAAGCAAGCAAAGCAAGCCCCTTTGACTCCTGCAACGCAAGCAAAGCAAGCCCCTTTGACTCCTGCAACGCAAGCAAAGCAAGCCCCTTTGACTCCTGCAAAGCAAGCAAAGCAAACCCCTTTGATTCCTGCAAAGCAAGCCCCTTTGACTCCTGCAACGCAAGCAAAGCAAGCCCCTTTGACTCCTGAAAAGCAAGCAAAGCAAGCCCCTTTGACTCCTGCAACGCAAGCAAAGCAAGCCCCTTTGACTCCTGAAAAGCAAGCAAAGCAAGCCCCTTTGACTCCTGCAACGCAAGCAAAGCAAGCCCCTTTGACTCCTGCAAAGCAAGCAAAGCGAACCCCTTTGATTCCTGCAAAGCAAGCCCCTTTGACTCCTGCAACGCAAGCAAAGCAAGCCCCTTTGACTCCTGAAAAGCAAGCAAAGCAAGCCCCTTTGACTCCTGCAAAGCAAGCTCTTGTGGGTGAACATGGTGAGTACCACAGAATTACATCAATGAATAAGAATTATAGTTATTTCAGAAAGAAGCATATTGAATAATGGTTGGGTCTCTTGCACAAATAATGTGTGAACACGGAATGATTTTAACAATGCAATTATCTTGCCCAGGGGTGAAACCATAGAAGCTTCATGCACAAAAAAGTGCATACACATTGACATACACACCAGGGCCCTTATGCAAATGAATCCATCACATTAAAAAGCCTGTCGTTCCGAATCTTCATTTCATCAATGCACTTGTAAACTAACAACTGGCTATGAATTTTGTCATCAGGCTCTGGAGACCACAAGATAACCAATCCAATGGTTAAAGGTAATCAAATCAGTACCTTCTATTTGCACCATTCATTAATACCTATAGTTGAACATAAGTTGTAAATTGTTATATAAAATTAAAATTTTATCATAAAAAGTTTATAACCATTGGAGGAAAATCTTTGTTCTTATTGTTTCCAGAACTTCACAAAAAGTTCACCCAGCGGCCAATCATGCCCAACAAGAGGTACCATGTGGGCCAAGAAGTCCTCATGAAGGAGGACTTTGAGACGTTAAAAGATCCAAACTGGATAAACGACAAGGTTATCTGATTATGGCTTATAGAATAGAATTGTTTCAAAGTTCCTTTAAACCCTAGTACAATCACTTGTTCTGTCATGAATATGATTACATCAGTATATCTAC
The DNA here is from genome assembly GCA_942159475.1 of Sthenelais limicola. NCBI lineage: Eukaryota > Metazoa > Annelida > Polychaeta > Phyllodocida > Sigalionidae > Sthenelais > Sthenelais limicola. The sequence continues at coordinate 135,473,788 of OW804095.1, read as the reverse complement.
TGCAACTGGATGAACTGCAGATGTAACTTCAGCACTGAATGGGCCAGATCACTCCTGATATAGATAAAATATATTCCAATTTAAATAGCCTTTCAGGAAAATTGAATAAAAAAAAAGTTAGCTTTGATTTCTTGCAATGAAATATACAATTACCCATATGAAATTTTCTCAGATGACGAAAATAAGTGTATGATCTGATGGTGAGGATATGATGCTTTACATGTCAACAATTTTCATAATAGTAACTTGGTTTGTGGTTTCTTTTGACAGATCATTAATGCTTTCCTGCAATATCTGGCAAGCCAGAAAAACCAGGAAGACAATTACCACATATATATTATGCCATCATATCTGGCTGTGCTGTGGGAACAAAACCGGTTCTACGCCTGGTTGTATAAGAAGGTAACTTATTCTTTTTAATGCACTTTTTTATACAAGAAAACTTCTTAGGTAAGTTTCGTTCATAATGAATTTTAAAGAGCCTGACAAATCATTGCTACACATCACCAAACTTCATGCAAGAAAATATGATCCATTGTAACAGTATGCATGTTAGTGCACCTGTTTTGACTCATATGGTTGCTTGGTCATATTCATTGAGAAATGGACTTACGACGCAATTGTTGCCAACAGCTATTATCCTTTTTTTTTTCAGGTTAAATTGAGCCAATATAGGTGGATATTCCTACCAGTGAACATCAAGAATGTACATTGGATCCTTCTGGCGGCCCATGTGCCGTCAAAAACTGTCTCCATACTTGATTCCCAACATGGAAGACATGACAACCTCATAAAAATGTGGAAGTAGGTTATCTTATGTTCAATATCGCTTGACATACACTTTGCTTCAGCTTTGAAGGCAACCTCAGTTCAAGGTGTGCAATTGATGCAGACTCCAACATTTCATTTTAGAATGATCATAGATTTTGTAGACAAAATTAGATAATTCTTTTAACCATGTCACGGGAGTCTGCTGACCCTTTCTTCACATAGAAAAACTGCTGGAAAATCATATCACAATTTTGTCAGTAAGAATTCTTTAAATTCAGTCAACATATTGCTGTTGCCTTTATGGATCTGTCCATCCCTACTTAGGGCAGATTTATTGCCCCTCGACTAGTCAACTGGCAGTTCCATTTTGTTCTTTGTGAATACCTCAGACACTACATGGCAGCACGATACCGCGAGACTGGGGAACTACCGCACTGGGACGAAGTACGGATTCCGTCAGCAGCACAGTCAGACGGAAGTGCCTGCGGATCATTCGTTATGATGGTAGGTCTGACTGGATTAAAATCATACCAGGGATGCTTACTGAAATAAGCTGAAAATCTTCACTTCCCCCATCCACCCCAACCCACACCCTCACCCAACCAATGCAATGGTTCTATTTCTGGGCCACCATAGCATATATCTTTCTGGGTCATGATGAATGTGTGCGTCTATGTATAATGAATGAAAGATACAGGAGTCATTTTCAATTTTTGAACACCTTTACTTATTTCCTAAATCCAATAATAAGAACAGCAAAAAGGAGGGTTCATTGAAGCTGTAAAACATGCTTTTTATACAATGTCTTTTAGAACGCGATGGCTCTCTCGAAAGATGTGGCACCAGCCACACTTTCGCACAAGGACGCACTACAAATGCGGCTGTATGTGTGCGAAAAGCTGGCAGCCCACTCCAAGTTGCCACCCAATCAAAGGCAGTGTTGCGACATGATTGGGTGTAGCAAACCCGGGATGAATGTCCCATGGATTGGGTGTGATGTGTGTGGCAGATGGTGCCATTTTAAATGCGTAAATGTCAAGAGGGAGCCACCCAAAGATTACGTGTGCCCAATTTGCACAGCACAATATAAGTGAGGTAAGGAAGAGTTTTGAAAAAGGTTTCACATTGAAAATGTTGCTTAATTTTCATGTTCACAAAGTTAATTTTATATTGGTGGCAAACCTTATATCGTTCATATAATGGCTGTCCATGAGTTCTACCAACCTGTGAAATTTTCTTTCAATTCTTGACCGTTTACTACTGCAACAAAGGCTTTATACTCAAAATGTTAGTCCATTTTGCTAAAGGGTCTAAATCTGGGTATCATGGGTTCAGGCCCTGACCGAAAACCGAGTGAGGGTTTAGTTAACTGATATTTAACCCCTATTTTAAATAAAGGAAAAATTTGCTGCAAAATCATTTTCGTTTGATCTTATTTCTACAGATATTCAACTCTACAAAAATGGGTAGGAAATGCTAGATCTCAAAGTCAAAGACCGCATACCCCATTGTTACAGGAGTGCCACTCGCAAGTGGTTTAAACAGTACCCGCGAAGCGAGCAGGACAGGCTTGCGAGCGAGCGATTCATATGTTAGACGTGTACATAACTCTGTTACTGCATGAATCATTGTTTGAATTACCAGCTGAAGGATGTGTTAGGACAACAATTGCCTGTACTGGCATGCCAAATACTGAGAATTGAATGTTGGATATTAAATGTTTTAGGAGATAACAAATTAAGGAGAAGTAGATCTCTAATGTATTGAATTTAATTTTATGATGCTAAATGTACTTAATTCAAACTACTCCGTCCTTGGTTGTGGACTGGCCATTCAGACATTAGTAAAGGCAAGCCCAGTGGTATTAAGTAATTTCTATCAGACGCAACCAACAAAGTTGAGTTCAGTTTTAAATGCAAACATTGGTATTGGTGCGTAAAAAGAATCACATTCAGGTGACAGGGATTTAGAAATGTTATGTTTCAGAACGCTGGCAAAGTTTTTACATTTATATATGTGCATAGTTCAGGGTCCTTCTCCACTGCAGATCCAATGCTTTGTCTCATCAAAGATAATGTCATGACTGAGAATCACCCTGGAGCGTTTCACATTGTACAGTATGTACCCTTGGTAGTAGTAGCCATTAGGATTTACAATTCTTCTGATAAATATTAGATATTCACACTGTAAACAGGTTCTCAATGCTGTAAAGCAAAAAAATGAAGTAAAAGTGATTACTTTTAACAATATTTCTGATAAAGTTTGATATTCACACAATGGAATGGTGTAACCGATGCTCAGGAATAAGTATATGGAATTATAAGAGATAGAGCTGTTTTGTATATACGATAATGGTCAGTGTGGATTGTTGATGATAATTCTATTTTATGTTGAATGTCAACCATGTTTTTAGGTGTGGTAGACATACCTGTTACATATGCCTACTTTATATGATAATTATACTGCATGCTTTTTATAATTATATTTTAATGTCAACCATGTTTTATGTGTGGTAGATATACCTGTTACATATGCCTGCTTTATATGATAACTATGTTCAATGCTTTTATCACTTGTATTCTAATTTTAAAGATCAAAGATAATTTTAAAGCATCTGTTTTAAAGATGAAGCTGCTGTTTTTATGTTTGCATCTGTGTTTATGTGTGTCTGTCTGTCTGTTTGGATGTATGTATGTATGCATGTATGTATGTATATGAGGTGCAATGTATGTATGTTTGTAAGTATATGAGGTGCAATGATTTTATTCTATTTTATGTCAATCATGTCATATATGTCAACCAAGTTATACATGTAAATAAAAGACCCATACTGGACACTTAAAATGCCCGTTTGTGTCATCCTTTCTTACAAGAGGTACTGGCTAGGCTTCTTCTACATACATATGTACTCAGCTGTTTTGTGTATTCTGCCCACAAACTTCTAACTGGCCGTTCTAGCAATGGGCTGCTCATAGTGTTACAGAGCGTGATTTTTTTTTTAAACAGATAAAACAGTGATAAAACCTTGCACTTTCAGTTAAACAACTTTCCCTGAACATGTTTTGATAAAATGTGATTTGTTAGACTTTGCTCATATATCATATATGCATACAAATTATATATTGTATCGGACATCGGACATTAAATTATCTTAAAAGTGTCCCCTCTCTGGACCAGCACAATCAGCAAGAACAATGGTTGGACAAGGGTAGTATACAAAAAAAACATAGATTGGGGTCTTATTGCTGCGTGCAATCACTGGCAGGCCTATCCAACAATGTATTGAAATGTATAACAAGGTTTATCCTGCATCATTTGCACTAGTGAGTCAAACCTAACTCAACTTGTGAGCATCTACCGTATAGTTTGACTTGCCCAACTACATTGATATAACTACTTTTGTTATCAGCTAAGGGCAATGTAATTAACAAGTTATCAGATAAATAAGAAAGTATAGATCAGAAAGTTTAGTCAATTGCAGGTCCCGTGAATATTTTTAAATTGAAGTTATACCTGCAAGTTGGTAGGTTTTTTCGACAGGTTTGTCTGGCCATGATGGCACTCATACCTCTCTTCTCATCACCATGTAAGGGTGCGTTAGCTTCATGTCCTCCTCATTATCATCTGGCCACTGAAGTTCGAAGTTGTTGGCTATGGTATCGATTGCTAAAAAGCAGACAATTAAGAAATTACAAATTGATTGAAATACATAACAGTGTTATCAGGGATGCCAGTAGGAGGTTGAAAAAATTATGAAACTTCTTTGCGAGAGGATCCAAGCCAATGGAGGTTGGGTTTTCTCCCAAGAAATTTTTTTAAAACTCTTAAAATGGTGCATTTGAGATGAATATATAATTATGAATGCTAAGTGCCAAATGAATATCAAGTATTAACATGTATCTAAACACCACTGGGCCATCATAGTTGAGGCGGGTCACTGCTCTCTGTGTGTCAGATAAGACATACCAGCTGGCCTTATAGGCTGAGACACAATGTTACTAACTTACTTATAGACAGCCTAATCTATGTATAGCCAGGGCTGTATAATGCCCTGGGGGCATAGGATGTATAAGGCCCCAGGGGCATATGTATGTTTCAGCACTAACTTACTTATAGACAGCCTGATCTATGTATAGCCAGGGCTATATAATGCCCTGGGGGCATAGGATGTATAATGCCCCAGGGGCATATGTATGTTTCAGGGCTAACTTACTTATAGACAGCCTAATCTATGTATAGCCAGGGCTGTATAATGCCCTGGGGGCATAGGATGTATAATGCCCCAGGGGCATATGTATGTTTCAGGGCTAACTTACTTATAGACAGCCTAATCTATGTATAGCCAGGGCTGTATAATGCCCTGGGGGCATAGGATGTATAATGCCCCAGGGGCATATGTATGTTTCAGCACTAACTTACTTATAGACAGCCTAATCTATGTATAGCCAGGGCTGTATAATGCCCCGGGGGCATATGTATGTTTCAGGGCTAACTTACTTATAGACAGCCTGATCTATGTATAGCCAGGGTTATATAATGCCCTGGGGGCATAGGATGTATAATGCCCTGGGGGCATAGGATGTATAATGCCCTGGGGGCATAGGATGTATAATGCCCCGGGGGCATATGTATGTTTCAGGGCTAACTTACTTATAGACAGCCTAATCTATGTATAGCCAGGGCTGTATAATGCCCTGGGGGCATAGGATATATAATGCCCCAGGGGCATATGTATGTTTCAGGGCTAACTTACTTATAGACAGCCTGATCTATGTATAGCCAGGGTTATATAATGCCCTGGGGGCATAGGATGTATAATGCCCTGGGGGCATAGGATGTATAATGCCCCGGGGGCATAGGATGTATAATGCCCTGGGGGCATATGTATATTTCAGGGCTAACTTACTTATAGACAGCCTAATCTATGTATAGCCAGGGCTGTATAATGCCCTGGGGGCATAGGATGTATAAGGCCCCAGGGGCATATGTATGTTTCAGCACTAACTTACTTATAGACAGCCTGATCTATGTATAGCCAGGGCTATATAATGCCCTGGGGGCATAGGATGTATAATGCCCCAGGGGCATATGTATGTTTCAGGGCTAACTTACTTATAGACAGCCTAATCTATGTATAGCCAGGGCTGTATAATGCCCTGGGGGCATAGGATATATAATGCCCCGGGGGCATATGTTTGTTTCAGGGCTAACTTACTTATAGACAGCCTGATCTATGCATAGCCAGGGTTATATAATGCCCTGGGGGCATAGGATGTATAATGCCCCAGGGGCATATGTATGTTTCAGCACTAACTTACTTATAGACAGCCTGATCTATGTATAGCCAGGGCTATATAATGCCCTGGGGGCATAGGATGTATAATGCCCCGGGGGCATATGTATGTTTCGATATGTAGTTTAGGGGGAGGGACCGGTGACTGGTGAACTCGGACCGTTCTGGGCTCGGACCATCGTATACTCGGACCGTTGTAAGGTCGGACTGGGTAAGGTCGGACCAGTGGGTTAGTGGACTCGGACCAGGGGGTTAGTAGACTCGGACCAGGCATAGCTTTAGGCAGAGCATTATTACGATAGGTATATAGTTAAAGTAATTCGTTTATTAGTCAGTTTTACTTCGGACACTCCACTACTAGCTTTACTGACTTAGGACAACCAATTTTAGGGTTAGGGTTAGGGTTAGTTTTTGTATTGTATGGTTTGGTCCGACTCCACCAACCCAGTGGTCCGAGTTCACTAACCCCCTGGTCCGACTCCACTAACCCGCCCGGTCCGACATCAGAGTGGTCCGAGTTCTCTAGGAACCGAGGGACAGAGGGCCTACGCTGCGCTTCGGCCCTCTGTCCCTCCCCCTAAATCCTCGGTGGATAACACCTTTCCTGCCCTCCCCATTGGCATGTTCCATCTATATATCGATAGCAGGGGGGATGGGGGGGGGGTAGTGCTTATGAGAAAAATAATCCATAGTTTATAAATGAATAGCCAAAGACTTCGCCTCCATGAACCTCTACTCTAGCGGCTATCTCACTGGACACTTTAACTGTCAGCGCAAATTTCGAACAATAAACATTGTGTTTCTTTACTTCAATGACAGCTTTGGCAACACATTTAGCTCAGAAATCGATGCATTATAATCTATATTTAAGTTGATGTTATCATGAATTTGTTACCATGAATCCGCCTTAATCATTACCAAAATTTCGGAGAAATGATTGGGGCTTCTGCGGTGACCTGTGTGAGGCTGTAGGCCTAGCAAGTCCGCCACTTGTCAGTGCTAACTGGCGTCGTCGTCGAAGAACAGGCAATTTGCTATTAAATAAAAGTTTTTCCAGCTTTCTAGGCTTACTAGAAGTTAATCTAACCTTTATTGTTCTATCTGTCGAATTATTAGTTGTCAATGAATCTGCATTAATATTACATGAATTTAAGAGAAACGATTGGGCCTAGCTTCTGCAATGATCTGTTGGCTAGCGAATCGGATACGCCACTGGCACACGGCCTGCGAGCCACAACAAAGGCTCTAGCCTACTTGTCAGCCAGACAAACGGATGCATATTTCTTACTTTATTTACACCACAAAACGATCTACAGAATAATGACATTTAAATCATGTATTACAAAAACAGTACCTGACCTCTACAACAGTAGAGGTAGAGCCGGACTGGGCGGGAGGTAGAGGTAACAGTCTGCCTGGCCCTGTCTTAGACAATCTTGTTTTCTGCATGTTATTTACCATATCAATGCCCCCCCCCCCCCCTTTTTTTTCGGTCTCTGTAAAATCCTGTTGTTCTCCCCTGTTACAATTTGACAGAGCAGTGTTCCCGAAAAGACGTGCATGCACAAAATCATAAGTAGTCTACCCCGATGTAGGCTAGCGTTTACCCGCCAACGGCAACGCCATTACCGCGGCAGATATCACCAGATCAGAGTTAATGGCATAAGTGATTAACTGAGTAAATAAGTCTTAAAGACTAATGAAACTTGAGAATATAATAAGAAAAGAGGTTGATATATACACACAGACACTTATTCAGTGATGCCATGATCAGGAAAGATCGTTAATTCGTCCTGTTAAGGAGCGCTGGGGAGTGTACAAGGAGTCAATGACACACGTGGGGTGAGCAGCATGGCTGCCAATCAGTCTGCAGTAAATAGGTTATGTGCTAATCTTACATTCGATTCGAACATATCAAAGAATTTATTCCATTATTCTAGTTTCATAAATAGATATAAATAATCGTCTCTAATTTACCTGCTTAATCCTCATTATAACGTAACGTATAAGTAACTGGGTCAAGTCTGGTCACGTGACTTCCGGTCGCAGGATTTCCCGGTCGCAGGATTTCCCACTACACCCTACGTCGTAGTGAATGTATGACAAAATGACCAATTATCGCTCATGCACCAGATGAGGTCTTTAACACAAGGATGGAAATAGATATCTTACTACTATTGAACGAAAAACATGTATCTCAGGATTAAATGAATAACATGTTGTCATAAGTAAACATTTTAAAGAAATCAGAGAAGGAAAATACCTGTAAACCCATTAGCAACAACATGCTGTCCCGTGGAGGACGCCATCTTGGATTATGATGCCTTCTGGGATGAATGCGCAGCTGCGTCAACAACATCCGGTTTTGGTATAAGATGGATTTCCTTCAGTTTTGCTAGTTTTAAGCTCCAAGCTTTTTCACGTTACATACAAGTAAGTAAGTGGAACCAGATTAATGTTAGGAACGTAACATTTCACTGAACATATCCTTCAATTCTCTTTTATTGGTGATATCCAATCCACAATGTCCAAAATTTCACGTCTACACTACCGCGCGCTACTCCCATCTACTACACTACCGACATGTACGGTGCGGTAGGCTTGATCGATGCTTGCTTAGGCCTGAGCCTGTAACAGCCTTATGTATACCTAGTCAACACAGAAGATCCCCATATTATAACATTGTAATACGGGCTATGTATACCGTACTCCCTTGCCTTTTTACTACCTATGGCCTAGGCTTAGACCTAACTTAAACCAAGGTATAGTTGTAGACAAGTTTAAGTTAGCTGATGGTAGACAGGTAGTGTAGGCTACACACCTAAGTCGGATGCTTGACCATTGAATTTGTACCGTACCGTACTGTAGAAACCCTGGCCTACTGATGGATTGCCCTGTTTAATTTTAAAATTAAATACGGTATCGTACCAAAATAGTGACACTATATCTACAATGACCATGAATGACGTGATTGTCTTATGTCTGACAGTCCCCCCCCCCCCCCCCCCCCCATCATAATTAAAATCAATTAATTGGCATAGATCTACCAGTACATTTTCGTGTATTCAGGGGGGGGGGGGGCTACAAATAAAGTAGGCCTACAATATTATATATGTCATAGATGATGGCATGCTTGTACAGTCCACTACTATCATAATCATTAGAAGTGGGATGTGTGAGAGCTCCCCTCAATTTATTTAGTTGTCTGACTCTGTATAGCTAGGTGTTTTTGTGGAAAATAGGTTTTAACAAATTAAAATTCTAAAAGCAATAGGCTACCTGTAGGCCCCTTTATAAGAACTTTAACGTAATAAACGGTATACTATATAGAATAGCCCCCTACCCTTTTCGATTTCTAGTTTTTAAATTTAAAGTATTTCATATCATTTAACAGGGGTGTTTATAATAATATACGGTACCGTATATACGTATACTGATAGTTATATAGCCTCTAGTATCGAAACTAGTTCTGTTTTCCGTAAAATTAGTTTTTAAACATAAAATCACAGAATAAAACCAGGAATACCATAGTGTAAAGTACTCCGTGAACAATAGTCAATACATTGTACTCACCTCGTAAACTCAGAAGCAACTCGGTGAGTCCACCTTGTACTTCGCTATAATAGTAGGCCTATTAGCAACTGTAATCACGTATTATCACAATCTCAGATCAATTTATCATTATGATATATATATATGTCTCGATATATTGAAAACTACATTATGTATTGTTTATCTCTTTCTTTTGGTGGTTATACCTCTCACGAGAGAGTCATTAAAACGTTACTTCAATTTCGTGAGTGAAAGGATTAGTAATTTAGTTGGTTTCAGTACAACACTTTGGGGATGGGCAGGTTGAAATACTAGTATTCCTCCATTTTTTCTCACTCTAGCAACAAGGAGGCGGCAGTCATATGGGAGAAGTTATGAGGGTGTAGCATTGCTTTCTGTATTGACTACTACACTAGTATCAGAAAAAGGTTTTGTCAACGATGCATGAGGTTGTGGGAGAGATGTAGCTTTAAGATCAAGCTCTGGCTGACATTCATTTTCAGGACATGATCCGATTAATATGTGTTACACTGTCTATCCTACTTGTCTACTTAGTTTCCTGCGTTCCACTCTGTAATTCCTGTAGAAGGTGCCTCTCTATTACAGGAGATAGGGTGTCTAGTTTAGTTTCTTCGAGGAAAAACACATACACTCCAGTAAAACTTACTATATAAGGCCTAGAAATATCTTTGTTTACATATGACATCTGTTTTCCATGTTTCCTAATTGATTTAACATAACCGCTAAACAAATCTAGAAAAGTCATGACCTACCTGCCGACCCAAATTTTTACCATGATGTATTAACGGGAAACAAAGATATTTTTTAGGCGCACTACTGTTTGCCATTCCCTATATTAAATTCTCGTCTCAAACGTATGTACCATCCCTGTTTCGGTGGTTAGTTTATTAACCTGTAAAGTATTCCGGTTGGCTTGGGTTTCCGTGGTTCAGTAAGTTTAGGTGTCATTCCAGTGAAGCTAAATGTCACAAACCGATGCTTCCGACTCCAAAACAGCCAACTCATACTGGGATGCCATTAACTGTAAGGAAGGTATAACACCCAAAACATCCACTTACTAACGAATAAGAGCCAGCTCACACATTTCAATAATTAACTAGTATTGTAATTAGTATTTTCGAATAATATATAAGCAATTTTGATGGTAACGGGAATTCGAATTAGTTTAGGAGCTCCAGGAATCTGCATATATTTATTTTTGCCCCGAGATTCAATAGAAAAACATTAATATCGTATTGTTTCAAGGATGTCCAAAGCTGTATCCAAATGTCGGGATGGGCGGAGATAGTTGTGGTGTCAACATGCCATCTGCACCCAATGGCTTCAATGTGCAGCAGGAGGTTCAACTCCGCTTTCTCAACCCAGAAGATATTCCTGAAGTCAAGAGGCTCTGTGCTGAGTGGTTCCCAATTGAGTAAGTTTCATGGCGCATGTTTCAAGTACAATCATTTAAGTGTTACCAGTTTATTGGGAACTAGAGGCCCCTAAGCCCCTATATATTTATGATTCTTTTAAATTTATCATGTCAATTGATATCTATATAAGGAAAGGGAATACTTATTTGTATCTCTATTTTACAGGTACCCAGACAGTTGGTATCAAGATATAACATCAAACCCCAAGTTTTACTCTCTGGCAGCTACGTATAAAGCGGGTATCATTGGACTAATTGTGTCAGAACTCAAACCAAGAAGTCGCTGTAACCGTGAGGTGAGTAGCATCTGTCCGACAAGAATAATATATCATTTTAAATTCTGCTGTATTTGTGTAACTTGATTATATCCCCAGACGAGTTCCCTTATCAAGCTACAGGTACCAATCCACCGTTGAAGTTCTTTTTTTTATGTTGCTTTTACTATTGAGTTTGTCATGGATTGTATCAAACACTGGGAAGAAGCTCTGAGTGTCTTTTCTTGAACTTTTCCTGGTTCTGTGTGTTTCTTTGGCCACTTACTAGTCGAACCATCGACCCTATATGTATACATTGTACTCGTGAATAGTCACTTGAATGGGTTGTATGTACAGCTAGCCACTTGCCAACTCTCAGTCGTTTGACCCACGCTGGCGCCTACCAACCCCACTGGCCAGTGGGTAAACATACGCCACTGGTTATGTCCGAGTGTACACACTATTTTATTTATACCCGCATTTAAATAAATTTATACATGTCAGAGTTACGTTGCAATTTCTGCGTCTGGCAAGGTGCAATCATATAAATATTATGGTCTTATGAATTCAATATACTGTAAAGTTGCTTCATCTAAAATGTCTTATTACGTTGACTATTTCGTTTTTTTCCTTAGGAACAGACGCCCTGATCTTTTTTTTAAACAAATTTTACTCGGGATAATTATTCAACAGTTACACGCTCACTTGGTAAAGTGTTTTTCATTGTGTCCTATGACAGCACAAATATCATAAGTAATTTCTAATATTTTTTTTTTTTTTTTGCTATTTACTTAGGATGCTGATCTTCTCGCCAGCCATTTCCCTCCCAGCACCCAACTCGCTTACATACTGAGTTTAGGTGTCATATCCGACTTCAGGAGACATGGAGTTGGTAAGTAGGCTACTAATTACAATAAAATTTAATAATGTTGTTATACCTTATTGTGTCATTACCTCCTACCTGTATGGAGGCTGACGCCACAATGATTAATCCCTCTGACCCCTTACTCATTAGTTACCACCGCACCTGTACTACATCTAAGGTCACATATACCTGTACCAGGAATAAATACCGATTCTTACTCTACTCGGATTTCCTCTTTCCTTTCGGGTTACAACACTTGTAACAATGTGCCATTTCAGCTAGCTAAAGTCGGTGAATATTCATACTAGACTATTCTATCGTGATGCTTATAACTGCATGATGTTACTCTATGTGAACACCAAATACCAATGTTTAGAGATCAAAATGTATGGATTTAAAAGTGTTGAAATATTCATTCAGGACGCCAGTAGCCCCTTTCGTTCTATATTTATGTATGGGTAAAATTCTGGAGCATCCTATAGGAGTGGACGAAATTAGCTAGATTTTTTCAATTTTCCTTTAATTCATGAGAGAAAACAAAATTCATTTCCGATGCTTTGCGAGATGTCCAGTTGCAGAATCCGAAGGAATTTCTAGCATAAATGTTGTAAATAAATAGTTTTTAAAAAAGAGTGAAATGTGAAAAAAAAATTATCGCATAATTGGGCTTGGAGGTGTTGGTGTCCACTTTGAAATTAACATAATCTACTCCATCTGAGTATTATTAATGATTAATTATGATAGGGTTATCAATGTTTTATTACCCTAATATTGAGCATGGATTTTTAATGAACTACTCTATTAGTCTGAAATGTATCAGTGGATGTGTATATTGTATTGAATAGCCTGGTGTAATGATTTATGCTGACTCAGTAAATTAAACTGAGGCAGGGATTTATATTGTGAAAGAACCCAGAGCTCTTGCTATTGGGCACAATGACGCGGACCCCATAGCAAAAGGCCGGTTTACCTTAGCTCCCTTAGCGTATATCAAATCGGTTTATATCTTTCTTACAGCCTCCCTATTGCTGGACTCTTTGCTGTCCTTCTTAACATCGGGTGACAGACACTGCTGTAAGGCAGTCTATCTTCACGTGCTTACCGCCAACGCAACAGCCATCCGCTTCTACGAGCGTCGTCAGTTCAGACTTCACAATTTCCTCCCATACTACTACTCCATCAAGTCTGCACCCCGCGATGGCTATTCCTACGTGTTGTACTTGAATGGAGGTCAACCGCCAATGACCTTCATATATCCTTTTTTAAATCATTTAATAATCCAGGGACTTTTATGGGAAGGGTTTATACGTGATATTATGTCTTTCAATTTCGAAGATAGTCGTTTTATTTTTATCGTTTAAAAAGTTAAGCTAAGTTTTCATGTGCACATAAGTTCGTGTTCAGAGGATATATGACAACTCATGTAGAAACCGCTCTCTCCTATCAACCTCCCTGATTTTGTATATATATCTATATACGTTTTACGCATCCTGTTGCTTGTGTTGTATAACAGGCTTACTAGCTACTAGTATTTAGTTATTTCTAATACTACCTTTGTTGTGAATATCTTATTATTCTTATGCGATCTTACTTGCATTTCCTAGCTATTTTAATTCTTCCAAGAACAAAAGATAAAAAAAAAAATCTAGAATTTTTACAAGCGATATGAAAATGCTTAAGCTAACAATATAAAAATTTGGCGTTGAATAGCTGAATGATAATCAATTCTTTATTTGTATGCAGAAAATCATACACAAAGTTGTACTTCCGGGGTGGTATTACAACTGGAATCTCGTACCCGATTTTGTTATCACCCTTAACTCTTTTCCACTGATTACATCAAACAGATGGGTTCTGCCCTCATGTGGATGCATCCCTGTGCCCTTCCAAAGCGCTTACTGCAAACTGTATACAGCCTGTGGCGACGTCTCGTTTATAGCTCAAGTAACACATCGCATGAAACCCACATCAGCTGATCGAGAAGCCTCCTCCTTCATATTCATCATCCATTACTATTATAGCTGAATGACCAGTTGTATAAAATGATGTAAATTCTTTGTACCATATTGGCATAATCAAAGTAATTGTTTGTTAACAATTTAATGTTGAACCATGTTACCCTGCGACCCATTGTTTTTCATTGTGAAACGGGGAGCATTTTTTGTTCTGTTTGGTGAGTTCGCTCTGTGAGTTGCGTACCTTGTTTGTGTTATGGTCTCCTTAAATTATATTATTGTTAATATCTGGGTACAGTACTCAATGACTGATTTTATCCGTTTTAATGAAATCTTTGGAGACAGAACAAATTGTAGCTCTGAACACACAATAGCTTGTTGATGTGATTTTTAAAAGCTTCAAGTGATGTTCCCTTTTTGTGATCACGCTAAGTAATTTCAAATATGAATCCTTTAAATTTGATTAGGAAATACGTTATGACTCCCTGACTGTATAATTACACTGTTTTAATGTTAATGGGATCTTCGTTTCTTTGCATGTTAACAACACACACTTGGTGTATTATAACTACATTAATAACGAACATTGTTGGCACATTAGGAAGTTGGGTCACCAATGTAATACATTGCATTAAGGCTTAAAAGTAGTCGTCATCTCTTTGAATTATCTCCTCCTCAAAGGGCAGACCTGTTCATGTATAATTGTACATGTAATCAAGTCTTCATGCCCTTCTAACATATTAAATACTTCTTGAAATTTGACTTGAAATCATGAATACAAATTCTCCGTTAGATTTACCAAAGTTTGATGATCCAATGGGTTTGTACACTTGCCATGTAAAATAGGCGTTTGCTCAGTTCAACTGTCATGGTTTTAAACAAGTAATTATGGGTTGAACATGAGCCGTCTTTTTATAGCAACTGCGATAAAGAATGTTTGAACGCCTACTAACATATACTAGTATACGTTTTACCACTTATGTTTGCACGATGCTGTCTCTGGAAATCAAAATGGGTTTAGTGCAGTTGAAAAATTATTCCATATATAATACTGTTAACTACACAACTACGTGACCAGAATACCATATCCTGCATTAACTCTTGCTTTTTCTTCCCTGTGAAGGCCCCTATTCCAATATCAATGTAATCCACTGAAATATTTATCCCGATTCACATAATTATATTTATACAAATCTAAACTAACAGGACCAAATAATTTTGGTTGTGATTGATGAAACTTGAAACCGGGCATACCGTCAATAGGAAGTCTATAATACTAATCCAGTGTGGCCAGTTCTGCCATTTATTCAAGACTAAATTTATCATTGCTAGTCCAGTTTGTTTACAATGTAACTTACAGCTGGTATTCTTGCACCCACGAAAAATAAAAGCGTATAGCACGTCCAATACATATATCATCCTAGGTGAGAGATTACTATTTATACAACCAAAGCATATTAGTTTTTATCGTGGTTTACAAGTGGTCAACATGTCTTCAAAAACCGTATTTACTTTCTTGGACCATAGTATTGTATATATATATTTTGATGTGAAATATTTTGGAAAAAGGAAGGTGGTCTACAGGAATATTTCGGTTTAGGAAATGGTGCTGAGGGGAGTTCGCCCGCCTGTTGGAACGATACATTTAGGAGTAACAAACTGATTTACACGCCGTTTGTGGAAGTGTCTGGTCTTGTATGCTATCTATATGCCCATTTTACTCCTTTTGCATACCTTCATTCGGTCAGATCCCCCCTCGTCTTCCTCTATCCCACTTCTATACGGTACCAATATAATATTCGTTGCCACATTCTGTCTTGTGTACCCTTGTGTGTAGTTCACACTGGAATTGTCAAGTGTTTGCACAATTGGCCCAGAATAGGTAAACCAAAATCGATATTTTCACTGAGATCCTATTATTCCCGTGTCCTGTATATTTAATGGTTGTGCCAAGTTCACTATTTAGAGACTTGTACATTTTGTTTTCGAACCTGTTTGTGGCTGAAGAATGAATGAATCAATATTGCATATTATATACTTTGGAAAATGAACTAGAGTACCGGTTGTGAGGATGTGCATTTGGTTCAGTCCTATATTTAGCTTTATATGGATAAACGTGTGTATATATTCTATACTGTATGATGAACTTGTGATAGGTACATTTCTAAAAAGAACTCTAACCAGAGTTCAAAGATTGACCTCAAGTCGATGTATTTATGTTCAGCTGATAACATCGGTACATAGGAAAGGATGAGGAAGGGATTTCATACTGTGAGAAGACATATATTGCCTCTCTATATTACTTTTAAGAACAACTCTATTGGATATCGCACAGTAATCATGAATTACTTCGCACTTTTTCGTTCAGAAATCCGTTTTTTTTATATTTTGGCGTAGCAGAACAAGAGAGCTTTGTTCTTCAGACTATCGCGATGCCATAGATTGCGCCCTAAAATTGGAATCGAACCAAACTTGAACCAAGAACATGCAATAATCAATTCATGAAAACAATCTAAGTATCTTGACAAAATTTTCTAATAGTACAGGAACAATGCAAACCTTGCATCACCTTGTCTTCAGATGAATTGGTTGGGTGGGGATTATGGAAGTGAAGGAATTGCCCCCTCTTGGATCCCCATAAAGGTCGACGGAGATCCCATACGGTGACTTCACAAGATTGCATGTTTAACAGAAGCGACTTTTAGTCGTTACCTGACCGTACCTAGTGATCTTTTGTTTAGAAAACGAAATCTTGGAGAGAGAAAATAATACTGCCTCGACTGAGTTATCAAACCCAGCTAGGTCCAAACATGAGCGAGGCCTAGGCTGTACGCTCATTGAAACAGACTGAGGGACTTAGGGCTAGTCTTAAGCCATACCGTCAGTCCCAGACTTTTTAAGAGGGCCTTACTTGTATCTGGTACCATCAATAATTTATACTCATGCCTTGTCCTCCAGCTTACAGGCAGACTTGCTTCCGACTCTTGATTCCAAATGCGATGGACTCATGAAATTGACTGTCCCGTTCGCAGATACGAATATTTGGATACATTTCAGCACTATTTGTTTCCACTCTCTTCACTTACTTTTCCTCTCCACACCCCAGCCAGTATATCATCGATGTTTTCATTATTCTTTATATTGTCATATAAGGGAACTTGACAATGGTTAAGTGTTCAACAAGAATGTGGCTTGGATCGTGATTTTTGGATTTCACTTTGGGATGAGGGCGGAAATTGAATGGTAATGACAAAAGCACATTGAACACGCGTCATTATCTTTGGAGCATTTTGTATGCCGCGTTTAATGAAGTCTTTCTGTATTGTAGCACAGTATCTCATATCTTGTAAAACACGATTCTAGTTTTGTAGAAAACAAGACACAGAAGACGTGTCCCAATGGTGTGATCGATGTTGACCTATTGTGCCTATCTGTGCATGTTTTATTGGATAATATAATACTAAGGATGTATAACGAAAAAACGCAACATGTTATTTGACCATTATATCACACAAGAAACGAACCCTGTGTTGTGAGTCTGGTATGGAATTTATATATGTATCATATAAACGAAATAACGATGGTTAAAATGGGTACGAAGCCATGAATAAAGTCATTTAAATTGTACAGTCTATGGAAGCTTTCTTGTTTGATGATCTTTATTTCTATGTCGAACATGATTAAATGATAAGAGGCCAACATAATAATAATTCATAAAAGAAGAAAATATCAGTCGACGCGTTTCCAGGATTCGAGAAAACAATCCCATAAAATACCAATAGTCAATAATGGTACCACTACCAATAATGATTGATAAACAGCAACGATGAAGACGTGATGTGGGATGAAGTGATGTGGATGGCAATGGATATGTGAATACAACTGGGCACTTTATAATGTATCTTCATGTCTGGTTAAATGAATAAATGACATGCCATTCGACTTGGTTCCCCGACCAGAGAAAAGTACGACAACCAAGCTATTGTCAACAGTAGATTCAACCATGGTTTTAATACGCCTGTCCAAATGTCGGCAAATTTTCTGAAAGATAAAAAATCAAGCATGACTGCTATGTATATACTGTAAGTGCATTATCAAATTAGATAATTAATAAAAATAATACGCGGGGATGAGTAGAGAAGGAAGTAGAGATGGAAAGGATATAGGAAAGAGTTATTTGTTTTAAGTTTGGGTATAGATAAAATCTATACATGTGTCATGCATCCTTGTGCTTTGAACACGTTCTTTAACAGAAGGAGTACTGATTATTGACATCGAAAGGAAATGAATGTCTATACCACCATGACTTTAGAATCAAATTACATCACAAGTAAGTTATAAATTACATCAAAACTACATCATACATAAGGTTTTTAAGCAACAATATAATACACGTACCTTTTTCTTGACTTCTTCTGCGTCCTCTATTTTTTGGGGTTTGACGAGCTCCACAAATGTCAGATGATGTTTCGACATATTCGTACAAACAGCATTCACACTGTCGTCGTCGGTTTCTGTAGCAATAGGCATGTCTACGTCTACCTTTCGACTTTCCACACTCTCGTTGGGGCCCACAAATAATGCTAGAAAATTAATTAACAACATTGATTGACAAAAATATATTGAAAAGTAGTCATGGAGTCGCAGTTAGACATACAAGATCGCAGCTAGACATAGAATGTCGCAGTTAGATATAGAAGGTTCTCTAGATAAACATTTGGCAACTGAAGAAACTTGAATAAAGTCATCTATTTTAGGTAGGCATTGTATTGTTTTACGCCAATGAGAAAACTCCAGGGGTTCCATGCGGGAGTCTATTGCTTTCGATCAGTCAGATACTATTTATTCGTTGCCTCATGTTATAAAGGATGTGAAGGTCAAGACTGCTTTTAATATTGTAGAACCTTGCGAACACAAATTGTTTCCATGAATTACTTTAGGCGTTAGAGGACAAAAATGGTATAATTACTTGACTTTTGCTGCTCTTTAGCAATTGTGAAGAAGTTAAAATGGTCGCAGTTCGAGTTCGAGAAATATATTAAATTCCTTAACGTCTTCTTTTTCAATTTCTGTTTTCCTTCTTCATTCTCTTCTTGCAACTGACTTATCGTCTTCTTTTTCAAATTCGGATTTCCTCTTTCATTCTCTTCTTCCGACTCTTTATTCCTTCTTGCAGGCTTCGACAAGTGGTGAAGTACAAGGTCACCGAAGTTCAAACCTACAAACGTTATAGAAGGACGGCTCATTATCGCTCCTAGGCTTTGTGATTAAGTGGGCAACAGTGAATATATGTATATATGAAGGGACATATGGCTTTGGTATCAAGACGCGCCAGTTCGAGTTAAAAGTCCATACTAATCGGTTAAGATATTCGAGATAGTCTATGATGAAAAGAGGACATCAAACTAGTTTATTCTTTTTTTTTTAAAAAAAACAAAAAAACAGAACAAACCATGCTTCAGTTTGTATTGGACAAGCTTCATGGTAGTAGTCGCGTCCTGCACAGGGCTATGGCCACGCATGTCACTTGTTTGGATATCTTCACTGAAAGAGAAAGCCGACGTCTGAATGCAAAGGACTGAATACAAAACACCAGTGCTGATACCTAATCAACATGGTTAGTAACTTACGGTACTGCATATTCAGAGCAGCTGGAGATGTTAACACACATTGTGATGACCATTTCTTAATTGACATTATACAGTCCAGTTTCTGGTTACATAGAAAGATTAAATATAAACGATTAACTCCTCTCCTCTTTAGCACAACACACCCGCAAGATATGACCTTGCCTCGCCCAATGAACCATTTCCCACACATGAACACTCACAGGGCTACAACTGTATTTAAGTAGTGTCTTCAACATAGACAAGACTTATCACAATATCTTCAAATGGATAAGGAAATATCAAAAGAACAAAAGAATGGATAGCGCGTGTTAAATTAAAAGAAATGGCACATACTTAAGGATTTCCTTAGCGAGTCGCCGCAAACCAGTTTTCCTCTCCCTGAGGCCACTTAGGTTGAAAATTACACTAGTATCTATAATATAGGGGTGAAACATCTGGAAAGGAAAAGACCGAATAATAAGTATTTAGTAAGTAGCTTATTATGCTGTATGTTAAAAGATGTTACGACGTTGCTCTCTTGCTACCATGTAACGAGAATGGGCGATTCCCGGGACGTCATTGTTTTAGTCGAACTACTCTCTATGATAGAGAGGAGTTCGACTAGAACAATGACGTCATCATGGCGTCTATGATGACGCTATTATTGCGTCACCATAGACTCCATGGTAGTAGTGGCGTAGAATAGTTTATTATGTTGTCGTTATAAAACAATGCGAGGATCTGCAAAGCATATGCCATTCAAGCGTAGGCGAGATAAGATTAAATATTATTATAATTAATCAACATTAAGATAGGCTTACCTTCATTGCCTTCAAATCGGATTGAAGAGATTGACCACATAGAATAGCATCAGGGGGCAGAATTTCTCTCAAATCCTTCTGTATATCTCGGAGTCTAACAGTAACACCTTTCAAAGTGTTTTGCGTAACTCCACTGTACCTGTGGTGCAAAAAAAATTATATGGGTAACAGTAGTATTTTATGACAAGTCAGATTATCAATATATGTTTGTCAGATTAATCATAAGACTGCTTAAATTCTCCTTCATATTGGGACTAAGGTATATATATAGATTCATGTTCATTGAAAACGTAATCTTACCGTGTTAAATAATTGGTAACCTTGCCCCAGGGCTTGACATAGGATTCGTAAACAACATTCAGACGTTCATCTACAACAGCGATCCAAGCTAATGCACTGGGGTCATCAAGAGTACAAACCTGTAAAAGACAAATGGTAAACGAAATTCTATTTGGCTGTATTTCCATGTATTTTACGCAATTTTCTTTCAGGTCGAATATGTTCAAGATATAATGTACGTGCTTTGGATGCATTATACGTTTTTTTTCACGCCATGGCAATTCTGTTTTTAATCAAGTTGTTACACATCCATGTACGCCACCAAGACGTGGTAGGGGGAGCCACAAGTCCGGCAGACTCTTCTAAGGAGAAACATCTTTTAAACCATAATTTCTTGTTAGCGAACTCAAATCCCTGACTATAGAAATGACAACAGGATTCGTTACAGAATTGCCATAAGGAATCGGTTAGTACAACTCCTCCTGATGACTACATTCCACGCAAAGCACAAAAGAAACGGCTAAAACAATATCACTTACCATTTCACAATCAACGGCAAACATTGGGCTTTTAGTCGTCACCTGTGCGTACTCTCTTTTCGAGTGCACAAAATTCCGATAGAGTTCTGAAATAATGTTCCAGAAATGACGTATTTTTTTATGGGAATTTTCTATCGTTATATAATTGATTCTCCAGGTAAATGTGCTGTAATGTTAATGTGCGATACACCTAGTATTTGAAACTGCCGTCATATATTCCTGCTTCTATCCACATACCTATATTTTTTCATTGAAAATAGTCTCTAAAGATAGCTTATTACCAATGAAATATGCGCCGGGTTGTATATTATGACCACACTTAATGCCTTACTTGAATGAATAGGTACAGGAACTCCTTCAAAAACCATCTGATGGGGATTCAGTACAAGATCCACGCGACTGAAATTTTCATCACAATCAGATTCTTCCGATTCTTCTTCTTCTTTTGACATGTCCTCTTGCGCTATTTCAGGCTGTTCAACCACAGCTCTTTTAATTTCTTCGATAAGCCCTAATAAAACAATAGAGCATACAAGTCAAATAAACTGGAAATGGTAACAGAATATACAATATATTATTATTCTTAAAATACATACAGAATTCAATTCATGGATGAATCTTCTTAAAATAGTTTAGCCTGCTATATTTTCTTATTTCAAACAGAGTTCATACCCACAGGGCCTTTTGGTTGCGACATAAGTACTCTCCTTGACAACGGAACTGCAAACAGTTCTTTCTTAATAGACAGCCCATACTGACATGGGGATATTATCTCAAATTGCTGAAAAAGAAAACAATTCCTCAGTACCGATTTACTCATAACCAGGAAACTGATACAAATGGATCCAGCCAATGAAATAATAAATCTTATGACTCTTTTGACTATTGTAAATTATAGTTAATGATGAGAAATATGCGCCGAGAAATATAGATAGGCGACTAAGAGGAGCAGACCTAATACATACCATTTCAAATGTCTTATCAAGAAAAGAGAAACATTCTCTGAATTCGACATATTCATCCGCCCTTAGCCCTTCAACACTTATAATGAGGGTATGTTGCACATATCCATAACGCAGGAATTTACAGAATCTGTAGAGTAATAAGCACCAAACATATCTCAGTAATATGAATACATGGTCAGTGTACACATTAGAAAATGAAAATGTCAGTCTTTAACAACATACAAATTACAAAGTTATTTGAAGCTGTTCCTGGTAGCACAAACGACTTCCTAGTCAAGGGGGTTCTAATATCTATTCAATCGCCTATTAGCACACATTGATCGATTTAAAGTATCTGGCGTAAGACGGTATACATAGCGATGCATATTTTTTATGTCCTGACAAAAAGGGAACCTTTCGGGTTAAGGTTTTATTTTCATAGAATTTCAAGATGGAAGTCCTCTGGTCCTGATCAGCAATTTTTAAACATTTCATAATGTAGGAAGGGGACAGTCAACCCACCTAGGCTTATAAGAAGCTATATTCCCTTGGACAGTACACATAACGACATGCTGAACATCTTTTAAAAACAAAGGTTTCTTCTCCGAGGATTCTGTTTCTAATTCGCCAGACGGTTGTTCACCTTCACTGGATTTCGATTTTGTTCGAAATGATGTTTCCTCGGGTTTGTTGTATTCAGAGAACTCTGGTTTCAAATAAAGTTTAGGTCTTTGCTGAAAAAGAAAACGAATGTAGAATTTTATTTTTAAAATATGTAATCCTACATATAGTGAGGGTGTGCAAATAAACAGACACTAGCGGAAAGTCACATATAGTGGACATTATAGGATAGGATATATTATATATATATATATATAGATAGGCGACTAGCAAAAAGATAAAATTGTGGTTCGATTGGCAAATTTAAAAGAAGAGGGGATTATATATCATGGTTAGATTTCCACAATGTTTTGCTTTTATAGTCCTTTCCTTAATCGAGGGAGTGGTATTTAAACTTGTATAGGTTGAAATAGAAACAACCCACCATGTTTAGTTTTTGTCTTGCCCGTAGTTGTTTGCGCAGTTCACAAAGATCTTCCTCATTTCTGATTTCCGTGACGCCTTTCTCGGCAGTTCCATTTGTTGTTTTTTGTTTTTTGATAGCAATTTCTTCCTCTTTAACTGAGGGGTCTGAAGGCGTTACCTGCCAAGAAGATTACAGATAGATTAAATTAAATACTCAAATTATTTTCATCCCAGCTATGAAAAGAAAATCCTAAGTGTGTATTAATCAGGTCGGAGAGGAGTAAAGTATCAATCAGTCCACATAAAGATTTGGGGGTTCATAGGGTCTATACCCGGTAACGCGAACTGTTTTTTTTTATTTTTAAAGAAATTTTATTGCACGACAGTTTCAGACAGGCTGATAATCTCATGTGCACAAAAATTCGAAACACCGGCTCTGCCTCTCGTATTTTTTTCAAAAATTTTATAGTATTAAAAACAGAGCTTGTAATAATATAAGCATTTTAGTTAATATTAGCCATCACATTTTTTAAGTGATTGAAAAGTAAACTATGGTGGATATATATTACAATCTTTTAAATATTGTACAAGTTTTACAGAAAGAATTTTGAAAAATACTATCTAGTATGGAAATATAGTTTTTCTTTTGAATTGAATATACATGTATACGCTGAACTATTATTTTATTTTCTGTAAACCTTTATAACTTGTTCCTCAAAAAGACAAATGAACTATATTTTTTTACTGTAGGAATAACTTGTTCCTCAAAATGACAACTGAACTATATTTCATAGTGAAATTAAATCATGATTCATGGGAGACTGGCCACCTCTACCATACTATAAACTATGATATAGGGGCTCCATACCTATAGGCCCCTGAACTTATATAGGCCCACGCGTTTGGACACCAAGGCCAAGCTCTGGTCTTATAGGCCCAGGCCATTACAGAGGTGTTGGACTTATAGGCCCACAATTCAAAATTGCGTTAAAACCCACTATAATCGCCTTTATTATACGCGCATTCTATATGAGACATGCTATAAGTGGGGTGCTATAAAAATATTCATAAAGGACGTGTCCTATATGAAATGTAGTTGTCTAAAAATAGCTCTGTTGTTATGCTTCGTGGAGCTTTGGCTCTCCGCGGAGCATGTAAACAAATCTCCGCAATCGGTAATCCACCTGTGATTCTGGTACTATGATTATAGAAATACCTAATAAACCCTACATCATTAAATAGAGTATTAAATTCTCTTTTGAATGATATAAATTGTATCAATGTAGCTCAAGGAATGGCCATGATATGGACGTTTTAATTCATCAATATACTAACAGGGCTGTCAGCAGGGCTGTCAGTGGGGCTGTCAGCGGGGCAGTGGGGCTCTCTGAGACTTCTTTAGTATTTTTTCAGTGATATCTGATGACATATGATCAAATTTTATGCACATATAATAAATATAGAATGGAACTCGCCAGCAATAATCGAAAATTTATAGGACTTGATTCGTCTACATAAGCACTCTGCCTACGGCATTGTGCTTATGTGGACGAATCTCGTCCTATAAATTTTCGATTATTGCCGGCTCGTCCCATTCTCTCTATACATTCGCTAAATTATTTTTAGCTTTTATTTATACTGAATGACCAAATCCCAAATCCCAGAATATGGTTTTTCACTTGCCCCAGGTATATACAAAGATGCAGTTTTTTTAGATACAGTCCGACAGGTACAAACCGTATGTAACCTAAGCAGTTAATAAGATTTTATACAGTACTAGCAAAGTACCCGTCCTCCGGACGGACCCCCTCTCTCCCCATACTCCCTCTTTTCCCCCCCTCTCTTCTCTGTCTTTCATACCTGTTTTTCTCTCCCAACCCCATCTCCGATTTCCCCCGCTCTCCCTCCCCTCTTCCTCATGCTCCCCCTCCCCGCTTTCTCTCCCTCCCCTCTCTCCCTTCCCTACATCCTCTCTCTCCTCTCTTCCCCCCCCCCCTCTTCTTTCCCTCCCCCTCCCCTCTCCTATTCCTACACCCTCTTCTTCACTCTCCCACTCCTCTGCATGTAGGACGGTGACCCTCTCTCTCCACACTTCCCCCTCTGCCTCTTTTCCCTCCCCCTCTTCTTTGTCTTTCATACCTGTTTTTTTCTCCCAAAGTCACAGAAGTCAATACACATGCATGGCTCACGATCTCACGTGTTTTACCAACTTGTGGGGACGGACCGAGGGGAGAAACAGGTTAAAGTAAATAAACACATGATGATATACCTTCCTTTTCCTGCCACGACCTTCCATGTCATTTTCCTCAGCAATCCTCAAAAATGCTTGAACTTTCTTTTTCTTAGACTCTATACGCTTTAGTTGAGATTGAGTCAAAGGCCTCGCTGCTTCTTGGAGATCCTCATCCATGGAGGCAGACATGTTGGAAGTTCCGCACTGAATGCTTCCAATATTGTCCAATCAGAATTGTGTTTACAATATTTCCACTTCCGGAACATTGGACTGTCAAAAACAATACTCAGACGTCAAGTTCATCGTTGGAAAGCTGAGGAATTTGACTCGTTCCTTAAAATTGGTAACATTTGCCATTTTTGCGCAAGTTCTCTTGAAAGTTAAGTGTTTGATAAGTGGTATTATGCATGAATTCACCAATGTCTTACTAAGAAAATGCTAAATATGCATTGTATATTTTGGCGAAAACGTAAAGTGCACTGATCTAACATCCTCGATCTGTTGTTTATGTCTTGTTTGCTTCATTCCTTCAATATTTTGGAGTTAAATCAAGAGATTGTTGAGTCGAAAGCTATGGTTAATTTAACATACATTTGTAGCATTTCAATCTGTGGATACCACTGGGCTCTAATTACAACAACAATATGGGATCAAGGGGATTCCTCTTTTCACTCCCCCCATTTATACTGTTTTATCTTTAATCGACTTTATGTGACGCATTCATTTTCGTCATCATCATCATGAATATGATGTGCAGTCTTATACTAGTTAGACAAAGTATCCGATCGTGGAATCAAGGCCAGTTATGGGGCTATATATATGCATTATATAATGCATTATTAAATACGGTACATCATGCATTTAAATGAGTATCATGAGATTATAATCATAATGTTCCATGAAAATGTGCTCAATAAAATTTCTTTACAAAAAAAAATCTGATTTATCTAATTCTACTCATATTTTTGTTAATAATTCAAAATCTGATTTATCTAATTCTACTCATATTTTTGTTAATAATTCAAAACGTATCTGGGAAAATAAAAGTTGAATAATATTTTCATTGCTTTTTTTTTTCAAAGAAATGTATAGCCTACACTAATACAATTATTGGAAATCACTAGTTTATGCACAGGTTCAAAGGTATTTGGTTCGACCGAATGTGTTCAAGAGTAGGCCTATTTTAAAATGATGTCCATATATTTATGCACTATTTCACATTAAGATTTATTTTAAATATTGTGTTTCCTGCCTCGTGTTTAGTAAACCATATTTTTACGATGTCCTACCAGCTACCACTCACTATATACGGTACAGATAGACATGTATTATATTAGAGCTGACAATCTTGATAGCTATATAATTAATGACAACCACTAAGCTAAAAGTATTAGTGAGTGATAGTTTCATCGAAAGACATCGAAGTGGGGGAGGGGACCCTTATCTCATCCTTTATATACCGTTGATAATTCGTTGTCCGGTCATATATATTCATAATGTAATTATATATACAATTTATAGGCCATGGCGTACGTGATAGTTAAAGAAGATACTGATGAAAAGCTTCATCTAGCTAGGGAACCTAGCAATAGGTCCTGGGCCGTCACTATCGGTAGGTATCATCAATAATAGTCTAGATCACGCTACATGGAAATTAAATATGAACGTTCTTATCATCAGGGAACTCTACTTGTCCTACCAACTATTTCTTAATGTAGTTTTCATACTTGAAACATGATTTCATTTTCAAAGCTAAATCTTCAACGAGTATATGGCACTCTGATTTGTTAAATTGGAGCTTTCAGATATAAATTAAACTTGTGTGTCTCATTAGATAAATATGTAACCGTCACATATAAACCTGTATTTATTACAGGTTTAATGGCCCTTGGATTTGGCGCTGCCTATTATAGTTCTGGTACGTAAGATTCGATTTTAATTGATATAAATTTTACTGGAATATATATTGCTAATAAATATATTTGAACGTAAATGATTTGTAAAAAAAAAACAAAAAAAAAAACGAATTCATCTATGCAAATGGGGATTTAACTAATATCCCATGGAACCATTGATCTTATGAGACGTTAGATTAATAAGGATATATCAGACATCAAGGAAATCTGTTATTTTATTTTGCAGATGACATGATCTGGAAAATAGGCTACGTATCTGGCGCTGTGTTCATTGGGTTAACATGCATGGAAGACTGGGAGGTACAGTTGAATTATCCTGAAAACTATATCTTGATTGCAGCGTAGAAATTTGCATATGTTTTTGTAATGTACTATTGTAGACTCTTTAAATTAATTTAGGGGTCTTTGGTCCGGTTTTGTCCCTAAATTGCCCTTGTAACGGACAATCCTACCAGCGGATAGAGTCTGTGGTCGACCCCTAAAGGACTTGGAAGGTTGTGGTTTGGAGGGAATAGCCTTATGGACATGGGATAGAGAACTCGCTATCGCTCGTCCTCTATCCCATGCCATAAGACTCTTCGCTCCAAACCACAACCTTCTAAGTCCATAGTAGAACGTTACCTCTAAGTATAGGAATTTCTCTGTTTAGATGTTAACCCAATTCTTCACCCCTTTTTTTACAGGATTGTATTTTAGACAAATGCAGTGGCTTGGTTACCATCAAGAAACAGAGTTTGATCCAGAAAGTTTTCCAGGCTACTCAGGGCCAGCGTATGGGTGTGTATTCATGTTAGCCTTTTCCCCCTAAAATTGTGGTACGTTACCTTTGATGGAACTTAAACAAGCTAGGAAATGCCTATCTGTAAAATGTAAATGTAAGTATGGTAGAACTCGGATGTATATTAGGAATTTCAGGCAATTTTGAGGCTGAGAAAATAACCTTAATCGGAAATGCCTTATTAGACAAAACAAAATCATTTTCTAAGGAAAAAACTTAATTTTGTCCCTTTTGCCCAGTCATAATATAAGACATTTTGACGGGATAATCTGGAGATTTTTCCATGAGGTTTAATGAACTGTTTTTGTCTGAGCTAATGTATGAAACTATTGCGTTTCTTCTCCGTATTGGCAGTCGTGGCCCAGCTTGAAGATCTAAATAGAGTGAGTGTCCAAGAGGAAGAAATATCACGTGGAAATATGGGTTATGTAGTGGTCCTCCACTTTTCTCAGGGTTATGATCTTGGAGTTACCGAAACTGTCACGGCTGGAGATAAAAGGTTGAGTACACTTTACTATCATTTCCAAATATGTTTTATTGACGTTGATTTTTAAACCTAAGACTTGATATAAAAGAAGGACATTCGTCTGAAGTTTAACATTGCACGTGCTGGTTTGCATTTCCTTCAAATTAAATTTCCATATCGATATATTTACTTAATTTGAATGTCATCCACTTCATTTTTACAGCGAACACGAGAGAGTTGCTTCTAAAATAAGAGTTTTCCTCAGTCTTTCGGAAACTGATGTTACAACTCCGATGTCCGAGTCTGCTCCTTTCGATGATAACTGTTCAACGACCTCGGATGAAAGCTTTGAAAAAATAGATACAGCTGAAGTGGCAGCAGCTGAAGAGGAGCTTACCAAAGCTGAGAATGCTGAATTGCCCAAAGATGAAGATGAAGGTTATATTCCATCTGATCCCGTTGTTGAGGAAGGAAATGAAGAGGGTACCGACGAGGCCAAGGCATGATGTGTTCAGAATTTATAATTATCCAATTATAGTTAATTTAATAAGCATCATAATGTATCCAATGGCTTCAGAAAAAAACAGCACCGCGTCTAAATTTTAAATCTAAATATATAGTTTGAACTAAATTTGGTATTGCAGTGTTTCGCAAACGAGTGCGATGAGTGTTTCTGTGCGGCAAACCAAATATTGTATATTTTATGTATTTATATAAAAACTCAAAGTCTCCAAGGCTTCTTATATACTTGTAAAAACTCACTTCTCCCCGAACCTATTGTTGTACAGTTTGTTATCCAGAATTAGATGTGGGTTTAGCTTTATGTCAATCATCGAATAGAATGATCAGTGTATCTGAGTTGGATAACAGTCGTCTTCGCCTGAAACTGATCCAACAAGCTTTTATAAAATGTTTGAACGGTAATTGCCGATTACTATTCGTATATTTTGAATTTTCTTTTTCTACCTTATTTATTTCTCAACTATATTCCATGAAATCTGAAAATGGGAGTGTATCTTCTTGGTTCCAATATTCTCTGGCTTAAGTCCCGAGGTCGTAGAAAGCCACATGAATTAATCTTTAAAAAATGAAGCCATTATAAGTAATGATATTTAAGGATTGATCTTAAAAATATTTGAGACTAGTCTTTTCTAACGGACCTCCCGTATATCAAACACTCGGTGAAATTTATTTTGGCCCCCCGCAAATATATGTTCAAATGTTGCTTCCTAATGTACATAGATATATTTTGGGAGGCCTAAATATCTTTCGCGAGAAAATTAATGTAAATCACCAATCTTCCAGGTTCCTTGAATTTTGTAAATCGTTCCCAAAAAAGCCATGGAGGTTGGATGCCTGGAAAGCATATAAACCATTAATCATCATTAAAGTAAGGTGTTATGATATACAATTCATTATAGATTAATGGATTTAGTAACTATGTAGAGGTATTTCTACCTACGATTCTTCTCTATATTTAAAAGTGGAACATATTCCTTGTAAGTGAAAGAGGTATTGTTTTGTGTTATGCGTGCTCATAAATTTTGGGGGATGTGGTGTGATTTAATAATTGTGTGCATCTCTGTCATCACCCAAAAGTGCCTCTTAGATCCTATTTCTACGGTGACCCAAGCGATATACATACGACCTGTGCCCACGTTTTTGCACTGCTCTTTATTGTATTGAATATATATCTGCTTTTGGTATTTTGTTTGAAGAAGGACGTTTATGGCCATAATCCTTTGAATGTATGGCCTATGCTCTGGTCCAATTTTAGATGATAATCTTTATTTTGGGGTTACATGTAAAGTAACCCCAAATAATTGATTATCAGATCTAAGTTTGGTTATAGGTATACCAGTAGTCTCATGAAATGTGTAGACTTGAATTCACTGCCCATTATTTATGTATTCATGTGTCAAACCCCTAGATTGTGTAGGTTTAAGCTGAAGATTAAGCCCCCTCCACATCACATCCCCCTGAGTGGAATGAATTTGCATCTATGTCACATTCATTATAGGAGTCAATAGGAATAAACTTGGACCATTCCTTGTCGTATTTTAATGAAGGATGTTTTATTTCGCACATCACTTTTTATTACCGTAAATCTGTTAGTTAAGTTTTGGTCATTATTTATTGTGCGAATTATGGATATCTATTCACCTTTCCAACAGAAGAAACAGTCCAGAAATATTGATTAAAATTGTTAAGCTTCCATTATTTATATATAGGTACACCAATTTATGGTTACTTATATTTCTAACGTTACGTACGTTGTTAGAACTTGTAAATGATGTATAGTTTTAGATTCCATTCTTAAAGTTCAACCCTGATGGTTAAGAGTCCCGGTCTTGAAGAAGTGATATTATACAACGTGAGAATTGTAATGTTGCTAGTGTAGTTTAATTGTTTTGTTATTTTGGGGAGTTATATTCTGCCATGCCAATGTTGCTATTTTTCCCCCAACACTGATCTGGATCAGCTATGATATTAGAGCATTTACTATGTGTTGTAAAACAAATCTGTCTAATAGAAGCTGTTGCTTTTGGCAAGGGGTAAAGTAGGAGCGTTTAATAACTGGGTTATCAAAGGCCGGCCTTGTGTATGGTTGTCTGCAGCACTATGCACATTATAGATTCATTTCTAATTTCGAACAAACACTGATATAACACTCGTGAGCGTGTTTCCTCTCAACAATAGATGGTAGTATATACTACCCCATGAGTCCGTGGAAGACTAGTGAGTGCCCATCCATTTCCTTTTATGTGTGTCCTTATCGCCATTATAGGACAAGGTATATAAGGCTCCGGGAGAATGGCACATATTTTATAAATGTATTGATTTACCATATCATGTTTGGAGACATAGTTATACAATTCACAGATAGGCTAGTGGGAGTTCCTTAGCGGGTATTTAAAAAAACAACATCAGTGTTACCTCTTCGTTACCGTGCGTTCACTTTGCTACTGAATTCCAGTTGTCAAAACTTCTTTTAAATGTGATAAATGGCACGTTAACTGTTCGATGTGAGCGCTCTGGTGTTTATTTT
This sequence comes from Sthenelais limicola, assembly GCA_942159475.1. Classification (NCBI taxonomy): domain Eukaryota; kingdom Metazoa; phylum Annelida; class Polychaeta; order Phyllodocida; family Sigalionidae; genus Sthenelais; species Sthenelais limicola. The sequence goes on along the minus strand of OW804095.1, from coordinate 135,442,003 downwards.
CCAAAGATATTTACGGTACACATTTCTAGTCCGATTAATCATGTAGATCATGTTATATTTTGCGAGTTTTGAGTATATTTTAAAGGACCAATTTTGCTGAGATATGCTGGTACATAGCGATGTATACGATTATATATTTTCGTGCCATTGATATGTACCTAATTTGTGTTCACTTTAAGCTATGATTGATATTAGTTTATGTCATTTGTATGGTGTTTTGGGCCCCTACCAACGTAAATCATCTGCTCAATGATACGCAGTCGGTGGCCTTGTTGTTTTAAAAAAAAATAGATGTTAATGAATATTGACTATCTGTGTCTTGATTGGGTTAGATCTTACTATACAAAACATGGGGCTAGCAGTGGAATAAATATTAATAAACTCTAAGATTGATATGATTGTAATTTCATATTCTCTTTTTGCTCGAATGTATTGTATCCTCACTGCAATAAATTGCTTTAAACGACTGAACATTGTTGCATTTATATATATCGTTTGATACATGGCATTAAGCAACCATTACTCACTCACATGTGTTGTTTATTTTGTAATTAGGACAACATTCATTTTCTAACCACACCTACGTGACTCCATAACAGAATTGCATTTCTATACGGATAATCAGCCATGCTAACTCATACAGTCATAGACAGGGCTATCATTTTATTCCTAGTTTTATGACCCGTGTCATCTTCGATCATTTCTTTCCCAGTACATTTTAAATGATAATAGAGTAACTGGCATCGGGATTTTGAACTTGACAAATAAAGATTATTTTGAAGAAAAGAATCATGTTCATAATTCCTTTCAATTTCGTTATTTGATAAAAATATCTCCCTGCTTTGAATGGCATGTCCCAGCTGAGATCATCTCATTTGTTATAGCTCTATGATCCTAGGGAACACGCCCCTTTCTCTAACAGTGCTGCCCCCTGGCTTGCACTGCCACATTCTGACGTCTGGTTGCTTAAACCAATGAAAATGGCCGTTACAAATTATTCCTGGAAGTCACCGTCTCTGCGCAAGCGCATTGCATCAGCTGGAAGTGAACACAACAAACTCAGATGATGTGAATAGTCAGGATTGTTGTTTTTCTATTCAAACTGATGGATTCATAACTCAGTTCACGACGGATTACGTTTATGGAAGTGTGCAGTCCGGCTTCACTGCCATCATGAATCTCGCAAGCCAAGGGGTGGATCCAAATTCCAACTTACTCTTTGTAAATTTCAACCAAGATTGCTCGTAAGTAATAAAATATCTTGCATAGTCGTAGACGTAGACGCATTTAAAGTTGCCTTTTGAGGCCACTTTCATATCTGTCAACCCACTTCAGTCATCGGGTACTCTTATGATCCTTCAAAATACACCATTTGATAAAGGGTTTCGAACTATCCACCAGATCTGAAAACTCGTGACTGCTAACTTCAATGAGGTTCATTCAATACCAACTTCTCGTTTTCCCAGTTGGATCAACCTTGACAGTGACATCAGCCTCTTGTCTTGTCTCTTGACAGTTATTCATTGTTATCTATTATGGCTGCCCTATGGGCGAAACTCGTTATTTTTCAGTAACCCAGTAGTAATTTATAAAAATTATATTTATTATCATATTATTTATGTCAAGCTCATTCGAAATCCCATAATATATAGGTTGGGATCATAATCACATAAACCTAAGTCTAAGTTATTAACTAAGATTTAGATCTGGAGGCTTACTTTTTCCCAAACAAAGTCACAGCTGCCAAAGCCACAACAATCACCTGGTCGTTATTTGGAATATAAATATACAATTTCGTCGAATTTGAGGACTGGTTTTATTTGGATTTTATGTAAATCACACTGAGACTGGAGACATATTCTCGTTTTGTTTACTAGGCCTTGTGCAATATTGCATTTTTATACATGTTCACAAAGCCAGGGCATACCAAATCCTGACCTAACTATTATTTCTCCACCATTGGCATTGATATAACTGTGGTCACTTGTATTTTAATTAATGTTTAGATACAAAGAGTTGTACCGCAATACTTTATGATGACTCATCTCTCGAAATAAGTAGCCTACATTTTTTCACTAATTTGTTGTTATCTCTTCATTTTAAACATAATAAGCTGTGGCTACTATTAACCAGGGTGCCTATCTCTACGACAGGCGTAGGCCTAGGCTATGTACAGGTGTTGGGCGTCCAAACTAGCTACTATAGGCTATAACTACCAAGATTTTCTCCTGAAGCGGTACAGCTTCATAGTACTATTATTTATACAGTAGCTTATAGTGGTATTAATTTAACGTCGCTATATTAAATGTGGAAATTATTATTAAAAGTTCTTTCATATGAGATGCAGCACATAACTCTGTCATACATATTTATATTTTTATGATTTTATTTATGATATAATGTGTAATATGTTATGTGAAATAAGCTCCAAGAGCTATCAATTATGTCCGTACTAACAGACATACAGCAATGTTAGATTAGTTAATTCTTTCTCACATGTGGCTGTTATTTGTCGACGGACATTTAATTTTATCTAAGAGACTTGTACCTCAATTTCTCTCAGTGTGAGTGTTTTGTTAATTCCTGAAATAACTGGAATAATTTAACAATAAAGCTGGTACATACATCATTTAACAATCAGTTTGGAATATTCTCATCAGCATAAACATGATGTGTATAGATGTTTTTGAAGATATTAATTCTATTACCCCACATTGTTAGTACTCATTGAAAGACCTGAGTTTTCAGAAATGAGGGACTAAATTTTCATTTTGAGAAATAATTCATTCCATCAATGCCCCCTCCCCCCTTGCGAGTGAGTCCCTACTAGTTATGACTAACAACTTTTAATTACGGTATTTGATCCTTATAAAATAGAAAGGCAATGCTTTCGATTTTTTCTTATAACACATTATCCTCATGCACGTATTTTATCTGTTTTCAGGTCTATAGCTGTTGGAACAAAGACGGGCTACCGACTATTCTCATTAAATTCCGTAGACAAAATAGATAACATTTATGACAATGCTAGTGGTAAGTACGCATTTTTTTCTGAGTGTAAAGGTGATTCAGGAGAGGTGTGGTACATGTTTTTGTTTTGATACCATGAGTTATCGATTATCGTTATAGTTCTATGTGTGAACCTCAGTGAAAGGTTCATCGCTCACAACTATACACTTATGACTTCATGTGTTACATACAGCATTGCTTGTATATAATAAATGACAACTGAGCTGTGCACAGTGGTGTGTCCAGTTGATCCTAACGATACAATGACGAATAGCTTCAAGATATCAGTTAAAAGTTCCTAAAATCGGTTTTTAAAAAATCGTTCACATAATTAACAAGGGTGTTTTTTAAAATCGTCACAGTAACAAGTATATATAACACTAAAAGTGGCATTGATGTATAAACCTGAATGTAATGCAAATTAGTGAGTGCGTATGCCATATGGACATCTGTTCCTACGGGATTCGCCACCTGCCTTCTCTCCTCATACATTAGTCTCTTGACTGTTGTTCCGTTGTTCATGTCCCCAACCGTTACATAATACTTACGAGGACCACATTTATGTATGCGCATTTTACTTCATTTTCCCCCAATTACTGTTTTGGGCAGGTAACTGTTCTTCTATAGCAGGTAATTAACACAAATCCATTAAATTGATAGATCGTTCACAATGTCATTCCTAAATTATTCATATACTAGGCTCTTGGAAACGTGGCATTTCAGTTATTATAACCACATTTTAATTTCATTCCCTTAATGATCACTAGCTCATTAATACTATAAAAAGGCGAGAATTTCCCCTGCTTTCTTTTCCTTACCTTAAAGTTATTTTATTGGTAGGCCTTGTTTATTTTAATTCAGAACGAACTCAGTTTACATCATTTTCCTTGTCGTAATTTGCGTTACTAACCAGAGCATATCCATCCTTGACTACAGCTATCAACTTATATTACACCCCACCGCCCTCCCCTTCCCTACGCCCTCTCATTTAGTCTCAGCTCTTTGGAGCGTGTGCTTTCACCAATATTGCACAAGAATGAGTCACCCTTGCACAGAGAAGTATTTTAGCGTTTGTTTTGCTACAGCATCAGTATGGATCAATGACAGCCAGTCCGTTGCCCAAACCATTTACATTTTAGCTTTGGCCTGGGTGTAGTTTAAGCCAAGTGAGCGTTAACACAGTAGCAACTAGCAACTAGCAACTTTTTTTCTTTCTTTATAAAGAGTAATATGGCATAAAAACAACAGTAATATATATCTTTATACTAATGATGAATCGCCTATTTAAATCTAAACAAACCAACGAAAAAAACAAGGGCTAAGAGACCATGTAAAGTTTCTATAGTTGTGATAGTTTGGGCTAAACAGCCCAGGATATATATTTATTGACTTGACCATATGGACTCCACCCTGTCCTCACCAGGCCTTGAACAGGTCTTGCCCTCAAACGTGAGGCTAACTTTATACTGCTTTTTATGCCAATAGTACACGTAGAGGTGAACTAATCTATGTGCAATGTGCTTTACAAACAGACTTGCATTCGCGAAATCCAATATACTTTATATAAGAAGGGAAAGCTAATAAAAGTTGTAGCTAAACGTAAACACCATAAGTTATGTACATCTTATGGCTCGTCCCAGCATATCTGCGCATGGTTAATGCATATAATTTATGTACTCGTGTTTATTGTTTTATATACATCATACTGTTGTGATACATATTTGGATCTTTGGCTGGCTAGGGGAGTGGTCGCCATCTATTGTCCTCGAAGTGTAAACTTCGATCCCCAGTATAAATAAAATCTTTAAAAAAAAACAAAAAAAAACTCATCTAAATTTATGAAGCACCCTATCATTATAGAATATTTTTTTATCTCATTTGTATTTTATGGGAACACAGGATTAAGATATGGTAGTAATAATATTATGGCGATAAAGATTTTTTTAATAATATTGGTTTTACTACTTTAAATATCACGGTATTAAAACTCCTATTAACATTCATGGCAAAATGCCCACTGCTTCTGTTGTTCAGATAGACTAAATTTACTTAAAGTTAGCGTTTGTTTTTACAGAAAATGAAGATATTAGTATCGTGGAAAGGCTCTTCTCCAGTAGTTTAGTAGCTATCGTTAGCTTATCATTCCCGAGAAAACTGAAAGTATGTCACTTCAAGAAAGGTACAGAAATATGCAACTACAGTTATTCCAACACCATCCTCGCTGTACGATTGAATCGGCTGGTAAGTATTCGCCCGAACTCCTTTCAAAATTAGACATTCAGTGTAAACTCAACCTTCAGGCATTGTGTTTCTCTTAGCAGTTAACACTCCGCTATATTTTCTTGGTTTACTTCAACAGAGATAGTTATTGTCACCCAGGCAGGTCAACTTGGCTAAACATTTACTTTTTATAGGTGATAACAATTAAATCCAATTAAAGATTGATAATAATTCTAGGGCCCCAAAGCGATTTTATAATCTTTCATTCAATTTTGCTCCTACAAATTTGTGATCAAAATTTCTTGTTTATTTTCTTTCTATCTAAATCGTGAGGATGGATTGATAAACGTTGGAAAATGTGCTTAATACTTAACGCATCACAATCCTGTTTTTTTTCATGAATTTGATTTCTTAACAAATACTTCCATATATAGGACTTGTTTGCTTTTATTTGTAGCGTTTGATCGTATGCTTGGAAGAGAGTCTGTATATCCACAACATACGCGATATGAAGGTCCTTCACACGATACGCGACACCCCTCCCAACCCCACAGGTCTATGCGCACTTTCTGTGAACAATGACAACTGTTACCTTGCATACCCTGGTTCCAACCAAATAGGAGAAGTGCAAATATTCGACTGTGTTAATCTTGTAAGTATGAATCATATCTACATTAATATTACTATTTTATGTAATCGTATTTTGTAGAGATGGCATTCATACCATTCAGATGTGATATTACAAATATACCGTATACCGGTATTTGAGTTCTTGAACATGATATGCATAATATGTGGAATGATATACTAATTATAAAGAGGAGGTGACAAAGAAAATAGCCTCAAATAAATAAATAAAAATAACGGTGAATGGAACTGTTAATAAATAAATAATGCATCGTTTGTTCAAATCAGTGTGATTTAAAGTCACACTGCCGATTTTTTTTATCTTTCAAATTATGGAATTAACATCGACGTCTCAGTAAACTATATGAACTATTTCTCATCAATTTAATTACAAGTTTACTAGAGTAAATATTTTGTTGTATTCCTATGCCAATGAATGCGTCCAAATATAGTCAATGATAGCTTCACTCATATATTGAGAATTGCAATGGATTCTTGTACACAATAAATCTTTCTCGTTTCAGAGGGCAGTAACAATGATTCCAGCGCACGATAACCCATTAGCAGCTATGGCCTTTAACTCTACAGGCACTAAAATAGCGACTGCGTCAGAAAAGGTGAATTCTCTCTCCATATGAACCTACATTGAATAGGACAGAATTTTGTGGGCGAATTTTTCATGAATCCTCAGACTTTCTTTAGATACTTCAAAGGCCTAACGTAGATGTAAATCCTTTATCCTTCCTATTGCAGGGCACAGTCATCCGCGTGTTCTCTGTACCCGAGGGTCAAAAACTATTTGAATTTAGGCGTGGTGTAAAAAGGTTGGTCGCTTTGGCAAGGTCTTTTTCTGCTGATATCGATAAATCCTTAACTTTGATGGCAATTTCGTGAGCAACGTAGGAGTGAATATCATTATGTACTGAACAAACTCATAATTTACTCTATGTATAGAACGGCAAGTTGTGTTGTGGCTTGGTATATACCGTATGTAACGATTTCTTTTGAACATAAATAACTTTTTTTGTACAAAAGGCTGTAGAAAGTAATTAAATAGGACAATTTAGGTTGCTAAAATGTCTGTTTTCTCCGTTATTCCAAATTCTTGTTGCGTGGTAAATTAATGTAGCATGTTATCACTGTCTTTTAAAGAGATTTTCTTTTTCCAATTACAGATGCGCTAATATATACTCGCTAGCATTTAGTCCGGATTCGCTTTTCCTCGCTTCTTCCAGCAACACTGAGACAGTCCATATATTCAAACTAGAGAGCCCTAAAGAAAAGTAAGTTTGCATAGTCATTCATTTTAAGTTGTTGAAATTTTCTCATATTTTTTTTAAACAACGGGGCGGTATGCCTTTTTTTTTTTCTCCAAATCATAATTTTTATTCAGTCTGTCAACAAAACTTCCTTGAATCTCTGTATGCCTTTTAACTATTTCTAAAAGAAAATCATAGAAAATAATGTATTTTTTAAATAATACATTTTCTATACGTAAAAAAAAGCCTATGACATAGCTAGTTGATTTGGGGCCTGAATCAATCCTAGAACTACCTTTTAACCAGTGTAAAATGCCCATAGCCCCAGAGGTCTAGAGCCACGCTCATAATTTACATGGCAATTTACATGGCTCTGGGACAGCATGTGAGAGGTCAGCGGTCAGCCCATGCCTTGAGGCGCCTGTCCGAGCGGGTATTTGGACACTGGTCATCCTTGTAGTGGACAATGGGTATCATTTAAACAATGGGCTCGTGTTACGCTGCATGGAGTGCATGGTCATTCCCGTGGAGACAGGACTAGATCTTATTCATGTAATATTAATATCAGTGGGAAGTATTGGCAGCGTCGGAGGTTGTGCCACCTTAGTGAATAGTGATAAAGATAGACAAAGGGCTCGAGTATTTTTATGTAAAACATGTCATGGCTTTGGTCCATATGTCTATTAGTTCTGTGATTCCTCAGTGGGTTTCATTTCCTCGCAATATGTTTGGATGTACCATGGAAGTCGCTATCATTTTGCCTAACGACAGTTTGTTTGTATGTCTACTCCAAATCAAATTTGTCAATGTTTATCGATTTGACGATGTGAATTTCTGAAGTGAACATCCTCGCCACTGGCAATTATCTTTAATGGTTGAAAGTAATTGTCGTATCAACAACAACTCTTTGTCCGACACTTAGTGTATAAATGCTTTCGTGAATGTTAAACCCATGCTATTGTAAATGTTACGTAAAAGTCAGTCAGCCACGCGTCTCATTATCTACACTTGTTTTTGCAACTAATGTCTAGTACAATAGTTGTTAGAAAATATTTTTTTGAAGGTCTATCTGAGTGAGATTTTGGGGAGGGTGCCTTTGGATGTCGGTAGTAAGTTAATTACAGATAACTACTCCATATTCCACAACTTCATACGAGGGTAGTGAATTCAATGTAAGCTTGAGTATTAAAAGGTCATTTTCATGGAGTTATACTAAAATAAGTACCCCAATCTTCCTTCTAGTATGCATCCCTATCATGGACCATACGAAAGGTACTATACATTTATCGGTATATCAAGTTCATTTAACAAATTATTTGTGGGTTCTTATTTCTGTGTTATAAGTCATTTGTAAATGATGTATTGTCTGTCAGAACTGTGTTCCCCCATGCATGATGTCGGGAAAGGTTTGTATACAAGTCCCTCCCTATAAAGTTGTACGTTTAGATGATAGACATTACATTATAGGTGAAAACTCACCCATTGCATTATTTTAATTTATGAGGATGCGTGGCTCCCCCTCCAGGCCCAACGAAGAACCACAAAGTTGGATGGGTTATGTGGGTGCTGCCATCAAGACGTCAGCCAGCTACCTGCCCTCTCAAGTGACTGAGATGTTCAACCAAGGAAGGGACCATGCCACCGCCCGCCTGCCTTTCTCCGGATTAAAGAACGTATGCGCCATGGCCAACATCCAGAAAATGCCCCGATTGCTTGTCGCTTCCCAAGACGGTTACCTGTACATTTATAACATAGATCCCAGTGAAGGTGGAGAGTGCACCCTTTTAAAGCAACACAGGTACAAAGTTAATGCAAATCTTTGAAATCTAACTTTGCCAACATGGATCCAGATGGTGTACATATTCATGTGATTTTTAAATTGATAAACCCTTTTACAATATTTGTGTATTATTACAGTTTTGACATCTTTTTTGTCAGGTTGGTGACATCAGGGAGGTATGTTTGTTTATAGCATAAATTTATAGTTCCGTGTTTGTCTTAGACTTAATTTTATCTTGCATTTTTCGTTTTATTTTTCGCAATGGAGAAGATTTGAAATGTTCAGAACAAAGCTTCAAATTTTAAAATATATATATATATATATAATATACCTCCCTGCTGATACTTCCATATAACAATAGCTGATGGTTTAAGAACTATTTTTTCTTCAATTTTCAATATTTTTATTTTCCATTTATCTCTCTTCTCTATACAAAGGTTAGACGGCTCTAATGATACCACAGTATTACCAGACCCCGCAGGGGAGAAGTCTCTCACAGCTGCTGGTGGGAGCTATGCGGCTTCCGTAAGGAAGATTGACGGGGGTTCGGGGACTCCCCCTCCCCCACTCACAAGTCAAGGCACCCCACCAGGTAAGCACCCCAACCATGGGTCATCATCCACCTGGGGTACACAGAGCTATGCTAATGTCTTGCGCCCCAAGGACCTATCCGGCCCACCCCGGCCACAAACCATCGATGATGTCCTGAAGGAGGACCTTGGGTATAACTATGCAGGTAACGTCAAGAACAAACAAACCGACCAAACAGAAAATACACACCCTTCTTTATATACTTCTATTCTTTTGCTGCTTTTGATATCTTAACTCTTTTACCTAGCTCCTGGGCATGATTAATTTTGGTAGGGGACTAGCCGGAGAGAAATTGTTAGGAACCAAAATTACCATCAGCAAAATAATCCATGGGATCTACTTACTCCCTTTTTTCAAGCTGGTATGCAAGCCCCTAGGAACTAAATGTGTATCTGCACCTGTTTCTACTGTCTGTGGTTGTTTATGTTCACTTTACTACCTGAATAAATCTAGCACACATTACCTGCATTAATACAAGGGCCGACCGTTGGTATTTATGCATGGCAAACCCATACTATTTGGCTTATATCCGCGCAAGATCCTGAGGTAAACATTAATTAATATCCTATCAATCATCATTAACAATTAAGATCATAATCACTAATCATGATATAAATATAACTAAGTGTATCCTCCTTCAATCCTATGAAACTGGTTCACTTCTGCCTATTTGTATTCTTGACTAATATCTCATTGTTTACGTCATGATCTTGTTTGGATAGACGCAGACGCTCATTGTACCCCGGTTTGATAAATCCCAACCTTACTCCTCCCAGTATTAACTTGGAGCTGGACTGTATTATAATTTGCCAGTGTCGTTTCAATTTCTATTCACGTTGTACTATACTTTACTCACTGACCATTTAGAAAGGACACTATAGAATCTGAATTATAGTTATTATTCACATTAAGTTAATTTACATTTGATTGAACTTTTAGAGAAACATAATTCTAAGACCTTCATCGCTTTGTGTTAATCTATATAGAGTTGTATCCGTGAGTTGAATCTGAAATATAATTCTTTGGTTTCGTGCCATACAGATGATTTTAAATAGGTATCAATTTGATTTTACATGTAAAGTGCTACAGAAAGAATCTCGTACAGATTCTTCTTGATTTACATCCAAACTTATAATCTAGAAAGCTTATATATATTTTTCAATGTGCATTTTTGAATAGTTCTTTTGAATGGATATTAGCTTTTGTCAACTCTCTTTATGTATTCTTTCTAATGTATCTCTGTGAATGATATCTGTACGAGCAATATTTCATCTACTGTGTTGTCTAACCTCGTAATACACAGTACCAGCTATGGCTACTTATCTGAACCTGTGTGAAATACAGAAAAATGGTCCCTACCTCCTTGCATATCAATCGATTATGGGTGATACAATGGGCCAAAGTATCCTAGCCATAATAGCTTTCTTTCTGTTGTGGGTCATGCAAATTTATTTAGGTATTCCTTTACTCGGACTATTTAAACTAAGCTTCTGGGTCGCTGAGCATTAGAAGAAGAGATAGGTTCCTTGTTTGAACGTTATCTTCGATGAGAATTATTTTGTTCACTGCATGGAAGTAAGTCTGAAATAAATAAACACTTTATTCGGCTTCAACTATTAAAGAGGTATAGCTCTTAAGTTATACCTCCCTGGTTTCAAAATATTTGTATGCTTTTGTGTTTTGTTTTGTTTTATTTTCATACACGATACCCACCATAAATAACATATAATCAGAATCGCTTATAAATAGAGATAGATCTTCAATAGAGATAGATTGTTCGGATATAAAGTTTCCAATAGACAATGGCAATAAGTTTCAATTGAAGAAAATGTCGGGTCTATTTCGTTCACCATTCGCGCCGACGTACGTTCTTGGTGCTGCACTTTGGTATCGCTGCATTGAATTGTCTATATATCGATAACTTATCTTGCGTGTTTCCCTTTTCTCCATCTTTATCAGAATCTCAGCCTTATCAGGATGTGGACCAAGGAGCTGTTGGAGGTGATAATGCTGTAGCCGGTGTCGGCGCCTTAAGATTAGATGATGACTCCGAATTCCCGCCCATGACTCAGAAAAATGACTAAAGAATCCATGGAAAGACCTTTAGGCTGTTGCCAACGATGATTCTTCGAAGCGCTTGTTCGATACCAAGATTGATACCCATGCGACATCAAGCTTGAAGTAATCTCCAGATGGAAATGTAGAAATGTTGATGATAATGTATACTGGATATGATTCTAACCTATGGGAACACTGGAAAGTATTAGTATGATATCATCCAAAAGTAACAGTTGAAGGGATATAGCCCCTGGGTTCATAATGCCTGAGATATTGGTCCCTATATATGAAAATCTGACAAGCATGGTGCACCACTTGCGATGAGTTGTTGCGATATAGTCATGAACAATAGCCCCTAATTTGGGGGTCCTAGGGAATCCATAATCATCTTGTCAAGCATTACTATCGGTGTTGATTGTATTCTGTCTTTTCACTGTGACGTCTCCTAATTAAGCTCGTCGAATTTACTGTCTGTGAAGCTAAGTCTATTTGAAGATACCAGGTGGTCGTCATGTGGAGATTCCCCTGCATAATTTAATGAAAATGGTAATTAATACTCAGTTTTGCCTGAACATGGCTGCCGCTGTGCCCCTTTCACTCCATTCACGTTACACGATGGGTGATATTATGTATAGGGTTAAGGCTACTTATTTGGGTCATTTATTTTTTTTATAATTCAGGGTGGTGGACTGCAATGCCACGGCGTGCTTTTTTTGGTGGAACCGTTGTCTTATTTGAAATGTAACCGCACATGTGTAATCATTTATCACTAGTATTGTTCATATCTGAAATTTGGTCGCCTCCTTTGCGTACCTATAAATGGTCACATCTCTTCCAGTTAGTGAATAACTAATGTAATATATCAACTGTCTATTAAACATGATAATTTTATACTGATTATATTAAGAAGTGTCTCCGAGAAATATGCCACAGAAAAAATAGAAAGCAACCTGCATGGGCTTGGCACAGATTTGTTATCCTATCAATGAGTTAATTGACTATGTATAACGAAGTCATAACTTATTCCCTCCTTTTTAATTATTTTGGTGAAGGCAATGACAGTCTGTAGTGTGTTTTTTGTGTAAGATTAAACCTTACAGATAGCCAGAGGCTGTGGTGTATAGTGTGTACGGACCTATAGAAACGCTTCTTGATTTGTAAGGTTCATTCGGCCCCACTTATATTTGTATGGTACATCCGAAGGTACGTGAATATGGTGTTTTGTTCCCACCCACCCACCCACCCACCCTGCTGAAAGAGTGTAATAGGGATGCATTTTATAGTACCGATATAATATATTTCCAAGATACAGATTACACGTCTATTTATATTTTCTATTAATTTTTTTGAACATCCATGTCATTTTGCTAGGGTTAGTGTATCTTTTCAATAGGGCTTTCCCGTTGACAAGAAACCACTCCTGAAGGAATGACCAAATATTAAACATACCCTTTGCTATCCTGTTAAAATCTACAAGTTCATATGGTCAATAGAGTAGAAGCCTTGAATATCTTGTGACATTGTCCTCGTTTCTTTGCGCGTACTGTGTAAATGTTTATTTGACGTGGCATTCAAGAAGGGCTTGGACTTGTTGTCCATTGTCGCAACTGTAGCTTTAATGTACTGGCTTATTCAAGATGCTCACTTAAATCCAATGTTATCCGAAATCATTTGTCGTTGTAGTGGTTATTTGAAGGAAGATGCCTGTGTTCAACTCTCCCGAGTACGTTGGAGACATCAAATTCATTTATCCTCGGCAGACTCACGAAGTACCATTATTTTAGATGTATTTGTTCTATGCTTCTTTCAGTATTTATTCAATACCAATTTCTCATCGTTAAGTTCATTCAGACCGGTACATATAAGTATATATGTATTAATAAGATGCATCTTGCGGCACAATGTGTATGCTGTTCTATGTGTTGCTTGTATATGATACGTTACACTGGTCCATAGGATTGGTCCAGCAGATTGGTTAACATTAAAAATTAGCGAACGCTCAGCGTTGAATGACCATTTGCGTCTATTAGTTTCTAAGCTGTATAACCTAGTTGTACAATTTTCTTGGGTACAATCCGCCATTGATTTACCTTTTGGAATAATGCTGCTTCAACTGTTATGTATATTAATTAATAAATTATGAAAGCGAACTCAATTCACGTATGTTTTCGTGTCCTTCCGAGTCCAAAAATAATGTTGGATGAAATTGTTTTAACTAATTAACCTATTTTCTGTAGATATTTGGGAGCCACACCCAGGAAATCCAATACAAATCTCGCACCACTAGAAACTTACTAAACTGTATCTGAAAATCTATCATTGAAATTGCTCGTGAAAAGACCAATAGATTCTTCTTTTTTTTAAATATATTATCCAATAGATTCTTCTTTTTGTAAATATATACAATATAGATGTTGATAGACCGATAATTTGCTTGGTTAAGATAAAGAGAACATTTCGGACTATAATAGGAACAAAATGACGGATGATGTACCGTTTATTTCTTTTTTTGCCTCGTCTCAACTTACGAAGTCTACGAATCTTCATCTGGCAAACCTACAACAGTATCTGATGTCGTCTACTGTATGACTGTTTGGGTTTGATGACCACAATTGGAGCGCAAGTCTTGACAGTGTAATAACAGATGGATATGTTTGTATCACTCAATTTATATTATATGTATATGTTTGCACATGTATATATACTGGATGTAGAAAGTAGATACCATGGCTTAGTAAAGAATGATACATTTATTCCTCAGTAGTAAAGTCATTACGTGCTTCCAAATATGAAGAGATACTGGCATACAGATTCTGAAGTAAATGTTTAATTACCTAGCTCCTCCAGAACTGAGAGCAATAGTTTCGGTGCTACGCACAGCCGTTTTTAGCCGCTGAATTGGATGTGGTGCCATATAGTCCACATCACTCAGTTCTTTTCAATATGACACATGATTATTATTAGCACAGAATGAGAGGAATGTGGGCAGCTGGAGAATAAAATACCTCTTTCCGTTCACATGCGTGTGGCCAAGCATTCTAATATACAAAGAAAGCACACGGGGAAGGTGCATGGACAAGTTTAAATATTTAACAAATAACACAAATTAATCATTACTAGTTAATAATGTAGTACATAGCATTAAATATTTCTTTGGATCAACACTTATAGTTTCCTCGGAAAGTTTACAATCAACCTTACACAAAGCAACGTCGTCAACTAAGGTAATCTGATGTTTTCCGGTTTATTCAAATAACTCATTCCAATCGTTCGTCCTCTTGAAAAGAGCTATACTTTATTCCTCGGTAACACAGTTCTACCTACAATGGCTGTGCTAACACCGAAGAGAAAGCTATTGAGAAAAAACCTCCATATTAAATGTCACGCTCGATAAAAGGCAAAGTGCTGCTTATAACAAAGTTTTCGGAAATGAAAAAAAATATCTGTTTCCTTTTATGTGTTTTCTCAACCAAGAACGCTCTTTTATATTTTTAGTTTCCTCTCTACTCTACAACGTAAATTAAATAGATATTTTGAACAAAAAATATACTTTATACTAGTACATTCTACTTAGGAAGGTTACATATTTCACAGCTTGTGTTTTGGAAAGAGTTGAGGAAGGTACAATGAGCGCACGTCCATCTAGCACCATCTCCCCCACTTGCCCCTCCTATTGGAGGCAGAGGAGATGCATTCGGTCCAACGAAAGATGTCTGCCGTGAAGTAGGAGGGGAAGGTGCTGGAAATAACCAACATATTCAGTTGATTAACGCAGATTCGTGGTAGCAAGTTTTAATTAACAAAGGAGTCCATATTGATCGGCCAGGGAAGAAATTCTCCAACAAAATGAGAATTTCAATAACATTATGTATCTAAACATATAATTATATATATTTGTGGACAGCCAGAAGATCATACATAAAAGGCCTCTAAAGTTTGACATGTTATGCCATGTGAAAGAAAAGATACAAATAAATATGTGTTTTGGATATGTATCAAAATAGCTAAAGATGACATCAAGTATACTGTTATTTGTTTTTAACTGATTTACAACAAATAATTACTCACAGTTTGCTGACATAAGTTGTTGCACTGTTCCCCATTCCTCAGTCTTGGACCAGTGATGCGCCAACTCTTCGTCTTTGGCTTTGACTGCCGCAAATAAACCACTCATGTGATTCTAGGAAAAAGAAACAGCAGCAACTGTAAGTCAATATCGGCATTGGAGGTCCATGGTATACACTTTCAGATAAGGACATCAGAAAAAAAGCAGAATCGGTATTAATAACACAACCTGCAACTTCGTACTGATAATTCCAGGACTAAATATATCCAACCACTTCAAGGACTAGTTATCTCAAAGTAATTTGAAACTACGAATAAGTCTAATTCGTGGTATTTAACGATATCAAACCGTGTTACTGATGTAAGAGGCAACATGCACATGTGTACTAAAAATACCAATAATTCAATATATCTAAGTAAGCTATGATCAGCGTACACTTTGACCAAATGAAAACAAAATAATTAGATAAAATTTTCGTCTCACCCTGAGTGGCAACATATCACAGGTGTACATATAAAGGAGTACATGAAAATCTGACATGGCTCGAAGAAAATCTTGTGGCTCGAACTGCGCCATATATGACGTGAAGGCATTGAAGTCTGTGGGTTCTCCAATCTCAGCTCGGTTCTCCACAGAGAAAGGTTTGTGTCCGTTTCCAGCGAAGAACGTGTATTCTGGTTCAACTGGAAAAGCGGCAGGCAAATCTACCAAAAGGTATTCCACCGGCAAAGGCCTCGCTAATTGGGTGACCTCATTACCATACTGGTCTTTCTCCTGAAATGTAAATAGTAAGCCGTAAATCAAACAGGGTTTTCCTACATAAACAGGCGGTCAGTTTCGAAATTATTTACTGTAATGATACCAACGGGCATCATGCGACGCAAATCCCGACTTTCAAGGTGCCACTACCCTTTTGTCCACATTGTCAACTATGATAAATGATTATTCTATTCTCTAATATGAAACTTTATAAGAAATCTAAGTAAGGTAAAGTCTTTCCAAGAAATATTCAGTGTAAAGAATCGGGATACGTTCACATAATTCGTCATAATAGAACAACTGTTGAATGTGGTTCCTCATTAATCGCATTAATCTGGGTAAAATAAATATCTTCGCGCCAAGGGGAAAAGAACGCACCTAAAGGTGTCAGAAACTATTTTCAAAATTTTGAATTAAGGATCTTAATATAAATTCCCGTTTCCATGTGGAAATAAAAGTCAAGAATTACACTAGTCCAGTCATCGATAGCTTTAATGATTGATTTATTTACCTACGTTAAATTCATTTTTTATAAATAAATATTTTAAAGTGAAGGTCAAACGCTGAGGTTCAAATTCGCCACATATTCAGACACTGACTAATACTAAATGTAAGGTATGGAGACGAGGCAAAAGCGCTAGGCTTATCGGCAAAAGTAACTAATTTTTAACAAAAATGACCGATTTATATTTTGGAGTAGGACGTTTAAACTTTCGGAAATAAATCAGAGTAAGGGTTAAATACTGAGCATTCTTTCTATCAATTGTAAGTTCTTTGAAATACCAAGCTAAAAATAAATTGTTTTACACTTTACCTTAAAGAAAACATCTGGTACATATTGCTCCTCACTGGACTCCTTGATGTAGCCCAATTCTGGGGCATCTTTCGTGGGAATCAAGCAGTCATCACAGACCAAAGCCATACATTGGTTAGACACTTGGTAGCCCTCAAAGTGGATCTGGTTGTCTTTGTCACCTGAAACAGGGAAAGGTTTCTGGAGTTAACAATTTGTTATACTTCCTGTAGGGGATCGACCTTTAGGACTATCAGTAAGCTAGTTCAAAAGAAATGCCAAGAATGGAATTGAGTACCGGGTTTGAAACCTTACCAGTCACTACCACTGAGACGAACTTAGAACCAAAGTGTCGATCAGGTGAAAGTTTACATGGGTTGGGATGTTGGTTCTGTAAATCAGCAGCCATAATACACTCTTCAGCACTGAGGAAGTGAGAGTTCTGAAAGAAATATATCCATGATGTATTGGGTGCCAATTACAACGAACATGATTATAAAGCAATGGTGGGATTTTTACACTACTAACTGAACTTGAAAACCTAGTTGACTTGTTGATCGCTTTTTTCGTGGAAGAACGATGAATTCGTGATTCGATGATTATAAAGCGAGCGATAGTTCTCAATCATAATGTTTTTCATCATAGCACAATGATACAATTATCAGTTTATGGAACGTCACTTGAATACTTACAATATTGCCTCTAAAATGTTTGACAGTTCCTTTGGACAGATCTTCGGCAACGAGATCTGTGAAGATCCAACCAACTATACTAAGACCTAGTTCAGCCGCTACATGGTCTACAAGTTCCTTCTTTTCGTCTTGAATTAGCTCTACAGAATTACGAGTGCTGTTCTGTTGAATAGAAAAATATTATCGTTATTTTACAACTTCAAGAGAAAATAGTGTTTAGAAAATACCTATATATGTTATCATTCATGTGGAATAAGAATATTAACATGACAATTTTCAATGTATCTTAGAAAATTTCACTTCCACCAACGAAGAAATTCCGCCATGTATCTATATATACACGGCAGACGAGGAGACAATAAAGATCACGAAATAACGAGAAAATCACTTTTATACATATTATCAAAAAAGAATCTACAAAAATAAACTCCATCCGGTTATTTTTTGTTTATACAAGTAGTAAGTTCGCAGTGAAATCATAACCGAACAGATAATTATGTTATTGGAAATAAACAGTTGCGACAAAAACTGTTTACGAGTCATTACCTGTGGAGGTTCGTATAACGCAGCAACGACTGCCTTGATAGCGAGGGGAGAACCATCGTGAGGTTCATAACGACCATATAGAAAACCGATTCTTTGCACTCCAGTATTCCGCCAGTAATTCAGGAACCTTTCAACAATGAAGGGATTCTCAAATTGGATGTAGTCAACATGGCGGTAAGTCTGAAAATACAAAATATGATGGAGATTAAAGCTCAGACGATGATAAATGTAATTTTTTAATAAATTTTAATTTCCTAGCATTTCAAAGTACTGTCTGTGAATGCATAATGAAACACCTACACATTGTCATATCCGGCCTTATATTATTATGTAATAAGGCATAACCTAATTAATATGTTTATGATGATTTATGATTATAATGTTAATGAGAATGATAACTACGGAATCGTCAACCACGAGTTCTCTTATTTCTTCATACCTATCAACATGGCCTGGATCTATTCTCTCCTCGAGAGCTTAACGAACCAATACAGAAATGACTAACCTCAATTAAACCTAAGATACTCATAACAGTGGCCGAATTAAAACAATGATTATGTTTTTCAGAGGCTCAGAAAAAAATGCATTTTAACTTATGATCATATGTATCATTATCATATGTATACTGTACACGAATCATTGGTTTTCGGAAATCCTCGATCTGCTTCGGTAGAGAACTAGGTGAAAACTATTGTCATGGTGGGTGGCACAGTGGTCTAATGTGCTGTAAGTGGCGCTATTCACGTTAAAGATCTATAGCTAATATTCGAAAAGAGTAGGGTAGAGCACCCGTTCGTGTGTTTCCTCTTAGCAATATATGTATGGTAGGTTACTTCCCCAGGAGTTTGTGGAAAACCTCTAATATATAGGAGCTGAACTAAACAGCCTGGTAAAATACAATACAACAAAACATAACATACCTGTCTGTTAAGCGTGATAGCTGACGGTTGACATTTCGTGCAAATCCCCCCTGGCCATGGTGGATGTTCC
This sequence comes from Sthenelais limicola, assembly GCA_942159475.1. Lineage (NCBI taxonomy): Eukaryota > Metazoa > Annelida > Polychaeta > Phyllodocida > Sigalionidae > Sthenelais > Sthenelais limicola. The sequence goes on along the minus strand of OW804095.1, from coordinate 135,422,613 downwards.
GTGCACCCAGGCTTAATCTTACAGCTAAGATTTTCTAGGCTCACGAATTTCCCCCTGCAAAATAGAAATAGAATTTTGAGTCGATATTATTTCAAACAACTTTTATAAAAGATTGGGTTGACATAAAAGATTCTAAATACGGAAAGTTAATTAAAATCGTCAAAATGAAACGTGTTTTAACTGTTTATCATCACTTTTACACTTAATATTATGTTACGCACAAACAAATGGAAACTGTTAATATTAATACTGTTACACAATAATTTAATACACTAGGATATTGATGTACTTACTTATCGACGCCACTATGCAGCTTCCTTAGATATGAATGAAATGACAGAAATTTGATGGGGGGATCGCAGCTCTTTAAATATTCCTCATCGTAAGGCTGCAATAAATTATTTTAAAGAAGAATTTAACAAGGGGACATTTGATACGAAGTGTGGCGTTGCTTTAATGTTTTGGCAATCGGTGGAGGGCTTATCCAGTGCTGGAGGACGATATTTTCTAAATTTATGGATTTGACCAATGTGAATGATGTATTCATACTTGCTACCCCTCCTCCCTCTTCCTCCTGCTCCCCCTTTAAGGGCCGCCGCCGCCGCCGTCTCCTCCCTGGTGGTGGGAACGAGAGAGAGGGGGAGAGAGGGAGAGAGAGGGGAGGCAGAGGAAGAGAGAGAGAGAGAGAGAGAGAGGGAGAGAGGGGGGAGGGAGGGGGGGGGGGCAGAGAGGAGGAGTATTTTAGAGACGGTTATATAGTTATTTCCAAATACTGAACAGCGGATATAGAGATCATATCATACCTCAAGAGGAACACAATTGAAACATTTTCCTGATGCTCCATGACGGCACCTACAACAGAACAAAATAGTGTCAAGTTTCAGGTTTCGTTGAAAATATTGACTTTTGACATACAATGTAAATAAATTACTTTCAAGGATTATTACCATCAAGTGAAAATGTCATCTCTACACAACAAAAAATCTTTTGGTAGTTTATTTTTATGTGCAAACTTACATAATTTAAATAATAAAAAAAAATGTTGGAAATATAAGGGAGAAGAATACAAATGTATAACGTTTTCATCAATACATTCCTTAAACAATCATATCTCATACTAAAATAGAAGAAAAATAAATAGTGGAATAATTTCAAACATGCACCAAAAAAAACTTACAATTGCTCGTTTTTACCCCGTTGTATTCTACCATCTTGCTTCCATAGGAACTGATCTACTTCATCCTCCCGGATGACCAGCCCATTACTGCTTATACTGAAGCTACCAACACTACTGCCAGATGGAGATGGTCCGCTACTGGATGGAGTGCCATCAGATGTCTCCATATTGGTACCTTGGTGGTGGTCGAGATAAACCATATCGCCATGTCTGTCAGAAAAAATAAACAGCAATGTATACATGTCCTTCGTAAAGCAACAATTCCCCTTCCTTTGGTATGTCATTGAGCCCTGTTAAAATAACGCAATGTACTTGAAATAAATAATTATTATTATTATACAACTTTTATTCCATATCATCATATACATGTACATAATGACAATAAGAATAGGGCCAGTGCTCCCTCTCCACTGGAGATCTTCCTGGTAGCCCTTAAAATAAAGTTACATTTTACCCAAAGATATAAGGAAACACCGCCATTTGCCCAGTTAATTACTTTTTTGTTATATGGTCATTTACCTGTAGATTTGGAGGAGGACGGGTAGTCAAATATTACAATTTTCAATCATAATATTAAAAATGACAATTATAGTAATATTAAATATGTTCCTTTACCTGACTTTGTATGATGCCAATGTTTTCAGTCTGGACGTGAGTATTTCACTGGTTTTATTTCTGTTCATATACACCTTCCACCCAAGATCCCCGAGTCCAAATTCTTTTTGAACCTAGAAAATAAATGCATGTACATAGAAATGAATTCGCTGAACAGACCTCAATCAATCAGTTTACCTTTGGTCTGCGTGCAGGCAGGAGGTAGGAAGAAAATGAAAATTCTATGTATAAAGGGCATATGTCACAATAGATTATAACAAAACCATAGGCGTAAGTTGTGTACTGATGACTCAAACCTACCTTATCAAGGAATTCATTAGTTCTCTCAGTTGCTTTTGTTTGAATCCTTTTCGTCCCATCTGGGGACTGTACCCGAACCACCTAGAGAGAAAAATACGCAATACATTGAAATCAACTTTTATTGATAATAGTATTATTATAAAGTTATGGACAACTTATGAAATAATATATGGACAGGAAAATGCTTTCAAACTCTGTGATAGACACAGATTTTCCGGGTGTAATATAACACAAAAAAAGTAATAAACAAAGAAGAAGTTTGGATTATCACATCATACAAGTCGTACAGTGCAGCAAAGAGAAGGTATATGAGGAGGAGTTAATTTACAGAGACCATATGCAAATATTCCATTGCATTGGTCAATGAACTTGGTACTAGTACTTGATGGATAACATATATGGTCAAAGCATGTTTGATTTATGGCTAGGTAAATACAATTGATTAATTCGTTTGTCGTAGACGCAGGTCACTGGTACATTTTGCAAATGGATACTGTTCAGTGTAAGGAATATTTCACGGATTCACACAGAATTGACAAAAATCGTTTAACGCATTTTTTGTTCATAGAACCACCCAGAGATTGAACGACAGTAGTTTACCCTAGGTTTTACAGCCTAACTAACTTTAATCTCTATTCAATCAATACAAGTTCCCCAGTCCTTTCAAATCAAGACATTCAAGTTAGCTTAGTCTGAAACCAGGGCTAGGTCCTAAAATAGGGACAAAATTAAAATCTAGCCTAGATATTAATTTAGGCCCTACTCTACCCCCTAGTCTAAGCCTAAGACTAAGACTTAACTTAAGACGTTAAGTATGGATATTGCTCGAGAGATCGAAATTGAGCCCAACACCTAGAACCCTCTATGAGTATGACTCATGATTATATATATATTAAGATATATATCATACCATCTGTCACCATCCGTGGTTAAATGACAAACAAAGTATCTTTAGAAATCGTCCACCTATCACCCAGATAGACTTCTCATAATATTACATGTGCTAACTGTCACAGTAACAAGCCAATGACATGGTCACTCATGGATTCTTGGATATATCTTTCAGTTTCAGGGGAGCTATGATAATCTCCTAAATTGAACACATATAATTTACACCACAGCTCCCTTTGAAATGTCAAGATCGATCAAATACATTTTGGTATGAAAGAGGCAAATAAACTAGCCGTATCTGCCAAGAACATTAAAATAGGAGGGTCAATGCAACGTGGGTTTGCAGTAAAACAGCTGATTCACGTTGACCATACCATCAGTCAACAACAGTCAGCCGATTTCAACACATCAAAGCGAGTCAACAAAATGTCAAGAGCGATTTGGAGCAAATCGACGCGAAATAAACTGACAGGGGGAAGTTAGATCAACTAAATAATGTTTGAACATAACGTACCATGCTATTTGCCATTGTAGCCGACTCTATGAAAGCTTTTGGTCACTAAATTTTCCAAATGATCCTGACTATTTTCAATCTGACGTCCACTTCCGATGCCGACTGCAAACGAGATCTCGCGTGACTGAGATATCAACAAAATATTAGTTTTCTGTAAGATGAACTAAAAATAAAAAGAACTAATAGAATATCGATGATATATAGGATCACGTTTTCTATTATTACTTTTACTGTAAAGCAATCTACAAATAAAATAATCACGCTTCGATAATCACGTGGTACAAACAAACCATCAAGATGGCGGACATGACAGTAAACATTGCCCGGGCTCTGCTGCACGAGAAAGGTTTTGGCATTTTGTTGAATTTGGTGTGATTGCTTGTAATTTAAACTATGCTGACGAGTTCTTCATTAATATAAACTGACAAATATTACCACTGCCAACAACTTTACTCTAATTATTAGCTGTTAGTCCTTTTGCTTATTCTCAATTCAACCCTCGACAGGTTGGTTCTCGTTCTTTTGGACCCGCAAAATCCAAAGCCATAGCCATAGGCATAGGAATATATTAGCCATTATATTTATAGGCTAATTGTAAAGCGGTTTAAGTCATTCACACGACGCTCATTGCGCTTGATACATATCATAATATCCATGTAAGATACCTGGCTTGCCTGTCAGTTGATGTATGCAGACTTGCAGTGAAATATAAATATATTATTATTAAATATAATCAGCTATAAATTAAAGGCTCATGTCATGATAGGGGTTGCACTATAAGGCTAATAAGCCGCATTTTACATAAACCCACATTTTACACGAATAACCCCCATTTTACTCGAAAACCCCCATTTTACACTTTTGTGTATTCTATCTTGTGGGGGTGGGGGATTTTTTTTTCATGTTTTCATTTTACACTTGGGTTGTGTATTTTATTCTACCTCTTTTAGTTGAACAGGGTGAATGTTGGGAGGGGGGGGGGGGGAGGTCGGGGGCTTCCTCATTAGCCTGTTGTAGTTAGTGTGCCCTAGTATAGGCCTATTGCTATTTACTATTTGTTACTATAGGTGTAGAGGTAAAAGAATAAGAAGAGTATCATTGCGTTGACAGGGTTTACCTTTTTTTCTCTGTATAGTCTATTAAAAACTTGAATGTGTATTCCAGGTAGAGTAATGAGGGTAGCAATAGAATACACAACCCAAGTGTAAATGAAAACATGAAAAAAAAATCCCCCTCTCCTCTTATAAATACACACAGTAGCCATACATTTTTTTTTTAAATTAGTAGATCTATATACATTAATAAGGGAGGCTTCAATATATCATGAAATACATTTTATTTCTTATTATTTGGGTAAAACATTTTCTTCTTTGTTGGACATAAGTCTTGGAGTTAAAATCGATGTTGTAAAAGATTTTTGATGATAAATAATAGCAGCATCAAGTATAAAGGCAATTGTCATTTTTATAGAAATGGTACCCTTCATACAGGGATTTTTTTCATGAAATATTTTTTATAAAAAATATTTAGGGTGGGCGGTGGGAATTTACGATGTAGGCTAGCTGACTACAAGCGTAATAATGACGTCTTGATACACCACTTCCAGTTTAGTTCAGTCATGTTACTGTAGGGGCGCCACCTTTCAATGTCTCGTAATGCTATAGAAGGGGGAAAATCTTTTGGGAAAATATAAATGTTTAATATATGATATAATAAAAAAATATATTTTTAATTAAGTACGGTAATGCACCAGTCTCAAGTGCCTCTTGGAGAGCCTCAATGTTAATTTAATTAACCCATAGATGCCCAGAGGCTATAGCTGTGATTTAGAGGAGTGTATATACTGTATAGTCCCTCTGCTCTGGTCATTTGACACCCGGCCTATAGCTGCATGCTTGATAGTTATTGTGGTGCTGAAATTTGGGAAAATCAGAACGGGCTAGGAGAGGATCCACTAATATATAAAATGTATGTCTGAATAGCATTGCTTTAAAACTATTAGTTCTTTTGTGTGTGTGTGGTATATATGTGCTATAAACTTAGGCCTAATAATTACGGATCCGGTATATATGATATAAGTTTTTCCAACTCGATTTGTGTCACATTGTTAGCATTTAAATATTGAAAAATGAGTCAACTAAGGTACCCCACCTTCCCTATATACTGTCCCCGGGGCCCTAGGGAGTTCATTTGTAACCACTGGCGGGAGGGGAGAATTTTCAGAGGGGCAACTTTTTTTGTGCAGACTCTGAAGGGGGCCATCTTTTTTTTGGACAAACTCTGAAGGGAGGGGGGCACCTATTTTTGCGCAGACTCTAAAAGTGTGGGGGCATCTTTTTGTTGCACAGACTCAGAACTACAATGATCTAGGGAGGGGGTCATGAAATGTTGCATAAACTTTCAAGCGGGGGAGGTCATACAATTTTGCACAAGAACTTTTTCGCAAAAATTATCTCACGCATATATTTTCTATATAAGACCAGAAAATTGCATCGTTTAATTAATTTGTTCTTTTAGCTACACTCTTGGTTCATTGTCACACTTTGTCCAAATCTACCCTAATAAAGAACATTGTCCAAATACCAGTTAAGGTCCAATAAAAAAGTGTAATATCCAATCCACAGCCCTCTCTTTTCAACTCAAGTATCCTACTCAACAATTGGAATTTCAAACGGTTGGCAGCCCCCCTCCCAACAATTGTCCAAATATGTTTGTCCAAACAGTCCCGCATTCTTCATGTGAGATTGTATTTAAAATTGCTGCTTTCGTTTGTTTAAGTGTGCCCAGACCGACCGCCAAGTGGTAAAAATGAACGCGAAAGAATAATTAATAACTATGCACGACAATTGACGTCAGCTTCGGCAAGGAACATTAGACATAATTCTGCAAAAAAGAACAAGGAATCTTCTGGAAACAACCCTCGGCTATTTATCAAAGTTGAACCACCTGCCGGTCATCCCCGTAATGGAAATTCGTCTTGTGAATTGAATGGAAGATCATCCATTAAAACATCTCGTCCAGGACAGAGGCGAGTTCAGAGTGCAAAGGCAAGGCTGGTAGAGCCCGACAAGGTTACTACCACCCACAAGAAGCGCGCTGTTCAAAGTGCGAAAGTTAGGTGGGGACCCAATCATGTAGTCAATAGTCGCTCAACAGCCTCTACCGCGGATTCATCTGCCTATAGTGGCTTTCTGAACAGTCGATCGTGGCTTAGTGAATCAGACTTGTTAAAGGACAGCAGACCTCTAAAATCATGCCTGAAAAGTGCTTCAAAATCCAGCATTTCCGACAAATCTTCATCAAAACTTGCAGAAGACCTAACCGATGAAGCTTTAGGCGTTGTGGAAGATGATGAAGACACAGATGAAGATACTTCAGACACAGAAGGAGAGCTAACATTGTATGTATTGCTTAAATGTTGTCGATAATAAGGAATGACTTTTATATTAACTGTCTCCGGAAACCAGGGTATCTTTATATGTAAATACGACTAAAATGTAACAATGTATTGTAGTACCGTACAGGCTAATTTTGGCCAAAATTTTGCATTTGCATTTTTTTTTCACGTTTTGGAAATCTTTTATTCAGGAAACATCAGTGAACAGTCTCACAAATTCAGGTGATTTTCGTTCCGACCTGATGCCATCAATCAATAAGCTATTCTTTGCAGGGAGAACGTAAATATATATATTTGCATTTGCTTTTGCATTTTCTTCTTGATTTTGAAAGAGTGATAGGGTTCACTTGGGGCAAATTCCTTGTAACAAAACGTCCGCGACTCAAAGAAAATCCTGTACTAAAATTATAAAAGATGATAACACATCTTACACAATTACTACTATTCTTATGGGGAAAAACACCAATCTGCTTGTACGAAATATTTCATTCAAGATATGGACAGCAGTTCATATATTCATCTCATAATTACCACCGTCGTTCTTCCAGATTCTTATCCGTATACATCACAATGCGGGATTCATCCGACATAGTAAAATCATTTAAAATTATTTATTATCTCATTAAACATTTCCGTCATATCCATATGAAATAAATGTGCATTGGTAATATTTGCATGGATCTGAGTACATGTCGTATAATTTCCGTCACATTTAGTCACTTATTCCGATTGCATGTGACGATACAATGCTGTACAATTACATGCCCACTCTTTCTAATGTGCGCTTTTAGTTTATATTAGGCACCGATTACTTCAGATGATGAAACATTATTGTAAACATTATTGTATTAATGTAAACATTATTGTAAATATACATAGGACAATTTTTAACATTCGGAACTAAAGTTGCCAAATATATAATGATCTCTAACTTGGTATGTTGCACACAAAAAAATCCTCGCAAATGATTTGTGAATGTCTCTCAGATATGAATACAGACTACACCTATTTCACTTATATGAAACACGCTCTCGTTCATAAAATAATCTAGGTTCCTACATGTACCCAGCCTTCTTCACCGGTCTTCGATAAACACATCTTTGGTTTGCCAGAGAGCGTTAGGTATATGATATTTGTCGGTTTCTAAGCACGAGATTTTAAGGCTTCCTCGTCGTCCCATAGTAATGCCGATATGTCTGTGTTTTCATAGAATTATATTGTATATTGCACCATGATATTCACTTCCACATCATGCAAACGTTCATGAGTCTATTGTAGAAAATGTACAATCTATATGTGTACCATTTTATCTATATAATCAGCTATTGAGGGTAAGGAACGAGAGCGAAACATTAGCCCAATAACATGCATCTAACCTTGATATATATTTCATCAATAAAATCTTCATTTATAGGCCATTACCCAAAACGTTACGACCGCTTGCACATTACTGGACACCCGACATTCCTCCCCAGTATTTGGGTATAGATCACCTGCGTTGTTGGGTATTCCTTCCGTCAATGGTGGAGAACTACGACGAGTTACCAATAGTTCCTGCTGCAGTCACAGATCCTACCGAAGAGCTTCCCTTTAAGGATAAAATAGAAAAATCGACGCCATGGGTAAGTTGTTAAAACCTTTAATTGCTTTTCATGGCTTTGATTTTGATGCATGTTTTTTTGTACGATATATTATATGATTGTTTATTGGGCAAAGGTATTAGAATAAATCATCATAGCTACTCAGAGATATGTCATGGAAATGACTTCATAACTTGTGATTGGACACATTTTCAGAATCCTAAAAAATACTCCCACCCATGGGTAAGTCTTGGTTTACTAACTGTACAGCACTTGCACACTGAAATAATTACATTTCTATTGCTATCGATCACTGATAGGCAGATGAAACCTGTGACACATGGTAAGCAGTATCAAGCCGCTGTATAAAAAAAAGCTCAAGTCGGCATCTTAAGTGTAGATAGTGTATTGTTATTATTAAGTTATATTTGCAGCCCTGCTTTTGGAAAGAAAACTTGTATTTATTTGTTAATATCATGCATGCACTTCAGGTATATGATATAGCCCTCTTCTTTTGTCCTCATAATGTACCCCATGTGGCCCTTATTGGTTATATATTGAATTTATATTCCGATAAAAGTGACAGATTTCGACTACAACTTCTAGTTAGTAGATCTCCCAGTTTGCCCATAAAGCAAATCAATAATAATACGTAACATGTATTATTATTATTATTATTATTATTTATTTACAGTTACTGATATAAGTGGCACTCACAGCACTCATGAATATTAGGTTAACATAATTATACGTTCATTTTACATCTACATATGTGTAATGTTATGTTTTATCAATAATGCTAAAACATGACACAGAAAACCTTCTACAGAAAACTTTGTGAACAGCGAACTTAACTTTTGAAGTTTCATTTGTGTTATTCAATTTGACTTGTTTTGAAAGCAACATATTGGAACACGCGTTTTTTTCGAATCTTACGTTTATATACAATCATCGATAAGTATTTTGCTTGTTGATGCTTACGTACCGAATCCGTAGCATCGAAAATTTGAGTGATTCTTTGAATTGAAAATTGCTTTTCGTTTCACCGTTCTTCAAATCCTTTTCGTTTTGTTCGAATTGTGTGTATGCATTCATTTCACCTATATGGATAGGCATCTACCATTCCTTTATAATGTCATGTTTATCCAAAGAGTAGAAAGTGCTTAGTAACTTAGTGTCAGTATTATTAATCGAGTAATTTTATTTTCATTCAAGACGATTGGTAGGTTAGACCGGGTATTACACTCAGCAGTTTTAGACTAATACTTGTTAGAGTATTGCATAGCAACATATCTATATTCGCACGTTAGTTATAGAATTTAAGAAATGTGTCAAACCTCTTCAAACAAGCATCTTCAAATTTAAGCCTTATTATTTAATCTTGTATTTCTTTCGATTTTATTTCGCAAAAGACGAAACGACCTGTTGAAAACTGGAACTGTAAACATCACCATGGGGCATCCTCATCTGTACCCCCTTTAAAAATATACGACACCGAAGGAAAAGTTATGCATGAGTAAGTGTGGACATTATACCTTATCAGAGGTAGGGGTCTATATGAAACACATGGCAACATTTCTCCCATTTCCATGTATTTACTTTTATTTCATTTAATTGCACTAATGTGTACACTACGTTTTATCCTGTAAAATATATTGTGTTGATGATGAGTAGCAATTACTATCTGGTTCGCGTTTATCATTCAATCTCAATGATATTCTGATGATTATGTCAACAGGACCACACGGCAGGCACGGACCATAGGTATAGTGAGAAAAGAAATTGAAGAATTAGAATTGCTGATGAAAGGTATCGGTTCCGCAGATGGGTGTTCAATAGTGGTGCAATATCAGTATGAGATCACCAAACTCCAGAAAATGGTGGACAATACACTTGGAAGAGTAGAAGAAATAGAACGGTGAGTACATTGTGGTCCTATTCTAAAATCCACATGTTTCATATACCTTCCTCTTCTCGATCTGTTATCGATGTTACTCTCTCACCCATTAAAGACTGTCTTGGACGACTAACATCTAAACGTCCTTTGTTCTTAGCTTTTGTATAGCCATATTGATGGCCCAAAGCTGGCATTGTTTACAGCTATGAGACCAATAAATGAAAGAAATGGTAATGAAAGTTCGTTGAACACTACTCAACTGTTCTATCGGTACAATAAGTTCATATCCAGTAACCCAATGGCATTGGATTTCAGTTTGGGGGACGATTTCACAATTGCTATCTAGATGATTTTTATTGGCTCCAGTGATCCCCAAATTTGTCTACGAGTCTATTCTAATAAAGTATTAGTACGTGTACATGAATGTATAATATACACATAAGAAGTTTACACAGACGTACGTTTATGCTTGTTGACTAGGGATTTTGGACTGGCATTGAGCTGAAGTTTGTGCGTGTGGTTGCAGGTATAGACTGCAAGCTCTGCGTCATACTATAATAATTACGTATATTTTCTATTGCTATTTCTTTAAAGGCCAATACATTTAACTGATATAATAAAAATCTACACTACACTATAGTACAAATGCCCAAGACTACAATAATGTCTTATTGTAGTGTCTGCTATTAATTATCGCGGCGACAGATGGGAAATATCAACACTTGAAACAACACAGATCTCCGAGTCCTTGCTAGCTGGTTCCTTTTTATTGCTACCTACATGCAACCCGTATCAGCATGTGAACAGATCGTCCCCCAGCTCCACAGGAGAGGAGTATAACAATAAAATGATAAAAGGTAGAAGAGGTGTATAAAGGAATTGTAATAAAGGTAAACAACAGCTAGAGATAAAATACAATAATATACGACACAAAACCCAACAGTGACATATAACGTTAACTCCCTGCAGCAGGAGGCAATGCCAGCTCGCATCCAGCCCAGCCGGCCATAATATGTACCTACACTCTATACACGTCTTGTAGGCAGCGGCTTTCCATAGGGTTAACCATAGCGGGCTTTGATGTTTACTGCCTAAAGAACGCGTATAGAGTGTAGGTTTACATATAGATTTAAAGCTAAACTTCAAATATGCAACTTCCTATGTATCTTATACTTAAGTTATAGCATCTTCGATTCCTACTGCATGAAATGATGCTGAACTGCAAGCTGATTGTGCAGTATATTCAGTTTTGTCAGAAACTCATAAAACGCTCATTTTCAAGAGTACGGTTGACCTGTGACCTACCAATTTCTTAAAATCGGATTTCCGAATAACTAAAAAAGAAATATATTTCAACATCTCCAAAAAAATAATGAGTTAGAACCGGTTGCCAATGCAAACCTATACTAAAAATCACACACACCAGGTCAAATAACATAGGAAAGAAACACCAATTGAATTGCATTAAAGATGAATGCCAGTGCCTCAACGTCCCATGCGATAACATAAATAAAGGGAAAAAAATCAAAAGCAATTAAGGGTAATAAAAAGAATATATAAAGGATAAGGGGAAGGGATATTGTACATAGTGTTAATACTATATATTGTCTGCGACGTGTACCACTTTCATGTATATCGTTACAACAGCAACAATTCCCATGTTTCTGTTTTCTTTTCAGGAGAGAACGAGAGAAGTTAAAAGCTATGGAAGCTCAACAGAAAGACTATGTGAGTTTTCTCCCCATTTTCACGAAATCCAATGCCGCCAAGCTTGTGTTGTATCTTTCCTATAATCACGATGAAAATTTATGGATAAAGTTATCTTTATCTTTATCTGTGTTCCACCTTCATAATCTGTGGAGTTATATACCTGTACTTATACTATATTTGAAAAAATATACTTGAATAATCGAAGGCCCGCTAATAACAAGCCAAAGCGTGTGTCTCTTGTTTGTAATAGCAGTTTACAACATTGGTAGTTTCAATAGGAGGTTTGTGTATGTCAGAAATTGGCAGGATTTATTTAGTGATGAATTGTCTTTGTTATTTCACGGAAATGGTGTTGCTTTAGGAAATATTTTGTTAAACGTTTGGACATGAGCTAATTATTCAAACATGAAAAGTTTACATCTGTCGTAGACGGTGCGGGTGCAACTTGTTTAGTAATACTGATGGCTTCTTTTTGCGTAATACATACAAAATGGTGTGTGCTTCTGGATTGTCCAGATCTACAACCATTATAGCTCTGGTTACGATACCTTTAAATCTAAATACAAATATAAAGGCTAAAGTGAATAATTGTTTTCATTTTAGTGTGGACTGCGTAAATTCTACAAGGAACACGACGATGTAATGCGCCAAATACGTCTCCAGCACTCAAAATGCGTGAGAGAACTTGCAATTCTAGAAAGAGATCTAAAAATAGACTCCTCGAGGGCGCACTTCAGGAAAGGTTATGGTGATCAACTCTAGGTACGCCAAACATCATACTTACCTACCAGGACCTGCTTACTCTTCCAGGATATTGAGATTAGAAAATGTTGCTATATTCTTAATTAATAACTTGATGTGAGGATGTGTGTTCACTTCCAGAGAGCCCTATCCCTCCTGAGTCTTAATCCGCAGATAAGTAGATTAGAAAGTTCCACCTGCACTCGCCTATAGACAACACCTGTAAAATACAATTACCCCCTACCTAGTTTTCTGCTGGTCTAACTGGAAACACTCCTATTTGTTTTGCCTAATATGGCCGCTGCTGGTTTTTATTGCCGCAAATCATTTTAAAATCTAATAACTAATTTTTAAAGACTTTTTTAAGATGTTTTGGTTGGGCGATATAAGTAATTGTGTTATGTTATGACAGGTTGATCTCTCTCTCTCTCTCTCTCTCTCTCTCTCTCTCTCTCTCTCTCTCTTGATGTTACAAGTACATATAGGCGACTCAATGGGACGTTATATATAACATGCTCTCTCCACTATATCTACCGCATAGATATTATAGCCGGGTCCGTAGTAACAAGGGACCCTTTTAATTTGAGAGTAGATGGAATGACATCAATTTCTTCTCATCCACATTCCTTTTCCAATGGTCGCTCTGTCTCTGTTAGCGCGAGCCCTTAATATGAGACATACGACTGGGATAGAAATTGCCCCCTAAATATTTGAAGTATTCCAATTATTAAGATTCTTGTGATGGGCCTCAATGGTACCATGGCTACTTTCGATGTCGTTTCAGTGTGTTTCTAAACGTGACACTGGGGTGTTCATTGTCTAACGCACTAAAGGTACTAAAACGCACTAAAGGTACTAAATTAATTTGATATCTGGTGGGGCCCCTAGCTATTTCTATCCCACTCGTCCCAATAAAAACAATTTTATGTATACAAACCGTAACAAAAATCATACTTTTGATATGTTACTGTATGTAAAGCTATTGTTATCGAACATTATGAAAAATGACAGTCCAATCGTCATACATTGAAACAGCTCATACTCAGATAAATAGAGATGTGCAGTGCAAGTTTGTCCTTACAATAATATATTTATATTCTCAAATATTGTAATATTTTTATCTTTGAATGGCGAATTTGCTGGTGCTGCGTAATACACTCGCTAATTTCCCTTAAGCAATAGTAATGAAAATAATGTGATCTCATGTGTTTATATATTTATTTTGTTACGAATCGTTTCCGCATGTAAATGGGATGAATGCTTTGCTCTTTTTATCTTTCTCCGCATTTTGTTGACAACCAATGCAACACACTAGACAAGACACGCAGTAGAACCAGTCCTCATAATAAACAAGTAAAATATTAAGATGTCAATATCTGTTAAAAGCATAACACTCATGGATCTGGAATACCTTCCAAAATTTCATTTCCTTTCCTTTTCTACCTGAGCATTCGAGGCACTGTGTACATGTATGTGTTTTACCTTTCCGTTTATAGGCCGCACCTTGTGCCTGGTGTTCCTGGTGCTGATGAATGGAATTGATAGAACTTACAAGAGATTACATTGTCCTAATCGATTTTGTTGTTATATGCATGTTGTATACGTGGCAGTTCTTGCAGGCGAGACTACCAGTCATCATGCCAACTCCCTCCTGTTGTGGTTTTTATCGTCTCCTATCTCTTCCCGACAAAAAACATCCAGCTGATAATGAATTCTGTAAAGCATATTTAACGTACTTATCGGGAAAATACTTTACGTGTGCTCGTCTTCCTCACAGGAGAACATTTTACCCAAACAAAAGAGAATCTGGTATATTTTGATGCACATGATTGTATAACCAGATGACATTAATGCTCACAGTCCATTGTTTTTGTATCCCCGTCGTCATAAGCGCCGACCAGTACAATGGTTATTCGTGAAGTTTATTAAAGATGATTCGGTATCAAATTCGTGGGATTTTGTGTTTCTTTTAGTTCTTGGTGATATCCTACCCAACTGTACCTGGTTAAATGAGCTCGCTTTAAAAAGAAGAAAAAAATCAAATGTTATCCATGAATTATCACTTATAATGTAATTCCCTGTACCTACCTCATGACAAGGAAATGATATATCATTGTCTAAAGGTACTTAACCCGGAGGAGTATTTTAACACACTTAAACAGACCCCCACGAACTCATTGTATTACTGCCTATGCAATCTCCCATCAGTTTCATCTAACTTCTATGTTTACCGATTTTGACGATCTGTCAGCGGGTAAATTCTCCATCAGAAGGAGGTTCTGTGATATTTCTGCTTTGAATCTGAATCTGACATCCGACCATTGTTTAGAAATATAACATAAGATAATAGCAGTCAACTCAAAAGTTAAAATCTATCCAACAGCTAGAGAATGACAAAGGAAACAACAGAATCATCCCAGCACGAATCTCTATACAAGTAGAGCGCTTCAGGCTTCATGCCTGAGCAGTATTCCCATGTTTGTATACTACTATTGGGTAATCCTGATGTATAGTCCCATTTCCGTATACTACTTACGAATTCTCACCGCTTAAGTTCAACCTCATTGAGGAATCAAATCTATTACGCTAAGGCCCCCATGTTAGCGATTTGTCTATATAGCTAGATATATCACGCACATTATATTGTACTGTAGGCCTACATACTATCTTGTATTATAATTACGATATATACATGGATATGATACTAGGTTAGAAATTAGAAATATGGCGTATATACTCAAAACCAATCGTATACCGACGGGGACGGCCTATTCATATTAAATTCTGTTTAGAACGGTGCATGCATATTCTACTGGCCGCACCAAGTCTCAATAGCATGAATATTATACAAATATACTAACATGCAATGTGCCTAAACGGAACGGAATTTAAACAAATATTTTCAAAATCGTAGAAATTTTTTATCAAGCACTAATTAATTGGGATAGTATATACTAAAACCTAACATCATATTATGTTGTACTCAATCAGATTGCTCTCGTTTTAGGAGTCATCAAGAGAATAAGGAATGCGTTTTGATATTTTAGAATACGACTCCTTTTCTACACGGAAATCTATCTGCGAAGAGCCTGGAGACATAATGTTAATTAACTGCATTGTTATCACGTATATGGCAAGAGTGAAAATCTCGTTTACAAATTTCAGCTGCGCTTATACCGGCTTATACCTGAATTAACCGGTTAAAACTAAACCGACCTTTGTAGACTCACATGTTCAGTAATTCTCCTCCTGAATATTATGGTTCATATTCTTGGCTCCCCCTTGTAGTGGGAATACAAAACATCCTTGTTTACCACCGAGTACCGTACTCACCACAAACACCATCAATACTAATGCATGCACATGGGATGACAGTTAGTAATATGTTGTCATTTTACCCCAGAATACAAACTCCTTCCAGTTCTAACACTGGATCTTTCCTGGACAGCGACTGTGTTTTTATTTTACGAATAACCACTAGTAAATGATGAATTTAACGCTACCAGCTGGTGCGTTTACCAGGTAATGGCCCCAAAGCATCTGGCTCGAGCAGTGATTTTCCATCTGCTGCCTATGCTTCTGCACAGAGCATGCATTACATCATTGAAGGAGGGAGGCGAGTTCAGCGCGTACCTGCCATAGGTTCCAATCGCTTTATCCAAGGAAGGCGTTGCCTTGCCACCTGCTATGGGCATCTGCCTTCTTCTCGTGTCCAGAAATGATGCTCAGATGCATCTGCTCATCTTCGCTAGTGGTTTAGAGTAGCTGTTGCAGAGTGCTTGCTATCAACCTACTGGCCAAGTACTGCGGTGGCCCATCAACATAAACATTAGAACTCACTGCTTGTCGCAGGGAACATCCAAGCTTTCATACATGGCAAGGATCTGCAAACCCTAGAACACTCAGAGCTAGCTTTGGAAATATTGGCATTGTCAAAGACATCCCATGGGCAATAGATTCTCGCTGGGTTATTAAATTGCTGGCTTTTGCTTCTTGGTACTGATCACGACATGGATTCCTAGACCACATATGGTTGTGGGATAGGTGGTTATACTCACCGTTGCGAAACTGCCTACCTATAAAGAAGAAGAGACTTGCACATAAACAATTGGCGCAAACTGGAAAACCACAAAAATGTTCGACAATATCATCGATCCCAATTCAAAGGTTGGTTTTTAACTTTTCGATTTTCTTTAGTTTACCTTTCTTCACCTTTTTCTCCATTTAGCGCGTTCTATATAATATGCCTAGATCTTAATGATTATGTATTTTTTTCCAATAGAATAGTGCAAAATGATTAGGAAAACAGAATAGAATAGGTTTGTCAAACTAAGTAAATTCATTCTGGGACATTGAAAGATGTCGGCTTTATCTCGGTATTGGACCATTCACACAATTGTTTATTTTATTTATATAAAACTCATATTGTTATAATTTTATTATGTTAAGTTAGACAAACGTATCAGATCATAATATTATGATTACCGTTCCTTAAAATCAAATTAAGTGGTATACCAACGTTACCGTCTTAGATGAAATATGCAAATTCAATCAACAGTTGGTATTTTCATAGAAAGTATCAAACTTTCCCAATTCCTTTCTTGGGATGACATTTTCTATGGAAGAGAAACCGGAATGAAAATAATGATATCGGATAGAATGCACTTTGCACTCGTCCACCCACGCATGCTGTTGGGGTCCCAAAGCGCGGAAGTAATTTGGAAAAGACCTTGAATATGATATGTTCTTGAAATGCCTAACTTTACGATTATATCAGAATACCACATTGCTTTCTATACTGCATCACATCAATGTAATGGCAGGATCTAGCGTGTTAATGCGTATTACTTTTGTCTCTAGTCACCATGTTAATGGTTATTGTTATTGTTAACTGCCCTGTTCAAATCAAATGGTTAGTTTTCCCAATATAGCAATTGGTGCGAAAAGCATCGGTAAATACAAAATAAACAGTGCGGCAAGATCAATGGCATGCAATCATTATCGATGCACCATGCAACAAAATAATTTGCCTCTTTTCTTATATTGCATGAGCGTAATACATAGTTTGTCCTGGGTGTGTGTGTCGGGGGGGGGGAGGGTAGGTGTCATGATTTGACAGTCTAATTGAGAAGGTCTTTTTCACTCACATATTGACCCTTGTTTGTTTACGACCAAACGAAGACCCACATTTAACTCTGACTCGTAGTGCCGTAACTGACACTACTTTTCTGATAAGAGCGGGATATAGTATGGCTCTGAGTAATATGATCCACAGTATCTTTGTTACATTCGCTAAATTTGCTTGTTTTCTGGGGTCGTCGAGCGGTTGGTCTCGACTCAGTTGCGCGAGAATATATGATCATGATCGAGTTCGCACCCTGGCACGGCTCCAATTTTAGTTTCTCCCCAGGCATTTGTGGAAGAAGTAGAGCTGAACTACTCCTTGTGAAAACACGTTTAAAAACGTTAAAATTTTCTCCATGAAACCCATAAGAAGAATTGCAAACTGCTAAAAATCCATTCGTGCATGGACTCGCCTTTCTTTCATGTTTACTGATAAATAAAAGATAGGACGTGGACATATAGGGAATAGTTTTGAAGATTTTATAGCTCATATTTTAAAGCTCATAATAGCTTTCGCAAAAGCTTACGAAGCAAATGAATTACCTTGACATCGTCATGTAAACATTTTTCTGACGTGGACAGCTGATAGCTATTATCGAAAGCTGCCGAGTAAGTTACGATGAGCTTGTGTTTAAGCAGAATCTTCAAATCGTGTCATCAAAACCAGCAAAGTAACTCTATATCTAAAGAAATAACAGATTATCACACAATATGCTATTCCTCCACCATTCTGTCACGTTTGGTATAGTACGCAAAAGGTTTGGTGCCTTGATTTTTGTCCGGAAACATGGTTGTTTTAGTGTATCCCTATACACTTTTGCCGTCAGGTATGAGACAGTTCCCCGGTGACAAGAAATGGCAATAGGCGGTCACTGCTCGTGCCTAGCTACTTCCTTTTTGCGTGATTGGAACTGATGCCAGAGGGAAATGTGGATTTGCGCACTACACTCTCCGGGACAATCATTTTAGTTGCCCAGCTAGACATGATGTGGGGCACTATGTTTTTACATCTTCAATTACACTATACGATGAGGAACTTTACTGTGTGATCTCTTGACACAATTTACTGAGCCGAATGAGCCAGTAGTGAAATTAACCATGTGTAATTTCCACCTACCTAAAATGGCATTTTTTTCTTATTTTTTTTCTAAAGATTTTGTCCAGCTGAGTTTCGCACAACAAAAGCTGAATGTGAGAGGGAAATTCAGGTTAATACGCTGATCCTAGTTAGCAAAGAAATACATTAAGTATATGGGACTCTATACTCTCTTTAGTCTGTAAGCATACATATACTTGTTGGCAACGGCCCATATATATATCCGAGCCCTGGAGGTATGTATTCATTAAGCTGGTACAAGTCCAAAAAGGTCTTGAATTTCTAGTCAAGTATACTATGGTTTCCAAACGAAAGATTGCAATTGAATACAATTGCTAAAACCGTAATTGACTAACATGGATCTAAAAATACTTTAGAGTGATATTCCATTTATATCGCCCAAAGAAAGGAATCCGGAAAGAAATGATGCTTAAATAAACAATCAACACATATCCCTTTTATTAAAAGTGAAAAGAAACGGTTGATGATACAGGGTGAGAAAACAAAATAAGAAAATGCTTTGGGAAGTGGACGGGGTTGGTCTAATTATTTGTGTAATGAATCCCAAACTAAAGATGCCATTGGAGCTCAACTAGGTTAACGAAATAATACGTAGGTGCCTTTTATCTTTACAATTTTAAAATACTTGTAGGATGAGTTGAGAATAGCGTCTACTCCATGGATGGATGCAATGCTTGACTGAAACTGAATATATAAGTAGGTTCTGTCTCCTGGAAAAATCAGCTTCACTATACCATATTTCCCTGTAAATTTAAAAGAAAACTATGCACTGATTAACAAATTGAATTCATTTGAGGGCTCTCGCCTTGCTTTATCAACACAGTCTGAACGTGAAGCTTCTAAAATGAGAGACCTGTGCCTGGGCGCTAGACTAGTTGGTTATATTAGCTTACTTTACATAACTAATGTGAAATTACCTTTGTTTAAAGGATTAATTGGAATCATGATCCATGAAAGGCGTAATAAGCCTGACACGAGGATTCACATGCCAAAAAAGAAGGCGTTGTTTTTGCTTTATTATACGCGGCTGCGTACTGCCTCAGTTCTGTCTTAGCGTTCCCTTTTCTTTCATTAAGTTAACGGGTAGTGATTAAAAGAGGGACGCATTAATTAGTATCCAGGAAAAAAACATTACTCAAAACGAAAAGTCCACTCGTGAAACCTAAAAACATTGACTTCTATAAATGATGGATTCATAGTGTGGGAAAGGTACAGTTTTTCTTCCTTTCTGCGGACCATCTCATGTTTCTTATGATTATGCTTACAACACGTTTTAATAAGAGAAGGCCTATGGGGATGGGAATGAGGGTAAGGCACTAAGGGGTAAATGAATGGGGGGGGGTCGATATTTCTGATATTTCGAATATCTTCAAACCAAACGTAACAAATGAAACACAATCGAATTTCAATAGCCATGGCAACAGTTATAGTGCTTGGTTGTATTGCAGACTATCCTAAATGGGATTTGGTGGTTTTGTTGCACACATCGAGGGCATCAATTTTAATCTTGCCAAAGCAGTTTGCCACAAAAGAGCGATGCATCGCTATACAATGGTAGACAGGTTGATTGATTACTCGTACGATTGACATGGCAGCTATAATAGTACGTATCAGCTTGGCCACATAATGAAATGTTATTCCTGGCCTAACTTTTTAGGATTACCATAATCTGCCTGGGGATGTATATCGCGTGGAATCAGCCCAAAAGCCAAAAATCACAATTTTTGTTCAATATAGTACCATATTAAAATGATTAAATGAAACGTTATCTATGTTGATTTATTATACATGCTTCAACTAACTCGGGCCACATTCTTTACCTCAACATTCAGGAGGTGGCCAGAGGTAGGCCTACTATTGAAGCTACTTAAATGTCACATTATGACATGCTTTGACATAAGCGTCATCTTGTGACTTAGGTAAAGGTCATCCAGTTGTCGGACCCACTCTCTACTGGATCACTGCATCACTGGATAAAGCTGGGCTGGCGCTGGATACGACACTAGTCCCGAAATGTCCGGTGATATGTCTAAGGAAAATTGGTAAAAAAAAAACAGTTAACCAAATATCACCCCCAATTAGCACATGAAAATAACCAGTTGTTTTGTATTATGCGTATTTCGGCAATATGTACTATGAGTCATAAGGGTGTCTGAGTGAAGCCGAAATTCAAAACATTTTTAGCATATCAACAACAACTTAAAGTAGCCTATATAATGTACCATTAGATACTAAAATAATATGGGCTCGTACATCAGATGTCAGGGTATTTTCCTGGATGATTAATCTACCTAAGTAGTAAATGGCAATAAGAGTTTGTTCTTTATTAAGAATCAATAATTATACGATGATATCGCATTTAGGCTATACAGATATATTATTTCTGTATAGCCTAAACAAGAAAATTCGATTCGCAAGGACTCTTACGGCGTCAATGCTGTGTGACTGAGTTCTTTTAAGTTTGTTTTTCAGCATGGCTCCACTACTAGTAATTTTAAGAGCGCTAGATATTGAAGCGAAGTGGTGTAGGGGTACTTATACTGCATTTTCGCATGCAACAACTGTGCCACATGCAGAGGCTTTGTACCAGGGTCTGGAGTGGTGCATGAATAATATACTTGTTGACGACACGAAGGACAGATGCAAAACGAATTCCTAGATGGGTGCATCTAATTTGCATCGATGATGTTTACAAAGTCTAACTTCGACAATATGGAACTATCATCGGAATGAAAGTGCAAACCACAAAAGTTAGTATAGGTATGATACTATAAGTACTACTCTTACTTTTAAGATCAAGTTAGATTAAATGAGTATGAATACTTGACCATGAATTTACACACTTTAATGGATATGTATGGCCTGTATTTGCCGCGATCATATATAACAGGATGAGGTGGGATTGGAGTCCTTATTAGTGCTCGCTCTTCCAACGACTATTGCACACTCACCAATTGTTAACTGTTTGCCTTGGACCTCAAGATCATCTCATGCACAATATTTGTGCTGCGGAACGGGTCTCTTGACTCGCTCTTATCTCAACTACTTATCACCCTAGGATTTCTTATCAGTTGTGGCATGACTAACAATCAGATGGATGGTCAACAAACCATACTGTACTGCCTGTAGCTTTATCATGCGGTGTCCCAAGCCTATAGTCCAGCAATCGAGGCACCGAGTATATACCGTAGTAGCACTATACGGTATTACGAAAACAGTTACCGGTATATATAGAAATTCGTTTCGGCTGTTTATTTTTGTTACCGGTATGCACCTCCAACCCAATCTACAAAGTAAAGTAAAGAGGCAGAGATCAATCCTCTTGAAGAGGCCTGTCAAACTAGAAAGGCTAGAAATATTTCGTTTCTCAGATAGAACCCAATGACATGAATAAAAGAAATGTACTTCGATGTAGCCAACAGTTCTCGTGACTGTACCAGTCCAAGGGCATGCCCCTCATGAAAACTGCTAAATGGTCTATCTAATTAATGACAATGCTGGGTTGTTAATTGGATATCGATATTATCTGAATAATCCCTTTCGATAGTAGGTCCTAAAATTACCGCAGTCATCATCTACTAAATCATGAATCGCGGTCAGGCAAACATTATTGAGTCAATCCGATAGATTCAAGTAATGGGTTCTTGAAAGGACCTTAAAAATTCAGCTTCCTTGACAATCTGAAGGTTTATTCAATGGCATTTTCATTAATTCATTTGCACTCGTTTTCACCTGGAGCAATGTCAATATGTTGCGTTAAACTTCATTATAAACTAGGTAATAAAAGCCCTGGGGTAGATCCAATTTGAACAATTGTAGTATTATATCAAAAGCTTGTGCATACTTTGTGATGAAGCCCATAATTATATGAATCGTATGACATATATCCCTTAAGCAGAATTTTGAAACCATCGCCTGCGACATCATGACGTATGCAAAGAATATGCAGAGATGGAGAGTTGTGCTATTATATCATATACAGCGCATGATTGGTTACTAATATAACATAATCAACATGAACCCAAAGACGTCTAAGACAACGCACGTCAGAGAAACCTGTACTAATACATGGAATGATTCGGCAGCAAAGTTAACATGTCATTCCATGTATTACAGCGCGTCCAGTATGTTATTACTCACTACAGTGTGGTTGTATTTTTCATTTATGAGAACCAACTACCAACATGTAGAGAATGGGGAATATATCTTCTTTCGAGCAGTTCTGTAGTTATTTAACAGTCAAGTTCCCCTGATATATGTTTCAGCGACTTCAGGTAAAATTGGCCCTCGATCATGCATACACACCAATTTTGACCACTATCACCTTCCATGTAACTTTCAGTTAAATCGAATATTGATCGAATGTATTACTACGCGTATTATGTCAATCGATGTACAAGGTTTTAGTCTTCAAAATAGCATGGTTTGCTTTTAAGACTGGGGAATGCAAGGTAATGCTCGAAATCAAATTATAAAAATAGACATAATAGGATATATATGTAGGTGTTTTCTAATACTTAGATTAGGACATTTGTGATATAACGACTTAAACACAAGTTTTTTTTGGAAAAGACGTCATTTACAGACTCATAAAAAGAAATTGACAGAGAGGCATAGATCTGTGTGTTGGCCATTCACCACTGTTTCCTTCTACTTTCATCTAATAATTGTAGGCATGCATGATACAGAAAGAAGTTTCCCTCCTTAAAACAACATTTGTGATAACATATTATACAGTCATAAAAGGGTGAGCTGAAACTATATATGCTGCAGCCAACCCGCCGTTCATGGTGGACATAATGCAATTGCTTTGAATGAGTACGTGGGCGTGTAGGATATCAGAGCCTCCGCGCTGGCTTGTTCAAGGTGCGAGGCAGGCGGTGCGTCGAGAGGTCGGCAGGAAACATGCAGGTGGAAAGCTCTATGTTACCTTGACTGCTGACGGAGCCTGCATGCATACCATTTCAAAGATCTTTTATTGAATACCATTGGCACAGGTTAGGAAGTCCCGTAGCCAGGCAAAGACTGCAGGAATACCCTTCCAATTCTAAACGTATACTATAAACCTTCGAGCCTTAAATTTACAGGTTGTAAAAAGGACATGTGTGGAAAAGGATTGAAACCACTCTTTACAAGGAGAATTATTTGAATAGTAAATTATAACAGATATAGGGACCGCAAATTATTTGAATAGTTTCTTTTCGAGGAGCCCCTTGCTAGAACCGTCAGCTTCATAGCCTCCGATCACATGTACTGTCCTCTGACAATTGTACCCATTTTTAACTCACACTCACCGTCACACGACCGACATCGTGATCAGATATTTATCTCTGTCCCAGTTCCATCTAATGTGTCAATGTCCTAAAACTAAGGCGCTTGTATAAATCACAAAAAACGCTATTGAGTTGTTATTTTATTCATTATACATGTAGCCCGATTATATCTGTTCAATATGTTCATGAATAAGGTAATAATTACATGTTTACACCATAGCCTTTACGGGGATTTGATCCGGAAGCTTTTATATACCAATGAAAATGCTTTGAAACGGGAATCTATTCCCCATATATTCGGTTGGATAAAGTTTTGTTCAATAAAAAATAGATAAAGTATACTATAGTAGAGATCCTTTGCTCCTGACAATTAGCCATTCAGTTCAGCAGGGCCGCCGGCAACGCTAGCTGTGCTTGGAAACTGTTGCCATGTGCTTTGGATTCAAGCAATCGGAACTCAGGTGCCATTTGTTTAATTCAATTGTGCTAATTAATGTACCGTCAATTATTGTGATATAAAACTTGAGCTTGGGTCCTGTAGGTAGATGATGATTATGATAACCAGTATTAGACTTATCTAATAATGAATTAAACAGGGCATGTGTTCATGTTTCTTTAATTGGTATGTGGTATATTTACGTTGATTGAAGAAAGTGCGAATTTGGTACAATAGTACTCTCCTTGCGTTTTCCCCTTGAGTCAGCACAAATTATAATCACTCTTTGCTATATAGCACTGCTGTTCCTTGGCCACATTGTTTGGCCCTTCACCGTTAATGACGTTTTGGGGTAGATGGTCATGGTTAAGAGGACAGTCTTAATGGAGCGTCATCTTACCTGGAAAAGAGGCAATTATCGGAGGAATACTTTTACCAAATGTCACTTTCATTACTGCTATAGTTCTATAAGCTTGGTATGTACAAGAAGTCTCTCAATATAGACGCTGTTCTCAGACTCGAGGGAACTTTTCAGATTTTTTAAAAAATGCATCAAACAATCGAAGCATGTATTTACGAATCTTAAGATTGTAACTATAGCGTCATAGATAATAATGTAATTGTACACTGATAATTGAATCACGGCTAATAATTCGGTTTATCACTGCGCTGACTTTTACTATTATTTCCTTTTTTGTTATTTCAAAAGTATTTTGTTCCCATAGATGAATTAAATATTGCTCTATTCTATTCTATTCTATATGAGATACACAGAGTGCCGTTTAGATGAATAAAAGATTACTCTATTCTATCCTATTTTATTCTATAAGAAATACACAAAGTGCCGTTTAGATGAATAAAAGATTAGTCTATTCTATTCTATTTTATTCTATAAGAAATACACAAAGTGCCGTTTTCATCACCACATGAGTGGGTCGAGTTTTTTTCTTCGGGGCTATGAGACTGAAATGGACATTGTAAAGTACTGCATGATAATCAATATACAATATATTGCCGCCTAACGTTGTTGATTAAAACCATGATCAGTTCAACACTAATTGATGGGCATGATGATAAGTAATAAAATAACTATTGATGTAACATTCATTGTATTAATTGTTCTTTATATTGGTCCGGTTATTAGAAGTGTGCTTGACACATGCATGGCGAGCCCTTCCATTCAATCTATACAAAATATATATAATTCCCATCTGCTTGATTAATCCATAATGCGCCTACGATTAGTGATTTAAGCTGGTCCTCGGCTCTCTTAACACATCAAGTGCCGAAGAATATAAATGGTTACATGGGGATTGCGACCAGATGTACACAGCTAGATATTAAAGCTGTCGGGCAGCAATTACGGTTTCCATTTACATCTTGCAGTCATCCCGACACCCGGTCTTTCAACTTATGTTTCACTAAAATGGACGTCTTTAATCCGTTGCCTCCATCGATCTGCATGCGAATTCTAACCAATTCCCCCCTAGAGAGGCATATAACCTTTCTCTAGCTCTTAAGGCGAGTGATAATTAAATAATCATGTCCCAAAACAAGTATATATATGCATGCAGGGTCACATATATTACTATTAAGGCTTGAATATAAGATACCATTTTGTTCCATTTTTTTTTTCAGACTTACTCTTTTGCCAATAAGGTATTCGAATTCGTATGCTGCCAGAAGGGCTGTCAGGAATTCTGTGATTGCTGCCTGCCACCTAAGAAGCCAAAACTCAAGAAAACCGACATCAAACACCTTGTTCATCAACCGGCTTCCTATGTTGGTGACTGCTTCCCTAGTCCAACATTCTCGGGGGCGGAAACATGTAGTTCTTTCAGTGGTAGAGAGCGACTGGATTCAGATAGAAGTTCTACAGCGTCAACTACCTCCAGAAAAGAGTCGTTCTCATCTAATACCGACTTTCGCAAATCAACAGCCACCCCAATTATCGATATGAAACCTATCGAGTTTTGGGCGGCAACAAACCGGGAGACAGTCCAACCTCGAACACCAAAAAGAATTCGTCTGCAGAGTGAGAATGAACTCAGTCTTGATAATTTCAATGTCGATCTCTATGAAGTGCAAGAGAAATCTGATGAATGTCTGACAGACGAAGAGAAACTATCCCGTTATAAACTTGGTCAAGTCCACTTCAGCTTACAGTACGAGATACCTACAAAGTGTCTGATCGTCCGTATCATAGAAGCCCGGGATCTTCCCAGGCCACTCGCTCAAGATGCTCACAAGCAAGATATGGCTCACTCAAATCCATACGCGAAGATCTGTCTTCTTCCAGACCAAAAGAATTCCAAACAGACTACGGTTCAAAGGAAGACGCAATGCCCTAATTGGTCTGAAATCTTCCGCTTTGAAATGCCTTTCAAAGAGGTACAGAAACGTACGTTGGAAGTGACGGTCAAAGACTTTGATAAATATTCGAGGCACTGCATTATCGGCCACACCCATTTGAGGTTAGACAATATTAACCTCATCAAAGGAGGACACATGTGGAAGCCACTTATGCCTAGTACTAAGGTACGTAAACATACAATAATTGAGCCTCAATTAGAATATTCATCAAGTACATCATTCATCATTTTTGTCAATTAGATTTTGCATGCAGTCAGACACGATCTTTGCTGATCAGCAACTAAAAATACGACACACTTGTTCATGGAAACTTTCAACATTCGCTATATCTTTGATTCACTAAAAGAAGTCTTTCTTTTTTTCAGGAGCAGCCTGAACTTGGTGAACTAATGTTGTCTTTGAATTACTTACCTACTGCTGGAAGAATCAATATTGATATAATTAAGGCGAAACAACTGATTCAGACTGATCTGGTCGGAGGCTCGGGTAAGAAAGTTTCATAACTGCTTTATAGCACAATATTCATCTTTCTCACGCATACATATGTGCAGTGCACGCGTTACGTGGCGTGTTATCAACATACATGTAATTTGTAAACCTTATTTCAAGAATGCATTTGGGGAATCAAATACAGTATCTTTTCATTTATGGGCATATATCTTTTATTTCAAATAACCGTTGGGCCAACAAAAAAATATGTGTGTTTCCGATTTATCTGGCTGAAAACTAGGTATGCGGGGTGGTAACTTTTTTTTTTTTTTTTTTTTCTTTTTGGAAACCACCTCCCAGGAAGTGAAAAAAATGTCTATTTCATAACAATAGTTATTCTAAAGATGGGAAATGTGCTTTTTGACAGTTCTGGGTTAGGAAAACCCGTTTTCCCGCTTTCATAAGCTTTTTTTGTCAAAAAATTCCAAAAAGTAAGATATGATTTTTAAAAAATCAGGTATGGTTAAGAAAAAGGTAGGTAGGGTAAGGTTTTTCTAGGTAGGGGGGGGGTAAATCGGAAACACACCTATTTTTTTTGGCCTTGTCTTATTTTGTCTTGTACGAGTGTGGGGGTCTGGCTATCGCGATTATCGCGTTTTAACCTCGCGCACACAGATAAGAGGACGTTACATATGATGGGGCACCAGACAGTCCTACAATAAGCCTACAATCATGTCCAAATCTTTCCTGGTGCTTTACAACCATTGAAATATTTTAAAGTAGTTTCAAACTGGGAGCGGTATAATGCTATGTATATAAATTCCATCGATATTAGTTCTGTCACTGTCAATACCCAGGTTTAATAAATATGCGGTCACTAGCGTTGACCGTCATATCACGTGTTTAGATCCAAAACGTAGGCTTATATCAACTATCCCATAGCTATACAGCATGTAGCTATAGGGTCGTTGCTTATATTCAATAGAGTTGTCCGCGAATCCAAGTTATGTTGCTTATTGCCAAGGATCGTTGCTTATATTCAATAAAATTATCAGCGAATCCAAGTTATGGAGATTGCCAGTGGGATTACAGTGCTGGTGCAAAATATGACCGAGAATATCTTTCTATTGGTAGTGATATTCTTGAACCTGCTTTAAATTGAGTTGCGTTTCGACATTCGTAGTTCCAAATGCCTTTTGGCGACCAGTTCCCTGTAACTACTGCCACAAGTAAAATCCATACGTATAATGCGCAGGACAGAAAGATAATTGATGTTGTTCATAGAGACTCGTCGCTACCCGAGACTCAAAAATCTTATTTGAAATGGTATAATATTTATCTTAAAACGATCGATTTGTCATAATACTGCCATAAGTCATGTTGTCAAGCATACTTTTAAGGTCAAACGTTACTCTATATGCGATTATTGCATATGACAATTATAAATATGAAATTAAAGCATTGATTAACTCCTGTCTCTGTTGCAATGTGGATGATACCTAATTACACCTCTTATCTTCTTGCAGATCCATTTGTGAAGGTGGCTCTCTGTATCGACCAAAAGCAGATCAAAACAAAGAAAACATCGGTAAAGAAAAATACCATCGATCCTGTTTTCAATGAGTCTATGACCTTCCACCTCAACGGAGAACAACCCTCACAATGTTCTCTTGTAGTAACAGTATGGGACTATAACTCCAAGAGCAGAGATGATTTCGTTGGAAGAATTGTGCTTGGCAAGTATGCTACTGGCACTTTGGAATCGACCCATTGGAATCACATGCAGCAAAGCCAGCGCACTCCTGTTGCTCAGTGGCATACCTTGCGCCCAAGGAAGGAATGTGATGAGTTATCCATAGTGTCCCCAATGGTATCTTGATTCCAAAGCTGTGATTAAATCTGTGGATCGCGAATTCTCGGCAAATAAATCAAATTGAAAAGGGTAAGCTATGAGGGACAGAATAATGGAAGAAATCAAATGTTATATTTGATTAATTTCGTAGGCCCCAGCAGGTTCGAATAACAGCTTTTTGAGGAAGGAAATCCAAGGGTGAGAACATAATCAAATGTTAATTTTGAACCAGAACCTGTCAGTATGTGGTCCCAATGAATAGCTCGTGTAACTCTTTCTGAGACCCTACAGATAAAAGGGGTTTGAACATGAAAAGTATGAAGTCTGTGTATGGTTTGTAAAAAGTAAACAGAACTATGTATGGATTGTACAAAGTAAAATGGTCTCACAACGAGGAGAAAGAGACAGGAGGTTAGGGCCCTACTCTATACAAACAAGTGTGGGGAAATGATTTAGTTAAATGATAAAAGAACTATAGATACTTTTTTCTATCCATGGTCATTTCTGAAACTGCTATTAATTCCCTGTGTTGTGTACGGCTCCTGAATGTCGTGTTTGCTGACAAACTGCTGATCTTTTTCATGCATTCTGAAACTAAAATACATGTATAAACAACTGCAACTGAAAATACAGAAGTAGATTCCACTTGCGAATTCTAGTGTCTCGGGAACACAAATATTGATCTTTTCCTTAGGATTTCCGTAGCTTATTACTCAATTAAAACCATCTTCTGCTTTATTTTTGTCTCATGTGATTTGATGCGCGGAATATGGTAGTGACTAACACGGAATGATAGTTGGATTGGCACAAACACATACATGGAACTTAGAGGCGTTCATCAATTCGATATTTCAAAAGCCTACTCTATTCCTTTTCATTTCTCAGTTGCAGTCACACTATTTACAGTATTTATTCTTATTATTTCTTGTTCACACCTACCTAGACTCACTGCATTTCTACTGACTGCAAGTGAAGCAGTCTTGCAACCAAGATGTGCTTGTTGTCGCGTTCTTATCATGCAAGTACTGAGATGAATGTCATATTTCTTTTGGTAATTATCTTTTGTTAAGCGTCCTCTAAAAATTTGTAATTCCGTAGTAATCCCGTAATCCCAAATCATGAGTCGATTTTTGAAAATGTAAAGTTATGGATGAATTTTGTGAGTGGAGAAATACTATTGAAATATTTAACCCTTTGTTTAGACATCTTGGTGATAAACAATTGTTATGCTCGGGGAGCTGCGGGGACTAGAATTGAATTGATATACAGATGAATGTACACACGGCAAGAAAGCTTTAACATTTACCACACCCAAAATTAAATGGGATTAAGAAACAAAAACATGTATACAGGTCTACTGCTTGTATTCGCACGGTGTACTGCGAAGTTTCTCTAATGCGTAGCTCTTGTAATATTTCACTTCAGGGGTTATAACTTACTTGATGCGTATGACGTATACTTGAATCAAAGGCGTGAAATGTGTGGATTCTCAACCAAAGATTAATACTGGCATATCGGAAACAGCCTTACAAAGAGGCTACATGCATTTAGTGTATAGTAGGGTTTCTGCGTTAATAGAATAATGCCTTGAATATGGCATCAGGTTTATTCAATCAGATGCTGTAGATGGATGTTGTCCAATTTGAATCATGTAACAGGTATAACACAGATCAGCTTGAAGCACTGTGGGTTTGAAGCTGGAACCTAGGATTCAATAGTTATATATTACGCGTTTCATTGATATGGAAAATAAATATACAGCTAACGTGCCAGCCGAGCTTCTACATAATGCACATCGTTAATGACTACAATGAAAAGACATGTTTAAATATATGTTGTCGTCGTGGCGGTGCTTAATTGCTAGTGGCTGGTCCGAACAGCTGTCTTTAATGGCTAATGCTATACATTACCAATCTGGGCGCATTCACTCTTCCTATGTGCAGCTTTAAATAGTTTCCAATATCAGACATGGCGATTGAATATAGTCCAACTCGTAAATTTTTTCATTGAAACTTGAATGATACTCCGTCAATATAAATGTAATCATTTCGAAATATGGTATCAGTAAATAATTGTGTAAAAATGCAGGCTTACCTATACGTCAGAGATGTACAGCTATAGGCATTGATGTGAGACATATTGAGTTGAAGCTCTTGTTTGCCAGATATGTACATATTATATAAATATCTTGGAATAGTATTACGTATTTACAAAATGATTAACCCATTGCATATCGAACTCTGTATTAGACAGTGAACTGGAGTTGCTGTGTAATTCCTGTCTGTAGAAATGTAAATGACTCAGTAGTCTGACTAGAAACTTCTGATAGTCTATATATCTGATAGTCCATAATTATTGGCATTATGTGTCATTGGCTATTGAGTCTGTTTGACAAGTCCCGTGACGTACACAACTATATGTAAGATACTATTCGGTAAAAGCATTCGTTAACCATAAAGTGTGTACCGTATTTTACCATGCTGTAATTCCAACATATGAAAACGTATCAATGACATATATAACTATAATAATCTGACACTTGGTGTTATAGTAGAGAAATGATATGATCCTATTTTTGTAAAGCTATGTGTTCTGCATTCATCATGTAGGTTTGTCTCGTTAATAGCTATATCTACTCTGAGGTTTGCTGGAGACTTACAAATACTTGTAAATTCGTGTCGTGATTGGTTAGTATTTTTACGGGAAATAATGTATAAGAGGAACTAGTAGTTCCCTTTTCGAGAGAGGCACGTGGTGAATTACAACTTACAACCGAGGAAACAGTATTTGAAATGATGTGGCGGGATGTTTTAACAAAATATTCGGATATCCTTATAAAACACACGCCGTTACACGGACAAATCGCATGTCATCCCCCTTGACAACGTTTAACGAGTCGCTTTTAAGCCCTCAGTGTAAAAATAAATGAATGCACATAGATGTGCTATGAATAGTAATGGCTATATGATAGTTGACCCATATGTCACCTAGATGCTTAATGGTTCATTGAAGATGAAATAAGCAACCTTTAGATTGGTAATTCTCCCTATCTTTGATAGCGCGAAAATACATTATACGACCGTCACGCCACCTAGCTTTTCTAGCTTTGCTAAGGTGGGAGCTTCCGGTTATGGCTCCCGCAAGCTAAGAAACATAGTAGGCCTAAACATGGTTACGCATGTACAGTCATTGCTCGGGCTCTACTCTTTCAAATACGTAAAATTATATACCTATGGATAGCTGAGAATACGCTCTTTTCATATTTATTAATCATGTGACCATCTTTGCATTTTTTGCTGGTGTTATCACCGTTTTCGCGGGTGGCGGCGGCCGCGAACACGGGCGGCGGAAGCTTCCGTCTTAGCCTACTGGGAGATAGTTCAGCCTACAGCGCCACTGGTGTTACATTCGCATGCTATCTGGCTATCTGTGTTCAGCACAATTGTATATCAATCGCTTCGTGACTCGCACAATTGTGTGGCTTCTATAGTATCTTGTGAATACCCTACCTAGTGAATGTGCTGTAGACCAAACACAGTGGTTAACATTTACAGAGCATTGCATTTATAATATCCATTGGACAATAATTGGCAAGAATATATACCATAATTATAAAGCGAATTGGTGATATTTGATTAAATTTCTCCGATGTCTTCACTTGTCTTCATAAACCTCAGTGGGATGGATATCATATGAGCGCGCAAATATTAACAAACATTTTTCCGTTGTTTAATTTGATATTGGATGTGAATATCGGCGATTGATTTTGGCATAAATATATTATAATGGTAAATATTATGAATTTTTAAGAACGACTTTCTCAAGCAAATTCGAGATAATAAGTCTATAATTTATGATGGATTTCATTTCCGTTTATATAATTGACAACTGTGTTAAAATAAAGGTCCCTTGTCCAACTGCAGTGAAACTATATATAATGTTTATATATTAGTGATATGAACTGTTCAATCCCATCAAAATATCCTCGACTTATGATATAAAGATAAAGCACATACATGTAGTTCTATTACCATCGCAAGCTTTGGCTTGTATACGTGTACATCTGTGATTTGTGAGGTTCAGAAACGTTCATATCGCACTTAGCTAAATATCACTGAGGTATATCTTACTAAAAGTAGATAGCGACAGTAATAGTGAATGAGTTACATGTCATGTATACACGCCTGCAGAATTCGTTATCACTGTTGATGAATATATCCCACCCAAAACGTAGATGAGATATATGATAGAGAGCTATATTTTTTGTGCATGTGATATTGCCATAGGCAGGCGATCGACTTGGTGTTGTTTCAATATCCTCATTTTAGTCTGTATTGTAAAACCTTTTAATTATAAAATGGTTAATAAATTCAAAGTGACCAAAACTCAATTTCTTTTCGAATTCCTTTGTGCAGAACGTTTCACCACAGTCATGCGGGGACGAAATCTGGCCCGTAACCTAGGCTTCTCCTCTCACGCTCACCCATCAACATCGATGGAGGCTAGTATAATGCTACTCTAGCCTAACTACAAATTCCATTTGTTGCCGAGTTTTCTTGAGATAGTATGGGCTGGGGCAAGCTCGAGAAAACTAGAGCTGCAACGTTTGCTTTACTTCCTGGTCCACACCCTTGCTCTTACCATATTGGTAGGCCTAGACCTAGGCCTACGTCATACCGGACACACCTAGCTTTCCAGACGCAAAGCTAATTTCCATATACTACTCACTACTGTAAACGGTACTACGCGCCGTTTCCTATACTACTTACACGTAGACGGGCGTCCTTAATTATCTTTAGGCTATTCCATTTGGACGTGAGGGTGGCGTATATCAGATATGCTACGGTCCCACCCGTGGCATAGGCCTATAAATGAGCTGCATTTCCTGAGTATCGAAAAATAGGTCAAAAGTATCGGATAATTTTCATAAAATCACAGAATAAAAGTTAGAAGACCATAGTGTCAAGCACTTAATATGTGCCAAGATGTCAGGAGGCGCCGTAGGCCGATATGTTTAAGTTCTTACGAGGCACGTAGCCTATAGTCCACCTTAATTATTCTTTACTTCACACTAAGTCTAACTAGGCCTATAGGCTATTTCCATTTACTACTCACTACTACTGTAGGCCTATACGGTACTACGCGCCGTTTCCTATATTACTTACACGTAGATGGGCATCTTTAGCTACCGTATCTTTTTCCCATTTGGCCGTGAGTGTGGCGTATAATTATCAGATATACGCTAGCTATCTTTAGGCTGTATAGGCCTACTGTATCTTACTGTCCCAGGTCGGCTGGCAATCGATGGAAGAAAGGGATGGCCCAATTAAGGACTGGTTATAAGTCCTACCTGACTATAGTAGCCTACTCACACGAAAGGCCTACATGTTCAACTCATATATGTTAATAAATTAAAGGTATATTTCCCGCTCCCCCATTCAAAAATAAAAAAATAGAAGATGAAAATGAATGAATATAAAAGAAATTCTAGGCATAATAGAGCTTTTTCCGCCCAGATCTATCGTCACTTATACTTATAGGCCTAATAATAAACATTGCGCCCTAAAACGTCCTAATGACATAATGTGAGGTTCTCCCTAAAGTCAGTTACGGTGTTTATTAAAACACGCCGTAACATTTACGGTAGGCATACACGTACATTTAACAGCTCTCATTTCCTTCCAATCGTTTCCCCAACTTTAAATCGAGAGGAACGCCGCGCACCTGCTACAAAGACGCCACCTGGTGAGGAAAAGAGGCAACACACAGAAGCCTCGCTCA
The DNA here is from genome assembly GCA_942159475.1 of Sthenelais limicola. Lineage (NCBI taxonomy): Eukaryota > Metazoa > Annelida > Polychaeta > Phyllodocida > Sigalionidae > Sthenelais > Sthenelais limicola. The sequence continues at coordinate 135,387,406 of OW804095.1, read as the reverse complement.
GCGCTACTGTATTGATGTGCTGATTACACGTCGCCGTTCAGATGACCAATAATCAATAACCATGACAGTTCAGGATGATTTTATATACGCTGGTTTACTTATATTATCATTACCTGCTGGATTCCTGGTGCAAAAGGCACAGACACCCAGGCAAAGGCAGTTAATCAGCTCTGGAATCGGGGTGCTACTTGTAACTACTGTTTGTGGATGGCATGGACTTCACTCCCTCATCACAACTCTGGTCAACTGTGTCCTTATAGTTACTCTTGGACCAAAGTAAGACAGATCTAGACTTTGATATTTGTATATTCTAAAGCCATTATTGTTTCCTTTTCAAAGGTCAAGTAAGCTTTAGGATGGAGCCATCTGCGGGAAACTTATTTTCTAGTTTCTAGAAATGGGCGATAATGAAGTGTTTTGATTCGGTTTACTGGTAATTATAGCTATATCTGTCAGCCTAATTGCCACATGATATGGCCTTGTGTACGGTATGCCTATCTGCCTCTGTTATTAGTGTTAGTAAGAACATTTGGTTGTACATGAGCGTGAGGACTGTCGTCTAAATACAGTTTGTCTATTACTAAATTCTTAGTTGGCCTAAGTTATTATCATCTATCATAAATCAACCGTTGAAATTCTGAATGAAATTAACTTCCAATTTAATGTAGGTCTACCTGAACCCCTTATGGATACTCAGATTAATCATAAAATAACAATGGCTTATCTTATCACATCTAAAAATACATTTTATGAGGCCAAGATTTTTTTTAACTTATTCTCGTTCGTAGTTTTTCTGATATGAATAATTAAAAGAACAATTAATCATATATAACTTATAGTGCCTTTGAACTTACACAAGTTATAGTTTCCTTTAAAATAGCAAAAAATCTAAAGGAACTTGTCTTTGAAGCTGATCGCGTATTTTTTATGATTTCGACACTATAGGCCTACTGTATACCGGTACATCATACGCCAATATTATATATACCATATTCTCAATTCAATATTAGGCTATAAACCATAGTAATGAATAATAATAAAACAAATTGTTAATATCAATGTAATAATAATGTGTATTCTCGATCTTCAAAGTAAGGTTAAGCCCTGTAGTTAGTGTAGCTTTGTTTCGTAATCGTATGCTATATTTCCATCCTTATTGCACTTTAATTGACAGATATTATTTATATATCTGCTGTATACCAAACCTTTTAGACCAATTACATATTCATATGTTTTCTCCCGTGGACTTCACAGACTATTGTATTTTGCCTTTCCAGAAAATGCCATTCCGCATGTTTCTTCTGGTGTTTTGGATACATTGTCTTCTTCCGAACAACGCATTACTTTGGGTTACCCAAAGTTCCAGCCCATGCGAACGCCGTGCAACTATTACTTACACTAAAGGTATGTAAAATATAATCATTTTCTACGGAAGATTTCGACTTCAACAAAATATAGATCTTTTATTTCATGTAACTGATCTGATTTACTTGAATAAAAATCTTTATATATATATGAATCCTGATAGAATTAATTGAATTGAAACTCTTATGTATAGCGATTTTTTGCATTGGCAATAGGCACAATATCAAAAGAATTAAGCATTATCATGGAGTGTCACCAACTCTCGAACCAATGTTTACATGGTGTCTAATGGTTAAAATTTCCATTCTTGTTTCAGCTGGTGGGCCTAGCGTATGAAATACATGACTCATACATGAACAAAAAGGTTGCCGAAGAGCCTAGCGAGGAAGGGAAAGAAGCCGAATTAAGATGTCAATATCAAAATATTTCCCCGTCTTTCCTTGACATGGTTTTCTACAGTTACTGTTACATTGGACTTCTTACGGGTAAGTTGTTCCTGCCAATAAAATATCCACTTTATTTTTTCACGAAATGCAATGACAATGTTTCTTAACCTAGTCTAAATCAAAATGATATTATCGAAGGTTGAATTATTGTAATTCTTATTTCTTTGTAGGTCCATATTACAAGTATCGTACATACCATGACATGCTGCATCAACAAGATGGACCGAATATAGATTATATGACGCCATTGATGCGCCGATTGAAATCGATTCCTCTCATATCTGTGATATTCCTCGTTCTTTCCTACTTCTTCACAATAGATGTGAGATACCTACGAACTTGTCCAATAAGCCATTTATGGTGATGCACACTCGTTGGTGTCGTGTAACCTGATTAAATTTTATAACAAAATTTATTAAAAGGCTTGAACAATTAATAATTGGCACCGTTCCAAGGAAGCCTGTGTATACAAGTAGTTCCCAGTGGAGCTCTATAGCTCTTTGAGGTTAACTAAATTCATAAACTTAAGTGAAGTGTATCACAGTATGGCTATCACGAAAGAAGACAACTAAGTCAAAGAGCTATTGTTTTACTTAACCCATTATAACATAGTGTTATGGTTCTATCACTATGTTAAAACCGCTCAAACGATAATTTACATCACAAGAAACTAATTTTATTTACTGTATTTATTTATCGTAATTGTATTTATAACCAGTCATTTGATAAATTGTTAAAGGGGTTCTCTCTTTCCGTTTTCAGTATGCTTCGTCAGATGAGATCCTCGAACAACCGTTCTGGTATAGGTTTTTCTTCATGTTTCCTATGTTTACCATATTCCGAATGCGCCTATATTTTGCCTGGATTATGGCAGAGTGTGTATGTATGACAGCTCACCTTGGTGCTTATCCAGCTGTCAGCAAACCTAAGTGTGGAAAGGGACCCACCGATCTAAAGGGGCTCAAAGATGTGTAAGTATAGAATTGAGAACTTCCTAATGCTGATAGCTTCTCCGGTAATTTATTTAATAGATCATTGATATGGATCCGATTAGAGTTTGGCATCAAATTTTAAACTGTGTCCTCTGAAATTGCCTTCGCAAACCATACAGAAACATCGGGCTGGTAATACCTGACCTAACCAATATGTAAAATGGCCCATACAAATATTTAAAAAAACAAAACATACCAGATTACCTCAGTTTTGATCGCTCTCATATTTACATTCCTTCCACTGTAGTAAAATGAATGTAAAAATGTGGAAACAAAGTTTATACCATACCATACTCTGTTTCAAAATGTAAAGCAGGCAATGTGTATGATTGTTAAAAAAGTGTCCCATTAACAAATTATAAAGAAATAATAATGCTAAATGACAAGCATGACGGCCATGTTCGCTCCTAGTCACAACATATTCATGAATTTGTCAGGAAAGAATATATCTGTATAAACTTAAATTCGATTGATATTTTTGTGCAGGGAAGGAAAAGAAATGAAAGATTACACTTTCGATACAATACAAAATATCAGTGTGTATGGATGTGAACTGGCACCGACCATTCGAGAAGGCATGCGGTCCTGGAATATGTCTGTACAGTTTTGGCTGGCTAATAATGTCTACCGCCGCGTTCCTGCTTCTCTTAAAGCTCACAGGTGAGATCAGAACATCTATTACCTATTTCTCCCAAAGCTAAGTCAATCTGAACATTCAGCTAAATATTTTAGATAATTCCTGGTGAATTTTCTTCTCCAAAATACGGTTGATATGAAATCTGATATGGATAAGATTTCATCAACACTCATACACGTTAGTACCTCATACACGTTAGTACCATAATATATATTCTAATTGAAGAGCTTATTTGATATACTTTTCAGGATGACTATAACAATGATGGTGAGTTCATTTTGGCATGGAATTCACCCAGGATATTACCTCAGCTTCATCCTAGTCCCTCCCCATCAACTTGCCGAAGATTGGATGGTATCTGCATTCCGAGATCCCAACCCTTCAACCGCTCAGTCCATCTTTGACTGGGTCTGCTGGTTCTGGAAACAACGCTCTCTGGACTACATGGCCATGGCTTTCCTTATCCTCGGTCTTAGGGAGACACTTCATTATTGGGGAAGTGTCTATTTTCTTGGACATGTATGGATACTCGTCTTTCTTGTTATTGGCTATCTCTCAAAACCCAAGAGGGGATCTCGTAATGAGAGGCATAAGACCGATACGAAACAAAACATTTCTGGTGTCCACATGGAAGGAAAGAAAACAGAGTAGATTTTTATTGTTGCCAATGTGCGTTCTTGTTCCTAGTTTAGGTGCTCCTTACATTCTTTGGAAGGTGATGTCAGATGTTGTAAAATACTTGTTATAACGATGGGAAACTAACCTTGATATGCAAGACTACCATCGCAGATATATATGATCAAAATTTACCATGTGTATGCTGACTTAATTCTTTGTGGATTTGATCTCTCAGGACTAGTGGATTAGTAAATCGTGCATATCAAATTATCTCTGATCTCCCGTATATCCCTTTACTGTTGTGCTTTAAATGGAACCCTCTATTTTGTGCTAGTGTACATGCGGAGTCTTATGAGTTTCTATGCTCTTAACCCTACAATTATATCGACACTCCGAAATATTCTGACTGTATGGCACTTTCTACCATTTTGTGATGGCATTTAGACAGTACGAACCCCATGTCTTGCAAGGGTTTTACTGGCGATCCATAACTGATTGTTTTTCGTCAGCATCTCCCACGAATCTAACTTCTTGTCATGGTAAAGTGTACTATCAGTCTATGGTAAAAATGTCATGATAGTCACATTGATTGGTAATTCTAAACCCTGCATAACCCTGTCCCAGCATTGTATTTCTATAAACACTTATTCCCTGCTTTGAGACCGAAATGAAACTGAAGATCTAGGTGCAGATTCCTATTTCACGTAGTGTGCCAACTGTGAATTATTTTTCTACCCCAGCATGTGCATTCCTACTGTAAGTGTTTCCTCCTGAACAATCTTCCTTAAGTTGGACACAAAGATTGTTAAATCAATGGCAGAAATCATCTGAGAATATATACATTCATCATTGTTATTCTTTGTGCATAAGCATTTGTTCTGTTTTCTAGGAAAAATATTGCTTTCCAAAGAGTATCTATTCGGAATCAACTTCTTGATATAATCAGGTGCTAGTGAATTTGTAATTATGAAATATCTTATTAATAATTTGTACAAATTTTGTACATATTTTATACAAAATCGCTTTATTCATAAGAAATTAATCAATAATATTGATATCGAATATATTTGAGGTAGGTTTCAAAAACCCTGTAAAATACCATCTGCATTAGAGAAAAGGAGCTTGTGCCAATTGTTATCGCATGGAAAATCAACAGTCTTTTCCTGTTTTTGTTGTAAGATCAATCTATTATTTGTTGATCCTCTTGAAACCACCATATATATACATTATAACCATGTCTTTGTGGAATACAGTTGGTTTGATATATTTTATGTTAGCATTACACTTGAAAATTTGTCAGCTGAGGCACCTGTCGAATGTTGTGATCATGATAGTATTGAACATATACCGATATATTAAAACGAACTATTATTTAATATTTTATTTGTCTTATAGGACATCGATAATAATGTATATTTTAATTAGGAGCTCTAGATGTTGCCCACATAATTGTGTATACGTGTTGTGTTAATCTAGTTTTGTACGGAGCTATACATCCCCCTATAGCCAAGTTATAGGAGGGAACTTAACTAATAGCAATATTAAATAGTAGCTGTCACTATCTTTCAAATTAATCACATGGATGAACACATTTTTGATAATTAATTAAACTTAGATATAGATGGGAGATTTTATTATATTTTACTTTAGAAATCAGTTTGGTATGGCCTGATTATTTTTCGACTTAAGCAGAACAGGCAAACAATTATCTCCATGGTTATAGTTAATGTTATAATACCAATCCTCTCATCTACCTCCTTGCCCAAACCAATGCTTTGATACTTTACATATTTTCTATTTACAACATGTTTGAGCTATTTATGAATTGTATCTCTTGTGGTAGAATCGTTGCCCTACAAATCTTTTCTTCCAACGACCTGAGGTTGGTGATGTAGACCGAAGCCGTGTTATGTTATGTTGTTGGTTTCATACAATACATTCATTGGTTGTGTTAGACTAAATAGTCTGTGTTCATGTCCTTTTTACGGCAAGCTGGATGAAAGTAAATCCTAACAATACTTTTTCTTCATAAATTATCCGGTTGCCACATATATATTAAATTATTTTACACATTATTAAATGATTTGAGTAATGTAAAATTGACCTTATCATCTTTTACGACCTGTGATCGGCATATCTAGGTATTTAAATAAAGAAAAAGTCTATAATCGTGTTCACGAGTCCTGTTTTTAGAAACCTCGAATGAATTCAAATGCGAGTAATACCCATCTTTCTGTCACTGTTGTGTCCCCCGACATGTCCCATTATGAGTTTACGCCAAGCAACGCCTGAGATTATCCTCGAATGACTGCGTTTTTTGTAATCGTATTAAATATATTGGCCTGAATGAAATAATAATAAAAATAAAAGTCATTTGTTATTATTCCCCAATTCCATTCCAAATGTCTGGGCAACCCATATGCATCTCGATTTATATTTCAATTAATTGTGAATGAATCGCGAACAAAGGAAGTCATTGTTGCTTAACCGAATCTAGTGGTAAATGTTGACGAATTGTTCAGTACAAGTAGATTGAAAACCCAACATTTTCGACTATTAGGTGCATATGTTCTTAATGAAAGCATCTAATGCATTGATGCGATTATCAACAAAACAAAGCTAAGCGTTGGACGTTCTGCAGGGACGGATTTGGTGACTTAAGGACTTCTAAACGATAAAACCACTAAGACTTCTAGATGACACGACCTCTACACTATTGGTCTAAACCATGGGTAGGCCTAAGTCAAAACTGCGAAATGGTAAAATGAAAAGATGGGGGAGTGGGAAAGCTGATTGATTTCGGACGTCCTAGTCTAGCTTCGGTTAAGCCATTAACGTGAAGAGAGATTGGAAAGTTTGCATCAAAAACGTATTTCAAAGCAATTCTTCATTTTGATTTTATTCAATTTCTTTGGCTGACCTCAAACACACTAAACTACGAGTGATCACACCCAAGACTTGGGCAGGATTCCATTATACAGTTACGCCTCGTTATCTGAGTAAGCAGAAACAAATGCTGCGCCCTACCAGTTTTAATGAGTCAGATAAACATTCTCAGGCTGCAACGACCTTCAATTCTCAGACTAGAATGAATTGTTCATAGAGAGTGAAGTGCTCGGATTCTGGTATGAAGTGGGTCCGCTCGGTTGACTTTTTCGAAGCAAATATTCCTATAGTATATCAATATGTTGATTTCTACTACAGACGTAGGGAGCTATGATTTGAGATAATGCGGCAAACGAACACAAGGATTGAAAATGTTTGGTGTATTGTCATGGATGTGGGTTTGGTGAAATAATAGTAAACTGGTCAAAGTATTTTCGGACCCTTGGCATGACTGATTCCTAGGTTTTACCACTTCTCTCAACATGATTTCTATACTTACATCAGGGAGATAAGTCTCCCTGTTTATACAATGGTTATATTTTATTTAGCGTGTATACGATTGAAAGGGGGATCTATCTGAGCACAAAACAATGATATTCAAGACAAGCTCTCTCGAGTAGAGGGCTGGTCTTGGCTAATCACAGATGCCAAGTACCCGTAGAATGAACGGAAATTTCAATTCATCTAAAAAAATGTAAAAAGAAAAAAAATGGAACAAAAAATAACAAAACCAAGACAAGACACAAACCAGCTAGTTAGCCACAGTTATCCTGAATTTTAGAGTTTTACTTCCTCATCTGTTTGGAAAGTTTAAAATTCATACACTTTCTTGATTGCAAGGACAGCCCTTCCGAACACACACAGGCACATTCCAATCATGGCAGTGGTTTACGCGATGCCTTTCCAATAATTATTAATGAGTGATAAAAAGATATGGTTGACACAGTGAGTAATTCTCCAATTGGAATCAGGTGAGTAACAACTATTAGGGGTAGCTGCAAGCATGCAAGTGTTAGACACTAATCGTTATGAGAAGGGAAGCAAATATGTGCAATTTCTCAGTTCTATGATCCACTGATTTACATAAAATGATCCTTGGTTAGAATAAGACAGTTCCTCAGTATATCATTTACATATTCAACTCCGTTTATCCCTCAAGCATACGGACTCGCCAATACATCTCTCACAGACGTTTAATACAATTCTTCCAACAAAATATATAGACATTACATATGCACCGATTCTTAATAATAACGATAATAATATTAATAATAATGTACAGCCTTTTAATGTTATTTATACGAAGGCGCAACATGTAGGTTTCTCTCAGAGAACTGAAACAAATGATGAATACGAGAGGGAAAAAATTGGCCACAGGGGACCAAATCCTTTCCCGAAAAAATATTAATATTTGAACTTCACCAAATAGTATTTTGGTGAACTACTTGGGATAACAATGTGCAGCAACGGCACATGAAATGAAGAATTTCATATACCAATAAAAGCTGTATCAAAGTTCTTCGTATGGTAGGCTACATTTATTAAATACATATCAAGAGATACTCTATACACATAAGACATAAATTCCTATGAATCCGTACCGTGTACATTATACAATTTACGATGTACAAGGCCCTGTGTAGGTTTTTGTGTTAAAAAATTCTGAACATTTCCCCTCAAGCAAGAGCCACTGGCTTTTTTGTTGACGCGCTATTGCTTGGGTGTGGTATGACACAATTTGCCAAAGACTTACATAAACACTCACACTTTTCCACATATGTAGTTATATAACACAGGAGGACATTATACATAATTAATAATGACAGGATAAAATTTCTGCGCCCAATTCACAGCTGAGTGAAATTTTACACGATGGTATATGTATAGCTCAGTTCATTTTAAATCTGTCTCCGCTACTACACGAATATGCACAACAAATCTGTATATTACTGTACATCCAGGTAATAATGAGGCAGTTATTTCACTTATCCATATCGAGTTACAGATTCTCGTACCTGGTAATCCTTAATGGGTGGATTTTTTATATTTAATTCTTACTTTCCGAGATAAAAACATACGTCTTGTTAACATACATTTCTCCTTTATTGCATACGTCTGCAGTTTAATACTGTAACTGATAATGAAATAAATTAAAATGGTATAGTTTTTACAGGACCTATATACAGTAAATCATTGTCTCCGGCCTGCTGCGTCGGTTGCTTGCAACCCATCGGCAGTGCTTGTTGTTTCATTCAATCCACTTCCAGGGCCTAAAACAAGTATAGAAAGTAAGTGAATATCAAGTCTGGGGAACATATGCTTCGATAGTGCATTGAGTAAGATGTTTAAAGTATTAGACAGATAAATATATAATGAGTATTAGACAGATTGTGTAAGATGTTACAAGGTGATAGCTAGGAAAGTATGTGATATTAAAATAACTTTCAAATTCAAGACGTAATGTGTCATATTTAAATGGTGAATGAACAAAACTGTTTTAAGGGATACATAGGCGAGCTTCAATAAATGACCAGAAATATGCCCGATTTCCTTTTTCAATCAAGTAGACTATCCCAGGTATTTGCCAAATGGTTTTAAGAGAACACTAGTATTTAAAATTCCCTGGGGAATTATGGCAGTTTATCAGAATGCTCTACGTGTAATATCAATATGGATAATAGCAAACCGGTGTCAATAACTGTTCATTCATCTCTCAACACAGTACACAATGTTCAATCTGGGGCTCATAACAGCGAATCATATCAAACATAAAGGCAAAGGGTTCCATGTAGGATAAGAGATGCGAGGTGGTTCTTCAAAGAGGTTGATCTTAAAGGTTGTGTCCCTATTACTAATAGCTATGACCATTATCTAACTCATACTTTCAACAATCATTTCTTACATTTACTCTTAACAGGTAACAAGGGGAATTCATGGAAAGAAAATATGTACTGGAGTCATTTAATCAAGATAGGATTTACACATAGTACATTAAAGGCTTTGGGAAAGGGAAGGAGAGGATAAACGAAGAAATGGGATATCTCATCCTACATAGGGCATTCAATGCCACATTTTTAGAAAGCAAATTATATGGTTAAATGTAGATGGTTATACAAGCAGCATATATAATGAATTGAAATTGAAATGACCCAAATGGCGGCAAACTTAATTGATATGCTTATACCAATGACGAAATGAAAGCCAAATAGTGCACATTCCATGCGTTGAAAAGAATGATCCAAAAATAGTTATAAGGTTCCTAACACGTAAATTAAAGAGCAAATTCTTTTTTCGGTAAATTTGATTTGATTATGCATTATTTACGAAAGCTGGGACATTATTGTATGAAAAGTATAGATCCTGTACCTTCTCAAACTTTTCCCACAGTTCCTGTTCGAGTGAAAGAAAATACCAGATATACTTCGAATTTACATTTTATTGTAGAACTTAAGAAGAGATCAAAGGAATATTTTTGCAGAATGAAATCAATTTTCACTAGGTCTTGAAGGCAGACCCGGCCTTCTAGCCAACGGGGATGGCCAGCAACTAAAAGGTTAAGTCTGTAAAGGAATTGGCGGAGGGATAGGCGGAAGCAAATTTAGAATATGTACAGCTTCCATCCAATTCGTTCTTTCGAAAACCATCGTCCCATATCAACCAAATGCAGTCACTTTCATTTTACAGAGTACAGTATTTGCACTTTCCATTAGTCGGCATCTTATTTTGGGGTATGGTCCAGAGGTAAGGTTAAAGAGCCATCGTTTTTGTGAAGTTTTCAATGAGAAGTTATGTCAAACTCAACAACTACTACACTATAGGGGGTTTGCATGACACGGCAGGGGAAAAAGTTCAATCAGACCCGTGTGGGATTAGCAGGCATGAGTCTCAGAGTCAGTAAATTGGCAACAATTCCACAGTCCCCATTACATGCTCATGTCATTGCCTACCACTTATTCGGTATCGATTCTATTCGTCCGAAATCCCACATCTCAAGAGTCGGTCAAACCGGATTCATGGTAAAGGAATGTCGATCCCTCCTGCTTGTTTACAGCGAGAGGTTTTCAGGCATATCTAGCAATGCTAATAAATAAGTAAAGAGGGGTCAGGAAGTTCTAAATGCCAAATCGCTCCTCTAAATCTACAATATAGCAATCATATTTCTAAGTTCGAAATACTGTTAGGTAAAAGAACCACTATCATCGAAGTTGGACAAATGCTTTTGATACGTTAACATGATTAGAAATATAAACTTCCAATATCATATATATCAAATGGAAATAAGTTTCATTCAACTTCACGGAAACATTATTATTTATGACGAGCAAAGATTTTTTTTACAGCAGAAGGTCTTTTGATTTCAAATTTTCCAATGTATGGTATTTAACTTCTGGAATTTGTTCCTGTGAAATAAAATTTTAGATAAATATCCTGTTTATGTATAATCGTGTAGATGGCTCTCCGTATATTTCTACTGTAATCTGGATATCAGCATACCATCTATACCAACTAGAGCTACAGATGTGCATATTCCTCAATAACTAAATGAAACAGAGAACACACATCGAAGAGCGTTTACCCTTTACCGGGAAGACATTCACAAAGAACGCCAAGTTCAAAGTTAACAAGACAAACACAAACTAGAAACATGTCACTCACACGAAATTTATACACAGCCTTCCCCACCTATAGATATACGACAGGGGTCTCATTATTATGTTTGATTGTTTTCATTGAAATAAAGGGGGAATTATTCAAGAAAGGTATGAACAATTAAACGCATCAGAAATTATCAAAATCTAAATTGGGAAGCAGGTTAAACGAAGTGAAAAAAATAATCCCATGATTCCATTCAGGCGTGGGCATTACAGACCGTTCACTCAATAATACATGTTTATTAATTGTTCAGGTTAGATAACTTAATCGAAAGATATTTGAGTCAAACAGTATTCTAACTAAAATACTCAAGAAAGTGAACCACAGAAAAAGGGACTGGAGAAAACTGGTTACTTACACTCTCCAGGATTGTGATTATGCATAGCACTATTGGCAACGTTGCCATGGTGATCGCTAGTTTCATACTCCACGACTTCCTTGTAAATTAACTCTGAAAAAAACAACAATACAAAATATATGTAAAAATGTAACGACTGGGAAATGTGGAAGTCTTACTCACATTATTAACTATCTCCCTCTCATTCGAACCGTATTAAATGGATACATAATTATATGACGGTCCGATAAACTATGCGATAAGGATTTTAAGGTCAGTCCATAACCAGCCACTCAGCCCTCCAAAGATAGGAATCACTCAATAGAAAAGTGTACGCAGTACCACAAGCATGGGTATATTATGTTTAGCTAAATATTTCACTGATCAACGGGAGATTATACGTGTAAATTGTTTTATGTAGGGCAGAGACAGAGACAGAGCTACAGAGGGCCCCACCCGTCCCAAGTGGAGAGTGGTTACTCAAGAACTGGTTCACGACTCACTATCCTGCTGCCGGACAGGCACTCATCTGTTGCAGTCTCTTTGTACTAATCTTCTGTTGTCTATGTTTCTCTCTTTATATCATATTATTAACTTAAATATACTAGTACTATTAAAGCAATACCATAGAGTCAAAGGCCGAAATAAGAAGTGTCAGTTTATCAGGGTTTTTATTAACACTACGGTGAAGGTATCTCGGTATACAAGTGGAAAAAAACGGTCCTAATTCCCAAACATTCAGTTTGGCTAGGCAAGGTGTACGGTAGCTCACCACGTCTAATCTAATTCCCAAACATTTTACAATTTTGATCTTTCCTTGTGTGTCGTATAAAGATACTGAATAATATGCTCACCTTTCCATTCCTCCACGGAATGTTCTTTGTCGTCTACTGTATGATCATACGGCGCCGGCGCCGGCTAAAATGATAAAACATAATATATATATATCAAAGTGTTGACACATGTTCACATCCATGTTCTACATATGCCAGGTCACTGATAGAACTTAAGAACATAGGGCGCAAACAGAAGCGATTGCCGGACCGGTAAACTTCCCTAAAGATTTGACCACGGGGGAACAATAAATTCATCATTTCCAGAAGTTTTGTTACGATTTAAAAATATGTTTCATTGATCATAGAAAGGGTATATTATATGCGGGCTTATTTCCATATCTATGTCTGTAGTCCATCTTTAACTCAACTCAAGTGCAACACACCATCGACGAATTTAATTATTGAAATAGGTAAAAACTAGTCAAGAAATGGTACTCACGGCATTAACTTCAGATTCATCATACCACACATTGATGTAAGGGTGTTTGAGAGCATCGTCCACAGAAATCCGCTTCTCGGGGTCTATTACAAGCATCTTTGATAGGAGGTCTCTTGCCATGCTTGCTTTCAGGCCACTATGTTCTGTGCTGTCTGGGGGGAAGAGAACGTCCGGGAAGAGCTTCTCGAATGGATAGCCAGCGTACCTGGGCCTATTTTCTACATAATTTCGTACTGTTGGCTGCAGGCGTTTCATGAACTCCAGAGAAGGGGTTCCAAGCTGTTCGATAATCTTATTCCATTGATCGATATCTTTTTCGTAAGTCAAGGAGTCAATACTTATTCGGGCGGCCAAGTTTATCATCAAATTACAAGATCAGTTATAACTCATACTTAAAGACAGGTTGATTGCAAATCAATAAAATGAATAAAAGCATGACATGGAATAATTTACCAGCAACAGCTCTCTACAATAATGTAGTAAATATACTTAAATTAAATGAAATAGATCTATAGAGCAGAACATAACACGCTTTTTACAGCCAGGTGGTACTGGCGCAAGATATTTAATAGTTGTGACAAGGGATACGATCTGTTCCTGGAAACATGACTCCACCGCGTATCATCTCCCCCATTATGCATCCGACCGACCATATGTCGACTAGAAAAGATCAAAGTATATTGCATGTAAAATTACCTTGCAATATATATGCCAAAATTGTATTCCAACTCGTGCTGAATTCAATCAGTGCAACGTAATTGTAACTGCTTATCATTCCACGATAACAAAATATCATTTTCAAGAGAAGTCAGTTGGAATATTATAACACATTTGGGTTTCCAATACTATTCACATGATATCTTCAGGATACTATGTTCCCTTCCCTATACTTACCGTTAGCTTTGTAACCCATGCCAAGAATTACTTCAGGTGCCCTGTAATATCTTGTAACGACGTACGGTGTCATCATAAAGCTCGTCCCAGCTGTTCTTGCCAAACCAAAGTCCAATATTTTTAAAGTACAATCGGACTTTACCACAATATTACTGGGCTTGAGATCCTGATGAATAAAAGGGAAACGATTTAGTCAGGAAACAACAACAATCAGTAGATTTACAAGACAAATAATATACATTATGTGTATTAGAACAATACGACAATAAAGATCCTATTTTAAAGAAATTACTTTATCATTTATTACGATTACTTACAGTCAACTGCAGATAATAACTATTCTAACATCTCACTCCACTTCGCCCCCACCCCACAAAAAAAAAGACTAGTGTGAGTGAGAAGATACTTACCCGGTGTATGATACCCGCAGAGTGGAGATGCTTAATACCACACAGCATTTGGTAGAGGAGGTAAGACATTCGCTCATGATCAAGATCCATTTGAATTACCTGGCAGAGATTGGCATCCATCAATTCCATAACGAGATACCTGAAACAACAATGTAATCCATATATGTGTGACCTATTGAGCAATAGAATTAACCACGTTTTATTCATAATTCATGGAATTTCAGGTGCCAGGGGTGGTACTTTGTAAGTTAGTAAATAATGATGTTTGATGTTAAATATGTACTACCATAATCCTGAATAAAGATGTGATACCAAAAAGTATAATACAATCCAGATATTTTGTGATATTGGGGAGCTGAATTCAAAGTTTCATATGCAGCTATACATTAAATGTATGATGTAATCCAAATAGTTTCGGGTTATAGTGGAATAAAATTAACAGGTTTTAGCTGAAGCTGAAGCTGTTCATGGTCTATATTTTTACGCACTCTTCATTAGATAAGTGTCATCTATCAAACGTTAATAATAATATGTATAGCCGAATGTTGAAACGCGACAGGAATATTGTGGATGCAATTCAACTTTATTGGACTCATCCCCGTTCAGTATCCCAGTATAATTGTATTGTATTGTAACACGGTTATTGGGTGCTTATGATCTCTGCTAATGCTTACACTTTTTCGTCTGTTGAAGGGAAATTACTTCCCGAAATATTGCGCATCGAATCACTGGGGTTCTCCCTCTCCCTACTAATAATAAGTATCATTTGTTTATAAATAAAAAGATCAAAATGTCATCCAGAAGCAGAATATACGAAAATTTGAACTTAACAATAATTCCAAATTGAACAACTTTCTTCATTTATGATAAAACTTCGTAATCCACACTCATAAAATATTTTGAGAAATAATAATCACGGACAAATTAATCATGACATCACTTTTTGATTTGGGGACAAAGGATTACTATCACCTACTAAGAGAGAAAAAGTTCATCGTTCAGTAAGAAAAGACAACCTTGGAAAAGGCCATATATGATTGCCAGACAGAAACGAGCCTTGGAGTCAGAACGACATTTCTTTGAGGAACACCAATTATTTGAAAGAGAATTATTTTGATATTGTTTCCGCCGTTCCTAAACAAGACATTGGATGGTTAAAGGATGCCTGGCTAAAATGCATCTTGAGCTTCGGATGTCAAGAGCCCATCGTCGGCCTAAGAGGTGCAAGACGAATATGTCAAAGAGCAATCCATCCTCCCAGAATAGATTCAATTTCTTCTTGTTCGTATTTTCCTAGCCATCAGAAGCTGTAATCCTAATACACCCAATTTATATGGCTTCACGAATAACATCTTAACCAACGAAGTAGACTTGTAATCGTATAGTACCAAGAAATGCATTATAACATATGACAAGATGGAAAATACTGATAATGAGTAGGAAAAAGAGTAGACAGGTTAAACTGAGTCTTGCACCCGCCGACTTGGAAGTGATAAGCTACTTACAGCAGCACAATGCCAAGCTTGCGTGCTGATAATGAATACTCCTGCGAGGATCCACCGCCCACATTATAACATCTAATTGGCAAGCTATGAGAGGCAAAGGTCAGCGTAGGGTGTCAGTTCTAAAGGTATCATTCTGCTCCCACCACATAGCATTGACTAACAATAAATTTGATACTCACACATCTTGGAATTCATCTAACGATTTCTGTGGCGTGAAAGCATTTAGCAATCCTATAATCTGTAATAGAATAACATGGATAAATAGCATGATATCTGTGTCTATCTATCTATCTATCTATCTATCTATCTATCTACAAGAGCTTTTATCTCGAAACCACCATAAAATTGAACAAACACAACAAGAGTCTTATCGAACCAGGATCGATTGCTTTTAAAAAGTATTTATTTTCGAAGGAGATTGGTATTTGGTTGTTAATACTCACATTTTTGTGGTTTACGAGTTTCATTAGGACGAATTCTCTGTAGGCTCGTTTAGCATGTGTGACATTTTGAAAGGGTCGGCTTAGCTTTTTGATTGCGACATTCTGCCCTGTGACGGTATCATAGGCAGCACTGTAAAGAAATTCACAAAAACAAAAATGAGCACAACGGTTTCACATAAAATGTAAGCTAAAAATTCTCAACACAAGTCTTTGGTGGCTACTGAGGAATAATTGGGCGATTGTTTTCGTACATCAGCCAAGAGCTATTTTTAGGGCGTCGGTCCTGGAAAATGATGTCAGACTAGAAGAATCGACGAGCAGCCGCCGCTAATATTAACATAGTTGATCAAGGCCCAGCTAGCTTTGTTCAAATCTGTTCGACTCTTGGCCTTTTCATGCAGAATTTCCCGAAGGTGGCTACTGATGTCATGTAGCGCTGCACATAACCATTTTCTATAATTGGACTGGGAGGCATAGACGTAATGTTGCCAGAACCCTAAGCGCTTTCTAGATTAATGACGATTAATTTCGATTTAACATCTTGAATACTAAATTTCTGGCGGGAAATATCACCAAATAATAGAGGAGGGGGACAGGTAGGAATTGTGGTCTTTGATGTAAAGATATGCTTTAAATATTCTTTTTGTTTATACAATAGGCATCGGAAAGGTAGTCCAAGTCGAGTAAAATGGTGATGTTCTGCTAACATCCTGGTGGTGCACGCAATTAAACATAACATCACAATAGAAATTATGTTATTTAAATAAAATTCACATTTGGATGGACAAGGGAGTTAGGTCACTCTAAAAAGGATCTAAAGGATGTACATGGAGTGTTACAAGTATGACTATAAGCCTAGATGTCTTACTCTAAGCTATTAGAGAGTTACAGATTTTAGGAGAATTGTTAGTTGCTTCGTGGATGAAGAAGTGTCACAGATGAAACCGAAATGGAACTGGGTCGGATTAAACAGAACATTGCCACATTCATTACAACTGTCACGCGTTCCTCCAGAAATTAAGTGGAATCGCAAAGAGCGAAAATCCTAAGAGCATGAGTCGCACATGTATGTACACCGCCACACAACGAGCTAATTTAATGAAGAAAGTGAAGAAATGAAGTGATTACTTACCATACAATACCTTGTGCTCCTGATCCGATAGGTTTGAGGTTCTGGTACCTTTTTAATATAGTAAAGGTGGAATCCCCCACCTCGATTGTGTAGAACTGGTTGGGATGTTTGCTAGTCATGGTTTTGGTTTTTGATATATCACAATATCCTACACTGACCCCATGTTCCTCTTCAATGCCCCCCTATATAAGTGACGAAGGTGAACACCCTCTTAGATCTGTGACGACCACGTTAACAACGTGGGCAAATACGGCGGTGTTGGACTTTCCTCTCACAATGTGGGTACTCCCATATTCTACACGCATAGAATATCTGCAAAGAAAAACAATATAAACATTAACCCTGATAGAGAACATCAAAGCTAGAGGCCACATATCTTCTAAAAGACCTATTACAGAATATTAACTTAAGAGAGGCTGATATATCTACTCAGATGAAACTAAATAAATACATCTCTCGAAGCTACAGGGGCAGGGCGAACACTCCAGACATGCCATTACTTTCTAATTTAATCAACAATAACATAGTTTCTGTTGGCCCACGATTGAAATCCGTACAACACTGGGCACCTCTGTTCTGGCACGTAACATTCGACCCAGATTCGTGCACATGGGTGTGTTTTGACCATCAATGAGTAAATATATTGGTTATGGTAAAACACGAACATATTGGAGATACCGAGGAAATACAACGGAACTTTGCCCCAACATTGGATCTGCCCTGTAATGGCTCGCCCAGCCACCCACTAACAAGTAAAGTGTTGTGCGCAGAATTTGATAGATCGATTAAGATCGTACCCCAGTGATACCACAGGTTTTGAATCAATCCTAATCAGACAGTACAAGTTTATGTAGGCCACCTGATACCAGGATATATATTTTACATGAATTGCATTTTACAGATTCAACATGTTGTGCTCTATAAAAAGGCTCAGACACAAATTAAGATGCTTCATATTCACAATGGCAACCATGCGAGAATACCATTTGAAATGGCATAAACCGATCGAGGAAGTTAATAGTGCCGTATTATGGCTATGGCTGATACTATCGGTGATGGCATGACGGCGAAACATGTTCCATCTGAAACAAAATTTAGCCTTCCAATACAAGTACCGGTATCTAAAAACAAAGAATGATGGAACCTTATATATTCAATCGGAATAAGGGATAACAAATAGTGGCATACTATTGCACTGGGATTTCACTACACTAGTACTAAATTATATCATCTGAAACACATTCCTTTACCAGGACAAACGTCTACTGTTCAGCAGGAAATCTAAGGTTGGGATCAAAATAAACTAAACTTTGGCGATCGACCATGAAACGTAGTACTAGCAACCTCTGATGAAAGGAGGTGGTTTGTACAGCTAAAAATCTATGTAATAGGTTATGTGTGTTGTTTTATTGGAATACCGTCCAACATTATTTGTCTCAAGGGGCGCTGTTATGCAGAATATCGATCTGACTGGCTGGGGTTGTAAGGGCTATTACAAATGATTTATTCAGAGTTGAATCTTGGGGGACTCTTTGACACGTTATTTTCTGATTACCACACTCGTACAGGCACTTTATATTCAATTTTCGCCCGAAAATTCGAAACGGAAAATGGACATGTCCCGCTTCTAAATTATGTTCTGCACAAAAATTAACGGCCAGTATTAGATCATAAGTTCAGAGATGGCAATGATCACCTAATATGATGTTGGAGAGATTGAAATTTGAAACAGGGGACGGAGGAGACTTTGATAAGTATAGTAATTAATATAGTTGGAGTGGTTTAAAGGTCATGATGCTGAACTTAAAAGGAAGGGAATATTATGAATAATATGAAATATAAGAAACGCCAAGGCATGAAATAAAACGAAGCAAAAATAATGTGGTAAAACAGGAAGAACAAAATTTAATATAAGATGTCATAATTCATACAGTGGTCGTACAGGTTACTAGGTGCACTCGTGCCTCGTCTCACGGTGCCATATCCGTTGATATATATTAGGGCCAACAGAAATAGACAGATTTAAGCTAAATACAGTACAAAGGGGTAGAAAGAAAGAACTTGGGGGTGCTCAAAATTCACCGAGAAATCAAGTCTAATCCAATAGAAAATTCATGTGTTTTGTGATGAATAAATTTCTTGTTTTGTTTCTTTCAAACTTTTGACCACAGAGGAGTCGGACCACCAAGACATATATGCACCCTGTGCTACATGTGTAAATATAAATCCAAATGTTCAGGTATTTCGAAAAGCTTGTGAAATTTAATCAATTCTGTAAGGTGTGGGATAGTACCAGACACGACGGATCGATAAAACTCAAAGACGTTACTCGTCCGATTGTCCGGAAAAGAGTTTGAACGATTTTAGCCATGAAACGTCGATATATTCGCCAAGTCTAAACTACCTCGATGGCCTGAATTATGCACACACATATACATCAAAACCAAGAATATAAGGCAAGTGCCCATTATAAAACAACAAATCACCTCCCTCATTTAACGACGCAGTCCTAGGCTTGTATAGAACTATCTCAGGAATTCGAGCAGCAAATTACTACTGTAGCTAACTCAGACTTGCCACATTAATAGCAAATTTGTGCACGTGCAGCTATTGCTCAACTCTCAGGAATTGCTTACATCAGATTCAAATATCCAGATCCATTGCTTAGGCCTCGAAACCAGCTTTCCTGCAGCTACACATATAATACCAGTCAGGTTTACATATCTTTCCCTGCCCAATCCGACTACGACTCACCATAACCATTTATAAATAAAAATGTGTGTGTGTGTGTGGGGGGGGGGGGGGGGGGAGCCTAATTTTTACTTCAGGCTTCCGTCATTGACACATTGTGACTTTTGCTGCTGGAGGACTTACTAACTGATCAACAGCTGCACAAGAACGTAAGTTATATTTTCAATTGAAAATCAGCTCTAATTCATGAATCATTAACACTCTGGTAATAATTATATACGTTTAAATGCTCTCAATGGTTGGAGCATATTGTCCTAGAGTGTAATATTTCATGTTTCTTTTAAGAGATGGCCAAGGCCTAGCACCAATACATGTATTGATATAGAGCGCTGTAATCTTTTTGTAGACCGCTCTTAGACTGAAATCATGTCTAATTTTATGAATAAAGACCCGGTGTTGGGGAAAACAAATATATACGTCAATATTGCTTCATTCCTAGCTGTTCAATTCATTCATATACAGACACTTGTATTGATATGCAATTCGATTCATTGATTTACTTTGGACATAGGTAAAGTTGGTTTAAGAAATGTGTAATGGGTAAATAGATGTGGAGACGCGGGTAACCCGAGTCATGGTTTGTGTGGAGTAGCCAGCTGATAAGCAAAGCTTTAGAAGCAGGCCAGAGAGGCCAACTTCTGGTATATGCTTGTGTGAATAGGTTTCTGATGTCAGCTTTGTAACAATTAGCACACTTAGAAAGGGACTACTAGCCTAGGCAATAATATGACAATATTTACTAAGTCTAAGGGGATAACGAACACCTGGAAAAGTTATAATACTGATGTATAGACAGCCCGACCCCGCTAAGAATAAAGAATATGAGTTGAAAAATAAAATCTGAAAATCATGAAAAAAATATACAACTAGGAAAGTTCCTCAGAAAAACAGTGTCCAAATTGTCAAGAATCACCGTGAAACAATTTATTTCAAATTAATATTCTTCATTAATGTCAAAGGCATCCTCTCGCGTTTTTTCGTAAGGAATCTGGCAACTACGAATCTTCACCGATACGTTTCTGTTTTCTCTTGTTTTTACCCATGTTTTCTAATGTTCAAATAAAGATCCGATGTTGGACAAAAAAAAGAATAAAGAATAAACTAAGGTCTAAAATAACATTCTAAAAAATTGCCACCGACTCAAGCGTTTGTTAAGGCATTAGGAAATACGAAAAGTTTCCTGCTAAAAAAAATCCCGACCTAACGACTCAAATTTCTACCATGAGGTGACAGGAAACAAGGATAATTTTATTTTAAGCTTAAGTCTAAATATTCTTGTAACATAAGCTAACTAAATACAACCATCGACTTTATTAGTTCTTGAATAAGAAACAGGAGCCATATGACTTTCAAAGTCTTCCTTGGCCTTGTCTAATTACACGTAGGATTGTTATTTCTGCAATTAACGCACTTAACTTCAGAGGCCCTTCTTACCCGCTCCAATAACTCAGTCTCATCTATGTAACACATTAATCTGTTTCCTGTGGTTAAGCACACTATACAAGATAAGCCTAAAGCCTAAATAACGATATCCTGTAATCCATAAATAAAAACAAATACACGTGTCCTTGTGCCAGTGATATAACCTAAGGCTGTACTCTATAGGCGTAACAATGTGCTTCATATTCAATATTTACGGAGTGATTGACATAGTTTAAATGTGTTAGTGAATATATCGAGGTACGAGATATGGGCCCTGCATTACGGCAGAGGGGAGCGATTGCACAGCCTCAAACACAAATACTGATAACAAGTAGCTCTTTAATTTAGTGCTTTTCATCATAATTTAAAACATCGCTTCATTAAGATTAAGCTTAGTAGATGGAAAACCATATAGTACAAACCAAATCCAAAACATGAAGCCGCTGATCCATGGTACGAGCGCACCATTTAGCCAGCACAATCTAGTCCACAAATGATGCAATTCAGAGATAACAGCTGAAGTGTTTGGAAAGGGAGAGACCCGGAGGGGCCGAGGGTAAGACCATAACGAGAGAGAAGAATCTAAATACCATCCTATAATATATTCGTATCAAACACAATGTAAACTACAAATATACCCGGTGTGCGTTCAAAATGTGTTATTTTTTTTGTTATTGTTTTGTGCATCAAATGTCCTGAATAAAGAATTTTGAAAACAAATATATTTATCCATAGTAACAATCAAATGCTGCAAGCGGAATTACGCGAAAAAAACAAGCGGATAAATTTGATTTGCATCGGTATGAAGAACATCAAGACCTGCTAGTGGTGAGTTTGGTCTGTTATGCACTAATAATCTGGTGATCAACTGGGAGAGTAATCGATCAATGGCACCCTGTGCTTCACAAGACCTAAACTGTACTTCTAAGGCTTGGGGTGTCTCTGACTCATCGACGTGATTCAAGTGAGGGCAAATGCGCTATGCGTTATAATGGCTTTAGCGGACACCCTAAATGTAATTACTAGGAGTTTTGCTAATATTTACTAACATCCATGGAAACTATTTGTATTAGCGGGTATGAACAAATGATTTGATTTCCCCTTCAACTACAAACCAATGTTCATAGACTATAAATAGTCTATTTTTTGGCGAGAAAAATAAATCAAATTCTATAAAGTGAGAGGTCAATGAAATTGCTCTCAGTGACTTAGGTCTCCCAGACACGGCTATCAGAATGTGAGAGTGAGAGTGTATTACAGCGGCAAGAACGGACTAAATTTCCATAGAAATGGGTTGAGGATCAAGCATGGATGTAGAAGCGGGAGCTTCCTTAGATACCTATTGGGCACATGAACCTAGTTGAGCAGGTAGTCATAGAGAAGGTACTGAGTCAATCAATATGACCTTGCCTGGAGATTCAAGAGGGAACCCGAGACTTGGCCAGGATCCATTAGACTTTAGAGTAAACCAAGTAAGATCCATGCGTGCGGTAGTTATGAGTCTAGGAAAATGTTGATGTGTGAAAGCCACAAAGAAAATTAAATTTCGGATGCTGCACAATTTGGGGTAGTTTAAATGTATGGATGCTAAAAGGAAGAGAATGGTATGAGAGGCAGAGGGAGAGGAATGGGAGAGATTTCGTGGGAGAGAGAGCGTGTGAGTATTTAAGTACTAGTATGCGTGCATTGCATTGGTACACATAACACGAATGTGTATTGGTAGGTATACAGTGAACTCGGGCTAGCTCGCATAATGTGTGTATTTAGATGATTACACATCATTTCCTTAACAATGAGAGTCGAAGTAGACAGACTGCGGCGGAGTTTCGGGTAAAGGTAGGAATAGAATAGGGATCGGGAAATTGGGACTAAACATAGATGAGTCGATTGTTAAACCACTGTGTACTCTGTATCATATGGCTAATAAGTGGCATGTTCCCTGTGAAGGTATGCCACAATTTTATCTTCCTCACATCTATGACTCAGCTCCCGCGAACTAAGGAGCAGGGAAACAGGTGAACGTTGGAACTTGGAGGTGAAGTGATTCACGGCCATATTCAACCCATCTTGTAAAAACGGGTGTTATTTATGTTAGATATAAGCTGTAGGAATAACTGCATATGTATACTATCCCCATGAATAAAAGTAAACTGACAATTCATTAGCAATATGATTCATGCATCTTTTGGGTGTGTGGAAAGGGTGTGGGGTGTGTCTAGATATCCTAGCAGGTTTACTACAGGGTGTGGGGTAGCTACTTTAGCCGGCATTAAGAGCATATAAATCCTTATCAATCGGTAAAAATAATGAGATTAGTGGAAACAGGAAATACAACTCTAATTATATAAATGATGTGAAATAACTTAATACTGAGACCTAATAGAAGATATGAATGCTAGACAGCTATGAGCAAAATGATTTAGTAAATGTATTTGCAAAGCTTATAAACCATCTTCGTTCCAGGTTCCTGCTCGCAATAGAGCATCGGGGGAGGGGAGGGGAAAGTAGTAGGACTAAGAAACACGGTGCCCCGCCCCTTGCACTCAATCGATTCTTGCACGATCCAGTACGTACCGTACGAAGCCTCCGATATCCACGACTTGCTGAGTAGCGAGAAATGACACCCCACTTCCCCTCATAAAGTATAAAAGTCTGAACACTATATCAGTATAAACTATTACCATCAAAAACGCCGTTTCTCTGAATTCCAATAGCCAAGCCTAGTACTACTAGTAGCCTAGGGGATCGTTTTGCGTGTACCCATTTCTTTAATTTCAAGACGATGCCCAATACTTAGTACTAGTAGGCTAGTACTACTAGTGAAGACAGAAATCAGGATAAATTGAAATTAGGATTCTTGGTAAAAAAAAAATGGTTGGAGTAGATCGAGGGAATGATCAAAGCCCTGGAAACCGCGGCATTACGAATCTTGAATGATTTCAAGTGAAGCAAACTCAACCACTTATTTTGGGGAAAGACTTCAGTTACCTACCTACCTAAGGCTAATCTCTGGGAATTTGAGCGAAATATAAATCTAGAGCCTCCAATATTACAGTGAGTTAGCCTTCCAGTTGAACACACGAAGAGTCATAATACAAAATGAATTGTAATCCTTGAGTTGGTATCTTTTAATGATCAGTTAATTAATTTGGTTTCTGTGTCAATGTACTTTTCAGACAGTGCCAATCTCGAATGTATATGACAGGCTATTCCTCTCGCTTCCTTGCCCTAGATATACCCCCCAAACACTCGCTGGAGATCTTACACATACTCGCAGTAACTCTTCAATTGAAGGTTATGTTGCTTCTAAATTCGTTCCAAATACACGATGGATTAATTGTACTGTGGGTACAAATGCTAATGACCAAGATGAATAGGGATTAGTTGAGGAAGGGTAACACTAACAGGGTTCGCATTTGCATTAAATACCCCATCCCACAAGCATCGAAGTCAAGTGCCGCGTCCCAATGTGAGGATGGCCCCGGCTTCAGTCCCTTTCCCTGTCTACGCCCTGGGGCACTAAAAGGAAGGCATCAGATAATAAATATGTAGGACATCGAACCATGCCATTACGTGGTTTCGATCAATGAATGTTATTTTGAGCAAATATACACGAAAAAATGAATCCGGGGGAATGGGTGGCTGAATGAAGCTGAAAAAGTGGACTTCTGACGGACAGATATGGAATTCTCTCTGGCTCTGCCAGTAGTGGACCGATTTGACACAGCTGTCATTCGGTTTTCACAACGCCGCATGAACTGGAAAAACCATCTACGAGCACCCACCTCTATTATGACCGAGAAGAAAACCAGACGATTCCTGGGGTAACTCTCAATCTGATGTAAAGATGTTAAATATCCCTAATAATCCGTCAACTACCTTATGACAGATAGCTTATTTTCCTCGGATAATCCACCATTAGAAGCATCGGGTGTGCGCTGACGTCAGCAATTGTTGCCGTCACGAATGATCTCTCTAAAACGAGGATTATACAAAATAGAAAATTCGGGACAAATATTCTACAATCATCCCTACTTTCTAATAAAAACATGTTTAAGGTGTGAAGCGGTTGATAAATAAATAAAGAAAAGTACATCATTAAAGAATATGGGTCATACGTCATCGAGTTTTGCGTACTTCTAGCTTCCGGAAGTTTTGATTCGAGGCCGCGCCTACCGCGACCACATCCCACACAACCACCATACATCCCAGTGGATCCACCTGTGGAGGACTGGAATTAAGGTACTTAGCAGAATCGCATATACTCGTGAAGCTCCTCTCATCCAACATAGAACAAGTTAAGGTAATATGAGTTGGAATTGTCAGCTATCAATAGTTTCTTATTCTGCAGCCTCTGCTAATGAGAAAGTGTCTGGCCTATGGCTATGAGTAGGCCTAGTATAAATACATCACTTGGCTCTAAACCAAATCCTTCAATAATTTTCCCTAGGTTTCTAGTTCCGCCTTTGCCTCTGAGCTATTGTGAATCTTGATGCGGAATGAATCAGCTGTGATTCTGGTCTCGGTTCATGCATTGATATTTGTTTTTGGAGAATAGCACGTTAACCTGGACTTTTTACCAGAATTTTGTGAAAAAATCCATTTCTAATGAACTAATTTATCATCAGGTTTTAAGAGTTCCAGTTTTACTTTTAGTTTTTTTTTTATGCTATATCAATAGTATGTAAAATTAAATAATGCAGGCTCAATTATCATTCCCAATTGAGTACATTTGAGATCTTCATCGTGGGCACTTTTTGAGGTTGTATTTTAATTCATTCCAAAAGTATATGCTAATTGTTCATTTCCTGTCCACTGTTTACACACGACCATTCGATTACAGAATTTGTTTGACTTATGTGATTGTCCTCCTTATCATCTCCAGGTGAATCATCATGGCGGATCAAAGAAGCATCCGCCGCATCCTCACTACGATGCAAAATACTGTACAAGGTCTCACAGGTCCATCCCAGGGAACATCGGCTCTACAACAACAACAAAGTGTCAAATCAGGTTGGCTGAAAAAACAAGGAGGCATTGTGAAATCTTGGCATAATCGTTGGTTTGCATTGAAAGGGGATCAACTCTACTATTATTCTAGCCAAGATGAGAGCAAACCACCTCTTGGAACTATTTTTCTGCCAGGAAATAAGGTCAATGAATTACCAAGTAACCCGAACGAACCCGACAAATTCCTTTTTGAAGTGGCGCCAGGTGATTTGAATATTTTAACATACTGTTCTTTGCATTGTGTAATTTTCTACAGTGCCGTTTAGCATTCTGTTAGCCCTAAATTTTATTCAGATTAATGTTCACTAATTCTGAATTATAGCGGCCAGGATATTTATGAGATTATCATGATTACACTTGAGAGACCTCACAACTGTTTACGAATCTTTTACAGGAGGGGACAGAAATAGAATGACAATGACCCACGATACTTACCCGATCTGTGCTTCTAGCGACGATGAACGAAAGTCATGGGTACTTGCAATAAAGAAAGTGCTTTATGCATTCAAGGGAGGAGGTGTGTATTAAATACATATGATGTTAATTTTCTATGATTGTTCCTAACTGATATTAAATAATGTTTTCTTTTATTAATTACAAAAGTTTTGATTACAGTGTGATTTATTACTTTAATTTTCAGCTATATTTGGCCAATCTATAGAGGAAACAATGGCATATGAAAATACTGTTTCGAAAAGGAAAATTCCAGAAATTGTTGACGTGTGTATAGATTTTCTACGAATGCATGGACTGGACGTAGAAGGCATATTTAGGTTAGTATTCTCCATTTAAAGTGGTTCACTTGTTGTATTATTGTTGGCGTGTGTATAGATTTTCTACGAATGCATGGACTGGACGTAGAAGGCATATTTAGCTTAGTTACTTAGTATTCTCCATTTAAAATGGTTCACTTGTATTATTGTTCCAGTCCTTCAGATTAATTATTTTGTTTTGCTTGTCACGGTTCAATTAGTCAATAAAATGGGAGGTGTGCAAAAGCTATCCCCAATGAATTACTAAGATACATTAGAAATAGTAACGAGAGGTCAGAAATGAGTTGCAAGTAATGAGTGAATTTAAAAACGAGAGAATGAATTTGATAGGAGCCAGTCGTTGTACAATGCTAAAGTTCAAGAAAGAGCTCCGGGTTATGCAACATTTAAAAAGCGGAACAGAATGTTAGGGATAGAGGAGGAAGAAAATGAGGAAGAGATATGAAAGAAGGTACCAACAAGCGTAAATAAATGCAGGCTGCAGTCCCCCTATTTCAAAGTAACACACAGGAATACTGCTGTAATGAATATCTAAAAAATCTACGAGGGATGGGAAAAGATACTTTAGTTCATTTCTTAATAGAATGTGAAAGACTACAGAACCATGGGGATAGCTTTTAAACATTTGGAGCTCGCTCCTACTGCAGTAAGCCAGAGCCTATAATAATAAGAAGCACTACAGGTGCACAGGGGTGGCAAGTCAGTACGGGGAAACTGGCTGGCCAAAAGTGTCTGACAGAAAGTGTGTAACCTGGTCCTGTCATGTTTGTTCCAAACCGGAATGGACCACTATACAGACAAGTTAGAGGGTAGTTTAAAAACCACAAGAAAACAGGGTGTCCCGAATAAAAAAGAATGGGGTATCCCGACAAAAATAATGCAACCCAGGCAATGTCTATGTCAATGTCTATGTCTATGTCAATGCATAACAGTCCAAACTCACCACTAGAAGATCTTGATGTTCTTCATACCGATGCAAATCATTTGTTTCCACAACTTTAGTTTCCCATTTTCAGAAACTCCTTACTGAAATCACTATCTTAGTTAACCTGTACAGGAGAATTACCTTACATAACAGAAATCGGAGCAGAACACATGGTCATTGTTTGTGTATTGGGCAGGTGGGCAGGTCCTCTGAAAGATGTATATATGTTCAAGCTACACATTTTGTAAATTCTGCTATTAAATGTAGGCTCTAAAGTGACAAATACTAGATATATCCTATTACTGTGGATACTGTTATATTGGATATGTATTTTGATCCAGATTTTAACTAAAATTTTGGTTATTTGAAAGGATTTGTGGGGGAGAACTTTCAAGTTTCTCAGTGTACATTTTTCTGTGTCCTGCCCATTTTCTGTGTCCTGCCACTGTGCTGATAACATCTGGTCACCTGTTCCCCCACCTCTCACTTAGGGAAAAAAAAAGGGTGTTCCCATTTATCTGGTTGAAACTAGGTAGGGTGGTGGTGTTTTTTTGATCAGATGAGAGTCTCAAAGATAAATATCTTACAGGATGTAGCTTGTCAGGTCACACTTGTTACATCATTAGGAGGCAAGCTTTAGGGTAAATAAAAAGTTTTGCTGTTAAAGTGTGCATAGCCTCCTATTGTACTCACTATTGTATATGGTCATATCCACCAATTTGACGACTTTTGATGTAAGATCCACCATTTCATATAAAATGGTTTTGAGGAGTTAAATATCACAATATATGATTATTTTGGCAATAATTATTTGAGAAATATGGGGGGGAAACCATGTTTCATGTTTTTTTTCCATTCGAGAAATTGATTTTTTGGGGAAAACGGACAATTTTTTTTAAAAAAATCACTCCCACACCCAATTTTCGTAGATATTCATTGATATTCTAAAAAACTGAATACAACAATGACCATTAAGCAATTTTAGAATACACAGGGACGGTATGGGGAATATATTGGAAGTCAAGAAAAATTTATTTTTTATTTTTATATACCTGAAAAAACATTTGGGGTAGCTTTTGTCGCATCAGGGGGACAGCCTCCGTTTTTAAGGATCAAAATACTGAAAAAATGATATATAATACATCCTTAATGGGTTTAATCTGAAGAATTACCAATGTTTCATATTTTTATTTTGAAAGAATTGACTAAATTCCTTAATGTCACTGATAAATTGCTTGATTAGCAACCCCTGATAGGCCATGGGTAGGGGGGTTGTGTCGCGTCAGGGGGACAGTATTCACACCTTATTATATGAATATTTTTTATAGATATGGGAAATAATCGTTTCTATTCTTAAAATTAGAGAAATTAAGACAATTTCAACTAAATTTCATACTTTTTAAGTTTTGTCTTGCTAATTTCATTATGCAGAGGGCCAAACCCTTGTCGCGTCAGGGGGACACTGTCCCCCTGATGCGACAGGGATGGGGGGAGGGGGAAGAAGGGGGTGGGGGGAGGTGGGAGATTTCTTCATGTATTCAGCTACTATAACTTTTTTGTGCTAGTCTTGGGCAGGAGCAGGGTACCTTGCATTTTGGCTCATATAATCTTATTTTGATCTCCAGAATCTCCCGATTTCGAATCTGTCACCAACTACTCTGTGATCCTTGAGGACATTTAATTATCGACGTTTGAAAGAAAAGAGTAAAAAATATCAAATTTAATCAATATTAAATTATTTTGCTCGAAATATGCACTATGCTTGTAAAATTTTGATGGAACATGAACTTTATAAGGGGAATAACTTTTATAAAAAAAAAAATAGAATTTATTGTGACAGCTAAAGGTCATATTCAGAGGTCAAAGATCAAGGTCAAAGGTATATTTTTGATGACCAATTTTCAAGAATTTTGCCATTTTTAAGGTATGCTTTCCTCTGTCTGTAAAAAAATGAACGAAATGAGATAATGGTTCCAAACTTTCAGGTTAACTACTAGGGTATATAGGCTTTATGTCCACAAAATATTAAACATAAAAAAATGATTTTAATTTTTCCATGGTTATGAGGCCCTCATAGCTGAAAAGTCGTCAAATTGGTGGAATTGGCCATATACGGTAGTACTGACGGTATATATGAGGCTTGTCACATCCGGTCTTCCTTAGTAGGATTTGTGGGCACGATTTAACAGGTGCACATGTGATTGTTGTGAGTGATTGTGCTGCTGATTGGTTGTTGTTTTAGAGTGAGTGGTTGGGGGTGGGATGTTGTGACTTTGAATCTGATTGACAGACTGATTCTGATTGCATAGCCAGTGATTGTGAATCTGTTACAGTTGGTTTGACTCAATGATATTTATTACATCGGGTAAATGCATGATAAATTGTTCCAGTGGACTAGAGTTTCACCAGTCAATTAATATTTTTTCAAATGTGTAAGGCGTTTTCTTCCTGGTACAAATTTTCATGAAGAACACTGGTCATAACTTTGCTAATATTGGTCGCACTGAGTTTAGATTTTAAAACTGAAACAATAAACTGACACTCTCCCCAATAAATGAATAAAAAAGGTCTTGCATCCTCACCTTTAAGTTTGATATTTTTATTTTTGAAAAAAAAAGTTTTCAATGTTTCTGGATGGGTAATTACCAGTAAAGTAACTAAATATACTCCATAAGAAAGCCTTCAACACGCAAGGATATATTTATTACAATCTCCCGAAATTTGTTATATGGATTCATATGACAGACTGTAAGTGCCAAACCCTAAAAATATTAAAACATTTCAATAAAGAGATCTTGTGATTAAATCACTTTGAAAAATATAAATTTTGCGACTTGTGACTCATTTTCCTGGAACACATCACATGTGAATGGAGGTAGGGCTTTTGCAACTCCCCTAGTATTTGACACTTGAGAGCCTGTGATAGGAGAGCTTCTGACTTGCAGTGATGTTTGGAAGGGGTGGGACTAGGAGGTGGTGGGTCCCATGACTAGTGGTTACATAATGTGGTGTTTGCACAAGTGACCAGCTTATCTGATGATCTCCTTAGATCTCATTCTTTAGATCTGTCCATTCCACACTAGGGCTCTGTCAAATGCGTATACATGGTTCTTTTTGCACATTAAGTTGATTGAGTGTTCCCGAATAGTCTGCGTAAACCTGCCACACGCAGGCCATATGTCATAGACACAGGCCATTTTATCACATTGGCAAACAAGCATAAAGGACATTGAAATCCCACATAATTTACTGAGCTAAATGTTGTTTCAGCAAAAGTAGTGGTATGTCCCTCTTTTCAACCACAGATGATGAATAAAAATAAATCAAAGATTGTTATTTTGTGATAGGAATTTCTGTACTTCCATCTCAGTTAATAGCTATTTATCATCATCCATAAATGGCAATTACCAGTTTGTGAACATGAGCTTTGAGGACAACATTGTTTTTATGAGCGAAGCTCATTTTACATCTGACTTCTTGAAAGAGAAATATACATTAGAAATATACATTAGAAATATAGAATAACCTATTGCGTGTGTTGGGCCACCTAGTACATGCCTTTCTTTTCAAGCTATTGCTTTCTTGTTTGGTAAATGGCTCAGGAAAACCGATTGTGGTTGAATAGGGTGATT
This sequence comes from Sthenelais limicola, assembly GCA_942159475.1. Taxonomy (NCBI): domain Eukaryota; kingdom Metazoa; phylum Annelida; class Polychaeta; order Phyllodocida; family Sigalionidae; genus Sthenelais; species Sthenelais limicola. The sequence continues at coordinate 135,355,300 of OW804095.1, read as the reverse complement.
TAAATTTTTAAATTGTTTTTTTGAAAAGAGTTATTTCCAAAAGCGGTAAACCACCTTTGTACCTTTGAAGTGAGATCTTTATCTCACCCTGGCTTACTGTTGGTAGTAGCTGGCTCACCCTGGCTAGTAGCCTGTGAGCCTGTCACTTAGCTGCCTTAGCTGCCTGATACTGCTTTGACCCCTGACCTGATACTGCTTGACCCCTGAAAACTAAGGAATGTGAGGATGGGCTAATGGGGTTAATTGGACACCCTCCCCCCTCGCCCCATGAAAGAGAGCCTTCTTATGGCTTATCTGCCCCTGCCCCCACAACACCTCCTCCTTCACTGGTGCCACTACCCCACCCTCTCTCTCTCTCCTCATATGTGTCAGTTGTTTATCTGCCCACTCCTCCCCTTGTGTATATGCAGGTACTAATAATATCTACGATTACCTCATATATGGCAAGGAACTTATGTGTACACATTCACATTCTCTCTCTCTCTCTCCCTCCCCGCCCTCTCCCTCTCTCCTACCCTCTCCTCATTTCCATCTTATCTCTATTATTAGGTGATGTCATGCTATCGGCGATTTTTCGAATAATTTCAACCAAAACGTAGTTTAGTTTTAGTGTATGAGCAATTCCACCAATTGGTCGACATTTGGCTGAAAATTCTTAATTTTTTTAAATTGCTTCTATTGATTTATTATTTTTCGTACATAAACTACACATATTGTTGATAATTTAGACGAAATTGGGAAAGTTAATAATGAATATTGTAGTCAGGGCAGCTTTGTGGAGTCTGTGACCGGAATTAGCTGATAAAGGCACGGAAGAAGTGTACATGTTTCTACATGCATTAGAAATAAATAAAAAAGAAATATGCACCTAATGGTTTTAAGTATTGTGTACATCATAGGTCTCGACATGAGGATCATAATGCTTTTTAGTTTGTGAAAATACTCCAATTAGAAGAAAAGTTACAGCCAAATAACGAAATAATAATGGTAATATGCATGCATGGTAATGGCAGCGACAATGATTGATCCTCTGGCCATATACACATATAATCCATCATATTTAGAATTAACAAAAGTATAGAACATTCTTCCCTTCCTTTTCCTGTTAAGATGACTTGAATAGTTTTATTGTTTGTTTATGAAGGTAAATATACATTCTGTTTAAGTATTTAGAGGCAAAATTATTAGGGAAAATGTTCTCTGTATGTTTACACAATACATGTACATAAATCATTAAATGATGTCACATAATTTTAATGTCACATGAGTTATGTCACCGTAACGTGCCGGCACGTTACGGTGACACCATGTTTTAGCCCTCCTGAGGTGCAATAATCACCGCAGGGGGATTATTTGAGTGTTTATGTTTGAGCTATATGATGACTTACCTTCAGCCATACTTTAATTTTTTCAAATTTAATTATTTTATTTTTTATTAACTAAAATGTCCGGCACGTTACGGTGACATATAACCTTCCCAGATATATATTATATGCTCTAATTTCGAAGAAAATTATGATATTCAACGTCATTCATTATTATATGGGTAAATACATTGAAACCTATCTAAAACATCTCTACTTTACCCATCTTTGAGTTTCAAATTTATTTTTATTCTAGATTTGAATAGGCACGTTATGGTGACCTGTACATACTTCCCCAGGCATTTTTGCATTGCAAATCAACTAATGGATTATTAGAAATACATTTTTTTAAATTTATTCGTTAGCCAGGGTCATGATAATAAATTTGAATAAACCTGTAACACTAATTTCACATAATTTAATTTTTTTTACACACTTTTTCTCATAATCGGTAGCATTTTCTTTAATTTTTAGGCAATAAAACAGTGTTTTTCCCCCCTAAAATCTAAAATATTGATGCTAGATATGTAAAAGGGGGGTATTTCTGATGTATTTTCCGTCGGGGAAACTGAAATAATTGATTAAAATACCTTCAGACTAAGATTTCTTGTTAAAAATGCAAAAATATATTTTATGGTCATATGTCGACCAATTGGTGGAATTACTCGTATGTGTTTCACTCCCCTTCTCTCTCCCTCTGTGGATTGAATTATTGCAGGTGGCTCCTGTCCACCACAATGACCACAATAATTCAGCCTCTCATAAAAGTCAGTATCCCTTTCATGAGCCCCTTCCATCACATCTGCTAGAGGGCGGCCGCTAGAGGGTAGCCTTCCTTGTACCCATTTGACATTTTGATAAGAGGACTGATGCAGATAGGCCCAGACCTTAATGACTGTGATAAGGAGAATGCCACCTGTAGATATCACCGCACACATGTGGGTGGGTGCGTCCTTCACTGTGTAAGAGAGGAGGAGGAGGGAGGGGGAGGGGGAGGAGGAGGAAGAGGAGAGATTGTGTGAGAGAGAGAGAGAGAGAGAGAGAGAGAGAGAGAGAGAGGGGGAGAGTATACATGTGCCACTGGGCTGTATACATGTGTGGGTCAGACTTTCAGAAAATGTACAATTCAACTTCACCAAACCTCTGAAATAACCCAAATTTCAGACGAAAACAAGAAAAGGTTTAACAGATTTGGATACTAACTCTTATTGGAGTTAGTATGAAAGCATATGTGTCGGGGGTTGGGGACAGAGGCACTAGGGACGCCAGGAAAGTAATGGGATTCACACCTGCAAACATATATCTCTATTATTAGGTGATATCACAACATTCCCAATATTTTCTCTCTCTCTCTCTCTCTCTCTCTCTCTCTCTCTCTCTCTCTCTCTCCTCCCCCACCCCTCTCTCTCATACACACAACATCTCTCTCCCCCCCCCCCATACAGGCCTATACCATCTAAGAGTTGAGATAATCTCCCCCTCTGTCATCTTACCCTTCCTCTCCACTCCTTCTCTGTATGTCTGGCCCTGTATCCCACCCCCACCCACCCATGTCACCCCTACTCGCCCCAACCTCCACCTCCAACTCTGGGGTGAATCTCCCATATCTCCCATATATATGCTCTCAGTTACACATCTGCTCTACAGAGATCACCCCTCTATTAATATAATGATAACCCGGCTTCGCGATATGTGGCTATAAATTGCCACATGTTTAATGTCCTCCTTGTATTACATCTCAACCCATTATGCGTGGGCTCTGGGGCCTGCCTAGGGCCCCAATTTTTGCTGGCTCTCTGTTGCATTTTAAGTATTTTGGGGGTTAAATATCATCTGGAGAGCCACATAATTTTCCCAGTTTGATTCCCATAATCACAGAACTCCAGCACGTCGCTGGAGTTCTGTGCCATAATACAGCTTTATTATTCACGGGCTCTGGAAATTAAAGTCATATCTACAATATATAAACTATGCAGCTTAAAAAAATAAGGAGAATGATATCATGCCAAGTTTCATGGTTTAGCAAAAGTGAATTAGTGCTGTGTGTATCCTATATCATCCATTTAATACTCCCAGCAAACACAACATTTTTTTGAAGAGTGCCATCATACATAACTATTGAAGAGCTTGTCAATCTCCTCAAGAAAATCTTTTAAAATAACGTTTTCAAAATATAATTTAGATATTGTGCAAAGTATCTAAAAACAATACTACAATAGACAAAGACATTAATAATTCCAGGCTGCAAGCCTCTTAATTCATGTATATCTGAGGTTATCCTAAAGAGAATATTTAACTAGTACTTTACGTTAAATTACCAGTGACTGACCATTAACAAATATTGTGATATTAGCGAGGTGAGAATCACTATCGCTAAGGGGAAATTCTATTCTCTCATTGCATGGTAGCAGTTGAAAGGGAGAGGAGGTTGTTTTTGCTTTGTTTAACCTTAAAATAAATAATACTTTTCACATCAAATCAAATATTACATTGGAGGTGACATTTACGTTGGCCACTTTGGCCGGCATGAAGGGTGCAGACATCGGCCATTGAAATTTTACGTCTTTTACCAGTGTCTTTCAGGAACATTGAACTGACTTTCTTACGACTTGTCCACTAACTTTTGCGACTTGTCCACTGACTTTTGCGACTTGTCCACTGACATTTGCGACTTTACAACTGACTGACTTTTTAATTGCAATGGGCAGTTAAATGTGTTTAAGTATATGTTACCATTGGAATTCTACATTTGTGAAGAAAATCGTCGTCCTTCGTCATGAGAGCACCACCGTCTTAGTCTGAGTGTGAGCGCAGTGGTAGTATAGTGGTGCTGGTACTGGTCAAGCTAGTCACGGTTGGCTGGCCTGCTCCCTGCTGTTCGCGGTGGTGTGGTGGTGGTAGTTGGGGTAGCGGTGTATGTGTCATGTACTGTGGTGGTGGTGGTGGTGGTGGTGGTGGTGGTGGTGGTGGTGGTGGTGGTGGTGGTGGTGGTACCAGCGGCGGCAGTTTAACAGCTTGATCAGAAGTGGTTGGTTGCAGGTCTTCTTGTATTTGTATACATGAAGGGCCGAAACCAGATTGGATATTTAATGATATTACGGCGTTAACATTACATAGATACATTGAAAGCTACACTATAGAATTCTACAATTGTATATATCAAATATTGATTTAGTTTCACAATAACCAATCTGGTCCAGTGGGCGATTAGAACCTGTAGTTGTAGTGGGGGTTCGTTGTCTGTTTGCTTAGGGACCCCCACCGAGGCGATAGCCGAGGTGGGGTCCCGGGCAAACAGACAACGAACCCCCACTACAACTGAAGGTTCTAATTGCTTTAGTCTCGAATTGTTGGGATTCACCATCACTTTCAAATTGAAAACAACAATAACAATTCATTCTCTAAACCCCCACACACACTCAGCGCACGCTCCCGCTCGTGTTCACCAGTGCGTGACGACCACGTTACACCACCCGTCCATAGCATACCAACAAATCTCAACAATTCGAGACTAAGGGATAATAAATTACGAATTTCGGATGCAATAGAAAATAACCAATTGTATGTATGCATTATATTATTTTGAATCACACAAAATGAGAATATATGACAGCATCTCGTCATATTTGTCACACTTATTGTGATTTTCTGTGTAGGCCTACATATATACTATTGCCTATTTACAATATTATTATAACGATGGGATAATGTGATCTATGGTATGAAAACTTTTAATCACCGTTTTTCATAATTATAATTACGTAAGTATTACGTAACATTACATGGGATTACATGGAACTATAGCCATTTTTATATTACATCACCTCTATTCTTAATGCTACAATGCTCTCCCGTTATTAATTAATATTTCAATATAACGAATATAGGTTTTCATATAATTCCATACATGTGTTCTTTGTGTATAACAAAGGGTTACACCCCTTAATTCATAATTAATGGAAGCGCCCTGTTGCATCCACGTATGAATGTACATGTACAAAATGTACATGCAAACATAGTTACACCTTACAACTACAATCTGAGCAGCTATTATTATTGTGGTGACCTAGTATGTAGTATGGTTACAATCATTTAAACATGAACAGTTTACATCTGTTTTAACAAATGTATAATTTGAATATTTTCTTTTCTAAATATATGCTGTTTTAAGGTATTCTGGTGGGGTTCACTTGGTGTCATTGGGAGAATTCCTTAACATTCACATGCTTACTTGAAATTTAGAATGGTTCTTCTATGTATGTATGTATGTATGTATGTATGTATGTATGTATGTATGTATGTATGTATGTATGTGTACATGTACTTATGTGTACATGTACTTATTTATGTATACATGTAGCCCATTGCAATTATATATGACGTTAGTCATAGCCGTGCATCTTGTTTAATTTATCACTGACTGACTTTTTAAAGCGGGCTTTGTCCCATGGGTGATAGGACCCCTACTTTGTTGTCAAATGGTCTCCTCCTAGAATCCTTCTATAGTCCTTCTATAGACTATGTACTAAAGGCTCTAGTTTGCCAATTGGTATCCTCCTCCTCCCCCTCTTTCTCCTGCTTCTCCTCCTGCTCCTCTTTGCGTGATTGGACACCTACTGCATTGCTATAGTCAAATTGGAAAATGTTTTTTTAAAAATAATTTTCTCAGCCCTGAAAAATAGTTATTTTTGCCGCTCACTTTCTCTGTCTCTCTCTCTCTTTCTCTCTGTCTCTCTCTCTCTCTGTCTCTCTCTCTCTGTCTCTCTCTCTGACTTTTGTTTACTTTTCCACTGAATGACTTTTTACTTTTCCACTGACTTTTTTTACTTTACGACTGACTTTTTCTGCAGTTGGCCCGCCCCACAGTATTATCATGGGTTCTTTTTGCTCTATCAGCCTACCTCAGGCATTTCAGGCTGTTTCGTAGCCTTCTTGCCATAGCCTTTTTTTCCAGTTTCCGATGTCCTTTTTTGCTTTTCGCCACATTTGCAGAACCTCAACTTTTGTGGGTCCCGACTTGCGGTCCTCGGGCTATTACTGGTCTCTGTGGTGACACATCACCTGTGCCCCTAAAGGACCAACTTTTTTTTACTTTTCTGACTTTACGATTGACTATTTTGACTTTATTATTGACTTTTCGATTGACTATTTCAACTTTACGATTGACTATCTCAACTTTACTATCAACTTTTTCGCCTTTACGGTTGACTATTTGACTTTATGATTGAGTATTTTGACTATACGATTGACTTTTTCGACTTTAGGATTGACTTTTTCGACTTTAGGATTGACCTTTTATTACGACTTTACAATTGACTATTTCGACTTTTCTATCAACTTTTCTTACTTTTTGATTGACTATTTTTACTTGATGATTGACTATTTCAACTTCTCAATTGTTTATTTTGACTTTACGATTGACTATTTCAACTTTTCAATTGTCTATTTTGATTGACCTTTGGATTGACTATTTTGATTGACTTTTCTGACTTTACCATTGACTATTTCAACTACGATCGACTTTTCACTTTTCTTTGTCAAGTATTATAATGATTTTTTTCCTTCTAAGTAGAACAATCCCTTAATTATCGATTAGTTTTAATTTGAATGTTGGCTGAAATAAACTAGAATTATCATTACAATATTAATGATGGATATGCCTTAGTATTCTATAACTCCCCAGTACTAATATATAACAAATATTGGGCCCAAAGACAATAATATGAAAGAGCTACATGCCAGATACTGTTTCGAATTGCCTTGTGCTCACTAGAAAAAGTAAGCAGCAAAGTCGTTAAACCCTTTCTTGTTAGATAAAATCGTACAGCAACCTTATATTTGCAAAGTGCTTCTTATTCCGGCTGCGATGCTATATTCCCTCTTATAATATAGATATTTAAGTTCCAGAATCTGTTAAGATGTTTAAGTGGTTTTGGGATTGTTTTTTTTAGGATTTTATTTATACTTGGGATAAAGGATCCCCAAATTGGGATTTTCATCTGCCCCAAGTCCCGCATTACAAAAAAACATTGAGTATCAGAAGTCGATCATTAACTTGATATAATCATAAGGAAAGTCTTAGAAATAACGATCAATACACTTGCCATTCCTGCTATTACAGCCGAGTGTTGGTGTTATCCAATACAAATAAATGAAGTATAAATGACAGATGAGGAAAAAAAGAAAACGACAGGAATGTCTCACTCTTGAGTTATATCTATAAAACACATAAACAAACAGTCCTTACACAGTTCTTACTGAGTTAAATGTACGAAGAAAAGATTTATACCTGTTGGATCATACACTTGCCACTCTGGCCTTTTCAGGCGAGTGTTGGTGATTTTCCAGTGTAAAAATAAGACTAGTTACAATTATTTACAATGGGAAATTTGTTACGGTACTTCTGGTAATTTGAGGAACTACTTCTTGCTTGTGTTTTAAAGTTGCTTCTGTTGTTCAATATTTTATAATAATTCTTCATGGTATTCGTTAGTTAGTTGGTGTTGATACATATAAATATTCCTAATAGTATGCTTCTGGTTCAACCTAACATAATATTATGTCTACTATCATATCTACATTTTATGTATGTGCCTGATAGATAAATCTGCTTCTAGCTTCTTCTTTTCTAGTTTCATCATAAGATCGTCCAATTTCTGTTTCATTATAATTTTTAATTTAATCTAGAGTCCTGAATGATTGATCAGATTCCAATTTGGCGTAATCATAATATGATGATCAACTTCTGGTTTCTTGCAGGCTTCCAGGCAGAAGCTCGGTTATCAAAAGACTCCGCGAGGAGTTTGACTGTGGGGAAAGGCCAGAATTCTGCTTCCCTGAAGTAGATGTTCACAGTGTAGCATCTCTACTCAAGCTGTACTTAAGAGAATTGCCATCTCCGCTAATTCCGGTGTCATTTTACGAGGCTGTAATAAAAATAGTGACCCGGGACTTCCACCAAAATCCCGATGAAGCCCTAATAGCTCTGGGGACTGTGCTGGAACAAATTCCTCGTCACAACTACAACTTACTCCAGTACCTCTGCTTTTTCTTGTACCAAGTCAGTGTCAAAGTAGATGTTAATAAAATGAATTGCATGAACCTGGCCACAGTTTTCGTACAAAATAACATCATTCAACCCGAGGACAATGATGCTGTTCTCCTGATGGGTACAGCTAACGGAAGAACTCAAGTGGCTTTTATTCTCATAAACTGCTGCGAACAACTCTTCAAATTTGACTACAATGAGCAAGGAGCTTCCATTCAAATAGACAACTTGGTGGACCTAAACACAGAGGAAAGGTCCCTCCTTAGGGATACTGGTAGCGTAAACGAAAGACAATCAGCATCACAATTGCTGGACATTGACCAACATGGCAACTTGCCATCGCCGTTAGCACCGGTTTTCAGTTCCCAGGTGAGTGAACCAAATCACACTCCTACTGACTGTACAGAAGAGAAAGGGGAGGACCTTTTTACACAACACTATTCATCGGAACCAGGGGATGCTCCAAACGCGGATGCTACCGTCAGTAGTACTAGTACTATAGCTAGTGAAACCAATGATAACTCCCAATTGGTAGACGTGAAAAACGAGCAGAGTCCACCTGATGCCCCCGAAGTTACAGAAACACCGGACCCTGCTAAGGCCTTACTCCGGCCCACCCGGCCAGCCCCTATACCCAGGAAACGAACATCTAAGGACAGAGTGCTTTCAACAACATCAGAAGGCATTCCTGGTGACAGGAGATCGGTTATGATGCAACAGCCGGAAAGCGCAAGGCCCCCTAGGCCACTTAGAGCTCCTCCTCCGCCTCCTACTGCCCCTCCCAAAACTAACAATACTCCGCCTGCGGAGGTTCTAGCTAAGGCCAACTCTAATGATGGGTCCACAGATTTGCTTGACGTCAATGTTGACGACTTCAGTAGAGAGGAACTATTGAGTTATATCGGCCGCCTTAGATCAGGAATTCAACAAGAGAGACAGGATTGTCAACAACTTCAATCAGCTCATGCAGTTTGCAAAGAGCAACAGAAACAACAGGTCTTAGAATTTTCCAAGAAGTTGGACGAAGAAAAGACAGCTACAGCTAACGCGGTCCAACGTATCATACAGCTTCAAAATGAATTACAGCAGTTCACATTGAAGCATGGTAACCTTGTTTGAGTCATGTCTTCCGTTCTAGTATACATATGTATATGTCCGCAATTAAGTATTACAGTGAGAGTGCTATATTTTTTATATTTTTACATTGTTGATAACGGGCTTATTTCTTCCCCTTATTTGCTGATTAGGGGTATTTTTTATTCACTTCGCAATTCTTTACCATTCCATCACCATCAGAAATACGCTGCTCAGTAATTAGAGTTGTATTTGGGTTGTTAATGGATACCAAATCTATTACTGTTCAGAATGCATTATCCTCGTGTACAACACACTGGAAAAAGAATTATACCGGTTGGCGCTTCATTCGATAAATATACAAATACTCCAATACTACTACTCCTCCTATATAATACAGTATATATATATCATGCGAGTAGAAGGATGGGTTACATGACGAACTAGTTTTACTAGCATTGTAGTATTAGTTTATATTGTAAATATGTTTTTGTTTAAGATTCAACGAGTCATTTCCGTATTAACAAGTATATAGCTTGTATTTTATGACGATCCGCCATTTCAACACATTGGAGACTTGCCTTTGAAAAAGGTGATGATAATATCCCTTTCGTACTCATTGTTAATTCAAAATATCATTATGCTACAGATTTGATTATATTTGTTAAATCATTGTTTAAACTGCTGTGGGATATATAGATATATATGTAATTGAAATCCTAGCTTGTGATACGGAATACGCATTCCTGATGTTGATATCGAGTACACCTAAGGCCCTGGTCGTTGCGAGTGATATTTCCTGATTTGGTTATTACATGTACCGGCATTTTCCCTTAATTATGACATAAACAATGCCCTGAATGACAGATGGTCAGTGACTATGATATAAAAATAATTTATTTTTGCTTTTGATACATTTCTTGTTTGCTTTGTCTCTTTATACGCGTCGCTGCGACATATGTTCAACATTTTCTTAAGATGATCAGTATAGGATCTTAGGAAAGGTGACGTGTCATTGCTTGAATAGGGAAAATAAAATCCTGAAATATTGCCTGGCTTACCGGTTTCCACTTTCTTTCAATAGTCTTAAGTTATTATCAATTAAGTTTAACTAAAGGAGGAAGATCGAATCTGCTGTACTGGTTAAGTCTTGCCTAAAGGGTCTTAATAGTGGTCTAACGAAATGTGTACTATGTCCAAAGCCAAGAAACACACATGGTCGAAGTTTTACTCTGCATCTTAATACGTTGCGCTCTTGTAGATTATACAACCTGCTGGATTTAAATATGATTCAGGGTTGTGGGACTTCTACTCTACTTCCATAAAAGTTACTCGTTCTATATCGTATTTTTTGAGACAGCAAGGTGAATATTATGAAATGTATTTGGGAATAACTGGTATTTAATATTTAAAAAATAATGTGGTAGTACTGTAAGCACATTAATCATCCACTTTCTTAACCTATATAAAAATTCTTCTCCAAAAACTAATACTATATAAAAACAAGTCAAGGGAACTAAAGTAGGCTTATACTAAACAATCCACTGGGTTTCCCGGTATTTGGGATGTTTAGGAATTATCAAATGCTCTTTGAGTACGAGCCATATATTTCATTTATTTTTCTATAAAAGAACGCGAACCACGACGAACATAACCCTTCTTACAAAGCAATCTGCAACTTTACCAAACGATGTTACTAAATAGGAATAGCACGTCAGATCCTTTGCGATGTCGTGTCTTTTACATACCAAGTTAGAGCGTTTTGTATTGGTATTCTCAAAAATGGTAGCACCCCGAGGTAACAGCTGTATTTACTATTTGTCTAGGGTATTATTCACAGAATTTAGAGATTTATCCTTCTCCAAAAGCAAATCACACCGTACTATATAAAAATTCTTCTCCAAAAACTAATACTATATAAAAACAAGTCAAGGGAACTAAAGTAGACTTATACTAAACAATCCACTGGGTTTCCCGGTATTTGGGATGTTTAGGAATTATCAAATGCTCTTTGAGTACGAGCCATATATTTCATTTATTTTTCTTGGTATGAAATAGGAATTTAGAAACACAGTAACAAGAATTCATTTAAGAATTTATTAATTGACATCTTGTGTAACATGGTAGAGGGGGAAGGTTTCGCTGTATACTGTATATCTTGTATAACAGTCATAATATTATAACAAAGACAAGGACACTGGTTGCCCAGTTTAAATAAAAGCTTTAAAAATTCATTGCCCTCACCTTGAAATACTAGTTTCTCTCTTGTCCATTTAGGGCACTTCACAAATGAGATGATAGTAATCACTCACTGATTAGCTATCGACAGATTCGCTAAAAATCCAGGAAATTATGAAAAAGTGGTAGGTTCTAGTCCAGTGGGTACAAGCTATTCTACTACTAGGATTCAGACATCCGGAAACACTAGAAATAAGCTAGTAATAGAGCATTAAAATACTTGGGCAAGGAAGAAGTAATATATTACTGACGATTTGTCCATAACATTGAATTGGGTTATAATACTAGAATTAGGGATACATCTCCTTTGTAGTTAGTATCTGAAAGGCGGTCAGGGAAAGTAATGTAAGTTGTATTTGATACAGTAGATATTCAAACCCATGAAATATCCCACACATCAGACGATGGACATTGCAATGATTTTAATTTCTTTAGATATGTTAGATTGTGTCACCAAATCGGTGTATTGATAGCACTGGCGAGCACTCAACGAAAGTTATGGTCCAGCTAAACCTCCCCGTGTTTTGGTCTAAAATAGCTTTTTGTGATGCCTCCAAATGTTTTCAGAATTCTAGCGCCACGATCAGGTACATACAAAGGCATCACTAACTCGACAATTCAACACACGGGTAATCCAATCACTTTTATAACTATTCCCAGCATTAACCAAATTGATTTTATAGATTTCTTAAATGCCTACATTTTGATAGAGATACAACACTCAGTATTACAGATCTATTCATATGATAGTAACATCTCTCTAGACAATTCCTTGTAACTCAAATTAGGATTTACGAACTCAGTCAAAACTGAAACAAAATTAGCGCAATATATCTTTCTCAGAGACACAAGTAAAACATTTAAGATTATATAAATAAGATAACAAGACCACATGTAACCAGCACATCTGGTATACAATAATATGATAATTAATTACAACGCTGATTTCACAACAGCAATAAATATTACCAGTTTGGCTCACGAATATACCAAAGTAAGGATACGTATTCTAGCCTGTTGAGACATAATAACAAGTACTAAACTGTAAACCACGATTTTCATTATGTGTTTAAACTGATAAAATAAGTATTGCAGTCCATAACTTCAACTATTTGTTGATATTGATGTTTTCTACAATGCCTTGTAATGCCATAGCTGCCTGCAGATCGCCATCTATTTTGAGTCGGCCGCTCACGTACGCTTGGAATGCACTAAGGTCACCAGAGAATAATTTGTCAAGGTCATTACTATTTAACATCAACGTCACGTCTGGTTTGCCGGTTGGAGGTCTTCCTTCGCCGACATCTCCTTCTCCTATGCAAGATAAATCGAATGTGAGGCCGAATCCTATTTTCCACATTAAAAACTAGTTCAATGTTTTGGTTTCGTATGGTACTTTTTATGAAAATATTATTTCTAGGATTTTTAAATCAGTAGTATGATAATTTGTTAAATTTACGACATTTCTTTAGTCATACAACATAGCCGCGGTGGAAATCGGAAAATGACTTTATATTATTGGTATGACAATTAGTATCGTATCGTAACACTAGTCCTATATAGGAGTCACGATTATATTGATTCCTAAGTTTAACGGAGGAGTTCTCGTCAGGGACTAGACAGTAGGTTTAGATAAAAGACAGTGAGAGAAAAGAGAAAATACTTGGTAGGGCTTACCATGCTTTAGGTCAAGGTAGAACTCGCCACCATCCGCACCCTTCACTTTGAACAAGAAGACGGCATTCACGCTGCTAACTAGGCCGGGCTTAAGGAAAGGTCTCACCGAGTCCATCACATCCTGGGGGGAGATCTTCTTCCTAGCAACGGCTTGTACACTAGCGGGTGGCATGCTAGCACTGGCTCCAGCAACTCCTGGAATAAATAAAACATATATGATCAAACTTATTTGTACTACTTTAGAGGTAAAGAAAAGTTGGGTAGGTACGGTTTTACATGAAAAATAGGGAGCTGAGGTGATTCATGAGGTATATTCTTTCGGGCGTAGTTCTCAGGTCGTGCCAATAAAACCCAAGTTTCTTGCATAATTCCAAATAGACGCCCCAGGCATACTCATTTATTCCACATCACTAAAGACCTTGTTAGCTTACACGTTAGCTCATGTTTCATTATCCAAGGAGAGGATATTTCAAAAGTAAAGTTAAATTTATTAATCAATTAAAAAGCGTGAGAACCAGTCCCATTCGGCATCTTTACTGAATTACAGCGGATATTTAAAACAAAACACCAACTACATTCACCTGCAAAGGCCGCCAATGCACTGTTGGCAAGATTGGCAAGCTCAGGATTGGCTGGTATAGCCTGCTGGGGGAGGAGTCCCCGGTCCTGGAGAGGTTTTACCGGGATTTGAGTGGTTCCAGGAGGGAAGAGCAGGGGACCGAGCCAGTCTAGCGGTGCATTCGTTAGGTTACAACCTTCTAGCAGTGCATTAGGTTCCTGGATGACCTTAACTGTTGACCTGGCAAATAAAAATAATGCATATTGTTAATACATATTGCATCAGCAGTCCCGATGAGGATTATAGATTCACAATAGTAGGGTTCATTCTTTCAGCCCCATTTTTTTTAGCGTAATATGTTTTGAAGATTGATTCTTGTACAGAGTTTTCCACTCGTTCATATAAGTCGGGTCCACCCTCGCAAAAGTTTGGGGAAAATCCATCAGGAGGCAAAATCCAAGATGGCCACCAAATTTAGGGAAAATGCAATAAGTCGGTCAAAAACCAATTTTATATATCATGGATACTAGAATATGGTTGCCCCAACATTAGAATGATGTTTGATCTGGGCCATTCAATCCAGCAATAGTTCTACCCCATGGATGATGCTAAGGAGGTACAAGAGAAGGTTTTTTTTACTTTGATGTCAATGGAAGCATATCTTCTACCCGTGTTACTAAAATTCTCCTTTAAGTTTAGTAAATAAGTTCACTTACAGCTGAACTTTAGACACCTTGATGCCCCATTCATTTGTTGTAATATTCACCTCGTCCTATAAATACAGAAACACGAATGAGCAATGAAACGATTCAATTCAGTCCTTGGTGGATTGTATGTTTGCGCTTAAATAATTGGGAAATACATGAAATAATTTGTGACCGATGAGATCATGGGTAATAAGACAACAAAGTAATCTACTCGTCTGTTAAAGTAGGCTCCTATACTCATAAATATAAACATTTAGAATTAGCTTTCCAGATATCGTTCATGTAGAGCTTACAGAAAGTGCCCGTCCTATCAGCCCCTGGTCACTCGTTGCCTGCTGCAGTGTATATTTGCTGACAATTTTCTGTAATGCTAGCTGGCACAGTGCCCTAATACTGTGATCACAGTCCTGCACACATGTCACCGACTTCACAGCATCATAAACCTGGTGATATATTTCTGCACCTATTTCCACCGTGGCACCGTCACTGGTGATTGTCTACAATTTAAAGCAATGTACTTGTGAAGTATTTGGGACATTTGAACGAAGTAGTGTTTTGCGTTATACGTGATTTTAGAGTAAAACATTTAAATTTGATGCAGAGTTGTTAAAGATTTAATTATATCTGAAATATAGGACTGGCATATACAATAGTTCCTTTGTCTGAAACTGCATCTCACCTTCTGTGGTGGTACACTGAATGCTTTGGTCCTCGTGTCCACATTCCTGATGCGGTCTATACAAGGCAACGTGAAGGCAAGTCCAGGTCCCTTCACCTTCTGAAGCTTCCCCAGTCTGAACACCACAATCCGCTCATACTGCTTTATTATCTGTGATACAATTAAAATATACATGATTATGGTTGATTTCTCTAATGAACAAACAAATACACATGTCCTATAATAATGCTTGATATATTATATATATAGGAGGGAATATATGGAAGTCTGTTAAGGACGCAAACTATTTAATACGGGTTAACCAACGAGTTACTTAACAGATTTTTTATATATGCTTTCAATCATGAAAATAGAAAAAAAATAGTCATAAATTTGAATTTCAGCGGTAATCTTTTAACAGATTGGTTGCCATGACAATCCCATATAACTCCCTAGTGAAATACGCACTATGCGTAACTCACTCTATATGTTGTTTTCAAAGTAATGCGTATATAATAAGAAAGAAAATACTTACCCTGATGGTGAACCATGCAGACAGAGGAAGTGTAATCAGCCATAGGAGGTAGGTGAAGGCGGTGAGGATAGGCGACACTACAGAACCCATCAGTGACTTCTGACCCTCTATAATAACAGTGACTACATTCAGTATTTTTTATATATTCGTTTACAAAGGGTGCGATGAATTGTGACCGTTTGTAGGTGAAATATTGCAGAGTTATTATTACATTAATTACTTGAATAGAGCATACAGGCAGCGACCTACCAATTATCTAATTTAAAAGTAAACTAAAGTAGGGATAAACTTCCGGATGAAATTATTCAACTTTAACATACCGACGTCCATGATGGGTACAGTGTGCTGCTTTCCGGAGTTATTGTATGTGAAAGCAGATTTGTACTGTCCTCCTTTCACTCCTTCACTCCCATATTCGAACGCTGACGTGTAATCGAATGCCGACGAAACATTCCCGATGTCGACAACGTGGTCCTCCTCAGTGGGTACACGACTGTACTTCACTGCCATGGGGTGTTACCTATACAATATGATACAATTATATATATCTTTGGATCTAGTATGGTACTTTAAAAAGTAGAGTATCTATATCTTATTAAAATAGCGTCAAATCTGTTATTTCTTCTAAACCGCTGAACGGATTGCTTAAATCTTTTAGGTGCACCATGCCACACATGGTGCGAAGCCATTCCGCTATATATGTCATGAACTTCTTTTTGATATATTTGGGGTAAAAGAAGGTTTAAGGAGGGGAGGTAGCGGGAGAGGGACTGGAGGTGATTGGAATGAAATTAGTTTTAAAAAATACGTACGGGTGTACACTGCCCTTGAATAGCATTAGTGATAAGTGTGATTTCTATCCTCCCTCGAATCTCGATTTGTAAGGAACCGTGCTCCTGTCCTGAAAACAAACACAAGTCATCATGATGAGAGAATATTATGTAATGCCAGATTATGATCCCAGAACTTGATACCGGTACCGATTATAAGCCTAGTTAGTATGATAGATTATAGATCATTCATAGCATACATCAATAACAACAAATGGCGGCTATTGCGGTGTTCCCAGAATGCTTATAGGCGGCTTCGGTATATCACAGTTAGAAGGCATGATTCATTCAATCCCAAACTTTAAAAAAGGTCAAGGCAAGCTTACCAAGCCCAAGACTAATTAATTATTTAGATTGTCCCCCATGAACATGGTGGATTGAAAATCATTAATGTCTGATTCGAGGCGAGATAGGCAGAATTCATTTTAAGACTCTACTCACTGAGTACTACGTGTATTTTAAAACACGATAAGAAATCTGAGAGAAGTCAGAAGACGGTATTATAATTTTTCTATGCGAACATTTCAAGACTTGCCAATCTAAATGACTCAGATTAGTCAGATTCATGCGCGAATCTAAACACGCCTGCTGACCTGGGAGTGGGAGCGGCTTGAGTCCCTTGTTGACAATCCTTGTTGCAAGATTCAGTTACAGTGGCTAGAGCCTAGGCCTAGCATATTAACTAGATAGGTATTTAAAAGGGTTATATTATACTTTAAGATGATTACATACCCTAATTTGTCCCTTGATATACACTTCAATTGAATGCCAAGCGACAAAATCGAGAGCCGTGGGGCTGGAGCAAAATAAATAGCTACGGTCTGGAGACCATGTAACCGCCAAGCTGCGCGATCCTAATTGATATTACGTTTAAAACAAAACACAATATTGTTAATAATAAGCATCTACTGATGTATGATGAGTGTGATTGAATGTCATTAAAATAATCAGTATTAATATTACAGTGATTCGATGCACCTGATAGATTTACATTCTTTTGACATCAATGATTTATTTTCGTCGTCTAAATACTGAGGAGCGCGCACTTAAATCTGCTCCAGCGATAACAATGGCGGTGGGTACAGAGGTGAGTGAATAATACAACAATATTTAAGCTTGATTCATTCCTTATGGTGCCTATCAGATATGAAGCAAGATCGCTAAGAGTATATCCATCGATTGTTAAAACGAATAATTTTGCTAATAATGTTAGAGCAATACAAATAAGCATGTGAACATCATCATGGCGCTGCATCAGACCGAGCAACATTGTCATCGGCATCACCGACCGGTGCCAAACAGACACAGCGGCCTTTTCGCTTATCAGTTGTGGGAGGGTCACCTAGGGCTAGGCGCGCCCCGAGATTTATCCGGCCAGCCGTGGGGCCCCGCCGCGTCAGCTAACCACCCACTGGACTGTCGACCCGGGAGCAATAAATAATGAAAATCCTTAATATTAACAAAGATTACTATAAATTATAATCGTCTCTGCTCCCGCATCTTGCACGCTATCATGCATAGGCATAGCATAGGCCATGTTTCATAGTCAGACTCATAGACATAGCTAAGCTAGTCATACTCATAGTCTGAATTACTCTTAGAGATAACTGTAGGCCCTACATATAAGTCTATCGAAGACGAAGTCGCATACAAATAAAAGTGTTTTCTCCTGTGAACCAGAAACTGTGATAAATAGTTAATAGCTGGGTGTTTTGATTATTTTTTTAGAATTACAATTTGAAATATTCTCATATATCGGTGCTGTCCTCTGTATTCTGGGTATGTTAGAACAACCTGGTTTGTCCGGGAAGTGATATCTCCCAGGTGAAATAAAATCTTTAAAAAAAAAAAAAAATGCGCCCCTAAGACTCAACGTAAAAAAAATCCATTAAAAATTAATAATCACATCTCAAGAGTCGAAGGGGGAAAAAGTCGAACTATAATTATATATATGTGATACGACAGTCGCCTCATTGTCATTAGATCATTATTATTTGGGGGCCGTCTGCAACCTCATATGTTAGCCCTTAAGTGTGTGGGTTGTTTTTTTAAATAAAAAATATTCGGACTGAAGGTTCCGAATATGATGACCCCGTCATATGTTTTAAAGGGGGGGGGATGCTCTTTTCCTTTCATATTGGAGCATACGTAATCGTATATAGACCGCTCATAGAAATTTAACACATTACCACTTGGGGCCTCTGACTTCAAAGCCAGCTTTTAGAAAACTGGCCAGCCCCAAAAAACCTACCACCTATTTGATTATTGACCCACATGGGGACCCATAATTATATGAAGTATTGATGGTTCATCATAGTACTTTTGAGTAATTCATGTATTCCTAAATTAACTTTGTTCCGCCGTGGCATTGCCTTAATCGTTTCTCTCCTTCATCACAGAATTGGTGGATCAGCTTCAGACATCCCTTGGACATCTGGCAAAAACATCCAAGTTTTCTGGTGGCCGAACTTTTCTTCTACCTTACAACCCTACTCACGCTTCGGCATGGTATGTTCGCTTATCTTTGGTTCCCTACCCACTAAACCCACACCAACTCCTGTCTCATTCTAAACCACGCGCCTCACCTCATATTCTCTCCTTTGCCTCTCACCTGTGCCCATGTAATGAATGATGATATGCAATATTGATGAACAATGTATATGTATGTATCGGGATAGTGCACTGCCTACGTACTTTCCATTATTTAAGTACTTGTGTACGGTACCGTACTTTGTCCTACCGTACCGGTACCTTATCTGTTTGTAGTACTTTGGCCTATTTGTAGGAATAATTCTACTCGTTGATCTTCTATGCAAGCTCAAGACCATGCATCCCAATACATTCACCGTCGTATTTATGTACCCTTTTCTGTCTGTGTACACATTACACCCCTTAATTTTCCACATGGATAAGGTGTGAAACCCCCAGTATATCGTCAATGTGTCAATAGATTATCAAATCAAAATAAAATTATTCAAATAGGTCCGGGCAATAGTACCGGTACTTTGACTGTCTAGGGAAACCAATTCCTCTGTAATATCTCTTCAACTAGTTCCAACCCTCTAATAAATGTCAACAAGTTTGACCAGTGAAGAAAACTAGCTTTGGCGTTTAAAAGTTGTCTGAGAGCCAACATTGTCAACATAAATATTTATTAACAGTTATTTGTTAACAGTTGTATAGCTCTGTATTTATATTAGTAGTCATTATTAGTGCTGTGACCCTTAAAGCATTGACCTCTAGTGGGCCTTTATATAATATACAGCTCCCCATCATCGACCTCCCTGACAACCATTTTTTTCTCGTAGCACTCAGACATGGCGGCCGTTTCCCCTACATCTGGATCAGCACAGTGCTCCATGGCCTCACGGTGGAGAGCGTCAGTTATTTTGTGCCCGACATTGACAACTTCTGGCATGCCCAGTCAATGGTGATGTTACTCGGCAAACGCCTGCCTCTACACATCATGCTCGTCTGTGAGTTACCAGTCCTTATATTTAGTCTCCTGAAATACAATTCTTCCTACTACCAATTAATGATTCACAAATGTAAGGTAGCGATTTAGGAACTGAAGTTGACTTAATATTAAAGGTCTATGAAAAATTGCTTGACGTAAAATGGTTTTACATATCCCTTTTATTCCACTCTTCATTATGTCTACCTTAATGCAGTTTAGTGAAGCTTAAATAGAAATTAATCCATGTGAATCATACATGTTAATTTTCTTTTACCATGCATTTAATTGACCCCTTTCTTTCAGACCCGATGTTCCTGTACACTGCCTTCGTCACTGTTTCCAGGCTACAATTGAAAAAATGGGCCGAGCCATTCGCTAGTACGTACATACAAGAACTTGTATTCTATACAAAAGTTCTGTTTACCCCGCAATGGAATAGCATTATTTATTTTTTTTTAATTTCAGAATCGCTTTAATAATATTGGCATTCTACTGTATCTTTCGCTATGAGGCAATGTCTCTAGCTGTTCAAAGACCAATATTTTCCGTGAGATTATTATCATTAACTAACACAATTATGTGCCTTTATTTTCAGTGGGTTTAGTGGTAGTCTTGATCGACATTCCATTCGACATAATGGGTATAAAGCTATTGTGGTGGACCTGGCACGACACTGATCCCAATGTGTTTGACCGCTTCTACTGGGTGCCCTGGACCTCCTTCTACTTCCATGCAACCTTTGCCTCAGGCTTCAACATCCTCTTCCACAGCACCCGTCGCCTCCTTACCTCCACCCCTGGATACCAAGCAGACAGGTAAAAGGATTCTTTGTTAAGAAGTTTGAATTCGAGGACACATTATATCGATTTGATTTCGTTATATGACGTTTTTCTCTGAGTAAGGTGCATCTATGTAAATGTAAATTTGCAGCGGCACATATTTCTTTTTTTCACAGTAGCCTTTTATAATCGGTGCAAAGTTCCATTTTATCCCATTATTTTATAGATGAATCTGATCAAACTACATGTTGGAAGATTTTCCAATAATTCTAAATGTAAACCGTCCTATTTTTATGCCCTTATTGATAATTTATTTACTTAAAAGTTTCACTTAAAATATGTTTTCCTGTATTCTGAATGATATGGACACATATTTCAGTTGGCCCAAGGAAGCTTTGTGCTGCGTTCTAGTCGGACTTTTCTCTATGCCACTGGGTGTGCTGCAGTTCATCCCACTATATCACCCTCTCCATGATATGCTGCACATTCACTCTGAGGTGAACTTGATGATGATTAATTTATATGCTTTTATTTTTTTTATTTATTTCGGGAGCAATATTAGAATAGAACATCACTATATTCAATCTAACCTTTAATTCAATATGGAGTGTTCAATGCTCAATGTTGGAGACTGTAGGTAAAACTATATTTAGGATGCCAATAATTCTTAAGAACTATGCGTAACTTGTATAGCTTGTCCAACATGTATGCTCCATAAACAAGAGTATTTCTATATTGAATTTTTATTGACAATTAAAATATTTTTGTATCATAGGTGTGTGTTCTGATGTTACTCACCGTCTACATACTCATTGTGTGGGTAGCTGATCGCAACCCAGAGAAGTCAGCCCGCAATGGCCCCAAAGGTAAAACATTTAAAAGATCATTATTTATATACATACAGTGTTTACTAGTCAGGTATTTGCTTGACCTAAGGCCTTTTCATTGTCTTTTTATATTCAAGAGATGTCCAAGAAATTTACATTGTTTTACTGTTAGCTGAAGCTTATGACTTTACTTCTCTTTGTGCATATAGGAGGTATTCATGTAAGAAACTCATATTTTATATGCTTGGTTCTGAACAATTTTATGATAAAAATACTTTTTTCCATTGCAGGGTATCTGGATGAGATCTCCATAGAGATAGTTTTACATTACGTGCTCTACATTGTGCTTGTCCTGATTGAGAAACCGGAGAGGATCAGAGCCGTAGGTCTTCATGAGAAAATTGGTGACTGTAAAGCAACCTCTCCCGTGCAGACAGCTTTTGGTCAGGTAATTGCATCTGTTTGCTTTTGATTATTAAGGAAATAGATCTAAAGAATGAGATCATCAGATATGTTATGTAACTGAACTGTAACACTAGATGTAAAAACAGGTTACTGCAGTTACATAACTGATGTGATAGATGCTCCTTAGATCTCCTCATCAAGATCTATTCCGTTTCTATTTTCTCTCAGTGCTTCTTCGCCTTGTCTTACTGGCTAGATAGTTTTGTTCATTCATTAAAGTTATTCTATTGAATTTCTTTTAAAATTAATTATATGACTCCAGCTACAACTGGCCTACCCTCCTGATATCGGTAGATATCATAGTACGTGACTATAATTATGTTAGCTTGTTTATATGTATAACCAACTTATGAATATGCATGTCTCTGGAAAAACAAGGTCCCAAGTTGCACTTGAAGATCATCACCTATTCTCAAGCACTACCTGTGTTGAAACTAATTTGAGCCTGTGATGACAGGATACATGTACGAAATAAAACTTTCTGGGATGAAGTGCCCTCGGCAATATAGGCTACTTGCCATTAAATGGGATAATATCACTCGGTCTGTTTCGAAATACCGAATCAATTGGTTGGAGGTTCGATTGTTTGGTTTGGGATTGTTTTATACTCTGTATAATAATATTGCAATACAATATTTTTCAGATTCTGAGCAAGAAGACCTACCTCTGTGCCAGTGATTACGACGAGGGTTATTTTGACTTCCACTGTACTCACCCTCCCCGCAATGGAGTTGACGATTACGAGATCTGTGGTACGCCCTTCGGTAACCACGCCGAGTACCTCACCGTGGTTATTTTCTTCTGCTGCTTCGGCCTCTTCATCTTTTTCCAGATCCTCTTCTTCTCTGGAAAGCCCCATGGGGGTGCTAATCGTAAAGTCAAAGCCCACTAAGTCCACTAGTCGAAGGGTCGAGAGAAACTGAGTGCTGCCATTTGATGGACCAAGAGTAGATCTATAGGACCAATAGTTGAGAATCTAGTCTGCAGGAGTAGCCATTCGATGAAAGCTGCCTACTTTCCCCGGTCAAAGGCCAGTTGCAATGACACGATTTACCATTCAATTTTACTCGGGAGGTGTAAATTTTAGGATTTGTACCTCCCTATATTTACATAATCATATATAATATATATTGGGCAACATGTACGATTTAGCATGCATTATATAATTAATGAAAAATATTCTATTTCATGATCAATTTAGAAAACGTGCGAAGTTTTGATTCAGTTTTCTCCTCTGCATTATACATGATAATAGCTTTGAATGAAGACAAGATCACTGGTATTTAAATATACCTAATGTAGGTACATATCGGGATAATTCATTGAACTGAAAATGGATTCTGCGTTGGTGGTTTAAAGGATAAAATGCATCTATTATCCCTATTCAAAATTGAAAACCTTCACTTTAATCATGACTGGTTGTCATTGCAACTGGTCTATTGTAACTTAAACCAGGTTCTTATGCTGCCACCTGTGGAGATGATTAGTTAATCATTTACATATCAGTGTGATTGGATAGTACATGAACACATGACCAACATTCCATAGGAATTTGTAGAGAAGAAAATAATAGACCAGAGTTTGGTAAGAATACTTATGTGGGCAGTACAAGCAGAGAAGTATATGTTAAGATTTTGTATATACTTCCCTGGTGGAACCACTACAATATTAATCAGTAAAAGTTCATAAGTCAAACGAAAAGTGTACACAATTATCATACATAAATTTATGTACAGTGTTTGATTGTAAATGATGCATAGCGCATGTTCTATATACAGTTATGTATACATCATGTGCGCAATGCATAATGCAGGTTATGCATGCATACCTGCGTGCCTGTTGGTGATACAGAAAGACATAGGCAGCCATGACGGGTATAACATGAACCACTGCTCACCACCCTATCTATATACATCATGCCATCCCCAGAATTACAGGGACCTGACTACCACCCCCACTCTCGAATTAAAAACCACTACCCTACTATTCATTTGACTCTTTTTACCCCCGCCCCTCCCATCCCCTCTGCACCTTAACCCCTGTCAGCGTTCAAACATAACTTGGTATTCCTCATTAACTATCGATGTCTTTTACTAACTCTCTTCTCGTATTAACTATTTCCCTTCACCTTCTTCGTATCATCCTCGCACGGCCCCACTTTCATTTCACATTTTCTATCCTGCGTATTTCCGCACCCCCAGTACGTTGTATAAATATATGTATATTGTGCGTAGGTGTCAGTGTTTCCATATGGTGCTTGTCTAGTCATTTGTTGTGATTTTTATTCAAATAAATTACACACAGATTTTACTCTTTGATTTTTCTGGTGATTTTTCCCAGCACTGTATGTATTGGGGAGGAGCCATAAGGGTAGTTGTGAATTGCCACCAGAGCAGCTCTCTTTAAGATTACATTCTGTACTATTTGGCAGCAAAATAACGTGATCCTAAGCAGAAAATATCCCCACGGACTCCTCCCATCGTTAGTTTCAGTAAATGTGCGAAATATAAAACTTGTGAAATAAAATACATTTCTACAACTCCTTTTTGCTTGTAAATCAACGGTTAATTCTCATTAATATGAATGCTTCCCCCAAATCCAGTTTAAACTTTGTAACATCAGCAACTTTTATCCTATTTTGGGCCAAGACCACTGCCATGAATTTATAAATCCAAATTATGCTCAACTTACAACCAGTTTCTCTTAGACCGCACGGCACGGGCCCATATAATTTCAAATCAACAATTTAGTGTAGTGAAAGCGAAGTTTATTTTCATGAACTTTTAATGTCAATGATTCGAAGCCTTTGAAACGAACTTACACGTACAACTTTTCTTTAATTGCATTGGCTAACATCAAATAGTATAAGCCTTGGACCCCAATATTTATCCTCCCTTCCATGAAAAAAATGCGTCGATGAAAGCTGCCTTAAAGCTTAGCCTTGATTGTTGCCCCCCAGAAACTTGTTGAACCATTGCTGCACAGATTGCAACCAGCCGTTGAAAGCGGTGGCGATCTCCTGGTAGTATCTGGTAGTAGGTGTCATAAGTTCATTCAGAGCATCAGTAATGGACTTCATGATGTTATCCTGGAGACAAAAATAATGAACAGATTTAGTTGATAAACGACGGAAAGTTACCATTCGGCTGAATATTTCCTCTCATTATCAAAGCTTCTCGGGAAAGCCCCACCTAACTTGATGTGTTAATTTTGATAACTTTGGTAAGTTAATACTAAACC
Organism: Sthenelais limicola; assembly: GCA_942159475.1. Lineage (NCBI taxonomy): Eukaryota > Metazoa > Annelida > Polychaeta > Phyllodocida > Sigalionidae > Sthenelais > Sthenelais limicola. The sequence goes on along the minus strand of OW804095.1, from coordinate 135,329,842 downwards.
TACATACTGGGTTTTCAGTCTTCGCACTATTTAAGTGTATAATTGAAACAAATTACAACCTCTTCACAGCTGAATGACCGTTTCACTATGTCTGCTCAACTCACCCAGTTTTGCTTCAGTTGACGGTCACATTCATCATTGGTTGGGGTGGACTGAGGAGAATATATAGCATCAAAATACGTTTCCAACTGTTCATTGATTCGCCGGTGTGCTGCAATATGATATTCAGATTGATATTAAGGCAGCAAGTGGACATAGTCGGAGGTAATACCAAATCCTCAGCTCACTCGCCTAATCCATCGTTATCCCGGCATCCCTTGGCTCTCATGTGTGAATCTTCGTAGTTTGCGAAGTTCAGATAGATTTCCAATTTTGTTCAATATTTAATTGATTTCCTCTAATATCCTAATGTATACATAACCTAATATGTATACTCTTGAGTTTCCACGTTCTATTCAAGATTAAGGAAGTTCCGACACACACATCCCGCATTTTCCAAGTCAGAATTTGATCGACAAACGAACATATGAAACAAGTGAAACTATGCATTGATAAAACATGAAACGAGCAGAAAAAAAAACAAGTTAAATACCGTCTTCAGATTTCCCCACATTGGCGAGTTGGTCCATAACACGAGCCCCAGAACTTTGAATATTTTGGACCTTCTTGTTGGTTTCCGATTTCCAGTGCTCAAAGCATCGGTCTAAGCTAATATGCGGAACCGTTTGTCTCCTATCTGAAATGTCATGAGAATAATTCTATTAATATGAATGTATGTATTTAATTGCTGTGTTTAATTCAATTATGGCAGCATTGGTTTATCTTTCAAATACCATAAATAATTATTTGAATTGGAAAGTGTGTTTATGATGAAATCACCAATATTTCCATAACTTACTTCTGATGTTGGCAGCAGAGGCCACGCCAAGGAGAAGCAAGACACTTACTGCGACGAGGCCCTTCATTGTAACTGTGTGGAGAGTAAAAATCAAGATGTGTTCAAGCAGACCGATACTCAAGAGATTGAAGGTCCTATGTATTTACATTATAAATTTGAAACATTAGTTCTTACATCGATGACCATCATATGAATACAACATATAGTAGTTCCTTCACGGGGAAGGATCCACTGTAAGTGATTGGTATAATTATGCTTATGCACCTTCTCAAAAATAAAAACCAAGTGTTCCAACTGTAACATGAAATCTACACAAAATAATAGATGTTGAAGATTCCCTGTAGACGTTTTCAAAGTAAATAATAGAGCAAAAACACTTGAAATGTCTACAGAAAATTCTATGCCGACCAAGTAGGTGAATATATTCAGGATACCTACCACAACATAAAACTTACTTTGATTTTATGAACCTTATCGTCCGGTGTCTCGAGAGGAATATCTGGATCTTATGAGCAACTTGCTCTTTTCTCTGAAGATATGAAGATCATCGCCCCTCCTTGCCCCTATTCAAACAAACCGCCTTCATTTGCAAACATCGCTGTGCCATATTGTGCAAATAAGGAGTTCATCACATTCGGTTCATGCAAGCTTTCAGCATAAAAAAAAGATGTTTTTTTGTCATATAGGGGTTACTCATCGCCTTGAATTGGGGTGAATCATTGATGTTATTTGATTTCTTAAATTGTGATTTGCGCTTTATCATATTGATTCTTATTTCAGGCAAAAAAGTTGTGCAGAAGCTGATCTATCCTATGTTTGATCTTATACCACCTGAACTATTTTTCACGGAAAGTTTTGTTTCAACTATAACTACTTGGTCAACAGTTTGAACACGAAATATATATATAATATAATTATATGTTAGCGGTATTTGTATAAAAGGGTCCAACTTTCTAGGTTGTCAACAAATATTTACCTATTTACCTGCTTCAGGCGATGGTGACATACCTCTACTAGTGCACCCGCACTTGCGGTTATGTCCCAGATTGAGATTTGAATTTAGTTCCCCTGTACTTACAGTGCTACCACTTTATTCTTATTTTTTTGCCTTTTCCTTGAAAAAAAACTTTTTTTGCCTCTATACTTTTTTTCAAAGGATTTCCAACAAAAAATAAGACTTTTGATGCTTTTCATACTTTTTGGGGCTGATGAAATCTTTTTTATGTGCAGGGTCAATTTTAGAAGCTGGCACCCGAGGGGAAAATCTTTCATAATCATGGCGAAAGCTTGTTCTAAGAATTTTGTGAACGAAAATGCCTTTTGAAACAGCCGTATGAGATTAAATATTATATTTTTTTGAGTGTCTGGTGATACTTTTTTTTGCTGCCTTCTGTACTTTTTTTCGGGAGAATCTGAGTGGCAGCACTGCACTTATTTCGATATGCTTTTATAACATCCCATTATGTCTACCACGTACGTCTACCGTCAAGTGCTATACAACCGTAGTATAGAAAAGTAGGTTTTGTAAATATTTGATTGAAATTCACATGAATCAAAATCAACATGTATTAAGTACCGGTATAGTGGAGTTATTCGTTTTTCAATCCTAATGTGATGGGATTTAAATTGCTGAAAGACTAATCAAGGGCCAATAACCTCGAATGCACATGGAAATTTGATTATATAAGATCCAAGAATTGTCGCCCTCCTAATACATGACGTACTCTGTAGTAGATAAGCGAGTGTAAGAATGCCCATTAGGTAGTTGCAATTTTCGAACAGCACGGCCTTATATCTGATAAGGGTAAACATGATTTGGATGGTGTTAGTTTTCAGCCGGTATAGAATAAATCATTGCGGTGCCTCCAATAAGAATAAGAATAAGTCAATATAGGTGTTGTGACGTGGCATTTGTAGGAGACATTTGCTATAGTTTATGATAGGTTAATTAAACAACGGTGTTTTCTCTCTGATGTCGAGGTCTGGAAGAAGGAATGGCCATTAGTTCCTGTTAAACGGTGAACAATCTCATTAAAGAACAGCTGGGTCTGGCTCTGCCCCCCACGACCAAATTGGGATGATAATTCCTTCTGTCTTAGCAGTATTAGGATATCAGGTCTTGCATCCCGTTCCGGTCTACCAACAGAGGCGATGGTGGATGACATTTAATGGTCAATGCATCTTGTCTTTCCACCACTTCCCGCTTCCCCTTTACCGTTAAGGAATAGGGCGCCAAACTATAGTGCAGCCCTGTAGGGAGTGGCCCCATCTTTGAGATTAGAGGGAAACCCCCGATTATTGACATTTAATATTATTTTAATGGATGGTTCAATCGAGAACTACGGTATTACAGGCCGGATAACATGTTGATGGCAAAATATAGATTGTTATAGGGAGATTGTCCCGAAAATGTAGGAAATTTTGCAGGAAATGGGAAAACGTATCTAACGCTCTTCTAGGAAAGTTCATTTGGATAACTAGCAGTATGGTATTTCCCAATTCTTGCTTCAGAACACCAAACGATTTGTACATAGCATCCCATCCAAATGTCAATCACCTTAATCTAATATGGATCCACCATAATTCCATCGAAATATATTATGTAAAAGTAAGTTGAGTAGCCGTGGGTCTTCCGATACTCTCGGTAAGAGTTGGTGGACGATTGCTCCAACGATCCTATAGCTTCGCTTCACTGTGAAGCTATAGGACCGTTGATTGCTCTGCCTAGGAGTATTATATAGGCAATGTATGAACATATGCCAAAATACAGGAATTGAGTTTTCAAATATAGGAACCTCACGAGGCCTTTTGTGAGTTCGTGGAGAGGGTTGGCGCGATGGAATGTTCGATGCGCGATGGAATGCCCAACAATGGCAGTATACCGGTAACCAGAAAACCAGCAATGGAGCCCTGCGGAAATGCAATACAATAATTCATTTGCCAAAAGTCCCTCGCAAGGCTAGATCAGACAGTGATTCGGAAATAGGTACCGTCACCATTCTGATAGAGGCCATCTATATTTAGATTTAGAAGATTCCTTAATAGTGTGCAGGCATTTCCTTTCATCAACCAATTAATACCTAGAATTGTGATGAGAGCTAATGAATTTGGAGAGGGTCATAGTATGGAAAATAAAATGTAATGATTTGATTATGTATTAGTTTATTACATTTGTTTTCAATATAATCCTTTGACACTAACGCTACTACCATATAACGCACACATAAAAGTCTTTCAGTCTCGTCTTTAACAACTGTACATCATTTTGAGGAATGTATCCATCCATTCATCAGTTTGAAATTTCCAATAATAGTGTAAAATAATTGTCGACATCTTATACATAAAAAAGCAAGGCCTAATATCGTCCACGACCCCGTCCACCGCCGAATCCTCGGCCTCCACCTCTACCTCCTCTGTCACCTCCACGACCGCCACGGAAGCCTCCACCTCGACCGCCGCCGAAGCCACCTCCTCGTCCTCCTCCAAAGCCACCTCTTCCTCCTCGGCCGCCACGACCTCTGTCTCCACCACGTCCACCTAGAGGGGAAAGGTAGAGATATGCCATGTTTAATTTCAAAATACATTTGATTAATCATATTCAATAAGTACAGGCACGCCAGTGAGGGTTGGGAAAAATAACTGAAAATGTTTCTGATGAGCTTCCGAGCCCTGCACCCCCGGAAAAAAATGAAAACATAACAGTTCAAATACGGCATTCTGGTGCATTTGAGATGAATAGCTATACTTTTAAGCCCTGGGTTACTTGAAATGAATTCCATCAACTCCATGCCATGATAAACACACACCAGTCGGGGACTGACAATTTCTTTTTAAGGAAACTTGCGGTAGGATTGGTCACTGACTCATTACACCCCTTCAGTCTACAGGTATGAAAGTTGGTCATGGTCAAAAATACTGAAACATTTCTGGTAACGGGAAAACGTTCTATAGGGAGCTTCCACTACGACCATCGCAAGTTAATGAAGCTGCCAGGGGGCGCTTGGTTGCTACAGGCACATTAGTGTCTGCTTATACCACAAGATGGCACAGAAATTCGTCTTTCAGTACTGTCTTGGGAGTTCTGAGGCCGCCATAGGCATGATACTGAAGCGGCGTCAATATCCAGAGCCAGCTAAGCATGGTCCAGTGCTCTCGGTCTCTTGAGACCACTGACAGCAAAATCTACACCAAATAAGTAATCTTGATGCATTTTTTTGTTTAACCTTTCAGCGGAATTTGGTAAACCAATTTGGTAAACCAACTTTGTTTCAAGAATTTAGGATTTCTTTCAATTATAGAATGAAAGTGATGGAATTCAGAGGAAAATTGACAATAACTAGGATTTCAAAAATACTGAAATACTAAAGACTTTCATCCCTTAATCGTTTTATTTGTCCGCCACCAATAAAAAAAAGTAAATACTCTTTATATGTAGATTGCCCATTGTAACATGGGATATTGACTCAGTGTATGTATGAAATTACTCCCACGTCAATTCTCGTTTAACAGAACAGTTGACCAATCAATAAGGATTATTTCTTTTTGTGGGTGGGTGTGGGGCGACATGGCATGAACTGTCTTGGTGAAACATAACAAGGCGATATGATGAGGAGCCTGGTCAATATAACTTTTCGAGCATATGAGAAGTAAGAACAGGTAATACAACAATTCGTATCTGAGATACGCATATATCTTTCTACAGTCAACATTGGGACATTAGAGTAAAATGTGTGAAAGAAGCAACTCTTACCTCTGCCACCTCGCCCAGCTCCTTTGGCCACTCGTCCACTTTGTGGGGCTAAGAATCTCTGAAGAGGTAACAACTTGTATGGATCTATGTAGAATAGTTGGTCTTTACCGAAGGAGTTTGCCTTCATGTTTTCAGATAATTTCACTGAAAACCACTTGCAACAATTAAGGAATACACTCAAACGCTTCACAAAAAAATATTCAAAGAATTCATCACAATCTTTAGGTAGTGGGTGTGAACAAAAAAATAGAACCTTAATTTGGGAGATATCATTACATCAACAATTTTTAATTTATAAGCACGCATTAGGGTGATAAGTCGTTCAAAATATAAACCATTAAGAAAATTGAGTTTGTAACTGTAAATAGCGATGTATCTATGATCATGATGGCCTTTACCACAACTTGTATCTAGTATATTGGGAGTTTCACACGGACACAAATATAAAAATATCATTTGCGACAACACGCAAGATGTGGCTTGCATGATTTTAGGAAGAACGCTCGACCACCCGGAGAAATCTATTTATTCAGGCAAATAAATCTTAGAGAAAGGATACGAAGTCGTTTACTGGTCCAAAAATTTCATCCACTTTGCCTATTTGTTGCTTGTTTTCTAAGAAGACTGGAGCGTTGAAGTACGGCACTTTTTCGTTCGTACACTGACAAACTATATTTTCTTCACAAGTGTGTGTAAACTTTCCGAGCTCTGAATTAAAAAGGGAAATAACATTATTAATGTGGGTTAGGTTTTTAAATTTGTATTGTCTATTAACGAAAATCATTTTATCTTGATTTGTTTCGGATGTGTTATAATATACATCATATACAAAGATTTACATAAAAACATTTTGATTATAAATTCTGCTAAATTAATACAACAGTGAATAACTTACCAACGACATGTTCTGGGGGTCCTTGATCCTCGTACCTCCTATTACCAAATCCACCCCGACCGCCTCCTCTACCACCTCCTCTGAAACCTAGAATAACATTTTCGTTTGTCAGAAAAGGATATAGTGATTCAGTGTATATTAATTAACATAATACTGTCACAATGGCTCCATTAATTGCATTCTTGGATATTCAGAAAAGTCTACTTGCCTCCTCCTCCTCCTCTACCACCGTATCCTCCTCCTCCTCCACCGTATCCTCCCCCTCCTCTACCACCGCCTCCACGTCCACGAAATGACATTGCTCTAGGAATTGAAATAAGTTAATTATGCTATGAGCAAGTTTTCAAATCGCGGGTAAAACATCCGTACATAGTAGTGTACTGAATCATACTCATGGCACTGACTTTCAAATTTGGCTTCACCTGCACCTGAAATCATGAAAAAAGACCAAGCCAAGGTTCATTATGCTGACTTGTTTTCACTGTCTGGACATCACCAGTTTTGAGAAGGTATATCTCCTTTTAATTTTTTAGATATTTAAGGCTAAGCAGATTGGCACAACATTTTACTGGAAGGGAACTTTGAAAGACTACGGTATAAGTTCAGTAATTTTCTGAGTATCAAAAAATATTTTTCACTTTTAAAATGCGCTTTGCACATCCAACGAGGGGACATTTTAAAAAGACCCCATTTTCATAACCCCCCGCCCCATTAAAGGGTTAACAAACATATGAATCACGACCTGGTCGATTACCAACTCCTCTGTCGCATTTTACTACATCACCCACTTTCTATTGACACAAGCCCCAGCCCCAGGCCAGGGCCCAATCAATTATCCCGCTTTGGCGCTTATGGCTTGCGCAGCGGCACCCTTGAATCGATATTTGCAAACTAAGAAAACTGCAAGTGATTTTATAATATATTAGCCATCATGATTAGGCCCATTAAATAGTTTAATTCTGCGGCGGTATACCCATGATCAATATTACATAATAGCCTAAATAGGAATGGAACGATTGAATTATTCCAATCTACTTTCAAAATGTTTACAATTACAATAATAAAGTGAGGATTGAAAAATAAACATGTATTCTACTAGCTATCATTAATTCACCGATAGGCTAGCCAATTCCCAGGGATCCTAGGGTGACCTTCACGGTCAATATTATGAGTGAAATGTTAGTGAGAGAGCTCAGGGTAGCAGAGCTTGGCAGAGCTTTATAGCAGCTTCGCCATCATCACGCTCCACGACCACGCGCCCGGGACTGCACGCTAGGCTTCAGTCGGGAATCAAACAGCAACATGGCAATAACCTATACTTAATTCTTTAGTTACATGAGTACCATATATTAACAATGCTATCAAGTACCTAAACTACCTAACGAAAACAAAACAATACGTACAATTATTCTGGAAACCCAATAGATGAATAGAAATTCAGCGACCACGTGTGTTGCGTGCTTACTATCTGCTAGGCGGAAGCGGAAACATGAAATTTTAGCCCGGTTCCCGGCTAAAAGCACCAGGTGCGATTTATTTTCGGAGAGAGAAAATAACACTGTTTATTATTGTATGTTCTTACAAATCTTAATATATGCACATATATGTTATTTTTTATTTGAAAACCATGAATTAATTGTGACTAATTGCATAAAGGTTAATCCAGAAGATCAGAAAAATAAAAAGACATTTCGCTCGAACTGGCTTTGGGAGAGGTAAGGGACCCGGAGGTTAGCAAAGCGGCGGTCTTTGGTCGGTATAAATGCTAAGCTCGAGTTTTCCTGGGCCCATGGGACAATTATTTATATTTTGCCGATGATTGTGCGGAGGAATTGGAGATCACAAAATGGCAAGGGATAGGTTAGTATCATATATATTCTGTTATGTCTTCATAGGTCAGGCTAGGCAACATGTTCGCTGCTCCACTTGCCTAGCTTGCCAGTCCCATGGACAGACGGAGGCAGACGTACGGACTACGGTACTAACTGCCATTGTATGCCCGATACCAGTATTAATTACTACCTCATTTACCAACAATGTTCATGAAAACTAGCAATATACGGTAATATTTACTGAAGTGTCTACTGTAATAGATAGACCTACTAATACCGTCAGTTTGTCTAGTCTATCATAGGCTACATGCTTTCTTATATGACAAACAGACATAAGTCATAACAAATTAGCCTATAATATGACTTATCTTGGCGATTTGGTCTTGGCATTACTAGTATACTTACTTGGACAAATTTCAATTCTAGTCGTGATAAGAGTTCCATTCCTCGCATATGTGATTAGAAATTTTAGATCTAATACAATTTTACAGATTTAGTAAATAAATATTACTATTACAAGACTGAAGTAGGCAACAACCAATTATCATACAATTCACATTGGATCACTATTTAGAAGTTCAGTAGAATATTATTCTAGCGGTGCAGACTAAATTAAATAGTTACTTCATCGATATATTCTCCTTTGCAGTCGTCGTAAGAGATCAAGGTCTCGGAGTCCAAGACGCAGATCCCGAAGTAGAGACAGGGAGAGGAAAGGCCGGAGGTCAAGAAGTAGGGACAGAGATCGTGAAAGGAAGAGATCCAGATCACGAGACAGGAAACGGTCCCGATCTAGAGACAGAAGATCCAGATCAAGAGAAAGGAGGAGGTCGAGGTCTAGAGAAAGGGATAGGGATAGGGACAGAAGGTGAGACACTGATTTTTTAAATGTTTTTTCCTGGTACCGGCAAGCATTATTTTATGTTGGTCCATTTTATGATTTAATTGTTTTAGTATAATTAATTAATAGTAATAGCTAAATACAACTGAACTAAAACTAAGAATCGCGATGCGTTGCCTTCGCTAATGAATATACCGGTATAAACTTTTTACCATTGACTCGTCCTTTACAGGCGCTCAAGGAGCCGATCTCGAGAGAAAGACCGTGTGAAGAAAGAAGTTGATCGACACAGGTCTAAAAGTCGTAGCAGAAGTCACAGTCCTAAGCATAAAGAAGGGGCCCTCCTAGTAAAAGATGAACCGCTCGATAAGGTATTTATTCAATTCGTACTTTGTTGGCAAAACACCTACGGTGCCTTAATTAAACTCTCTTCTTTGTATCAGGTTATTTTCGCATCCATTCGCTTCACGTTAGTGAGTCTTCACAACAACGGCGGGATTTATATATAATGCGGTTTCTTTTCTAGGAAGCTGAGCAGAAGCGCCTTGAAAATGAGATGCAGAAAAGGCGAGAGCGCATTGAAAAATGGCGACAGGAAAGAAAGGCGGCTCAAGCTGCTCAACCAATTCAGATTACCATGCCCAGCAAAAAGTGGAGTCTAGAAGATGATGACGATGATGATGACCCCCCGAGTGGAAATAATTCTAGCAATCCAAATGACGACGAGGTGGACCCTCTGGACGCATTTATGGCTGTAGGTTCTAGAAAATGCTCAACACTATTTAATTAATCTAGCAAAATTTCGCATTTTTAATTTCATTAAATCCTATTTGGTCACTACTGCTTTTTAGACTAATAATTGAATGGAATACACCAACGGCTATTACTCTTGTATTTCAGACGGTCAATGATGAAGTCAACACATTAAAAGAGGTCGATAAGCTTCCCACTAAACACGAGGTAAGCTCAAACCTTTTCCTTTACTGGTTTAACTATTCTTTAAATTATAGTATTACGTTCGTATTTATCTTCTACTCTATATTTATTTGAGGAAAAAATAACAAATATCACTTTCATATTGCATCCTTGGTTTGGGATAATTAGCAGTCTTGTGACTTGATATTTTAGGAAAACCCCACTCAGCAAAATACCAAACCTTTTCCTTTACTGGTTAAACTATTCTTTAAATTATAGTATTACGTTCGTATTTATCTTCTACTCTATATTTATTTGAGGAAAAAATAACAAATATCACTTTCATATTGCATTCTTGGTTTGGGATAATTAGCAGTCTTGTGACTTGATATTTTAGGAAAAACCCACTCAGCAAAATACAGCTAGTAAGCTCACCCACATGGCAGGTGTAATCAAGAAGAAGGACGACCCCAGCAAAACTAAAGGTGAATTGATGGAAGCTAACGCAGACGCCATGGAGTATTCCTCTGAGGAAGAGGAGGAAGATCTTGACGCTACTATGGCTGGTCTTCAGCGAAAGAAAAAAGTAATTTTTAAGATTTAGTTTTTCTAGCGAAAGTAAACCTAATATTAAATTATTAATATTAATCTTACCAACGACTTAACTCACAACGGTAACATCTTGTGGAGACCCTTAAGTGATTCCAATGTTGCCTAAAAGAAGCAACAAAATAGTGGAACGGTTGAAGCTTTTAAGTTGAAGTGTAACTTGTACGGTTGTTGTTGCTAAGAAACCTATTTAAAGTTGTACTGTTAGTATAGCTCTGCTAGGCTCCTCAGATCTCGTTGACAAATTACCGCACATTTAATTTGTTGACCTTATATTCCAGAGAGTAAAATACTGTTTCTCACGTTGAATTGCTTTATTTCTTTACAGGAATTGATGGTAGTTGATCATAACCGAATATACTATCGCTCATTCAGGAAAAACTTTTATGTGGAAGTTCCTGAGATTGCTAAACTTACTACAGAAGGTAAACATTGCACACCGTTTTCTCTACTCACTTCTAGCTCGTCCAAAATAATAGGTTAATCATCAGAAATATCCGTTATACTGAAATATTCCAGTCTTTCACTATAAGGACTTTTGTGTGTTTCAATTTTCCAGAGGTCGAGGCGTATCGCTCCGAACTTGAGGGTATTAAAGTCCGTGGCAAGGGTTGCCCTAAACCTATCAGATCTTGGGCACAGTGTGGAGTCAGCAAGAAAGTTATGGAGTCTTTGAAAAGGTAAGTCCTGCATTTAGTTAGCGTTAAGAAATTATTCCTAATACAATAGGGGCTGGTGTGAATATTATTCATGATATCGACTAATATTTATTGGTTTATTTGTGTTAATTTGAAAATAAAAACTCTTCATACTATTCCTCATTTAGTTCGTTTGGACCCCGTATGCACTGTACCAAACAATCCAGTATATCCCTCTGCCATTGCATATGATATGTAATATTGCAATATACATTGTATTTTCACTCTAGGCACCATTTTGATAAGCCGACCCCGATCCAAGCCCAGGCAATTCCAGCTGTCATGTCCGGCAGAGATCTCATCGGCATTGCTAAGACCGGAAGCGGTAAAACATTGGCTTTCCTTATACCCATGTTCCGACACGTCTTAGATCAGCCCGAACTAGAGGAAGACGATGGACCCGTAGGTAGGGCTGTGATCAATAATGATCATAATTTATCCCTGTCCTCAGTATCGATATCATTTAAGGTTCTTGTTCTGCAAAAAAATACATTAATTTTGATTAAAATGTAAAACATGAATTATTTATTTGAATATTTCCATTGAATTTTGCACAACCCTCTACCTTGGGGCTCATATTTTCAGTATCGGTATATGTATAGTTTCATATATTTATATAATTATACGTCCTTGATATTGTATAAGCAGAGTGCAGTGACATGTCAATTTGTCCTATTTCCAGCCGTTATACTAACTCCCACTCGTGAGTTAGCCATGCAGATCTCAAAGGAATGTAAAAAATTCACAAAGTCTATGGGCTTACGGACCGTGTGTGTGTATGGAGGAACTGGTATTTCCGAACAAATCGCCGAGCTGAAGAGGGGCTGTGAGATTATTGTCTGTACTCCTGGGAGAATGATTGACATGCTAGCCGCTAACAGTGGTATGTCTCCCCTTACATATCCTCATACATTTCAATACATATCATATGTCGAATATAGGTTACAAACTGGTTTTTAGTACAAGCTGTTCAGATTATCCTGGGGTTAACGCTAATTATTATACACGTACTTTTAAAATTATTTTCATAAATTATACATATGCCTTCTTCGTTAATACATTTCTTCATTCGTATTTCGGGCTCGGGTTTCTTGTATAACTTGTTATGTGGTTGTTGTTTTGCTTAGCACTAACATTTTATAACATTGATACACATTCTGATTGAATTTGTCGAAACTTATGTGGTTGATTTCCATGAATTACTTTCATTGTCTAGGTCGCGTTACTAACCTTCGTCGTTGTACGTATGTGGTATTGGATGAGGCAGACAGAATGTTCGACATGGGATTTGAACCACAGGTGAAAATGCTTTTCTTCCTATTGATCATTGAAATAAATCCTAGGAACATTATCACATTTGTAAATAAAATCAACCCCAAATTTAATTTGGTGATCGCCTCTAATTCTCCATTTAAACAAATGATAAGGACGGGCATGGGTATATTTGACCTATCAACGTGTGAGTCCTAAAAATACTATGGCAATGAACGTGTTTCATTTGTTTAATTACCAGGTGATGCGGATCATTGACAATATTCGACCCGACAGACAGACCGTGATGTTCTCGGCAACGTTTCCCCGGCAAATGGAAGCACTGGCCCGTAGAATCCTTAATAAACCAATTGAGGTACAGGTCGGAGGACGCAGTGTCGTGTGCAAAGAAGTGGATCAGAATATTGTAAATATCTTTCAACTTTTGTTGATAACCCCTTTTCGGTTCTTGTCCTAACATTAGAACTAAAAGCCTTTATCATACTTTTTCCGACAAAGAGGACAATGATGTTTTGGTTCCGATATTCATGTGCGACTTCTTTGGATAATTTACCCCTTTCAAATTTTAGTTATATGCAAGAACTAAAAGCGAATTACGGTCTGGTAACGTTTGAGAATCTATCATGTGAAGCCCGAGTTATTTGGGTTGAGATGTGCTCATTTTAGTAGTCCCTTACTGAAGTATACTTAATGAAATGATTTTATTTCTAGGTTATCCTAGAGGAGGATCAGAAGTTACATAAATTATTAGAGCTTCTTGGAATGTACCAGGAACATGGAGCAGCCCTGGCATTCGTGGACAAGCAGGAGCATGCTGATGAATTAATGAAGAATTTACTACGGCACTCCTACCCTTGTATGTCTCTCCATGGTGGTATTGACCAATATGACCGAGATTCTACCATTAGTGACTTCAAAAATGGCAACATCAAATTATTGGTAAGCAGTTTGCCCAGTCTGGAGTGTAAATACATACAGATTACTATGTTAGCTAGTAAACTCCTATATTATTACCTGTAATATAACCTGTGCTATACACGTATATCCATTGCAAAAATATGTTGTCATCTTTCCTCCACTTTTTTTTCTTAATTTTTCAGGTTGCGACGTCGGTAGCCGCTCGAGGCTTAGATGTGAAAGAGCTTATCCTAGTGGTTAATTATGATTGCCCGAATCATTATGAAGATTATGTTCATCGATGTGGGTAAGTATCTACTTAAGTTTCTTCAATGAATCGTCGTAATTACATGCGGCGAGTATGCGTGCCTGGAATATACCCACCCACCTGGCACCTGCATTCTCTGTCAATCTCTCCCGATGCACTTGATTTAGATATTCAAATTAATTTACTCATAGACGCTGCTGTCGATGGATCAAAAGTATCACTCGGTTAAATGCATCCCAAGAGCTCTTCCAATCTCCTTTGCTCAAAGGTTCATGTTTGCTGGGCGGGTGGGATCTTTCCCTTGAATTGATGTTAAATTTATTTCTTTTCAATTTCAGTCGCACTGGCCGAGCAGGAAATCATGGATACGCCTACACATTCATCACGCCTTCTCAAGTACGCTACTCTGGCGATATCATCAAAGCTTTAGAAAATGCCGGTAGTCCGGTCCCGTCGGAACTCAATACGCTATGGACGGAATATAAAACCCAACAAGAAGCGGTAAGTTTGGCTAATGTTCATTCATTGTACTATTTTGTATTTCCGTATGTACACATGTGCCATCATACCTGACATATTGTATGAATATGCATTTTTGTAATCACTATAAGCATTAAATAATTTTGTTTTCCACACATTTCATATCATACTCTTCCGACATTCTCTTGAAAAAAAACACCTCACACATTTAATAGAAACTAATTACGTTTGCGTTTAAGATATTTATGTGCATGAATACATCCAAACATTCTTCGTTTTCAATATTACAGCAAGGTCGGAAAGTACGAAGTAGTAGTGGTTTCAAAGGTAAAGGGTTCAAGTTTGATGAAACCGAGGCCCACCTTGCTGACGAAAGGAAGAAACTACAGAAAGCAGCTCTCGGTTTGCAAGACTCCGACGAGGAAGACAGTGGAATTGACGTAAGCTTAACTTACTTAGTAATTTGCTTGTTTGTTTTTAAAATGTTATTACTTTTTCAATGTAGACACATGTCTGTCAAACTCACGCAATCAGTTTTCGTTTATTTTTTGTCCATACGTGGCACTTATGTTTCTAAGTTTATTTAGGGTGATACATACTTGAATACAGGAAATAGCAAAGGACATACTCTACAGTGAAAGGCTTTGAACTAGATGTTCAAACGACTAATGAATACATTGTTTCCCCTTACAGATCGACCAGCAAATCGAAGATATGTTCGCTAGCCGAAAGCGAGTAACAGACGTCACAAAGCCTATGGTCAATACCCAGGCTCAGCCATCTGCATCAAATCAACAAAAATTGGAACTTGCCAAACGCTTGGCCTCTCGAATCAATCGAAACCTCGGTGCTGAAGCCCAGGTATTGTATTAGCATCCTACTTGATCATTTTGCCCATTAAGTTTAAGCTTTTAAGTGACCCTCATGAGGGAGATGTGTATCTTTTAGTTCCCTGGCGTAAATTATTGTCATTGAGAAGGAATGCTAGCTTAGTTTAAAGCGTTTGGGAGGTCGATACAATGTTAAGAAATCTAACTCATTCCCAAATGTGTTGTCAAAATACTTTTCATATTTGTAGGACATCACCCAACAAGCTGCTGCAGCTATTATGAAGGGCGGTGGAATGGTAGCACCTCAAGTATCAGTAAGTAGACAAATTTTATAACAGGATAAGGATCGATTGATAAGCATACGAACGTGTCTTGTAAACTTAGGCTCTACGGTACCATACCTCTATATATGCCAATGTTAACTCCTTGACACGATGCAAGTTTGCCTTCTACTCATTCGTTTACATATTGAATATTTCTGCTTTACCTATTATTTTAAGCATGTATGATTTAACATGTCACAACCATTCCCTATGTTTGACTTGTCACGTACCAAAGGATTTACATGTATTGTTTGTGATAACGTGTTTAAAATTTACATGTATTTAACCTATTTTCAGAGCAAGACCATTGCTGAGCAGATGGCTGAAAAGCTCAACGCTAAGCTTGGATATCGTCCACAACAAGAGGACGAGAAAGCTGAAGAACCGGCACAGGAAACATTCAAACGCTACGAAGAGGAGTTGGAAATTAACGATTTCCCACAGACAGCCCGTTGGAAGGTCACCTCAAAGGTAAATTTCCTAACCACATACTGGCTCTATTCTTACTGCTTTATACATGTATGTATTTAGTTCTCGTTAGGTGTTATATTATGAATATAACTTATGAATGACTATGAATGTATGCTCGAAATAATAATGACTATTTGAAGGAAGATTTAATGGTGTATGACAAAATTTCCTCCAGTTTTTCTCTGTAAGAAGGGTTGTGTGTTAACATTTGGAAACTGTTAGAACGCTTTAGGCTTTTCTAGTTCTGATTCGTATTTCTTTGATAACTCGATAAGTCACTTCAGATGGTTCCACCCAAATGAGTTTTACTCTCGTGTTTGTTTCCACTCAATGTGGAATTTAAATATGCTATGGGAAGATATCCAATATTAAGCTTTTATTTTGTTATTTCTACAGGAGGCCTTGGCACAGATTCAAGAGTATTCAGAAGCTGGTATCACAGTTCGTGGTACCTACTTCCCTGCAAACAAGGAGCCAAAAGAGGGAGAGCCTAAGCTCTACCTCGCCATTGAAGCCACATCTGAACTCGCTATCCAGAAAGCTAAGAAGGAAATTACACGCCTCATCAAAGAGGAGCTTATACGTTTGGTAAGTATAAAGCTTTGTGTCTACTTTCCTTTATGTACCAATTATATTTTATATCTAGAAATGTACTGGTTTATAAGGCAAAGAGCATCGTTAGAATTTCAGTTTTATCTGCCTAAACTTGTGCCCTAAAATTCAAACCAGTTTAAAAGTCTTTACTAATATATTTCTGTTCTTATTCCAGCAAAACTCTTACCAACCAACCAACAAAGGACGTTACAAGGTTTTGTAGCGAGTGGCGTCTATATCGTGGGAGTCGGCACTATTTTACTCTAGTTATTATTTGGACATACGCTGTTTAATTACTTGTGTAATTGTGAATCCTTTACGTCTGGACCCCTTTTTGTGTATATTTCACTGCTGTACTGCCAGTGGGTGGATAAAAGCGATGGTGTTTTAATATAGGATACAGATGTTTCACTGGCCCAATTTTAAACCTTTAAGACAAGGAATGTAGAAGTCTCTAACTATTAAACTGTCACCGAATTCAACTCGTGCGTTTTGTTAGTTCTTGGATAAGATTCGCATATTGATTCTGGTCTTCTGTTTATAGACGTAATAGGGGTTGATTCATAGATCTTGGCTAATACCCTCAGGCTACGGCATCCATTTTGGGCATGCAGACTTTATGATAGAACTGCATGAGTGGTTGTTTTGTGTGACAGGATCCCATGGACCCGAGTCAATTCTTTTCTCAGTGGCACACAAGCTGGAAGCAAGTATATTACAAGGAAACGAATCGTCAAGGGTCCATGCGATCTGTCATACAAAACAACTACGAGCTGCGAATCTATTTTTACTACACGTCTACCAAAATATTAAGAAATAGTAAACCAGTATCAACGAGTTATAGGCCTGTATTGCCTTCCATAGTTTTGTTAACATCCCAATAGTTGAGTAAATAAAATAATAGGTGTAGTATCCATGCATCAAACACCACAATAGGATTTGACAAAATAAGTCCCTCCATTGTTTGGTACTACATGTTCGCTTAGCTCATCAGGCAAAGCTGCTCCCTTAGTGATGGGGCTGCTGCAGGTTTTAGTGCCGATTTGTAGGTTTTTGGTAGACGATTTTCGAAAACCTGAAATTCTCTGAAGACTGGCATCTCTAAATTACATGTGCTTGGGGAAAAAACTATTCTAGAGCCTGAAAGCATTTTTTCGGAGTTTCTTGATTCCAATCCTTTCTTCACTGCGCATCAGGTCCGAAATTGTGCCTCGACTCCATTGGGATGCAATGTTGGATACACCTGTTGGGGGATCTCCCCAGTTTCGACCTCCGCTGTCCGATAGTACAATAACTGGAGGCGGCTAGGTGGGGGTCTAGTGTCATGCTCCTCCTGATTTTTCAAAAGTAAATGGTGTATTCTAGAAGTAATTTGAATCATGGATCTCTTGAGCCACGGAATATTAAGTTAAATTTTGTCTGGCTAGTGATGAGTAACTAAATAAATTTCCAATATTATATCTTTACTTTGGGGGCCGACTGGGGCCCCAGAAGCTATAGGTTTTGTCCTTGGTCTGGTGCATTTCAAGGGTTACAGGGTCTCCGTGCTTTTGGACTGAAAGAAATTAAAGGCCTTTCCAGACACATTTGAGTCATTTTCAAGGCCGATATCAATAATTCTTAATGATGGGACCTAGCCAGTCCTGGGGGTGTTTAGTAATTTTTTATAGGCCAATGTTTTTAACCAGTTTTATATTCAGATTTTATATCAATCGCCGTTTTTCAACTTTTTAATTCATGAATCTCTCAACAAAATCTTCGGAAATTTCCAGGCCATGTCAACAGGATTTTCCAGGCCCTTCGACTAAAATGCCCATTTTCCAGGCATTGAATTTACTTTTCCAGGACCCTGGGTTAAAACTAATCTACTTTAGGTTGGCCCATAATTTACACAAAATCATAGTTTTATCACACAAATCCTAACATCGTTTTTTGACGCTGAAATCCTAGTTGTTACGAGAAGATTGAAGTCGGCACCTCTGCAATAATCTTAGATTTACCGGTCTAAGCATGGCACTATCAGCAACAACAAAACAGCAACTCGTATTTCGTGAATAATTCGTACATTTATTGATTTGTGATCTGTCCAACTGATCGGTCAACAAATAAGGTAGCTAAAATTTGTAAAAGCGGGTATATTTCAATTTACAGCAGGAACAACATGTACAATTTTAAATCGAGGTCCGAACTCAACAAATAAGATTGATTTCATATAACGGCCCCTGTGGTACTGTGGTTGGATTCTATATTTAATCAAATTCATCAATCCTGAGGCTCTTTACTCGCAGTCTGGTCACCATTTTCATCAGTCCTGGAACAGGAAAAAAAGAAGTCTATATAAAGAAAATCTGCCAAGTAAGCAAAAGAAATAACATTACATCGTATCGTATTGGTCAATTGCAACAGCTAGTACAATTTTAAGTAAGTAATAGCAACAGGTCATACATAGTTGACTGAACTCAACTAAGCTAATAGGTTGGTTCATCATTTTACTGACATTTTTAGAGGATTAACGCAAATTATCAATTCTAAACTGTCCATGACTGCTTTATGTCTCTTACCGAACTTTCTCTTCGGGTGGTGACTTGTTCTGTTGTGATTCTCTATCTTCTGAATGTGAGTGGCGAGACGAGCTGTATGGAGGAAAAAATATCAATTCATTTATCAAGTTTGTTTCAGAGTATTGAAAGTGAGAATCCAATAAAGCATTTGGCTGTGATGACAAAAGTTAGGTAAAACAGCATAGGTTATCTATCAGTGATGAGTTGATTGAAAACTAAAGGAGAACTGACCGTTTTGATCTTGACCGTGAACGTGAGCGCCGTGACCTTGACCGCGACCTAGACCTCCTCCTCTTCCTGTTACGTGAATGCGACCTAGAACGTCTTGACTTGGATCTGCGAGATCGTGATCTGGAGCGAGATCTGCGATCACGTGAACGAGACCTACGCCTGCGATCCCTACTTCTGGACCGTGACCTACTCCTAAATAAAAATGCATTATTTGTATGATTAAGACAAGCAGAATAATAATGTAATCAACTGTTGAAGTAGAGAGACGAGATGTTCTTCTATCATATCTAGAATTTTGAGGAACCTAAGAATCGTATTTAG
The DNA here is from genome assembly GCA_942159475.1 of Sthenelais limicola. Taxonomy (NCBI): domain Eukaryota; kingdom Metazoa; phylum Annelida; class Polychaeta; order Phyllodocida; family Sigalionidae; genus Sthenelais; species Sthenelais limicola. The sequence goes on along the minus strand of OW804095.1, from coordinate 135,310,156 downwards.
CTACTAGGTTCATCAGAGAAGATATGGCAATGCATGAAAAAATCCTATTGTTGGTTATGCGTATTTTTAACTTTTATATAGAGGGGAAGAGGACAAAGACAACAAACCTGTGTCTATGGCTTCTGTCCCGACTACGACTCCTGGTTCTTCGCCTTCTCCTTTCCCGACTTCTGGATCGACTCCTAGAATGTGACCGCTTCCTTCGGCCCCTCTCTCTTTCCCTCTCCCTGCTCTTCTCACGTTCCCTTCTCTCTTCGCGCTCTTCCCGTTCTGGGCTATTGCTGCGCCTCTTCTCCTGGTCATCCCTCTCTTTTCTCCTTTCTTCCCGCTCTCTCTCACGCGCCACTCTCCTTTCCTGAACACTTTTCTGTAAAGGGGTCAAAAGGTATATATTATTTAATGCAATTGGTCGACAGATTAAAATGCGGGAAATTAAAAAAATATACAAACTTCCAATATAAATGTACCACCGAATGATGTAAAATTACATCGTAATATATATACATAATAGCAAACATCCAATTCAACTGACAACGAACCTGTAAATCGGCTAATTTTTCCCTGATATTGATGAAACCCAAATGAAGTTTGCCCCCGAAGTGGTCGGCCAGTCGTCGGTCATTGTCGTGGATACCAAGGTAGGCTGAACACACTTCACAGACCCTGAGTTTCTGCTGCTGATAACTGGAGGCAGGCATCGAGTTCCTGTACTCGATCTGTAATCCAAGATAGAAATAATGAAGTCTGACATCACAGTAGAAATGGATTATCAAATTCTAACACACACTTTTCCGCTGGAAAAAAATCACAGTAAAGATATAGACAATAACGATGGCTTTTGTTGTATACAGATAGTCGTATTATAACACTGTATCTGAAATTCGGCTCGTTAGGAATATCCAACGAGTTCCAAATGGCAAAATGGTAGAGGAAAAGAATCTCTTGGTCGTATATAATCGCTTAATATTGAAACCTATCACAAAGTGAAATTTTAGAGAATAAAATTAAACCCCCAACACTAAAAGTGGTGTAATCTCAATGCAAAACTGCTACCTCAGCTTGTGCCTTCACAATGTGAAATTTTAGAGAATAAAATAAAAAAAAAACAACACTAAAAGTGGTGTAATCTCAATGCAAAACTGCTACCTCAGCTTGTGCCTTTTTCTTTTTGAGGTCTTCAACTTCCTGCATGGCTTTCAGTGATTCCTCTACATTACCCTCTGCTCCCACTTCTTCAGCTCGGGCTAATTTGGTTCCGATCTTTTCTCCCAGCTGATGTATCACCTCTGCCTGGAAGATGGAATGGCGATTGGTTTATTTCTACTGTTCAATTCACCTACATGGCAATCAATTTCGTATTCCGTAGGGTAATTTGAAAAGCGAACAAATCTCAACGAATAAAATACTTTATTACCTTGGCATTGGCTTCTTCGCTCAGTTCTTCCTGAGTTTCTTTCAGTCGTCGTTTTGCGAGTTCGGTACGGCGATCACAGTCGGCGATGAAGCTCTGTAGGTGTTCCATGGCCTGTGGATCAAGTTAACAATATATAGTCGTGATAAAACTATCCCCGTGAACATTGAGAAAACAGGTGAATGAGTAATAGACTTTGCTTTTCCTTTAAACGATCCATATTCCACTCGTTTGCCAAGATCTGTAATGATTCCTGAATGCCTTTTAATTCGTTTTGTTTTTTAAAATCTAGTCATGGTACCTTTAGCATCTGAGCCGATAGGCCTAGGAAGTAAATAAACACTTCACAACAAAAACTGGGCATAATCAATTCAATATGGGCAGAATTCAGCCAAACTGATTTTGTTTCCGTTACTGTAGTAGAGGGAATGTAAAGGATTGGGAACACTAAATTATTTGACTTACATCGATGTCATAGTAATAGTCCTTTTTCTTAGCTCCCATTTCGTAGTCGGCTTTCAGGGCTAGGTCATGAATTTTTGGGCATTCTCCTAGGTCCATCCTCTGCAAAAGACGACACAATAAATCGTGATCATTAGATATGAGTAATAGGATCTATAGGTATGAGTAATATGAGTTAAAAGATAAATCTGTACTTATCTTTACATAAACACAAAAATGTATCTACTCAAAACTAGGATGGAGACGATACATCACCATTTAAACCGTACAGATGTCTTGCAAGCGCTAATACTTACAGTCTTAATGGACCCTCAGTAGTCAAAACACAAAACAAAATATAAAATGCGTCCAATCTAGGAACAGACATTTTCTTTTGACTAAATTCGTTTACGCGAAAACACTCATATTTGGGAAGATTAATGTTTTTTTTAACTCATTGGGGTGCACATGAAAAATGTGTATATAAATCTTAACACAGTTCGAATGACATAACTATAATGGATTTGTGACACAACACACGTATTTACGAATGGATTACGTTAGGAAAGCATAAGCATGGTTGTTTTGATCTGATAAATATCAAGTTCGTCAACGATTCTACGAATAAATATCCAAATAAACATGCGGAATATAGCACATGCATGTTTTGGACAGTATCGAGTAAACGTATTATCAAATAAATTTTGTTCCCGAGTAGATTCGAACTAATTCAATTTGGTTCAAATCTGACCCATAAAGTATAGGAGAAAAAAAAGAAATCCACAAATTTTGTCTTGGGCTGGGATATAAATGATGTCACAACCGAAACTTAAAATTTTATGTTAAAAGTAATATCTGCACGGATGGAACTGCGTATATTTGTTGAGCACACAAGTGCTGAACAACTAGACAGGAACTCACCCAGCGAACCGAGCATCCAATTTACTCGCAGGTGGAAGGGCCGTCCTTTCCTAATTTTATACGTACCCAAGTTATTCCAAAATGTGCAGAAACCGCTTCGACCAGACAGTCGTAGACATAGATACAAACAAGCGTTCATTAGCCGAAAGGCAAACGGTCTGAAGCTAACTGCCAACCGCTTTGGTTTTTTTATTTCAAACTTGGTTGAGTAACGAGTACACAGAAGAGTGTGTATAGCATTTAACCGTGTAAGCATTTATAAGCCTTCATACAGCTAGAAGGAAAAATATTCTCTGATGTTAAAATGCCACTCACCGTGCTCGCCAGTATGTCATGTGGACAGCAACCTAGGAGAAAGCTCTTACATACCCGAGGATCATCGAACTTCACTTTGTATTTGTTGTTCTCGCCTACAAATATATAAATCTTTGACATGGAATCATGCAGACTTCTAAGTTTTTAAGAAAAGTTCGGTAAAGAACCTGTCAAATTATAAATTTTTCAGTATATCACCAAACAACCAAGACATTCCAATTAAGAACCTTAATTCCCACAACCTGAGTTATTGGCATAAACAAAGGGTTGTTTTCCCACAGATAAGAAATTGGATGAAAGTCTGTGCTATTAGCCATAATTGTCAGTCATTTATGATTTGGATAGCAAAATTTGGGAACACATTTCGAACACAAGCTAAATTTCAAGGGGAAAAGTAACTCAATGGGTCTGAGTAACAACATATCCGAAAAAATACGGACTGACATAATTCCTGTCATTGGTTGTGATAGGAAAGTGTAAAGATAGAATTGATTACCCACTAACTAAAGTTTTAAGAAGACCCTAGAAACAGTGAGTATCTAAATTCTTAATTGGAGTACTTGGCTGTCGCCCAGACATGCATGGAGTGCTTACTGCCACAAAGGATTTTTTTCCTCTCTGAATGATGAAAGAGAAATCATCTATGACAGAGACATGATTCTTATTATTTTCGTTTAGTTGTACAAACAAGGATCCTGTCAGAAAATGCCAAATGTTCTTAATAGCGAGTTTTCTTTCGCTGTTACAATGTAAGTATATAATCTATAACAATTGCTAAGAGTGTATTTGTGTCACATTTAGGGGATACACACTGCGATGTCCAGGTACGCCAACGGAAGCCAGACTGATATGGCACATCTGAAATAAAATATCATGATGCCCCTATGTTGTACGCCCTGTAAGGTTCTTTATTATAGAGGCCCTTTAAAGTTATATAGGGGTCTGGAAAACATGCATACTAATTACAAAAAAGGAAAGTAGCCAGACTTTTCCCAAAATGGTCCAAGCAAATGGTCATACCCTAAACTAACAAAGAAATGGTCGGTCAGAAAATTATTCTGATCTGAGAGGAATTACATTTTTTTTAATTTTTTATAAACGAGGAAGTCTTGACTTGGATCACTTTAGTTCTAGTTATTTTCAGCTGAATTCAAATACCAGTTTAAATCTAATCTCATTGAAATATTAACTTTCTATGTAATTACTTGAATAGCATGTATTTTTTTTTAGAAAATAAAATCTTCAAGTATATTGCATATATCATGATTACGAAATACTAATCTAATACTCTGGTGAGATAAGTCTAAACAGGCAATAATAATCAAATAGCTTAAAGATTGTTCTCCAAAGGTTATATAGATCTACATGTTTTATATATTAATTGCCCGCGTTATAAAACAGAACATGAATGATTATTGAAATTGGAATTAAATTTCAGCATGAACAGATTCTATGCTGAAAACCAGATGATAAATCAACTTTGCAACTCACGGCCCGGCGACTCGAGACGTGTGTCTTTGTATAAGCTCGGCAATACACCACATAACATTGTCCCCTTAAAAAGCATGGGATCCAAGAATTAATAGTAGAATTCATAGGTCCTCAAACCAAACAACAGAAATCTTAAAGAATGTAAGAATTCGTGTTTTCAAACCTGTCATGTCACTTTTGACTGTTTATTTTTATTGTCTATGTGGATAATTGGTTTTACCCAAAAGGTCATAGGATAACTCACAATAGGTGAGGTTATTTCTTAATTTAATTACATCAGAATTAGAACAAATCGTGTAATGTTATGTAATAACATAAGGTCTCCAGCTTTTCGGAATAATTTATAATAGGTTCTGGGAATGAAAAGGTAAAAAAAAAAAAAGACAGCAAAAATCGCTAACCTAAGAAAAGTAATCATCTCGCAAGAGATATCAATGAACGAGTCTGTATTATTAATGAAAGGATGAATGGAATTAGCATAAAGGAAATCCGTAACACCGTATGACTTTTTCTAAAGCACCATGCTCAGAAACAAAGTGTATTTCCAATCGCTCTGCAGGCCACGCCAGTTCTGCATTCCTATACAATGTTCACTGAACTTGTCATGTGACCTCGGTGAAGGAAAATACATTATATTTTGGACAATTCATTCTACACATATTCAACCTTCCATTTCTACAACGAAGAAATTAACACTTGGTTTTGTATGCAATATACACGTTTCTTTTAAAGTAACTTATCACCTTAAATTCAATTTAAGATAAAACTACACCAATGGTTATAGGCAAATATATATTCCGCAATTACTTGTTGCCTTTGAGGGGCATTAGGTGTTATCCACCTTAAAATCTATGTTATCGGGAATTTAAAACGGTTATTGCAATGCTGTGGCTGACGGCGATAGTTCGCGGGCTACTCTTGACAAATATTCGTAACCAAAGGTTAGCAAACACCTGGCAATTTCACAGAAGGAACCATATAAACATCCTGTACTGTGTAAGGTAGTGCGGTGGCTGAAATATACACCAATCGAATTATACAGATGCTTATGGTAATAGGAAAGTAAATAACCATATTATTAACCACAAAACGCCTGAGTGAATGTGCTATCTCACAATTTGCCTTTTAGCACATGATTTAGGACACGTTAGTAAGCAAAACATATTTTATCCTATCATTAGATAATACCTTTAATATTCCGAGGAAACAAAGAGCAAGGAATCCATAAATGCATAATGCCTATATTTCCCTTTAAAAAAAAATCATCTAGATATATACTAGTTTTCCCCACTGGCTGCATCCCCGGTTTACAAAAGAATATTATACCGTAAATTGTGTAATTGAGTTAAAAGTGAAGGGTTATCAAAATACTCTAGTTGAAAATGGTAAACTTGTATTTCATGGTACGGTACCAGTATTATTAGGAAAGAAGTGTTGGTGAAAATCAATTCAAAACTGATGACCAGTCTTTCCAGACCTAGTGTCAGTGGCTTAATAAGTTAATTAAAAGAAATTTGGGTAAAAGAACGGTAGCTATGTATGCTAGCCTAAGGCTATGCCTCAAATCCCACAATGTTGTCGCTGCCAAAAAATCCAAATAAGGTCAGGATATGCATATGAATGATACAACTAAATTCATCAATAAATACATTTTTTACTAGAAAACTCGAGTCTCGTAACAAGTGGCTTTGTGAATTTGTACAACACATTGTTCTCCTAGAAGAACTTAGCATTCCACTTAACAGAAATATCTGAGTGCCTGAAAACTAGGGGCGACCGCCCCAAAATGGGAGTCGCGGCATGCTCATCCTTCATGTCTGATGTGATGAGGTTTTGCCGGTGTGGCATTATTAATTTGCGAATTAAATAGTCTAATAGAGCTGTTAATTTAAGTACAAATCTTACAGATTCCTATGGCCAGTATGGGCAGAGTTAACCACAACCTCATTATTAAAGTTTTAACATATGGGGAGAGTATTGAGCCACTGTTTGGGTAACACAACTTCATAAAATATTACACAGCACATCACAACTGACACAAGGCCAACTTTACATTTCGGTTCGGTAGGACGGAAAATTGAAATCTGAACGACGCGAAACTCGGTAGTTTGCAATCGCAGAAAATGAACTTACCATCACGACCAGTACCCATCAACTGGTCCAACATGGCGCGCATTTGCTCTTGCGCCGACATTTTCCTTCAGTATGTCGAAGGCTGCCCTTAACACACAATAGAACTATAAAGTATGCTTCCTCATTCAGCAATGTTAGTCAGGATCTGACAATATGGCCGCCGATATGCATCTGAAGCAAGGTGCGCGCGAGAAGGAGTCAGTCTTTGTGCAGAGATGGGAACTTTTTTACACGTAGCTTCAACATAGATCGCAAAATTTATGTAATTTATTGTGTTTTTTTTAATATAACTTTCGGGAGAAATATTCCAAAGATATGAAAATAAGTTAGTGAATATAATCATATTTCTACAAAATTATTGGAATAATATGTCTTTGTATTCGCTCAGAAATGAGAACTATCAATTATAGCTCCATTGCGCGTCGTCATCAGGAGAGAGTACACATGGCTCCTCCTATCACATCAAAGCCAATACACAAATTTAATAAATTATCTTTTTTGTGACATTTCAACCGAAAAACTAAATATTTCCTTCAAATAGAATGATTTGGTAAAAGTGGTTAATTTTGACCGACTTTTACAATGTATGAATGAATGATGGAGTTTTCTCAAAGTCACCACTTTGCACTTACGGCAGCACCTGCCACCATCCCCAAGTTACAAATGTGTCGGCAGGGTAAGGCACACGTGTGAGAAGTCTCGTATTATTCTAGTCTCCCTCCTCATGTTCGGGGACATTTCGTATTTCACCACAGCGGGTATGTGCTATCTTTCTTTTACATTCTTTCCTCTCAAGCTCCTGAAACGGGCTTATCGGCCCCCACAGTGAGTTTGATGCTATCGAGTAGAATATTGTTTGACCTCGAAAAACGGAGCTGCTGGGTTCACCTTTATAGCTTTACAAGATTGCATACATGTTGGGCGTACCATCATTGTGGGTGTCATTCATTTTATTCTTTACTCAAGTGGACATGTGCTAATGTTTTTCTGGAAATTTCCCTTTGGAACTGGATCATCCAGACTTGGATTTTCATCAATGTTTTTTACATTGAATGTTAAAATACATTAACTTAAGTTAGTCGAGATTAGTGAATTTAGTCGGCTAGACTGCGATCCCTGCATTGCAGAGATTTGGACGATTACAAAGGCGCTTCATTGTCATTCCCCGCCACTCCTCACATTACAACACGGCATTTTATTTGTGTAGCCCAGAAATCCACTCTCAACTTTGATATCACCACATCCTAGTATAGGACATAGTCTCATAGACCCCGACTGCAGTATTCAGATTTGCAAATATTTATCTGGTCATATGATATGGCAGCGCATGTAATATTTATTTATTATATTTCGTACAACTTGCGCAATGACTGACTTGACCATCCTTTATATGTACCGGTATCTAAAAGTTGTCTGTGACTGTTTGAAATTTATAAGATTATATAGAATCGACCCCCACACCCCTGCCACAGAATACTTGTTCCCTTACATATTCCCTGATTAATTTGAGATACTTTGGAGACACTTTTATTTAATCTAATTTTACAGATCTCGTGCAGGGATAAAAGTCTTCAGTATTTCTACTGAAAATCAGTATTTTTTAAATTCTGATTAACCTATTGTCCAATTTCCTCAGAATTCCATCATTCTTTTCCCTAAAATCAAAATTCTCAAATTTTCAAAAAAAAAGTTTTACAAAATTTGATTGCATCCCTGCTCTTGAGAAATAGGAATATTATAAAGGAGCAAATTCTTAAAGATAATATTACCTCTTTTCTTTTAAAGTCGGGCGGGGGCATTAATCTATTATTGGATACAGGTACATAATACAATTAAAATACCCAAACTTGCCAAAGCCGACTTTTGAAGTTTACTTTGGCGTTTCGACCCCATTTTTCATGGACAATGTCAACTCGTCAACAGTCTTGGGTCAACTCGGCCCAGGGACCCCACCCAGAAACGAGTTGACTCAACTCAAGACTGTTGACGAGTTGACCAACCCGGTCGGCCGGGGCAGAGCTGACAATGATGCGTTTCAAATCGCTGAGACGTATGAAAGCACCCGTAATTCTTTGGCAAATACATATGTATTCATTTTTGTTGTTTCCAGGATCATGAAGTTTACCTCACAGGGGCTGCTTGGCGCCATAACGTGTATAGCCTTTCTAGTCTTGTGCGCCTGTTTAGTGGTAGACATGCACAAATATAAGCAAGGGATGAGATGGAAATATACGCCCCGCTATCGGTTTAAAAAAGAGATTAGAGGATCGACTTATCACAAAGTCATCAGTGTATTTCAAGACTCTAATGATGAACACGATAGAAAGATGACAAAAATAAGATTAACTCCCGCTGTGTGGCCGAAATACCAACTGCGGTCCCGACGTTCTGCAAATGGAGGTAAGCATAAAAAATATGTTTGGCGAGAAAGAATGATGGATTATTTGATTAAACTGGTCTTCTATTAATCAGTTTCACTTGCAACTTAATTTATAAGATAATTTTATTTACCTTAACTATTTAATTTTATTTACCTTAACTATTTGAAAACAAAGTGAATATTCGAGAACAAAATAAGCGATCTGTTCTAAGACAAATCCTTTGTGGATCCGCACTTTTTTTGTATCATTGTTGGATCATTTGAATCAGTTCTTTTACTTTCACATCTGCCCCTTCTTTCAGGAGACAATCAATTTGAGCCATCAGGATATAAAACCTCGCTACTTTCATCTTTATCGGATAGGATGTAACCAGTCATGGGCGGATTTTAAGTTTAGTTTTAAGAATGCGTTCCATTTGAAACCAAAGGAATATCCCAGCCGACGGACGTCTACCAAAGAATGATTGCACAAATGTGAAACCAACACGTTTGATAGAATATAAAAACGGTAAAACGATCCCAAAAAGTTAGAACCGGTGAAAGATAAATCAAACTTAGGCTTTCAGTAGAAGGCAGGGATTTAAGGGAAGATAGCGAAAACATTGTTAAACCACGAGGTGCTCGCGTGTGTACTTTGTGCATACTATTATATTATTTTGTTGTACAGTTTTATGTTTTATTTATGAGGCTAGGAGATTCTTACAGCTATGAAAAGACACACTTTTTGTGTCGCTGGCAGTGTCCAGCACACATCTGTGATAACTTTGAGTGTGTTTTCCCATACACTCTCTACCTTTGGTCCAAATGTCTTAGGTGTATAAGACCGCTCATTGAGAAGGTCCTTGGATTTATGACTTATCATAGTCATATTGTGTCACCGGCAGTGACCGTTACACATATCTGTGATAAAATGTGCAGGAAGAAGAATAGTGTTCCCTATGTTGGGCACTACTATATTGTAGCATATTATAATAGCTCATTGCGAGCATCTATTCTGCCGCTTAACGATTAGTATTGGGAACGAAAAACATTTGATAACTGAGCCTTCATGACAGTTTTCTCAAATAAGCTCAGCTGTGTAGTTGGCATAGGTTTGTTTAGCTCAGAGTTAGGATTGTATTGGAAAGAAAAATTGTGAAACATTTATGTATGCTTTTCATTCATTATTGACGGGTTAAAGATTATTGTAAATTCTGCTACCGGTATGTATGTATACGCATTACAAGTGACCCCTGAAATATTCCCACTTAATTCTCCATTTACTCAATTAATGCCATTCCATTTATAAGCCTTAAATATTGAGGAGGTTACGTTTATCGATATATTACTTCGGTGTTCAATTCACCTATACCTTCCTGGAAGGCAAACCCAAGGGAATATTTCACTTGTTACTTAGTTTAATTATTATTCACATTATTGCAATAATCATTGTTGAACCCATCGGAATAGGCCGAGTTCAATACTGAACTTAGTTTTACATGCTTACTCGTACAGCTGATTGATCTAAGTGGTTTTATCCAACAATTTGGAAAATGAATTGTTAACCCAGAATTGGCAGAAAATGAAGTATTCTCTGAGATTATATTTGAATGAAAGTCGCGAAGCTAAAAGCTGCTATTCATTCGTTTTTCTTGGGTAGGGCAAATCAAATGTGACAGGAAAGAAAATTATCGCCTATTTCGTCACTTAGGTCTCTTTTTATTATGTATGTTTCCACGACCAAACTATTGTCTAGAAAGGACTAAATGTATGGTTTAAAAACTTATTTGACAGTGAAAAAAGTGGATGTCTCTCTGTGTTAGGTGCCTGTTGCAAATAATATATCGAACAAACTGGTATCGATTTAAGCATATCAGCTGGGGTTAAATTATATATTGCCTGTAAGGGAAACAACTCGTTATGTATACCTGGATCAAATTGTGTTTTTTATTTACCCCTAGTGAAAATGATTATTGTCTGTAGGTTTGCTAGAAAATGCCACTAAAACTTTATAAGTTTGATGAGCGAATCTGTCAAGTTAAAGTGTTTGACAGCATTTTGAATGAATATATCCCCAATGCCAATATAAAAGGTGCTGGTCTCATTGGCAGTGTCCAATAGGCAGCTATACTACAGTACCAGTTTTTTGGTGCGTAATATATGTTCAAATAAAGTGTCATATGTCGATTATATTGTTATTGAAACAGGCTGAGGTATTTGCCGCCAAATAATGAGTTGTATAACGTATTAAGTGCCTTTTTGGCGATGCATTACAGAGTTATCATTGGCAGTGTCCAATATACTATGTGTTCAAGAGCGGTGCATCTACTGCGGGCATTCCCATTCTATAATATGTATTTTATCCCATATTATCTAATGTACTTGGTATTTAGGTTTCAATGGGATGTAACCATAACTTTCTGCTAGGATGTATCTCAACACCAGATTGTTATAACTGATAATTCAGACTTCAACTACATTACTAGCGATTACAGTTATTTTGGCTTGATACCTTCATAGTATTCTCCTCTCACCAATCACAACCCATAACGTTAAACTGCCGTGAATATGACTCCACTGGTCGCGGCATTAAGCAACCATTACTCACTCACTCCCCTAACATACTCTCACACAATCGCTTCAATATTATTTCCTTGTCTCATAGATCTGTTTATGTTGTATTCAATGTAAATTGCAACCGCAAGCCTGTTCATATGTGTTTTATTTTTATATAGTTATACAGATGTTTGTCATCAACAGTGATTGATACAGAGCTGTTCTAACTAAACATGTGCATCTACCTTTTTGATGAAAGTGAATTGTTTTGTATTCACCTTATGTAATGGAAAGGACAGCTTTATTGAAAATTAAAAATGATGTAAACTCACATAATTATTGTGTCCCTTGCTTTTGTGATTTATTCGTACCGAGGATTCCCCCCGTGAATCAAACGTCATGTCAGATTCAAAGCAAGTTTTAAAAAAAACAAAAAACTAAAGCCCATTGTCACGAATAGTGCACTTGTTCTAGCTGATGATAGATACCCTTGCATGATTAAGCCTCGCGATGCTCGTGGCCTAATTTATGTTAATATATTGCATGGTGTGCAGATGTGCGACATGGGTTCCATGGAACTGCTCCCATTTCAAACCGCCCACATCTAGCTAGTGTCATTTTAAGTTTTTATGATTCCATTTTTGTTATATGGCAAGGTTCGTCGAAGTGAATGGTTAGGATTAAGTTTTATTCTCCATTTTCAACTAGGCGAAACGATTCTGGTGCTCATCTGTGGGGTAAATAATTCTAATATATTATTTTCGAACAATAAACCCATTTTAACACCAGGTCAAAAATGAGGTAGTCAGACTGAGTACTGGGTATGACTGACAGTTGCTGAGGGCTTAACCAGAAACTAAGCCATTTAACTTACAGGGTTTGTAAAGGGCCCTGAAATCATTGAATTCTATTTTAAATTTTCAAGGCCTTGAATTTTTACAAAGGCCTCGAAATCGGACGACTGTCATCTATTTCAAAACTGGCTGTTCACAGAAGCCCGAGAATTACGCGTAATAATTCCTCTGGTAATCTTGGGTTTCACATATCAGTTCTATGGTATAGAGGCACTCAACCACGAAATTTCTTTCTTCGCCAAACTGTTTTGAAATGCCCTATCGCGAAATATTTGCCCGTAAAACTTTTTCAGCTGGACGGTTGGTCTATACTTTTACTTTGAGACGCTAAGCAAAGACAGCAATTATATCAAAATACCAGTTTTGTGTCAAAAGGACATTCTTATCAATTAGTTTTGCTTAACAAATATAGTGGCAGAGATGGGGTCCCCATACACAACATACTGTCCCAACTTTTGACTCCAGCTTAGTTTGGGATATATTGTTTCGTTCAATCATTTCCAGGCAGGTTATATCATTTTTTTCTTGCTGAGAACAAAGCCCACTTAGGGAAACACGTTAACACTTCATTCATGCGGGTGGAGGTTAAAGGGCGCTCAACCGAGTAATGTTCTTTCTCGTTCACGTTGAAAAACCGTTTTAATAACAGGAGCTGTCAGTTTAATGGTTACAAACTGTAAATACCAAAGTGATATATATATAATATATGTGGCGGAGATAAGAGTGGTTCCTCACGTACTCAAGTTGGACATGAATTGTGTGACCTATACCATGTGTCTGGCATCCTCAGCTATACAAGCGAGATCACGCCACTACAAGATTCTCAAATGATCATATTTTTCCGAACATTCGTTAAAACTATTTCTGTGCTGTTGCCCTTCGCTCCCCACTTGAAGCAAACAAAAACTAATCCTATCTAACTGTACGTGTTTTTTCATCTCCATTATTTGTTGGTTTTGCCTGGTGATATTTAGAATCTACATGTCCAAACAGACAGGTTTGCACAGCTGCACGTAGTCCAGTTCCGTTCATTATGAAGGGAGTACTATTCCACCCTCCCCCGCCCCTTCGGATACATCGGAAGAGACTTAAATACATCTAGTCATGAACCTAGTTAACTTGCTCTCCGTGAAGAATGAAACGTTGGCGAGGGAATTTATTAAGAGAGCATACGTAAAGGGATCATGTACAATCGTGTATTTAGTACATGGAACTAGACCTCGACCAGTATTCGGTATTTCTTTGAGATCTGCAATTACAGAGAATCCGAGATAAATCATAAATAATTTATTTCCATCAACATCAAATCAGAGATTCGTCAAATAGGCGAAGCCCTTGAAAGCTTCTGGTGTATTCGTGGAGATCTGTGTATTATCGAAGGTTTCATGTTGAGATATTCAGTAGGGTTAAGGAAGTAGAGTTGGAACGCACCAGACCTTCCGCATTTAATGGAGTATGAGATAATTATATACATTCAAGGCCAGTTTTTGAAGAACCTTAGTACATTGATAATTAATATCTTCATGATTCAGTTGAATATTTACGAGGACACATTATAGGATGTGGAAATGTAAAGATTCAGCAGCAGTCATATAAACATTAACCCTATTTATTTCCACACGACTGGTACTGCTCTACTTCCTTTCATTGTAAAACGCTTGCACCTATTTGCATGTACATTTTCTCTCATCTCGTGTTATACCCGTATGGGTTTTATATAGCCGAAGTGTGTATGGATTACACAATTAAAACTACAAGGTTCACTATCCAGTATGTACGCGGGTATTACTTTGTGAGATAAAAAAACACGAATATAAGTTTTCCATATCAAGTTTTTATTAACAGACAATAAGGATATCACATACGGCAGGCGTTTTCATTAGGCCTTAGCACACGACGGTCCAATAACCTTACCACTTTCATCCACTCGGCAGCATGGTAAAATTTCATTTCATATGGCATAAAGGGCGCAGCGAATTGGCATACCCGATAAATAGATACTTAAAATATCCAAGAAGCACCAACGTCCAACAGCTCTGCGGTTGTCCTCGTTATCTCTACACCCTTAACACATTCAATTAATTCATAATCAGTGTAATATTTTCTTTAAAAAGGAACTTTGACACAAGGCAGTATAAGGACCTTCGGGGTAAAGGAAAGAAAACCATGACCTCACTCAAGATAACCTTTCATAAGGTTATTATGGTCAAACGAACGAGTATCGATTTTATACTTGTTGATTAAACAAAGTCGGTGAAGTCTTCAACCGTTGTGAAACTAGAGCTATTTTCCTCTTGCTTTTCTAGTTCACTACATACTTTAGCTCGAGTATGGCGGATTTTACGCAGACGCTCCAGCCAATTGGAAGCGAACGGGTCAGCAGGATTCGACTTTTGTCTTTGAAGTATAGTAGATGCAAGCTAGAAAAGAAACATAAATATTTAGGTTGATTAATATAGGGGGAAATTAAAATACAATTCAGGAGTGGGTGTATATATGTGAAGTTTTAACACCATTTCAGCATATTTCGAGATAACCAAAACGTCGTTTACATGTTTAATTTATGAATAAAACAAAAGAGTAGCAAGTATGCATCGAGTCATATTTGTCAATAAAATTTGTATTAAAAAAAAATATATTTGTATTTTAAATTCGCATCAACGTGGTCCTTCAGAAATGTTAACCAAACTATAGTGGTCCATGATGTACCAGTAGTCTTATTACTGCAATACACGTTTATTATACAAGCACCATTATGTATGCGTACATACAAGCGGGTTTACATAAGGACAGAGTATACAAATAACGATTATTGACAGATGTGCCAGGTTGGTTCTCAACTTACATCTGCATGGACAGCCATCTGACGCACCAGCTTTGACAGGTGACTATCAGATATGATTTTTGTGTCCGTATGTCCAATAATGTCCACAATGTCTGTCAAAGAGAAATACACGATCATGTAGTGGTCTGCAGGAGCAGCGTCACGATACAAAGTAAATGGTTAACTAATGTAAAAGGCCAAATTGAACTGAGTACCACTTGGGTACATGTCCAGTACCTGTTTAGATCAGTGACAGTGACACCTAGCAGTAGGAGGTTAAAGTACAACCAGTAGTTTATGAAAAGTACTGAAAGTAATTTCATTCCAAAATAACACTAAAATAAGTATGTAGAAAATGGATCGGGAAAAAAATCGATTTTATTCATGATCACCTGAGTTAACATTAGGAAATTAACAATTGCTCGATTACATTTTCCAGATAGCTTAGGAAGAGTAAAATATAGAAACCATTCCAAGAGAATACGGATAGGGGTTCGGTAATTTACGGTGGAAATCATATTTTTAAATCCAATAATTACAATGACATAAGTTTTTGTGTCAGGACACTAAGGGGTTTTACTTACCATCTCTCGTTTGTACAACTACAGCGTTACTGCCATGATCAAGTGGGTGAACGATAATGTTTACATAATTGAATTGGCCCTTCAAAGTAAAAAAGCGAAAAAAATACACGTTAAAGAGACTAAAACAATTAAAATTGTTAGGATACTTTGTCTCGATCATATTTTGGTAATAAAGAACACATGAGAATGTGTTTGATGATAGTTATGAAAGGGGAAGTGCAAAATAGCCAGCAGATTATTTTCAATTGAATCTCTTTAGTTTTAGCTATTGGCAAGTATCTTCCCACATTCTGTAGAAAATTCAGTCTCTGATAATCCCTAACCCTGATATCTATTACCACGTCAAAACTTTCAAAGGGTAACAGTTTCTAAGTTCATTTTTATTGACGAAGATTTGTTTTATATCGATAAAAAATAGACACAAAATGAGCTAAAGTATAAATACAAAATTCTCTTCTTCCCCTTGGACGTGTTTCAGAAATGGTATAGGCACATTTACCTTTATCGTTCCTATTTTATATTCCGTGCCACTCTCATTATAGACTAAGGTCACATAGTCATTGCCAATGTGAAGTTTTTTTGCGTTCCCTTTCGGATCAGTCTCTTTGTTTGGCATCAGCGTAGCAACGTGGTATATCACTGGAAAGACAAGTGTTGTATTTGAATAGGACAAAAGCAAGATCCAAGCTAAGCTTGAGCACTATGGTACTTATACTTAATTAACCTTTCAAAAATAATTAATCTAACAATTAAATAACTATTATAAATCAAAAGGATTCTTCACTTCAGGACGTACCAAAATTAGTTAAAAGGGAATTCCGATGCTATGCTACATGTCAGGTAAAACAAAATGAGGATTACCTTGCATGAAGTCATCATGAAGGGCGTAAGCAAACTGTCCATCTTGACCATGTACATCTAACCCACCCACGTAGGTAGAGTCAGTGTTGCAGTCAGCCAAGCGTAAGAGGTCACCAAGTCCCTTCAGGAATTCAGCATAGCGGCTCGAACCATATTCATTAGCTAATATAGCTTGCTGGTCATTTTCCTGAAATATAAAAAAAGGGTCAGAACATTTTTTGACCAATCATAGCAAGAACTCGTGCAGATGTAATTCCAAAAACAGAATGTTTAGAAAATAGACTTTAAAAAGTCTATTGCTACGGGTAATCAAGCAATTGAAGATAATTTTTAAGATGAAAACATTTTTAATGCATCGTGAATGTAAGATTTACCTGTTCTTTTCCAACATATAATACACCTATTTTGTGCGTCTCATATGGGTAAACAAGGTCTAACATTTTGACAGCACGTTCCACCACCTGTAAATAATGAATAATCCTATGAGAAAAACAGACATTAGAGAAGAGTTTTTAACAGGATAAAGAAAGAAACATTAGCTTGTAAAGGGCTTCCTGGCCCGCAACAAATATTAAGTCTATTTATTTACCACTCGTGTAGGGCAATACATAACTTGCATCTCACAAGATAAAAGCACTTGATCCTAACAAGTAACATATAACACGAAACTTATGTACTGTCTTCAAAGGTTGAAGGTAGTACATACCTGGTTGTCTTTAGGGAGGAGAAGAGGCCTCTCTTTGGTACACTCTAAGAGGTTGGAATGGTGTAGCTGAAGGAAGATAAAGCTAGGAGTCATTCCACCGTGAGCAGAAGCACCGTCCCCCGCTTGGTTCATGATTGAAATGCCGCCCGAATCAATAGAACTTGGGGTCCTCTTTGGGGGTTCGGCAATGCTGACCCTTCTGGGTTTCTCTCGATCAGCCACAGTGGTACTACTTCGAGCTCGCCTAGGTGCCGCGTCGCCGGAGTCCGTTCCGAGCTCTAACTTTATTTCTTTACTAAATTGCTCAGCATTTCCAGGAATGTTAATAGGCTGACTGACACCATGTTCGGTCTCCCCGACAAGGATTGAACGAGGGATTGTTTCCACATTTACAGTTTCTGAACTGCGGCTCCTGCGATCCCCATCAGGCGTATTGATCAAACTACTAGGGACTAGGTTGCCATCTTCATTAGTTGCTTTAGGGACCAAGGAGTCCAGGTTTGGCGGAGACAGTTCCGGAGATGAAGTGCTCTTCTTAAGGTATGCCGAATCTATATTCGGCAATGATGTACTTGCAATCTACAAAGAGATAATAGATACGCAAGGCATTAGCTATTTGGAAAGACCTTTAAAGAATATTGTCCAAAGTTAGTAAATATCAAAGGAAAATTCAAGCGACCAAGAATAAATAGATCATATACCCTTTCATCGTCATCAGATGGTGGTGTTTGTTTTTGTTCTGAAAATCCATTAAGATAGACAATTAAATTGTATACTTCATTCACAGGCCCCAGAAAAATCACACTGAGATTCAGCCAGAGCGTTAAAGAACCAATCTAATCTACAAGCTTAGGTGAATTAACCATTTTTCTTTTTAATGAAATAGCTAGGTGCTACTCCTCAAAGTAGGGGAATAATTACAAGTTAGAGGACAATCAAGTTATCTTACCACTCGGACTTTCTGTGTCAAAATGTTCTTCGAGCAGGCTGTCGTATTCAGTCTCTCCGAGGGTCATGCTGTCTATTTTCTTACGAGTGATCTGCTCGTAGCTATCTTCAGGGGGATTGAGGAAGAGATTTGACATATCCGCCAAAGGGAAATCAGGGAAGTGAGCCAATAAATCAGGTTCATTCTGGATGCGCATCATCCAAGAAACATTTCCAGTTGGCCGGCGAATATGCACTTCAGCCCACAGAGTGCACCAGCAATTGCACTGCTGCTTGGTGAATATGGATTTGTCTGTTGGATTAGGCTTCAGACCTGGAAATATATTGACTTTTATGTAGAAATCTCAAGGGAATGGATTGACCCAAAACAAAAAGAACAGGGGTTGGGATGTAAGTTGTAGGTTTGGTTTATTGTAGAAATTCATGTAGAAAGATTGTATCACGAGAAGACCTAAATGTCGACGATAGTAATAAACTTTGTGTTTTCTTTTTGATTTTATTTCCAACATTTCGACAGAAGGGGTAGCCTTCTTCAGGGAAATTGACTATATAAACATATATTAAATTTATATAAAGTTATTAATCAAAGTTGAAAGAACAATGTGAAATCAAAGGAAAATATCAACCCAAAACATTTCTTTAGAAAGATATTTTTCATGTATCAACATCCAATGCATGGATAATAAATATAGCATTATCGCCGCGGGGATCTCGATCGCCGATTATATGGTAGCAAGAGAGGAACGACGTAACTGGTTATACAAACTTACATCAAAATATAGTTCTTATATGAACGAGATGGAGTGCTACCTCCCACACCTATCGCTAAAAATATAGTTTCGTGTCTATCTGACAAAAAAACAGCAAAGTAAGAATACGGATTTTTTTTTTAGAAAACTTGATATGAAGATATGTTGAAGCCGCGAAACATCACCCAAGGTACATCTGGTTGATTGGTAAGAAATTCCACGGGTAACTTACTCATGAGGACGTTGTCAACCATCTGCAATTTATCTTCAGCACTATCCATTTGTTGAGCTTCATCTTTCTCTTGCGGAATCTCTTCCGAAGACTGTCGTTTCAAATATGTCTCACTCTGATTCTCTTTTGGGGATTGTTTATGAAGATGAATATCATCCTGTGAAAAAAACGACAGAAACACATAACATGACAATTATAATTATGATACTTTCACGGCTGGTATAGGGCTATCAAAACGAAACCTTTTCTAAATTGAAAATATTTATTCAGGGTTGAATTAAAAGCTCCTATCAGTCTACAAGGTAATAGTACACTCAAGTGTGAGCCACGAATACTCTGGTAGAGAACACAATTTATATTTTATATCAAAACTAAACAATACAACAACGGACACAGCTCACCTATTATTGTACATGGGTGCGCGAAATCCCAATAAACATTCTAATTAGATTATTTAATCAATATTTATTTGGAAATATTTAGGGAACTATGGTAACTATATAAAGGTACTTAACAATGATGTAACAATAAATGAAATTGTAATGAATTTCTTGACAAAATTTTGTAACACATCTAGGGGATAATAAAACCCTACTTGAAAAGAGTATTTCCCCTACAGTGTGCATTCTAAGCAAACGATGAAACAAAGCCTATCAATCAATAAAGAAGGTAGAAAGCGGGGTAAATCCGATGTATTGAGAGAGAAATATACCAGTAAATTCTCAGAAATACATCAAACATTGCTCACCATGCTTAGCGGTTTCAGGGCAACAGTTTCAGAGAGGCTTCTTACAGCAGCTGACTTGTGACGTCGTCTCCTTGCTGACAGGGACTGGTCAGAAGCTGAGCGAGTTGTCTCTTTGTTCTCTCGAGCAGCAAAGCGGGCAATATGCAGGCACTTCTCACACAAACCTGATTTAGTCACCCCAGACCCACCACTCGTAGAGATGGTGACAATTTTGTTGCCGAGCAACCAGCTTTGTGTCAGACCCCCATCGAGTAGAAACTCCGCAAAAGGTGTTCTTTTCAATAGGAATAAAACGCGATAATGTAATGTAGTCAAACCATGGAGGATCATAACATTACAGATTAATTTCATATAAAGACCTTATTGGCTCTACCTTCAAAAAAGTTATTGGTATTGAAAATTTAAAAGTTAAATAATCCTGTTCATCTACAATAGGTGGCAGTGAATAAAACTTTTAAAATGGCATTACCTTTTGGGCATTGTTCCACACGAAGAAAATGTGTATCTTGCCATCATGTCCAGGCATGTTTCCATCAATTCCTTGTGGAACTGCGTCATGCTCTCGTCGACTGCGGCTGGGGCAGACCCCTGGGCTTTGGTGGCTGCAGCTGCCCTAGCAGCAGCAGCTTTTCTAGAAAAAAAAATAATTCCCAACATACTTGAAACAACAAAAGAGGGTAATTTGAAGATATAACTGATTTGGAATCAGACGTTACTAATTCTTTACATCATCAATGGTGTTTTAATTTAGTATCAAACTGCTTAATTATATTCCATATTAAATTTTGGTCTTTCCTTCATTAGGTACAGGAAAATCAGTTCTGGAAAATTGCGGATTAGTGCCGATAATAATCTAAGTTAAGATGCTGTCCAATAAATAAACAAATCCCACTAGCTTACAGGCGCTTTTTAATGGGTTAAACAATTATATTTAGAGTAATAATTAAATCATCCCAGGAGGGGGGGGGGGGGGTACTTTTATTCAATTAACTTTCCTTATACCTTATATCTTCCTAAATTATCTTTGCAATACATACTTTCTCAATGCTTCGTCGCTGAGGCTCTGGGCACGATACCTGTCCGTGGAATCTTTGTTAGCTCTTGCACGCTGATTGGCCGAATCCTCAAACTGGCGAAGCACATTTGCTCGTAATCCCTACGCACAATTAAGATAAAAAGAAACCGATTAAGATGGTTAGTCTGTGTTTAAACATTCATTCGATTCATGTATCTTCCCACTTTAAAGATATAACTCTATATACGCATGTGAAAGAAACATTACTAAAGACGGAAAAGATCATTGCTAATGGAAAAGATTAGGGTACCCCATCCCCTTAGCGTGTTTCCTCCCTGACACTGATATGACCAAATATACGATAAAAACGTGTCGAATGCCATAGAAAAATAAATGAAAATAGTGTCTAACGAATTTTTATAATTTATTTAACTATAAAATCCGTCCAGGGATTTACTTATCACGACAGCAGTTTATTTTGATTTGATGACTCACAGAAATATGAATAACAGATTATTATACCAACTTCTCTATTGTAAAAACAATACCTCGAACACACATCACCATACCAGAAAATGATAAAAATTAACCGATCCACAAAATATGTATACGCCAGCACAAAAAGTTGAATTACCCGTCCCCCCTCCCCGCTCCTTCTATTCACTTACCTTCACAATAAAACTGACAAACCGTTTACGGAATGGGAGTTTACATTTGAGGAACCACATAGCAATCACATGATAGGCAAGTGACACCGTGTAATGCGTATATCTGAAACAAATGAAAATTTCCAATGAAAAATTACACTATAACGACTCACGAATTCAAAAGGAGAAAATCAATTTTCAAGCAGGGAATACAATCCGACCCGATTCGGACGCATGTAGGAAATAAAACTTACTTGAAAGGATTCGTATAAGGGAGAGCTATCGCGAAAACACTCATGTACTGTTCTTCAACAAAATTCATGTACAGCTGAGGAAGGTGGATCAAACCTGAAATACACAATAGACGTCAGTTAAATTGCCTGTAATAAGTAGACATTTAGAATGTTTTTATCCGGAGCCTTAGAAACACTTAGAAATCACTCCAGCATACTAAATTAGTAACGTGAAATCTGTGATCGGGATATAGGCAAATGGCATCTTACTATTCAACAAGATATTGCTTCTAAGGAAATAACAATTTCGCAGAGATGGTCACATGTATGATTATCTACAATATGATGCAACTTTCAACCATCATAGAGATGAGTTAGAGACTAAACAGCAAAACCCAAAAGTCGTAAACGGCCTCCGAATTTCATTCTCCGACCATAATAAAAGAAACATTTAGCTGCATAACCATTTTGAAATTCCCCGCATTCCGGTCTTGCAGACCAGAATGAATGGAGGGAAGCCTGTCAGGATGTTTGCTCATAAGAAGATGAAGATGATCGACTGAGGTCGAAATGATTGATTATGAAGATGATACAACGGCTTAACATTACTCTCCTTGGCTTTCCCAAAGGGACATTAGACCTGCCCCCACGAAGATCTTTTTTCCTTCGGATATAGAAATGAGAAGGAACTCACTAGAAAGGAACTCCATGAGAGGAATAGCCATGGCCATGTTGGCTGAAATCTGGGAAAGCTTGAGCAGAATGGAAGGCAGCTGGCGCATCATCATATCGTTCATTTCTAACGCACACACTGTCAGTGCTCGGATACAATCTTTGGCGCACTTGGACACAAGACCAAATTCTAAACACCTCACTAATGAGAACTAAAACAAAATGAGAAGTGATTATTTTCCGTATCAATAAAAAGTTTGTTATAGAGATACTTCAGGGAGTTTCACACAAATCTTAAATTGTTTATATGATCAGGACAGGTACATATTTTAGGATAAATATAAAACCAGACTTGATAGGGTGGTGTTCAGAACGCCTAAGCAATAGGATTGTACCTTGTGGTTTGGCTTGATGGTAACCCTTAAATTACAGAAAAATGATGGAAACAAATAATGCGGAAAAGCTCAACTTACCTGACGTGCACGATCCAAATGATTATGATAAGAAACAAGGCAAGTAAGCACTGGAAATATATAGGAATGGAAGTCTGACTTGCTGAACTTCTGTTGTGTGTTGTGAAACTTCTCCGGCAGTCCAAGTGATAAATCACTGACCTGTAAATAAAAAGAATAGTAAACTCGATGATAGGTTAGCAATGCAATATATGCATTACTTAAACGAGGGACATATTTATCATTTTAGTTTGATCGTTCATTCTATTATTTTTATGCATTAACTCATTCCTTAATTAACTTAAACTAATTCGTATTCAATATAGAAGTAATAATTTTCAATCAAGATTCTATTACCATGGCACATAGCCGCGCACAGAACCTATCTATATCATCTGGTGATGCAGCAAGTATCAAAGTTTTGTTCTGAAGGACATATTTCAACTGTTCTAGCACAACTTCCAACACCGTCCAGTCGTTCTCCTGTTGGTAGAAAAAGAATGCATTACACCTAATATTTCATGAATAACTTGTATATTTTTCCAGCTTAAATAACATTATTTTTTCAAATAAAAATAGGTAATTTTATGATGAAAATTTAGCTATAGCTCTGATACAAGTGACTTACCACTTCTAGGCATTCTTTGATAACATTGAAGGCTTGGGCATACGGTATTACAGTAACGCGTTGCTGAGCAACACTGGGAGAACTACGGACCACCGGGGGAGGGCTTGATGTGACGTCCGGAGGCATTGTAAGACGATCACACATCTCAAGCCTGAAAAATGGTCAAGTGTGGTCAGGTGTTATGGTTATTGGGCAGTTGCCAGTATTCAATTTGTTCATACTCAAGTATCACCTGACGAAGGACATCTAAGCCCGAAAGCTTGTGCTGGTAAATTACAGTGAAACAACAACTCCAAATGTTCATCATTTTACGAACGGCCCCCATCGATATACAGCGATTCAACTCCCTCTACCATCAAATATTAGAAGTTGATATATGGTGATGTAACCTTGTAAAAGGTCTACCTGAATGAAACTGGCGGAGTGTGAGAAACACTCACCAGGTGGTGCCACTGTTGGAGGTTATGCTAGATATAGCCATGTATACATACGCAGACTGTGAATAAAGTAGTAAGAACCTAACCTTTGCTCGACCCACTCGTTCTTTGAGAATAGCTCCTTATTGCTTTATTGCAGCAACGTACATATAATTGTATCAATTGCATTTATAACCTACCATGGCAGGAATCTCAAATATTTCAGGACGATATACTATGAAAACTTTTTTAAAATAATAATTCCCTGGTGTTTCGTAAATGCTAAACGCACCTAAATTCTGTATTGATTAATATCAACTATACGAAAATAAAATAGAAGGAACGAAAATGAAATAGAAGGACATTTATGTCATAAAAGGTTCACATCAACTGTTTAAGAGTTTACCTGTAAGCACATAGGATATGATCACTGTAGGCAGGTCTTTTGTCCTTGCCTCCGAGCAGTAACCCCATCCGATAGAGACCATCGGCACGGAGGGACAACAGTGTCTCGAAAATCTGAAAAATCCGTTCATGGAATATATGCTCCAACTTTTCTTCCTATTCGATTATTAGTCTTTAGAGAGAAATGAAAACTGCAGACCCCAAGAACAAGCTACAAATCAATATCTTAAATGGAGAGAGCAATATGTTTGAGACAATAGAACGTGTGGAAAAAGATTATTTGATGACTTAAGACTAGATAGTTTTGAGCATCATTAAAAAAGTGCGGTTTAATATAATTAAAATGGAATGTAAAATAAAGTATACTTACAACTTTCCTATTGGATCTGGACCTCTTGGAAGCGTCACAGGAATACTGATGTTGGATATATTTGACTAGAATTTCATAGATTCGTTGAGAATGGTTGCTGGGCAACTGGAATAATTTGACCTAAAAATGAAAATAAATCAGACATAATTCTAGCTATCATGAAGGGAAGTGAGGCGACGTAATTGGCTAGCGCCAGCGCTACCCCGTCTTAATCCCCAAACAAATATGGGGCAAACAGCTTGCTAAATTCAACTCTGTATCACATCAAGTAGACATGTTTATGATATTTCTATCAGAAATAATAACGTTTGCGAATAATTCAAATAAATATGAACAAGACTCACTTTGAATATAGCAATCAGACCACGAATGGCTGTGTTCACATCTTCTTGCTCCCTATCACTAATTATCTGATTCAGAGCCTCCTCTGATGAAGAGAATTGAGGTTGAGAAGGAGACACAGATGAAGGGGGTGGCGTATTGATGGGCGATATAATGAGCTTTTGAAGAAGGTCCAACAAGTCCAAACCCCTCACGGTGTAGCAGGAGGACAATAGGTCCACAAACAGCTGAGCGGCTCTCTGTCTCACGGTCATATCTGGGTCCAGTTCCATGTGGGAGAGATTGGGGAGGACTACAGATTCTATCAACTCGTCCTGTAAAAGAGTAACAAGAAATGAATCAAATACGAAAGCTAGAGGCGAATGAAATCAAATAAGTTGTGAGAAACCTTTGCCAGACATTTAATAGTAGAAAACTGCTCGGTACTGATTTAGAAAAAAATAAAAAATTCCAAGCGATTCCAATCGTACCTCGTATAACTGTTGATTATCGCTTATGACTTTCGATAGAACATCCAATACTTTCCACCTAATTGTTGGTCGCGACTCCAACCTGGAAAAAAGGGAAATTTTACACCTGAAGAACTTTTGAACCAATACATTGCCTTAGCATAAGCTCATCATGAAATCACAAACTTAAGACATTTATGCCTCACCTGAAATACTTCTCCATTATTTGATTCAACACCTGAATCCACCCTTCGTGATCTGGATGGACAGATTGGGCTTTGTATTGAACAAGTGACAAGATGGAAGCCTCCTGAAGATAATGTATGTCAGTTATTAATACACATGATCAAAATAATCGGCAGACAGACAATGCATTAATAAGACAAACTGGAATTGCAAATGCTGAAATAATTATAATACAACACACCGGTCTTTTTGCAGCACATGATTCGATAATGGCAAAGAGTCGCGAGGGAGAACCGTTGAATTGGCCTCGTTCATAAAGTTCTTCAGTTGCCGTCAATAATTCATGCGTTTTCGAGATCAAGAGAGGCGAGGAGCCCTGTTTAGACTGGATATCCGAGTATTGGTTTTAAGAAAAATAATTTAGAAATCAATATTGATATGACTTTAGATAAATCACGGGAAAGCAACTATTAAAAATTCACGCTCTATAAAACAATCTGGAGCTATAATGGCTTTGCAATTACAAAATTGAAGATTTACCAAAATGAAACCTTGATTTGTCCGTACCTCGATATGTTTGAAAAGACCCTCTATGATGTCCAATATAAGATCCCAAGTAACCATTTGTTGCTCTTCTCCATATTTTGTTACCAATCTCTGAACAGATAGCACGACTTCGTATGCTACACGATCGGACTGACTGTGCTCCAAGGCCTGGTTTAAAAACACAGAACATAAACATAGAGAAACTTGTATGTGTTGTTGCCCCGTAAAATGGCATCCCGGCAAGTTTTGATACTCCCTAGACTTTGAGTCAGACAAGGGTGGTATACTTTATGTTCTTGTCCTTGGCCAAACTTATTGAGACTCGGTTCGGAACAATACTAAAAACATGACACCGATTTTACTCTTTATAAATAATGATGGATTAAATTGAATATGATGGATAACCACACCTGGTAAAAAGAGGGAAGCACGGATGATGGAGGATGCTTCAATGAAACCACACGTTTTGAGCCCCACAAAGCCATTCCTATGAAGAATACGGCTCCATGCAACAGTATAGCACCACTATCCGTGATATTGTTCCTTTATAAAAATAGAAAACCAAAAGCGAGTATCAGATAAGTAATATCGAGTATAGATAAGTAGTATCTAGAAATAATGTGTTGAAGGAACATTATGCTACATCAATATAACGACGTATGCTTATCATTATAACGACTGAGCTGCACGATAGAACGTTCTACCGTATCATACTTGGTGACCATTGTTTTTACCATGGGTAAGGACATAGACATTGGCTGCCAACACGTTAATTAGTAAGTATGCTGTAGTTGCTTTGCTGATATCACAGTTATAGGAAGATTAGGACGACGTGCAAAACCACAACTAGCATAACATGTCGCTACTGTCTGTATTGGTGTATAGATTTAAGTAACCTGAATTAATAATGTTTAAAAACCTTTATCCATACCCAGAATGGTCTATATTTAAACACCTACACTATTTTATAAAAAGATATAAGTATAACATACTTGTCTTGAAGTATACAACACATGGTATATATGCCGCGATGACCTAAGTGAGTGCCAAGGAGTTTTCTCATCAGCTATGAAAGAAAAGGAAAAACCGAAGATGCTAATATTTCAATTTCCTATCAATAATACAGACATAGTTCATTCGTTCAAAGATGTTTTATCGATAGACTCCAAATCATGAGAATATTATTCAAGACCACACAAACCGTTCTCTGATTTATTATGATTAAAATCAGATATAGGATAAATGATGGGCAAAATTAACTCACCATCCAGGAGGACTGACTGAATCGCTCAATATAAACTATGCGACACATACATGCCGTGAACTGATAGAGGGCATCAGATGGAAGACAGCTGTAGGCAACAACGGTGTCCAGAACCTTGAGGCAAAGCTGAAACGAGAATACACACTTTTATTTCGCATTTTCCACACCGAACTAAGACTTAATCGTACCATGATAAAAGGTGCCCCTAATATGGGCAAGTCACATTCAACCCTGCGGTTCAATACCTTTGTATGTCTTTCTGATGTGTGTTAGCATTTTTAAGCAATTATCCATAATAGATTATTATTATTATGGATGATAATTATGCAACTGTAAGGGGTATTTGTTCTACGTCCTGAGACTCATAAAGCAAAAATCTATAACACAGTTACTTACTCCTATATCTTCTTCTCGGCCAGTCCTATTAGCTATCAATGTTGTATGCCTAAAAATATGAAACTGGCATTATAACACTCACTAAAAGGTCATAATGACAAATTGTATTGTGGAGAGAGGGGAAGGCGAGGGGGGGGGTGTTAGTTGCTTTACGCAATGATGCAAATTTGGTCATAACAGGGCGAGAGAGGAAACTCGCAAACGGGATGTGATACCCTACTTTTATCGATCATCAACAATTTCCGTTTACATGCAAATAATCATAGGTGGGCTTCCAACCCATGAAGGTAAAAGATATCAACAAAATCTCTCAAGCTGGTAAACCAAGAGACACCTGGTAACCATTACAAGCAGTTGCTAATACAAGGTAACGCTCTCCCTCTTACATGTATCTAGCAAAGATACACAAGCAATTAATATCAGTGTGCAATGCATAATATATGTCAACTTATAAAATTCAAAAGAACAGTGTTATATGATTAAGACCGCTGGGAGTCCTGAAAACTTACAAGACTAATGCCGCTACAACATCATCATCCAAGTAAGCTGCGTTGTACTTTATCACGTTCACCAGAAGACCGAGAAACTCTGATATTTTCGATGAACTGATGATGTCTTTCATCCACTCCAGCAGAAACGTCCCTAAAGATATCATTGTATTTACAATTGAAGCATTTCACAATCGAAGCCTTTCCTTTCCATGTTGTAATACAAACAGCGACGCAAATTTAATTTTCCATGGAATGGAAATGGAATATATATATGTATCATGTATATAAAATACAACGAATACAAAAAAGATTAATTACGTTTCGCAAGAATAGAAATCGAAATCACTCACCAGTTTCTTCCTCAAAGTATGCCAGATCTTTGCCGTCACTGCTAAGAACTTTAAACATTTCTAATCTAAAAAGAAAAAAAATACAGCACCTATCTTAAAAAAATAAAGTCATAAAAAAAGAGAAATAATGTAGATGAATGCTGAAAGGGCAGGACCGTGGGGGTCCGAATAAACAGATGGATATTTCTAAGATGTTTCGTAAGAAAAGTAAAAAAAAAAAAAACGAGAAATAATGTAGGCGAAAGAAAAAAGATGTTACCTCAATGGTAAATCCTCAAACAATGTGTGTTCTTTGATGATACGGAAAAAGTGGGCTCGCATCATTCCCAGTTGTTCATACTGTAATACAATTAATTGACATATCACGCCACCAATATCTCATTACACTTCTGGATTAAATGTTAAAGTAGATTAGACTTCAAATGGGAAATGTCAAATTTTAATATGGAAACGTGTATTACTTGTCCTTTAATCAAAGCCGTAAAAAAACACAAAGCCAGATGGCGGTCCTCTGCGGGGTTGTTTGGATTTAGAAGGTCACTGACTGACTTCCATAAAGCCTCGATAGCATTCTACAAAACATACAGGATATTAATTAAGTATTTTTTTACAACGGATACATATAACGTAACTCAAGTAGATTTAGGAAGCTTACGCATGCACTATATCCACCCACCTAATTAGAATCAGATCAATTTTAAAACATAATTTTAGGAGTTATCAAATACCTAAAATAGGTTACTAGAAATGGGAGCCGAAAAAGTTTAATTAGCGGATACAAATTGGCGGAGGTGGTACCAACGGCCACCTAGTGGAAACATGGAATGAAATAATGTCCACATTATAAATATATAAATTTTAAAGTCATTATTCCTTATTAAAAGAAGCGGTTTAAGTTCTTCAAATCATATGATTTCCTTGTATTGCCACGATTTTCCCCATTAATTTAGAATAGCAGCTGTCAGTACAGAGATCATGAATCGATGGGAAGTTTTTTCTTAAGGTATTTTCATTCAGGTAAACTTTATACTAACTACTCAATCATCAATCCCGTCTGCGTTAACCAGTTAGCAGACTATAATACATTGTACTGTTCTCGGTATACCCATCCTCCCTATGGCAGTGTCCACTGCCTTCATGTATGTCAGAACTCTTAGACACGGAAAACCATTCAAGTGCAGTGCCCCAGTGCCGTGTGACTCTTGGTCTCCCCGTCACTGCCCTGGGCACCCATCAAACTCCTGGGCAAGCTCCCGGGTATCTGAGGGCATGAGGGTACCAAGTAATTTATCTACCACTCTAACATGCCAATTCAGCAGTCTTTCATAGTACCCACTCCCCAAGTCCCCGACCTACTATAACACCTCCAAATCTTAATGGCTTTTATTTTTACAATCCACTACAGTCTACTCCCTTCACTGACTTAGGACCACCAATTTAGGGTTAGGGTTAGGGTTGGTTTTGTATCGTAGTAATATTAAGTGTTTCAGGATGTGTAATACTCCAAGTCAAAAGATTAAACTTATTAAGTTATATATTGTGTAAGGTATGTGCCCGGGAGAAACACCTGGGCCCTGGGAGTCAGGGCCGGGAGTTCATATCAGAAGCCTAGCACTCTAGTGGGTTTCAAGCTATGTGGGAGGACTAAGTGCCGGCAAGCTCCCGGGTACCATTGGGCACGGGGACACCGGAAATCGGCCCAGTTTTTTCCGCGCTTTAGGAGTCTTGACATATCTCACTCTCCTCTATGTAGTAACGCGGTATGGAGTAGAGGCCTAGGGGGATGGGTTTACCTAACTTATTTCAAACCACTAACACACATAATTATGAGAGGAAGAAAATATCACCTCTTCAAGTCTCTTAGCTTGTACAACTTCACAGAGGTCACGAATCGTTCTCATACGATTGTTTGCAGGTGAAGCAGGTCCGATTTCCTAGAGAAAAGGTTTAAACGATATCATGTGATATGAAACATCAAGATACATGAGCTGAAATTATTTTAACTGCAATTTCACCTGGCGCTGGTTAATTATCATAGAACCGATAGAATTCCCTACATCAGTACAAAAATAAAAACAGGGTAAGGACCTCGAGAGAAATAATCTATGCTATATCTGGGGCTGCGTCAATGTGTTATCTGTACTATAGAATACAAAATGTGACCAGCAGGATAAACATGAAAGAATTGCAGAAAGATATTAGCCCTTACTTTCAGAATTTCAGGAGTAAAGGTATACTCCTGTGTCGGTCTTGGGATGTAGCTGGTCGGTGCATTTCCAGCTTTGGCTCCAAGACCCAGGAAGTGTTTAATCCGGTCGAATTTGCTTTCCTCAGATTTGGTCGGGTTAGCTTTCGACATTTTCGGTTCTTTTTTACCTCGCCGTTATCACAGGAGCTGCAACACAATATGATATTCTAAACTGACATAATTATAATATATATATATAGGGGAGGTGCAGAGAAAAAGGTGCACAGAGAGCCTTACAAATATTGTTGAAAATAACGAACGAGAAATAGATTATGCATGATATCAATCACCCATCCACCGCAAAGAACTGCCATATATAAAGATTGCCGTCGAATTCTCATTTGTTGGACACTCGCATTTATCCCAACTAGAAGAATCTAGCTTAGAGGGCGGAGGGGGGGGGGGGGCTTCTACTGCCAACTAGCCAACTATAAAGCGTCTTTTTGTAACTGCTTTAAATATGATATTGGCCTCTAATCTAGATACCGTAATTAACTTAGGGAAGACTAGCGGGGGGGGGGGGGGGGCAATTGAGGGTGCCAACTACAAAAAGTGAAAAAAAAACGAAAAGAATTCTATATTGGATAGGTCCCACATGTGTATGTAGTATTTTAAGGTTGCCCCACTTAATAATTAAATGCAATATTGCTTTCTTTCTAAGGAAAAACACATGCACATGGATCTTTAACTACACTGGGCACAACCCAGTGCCAGTGGCATTACATATTGTGTAGGTGGGAAGAGAAACATATTAGGCCTAGTAAGTTCCACTAAGATTTGTCTTTTCTTTCCATCATGCAATTTCTATGTTTTGCTGTAACTTTTTAGACAGTTCGGGATTATTTTTCTCGGGTGTACGATAGAAAATCCATGCAGTTTAACTAATTTTCTGATTCTGACAATAGCTAGTGATCGACATGGTGAAAAAGATAAATATTACTAATACTGGGATCTATATTAAAATCGTTCACAGTTAGCAAATGGTCATTTATCATGTAGTGTCAGGTCAATATGTAGTGTCAAGTCAACTGCAGGGCCTAAGGCTAAGCTACAATACATATGTCAGTGATGTAAGTAGGCTACTTTCACTAGTTTTATGCTAAAAATAAGCCTTACTAATACTCAGTAATAGCCTAGATATTAATCAGGTTTAAATTTAAAGTCATTTCCTTGGATCAGTTGGGATCATTGTTCGGTGACAGCAGAAAGTAACTAATAAAACTAAAACTAGAGCTGATATTGTTGTGATTTGTAAGAGATAAATCTGTCAAGTTATAAGTGAAAGAGTGTGAGAGTGAAATTAGTGAACAGCAACCAGAGAAAAGGTAAGAACCTCAGCCTGGCCCTGCATGGGTCCTGCAGCTGAGCACTGGGTCTGACCCTGGGGTCGATCGAACCGGAACGGCAGATGAGAAATGTTCAAACAAAAAGAAACTTTCATGTGCATAGAAGAAGAGAAAACCATACCAATTAATCAGGCATTGAAGTCATGTCATTCTAGTGCTCAGGATCTCCAGGCACAATACCTTTACGGAGAAAACTCTTCATATAATCCACTTATTGGGTCGGGGAAGACCACTGGCACTTGTACCCCTCTACGACGACTGGACATTGAACGGGGGACCAGTTGACCGCTGAGAATTTCTCTTTTATTCTCCTAGGAAAACTCATATTTAGCGGTAACAACCTTAAATTCATTCATAAGAAGTGACTTTATTCATTTTTGAGAGGTGCATGATATCAATTTTATGCTAAAAATATATCTGAGATGTTTATGTTAAATAGAACTAACATTTCACGTGCTTACTGGTACCACAGCAAGTCTTTTTGCAGAAATTGATGACGTAGTACTCATATAACTAAGAGCGGGGTGCACCTTGAAAAACATTCGTTCTTCGAAGCCGGACGAAGAGACGAAGGTAGGTGAACCATACAATTATTCAGTCGTTGATTTTCTCTGTGTTGTATCATGTGCATTTGGAGTAAAGATATCTTTAACAGGGAAAGTTACTTGATGGAACACTCACCAAGAAAAATACATATTTTGCTGTTCAATGTCAAAGTCAAACCCTTGTTTGACACCATTAGTACTAGTAGTAGTAGTACGGTACGGCCTGTGACCGTCTGGATTCCCACGGCCGGGGGCCCCCGATTCAGCTTTAGCCCTCCACGCTTACGCGGATGCTTGAGTTGCGTCATCTCCGAATGTCCATGACCTCATCAGGATGTGTATTGGCAGGGCTTGCCGTTTCACCCTCTGAGACTCCAGCAACCAATATAATAAAGGACAAATTGAATACATACAACCTTTTTTTATGTGTTTGCCTTGTAATAATATTATTAGCCAAATGTAGGCCTTAATTGGCTTAAATTACGGAAAATATGTCGCCTTCGAAATTACATCCTGATAGCCCAAGGCAAGGGGCTCTGACTCCTCAGAGCCGAGGTTATGTTTTTTAAGCATGTCCATGACCATCATCATGTCATAATGTGTATTCCCGTTTAGACTAGTTGTATTTGGCAAATGTAACTGTGATATCGTATATTCTGGACATTCGTATACGTATTCCCGTTTAGACTAGTTGTATTTGGCAAATGTAACTGTGATATCGTATATTCTGGACATTCGTAGATGTAATAATGTTACTAACATTTGTCACACCTTTCATGACGACGGTATCATGTTTTTTTTGTGCATCAAAATTAAGATATAAACATAGACTGATAGAGATAGAGTCATAGTGATAGTTGTCACTCTCATAGTCATTGACTTGTATGCCCTTGTATGTAAGTGTTATCAGAATTGATGATGTCATTTTGTTTTTGACTTGATATCGATTCCGATAGATTAGAGGAGTACAGCACAGATGAAGAAACTTAATATATAACACCGTATGGCATTGCGATCGGATGTTGGCCCATTGTATAATGTGAGCTTATCTAATTATTGTTTCCCTTTAATGTTGCATTCTAATGATGTTTCAAGTTTGTTGAATGTTCAAAGATATCCAGTGTGGTGTCAAGGAAGTGTGATACATCACTAGCCGTACATCTTTAGTGCAATAGTCAACGTTGCTGTTTAAAAATACCAATCAACAAATCAAATCAAAATCACGTTTGGCAGGGAGGTAAATCTAAAAAAAATCCTCCCCCCACCCCCATGTCCATGACCGGGATTAACACTATCCGAGGCTACAATTCTACATTTAGAAATGTTCATCAAATAGCTGAGATTCAATTAAAAATTTTATTTCGTATCACAAAAAATCCATATGATGAGATATAAGTGCTGTGCATAAATTCCAACGAACGATGAGCCAGTTGTGAACTTATGACCGCGTAATTTGTGTTCGCGAATATGAGTCCCCGCCACAGCCCAGCCAGGGCCTGACATTCTATTGATTGCATGTGTGTGAGCCTTATAGTTATAAGTTATAGCCACGCCAACCCTGGCTAATCCCTGGGCTGGTCTACTGCACTTGCTTGCGTGACCTACTCTTGGTCGACAATTGTATATAAACAAACGGATCCAAACAAACAACTGCTTATGTTGAGGTTGAGGCAACTATCAGCAAGTATGAAATAAGATGTTTTTTATTTGTCTTTTCGATGAGTATCCCCCACCCCCAAACAAAAACAAAATATATATTTGTAATACATTAATAACGGTCTTCCCCAGAACTAACAGCATGTGATGTCATCCCTGACGCTATGCCGTTAAGGGTTAAGCTAAGCATTATATAAGAGTTGGGGTGGCCTCCAAGGCCAAGCGGAAGCTCTCAGGCGAGTCCAGGCCTATGGTTTTGTAGAACCTTGGAAGTTGGAGGACATTTCCCGTCATGTAGCTCCTCCAAATCTCCCGCTCCCCCAAGTCCTGTTCTATAAGTTGATTATTATACAAGTATGCCTAATTTTGCAATTGCACTTGATTAAACAAATAATACCAGGATTCTAACTAGAGCGCTGAGAGAAGCTGCCGCCACGCTGACAATTTGACCCAACAAAATATTTTAAATTATTTTATTTTATTTTTTTTACAAAAACAGACGAAGCATTAATATGTTTGATAAAGTATAATATAATTCATGCTACCCTATACAATTTTCTCTAAATTCATTGCATTAAATCCTGTTTGATGAAGCTATTTATTTATTTAGCAATTGATAATTGCAATATGAATAGATCCAATGGATAAACATCATCAAAACATATATTGAAAACTCTAGTACGTTCTGTCTCGCATGCACCACGATCAATTATGTTTTCAAAATTTTCCAGGGGGAAGAACCCTCCCACCCCCTGACACCACCCAGTTAAGGGTTTTGTGCCTTCGGCACTCGCAAGGATATGTGCCAGCTTCCCCCACTGAGAAATATTTCTGGTTAGAACATCAAACTATTAATCATGATTAATAGTTTGAGGTTTTCCTAAAAATTTAGAGCCTGATTCTGTAAAATAGCCTTCAGATACAAGTGTTAAAAAGTATATGTATTAGTCACAAATGCACCAGAATGCACCATTTAAAGGGTATGAGTCCAACATTTTCTGGGGGGGGGGGGGGGGGTGAACCCCCCATAGCCCTCACAAAAGGGCTGGGATCGCCGACTTGCGCCTCTCTGAGAAAAAATCCTGGTTAGAACCCTGAATACTATAATTTACCATATCTGGTTTTCTTACCAGAGGATTAACTAGAAATAGGTGAAACGATAGGGAAAGAAGGAACTCGCTCAAGCAAACTTGCATCGACATGACAACATGAAATAGTTCTGTCGGTAAAGTACTAGTCCTTTACTGCTTTATAAGTAAAGAACGGTCATCCGGCCCTTAGTAGTGAACATGTGTATAATGTAAATTATAGAATTGTTTTTAATTAAGTACTTTTTACATGCAAAATTAGGCATGTATAATAATCAACTTATAGAACTCGTTCCGCGGACGGGTGTGTAAATAAAGAACTCAAGCTCCAGTGTAGAATATAGCACTCACCCTATCAGGTTAGTGCTGTGTTCATACACCTCAAATCTCGTTCTTTGTTTATGCGCCGTGCTTGAACTTATCCTATAAGTGCTAAATATACGTTTGGTATGTTTTGCTGAAGCAGAATTACAAATATATATATTGGATTGATTTGTTCTACCAACTACTGATGAATTTCACTATTTTCGATAGGGCTGCTCTTGTTAATTTGACGATTAGAGTACATCAATTGATTTTGTTTTGATTTTCTTTATTGCCTACTATTTCCAACGTTTCGAGCTGCTCAGTAGCTCTTCATCAGGGAATAGACAAGAAGTATATATATATAACCCTGTGTCTATAATAATATTTTATATTTTTATTTGTATTCAGAGTATCAATTAACTACTGGGAGAGAGCTGCCATATTACCATTGGAATAAAGGCGACACGATCAAATAATCAACATGTATAGACTGAAATCGGTAGTTGATAAAGCCAGACCTCTGGCCACTGTTGCATTTCGGACGTTAAACAAACAAAACTACCAATACAAAAATGCATTAGGATCAATATGCTGTGTGAATAATGACATTAGTGTGAGAAAATATTCTGCGCCAGTAGCAGCTGAACCTTTCCTCAATGGAAGCTCTTCTGCCTATGTGGAAGATATGTACGATTCTTGGTTACTGGACCCCAATTCTGTTCACAAGGTAGGTTACAATATTTAGATTTCTTTATTATTGTATAACACGTTACCACAGACATGGCGAAACCTGCCGGACCGCGGTCCGTGACCGTTGAAAGACAAGTCGGACCGGTGAAAGTAAAGTTTCTCCGGTCCGATTGTCCGGTGAAAAATTTGAATGAAACGTTAGAGAAACCTTTGGAGGACCAGTGAAACCTTTGGAGGACCGGTGAAAGTTCCTTTTCACCGGTCCGACTGTCCGGTGAAAGTTCTAAAGTTTTCGCCATGTCTGTTACCAGATTGTTTAGCTGGCTCATTGCTGGTATACAATGTATTAGCAATGCAGGGATCTAAAGTTTAAAAAGCTACAAATAGCCATATGCACGCTCGGCCTAAGCCTTTGATAACCCACTTGAGTGGAGGAGAAATGGTGCCCACTGCGGGGTTCCATTTGAACCCGCAACAATCTCATAGTGTCTCTTGAACCCAAAACCCAGGACCTTAAGCAACTGTGCCACCCCTCCTCATTGCATTTAATTCTTCATGCTTTGCAAGATAAGAACCATACTTAATTCTCAGCCAAGTATATATATTTTTGCCTAGTACTTGAATTATTATATTTAGCTGTGATTAGAGCTTCCGAAACACCATATGATATGCTTGCCCAGTGCCAATTGCCAGTCAGACATATATATATACTATATAATTTTGTGATATCACGAGCTAGCTTGATATAATCTAGATTAGTAGATAGTGAAAGAACTAAGACTTCCAGACTGCTCACCATTCTATAGGTCTACACCGTGGCATAACAATTGTACTTATTCAGGATATTAAAAATGTCATAGTAGTAGCACACTCGCTGTGCCATGAATTGAAATAGAACATGCAGATAAATAGGTGATCTCGAGTAGATTAGAAAATAAATTTAAAGACACATTTAATATAAAGAAAAAAAATAATATTTGAATAATTGAAAGACGAAAGTCCTTTCATTAGTGTTTATTGTCCCTCACTGAGGAGTCTTGGGCGAGACCAGCAGTATACATGTAGACATAATGAGTGGTATAAATATAGAATATGCAAATGAGGATCTCCATGCTGAGACGTGTTTGTATATAGTTGGCTTTAAGATGTAATGTTACCTTATAAGAAATAATGTTACCTACTAACATTGTATACGTGACCTGAATGTTTAAAACAAAAAATGCAGTTTTTTTTTAATGTTAAATACTGTTACATCATGATTAATAATCATTACGTCATATTACATAATCGATTAACGCCTAGACCTGACATCAGACAATACGAGACGGGATCTATGTCAGACTCCTGTACATGTACACATTGTATTCCCAAACTACTCCGATACATTAGCCATAATGTTGAATGTTGAATGTTCACTGTTTTAGTCATGGGATTCCTTTTTCCGCGGTGCCTCTGCCGGTGCCTTGCCTGGCCAGGCCCATGTGAGACCTCCAGCTGTCGGTGCACCCCTCCCCGTCTCTACCGGTGGGGCTGTGGATACCAAAATTATAGACGACCATTTAGCCGTACAAGCCATTATTAGATCATACCAGGTAAGTGAGAACTGATTAGTAATGAGATTTCTTTTTACTGCAGATCCTCTTGTATTCTAGGATTACCAAATTTAATTATAAAAATTATGTCACCCTTGAAAAAAGTATAGCTATTAACTTTATCACTGCAAATACTGCCTCGTTAAATAAACAATTACTAATCATGTTGTTTATATTTTTAGCGATGTAGAAAGTTTGCCCGAGAGCATTCCGAAATGAACCAAAAGAAATAATGCATACATTGTCTCTTTATTTGTTTTGGAAATTAATAGTATACCTACGAGAGATATCAATATTATCTTAAGCACGTGTGATAAAACTGTTATGTAATGTCTTATCAGAATATTGTTTTACAAAGCTTAGCAGAATATCTATGAGATAATGGTATTGCCAGATGTTTTCCTACAGTCTGGCTCTGTGGATTTTGTTAATGGAAATTATGAAACGTCGAACCTTACCTAAGTAAATTTCAATTTTAATTAATACTAGAAATGAATGCAATTTGATATCTGTTTGCTTAACGTATGATTCATAGAGGAAACTATCATTCAATGGGATTATCTAACTCAATAAGTGATTTATAGTACCTATATTAAATCATGGCTAGGGCTTATCTTTTCCAATAAATATGTTACTTTTTATTATCGTCCCAAACCTATATCCCTTTTGATACTAACTTAATCATTTTTGCCTTCCAACAGAATTACACTGGAGGCTCATCTACCGAAAGAAAAAAAACTTTTCCATGTTTGCTTTTTCAGTCGATGTGATTGGATAAGGACGTTAATTATTATGATTGGCACATTATTTTTTGCTTATTATGTTGTTTCACTACAATACAATTTTATCAGGTCAAGGGACACAACATAGCTGAACTGGATCCTCTAAAAATTTCGGCAGCTGATCTGGATAACACCGTTCCAGCTGAGCTTATCATATCGAGCTACATGTTAGGTAGGTTCCCCCGTTGACCCTTGATTGACCTCAACCTGCTCGGGAATAGGTAGCATGGATATGATGTTCAACTACTGACAAACATGACGCATATGAGACGGGAGACTTGAGTCCTTGCCTACCCCATGAATATTGATTTTGGGAGGAAATATAACCAGAAATATACAGACATCTTGAGTACAAATGTGTCCATACACCAGACATGGCGAAACTTGCCGGACCGCGGTCCTTGACCGGTGAATGACATGTCGGACCGGTGAAACTAAAGTGTCTCCGACCGTCCAGTGAAAAAGGTCTATGAAACATTGAAAAAACCTTTGGAGGACTGGTGAAACCTTAGGAGGACCGGTGAAAGTTCTAAAGTTTTCGCCATGTCTGACACACATTGATAATCTTCCTCCAAATTTAGCCTCTGGGTCCGCATTTCATATATACGTTTACAAACCATATATAATACGTTTGTATTTCTTATCTAATTGCCCAACATGATGAGGCAATGGTACACCAACAAATTTTGGGGTGAAAATGTTTGTTTTCGGAGACACGACTGAACATTTCAACACATACTATGTTTTCTTTTCCAAGGGGATAAACTTACCACACTCCTTTTTCATAAGCTCCCGAAATTTGACTCGACCTTAATTAATGACTAACTCATGTTTAGATTTGACGCCTGTTCCTCTAGAATACTTCCCTCTGGATTCTTGTCTGATTATGCATGACTTCAGACACTAAGTCTCTTTCAGCTGTTTCGAAAATGGCTTCGAACTTTGTTTCATTGCTATTATTTATGTTTTATAACTTACCTCTGCAGGTATTAAAACATCTTTTACCCCTGCGCAGGATACAGTCACGGGCTTCCAGATGGAAAGTTGGACCGTGAAATTCACCCTAACTAACACTTGTGTCGATCTCCGTGAACTGTTGTTCCTTTTTCTGTGGTTGATGGAATAAGTCTTGAGAGCTGTTGACTTTTAAATTGAGTGCATTTTGCTGGAATTCATTGAGCATGGATTTTCCTTTAGGTTCGTGGGCACTTTAAGGCTAAACTCGACCCGCTGAGTATTTCCTCCTCCACGAGCATTGACGCTGTCAGTACAGATCATTTATCACAAAATGTTTCTTATCACCGTGCCCTGGCTCGGTTGGGTAAGAGTTTCGACTCCTTTTGCACAGCCTTCTGTTCTTGTTCGTTTTAACTCAGTTAACAGTTAAAAGATTGGCTTGACTGGTTGTTAATTTTAACTCGGCATTCCATAGCTTTAAGAGGTTTGATTGTCTTTACCGAACAATCTGCAATTCTAATGATGTATCACATTATCAGATTATCATTACTTTTGCTCCCACTGCAGAGATTTTAGTTTTACAATATTCCACATTCCCTTATGACTGTCATGAAGAAAATTACCCTCTCAAATTAATTACCATTATGAAGACCTATTCTTTTACTTTACAATGTTCAAATTTAGATGTTGTTTGTGCTTGGTACCATGTCCAGAATTTAATTGCTATCATATAATATGTCCGACATACCCATTATATGTTGTCGTTTCCGTATATTTCTTTGGGAGAAAAATCCCCAAGAATTACTTGTAGAATAGGCAATGAGTTATGATTTAATTTACCATTAAATGCGCACTCCAAAGATGGCCATTTTATTTTTAAACTCACCCAAGCAGAGCTTTGATATTAGGTCAAAATAACCAAAATGTTAAATCATTTAAAAATATTATTCGATATTAAATAATGAATATGTTTTCAGATGGTGAGAATTCCCCTAAACCTCATCCTCCTATATTATGAAACCGGTCTGTACATTCCAACATAATTTATCCATATATCAATTGACCTTCTGTCACGGTGAGTCAGCCAAGCATGATAGATTTCCTGGAAGAATCAACTTCTAGCTCGGTGTGACCCTTGCCAAATCGTTTTTTCCCCATTCGCATTCTTCACCACTATTCTCC
The DNA here is from genome assembly GCA_942159475.1 of Sthenelais limicola. Taxonomy (NCBI): domain Eukaryota; kingdom Metazoa; phylum Annelida; class Polychaeta; order Phyllodocida; family Sigalionidae; genus Sthenelais; species Sthenelais limicola. Next base: position 135,268,769 of record OW804095.1, on the reverse strand, counting down.
CTGAATGATAACTACACAAACGGAAAGCGAAATAGAAAAATCATCCCCGTTCGACAATCCCCGTGGAAAATAATATAGCAAGAGATGTGGCTGCGATACTTTTACCACCTTAGATATATGTGCTTAGTATTCCCAATGCACAAATTGCAGAGAGACCATTCTGCGGTCACCTTAATGCCATCAGAGATAGCTTCCCTAATCGATATATTAAGATTTCCCATTGTCTCCTTCACAAGAATAACAAAGCTCTGTTTGCCTAACATTCGTTACAGGCTTCAATTGTGTCTGATGATATTACCATTTTTGGTATTATTATTAATATTTTCATATTGTCGCGTTCGCATGGACTATTTGTATTTCGAAATGATCCATGTTTTCTTGTACATGCTTTTTTTGTGACTGATGTTGTAGTGGGTGCAGAATCTTTAGTGGTGGTAATATTGCTTTTATAATTACATTTCTTTAAATTGCTGAAATGTTAACAGATTTGCACTGGTGTCTCGTAACAGGGTTTCAATTTGGGTTAAAGATCGTCAGAAGTCTTTTATATAGTATTAAATGTAGTCTTTTAAAAACTGTTTGTAGAGATATTTGAGAAGAAAATAATGTTCCAAAGGGGGTGGGGGTGGGGAGGGGGCGTTTATTCCTTTGAGATTGTCCGTCTTGAAATTTGTTAACTTAGACTTAGTGAGAATCTCGTCTGTATTTGTAGTAGTATTGATACTTGTGTGCTTTTAAAACTGAACATATCTGAAACTGAATGACTGTGAGCTCTGGGGGTGTCATTGTCAGCTTCTGTATAAGCTGTGAAAGAATGAACTGTAACCTGTCTACTTTTACTCTTGCCTATCCAAGGACCAACGAAATTAGGTAAATAGATGATAGTTGATGATTTAGATATTGAATGTGTAGTATTGTGTCGTGTAGCTTTATGAAGTTGTCTCAACTTTATGTCAGTTTTTGGTAGAACATAGATCAGTTAAAAATACAATATCGATAGAAAGGAATACTGGTGGTATTTTAGTACTTAGCCAGGTCTTATTATTTGCCCTCGTAATTTTAGCACTCAGCACAAACGCAATGACGACATTTTCATATATCATGTAATTCCCGTCGATGCTCTTTTCCTCTGACATGATTTGCAGAAATTTCGAGAGAAAAATCCAGTTCGTCAATATCAGCCAACTCTACAATATTTTTTTTTTTTGCTCTTAGGACTAGGAATTTATTTTCTGCATATGCTACCTAAAGTTGATACAAATTTGCAGTCCGAACTTCTCAAGAATGCATTTTCAATCATTGAAAACAGTCCAATCTGTTTCATAGATTTACTATTCGCTGGTCTTCATGACATTTCTTTATTATTTAGCTGTTATTTTTTTTCATATTTGTTCCGATGGTATTTATTGGGTATCTTTATTTTAGTTTTGATCATCAAATCTTACGTTGTTTTGTATTTTAGTCGCTCAGTTTCTTTTCAACCGCGCCATGGCTGATATTACTTATTTCACTTTAGTGTATTTTCTTTTTCTTTTTGAATGCAATTCCTTATGGTCGTGGATTAAGTTGTTGGGTGGTTGGTATATTCAGTCATGCAAGTTGGATCTATGTATTTATGAATATGATTTCCAATTGTCCCCATTGGACCACTTTTTTTGTTTTCCTGCTGATAGATTAAGAAGCTCTGACATTTTGAGCCTTTGAGCATTGTGTCTGAGAACAATCCTGGGGTACAATGTTGAACGGTATTTAGTACTTTTATCACAACGCGTTATCTCGCCATAAGGTACATGAACAAGGAAAAAATATAATGATCCTACTGAAATGATCATTCCCCGTGTCCCAATCCTGTTTTCTGATTTTGCTCTTTCCCTTCCCCCTTGTTTCCACTTTCCCCTCTCCTCTGATGTTTTGTCAATGTAGGAGTTCCATGGCTAGTCTAAATTGTATACATACTACATGCTGATTATGGGCCTTCCCACCACTCCCACCACTTTTTGGTCGAATGAACACGTGGCCCATGGTTCCACTCCCCCGCCCCTAGCCCTTTACACCTCTTCTCTGAAAGCCAGGATACTCCCATTATCTGTTCAAATAAATTATTAGTTATACTACTTTCAAAATAGTAAAGTTCGTGACTCTAAATCGTTTTATCAATTATATATTACAAATGATCATCTTATCCGATTGTTATACAACTATCATTCCCAAAGATTTCTTTTGTTGCCCTTCAATCCTCGATTTTCCTGGTTTGTCCTATTTTCGTCGGGTTTAATTTGGATTTTGAGCTTTTTCCATTGAAACCTGGTGTAGGAGAACAGACAATTAAACGCCATACTTGGAGTGTTTTCTTTACGTGATAAGCAAACATCTTAGTGGAGACTCTAGATAGATAGTCATGAACATCACTACATGTATACCCATATCATCAGCGGGAAACGGGATGGACTCGTTCATGAAGCGACTACAGTTTTTGAGACTGCGATTCAGTCATGTCATACCTCCATGTCTCTCGCTTATTGTAACATACTAAACATGTTCTCAATGGAAATGGCGCTCGGAATGTTGTGGGGTTTTGGTTGGGTTATTTTTTTTAAAAAAAAAGGTTTTATTTAGTTTCTATCCTGCCATCTTGGCATATACATCTCTTAGAATGTTAAATACATAGCATAAACTTTAAAATGTAGTGTGGAAAAATCTACTTCTCCCACTGATATTTAAGAATATGATAGAACCTCACGAGTAGGTATTATTAGCAATAGGATTGCATGGGTCAGAGTCAAATCTTTTCCATGGCAGCACGAGCCCGATAGGGCGAGTGCTGTTATGTGAACAGATTTGACGAGGACCCATGCAATCCTATTGCTAATAATACCTACGAGTTGGGGTTCTATTTTTACTCCATGATGATAAAGGAAAACATGTCAAAATATATTATTGACAAAGAAAATCAACAGTTGACTGATCGGAAATATGACTGTCCTAACTTTAATAGTCAGCTTGGAGACAGGCGGGCAGACAGGTAGACCTGACGTAACTTTTGGTCTATTTTTGATCGATTTTCTATGTAAACAATTGTCATTACAGAACAATGGGACTTACAATTATTGTAGACTAAACTATCCCCTTGCAGAATCTAGTTTCAATTAATAAATGTTGTACCTAGGAGCTAGAGTAGCAGTGGAAACAACAGCCAAGGTTTCTGTGAGAAAAAACTTCATTTCACAGGAAGTAGAACAAATGGCTGTTCCTAAAAGCTCCCCCCTCCCTCCGGTGTATCAGTGAGATGCTATGTAACAGCATAGCAAAAGGAGGGAGGGGGTTTGCATGGTAGCAAACCGGAAACATGCTGCTGGGTTGCATGTAATCCTACACACATGATTACACAGTAGGATTACACTCCCGCCCATACAAACTGCAGTTAATCCTCCCTTCATCATGGAGTAAAGGATTTTATCATTGCTTGGCCAATTCGATCAGAAATCGTTCCTTTAAAACGCAGCATTATTTAAAAAAAGAACGCGTATTTTCGTTTAACGTTAGATATCGAAACTGTAAACAAAATTGAATACAAAAATACCCCCAGGCACATGCAATGTACAATTTGTTACGATACTCGTAATACTACATCGCCATACACCAGAGTACAGATAGTAACGATGATTTTAATATGGGAATATATGCTCCATTCAAATCCCTTATTAAAATAATATCAAATTAATTTCCCCTAAGTTAAGGGCATCGCTAAATGTTTCCCCTTACAATCATTTACAGAGGAACAAGATCTGGATAGAACGTTTCAGCTACCCCCAACAACTTACATAGGAGGAGATAATAACTCTATGACGCTTCGCAACATCATCGGACGCTTACAAGTAAATATATTTATATCTGTGAGGCTTTGGCTCCTCTATATTTGTACTACCTTACAATACACAGCATGTTTATATATGTTCCATTGAGTTATAACCATCGTTCAAAGCCCCTCGAAATTACATAATCCTGGGTGAAATGCCTTCGTTACTCACAGCTGTGAAGTGTACTTTTTTTCAAACAATTACTTAGAAGGACACAGGTCCTGCCAAGCTTTAGTTTACAACTTGTTGATAACAAGAAAAAATGTTCATAACTTAATGTTTTGGGGTCTCCTAACAGGACATCTATTGCAACCATATTGGCGTGGAGTTCATGTTTATCAACAACCTTGAAATATGTGACTGGATTAAGAAACGCTTTGAGACGCCAGGTATTATTCAAATGACCAACGATGAAAAACGTACACTTATGGCCAGAATCATCCGCTCCCAAAGGTGAGTCAGTTCTAACATTGAATTTGTTAATATCACATGATTAGATCCTTCACATTCCTAATGTTATAATGATCATCCCATTCTCCACCAGGTTTGATATGAAAATGTGTCTATTCTACATATTTCCTTGCCTTTTTATTACCACACTTTTTTTCTTTTTTTATAGATTTGAGGAGTTCCTTGCGAAGAAGTGGTCGGCCGAGAAACGCTTTGGTTTGGAGGGCTGCGAAGTTCTAATCCCGGCCATGAAAATGTGTATCGATGCTTCCAGCGCTCACGGAGTAGACAGCTTTATTTTTGGAATGCCACACAGGTGCGTCCCCTTCCTCCCATGGTCCTCTTGGCTTCCAAATTGTTAAAGCCATTTTTAAACATTCTAGTTGCGGTTTCATATCTACCTACGAGAACTTTTGGCGGGTAAAACATGGCAAAAATATTATGCAATTCGCTTACAATGTGATAGATACAATGTATTATTCATTATAGATTCGGCATGATTACTCTAAACATATGATTCTTTAATCCTACCCAATTTGGCACAGAGATATACACCTGTCAGAGTGAAAGGTGGAGAAATTTGGGGCACCTATGGTGAAGTTATAAGGTCAATGGAAATCGGCCCGTCCAGGGGTCTGACTGCAGCGCCACATGGGAGGGGTGGTAATGGCCCGGAGTCAATTTGTGAAATGCCCGATTATTTGTGGAATACAGTCGGGAACATTACTTATAGTATCTTTTGCTTTTCAGAGGACGTTTGAATGTGTTAGCCAATGTGTGCAGGAAGCCACTGGAGCAGATATTCTGTCAGTTTGACTCCAAACTTGAAGCTGCCGATGAGGGATCAGGTGATGTAAAGTACCACTTGGGAATGTGCCACGAGAGGCTCAACCGCTGGACCAACAAAAACATCAAGTTAGCTGTGGTGGCCAACCCTTCCCATCTTGAGGCGGTGGACCCTATTGCTCAAGGTGCGATCTTGTTTTGTATTGTACCAAGGGTACTTAAGATTTTATGAATCAAAATTATCTTTTTGATGCTGGAACATTCTACCTTTGTGGTAGCGCATTTGATGAGTTCATACGCGTCTAGATAGTTATCTTGAGGATGCCTTCTGCGAGCTGTGTCATTTCCTTTTACCTTCAGCTTCGACACCCAAGGGGATAATCCATATCGCAACTCAAAATAAATTATGGAAGTCATCAAACTGTATATTTACGTATTTATGATAAAAACTAGAAGCACCCCAAAAGGTTCCAATCTATGATGGCCTTGCCTAAAATTCAGTTCAGATGTGACATTTTCAATTAATGCTTCATGTATCAATATAATGTGTGCATGTAGGAAAAACGAAAGCAGAACAATACTATCGTGGCGACACGGATGGAAAGAAAGTGATGAGTATCTTGATTCATGGAGACGCCGCCTTCTCCGGCCAGGGTGTGGTCTATGAAACTTTCCACTTGAGTGACCTGCCAGATTACACGACCAACGGAACCATCCACATCGTTGTCAACAACCAGGTATCTGCCAATCTTCCCCTTGAGTCTTCTAAAAATTAGTAAACCACATTCACTCTGATGTATCTCTGTACATTATATAGTACATAAAAAATATTGCTTACAATGATCGCAGAACTTCCATATTTTCCTATTTGGGATCACTTCAACTTTCACATGAAACGCCCAGAAATGAATTGTAAATACCTTTTTGATATCCAATTTTATATCTAAATGCCGTCAGAATAATATTCCTGCTAGGATCTTTCAAATGCAGTAAACTTGCCATATTCTGAATATACCATACTTTATTTCTCAACTCCTATTTTCAGATTGGATTCACCACTGACCCTCGCTCTTCCCGTTCCTCGCCATACTGTACCGATGTAGCCCGAGTAGTTAATGCTCCCATCTTCCACGTTAATGCTGATGATCCTGAGGCAGTTATGCATGTCTGTAAAGTAGCCGCTGAATACAGGGCTGAGTGGGGAAAGGACGTTGTTATTGACTTGGTAAGTTGTATTTACAATATAATAGAACTCGGGGAGGGGTGAATATGACATCTATAGTGTCGTCTATAACGACCTGCAGGCGCGGTGTACATGAATACTGAGCTTCATTGGTAAATATTCAATTAGTTCATGTAAAAAAGGCTACCTTATGGTATAGTTTATAAATGTCACTTGTATATGAAGGATTTTAAGGTTCTATATAATATTCAACAGCTGATCTATATTTTTAGTAATTTTCAGTCGCCATCACGGGTAATATTATATGTGATTTTGTTTGTATCCCTTTCATTTCCTTTATTAAGAACATGGGGAAAGGCTATTAAAATCCTTCATGTGGAAAATAAATTGGCAATATTGTAGGTGAGCTATCGCCGGAATGGGCATAATGAGACAGATGAGCCTATGTTCACCCAGCCACTCATGTACAAGAAGATTCGTCAGCAACCAAAAATCCTCAAGATTTACTCGACCAAGCTTATTGAAGAAGGCACGGTCTCCCAGGAAGAATACGAGGTAATGTTCCCGGCGGGAAGAATTTCTGCCTAGAAGAGTTATTAATTGTTATACTACTGTCGGTACATCGCCTAACTTCATGTGTTAGATGATATTGGGCTTCATATCTGCATCTCCATGTATAAACCTAGCCAGTAATTAATAATCAAAGTATGTATGTATGTATGTAAAACTAAACATGTAGGGGAGGTTGAAACCAACTAACGTACACTCATTAATGTAAATTTATCTGTTCAAATACATGCTCTATTTCCCCAACAAGCGAACGCAAATATTTTTTACAATCTGCCTTTCAGGCTGAGGTAGAAAAGTACGACAAGATTTGCGAAGATGCCTATGTCAATGCCAAGAAGATCAGTGTAACTCGTAACAGCCAATGGCTTGATTCTCCTTGGCCTGGTTTCTTCGAAGGACGTGATCCAATGAAGATAGTCGAAACCCACACGACTGCAGACTCTATTGACAAGATAGGACATGCCATTGGATCTGCCCCAGAAGACCAAGAATTCTCCCTTCACCCTGGTGAGTTAGCTCTTCTTTTTTCCATTTTCATTTCATAAGCTGCAGCGGTTATTTGAAATACATGCAGTCATATTCAGAGTATCCACATAAGTATGCTCTGGATTCTCGACACTGCCCCTCCACTCTCCTACAGCGGTTCCGTACTTAATAAACTAATTTCCAACCGCACATTAACTTGTTTGATGTCTCTTCTGTCCCTATCCTTTCTGCCCTTTGTCTTAGTGGTTAACTGTCCATCTTATTACCATTACACCCCGAGTATTTCTGAAAGACTAGGACAGACCATTTCATTTAGAAATATGTATAAATTATTGGTGGGATTTTACACTACTAACTTACCTTGAAAACCTAGGTGACTTGTTGATCGGTTTTTTCGTGGAAGAACGATGGATTTATTTATACCCAACGTTTCGGATATCTTATTATCCTCCCTCATCTATGTATAAATTAATTAAATTTAGAAACATCTAATCATATTGCAAATCAACTATTACGGATGATGTTTTCCTCTTCCACAGGTCTCAAACGAACCCTACGTCTGAGAATTGACATGCTCCAGAAGAACGAGGCTGATTGGGCAATGGGTGAAGCTTTCGCGTTTGGATCCATTCTCAGGGATGGGATCCATGTTCGGCTCTCTGGACAGGATGTAGAGCGTGGTACATTTAGGTAAATACTAAAACACATAAATATTTGTTACGTTAAATGAAAGTCACTTGAGTATTATTTGCTGTTCAGAGTATCATAGAATCCATTGTTCGAGATATTGCATCTATGATCTTTTCTCTATTTGTGGTAATAGATATCCTCTGGAGGAACTGCAGGATACAATGAGACCCTCGACCAAAACAAATTTGTGTTTGTTTTATTACTAAAATCTGTTTAAAAACAAATATTTTTCAGTCATCGTCACCACGTTCTCCATGACCAGAATCGTGATAAAGTTGAACACGTCCCGCTCAACCACTTGTGGCCAACCCAGGCTGAATATAAAGTAACCAACAGCTCACTCTCCGAGTATGCTGTTTTAGGTGAGCTTAATAACATTATCTTTGTTGGGTTTTTTATAATAAACATTCTTGTAAATGGTGTTTTCATGTGGTTCCCATCTTCTTCATATTTGACTTTTATGCCCCTTTTCCCTTTATAAACGTTTAGCACATATGAAGTTAACCAATGAATTATCCCTATTTTAGGTTTTGAATTAGGATACTCCATGTCAAACCCGAATGCCTTGGTGATTTGGGAAGCACAATTTGGTGACTTCGCCAACACAGCTCAATGTATCATCGATCAGTTCATTAGCAGTGGACAAGCCAAATGGATCAGACAGAGTGGAATCGTTCTTCTTCTCCCCCACGGATACGAAGGAATGGTATGTCTCAAGAATAAACAGTTCCGACATTGCATGCTGTATTTAACGTGATCTATTATGATATGTTACCACTAAAACGCTTTAACTATTACGCCGAAAACGGAGGCTTTTGAATTCTGATTTACCCTGTTCTCTGTTAACGCATTCATTACTGAAGTCCGACTTAGATAAATATACTTCAAAACTTTACATTAAGACAGCTAGGAATCCGTGATCATTTTACTTTTATGGCTCCCAATTAATTCTTTGATATCGGATTACAGGGACCAGAACACTCCAGTGCCAGACTAGAACGATTCTTGCAAATGAGCAACGATGACCAGGATCATTTCCCTGTAAGTTAATTGTAATGTTTTATCTCTTCTATTTTATATCGTTTTCATGGATCATCCCAGTTTCGGAGATACTTATAAAAATATGTGTTCATTAACACTGACTATAATTGGTGATTGTTCATTTACAGATCGAGGATGAAAACTTTGAAATGCAACAGTTGCATGATATCAACTGGTTCGTTTGCAACTTCACCACCCCTGCCAACTATTTCCATGCTCTAAGGAGGCAGGTTGCTTTGCCCTTCAGGAAACCAGTAAGTTTAATATTTCCGATGTGACGTAACCCTGGTAGGAAGTATAATATAGCATTTTCCATGTCCCAATTTTAACCATTTTGTCTAGACCTTTGTTCTAAATTCTGTACGGAGCAAATATTTTATAAACGTTTACTGAATAAGTGAATGTCCAGGTAGTATGTCTCTGTAAAGCTGATAACTCTTTTCCATTCCCACGACTTAATCATGTCTTGTTAAACCTTCCACTAAATATGCATAATCATTTTTGATTTGCAGCTAATTGTCATGTCACCCAAAGCCATATTGCGTCGCCCTGAGGCTAAGTCCGCTTTAACTGACTTCACCGAAGGCACAAGTTTTATCCGTATGTACCCCGAGGAAGGTTTAGCCGCCGGTAATCCCAGCCTAGTAAAGAAGGTCCTGTTCTGCTCCGGCAAGGTCTACTATGACCTCATGAAAGAACGCAACACCAAAAATCTGGATGAACAGATTGCTATAGCACGTGTCGAGCAGGTAGGTTGTCCGTTCCGTGTGGATGTAATAGAGAGTTGACTCTGCCCTAGGCTTTGATGTCCAATACTGTAACTAAGGAAATAATTTTGAATAGATCTAATTAATTATTGATACAAATCCCCCTTATATATTTGTCAAACCTTATATAGCAAGCCTAATACAATTTATTAGTTTATTGACTGCAAATAAGCTGGGGTCCTTATTGTATAATACGTCTGTGTAGTTTCAGTAATTTTATGAAATAATTATAATAATTCACCGTTACATTAAAAACATTTTAAACCTCATCTAGCCATGTTCAGGTATACATACTGTATCTTTTCCCTTCTTCTATGTAGATCTCTCCATTCCCATTCGATCTGGTACGTGCTGAAATAGAAAAGTATCCCCGTGCCAAGATCGCTTGGGTCCAGGAAGAACACAAGAACATGGGATCCTGGTCATACGTTGAGCCAAGATTCAACACAACCTGCAAGAAAGAAGGATCTGGACGCAAAGTTTCGTAAGTATACTGAGTTTCGCATTATTTTTTTTACATTTTTTTTTTTTTTTTTGGTGGGGGCGGGGGTGGGTGGGTGGGGTTATACAAAACGTTTATTCTATTAGTCAACAAATAACCACTTCCCTCGTCGGGGTCGATCACATAACAAATACATCGTACCCTCTTCTCATCACATGTGTGTTTTCTGATATATAGGACAATAATAAATGCTTGGAGGGGCAGAACAAAAATAAATGATATGGCTTGAATAGTGTAGAAAACAAAAACTCAGCTAGGAACAGCTTTAAAATAACCTTTTCTAGTATCGTTTTTTATTATTTTGGTTTTATATCAACGTGCACGGTCAAAAAAATGCCATATCATTGTGTATGTTAAAATTGAGGTTCCGCATCATCATATATACTAATAGCCACACCTGAAAAATGTTGTAAGAAATTTAATTTCTGGTGGATTCTTTCATTAAAACCTTTTTTTTCTTTATTTGCCTCGAATTTAATCTGAAATCAATAATGGCTCGGTATAAACAGGGTCACGAATGCTTATTCCACCCCACCCCCATCAAGCCTGGTCCACACTGGACGCTGAACTTGACCGCACACTGAAAATTCGGCGTCGTGTCTGGGTCAGGTTTTATAATATTCAACCATGCCAGAATTGTGAAAGGCGATAGAAAAATGCAATCTGCAAACATCACCAAATCTAGAAATAATATGTAGTTTTCATTTATTTTCTTACAGCTACGTCGGACGCCACGCCTCTTCGGCCACCGCAACGGGCAACAAATTCGCACACGTAATGGAACAAGGAAACTTCATGAAGGAAGCATTGACTATCTAAATATCTCTTCTGTCTCCATCATTTATTAAATGAATGTCAACATCGGTGTCATAAAATGAAGAACGCAAACACACGAATCAAAACGTTCAATTGACGTCTAATGATCTGAAAAAGATTTAAAATTGTATTTTTTATTATACTTTCCTCCAGGATTTTAGTGGCTAGTTGATTTAGTTTTCGGTGACTAGAAATTGATATTTATTTCCTGCTTTACCCCTACCAAAGAATAGTTCAAATTTAGTTAAGATCTTCAAAGATCCAATGAAACAATGGTCTTTATTTCGATTGCAATCAAGCTTGTACATGCGTTTGAGTTCTTTGCCTAGCCCCCACGATTATTTGGAAAGTGATTAGAAACAGATCTTCCCCTAAGCTGCTGTATATGCCCTTAATTCATTCACCTCAACCTTTGTTATTTGACAAATCTACGTGTGAGCCAGTGTATTTGAATTTGTATTTATGTTCATTGTCAATGTAAATTATATTTATAGCATGCATTTATAGAATGATATCTTATGCAATGTTTATGTCTTATTTTAAATCATACTACTCTTGTTAGGGTGAATCGAAAAGCTTGCGCTTTGGTAACAAATATTATTCCTCCGTTGTAATTCGTGCGGTGAACTCCAACGTTTACTCGGAGTGGGATTTGAAACGGTAGAAAAAGGCTGGTCCAACTGTTGTATAAGTCATCTACTGGTTTCCTTTAAATCAAAGAATTCTAGATCTTAGTCTTGAATGGCCTTTGTGATACGAGTTTTACATCGAGAAAAAGTCTTGTACGTATTAAACCAAGGGTTTCTACAGAGTTTAATTGACATTTTAGAGTACATATTTCTATCTATGTATTATACAGTGATAACTATATATATCCTTTATCCATGTGAGTAATTGCCCAACCTTGTTGATACCTTATACCATATACATGTATAATTCATCAATGCAGTTAATAAAGATTGTACATTATAAAAATCGAAACTAAGTAGTTGCCACTTTTCAATGAGTATTTTGAGCACCGAACGCCGACAAGATGATTTTCAAATATGACTTGACATAGGGAAGACAACATTAATATATATTTTTAATCATTGACTTGATTTTTTTCTGATTAGTTTGCTTCATTTAATGTTTATAACCAAATACTTTGGAAATTGTGAATTAATGTTAATGTTTCAGAGAGAAAAAAGCTCAAATATTTCCAATTTATTTCTTAATTCTTATAGAAATCCTTATTGTTTTTTAGGCTAAAGGCATTAATTAACTAGATAGCAGGTTCCAGAAATTCTCCAACCAGTGCGTGTGTCCTTGGTGCCTAAGGCAACGCGTCTTGTTCCTAATTACTCACAGCTGCCTCCTTATCATACATCGGCCTTTGCCGCATCCCTTGATGCTCTGATTTCTCAACAGTTACTTTATTCTGGAAATTTGTGTCTAAATATTTCTAATATTTTGTAACAAACCTTGTTAAATTATTCTTCAAAGTTGATATGACGGAGCAGGGATCCTTTCCAGAAACATTTTGAGAATTGACGCATAAAAGTATAGCAGTCTTGAGATTATGCCCCGAGGTACCCTGACCAAAGGTTAATGTCATCACTACATCTGCTAGATTGTACGATATACGCACCATGGCTATGCAGCATTTATTTTAGATGTATGCCTTGGTGTATTGATATAAAAGGGCTACTGCAACTTTATGTGTGCCACCTTAACCGTGCCAAATATGACGTATAGTGGTTCCCCCTAGTGTTCGTTCCATATGTATTTCCCACGCTTAATATTTAGTCCTTCGCGATAACATTCCGGACAAATGTGTCTAGGAAACATTAATTTATGCAGTTACACGCCTGTTCAATGTAATGTTTTGGCGTCAATGTTCCGAATTCATAAAGCATGCCGGCTGAATATGGAAAAAAAGGGTTGCTTCATTAGTGCTAATGCTCATAGGAGAAGTGTTAGGAATGTATATTATGTGCAGGGAGGTGTAGATCTACCTCCGTGGTATATATTGTTGTAACGTTTTTATTGATATTACAAGTACAGCTCGATAACTAGTATCATTGTATGTATGTGAATTGTTTATTTTCTGTTTTTACATGTTACATTCGGCAGACAATAATATATATCCTGGAAACGGGTGTCCCCTTCTATGACATTCACAGCTCTTCCAGGGGATCCCTTCTACGCTAAATTAAATGACTATAATATAAATGAATAATAAGCATGCTAGAGTCAGTTAGACTGAACATAGATACTTAGGGACTGTTCATAATTAACCACTGGGGGCGGGGGGGAGGAGAATTTGCGAAAAATCCTTGTGCAAAATTGTTTGACCCCCCCCCCTTAAAGTCTTGTGCAAAATGTCATGCCCCCCCCCCCCCTTACATCATTGTAGTTGTGAGTGCAAAAAAAATGCCCCCACCCGCCACACACACACACTTTTAGAGTGCGAAAAAAAGGTACCCCTCCCCCCCCCCCCCCCCCCCTCCCTTCAGAGTCTGCACAAAATGAACAGTCCCTTACCGTACGCGTAATAGTGACAATTGACTACAAATATATATTCTTTATTTCACGTTGCAGATAATATAGTATTTCAATTTTCATTTAAACTATGTAAAATACCGCCCCCCCCCCCCTCCTCTGCTTATCCTTTAGATTCTTTTTATTACCCACATAATCGCTCTATAAATTTATATAATATATTATATCTTCCGGATGTCACACTTTCTATTCAGGGAATAATCTGGGGGCCTGCTTTACAAGTATTTCCCCCAAGCGCATTTCACATACGCGATTATAAATGTGTGTTCACATGTTCCAACCACTGGAGAGCATGTGGTGCCCCCGTGTGGTAGACGAAATATCGTCTATAGACATTTCGTTGGGTTTGAATATTACTCAAACGACTCCCTCCGAAATTACATTTATGGTTTTGGGTTTTGTAATTGACAGCAGCTTCTATACGATATCTTTAGATGATTTTTTTTTAGGATGACATGAAAATAGTCAGTTTAAGGTTGGGAATGCTCCTAAAATGCCATCCTCCCGATGTTTAGCTTATACCTACTAAAGGCCCTTGTCCACTAAGCCGATTCTCATGCGTTTCTCACGGAATTTTATTTAGTGGAAAAGGTCATCTGCAGCTCAAAATCGCATGCGAATCGGCTTAGTGGACTAGGGCCTTACCATGCATAGAAAATCAATTTCTGTCGAGCCCCGCTGGGTTTCCTTTTGCTTACAAGTGTAGTTGAAACTTATTTTTCAGGCTGGAAAAATATGTGAACATACAATAGTTTGCGCATACCGGATAGCAGGGTTCATCCGCAAATAGTACTCACTACAATGCAGGGCTCGAAAAATCCTATGTTTACTTGCCCGGGGCAAGTAAAAAATGTTTCTGGCAAGGAAAATTTATTGTTACTTGCCCGATTGTGCAAGTGAAAATCTCTACAGCACCGATTTCAAACCCCTGTTGTGATGTCTAATTACAATGAAACAAGATACATACAGATAGCGTGATTTCGTTTATAATTCTGCAAATAAATTTGGGCAAGTGAAAAATTATGTTGGGCATGTAAATCTTGACTGCCACTTGCCCAATGGGCAAGTGAAGTTGGTAGGTTTTTTTTCGAGCCCTGCAATGGTTTAGGCGCAGACCATGTCTGCTCTAGTAGTATAATTCTATTCAAGATCCAGTGCTCACGTGAACTCCCGTGCTGCTTGATTACATGTGTCGAACCATGCACGTGAATAGTTATACCTATTTACAAGTTGTTAGCAAACATTTATGTATGGTTTAATTCTAATTTGGTTCGGTGGGATAGATGAGTTAAACATATTTATTTTATAAAATTTTACTCGGGTCAGTGCAAATAACCTATATTGACTACTATTCTTATCAAAGTGAAAGAGCAAACATGGGCCTGGTCAAAGTGCACAGCCAGAAGTTGAGGGCTAAAATTGCTCTCCTGCTCCGATACGAAGATATGCTGAAGTATTAAACATTAGAATTCCCAACCAAATAAATTCCCGTCGGCGGATAACAATCAGGCTGTCTCAAGTGGCATGCATGGACAGTAGCTTCGCATAATAATATATGGAAATACCGGAGACTTGTTGAGTCTCGTATATGTTTTACGTCATTGCCAAATGTAGCTCCGTCGAAATGATTTTGGTGGATGGTGGATGGTGCCACCAGCAACTTATTGTCCATTGCTTTTTGTAAGACTATGTACCATATATGAAGCGATTAGGGATACTTGAATTCAATATTCGTGGGGAAAACATTTAAATGCGATGCAATCATGATGGTCCAGTCACAAATTTCTAATACATCGCAAGTCACTGCATGTCTCACATTCTCTACGTTTGTTTAAGTTTAAAAAACAAATCGGGTATATATTCGGTATGAAAACGGTTGGAATGATATAGTTGTGTGCAGACTGTAGCGTACAATGTGTTCGATGAGAAATAATGTTGATATGCCAATGTTATATTTATAAAAGGTAACAGGAGGTACACCCAATACCAAGGGCAGACCATAGATTTCCAAAGCTATATATTCATGCATTTCTTTTATCTGACTGATTAACAATCGCTTGTGAATATACAACGGTATATTGTAAATGTATTGCAATCGATCTTTTCCAAGTTGCAGGGCCATATGAAGCGGTGCAATTCAGCTTGGATTGACCACTTGGTAAACTTGCTCTTACAATTGCTTCCTCGAAAATCAATAGAGCTGGAATGGCTGGAAAATATTTTTAGCCTGAGCATATTTGAGTGGGCCCACCTACAGCTCGTTCCACTCGAGAAACCAAACACTCACTCCTTGTTTCCCGTCTGCGTAGGTTTAATCTTCGTTAAGTTGAGATCTATACATATTACACGTGCATAATTACATGAGTAACTTGCTTCACGTAAATGGACCGATGCACAGCTTTAAAGGAATTCTTACCACGTTAAGGGATCTTCAGCTGAGTTGAGTATTCATGGGCTGATAATTTTAGACACTCATATACCTCCCAGTGGTGGCGTAAGGCCAATGTAAAGTAATGGAGAGGTAAAGGAGGCTCAGTAAATATGGATATAACTGGTCAATCACACATACGCAACAGATAAATGATCAGCAACTTACAGGAAACTACCTATTCTTGTTCTTCTCCTGTGTTTGGAGCAACGATTTGTCACATACTCACGGATCACCACGGATCACATATTGATATCGCCAGTGGAAAAGTTTTATTTGACTGCATATATATACCCTCAACATATCAGTTGGTTGTGAATGTGGTATATTTAATCAGCTATTGTCAAGAGGTATTACTTGCTCTTCAGGGATTTAGTTTCCACGATTAAATTGAGTTCAAGTGAGGTAAGTATAGTACATATGATATAATTGGGCTCTAATACCAGGGATTAACTACACAATTACTTGTTGTTCTTTGATTGATATTTACTTCGATCGATTATCATTTTTAGAGTTTAACATCTGGGTCAGAATTGCAAGAATTGTTACACTTACAGTAGTGCCTTTAGAGCTTGCCTGAATTTTCCCCCATTTAACTCTATCTGTATTTATAAGCCGAAGGTAAACCAACGAAAAGTATTACAGAATGGGTCTATTGTTTATAACTCCAGGTTTAAAGAGATTTATATATGCTGGGTCTCTATATCGTATGAAATTTAAAGTTTAAAGATTAAAATCATTTCCTATATTTTCTTCAGGTAGCATTCCTCTGGCTAGAGCGGAAAACTATCTTACCTCTTATCATGGATACGGTGGCCCAACTACTTGGCATATGAGCAGTGTGTTTGGATTCTCCATGTGACTCAGACTTGCTTGAAAGCTCGTTCTTTAAAATAACTAAAATACCTAGAATAAAGATGCCTCACGATTCACCAAGAGGTGGAACTGGGAGTCTTCCACAAATAACAAGATTGCCTTCTTTCGTGAAAAATGGGATGGTTACCTCTTCTAACAGCCCTCGGGTGAAGGCAAGGATTAATTTTACCACAAGACAGTTAGCAAAATTGAGCTCTGTCAGGTTAAATCAACAGTTTGAGGATATGAAAAACCAAGATAGACCTCTCAATGAAAGACTGAACCCTAAAATAAGTTCCCTGATGTTCCCTCGTGAAATACTCCATCCAGAAGAAGGCACCAATTGTGAGAGCACTGACATAGTCAAGGACAAGCTTCCACTTCCAGTTGTTCCCTTCTTCAGACCTGCCTATGATCCGTCTAAGGCTGAAAGGAGCAGGAGCTTCTACTTGCCACGACCCAGTCTGGACAGCTCTGGAGAAATTGATAATAATACTGATACAGGGACCTGGAGAGATCATGTGAACGCACGAGCTAGACCTCCAACTCTACCTGCAGTGAGGTTTTCTGTGAACGACGGGCCTGTATTCCAGACGGGGGTAAGGGCAGATTGGCCAAGCAAATGGTTCAACCTGAAAAATGACAACCCCCTCTCACCAAGGAGGGAAAATACCCTCGGCAAAATAAAAGTCTGGAAGCCCACCCTGGACTCAATCCTAAAGAGTGAAGCCATGAAACAACATATCATTGAGAGAGCAAAAACATCACTTTTCCTGAAACAACACAAACAAAAAGGAGATGACAAACAATCATAATCATGACGGTTAAATATGTAATTGTGATGACATAGTGCTTAATTTTATATTGTGGTGTACTGTTCTACCAGAATACATGCATATATATGTCAATATATTTTTATACATACTTATTGGTTCTTGAATTTGTAAAAAGACTATGATTATATATTCTTACTGATTGTTGTCGGTTATTCATTTGTTCTTTGTACAGTTTTAATCAAATGTAACGAGGTAAGTTCATTATCGCTTGTATTTATCGTTGGTCCCGGTTGATGACATAGGTTTCGTCGTAGGTAGGAAGAAGCCCTAATTTAAGTTTTTTTATTATCACTAGCTTTCGGGTTGATTTGCCCTTCATCAGGTCCCAGTTAAATTTTGATAAAGTTTAAAAAAAGAAATTTTGAGACGGTTTGAAAAAAAAGACTATTATTCATAGTACTTGCTGATGAAGTGAGAGACAGTTGATTTTTAGTGCGAGAATATTTCACCTCTCATTTTAACAGATGTGGAGATGGATATGTATGGAATTAATTGTGAAATTGGAAAAAAATAGATTGAGTTAAAAAGAGCAGGAACAGAAAAGGGCAGTGCCCTCTGATAGTGATAAACGATATTATTGCATCATTGGAGAATTGTCAATGGAGACAATACTATTACCCCTACTGACACATCGCCTGACATTCCAATTTCGTTATATCATAACAGTTCTTTGTGTCGATGAAATGTAGTTGAGAAAGAAAATGGAAACTAAGTGTTTCATACATGGTATTTGGGAGGAGAGCTTTGGTCATGTGTACTTAGAAATGAGAAATAAATGTCACTGTCTTCATTTCTTAACGAAAATACTGAGGTTGATATATAATTTCTGTTAGCATACATACTTTGTCTTTATTATTACAATACAATCAGGGGGATGACACTTACTTCCATAACTGGAGGGATTTTGTTATTCACAAGGAAGTACAAACTTATTTTAATATCTATGCCTTCCCATCGAAATTCGTTGGCATCAAACGATAAACCACTGAGACCACTGACTTTCCATTCGCCGAATATCACTAATGTTTTCCAATGTATGATTATGATCTTGTCCACAACAGCACCTTTTTAGACACATTTATTCCAGGGCTAGTTCAGCCCATACAGCTGTTCTTCCACTATGGTGCCTTGGGATGGGAAGTGAAACCAAAATTGTGGTCGCGCCAGTGTTCGAACTCCCAACATTCCCATGTCACTGGGTCGGCGCAGCGCTTGAGACCGCTCGGCCTCCCGAATAGACAGACATAGTTTCCTTCTTAATAATTTCATTTTCGACTAAGCCTATCTCCTATTTTTTGTCGCGGACTCGAACATATGGTTATAACAAATAGCTGTAGTATGGAATTCATATTCCATTACCAGAGTTGACTTTAAACTGTGCTTAGAGTCCAGAGGATAAAATTCGTTTGCCAAAGTGAAGAATTTGAAATAACCGAATTTAATAATTTGAAACAATTAACCAGGACTCGGTACAATTATTCAAATATTATTCAATACATTACGTTTGATCCCGGCAGACATTAGTATGCCCATCCTTATATAATATCTTCACGTTACTCAGGGGCTATATGTAGTGTTTACCCCCCCCCCCCCCCCCCACACACACACACACAAATATATAAAAAATAAAATAAATAAAACTGAAATAAAAAATTATAATAATTTAAAAAAATATATGAAAACCATATGCCTATCATTAACTACACTGAGTTCAACATGCAGCCCAACTCTCAGATGACCCTCATTACCTGTCTCTCACCTGTCTGTCTCATTAACGCAGTCCCTGACTGTCCACTCACCCGTACTTGCAAGATCGGATATGTTTTCAACAAATCAATAATTATTGGATTGTCCGTAATGTAGTTCATTGGGTGCATTCATGCATGTTTAAGAGCTGGGGATTATTACTTACTTGCCTGTGTGCCATAATCGTTTGTTCCATGATACATTTGTAATTGGATTGTTTTGCCCAATATTAGGGGAATGGGGCCTCATCACAAAATATTAAACTTAGGCTTAACTGTTCTTTATTCAGCAACATGATTATACATTTATAAGATAGTGGACTCGAACGTTGCTGACTAAAGAAAATGTTTTAGAATTGTAATTATAATTCTAGGGATGGACCCCACTCTGTTTATTGATTATACTAATAAAGCGCCATTTGATTATAATGATTATTATCTTCAACATAAATGTACCAGTTTTCGAACCTCCAACAATATCATCAAAAGTGTTCATTAAGTTTTCATCTCGGGCATATTTTCCTTGTATGGTGCGATGTGTACAAACAAAACCATTTAGTTCGGAAAAGCTACAATATGATGGTCTAACCTTCAGAGTGTGAAACAGAAATAAATATATCTAGCGTGTTCTACGAATACCAAGGAGCTTGTATACGGGACGTTTTGACTTCATTTGAATAAATAACCATTCTCCTCGATATTTTATTGATCAATTTAAGATAGGATATGAAATGAAAGTGTGAATGAATATCACCATGACATTCCACATAGGCAACCTGGTGTACCTTGGGTGGCCAAATGGACCATCTGTTGAAAATGGAGATTCGCAAACCTATTGTCATTACATAGTCACATTTTTTCCTAACCTCAGCACTATTGTTCCAACTGAGTCAAGAACAAGGCCATTCAAAATATTCCGCTGTGTTCCTAGCTGTTCCTCAAGGGTGCCATTAGTACGAGGTCGGGCCTGCTGGCAGCTCATTAACAATCGGAGCAGAGATGGATGTAAATTGTTACCAGCGTGATGATGCCATTCTCCGTTTTAGAAGTGTCAAAGTAAAACACTCCAATATTAAACGTCACTGTCTTTACTTCAATGGTTCAATGATCGCGGTGCCAAACAATTCTTCTATTGTGTCCTTTTCGTTTTCAGTGGAGTCAATGAACTCCCTTTATTTCTTCATTGACAGAATAATATCCAAACAACTAACATATGTATATATATTCTGTTTCATCAGTATCCAAATTCGGAACTAACTTTTTTTAAATAGATTTTATATGAAAGGGAAATAAGAATGAAAAAAGGAGAAGGATATAGTAAATAGAAAGAAGATCGGCCTATTTTGTCCTTTTTACATTCAAGCAATTATTTAGTTTGTCAATTCTTCCATTACGTAAAAAAATGGATCGACGGTCTTGAATTCTTCGAAATTAAGTTAAGCTTATTTAAACTGATTCGGTAAATAAATGTAGAAAATACGAGAAACCCCAGCTTGAGATCACCATGCGCCAGCGGTTCCATACGTTGAGACTAAAATATACCTTAATATAACGCCTGTGAAGATCGCCACATGACCAAAAGCACGTTTTAACTAACGCTCTTGTGCCTACGTAACCGCCCGTGGAGCATGGACCTATACGTGTCTGACTTCATGCTAATCGGTGGGTGTAATACCACTAACAGTAGCCAATAAAGTTTATGACTTACAATACATAAAAACCATCGAACCGTTTAATCGTTACTTAGTTTTAGCACTACTCCCTGTATAGACATATATGCGGAATAAGATGAAGGCAAAAACGTCCCTTACAAGATAAACTTGTCATTCAGGAAGTTCTGTGACATTTTATTTTTCATTTTGGCATTAAATCAATCAATGAACATAAAAGTAAATAAACTAAGATAGAGTCGGAAGTAGTTCAGTCTATGTTTGCCTTCCTCGTGGCTTGATTTGGTAAATGACTTCGGGCAGAGCAGCAGACTATTAAGAACATGCGATTAGATAAGATGACAAAAAGAATTTTTGTTCGGATGGCCAATGAATGTACATCTTATCACCTTGCGGGTTGTGCTGTCTTGTAGTTAGTTCATACCAACAAAATATCAGATGACATTTTAAAATTTGTATAATTTATTATTATGCTATCTAAAATATTTTCTATTACAATCTATTCAATATCTATATCCAAAAAGGGCGAAACGTCGTAGAAAAACCCCCCACTTCCATTGAAAGTTCTAATACATATATGTGTCAAAGTGTCAAATAAATCCCCAAGAAATTATGTCAAAATTCAATTGTCACCAAGCAAGGGAGAGATTGTTTGGATCATGGAGTGGCAAGTGCCTGGCCATGAGAATCATTTTTATCCGACAACATGATTAATTACTGTATCAATTATGTGAGTTGCTAAGATGTGAAAGGTTTAGGAGCGTGTTAAATAATAGGTGTATTTGACATCTCACATTGTCCAGAACAGCTCAGTTAAACAAAAAATAAGATTAAAAGTTGAGACATAGATTCCAAATATCTCTCAATTGCAAGAGGTTGCTATACCGTATGGTTACATAAGTGCACCTTTGTGTTTCACTACGTATAACAAGGTGCTGAATTTGTATAGTTTATCGGCATAATAAACTATGTTTATGAAACAATTAAAATGACGGTTAAATATGTGTTAGTTTTTAACTCAACTATCTATTTCCACTTCCATCTCCATCTCCACAAGAAAAAATAGCCATACACATTTACTGAAAAAAAATTATGATGATGACGAATATAAAATATTGGATCCGCAAGACTACATGTAGGCAAAATATCAGAAAGGGTTAATCCATTTTAAAATTCAATTCGTGACTTTTTCTCCGCAATCACTGCTGAAATTTAATATGACTTCACACCTGAAGAAGGGCGTTTAAAGCCCGAAAGCTTATGTTATCAATAAAATCATAATCAACAACTTTTAATGTTATCAACATCAATTCATCATTTCCACCCCGGCCCTACCCGATATACAGCGATATTCTCTCCTTCTACCATGAAATTTAATATTTCAGAGAAAGAGACGGACTCTATAACAAATACCAATATCATAATGACAAATAATGATATAATTATGACTGTAAAATATTCTATTTCGTGTTGGATTGGGTATATATAACAATGACAGAGATACATATATTAAATAGTGCTATACCCACGTGTTATCTGGGATTTTGCTTCCATTCATAAGACAGAGGTTCAACTCACATCTTGTACCTGGCGTATCTCACCGCTTCTGTAACAAAGAACCAAGAACCAAGTGGCTGCCCTTCATTTATCTGCACCGGGAATCGTGCAGTATTTTATTTGTATTTTGTTTATAATTTCTGTGGCCACCATCTGACCAATTTCTACCAGCCAATTTCCATCTCCATTTCCAGTAAATATAAAAAAAGTGTGGTCATCGTAATTCAAATGTTGGTGGCTTTTCCCAAACTCGGCTAGTTAAATCCTGAGTTGGATTACACAGAATTGAAACGAAATTTTTTCATATTGCTAGAAAAGTATACAGCATTTTTTTAAAATGATAGTCTTCTCCCTCTCTTTCTTATTCTCCCAGCACATAAGCTCTCGTTCCATGTCCAAATATATTTTGTATTTAAGGCAGTCAATTATAAACCGTCCAATAATAGAGAAAATCTATCGGGATTGTATATAGCCCATCCAATTTCTTCAAATGATGGATACTATGGACAAAGTGCTCATAAACCATTCCATTTTCATTATTTCTGACTAGACAAGCAAGGATAAAAATCGAATTCCACAGAAAACTCCTGACGGTTACCTGCTAAAATGGAGAGAACAAGGGGGGGGGGGGGGCTTTATTTTTATCAGGATGATGGACGCTACATATTGTTATTCTTCGAAAATTCCAATTCCATCCAATAGAATAAACTGATTTTTTATGTATAGTTTTATTATTGGGACTGACACTTTCATACTGAGATCACTAAACACGGTTATAATTGTAAATAACCTCTGACCGTCTGGTGTTTTCCGTTTTTTGGTGTTTTTTCTCTCCAAAATTAAAGAGTGATCTCAGATGTTCAGATTTTGGAAGAATGTTGTGGTCGCACATACATGGGGCAATCCAGTGCATTTTGAACAGCGTCGCATTGTTGCCTGTGCACATTTAATTAAACATTATATTAGAAATCCATTTATTTTAATGGCAATGATATATTTTAAAAATATTTGGTATGGGACGATAACCCTATCACGATTACCGCGAAGCAGATATGAATATATATATCGCTGATTAGAAAGTATATATCTTTTTCTTTTTTAATGAATTATCTAACACAATAGTTGGAGATTCATAGTGATTTAGTAGTGTCACCCTATGTAAAGAGGCAACGCATGCGAATACATCCAATATACGGAAAATGTATGCGTTAGAAGCCTTGAAGCCTTGATAAATGAAACTTGCCTTTGTCGCCAATATTTTGTTTTGTTTTTAAAAAGGTTTTATTCAGTTTTCCTGCCATCGAGGCTCATACAAATCTAATCACAGGTTCACCGCGTCCCTTTATATTTTCTTTTTTTTTGTATTTTCTAATTTTCTGTCGTTCTGTTAACATCGATTACCAGTGTTGGGAGATTCCTCTACTTTAGAGGTATATAAATTAGACAAAATTTTAACTTTCGTCCCCCTCCATTTCTCTGAGGAGACTTCCCCACACTTTTTTTCTTCCCTTGAATGACATTGTTATATTCAGTCATCCTAACATTCATTTTTAGTTCATGAACAAAAGCTCTGAAGACAATTTTATTATTGTGGAATATCCTCTGTCTGTATATTATAGGCTTTGGCCGCTAATATTATCCAATTTATCATGTCTTTCACTTTACTCATACCGCTATATCCTAACATAATATTCATCTTGCTAAATTCTTTTGTCTTAAATCCAGATATTATCTTACTATTTCTGGCCCATCGTCTTAACCCTTCCCATATCAAGCTAGGTCTAGAGCAACCAATAAAGAAATGATCGATTGAATCTATCCCATCACGATAATCACAGCTTGGGGAGGCTTTTACATGTACTTGTTTGTCGCCAATATTTGAAATTTTCTTATCAGATCCTGCAGATACAATTGTGTTTGGAATAGAATATTTTGGTGTTCATATATTTCTGTCCTTTAAGATTGACAATTTAAAAGTCAAATAAAAAGAAAAATAGTAAGAAGACTTGCAAATTATGAACTGAGAGCTGTGGACAACTTCGAATTACAAATCGTTAGACCACAATCCGAACCTCGGGGTCGCGCCTGAAATTATGGAATAACTTACCAGTAGAAATTAAGGCTATACTTGAGTTGGATTGATTAGAAAAATAGAATCAAAGGATTGTACCACGAAGAACAATATTTTGTATAGATCGGCAAAGATCTAATCTCACCTGGTCATATGGCCTATGAGTATCAATTTCGAGGTAGAAACATAGGTTTACATTTATAATTTAAAAAAAAATATCTATTCAATTAAAGGTCAATAAGAAATAGTTAAACACAGTCACATGTAAAAACTGTGACTTATCATATCTAATATGAATATATATACTTAGTCCTTTGGCATTAGTCAATTTGTGTTTGTCTAAATCAGTATTGTATTGTTTAGTCTTTTCTGTTCAGAGATTATTTTTTTCACTTGGTAATGCTTTTGGGTTCGCCTTTGCCGGGTTATGTGTATTGTCTCCAAAGGCCAATAACAATTTTGTTTTTAAAATCCTAACTGGGAGAAAACATCGTGATCCTACCTGCCTATGTATTGGACATTCAAAAGTACGCACATATTTCGGGTGAAATATCGTAAGAAATCGCGACGCTATCATAAATCTATAAATTTGAGCTGAGAACAGCTGAGGAATAATTGATGTAATTTCCTTTTATCCAAAGGTCTTGCGTGTCTATCTTTCATAGCTCTCTCTCGGAGTGGAATAATAACAAACCAGCAATCCTTCGATTTTCATATTTCAGGTGTACCAAGACCGTCTGGCTTTTGTGTGGAACCACCGAATATCTTTTTAAAAAATCGCCAGTCATTTGGTGCACATTTGGTCTCAGTCAACGCGGGTGTGTTCACCGAGAACCACCGTTGAGGAGGGGGGACAGGGAGAGAGTAGCTTTAATAACTTAATTCCCAAATCGGACAAATCCCGTCAGATGATGACTTAAGTTGGATTAATCCTATCTGGACCCAGTATGGATTGGGGAGGGCGTCCTGGTATTCCTGGTCTGGATCCGATCGTCAGGATTACCCGGCAGGTAGTCCGGGATGAGCCCGCGGCTGAGCTGTGAAGCTCCCCGGCTCTGGGTGGGAGACGCTCCCGTTGGGCTTGTCACCTGCTCCCGGGGGCAAGGACCCTGTGTGCTGATGATGCTAGTGGTTGTTACTTCATTAACTAACAGAGGCCAACGCCCACCCAGTCATATCCCAAGGTTAAGCCAGGGTCAGCCGGTATATATAGTCCGCGCATATGGGAATGCACTCTCATATGCATGGGGTGATGCGACGGTGGAGCAGGAGAAAGGGCACGGAGTAGGTGTGGCTTTCAGGCCGGGACCTACAGGGCGGCGAGCCGAGAGAGACAAACGAGGACCTGCCAATGGAGTTGGAGGTAAGTCTTTATGGCGCATTGTCATTGATTAGCTCCAAGTTTTTAATATTTTTTTTTATAGTTGTGTGATACGAATCCGAGAACTAGGTAGATATATTGATTCACTGCAAACGATTCGTTCACGTATATCAGTGCTCTGATTGCAACGTGAAGATAGGCTAATAGCCTAGGCTAATGATCGACATGGTTAATAGCGCATTTATGACGCGTCCGATCATAACAATTTTTCAACACTCCAATAATTACTTGTTGTTCTTCTCACTCATTTACATCGAATGACTTAATTGTCGAGTCTTGTTCTCAGGTAAATACTAGGTAACATTCTGTTTCATTCAATGACGGGAAATTGAAGTGCATGGTTTAATACTAGATATGGGCAAGTATTCAAGTATTCAGACAATTAGGAAATGACTGGTATAGCGACTCATATTTTAGAAACAATAATAGATCAGATTTAGATCTATGTCGAACCGGGATATATCAAAGAATAATATCCATGTACACCGTTCCAAATAAATATCACAGTTGAAGTAAACGGGATTCGGGCGCCAATATACTGAAGTTTCTGTTATATAGGATCCAAAATTAGCAATACAATGGCCATAAACAATTAACCTTGGGATCATGCCTCTGTTTGGTCTTTGTGATCCTGGTGCCATTTTCTTATGGGGGTAAATAAAAACCTTGAGTTGGGAATCAAATTGGAGATTCTGGTGCAAGTACACGTATAAGCTTTGTGTTAAGGCTTCATCTCCCTGTTTGACGCAGAACCACAGACGCGGATATTGCGGTATGTTGATATCGGCAAAAAGAATATAAACATGAAATATGGCGGAGAAAGCCTTTGTTTGATAACTTGTACTTGGTCTGATAAATATGCTGGCAATATAATGACATCTTATTTGAAGTAGAGAAATGTGGTTATGTCGCTACGAATAGGAAAATACTTGCATATGTATCGCCTCAAAGAATGAAATACTGTCTGCATGATATTTGATATTCAATTATCATATTTAGAAGGGTTATCATATATTCATTCACATGGTATATCCGTTTTAAATCGACAATGAAACTTCACGTATATGGGTGCCCGAATCTTTTAGAATGAACAAAGAAACTTCAGTCTATTGGTGCCCGAATCATTTTAGTAAATATTATCAATGTCTCGCAATATTGCTTAATGAAGAACTATATCTCTCAGCCCTGGTTAGGATATCTGGTCCAAAGAAGAAGTCAAGTCAATAGCTTATAGTATATGAAGTGTATTCGGTGAAGTAATATCAAGCAATGACTGATGAGGATAGGGTGCTACATCTTATTTTAACATAAACAAAAAAACTGTGATATTTATCTGGAACTGTCTATGGATCTGATTCTTTGATGTATACCGGTTGGTAATATAATGTCTAGAAACTACTTAATTAAAAGTGTTTCAATATTTCATACATCATAGAGGTAATACTTGAGCGAATGAAC
Source organism: Sthenelais limicola (assembly GCA_942159475.1). NCBI lineage: Eukaryota > Metazoa > Annelida > Polychaeta > Phyllodocida > Sigalionidae > Sthenelais > Sthenelais limicola. Next base: position 135,241,076 of record OW804095.1, on the reverse strand, counting down.
TGCCATGGTTTCAGCCTTTCATCTTTATGACATGTTCATGATGTAATATAATATAAACCTGTAATTTTGGTAACGCCAGAGTTTCTCAGTCATACAGCCGTTTGGTCCAAACTGTGAACTATGGATAAAAAGGGATTATTTCATTCTATTGTATTCTGTGAGACTATATTCATTTTTTTAAAATAGAGTTGTGGTCCAATTTGATAGCGCCATTTGCATTGCAATGCATGTGATTTTGATTTGATTTAGGTGTAACTATCCCTTTCTCATCGCAATAATTCATTTCTATAAAACTGGTTTGTATATAGTATAAATATTTTTGAAGTGCTTGCGATTGTTATCGCAAAATTCAAAATCACCGGCCATGCACGAGCGTACAATTTCCCTGAGGTAACACTGCTGTTGTGGTAGCAATTCATGGGACGGGGACTGTAGGGGATGGAGAGGCATGGCGGTATGGCACCTGACTGACTAGTAGTGACTGAACAAATGCTAACTTCTAAATTTGGTATCCACTGGTAATGTGGTGGAATAAAATTTGAACGAAGTAGCTAGTCCCTGAGGACATATATATATTATATATACTTGAAACTACACATCACATTTCATACATTAATGAAATACAGTTGTTTTGTTGAGACAATGAACACGCTTGTGTACGCTCTTATACGCACACAAACACAATCATGTTGTGAATGTGTGTGTACCTGACCATAATGACCTGTGATTCCATATTTCAATTCAACCCACTTCCCTCTTGCATAGTAGTAACTGCGGGGAGCATTTCTTCCTATATTTGTGTGCGTGTGTACAATATTATGAGCTAATTCTAGAACGCATGTATTGTATTCAATTAATTCAATCAACAAAATTGTTTATTTATACCTAAGGGTGTCGTACAAATAGGAGCCATATATTTGAATATAAATCCAGGTCTTCCAGTATGTTTCTTAAATATGGGGTGTGGGTCAGAATTAAAATGGAGTCCGGGGAACACATTTTTGCTATTGTTCTATTAAGGTCTATCTCTAAAACGATATATGAGCACTTATGGAGTTTGGTTCATAATATTAAAAAATGTGGAATACTAGATAAGACAATTCAATGATCGCACTGCGTCCTGTCCTTTCATTTTTGATTTTTGTAGGAGACACGCTAAACCACACAACTGAAGGCTTAGTTCTCCTCTTTAGATGTCAACGTTGGCATACCATGACTTAAAAACCTGTACTCTTTGTCAGATAATTCATAAGATTTATGGCTCAATACCTAACCAATATTCGTTAACAAAATAAACCAGCGCCATTATCTAATGACGACTAATATTTTGCATACAACCAACTCCCATTTTCAGCGTGAAATGAATGGTACCTCATTTTAAACATATTTGGCGATTTGTTTATTTTGTATCTGCATGGTCTCCAAATATTCGTTGCACTAAGAAATCTTTCCAGGCACGACCCTAGAACTCCGCCCCGCATCCCATTTTCTAGTATGCACTTCGCGCTGAAGTCAGTAACAAACTTTTGGTACAAACTTGAGCGGTCGCAAAATCGGGGTGGGCGGTTTGTGGTTTTCACCCTAGACGCGCCAGTATTATTTGAAATACTGGTGGGGGTAATTTGCTGGGTGAAAATAAGAGGTCGTTCGCGGGGAGAGAATCTACCATCCTGAAGCCTATGACCCCCTATATACAGACAAAAAAAACAAATATAGACGAAAACATGCGCGCTAAGACAGCCAGAGAAGATGAGTTTGAATGCTAAAGGCCCCGAACGCGACCGTCTGCCTGGCGCAGTGCACTAGCTGGTAGCTTCTGATTTGGGGAAAGGGTGGGCGGCGTGGGAGTGCGAGCGTACTCTACCAACCTCACATGTAGGCAAGAGAGGGGACGCCGTCGCTTCATTGAGAAACGAAGACAGACTAAATCATACTAAAATCAGGTAAACAAATCCATTCAAATTTACTCATTAAGCTTTTGTTAAGCGTACTTGAAATGATGTTTGAGGAGCTGAATTAATTATTATGGTCGGACACAGCCGGCGCATAGTGGGAATGCATGCTTGAGCATTTCATATCATGTGGGGGGCTGTGAGTGTTGGCCTGTGACTTGTAGGTGTTGTTAGTGGCTGGGATATGCACCGGGTTAGAGAGATGTGTGGTGAGGTTGAAGCAGAAGGTCTTTCGGGGGGACGGATGCAGGGAGGAGTAACCATATCTCAATTTGCTTTGCCCCTGACTTGATAATGTATGCGACGGAAGGGGGGGGGGGGGGAGTGAAGGGGTGATGCATTGGCCACATACCGATATTTTTTATTATTGAAATTTTTTATTTATCAAATGGGTATGAATACAACTAATGGGGATTTTGATTCAATTCATGATCTTAAACCATATTCACTAACAATTTGAAGGGAAATTTATACTTAAAATACAGGTATTGTATGAAGCAGTGAATTAAAATTCTCGATATTTATATAAGACAGGATGTCCCTAATCTGATCTTTCACATTGTAGAGTTTGTGTTCCGCAGTATCGATCCACTTCCAATCAACCCAACCGCAAAAACGTTGCACTTTAATATAAATAGGAGTGGCTGATAAGTATCAATCTACTACATACCCTATCGCATACGTTTTTGTTTTCAGTTGATAAATTTTAAAAATCATTATACGAACTTGTATGGGGCTTATCATCCTGCCGCGACCACACCAGAGATGTCTATAGATGTGTATTGATACTTCTTTGACGCACTTAACTCTTGTTTTAAATTTATGGGCATGAGCATTGTAATTAAAAATCGGGTCAATAATATCACACAGGAAAATATCAGTATTACAGTCGCATATGAGGACTCGTTCCTTGAAAAAATTATTACATATCCCCGCCATACGACAGTACAGATTCACCAAAACATCAATCACCGCTACATAGATAAATAGTTCAATAGGAATCGATTATACATCCCCGGGTAAAATCAAGTAGAAAATCTTACGATTTTTAACATCTGAACTTGCACAAGTCATTTATCAATTGCATATAATTTCCTCAGTCTTACGAGTTGAGTTCAATCAGTGCGCGTCCTCGTGATTAAGATTGTTCTAAAGTGCAAATCTCCTGCAGGAATGCGAGAGTACAGGTCAGAGGTCATTGAGGTATCTTGCCCAACTTGACCTCATCGCCTTTTCCCGCTAATTTAGTGCAAAGTCTTCCTCATAACGTCTTTGTACAAAAGGACAAAATCGTATACCTCTTAATTACTACAGTAGCCTGTGAATTAAAACAACAATTAAATCACGTATCAAACGTAGATTCCTTCAATTAAAAGTGGAATGGTTTTAAATTAAATCTGAATTCTTAATTTTCATCTAAGAGTATAAGAGCAGGAACTGTTTTGAGCTGTTTCGTTTTCTTTGTTTTGTTCGAAGCCACAGGAAAAGGTAATGCGTACGTCTTTGGTGCTATCATAAACCACGAAACCACAGTTTTTTTTAGAGACCCAAGCGGTTGTTTTGTTGGTTGCCGGTGGCAGGAGCGACGTCGTGCCACCAGGCCAAATCACTCAGAAAATATAGGATACAGGAAAGAGGGGAAAATAATATTTAAAAAAAAACTGAATACACCTGCTCAAAGATTGATTTGACTTTTTATCAAAAAGTAAACTGGAATGTAAATAGTCATAGGGTGGGGATATATTTATATAAAGGAGATTCAAACCAATTGAATTAAACACCGTTTTATTGTATACATTTCAATTTCAATTGTATTTCGTGCTAATTCAATGCGACATATACACAGATGCATATTACAGATTAAACATCAAGGAATTGATACATCATAAAGTATACCTTTTTGGTTGCATTTCATGGCGTTATTTGGGCTTGTCTACTGTGTGAACAAATCCCATACCTGCAACCCTAGAAGTAGAAGTGTATATATGCAAATTCGTCATTTCTGATTTATTTTTTATAAAACAATCTAAAGATAATTGTGAATGAAAAAAAACCCATTGCTCCAATTTGTCAGGAAATTGCCTGGTTTCCTTGTTAGAAGGGACATCCAGTTATAAAAATGACATATATAGGGGGAATGACAAGTTTGTTTTACATTGGGTATAGGTGGTCAAGTAATGGTCAAGTAACAAGTTGTGTGGGAGAATGATATTTTAAGAACATGCGTGAAATAGAATTGTCACGCATTTTCCGGTGATATATAGATAATGGGGTATATAACTGCTACTTTTCACCCCCAAAAAAGTAAAGCAAAACAGATAAGCGACCTTCGATGGTTTAACTCAAATATTCAGGGGTCGTGAAGGAGTAATCCTTGGCGTCCCGTTTCCAGGAATTTTGTCTGAATTCTCGAGCCAAGTAGAACGCGGGATAGAACAACATATTGTTAAGCCCCGCCCCTCGGACTTGCTGGCGAATCACAGTACTCATCCCAATGCTTCTTGGTCTGGCGCGAATACGCGATTGGTCCAGGGATAAAATGCGAATACGCTCCTCCAACCCATTCTTGATTTGCGAGGGCTAGTATAGTGTCATCCTATATTTACAAAAGAGTGGGGCGGACGTACGTGGAATGCGCTCTGTATGTGAAACCTTGCTTAGGATTTGTATCGAGGGATTGTTGGCCCAGAAGCCAACCTTGAGACCCCATATAGATATTTTGAGATGAGTTTCTGCGCCAAAATATCTATTTACACCAGTCCATGAATTCTATTCGGGGGAAATCCAGCAACATGGCGATGCAGGTGCTTCTATTTTCTTGATATTTTGAGGAGGTAAGTAGGTTTTAGAATGGTTGGAAAGTTTCTAATTGCACAGCATGATTTTCAGGATTTTAATCTCATTATTTTAAAATGAATCGATGATGATTCGGAGCTCAGATTTAATGGTTTCGAGAAAATATTTGTCTGGAGGTCATTGCCACAAGCAACAGTTTGGTGGGAGAGGACTTTCTACCGGTGGTGATAGTCACCGTCATGGCGGTGCACTGCAGCATGCATTCACTGATTCAGGGCGCACTGCACACACACGCTCTCTCTCTCCCAACCACACTCCGAAAGAACAAACTACTAGTATTTGCTCTCTCAAGGACAAGACGCCATCCCTTGAAAATCCTGGTTGAATTTTGTGGCGATGGGGCTGTGGTAATTCTGGGAAAGGTTGATAATACACACTTATCGCGGGACTTATCACCGAGCTTTGGTTCGTTTCAAACATAGGGCCAGTCATGCTTGTTGTGTCGACCAGAGGCGTTTTCCTATCCTGCACTAAATGACCGATATTTGTGGGAAGCTCCCATACCAAACTAACCGTCATTTTTAGTTTCCATTCACAAGAGAATTTCAAACACAAATTCGTGTGGAGATAAATATTCTGCTTTAGATGGCGGTTGTTTGTATACCTAACGCAATATAAGAGTGCGATTGTGATCGTGATGAAAACCAGTTAAAACTGAGATTGTTTCTGCATTTTGGAAGAACGATACATTCACTTTTTCGGGTACGGTAATGGTTCTTTCAAAACAGGTCTCATTCTTTGCTTACAAAACCCCAAAATGGTATAGCAGCATTCCGGATTCTAGTTAAAAATGTGACGGAAACTTATCACAATGCAACGCATTATTTAAAAAAACGTTTTCTTTCCATCTAAAGTCATTACTAATAAGACCTACCTGCGATTTTCCGTGATTATTTCCAACTATACCAGAGTTTAATGATGAAAATGATAAATTCCCTGAGTGAAGGGATTCGCATTAGTGATATCAATTAATACAGATGCAGAGCAAGTCATGAATCACTATAGGGCTAATTGGGCTGACCTTACTGAATGGCCTTATGAGGACATTTCACCTCACGCTAGAACTGGGATTTATGCTCTTTTTATTGGTCGATCACACTGCGCCTGTTTGATATTATGCTAATCATTGCGACAATTATCTGACTGCGAGAAATACAGGTTAAGAAAAATTAATAATTTGCGAATTGTTCATGAATGCGAAAATCACCCCTGCGAGTGCGACCAGATAAAACCGGATTGTGTTAGATAGTTCCAAATATATGTAGCACTTCTTTGTCGATTTATTTTATGCAAATATGTGGTGATATATCAGGATCGTGATCTATGCAAAATGGTTTATGTGGTGGAATTTTAGGGATACCACAAAATGGAATGAATGCCTAACATTTTCAAATAATTGGTTCCATCGAGATCTGAAAAAAAGGAATCCATCGAATTCAGAAATACTGCCCCAATATGGGATTTATAAGCTCATCCATGTATTTTCTACAAAGATGTCTCACTGTATATTACCTGAGGATATTTTATTTAATGCTCTAATACCTCTGTCTGTATTAATACCCAAAATGTACATTTTACGTACTCCATAGTAATTGCTGCTGGTTTGGTTTACTTTTAAACATCATTTTCCCCCAATGGCATGTCAAATATTTGGATACCGAAAATAAATGGTCTGAAATAAGCATACCATGTACCATTAGGTGACAATTGCACAATGTACTTTACATATACATCTAACCAGTACTGAATGGTTATCTACCAGTTGCTTATTATAATATGATATTATTTACTAGTTTAAAAAGATAGTCATTATGCATGGAATGGTTTTCTTTTCGTAAATTACTTTGGACATTTTTCAGTCTTCAGGCTAGAAAAATAGAGGTGCATTCATACATTTCATGCGAGGCGGTAGTAATTTTCTACAGTTGCACGATTTTTACTTTGTTATGATACTAAAAATTGCCAGACTGGATATGGTCGTGGGTGGTGCACACGTAAAGTTGTTTCGGAAACACGAGACTTGATGTGTGCACACCGTCATAAAGTAATTTGGCTAAAACGCATCAATCATAAATACATAAATGGCCGCCGGGATGCTATATACAAACCCCCCAAACCACCACATGAAAAATACGCATGTTGTTCTTTTTGTGCCACAACTAGACTGGGGTGCTGGGGTAAACAATATTTCATAGATTGTAGTCTTTGTTGAAATCACCTTTATTTAGGCTTAATACATTAATTTTATAAAAAATACAAAAGAAAAACCGTACATTTGTTATGGCATATAGTTGCATGCGTCGACTGTTTTGTTTATACTCAAGACGGCTATTACAATATGTTTATTTAAATTAATCATTATTCTTTTGGAGCAAACTGTGCTTTAGAAGAGCATAATTTTGATTAACATGTTTTGGTCGCCCTGTATACATGTGTACATGGAGTCATTTATAACACAAGGTATGCGTTATTGATATTGAATAAAAGGCGGTTGGGACCAGATATAGAGACTGGGGTGTGCACTGATCAACAATGATTTCCAAGTTTCAATGAATTGTAATGAAACGCGACCGTTTAATCTTTTCACAACGGTTTATCTTTATTGCACTGAAACGTGCATATCTCAGCTATCATGAGATCCTAAATCCTGTAATTTCCCGAATGATTCAGAAGATATTTATTGTTGTTTTCAACGAACCATCAGGCGACATGAATGATAGCGTCGTGATCTGCTCTAAGATCAATATAATCGTTATTGATCGAACAGGCCCTTGCCTTTTCGAGTGACAAAGCCCAAGGGAGTGCCTCGATAGGTTATTAGGACATGCGCACCCCATAAATATTGCCCGATGGGAAAAAAACCCGCCCTACGACAGATTGCGTCTAAGAATGTGGCCATTGTTTGCACAGTAACTCATAATTAACCTCTCAAAACAATCGTGATATGGATACCCTGTTATTTGAATGAATTGCAAATAAAAGGTTAATTCTTCAGTCAATTACGTTTAGAGATTTTGAGAAGCATTACAGTTGATGATAATTCCTTGTTCTGACTCCCACGTACAAAGAAACATAGATCAATGTTGTTTTCGCGACTCTTGTGCTCCCAGCATGCATGGAATGTGTTTTTCATCGATTCAACATGGCCTCCGCTGCCCTGGGGATCAAAGTATATGTCATGAACGAGTGCCGTTATCCTTTCTCACTGTCTAACTATGTCAGGAGCTTTATAAAGTGTCTGTATCTTCATATTTAACACACACTTGGGGTAAGACTAAGAGGGTTCATGAGAATAACCACAGAACACTTTGGCCATAGTTTCAATATCACCATCTGTCATGAAGATACCGTACTATGAAATCACATGGGTGTCAGCAGCCTAGGCAAACTTTTCTATGTAAATATCCAAAGCAAACTTACAAAGTTCAGTTCTTCTTGAAAAGTTTTACAACCCAACCAGTTTCCCGACAGTCCTTTTCTGTTCAGGAAAGTATTTTAAGTTTGATATAGATAAAGTATTTTAAGACGAATATAGATAAGTGCTTTATTGCATCCTAAATGTACAACACATAGTACACATTCTGACTTAATGCCAGGTCTTCCAGTCGATAATGACGATATACCCATTGGCAGGAAAAAGAATGAGAATTGCGATTTACAATGCATACTGAGAAGCTCTGCTAGAATATCTAATGCTATAAGATATTTACAATAGGTCTAAATGTTAGTTCCAAGGTTGAATTGCAGACAAAACGATGGTATTAATCACTGAGTAAACGGTTGCCCAGGTAGCTTCAGACGTTCACAATATAGCATTTCCAGTAGTTAACAGTAAGAAGGAAAAGATCATGTAGCCGGAAACAAATTATATGATTATGAAGAAACTTATGAATATCCCTGCATGCGCTTTCCCTAAAATATCATATTTTTGGTACAGTGAAAATTCAACTAACAGAAATTTCGATATGAACAATTGAGTGTACACAAAAACTGAAAATATTGATTTCCCGTGATGACTGTTACAGATCTATTGCCCGTAGGAATAGATCAAATAGTAAAGGAAGTAAGAATAGATATATTTGGACGATTTGGGTTGTTCATGAGAATACATCATGAACTGCAATGAAATGCCCTACAATAACCATCCAGTTTTATTTCGGATGGATCTATGTCCATATTAAATGTTTTTGAACTTTTGGAATGTAGGATGTAAAGTGCGGACGTTACTCTGTCCTTCTAGCTCAATATTTAGAGGAAATGGTGGGGCAACCGCAATCTTTGCTTTGTTTTGATCTCTGTTTGACCCGACAGGTTTTCGTTACCTTCCTGTTTTTTAAAAAATTGTATATTATGAAGTAATATATATTTGAGAATGGTTTTGATCAACTCGTTTTTTATTCATAGTCTACTGAATAATTATTGCATTAAATAGATTGGGTCAATTAAATAAATGATTTACATTAGCTCACGTACCATCAGAAGTCACTAGCTAGATGGATTATGATGTCGAATGTATGTGTCTGAAGGTACCTCCGGGCTGGGACTGACCTTGGAGAATGGGGCCAAAGTTCATGTATTGACGGAAACCCAGACAGAGCCAGAGGTCACATAGCTCTATGAGTAACTGAATGCACTTAGCTACCAGTCCGCGTACCTGCTACAGTCTATACATGCGCTATAGCAACATCTGTGACACTTTCCTTGGTTTTTCAAAAAATATCCAATATCCATCTGGTTTCTTTTCTCCACATCCTGCTATGGTTAACCCAACCTTCCTCAAAAGCCATTGCGAATCATCATCTTCCATCAATGTTACAACGTCTATCCCCTCTCCTCCTTCGCGTACGCCCCGTGGCATGTCTCAATCGACCCATCCTCAGAGTACATCTATTGTAATAAATTACTATTACTCAGAGACCCCATCTTACATATCATTTATTCTCTTTGAGTTTATACTGGTTCGCCTGTCTGGCCCGTGAGCCAAGTTCACATTACTGGTGGTCTAGACGTCGACGGTACTAGAGAGATAATATATGGGACAGACAGACAAATTATGATCAATGGTCCACATTCGGCAAGCAAAAACATGTGTTCACAGTATTCTTACATATCCCCAGGGTTATGAAGAAACCCTGAAAGGCGTGTTAGTTTACTATCGCCACTAATGGCAGTGATGCACTATATCTATAAGCCTTGACTGGGAGCGGAGAAGATTCTAACCCATGACTCATCCCCCAACCCTCACCTGCTTACGACTGTGCAGGTGTGAGTAGTAGAGGGAGTCAGGGCTCTGTATCAGGGGAACTATAAATGTAGCGCGACGTCGACTAGATTTTACTGGGTCTATTCCCATTCAGGACGGGCAACATGCACACTATGGCGTGAGGTTATAACCAAAAGGGGGAAAGCAACAAAAGCACCATTGCTTATGTAATGTGTGTGTGTGCGGGGGTGGGGTGGGTGGGGCAGCAGCACGCCCAAGATGTAAAAGGAGGGCATTAGTCATCGTTCTACCAGTCTGTGATGGATTCAGTTCATGTCATGCATACCTTGGTGTGACTGTCTGAGCGCTGAGCGTACGGATGGTCTATAGATAGATACCATAGCTTGTGTTGCAACCTCTTCCTTTATTTCACTCGAAATACACTCCATTTTACAAACAGGCTATATGCTGTATACCACTTTGGCAATTTAGAAATTACTTTACTTTTATTCATTAGAGGCCAATACGGTATTTAATTATCAATACAGGTACATTACAAAGAAAAACGCTGTAACCACCATGGCTGTTTTCCCGCAATTTTATCCTCTGTCCATTTGATGTATTATATGCATGCCCTACGTGCTGTATTGGAATTGAATACATTGTGTAAGAGTTTCATTACAACTCGAACAATACTATACTTTTGTCTTACAAAGCGCAAACGTTACCTATACAGTTCCTCGAGTAGGCCCAGCGCAATTTCAAGGGTGTTATATATGCCATGCACTATCTGACGACTATCTGATTTACTAGATCTGGGGAACAGACGCCATTCCGTCTGATGTTGGCCTGTTAACAATGATTTCTATTTTCGATTGAAAGTTTCAAAATTCGAAAGTAATATTGTATCACGTTATCTACGTCACATTTGAAGAAGCATTGGTGCGGGACAACTTACTACTGTTATGTAGGCCTATACGAAAGAGTGGCAAATAAAATCGAACTTGGACTAATGTGTTTACCTCCGATTCTATTGATTACTAAAGCACATCGGGTAATTATCTTGTCAATACGTTATATAACCATGTGCTATTTATTGGTTTGCAGTACTGCCGGAGGTCACCGCCCACTGTCTGCTCATCCGTGTTGCATGCTTCAGCTCACTCGCATCCCCCACTGATGGAATGATGACCTCCGCGATGATGGCGGGGTAATTCATCCGGCTAATAACTTCATGGTGCAAGGCCAGGTCGGGTCGGCCACGCTTCCTCGCTCCCTAATCAACGCTTGCTCACCAGTATTTAGTGCGATATAATTGTCAAGGAGTCGACATGATTTAAGTTATTTACATTTTGGTACATAAGTGTGACTATTTATACAAGGGCATGAGTATTATACGTTTATATCAGTATGATAATCTTATTAAAGAAGATAATTTAAATTTTGCATTAGCTCGAAATTGTTTGAATTTTGGTAGATTTCTCCCCCAAACCAGCTATTTTTTGATTAATTGGAATTCAAATCCCGAACTAACCGGTCTCATACGTATACTGTATTTTAACCGCACCGCATAATCAACTCTACTTCTTACGCAAATGGAACAGGTCGAAATGAATTTATAGTCCTTATAATAGTGTCCTTCAACAGAATTGGAGTGTCCTAAATGTCTTATATGCGGGTAGCATTTGCATATTGATAACAACTTTATTATAAGGGCTTCGAGGACATGGGGCGCAATTGATGCCCACTAAGTATACGGGACAATTACAATAGATAAATCATGGTAATTTAAAACAGATAAAATATTCTTATCTAATATGAATAAAGTTAAAGATGTATTGTATATAATTATTGGGTTGATATAGCGGAATCATTGGCATAGTTTCCAGGTCAACATAGATCACCTACGGCTTATTCGCACGCTAGTATTGTAGTGGTATCCAATGATTTGATTGATGATGAGTGAAATGAATGGAGGATAGCTGACTGCCTGCAGGAAATTTAGCAAGTACATCTGGGGTTTCTGGGGGCATTTTGTGAACTTGGACTGACAATGCCCTGTGAAATCCTAAATGTGCCTGCACACGTCACCTGGATACGTATTTCCCGAATACAACCGCGATGGACAAATATTCTTGTCATTATTTATGAAATAAATCTATCAAATGGTTGTTGATCCAATGAATGCATATGGCGGTATGGTATTGACATGTAACATTTACATATATATCCACAATTTGCCTTTATCGCTGAGTATTCCCTACTTCTGTAAGGTAAGTAGATTGGGGAAAACCTATTGTTTCCGCCTTAATTAAATGTAGTTGATTGTGAAATAAACAAGTATAAAAACGTACATACAATGTTTAAGTCGTTTTTCCATGCATAAAAGCAACTCATGTTCATACTTATTGGTATAGCACGTGGTGTAAGCTTTTCACGACCAGGGTCTGATAGGGTATGTCCACTTAGTCGTAGTCAGTCGGCGGATCAGTCGGAAGGATACTGGGATGGTGTGATCATACGATACCAGCAGTCGGGGCCACACGTGGTACCTGTGGGCCAGGGTGAGGGTGTTGAGACGTAGAACAGATCAGTAATCGTGCGCGCTCGCAACTCCCCACTTGCAGCGCAATTCGCCGCAAGTTGGTGCGAGGCGGGTCGCAGCACAGAAGCTCCACTAGGCGTAAATAGTCGGTATCAGTCGTACACCGGATAACTTAGAATTCACTTTCTAATATCTTAAAAATACCAACATTTTCACAATTCTTTTTATATATTATATACAAATTAGATATTTTAAAAAGTAGATACTTATCCGAAAGTGAAAGTAGATCTATACATCGAGATGCATTTAAAGATACAATTTTGCTTTAAAAAAAACAACCCCCACGATATTATATACTGGCATGTTGTCCTCACAGATTGGATCGACAAGCTTATTGATTCGAATACGTGAATACGTTTATAATATGAATGTTGTACCGATTGGAATCGTGTGGTATGAGGTCTTACGTAGTAGCTGTGAGCGAGTGCGGTCAATGGGCATCTTTCCCCGGAAAATCGCAAATACAGGAGGAAAATCGCAAATACAGGAGGAAAATCGCAAATACAGGAGGAAAATCGCAAATACAGGAGGAAAATCGCAAATACAGGAGGAAAATCGCAAATACAGGAGGAGAATCGCGCATTCGTTGTATATTAGGCCTAGGATCATTTGCCGAGAACTATAAAAAGATATCAGCGTTGTCTGACGTAATCATTAAAGCGATATGGTGCATGGTACCACTGCAAATTATTGTATACCAAAATACCCGCAATATATGTTAGGGCGATTGCAGTTCTAAGTACTATAATTATTTCTCCTCTTGGATTAGATGGCATCCTCTCTACTCCCAATCAACACGATTGTCTATGTTTTAAATTAAATGTGATCCCCTCAGATATAATGTCGCCATGCAGTCATGTCATAAGGGATATGGCTAATCCAGTACCGAATTCTTCAACAGTTTCAAACAAATGGTTGGCGATAAGATTAGCTATTGGGAATGGAGACACGATTCGTATATGAGTTATGTGTTATGATGTTGCTGATGTTATTAAACTCCTTTACTGCTGATCGGGGACACTAATAGACAATCGGGGCGACTCGAAAAAATAACTCGATATACAATTTGATGATCTACATAATATAGAATATCATATTTTATTGATTGAATTCCGATACACAAACAATGAGTTACAAATGAACAAAAATGGAATGTTGCGCTCTATACTTAGCATGAAATGAGGTTATGCGGATGTATTAGATTGCTTCTCACACACGGTAGAGACACCATACATGCAATACATGATACACACGGGTAGCCTTGATCTCTCTCAAGTTACATGGGACAATTATTTACTCGGTGCGACTGATAAGACAAGATCCAATCCTTAGCATTATTAAATTGAATTTATATAGTCGGGGCACAGGCAATGTGCAAGTAATAGTAAAAACGAACAACATAGACAAATTTACCTCTTAAAGAAAGCATGAAGCCTTCGTTTCGTCGGGCTCCTATGCTAACACTGATTACCCCAATAATGAGGTACAATTTGATTACTTTCATGTTTTAACATCTATCCATACACTGGGATCGAAATTATTATTTTGGTACATTATTGGTACTTAAGATGGCGTCTAATGACTTGAGGCAGATCAAGGAGCATCGGATGAAAATAATAAGTCTATCAAGTTATACCGAAGTACAAGACCATACCGGTATTTATATATGTGGCGTACGCCACGGATCCAATTCCATTCAAATAACCAGTAGGAAAATTATCATAACTATGAACAATATTTCCACAGGCTATTCAAATAACTTTAATCGTCGTCTTCAACATTACGGTTAACAAAAATAGATAACAAAAAGATTTAACATAAACAAATGGGATTAATAACCATAACCGGAAGGGCGAGATATTTCCTGTATGACTAGATGAAGGAGATGATTCTCTATGGGCGATAACTGGGGCCATAACTCAACTTGAAGACATCGCAAAGATTCAAGATCACGCGACTGACAAGCCATCTGCAAGACAATCCATGTCTACATTTTAGAATTGGGTTATTGCAAAATAAGAGATCAAGCTAACATAGATGGGTCAGATCTTCAGAAAATATACAATTCGCAAATTAACACATTTAGTACGATTCAGCTAAATTAGACAGAAAAATCGTCAACATCAGGTATATCTGAATATAATTGGTATTGCCATGATTCAAACAGTCTGTTTGGTCATGTTGAACTGTATTTTGATCCTCATTTTTGTCTTAATTGTGGGTTATTTGAGAGGATTGTTGAAGGCGAATTGTACATTTTCATGTCTCCGGGTATTATGAACAGGGACCACTAAAAAGTTACATTGCATAGTATTTTTACAAGGGTGAATTCATATCGCAATTTTCAAGAACCAAGACTAATTAATCAAATTACTTACCACAACAGATTGCAGTAAGAGGAACATTTCTTCTGAAATACAATCTACGGGAACATTTTCATCTGTTGTTTCCCATGCGTATTTCTCCAGGGTCTGTGCATGTTCGGGTCGTATGCGCTGAGGCGTGGGCTATAACAAAGAAAATAAAACAGCCAAATACTTAGAAATATTCAAATAATGCCGGTAATCCATTCTGCTGATTGTATATAAGGAAAATATAAACTCGAATTGATGGAGGAATTGACACAATATCCGAGAAGACAACAAGGCGATTTGTTTTATTTAAGTTGTTGTTTATTGGGTACGACCTAACATGTTTCGAGCCTTGGTTGGGCCCTTCATCAGAGGTACTTAGGGATGTGAACTTCGACAGGTATAAACTGTTTGAATTTGCGCCAAGAAAGTAAGGGTTGTTTAACTTACCTGTAAGTACATCAGGAGCAGAACCCTCGTGACCTCACATCGGGCCAATATATCAGAGAAGGCTCCGATAGGTTTGCCGTTTGGCATTAATCCTGGGGACCAAGGAAAACTTTAATTTACATGAGGCCTTTCCATGTTTTTAAAATCATGGTTACTTAAAAAGTAAATAGATAAAATTGAAGATGATAGTTGATAAGTTTCATTAGATTTTAAAAGAACATTAGATTAGCACTACAGAAAGTCATTTCTATCCGCGTTTGAACACCATATCCTGAATACATATACGCGACAATAGAATACATATTTGAAAGACAGAGGCAAATAGATCTGCTTACCTCTTTCCCTCGCTAGGTAAGCCATCTCAGTTAGAATCCCCAGAGCACCCTCATAATCCCCTGAAAAAGAATGATACGAGAATTGCCTATATAGCGCTACGGTATATAATATTTCATCTCTTGGATACGTCACAACAATGATGGCGAAAACGTCAATACGGTACTTAAACCTGCGTTCCCAGATAAATCTACTCAAAACTATTTATTCTCAATTATTTATTTCTTTGACCCTTAACGCAGTCGAATGAAATATTTGAATACTGAAAAGGAGATGAAAGAGGGTCATATTGAAACTAGTGAGACTCGGGTGTATAACGAAAAGGATAAGTTGGAAGTTGATTTGATTTTACTCCAAGAAGAACAGGCCATGATCCTTTAGTTTTTACATTTTGGTGCTTTCCAAACAAAATAGAAAATGCCACTTTTTGACTGAAATTAGCTGGTATAGTAGTTTGAAAATGATCTGTACAACAGACCAAGGGAAGAGACTTACTTGTTTCAATCTTACACGTGGCTGCATGGTCCAATGATGTCAAACAATCCAGGGGGTTCTTGAAACGAAACATTAGCTTATATCAACCAATATGAAATTATCCTAACTTCATTAAGCCGATGTTTAACATATATCATTATTATTAACATCCAAGATTATTGGATCCAGCAAGACGACCACTCGATCTAAAAATGCCCTTCCATGATTCATGATTGCCTTGTCATGTACAGTCTCTTGTTTTGGGTCTAAAGTTGGTAGACAAGGAAGCAAATAGATGTTCTAGCTGAGAGATGAATCGACCGTTGACTGGGTCGAAATACTGTATTTTACACTTTATGTTGATAAAGGCTCTTGGAGCCGGTGCAAGAATAGATAGAAAATCCGAAAAAAAATATAAAAGTTAAGGGACGCGATTTGCTAGCCATTTAGGATTGTATGAGCCTCGATGGCAGGTTAAATTGAATAAAACCTTAAAAACAACCCATCCCAGGTTATTAATCATAATCAATAATATCGTGTAATACTAATCGTTACCTGAATTTGGAGCTGTGCAGCCCTTTGATAATGGGCAATGGCTTCACCGGGACGATTCAAACTCTAAAAAAATCAACAAATGTACACGTATTGGTGGAAATTAAGAATGTGTGCCAAGACAAAATGATAAGGAAGTATAGTTCCAGTTGTATCCATCCACAAAAAATGGTCATTATTTGTCATCGACCAATGTTGTTGAACAACAATATGTGAAACAGCAATATATCGTGGCTAATAAATGGCAAACGAAATAGTAATTAAGTTGAACGTGAGTCAAATATGCCAGGGTAATTCCAGAAAATCAACGTTTATGACTCACCTTTAGGGCATTAGCCATTTCCAAACAGAGTGAAGCAGCTATCGCTGGATGCTTATTTTCAATGTGGACCTAAGACAGTGAACATTACACTTGGTTTGAGCAAAGTATTGAATCATAAATGAATTACGGTATGTTTTACTCATCTTCTTATACCTAGCAAGAAGATCAAGAGATAGTTACACTTGCATAAATGAAATGAATTCTCCCCCTAACAAATTATTTTGTACACATAATACACAAAATACACATTGTCCACAAACATAAATCTTGTATAACTAAATATGTAAGAGCGGGGGTTGTATGAAACGATTCAACACAAATTTAAGGGTGACTACGTTCACTCACTCTGATGGCATGGCTGTAGCAGTTTATGGACGCATTCAGATGCTCTTGAAAGCTAGGGCAGTTGAGTTCAACATTGCCGTTCTCAGCCTCGAGGAATGATCGAGCAGCATTGGTTAGGGATTGTGCCTCACCGGGGGCGTTGGCAAGCGTGTGTTCACATCGTGCTTGGGCCAGGGAGAAGAATCCGGCGTATTGGGGGCATTCCTGTTGTTTTAAAGTCTTCGATAATGATGCTGAAGTAATATGAGGAATGGAAAAGAAATATACACATGTGATTCAAAAACAAAATAGGGAGCGGGATTTTCTAGGCGGATCAACCTTATAATCAATGAGCGATAGATAGATGGATATAGATAAATAAATATAATGAATAATCGACATTATTTTATGACAGAAATAGACACGAGAAGTTCAAGGTGATGTGATGCCAGGTCAGTCCCTGGAATTTAATTGGAGGATTCATTCCATTGCTGTCTATAGCCTACTGTGTTACAAGTGGATTAGTTGATGATACGTGCAATGCACCTAGAAATACGTATCCTGGAATTGTATGTATTTCTCTTCTCTCGTATATTCTCAATATAAACAAATACAGCTAGGAATTTTGTTCAGCAAACTCCACTTTATGAAATAGGTCTTTATGAATGAGATTGAATTGGTTATAAGATTTAACTTACCAAACTGCTCACTTCCTTCAGCTACGTTTGGCTTCTTTAGGAATCGCCTGCAAGTGAACGTACCGGTATATATAATATGGGGTTAATTACCAGGTATGCATAATTGAGTGTGGTGTATTATCACAATACACAATTTAAGTGTACGTGCCTGTCTATCACAGTATCAGAGGTGGGTGAAGGTAGAGGTGGGCAAGTGGGTAGAGGTGGCTGGGAAATTTGCAATGTATTATATAGACCTATATGCCTATGGGATAGAGGCATTGGCCTGATTGGGACAGTCCTTTCAATGGACTATAGACAGAGTATCATCCCCGTATCCTCCCGCACCCCGGAGCGGGGACAGACAGTGCCCATTCAGAAAAACGGCGGAATCGTGCCACATTTCAGTATGCCTAACCTACCTCATTATTGTCAATTTTGTCTCTGCTTATAAGTCAAGTCCATGTTTAGCAACATTCATCAGTAATGTTTACTGAAATTCACATGATGTGTCAATATGGGCCAATAATAGACACAGTATCATCCCTCACTTCTCCCGAACGTGAATTACAAGCTGATTAAAAGGTATACGGCATGGACGGACATAGTAAATTAAGTTCATTTCACGGTTATTGGTATTCATTAAAGACTTGCTGAAGTTTTGGGCTGGCTTCGTCCGGCTGCAAAAAAGTCCTGGGAAATTTGCTTGTGAAATGATAGGCCTCGCTGGGAAGTCGAGGCCTAGTATAGGCTAAATGGACTAGAGCTAAGCCTATACCATATTAAAGTCATAGGTAGGCTACAAATTAAGTCTGTGTAGACTATACGTATTTACTATAACAATAACTTGGCCCCCATCCGTTGTATACAATTACAATTAAAACATAAAGAATTGCAAATGATGAACTTACTTCTTCAACTTGTTCGAAATGGCCCTGTATTTGCCTAGAAAATCAGCATCCTTCTCCATGTTTACTTTGAGTTTGAGTGTGCAAGAAGTGGACTGTCAGAGTCGACCGACGATAACATGGGCCTACTCGTAAAGTTAGATTGTCTTGGAGGGTCTGTGAACTGTAGTATTGGAGCATCCGTCGAATAGAATAAACTATTTTCCAAAGTTAGTACACAATAAGTAAAATATGTGCTACTTAAGATCGTGCGCTTGTTTTCCTGCTTCACGTTGATGTTGGCAGTAGGTGGTGTTTGGCCTTGACCTTGCGATCCTTACCTCCCTTCTTGACTGGAGAGCTCCACTACTGGGAGTGGTAGGCAAGTAGGCCTAGTATGAAAAAACGGATATTTGTTGGAGGCAAGGGGTATCGCCCGTTGCAAGTAGGCAATAGAATTCCAAATTGACGTGTCTTATGGCCCTGATGTGGCTTCATTAAATCGAAATCAAAGTTTGTTCTGTATATCCATAGGCCTACGCGTGCAGAAGTTTATAGGCCTACAGAACTCTAAAAATAAAATAGACTAACATCTACGGATGCCATCTATGCTATTATCAATTCAATGCCTTTACTCAACATAATTAGATATAATATTAATATTCTTTTCTTTAACCTATGTTTTTCTATATACACCTTTTTACCGTTGATGGTTTATAGCCATCCCCCCAAAAAAGTTCTGTAAAAGGATATGCCCAGCCTGACTCATATTATTAAGATATTACGTTTGTGTTTGTCAGATCTTATAGCTGATGTGGGAGTTCAGAGTCTCCAGATAGGGATTGCTATGATGTTACTTATTCTATGACTATCAGTGAAGACACAAGAGATGTTGTTCCTATGCCGGTTGTATCGATACTGTTTATTCTCTCCTTACATCACATAGTATATTCCAAATACATTCTCTCAGGTAACGCCCCCCCTACATAACATTACACCCTTATATCAACATGCCCCGCCCCCTGGGCAACGCCCATTTCCCTTCATGCTGCGCCGCTGGTGCTGCCATCACGGCCAACACGGACATCACATTATAGGCCTATATGAGGAATATAAATATCCATAGGCCTACATGTACATACATACATCCACTCATGTATACAGCCATGCATACTCCCTTGGATACATACACATATCAGCAATATGTTAGTTTCATCTAAACTTAGGTGAAGTTTAATAGGTTTATAGCATATTTGTCTCCTACTGCACGAAACAATGCAGAACTACCAGGTGATTGTGCAGTAACTTTCTGGTCTGATTTTTGTTTCAAAGCAATTTTGATTTTCAGATTGGCTTATATTTTTGTGTGCATATGACGAGAAATGTAACTAAAAAAAGTTCTGTACAAGGATATGCCCAGCCTGACTCACATATGAGGAATATAAATGTACTGTGTGGGATTATAGGGCAGCACAGGCTGAACACCGGAGAACAGATACTGATCAGTAATATAAATGTACTAAAGAGCAGCACAGGCTGGACACCACATAACTTGCAATAAAAGTAGTTTACCACGGACTACTGGATGCATAGGGGCCAGCCTCTAAAGGGTGCTCAGCAGTATCATGTTTCAAACCTAAAACCTTATTAGAAATAGTCAGTCCCAACAATGTGTTAAGGTTTCTGCCAAATCGACTGAGTAGAAGCTGAGCTAAGTGTAGGCCTATACCTAAGGGGCGTGGGGCCATCTTTTGGAACACTGGTTGACTATGTCAGATCAGCGTCACTGATGACGTGCATATAGTGTGAAGTGTAGCCTATATGTAGCTCACAGAGTTCTGTTGAGTGGGTAATTTGAGAAATTTTGAAAATTGGCAAAACTTTCTGGGTTCAAAATAACCCAAGAATGATTTTTTTCCCCTGAAAAATTACCAGCATCAATACAACAAAACTTCAAGAAAAATGATCAGCCAATTGTCACCTAAATTAGTCACAAGTCAAAACTAATGTGCAATAAAATGCACGTTGCATGTTACTTACGTCTTAACTATAGTCTAAAAATGATGAATTGTGAAAAATTGAAATTATAATGCAAGTGCCAAGATGTAAGATTAACTGTATAAATGTTCTAATATGCACTGGAAAAGCATGAATTTTGCAACCCACTAGTGCCTAGCTTGTTTGCTAGAAAATGATTTTGTGATGAAAGTTTTTTTTATGGAAGCCAGTTGCACAGTGTAGTCCTTGCTGGTGTATCATTGCAAGGGGTCCCCATGGCATCAGTGGTCCCATAATCAGAGATCCCTGTATGATGGGAATCTGTCAATCAGCAAATTCTCCATACAACCGATAGTGTATACTAGGGTTTGATAACCCTTATATCGGGTTGATTTGTTTAACTGTTGATAATATTTGTTTTAAAGTTATTTTTGTTAAAAAATGTGCCCCACTTAGAAATACAATATACGGGCAACGGGCGACTGCAGTACTAGGCCTAGTGGCCGTTCTGGACCAGCAGGCCGTTCATGAGCACTTTTGGACCAGCGGACCGTTCTGGACCACTTTCGGGCCGCTCTGGACCACTTTCTGCAGCGGACCGCTCTGGACCACATACAGAGGCCTACACGATTGTATACATAGGCCTATATTCCTGTTTGCTTACCATCTCACAATTTGAATCCCTATTTGCACTGACGTCCCTCCCCCTGCACCCAATAAACCTGAAGAGACAGACTGGGGCTCATTGATTCACTTTCAATGGGGAACATTACATTGTTGATTGGCAATTACGGCGGCACCAGAGGGTTGCTTCGACCAACTCTATGGGGTCTATAACAAAAGTGGTCAAATATTAACAAAGGTTTCCTACTAAAAAACTATATCAATTTTTCAAACAATTCAAATTATTCATTTCCTATCCAGACTTACAGAAAAAGGCAGTGCAATCATCGTAGTAATTTTTACTTCTATTTCAGATTTATTAATTTTTAACGCTTGAAACTTTTTGGAAAATCCTGGTGAATGGTAATGAGATGGAAATGAGAAGTAGCCATGTGCGATCAACCATTTCTGGCTCTATAGTGATGTATAATATTTGTTCGATGTATGTAAACATTACAATGATGTGATGCTAGGAAAACTTGGAAAGTGGCCAATGACGGGCTAAAGTTGACTTTTATCTTAATTTGTGTGGTAAGGCTGTATTTGATACAAAGTGCATTCAACCCCGGCGAAATATTTAAGAATGATGCAAGTCTCAAATAAGGTCACTTTACTATTAAAGTCAGTTAGAGATGATACAGTATTCCCAATGTTGAAATAGTTTAATAGTGACAGGAGAAAAATTGAACTAGGAAAAAATGAATAACTAAAGTTTTCTATCCACTTTCACCATACATTTATTAAGGAAAGAACAGCGATACATGCTGTCCGGTAGGCCTAGCCTACAGGGTACATGTCATAACAATAACACGTTGAACTGCATGGGACTAATTCACTCCGTAGTCGACATGATATTCATCTATTGACAGAGCATTCATCCATCACCAGCTATTTTTCTCCTTTTAACTTAGGCGCCATCACCACTGCACTTCTTCATCAAACAGTTTGTCATTTGTGTTTGCTGAAAAAAAATAACGTATGAATAAATTACTTGGTTGAAATACTGACAATTAGATCAGTTGATTGTAACAAATCTACCCATTTTATAAGGGACTACATGAATACGACTTTGAGAGTGGTCACCAAAGGCTTATAAAAGCGGCAGCAGATGCCCACTCGGGAGCTAATAATTTCGGGCAATTACATTGACATCACCCCGAAAAAATTCAAAAGGCAAATATATATTTTAATAACAGGCTGGGGTACTTATCGTGTCAGAGTATATTGTAAAGAAGTCTAAGGGTTTTTTAGCCCATAGGTTCAGTAAGATGAAGAAGTGAGACAAGAAGTCCGAGGTTGTAGTTCGTCTGGATTCGGCCTAGGCGGTGGTGACTCAGCGAGTACCTAGGTCCGAGTCTTTCACTTTATTTTATACTCCAAAATCATGAATTATTCATATAATCAAACCCAGGAAATATTCCACTGGCTCTTCCCCTTCCCTCTAATTGGTTGAGGGAGAGAGGATCTTCCTTGCCCACACGCCGACCTCTGCTCCCCAGGCAGAGACCATAAATGGAGTGCATGCAAGTTGGATCCCTCTCCTCAGCCTTCCCCCTCCCACCCCTTACTCATAGATCCCAAGGCTCGTGCCGGCCCCCCCCCCCCTCCCTCTTAGCCCTTCCCCCCTCTTGATAAACCCAGAGCAGTGTATATAGTAATTAGGTCGGGCTGGGGGAGGCGGGGTGAGCCCTGAGTGGCTCATCTCCCCCTCCCTCCTGGCCAGGCCATGTGTGGCGTGCATGCCCCGACCATGATCAGGGCTAAATAGGTCGGATCTTGGGTCTAAAGATTTCAGTTCTTTACATTCGTCCCATATTTTATTTTTGTTGAAAGCTTTCTTTCGAACAAAATATTTAGCCACTGATCAACCCAGTCCAACCAAACAAGAGAAATAGAAATAAGGTTACATAGTTTACACACACAAAATCATAAAAAAAGGGTAAAGTAAAAGTATTATAAATTATTATATCTGTAGACCTAACGGGTCAAGATGGAAAGTTTCCAAAGGGAGTGGCTCTATTAAAAGGAGTGTACATTTATATCAGAGGCCATCACCCTGCACTAAAAAGTCTTTTAGTCGAATATTATGTAAGAGAAGTCTCTGTGTTTTTAAGTGTGCTTCTGAACACTGTTAAATGTCTTCCTTTGTACGGAGCTAGTACACACAAAGTTATCAAATACGGTCGTCACCGCCGTCTCCTCTGCCCGGCCGGTCAGCCGAGGCCCCCGCTGGACCTCGTCGCTGACCGACAGGACGCCCGTCTCTTTCTCTCTCCTCCTTTGGCCATGGAGAGTGAGAGCGGTTGGGTAGTCAACACTACAATATTTCCATTTTTAACCTCAAACACTACAGAACACATGTCGACTTTACTGTAGCATCACGTATAAACTCTTATTACTTGGAAAAATACCTCTTCAAAGCAGAATGGTCGGGGACAAGGTGAGGGCTTCGATTCCATGGTGCTTCCTCTCAGGCTCCTCTGTCTCGACCGATTCTGTTTGTGTAAAAACAACTTCTCACAATGAGAGTTGAAATAAAAATACCTTTTTGGGCTGGATCCTTGTCCACGGATTCCACCATTTCCTCCCGAGGGAGAAAATGGATTTCACCCAGGTATACTACTCTGTGTTCTGTGATCTCCCTCGCACCCGAGAAGAGGACAGAACAAATATTAATAGTAAATATTAAACAAGAGTAAGTTACAGACAAGTTCAAAAAGTGTTTGTTACCCCAGAGAAACCAAATAAACATTGGTAGACTAATTATTTCATCCTGGTCAGTCCGAAATTGGCAGCGTAATATGGTGAGGCGGGGGAGGGGGCAGGGATATGCTCGAGGGAACGAGAGCCAGTCCTAGAGCCTGGAGTGGCCTCTCCCTCCTCTCGATCTAGGTCTTGGAGGGCTAGGGCTACAGGGTGGTGGGTTGGGGGTCCTATTGGGATATTCTCTCGGGGCTTAAGGTTCCTCAGACAACACAAAAGGCTGACTTTACCTCTTGGGGCGAGCCCCTTTCGGCGGAGGTAGATTATTCCCAGGGTCATGACTCCTAGGAGAGTGGGGATGAGAGTGGCTATACCCCAGATAGAACTTTCAGACCAAGGGGTGGAGGAAATCAGGGGGGAAACGGGTTTAGGGAAATCTGTCAGGGCGAGTAAGGGTATTTCAGCTCTTGGCAGGAAAGTCAATTGCTGATCTAAATGGGGGTAAAGGGATAATTTGCCATAAGTCAGATTAAACCCAGGGAGGGGCATAATCTTGGGGATGGGGAGTGTTATATGGGACTCATGGCGTTGGATGCTACTTACACGCCAATCCTTTCCAACCAGGAGACAACCGCCTTCTAAAATCACCCTGGCATGCCAATGATACGTTTGTATCACTGGTTTTTGCCCAGGGCACCTCAAGATTGTTTCCAGAGGTTCATAAATAGCCAGAATTACAGAAGAAATGGACTCTCCCTCTCTAAACACTTGGTTTGTTAAGTTATTTCTTTTTACAATCTGCGCCTTACAAAGGTCTGGCTTTTTACCTAAAATAATATTTGTTTCGCAGGTCGGGGTTAGGTGCTCTATTGCAGCTGAGCAAATCTGGGGTTCAAACCCGATACAGTGCTGAGGAAGAAATGACGCGCTGGATATGCTATCTAGGGCCACCTCCTCCTCTCCTACCAACTTTCTCAGGTGGTCAGCACCATATGGGACCGGAAAATACTTTAATCTATAGTGTAAAAATTGAGTGCCTGAAACTGCCGGAATTACTGTCTGGTATATTAGCTCCTGTTCGTCGTCTAATAATAGTCGAACGTTCAGGTGTCTATAATACCAGCGGTTATCTTGTGGGGTGTAATGTTTCCCTTCTTGTAATTTAGACAATATTTCTGATAAGTAGGCCAGTGGTAAAATCTGGTCTGTTAAGAATCCCCTTTCCAGCTGAATGCGCTGGCGATAAAATAATTCGTTTTGACGGTGGTAATTTTCCACCGCCCTACTCACTCGCTGCAATAGAATATCCACTTCCCTTTTCATATGAATCCTGTGAATATCTTTACTGCAACCATTTAACTGTGCTAGAATGTCTGCCACTTGGCGGGAGATGTTACTTGCTGCAGCTTGGAGCTGCGCGATGTCCAAGCGGTTCTCTGTCATGTAGAGCCTTGTCTGATTCAACACCGACACCATCTCTTCCTGACAATGGGCCAATGCGTTCTCGCTAGCCTGAGCTTCTTGTACTGCAGATCTTAATTCGTTCACCTGTCCTACAGTAGCGGTGCCAAACAAGGCACGGCTTAGCGAGCCCACAAAATTGAATAGGCCTCTCTTCCTTCGGGTGTCTTGTTGGACTGGTGTTGGAATCTCTGCCTGGAGGAAACCCATGTGCTCCTCCCAGGCACTGACATCTCTGTCTCCCACAACCTCCGCCTGTCTGAGTTCTCCAATTCGCCTTCTTAGGACGGAGACCCAAGCACTGACAGGGGGGGGCGTGGGGGGGTGTAGAACGATCACTGTTGTCCAAGTCGCGGTCAGGGCTCTGACCTCCCCTTCCTCATACACCAACACCCCTTCCTCCTCAAACAAATCGCCATTAGCCATCATAGCCAGGGTGATTATGAGGAGGGACTGGAAGGTGTAGGTTGAGAGAAGTCCGTCACTGGTGGTGCCCCTGGGTCGAACTCCCATGGTTGGGGCTGTGGTGGGGGTGACGGTGTAGGTGGTGGTGATGGTGGTGGCGATGGTGGGGGTATACAGGGCAGCTTCCTCGGCCTCTGCACGGGTGAAGTGGGCGTGGCTGGGTTTGGTGAGGAGTCAGGCCTTTCCCTCTTAGTAGAGCCTAGAGGGTGGAACACTTTGATCCTCTTTTCCGTGCATTCAGAGGTGGTGGTCAAAGCCTTGGGTTTAGGGCACTTGGTTGGGGTCTCTATCCTCCCTCTTTTTGCCCTTGACCTGGTAACAGGACCTGGTGGTGGTGTGCGCGGGGGAGCAGTCTCCACAGCAACGGCTGGTGGCAGGGGTCGGCGCAATGTAACTGGCTTAGGTGAAGCTAGTACTAGCACCTTCTCCCTCGGCGGTCGCTGCTGGGGTGGGCGTGGCACTTGTTGTGGTTGAGGTGGGCGTGGCACTTGGTCCTCGTCCTCCACATGCATGTGCTCGTCCTCTGGTTGCTCTGCTCTCGCTTGGTCTTCCTGTTCTATCTGAATTGGAGGAGGCATGTTTGGTATGGGTAAATAAACAGTGTCGGGCACTGCCCTAGGCTGGGGTGGGGGAGGTGGTGGAACATGAACTTGTTGAGCTTTTTGGGCTTGTCTCCGAGCCTTATTTCTCTTTCCTTGACCCGCCCTCGGTTGCCTAGTTCTCAGTACATCCCATTCTATTTCCCCAGATACCATTTTTACCCTATCCCTATTTATACGCCTGCGTTCACCCTGGGGTCCCCTCATAGTTAGGGTGGTACCCCTTATCCCCGTTATTACATAACCATGATCCCACTTGGGATCCAATGGAGCGCTGGTGCCTGATAGCACCACCACATGATCCCCTATTTTTAGATCCTTTGCATTTGCTCTGGCCCTTAATCTCTCATAATTAGCCACTCTACTGGCCTCAGTGCGCTCAGCAGCTTCTCTGAACGCATCTGTTAAGGCCTGTAGGCGCTCACTGAGTACGGCATCTTCTGTTCCCTCTGGAGTGGGGAATATTTTAGAAAAGGGATATCTTGGATTGGTGCCGAAAGTTAAAAAATATGGTGTAAAACCAGTTACACAAGAAGTGGAGACTCTATGTGCCCAGAGGGTTGGACCTAAATGGCATTCCCACTCTGCTGGTCTTGCATTGATGAATTTTCTTAGTATATTTTTAAAAGTTTTGTTAAATCTTTCAATTTTACCATTTGTCTGGGGGTGAAAAGCTGTAGAATGCCTTACTTCAGTGCCTATGGATTTAAGGTACCCTTCCACTTGCTGGTTCATAAATTCGAGTCCCCGGTCGGTGATGAGCACCTCTGGGGGGCCATACCTAGGGACATATTCATTAGCCAGATAATCAGCAATGTTTTTAGCTGCTTTGGAGGGTATGGGTTTGACTTCTACCCAGCCAGTTGCGTGATCTATTACAGTCAAGATGTATCTATTACCTTTATCAGAGACTGGGAAGGGACCACAGAGATCCATTCCCAGTATCTGACCAGGATATTTTGCTATTGGCATCGCGGTAGGAGGTACACGCGCCCTACCCACTCTGTTTACAGCACACCTAGCGCATCGGATTAAGACATTATAGGTATCTCTTCTCATGGTGGGCCATTTATAAGCCTCTTGGATCCTATCTAGGGTCTTCCTCATGCCCTGGTGGCCTACTTCAGTGTGGGCGCGCCTCACTACTCTATGCCTAGCTGAGGGTGGCAGGACCAGGCGGGGGTAGGCTGGCTTGCCTGGGGGAGGGGTGAGAGTGAAAAGCATGCCATCAATTATGGTGTAATCCCCCTCATCCTCCATCCCCTGTTGAAATTGTTCCAACTCCCTCTGTTCTAATCGTATTTTGTCTTTCTCGAGTTTATCAAATTCCCAAGGAATTTCATCTATCTCCTCCAAGGCACAGACTTCAAGAGAACTGAGAGTCGGCCCTTCCTTCTTGGGGTTTGTTTTTATTCGAGAAAGCATGTCTGCCCTGATATTGTTTGCCCCTTTTCTATATTCAATGGGAGCCCCAAACTCTGCTATTAATACCGCCCATCTTTGAATTTTGGTGTTTTTAACTTCTCCCACAAACAGAGACTTTAAAGGCTTGTGGTCAGTGTAAATTTTGAATTCGCTACCCTGTAGATAAGGTCTGAGCTTATTTAAGGCATACACGATTGCATAAGCTTCCTTTTCAATCGTAGCCCAATTGAGTTGTGGCCCAGAGAGTTGTTTAGAGATATACTGAACTGGCCTCTCTATGCCTTCACTATCAGACTGGACCAATATGGCCCCAATTGCGTAATCACACGCATCGCTATAGAGACGATAAGGCTTATCCAACTGAGGGTGCGCCATTACTCTATCTGAAGTTAGTAATTCCTTCAGAGTTTCAAATGAGCTTTGCTGCTCTTCCAACCATTCGAACCTGGCGTACTTTTTGGTAAGTTTGACCAAAGGATGAGCTACCTTAGCATAATCTGGGATACATCGACGGTAATACCCAGTCATTCCTAGGAAGGAGCGAATTCCGCTCACATCCTCTGGAGGCAGCATATCCCTGATAGCACTACATTTATCTGGGTGGGAATTAATTCCATCTTTTGAAACTTGGTAGCCGAGGAGATCTACCTTCTCTTGTTTGAAAATACATTTACTCTTTTTGACTGTAATTCCGTATTCTTCTAATTTATCAAACACCAGAGCCAAATGGTGATCATGCTCCTCTTCAGATTTGGAATAGATTACAATATCATCTATGAAAGTCATGCAAAATTTGCCAATAAATTCCGAAAACATTTTGTTCATTGCCCGTTGAAAGACGGCTGGTGCGTTAGTGAGTCCAAAAGGCATCCTACGGAATTGAAATAGGCCCCTATGACACACAAACGCTGTCTTTTCCATGCTATCCGGGTCCATCTCTACTTGCCAGTAGCCGCTTTTTAGGTCGATGGTGGAAAAGACAGTTGATCCTGCTAAACTGTCAAAAATATCTTGAATATTTGGAAGTGGATGAGCATCCTTTTTGCTTACAGAGTTTAGTTTTCTGAAGTCGACACAAGGTCTATTGCTCCCATCTTTCTTTGGGACCAACAATATCGGGCTTCCCCATGCTGAGCTGCTGGGTTCTATTACTCCCAGCTCCAGCATTTCATCTAATTCTTTATCTACAAGTTTTCTCTTGGCCAGGGGCAAACGATAGGGGCGTTGATTAATTGGGCGCGCATTTCCAGTATCTATGTGCATTTTCACATCTTTAAAGGTACCTAATTTTCCCTGTTTTCCTATGCCAAAAACAGCGGGGTATTTTTCTTCCCATGCTTCTGCCTCTGTGTGGATAGAGGCGAATTCTTGATCTGCACTACCCACTTGTTGCCTTCTGTAACTTTTTCCTTCCAAAATTACCTTTCTTTTTCTGAAGCTAATTTGGGCATCTAATATAAATAAGGCATCATCCCCCAGAAGCAGTTCATGGTGAAGTCTTCTTACAATATAAACTGGAAATGAGCTACCCCCCAAGTTAACTATCGCCTGCCCTTCAGTTTTGAGATCATGACCAGAGAGTGATTTAAGAGATTCCCCCTTTGTCAATACGAGAGGCCGATGATGGGTTTTGCAAAAGGCTCTCCATACATCCTCTCGCATTAGACTCCTTGACGCGCCGGTATCAATGAGTGCACGCATCTCCATCCCCGCCACTGAGATGGAGAGGCAGAACCTCTCATCCGGCGTTTCTATTCCCCCTGGTTAACATATTTGGCTGGCTTTTGAGTGGTAGAGGCCATCTGCATGGCCGCCACCACTGCAGCCTGTACATGTGCATAGCGGTGGGAACATTCTCTTGCGAAGTGTCCCTCCTCCCCACACTCATAACAGACATTTTTACCCCTAAACCTCTTCCCTCCTCCCTGCTTATTTTTTTCCGGTCCTGGATTATCATTTCCCTTCCCCTTCCCTTTCCCTGGGTGGTTTACTACCTGAGAACTGGCAATCGGGGGTGGGGGATAGGACGTGTTGAAATATGGGGGATACATAGGCAACATGGGTGTCTGAAAGGGGTACTGGGGTGCTGCACCTGATTGGGGAACGATCACTGTGGGGTTGGATGGTTTCCCCGTCTCCATCCTTTCTACTAATTTTGTAAGGTAATTCACCTTTGACTCCAAATCAGCTATTAGCTTCCAATCTGAAGCATCTGTAGGATTTGGCCCAGAAGGGGCCATTCTCTTAGGGAGGATAGCCCCAATTTCCATTGGTTCATCCTTCCTATCCCCTCTGGTAGGTTGCCCTGCCAGAGCGAAGGTGTGAGCAGCAGCTGAGGCTTGTCTTATTGCCTCAGCCAGGGTATCAGGGCGAGCAGCAAATACGTCATGACGTATTTGCTCATCCCTGAGTCCCAACACAAAATTCCTGACCAACGTCTCTTGGACTATCTCGTGGTCAAGGTTATCCACGCTGTAAGCCCTCTGAGACGCTAGCTGGAACTTGCGTCCGTATTGCTTCGCATCCTCATATGGGAGCTGATAGAGGTCGGTGAGCCTTGCTCGCAGCTGCTGTTCCTCCTCTTCATTCATGAAGAGGCGGAAAATCTCCGCCCTCGCCAGATCCCATGTCCTATTGGCCGGTACCTGTAGGAATCCTGCCACGCACCTCGCTAGAGGCCCGCTGGCAAGAGTTCCCAAAAGCTCTAGAGTGAGCGTATCATTCGCTACACAATAGGCCTTTGCCCTGCTTATCCCATCTAGCCACTCTCTCAACGTGTCCTTATTGGACCCATCATTTACTCCTAGCATGGCGCCATGGCGTTCCATGCGCCTTCTGACCTCTTTGATAGCTGCAAACCTGGCCCTCCTTTGACCCTCGTCAAGCATGGCCAAGTCCGCGGCATTGAGATCCCAATTGATGTCCGCCATGTTTTACACAGAGAGAGTAAAGAAAAAAAAGAAAACTAGATGGCACAAGGTACAGAGTTATAACCAACAGAACCCAGAACCTAGCAAAGTTTTTACCCCGAACATTGCTCACCCACTCTCCTTGTATTATGAGTGTTTGAGTGTGATCATTCTCCCAACCCTATACAGTGGCCCAGATCCACCCTCCACACATCCCATAAGTATAATTTATAAGCTCAATCAGAGTTTTAGAGTTCCACTCACCTACTCTTCCAGCTCATCTTGCCTCTCCTAGGCTATGTCTCACTTCCAGTCAGAAGATTGGGTTGTTGCTCAACTTAGCAACAAGTCTCTTAGTGGTTCGCCAGTGTAAAGAAGTCTAAGGGTTTTTTAGCCCATAGGTTCAGTAAGATGAAGAAGTGAGACAAGAAGTCCGAGGTTGTAGTTCGTCTGGATTCGGCCTAGGCGGTGGTGACTCAGCGAGTACCTAGGTCCGAGTCTTTCACTTTATTTTATACTCCAAAATCATGAATTATTCATATAATCAAACCCAGGAAATATTCCACTGGCTCTTCCCCTTCCCTCTAATTGGTTGAGGGAGAGAGGATCTTCCTTGCCCACACGCCGACCTCTGCTCCCCAGGCAGAGACCATAAATGGAGTGCATGCAAGTTGGATCCCTCTCCTCAGCCTTCCCCCTCCCACCCCTTACTCATAGATCCCAAGGCTCGTGCCGGCCCCCCCCCCCTCCCTCTTAGCCCTTCCCCCCTCTTGATAAACCCAGAGCAGTGTATATAGTAATTAGGTCGGGCTGGGGGAGGCGGGGTGAGCCCTGAGTGGCTCATCTCCCCCTCCCTCCTGGCCAGGCCATGTGTGGCGTGCATGCCCCGACCATGATCAGGGCTAAATAGGTCGGATCTTGGGTCTAAAGATTTCAGTTCTTTACAATATACCATGACAACTACAACAATGATAATCAAAATAGTTATTTCTGCACATCGACTTTGGATGTCCTATTAAGTAACGAGTAAAGTATTACTTAGTTATGGTGGGTGAGTAAAATTTACCTTTTGTGGACATTATGACATCCTTCTCATTTGTGTCCCCATTTTGATTCTTTCCTTCTGGCAGGTCCTCTACTTCCTCCTCCTCACGAATGGTGGGAATTTTACACTTGGGGAGCATGGACTCACTAAAATGGAAGAAACAAGAGGCAGACATTTAGTTCCAAATAATTGAGAAGTTGGCCTATTTACCAATGTGAGAACTTTATCTTGGAACGGAAACAAAGGCAATTCTTCGCCAGATGCAACAATCCAATAAATGGTTAAATTATAAGCATTATTATTTATTTCGTAGGGTTTATTTTTCTCTTGAATGAACGAGTCTTTCGTATCAGTTCACTTGGGGCCCATGGTCTAAACTTTATGGGTAAAATATGTTACTCTTACTCCATACTCCGCTTTCGTTTGGCTCGGACATCAACATCGGATGTTGGAGTTTTTCTCTTCCTGCTTTTGATGGGATGGTTGGCGATTTCCTCCTTCCGTGTGTACTCAGCATAAGGCATCACTCGGTACAGATCGCTGGGTGGCAACATCTGCATGACTAAAACAGCAACGAATACAATGTTTGTATTTGATGGCAGAGGTACCAGTAAGATGACCTATATATACTCGCAAAAACACTTCATTTGTTTCCCACATTTTTATAATAAATAAATAAATAAATATCTGTAACTGAAGAAGAACAAGTGAAGCTCGAAAGCTCGTTTGATAAACCGCAACCATGAATCAGGGTATGTTTCCCTTCCTCAACAAACACCGGGTCCTTCGTTATACAGGCGATATTTCACCTAGCTCGCTAAATCTGTTACTATTTATAGAGCACAGATACACTTTTCCAATATTTCACTTACCAAGTTCGGCCTGGTCCCTCCTATTTACTGATACTAGCGCAGAACTTTCGTCCAACCAGGCTATGTATACACTACCTATAAATATCAAAGCCAGAGAATTAACACCAAAGCTACGTAATATCTAGATTGAATACATCATATTGAACCAAAAATGAAAAATGTTTCAATGGTTGAATCAAATCTACAAAATAGAAAAATAGAAATTCATAAAATGTCACTCTGACTCACCAAAGGGAGCAAAGAGTTGAGAAATATCTAAACTCTTCCATTCCTTCGGGAACGTAAGGTAGAATACATGACTTCGGTCAGGTTCATCTAAAAGTTTGGAAAAATACAGTTCAATTGCAAATGATCTTAAAGGAGTATATTCAAGTTCTTTGATAAGGAATGGGTCAAAATCGTCTATATAAGTGTTACTGACATGAACATCTAGATCCTCGCTTCAAGTTAACCATGCATTATTAAAAGTAGACACTTCCATAACACAACCAAAAATAACAAAGTTGTCCTGGCCTTACCGTCAGCACCATTGAGGTTCATGTAAGGGATGTCAAAGACACGCATCATGAATATACGGTTATGGAAAGGTTCCAGTAACGGAGAAGATGGAGGGATGTGTTTGGCGGCAGGAATTTCAAATGTGCCGAGGTAGTTGCTGAGAGTGATGAATGCAATACCAGTGACGTATGCATCGTAGCCAGCCTCGTGATAGCGCTCTGTCTGTGTGGAGTATGAAGGGAAATCCTCGGGGAAAACTAGGATAGAGAAAGTAGGGATGAAATGTCTTTTAATCAATTTTCCCAGTTGAAGTGGATCAATGATTTACAAGAACGATTTTAAGGAGTCTAACACGTTGACCCAATGGCCCGAAAAGAGAAGCAATCCTTGAGTTGCAAAAAACAACAAAAATGAAGCAAATAAAATAAGCCGTCATGTTATGGTTCCGAAATTAGTAATGAAGATATCTCTGTGGCAGAAAGGTTTCACTAAAAGGAGAATAGTTGGAAGTCATTGGAAAATTCAATTTAAAATAGATCTTAAGGAGGACAAAGACAACGACATTACGCACTTATGTCAGGTTTTTGGAATGGCCGTTGTTCCAAGGCCTTCGCAAGCTCTCCAACGGATGTGTTGAATATTATGTCCTGAGGCAAACAGAATACATTATTATGTAAGTTCGGTTAGATTTGAAATAATAATGACTATTTGTTTTCCCAGAAACGCCAGCGAAAAATTGAGATTGTCATTGGCGACTAACTGCATGAATATACGTTTACAGACGAAATTGATAACCCACCTTGAAAGGGTAACTTGAGGCCATAAGTTTCGTGTCAAGTACATTGGGAAATACACACTGCATCAGCGATTTGTAGTCTTCATATTCCTGGAATAACATGGGTTTTCAACTAATGAAAACGGTTAAAGGAAGATTAGCAAATCAGTAAAAAAAGAAAAAAATGTCAGGCGTAGGGAAAACAAATAAAATATATTACTATTAATATTTAGAAAATATGCCTAATGGGACACGTATTATAACATTTTTATACATGGGCATATTGGGTCAATGGTTATATTTTGACTAACCTCTGGGAGGGGACCAATAAATCTGTTGAGGAGATGCATTATATCCAAAAGCATATTGTGTCCGACTATTTTCTTTTTCTGAAAAAGAATTACACTGGTAAGTTATCTTAGAAAGACGGGCTAAAGTGAAACTGAATACAAAGAAGGAAGGACGCAATGCAATTGAATTCCACTGACACGAGATACAAAAGAATACATGGAATATACATAATTTGTTACACAATACGTTTAGACCCAATCATATGCGTTCAACTTACTGATTGAGATATTATTTTGATAACTTTGGAAAACCCTACTGCGTCATCCAACTCTTCCTGAAAAGAAAAACACATAGGGCTAAAGAACATCTTCATTTTTATGGAACACTCGGGATAATGCTCAAAACTCAAATAATTAAACCCCATTTTAATGGATGCGGTGGCAATTTAATACTAAATCTGATGAGAGTTAGAGGGTGCTTGTTTCCAGAGTTATGATATAATATAGCATATAATTTCATGATAAATACCAAGCTAAACAGATGCTAATGGTGGGTTCATTATTTTATGTCAACCATCAAAGTCTTACAATTTCTGCATGGCGTTTTCGCATTTCCCTATTTTTGAAGTCATTTTCATTCTTTACCCGGATCACAACTATATGTCTCAGTTTTTTATCATTCGTTTTCGACTCAAGATGAATACTTGATTTGTATCTGCATAAGGGAAACAAAATATAGCATTGAAGGATGAGGTTAAGTTGTAAGTCTTTAAAAATAATATATTGCATGTACATAACATGGGTGATTTTTTGTAAGCTAATGACGGACGAACCGCACCCAGAATAATTACTTTCAACTTACAAGAACTGGAGGTACAATACTGGTACAAAACGAACCTGAAGGCCAACGTTGAAAATGTTAATTTGCGGAGGTATCCATTGCATGGAAGCAAATCCAAAGTTTCTTTGTCTGAGGCAAGAAATTCATCTACTTTCTCACTGAAATTAAATGTCAAAATCATTGAAGAAAGAGTGGATCTTGTTAAATTAAAATTCAAGATTAATTTGTAAAAATAGCTTCATTGAATTAACGAAGATAGAAAGGGAAGGAAGGTAAATTACCAGATGTCTTTAATAAAGGCTTTCTGTTCGTCAGGAATGATCATAGGCCCTTTCAACAGATCACCACTGGGAGACGTAAAAGACGGAGAAGTCATCAGTGATGAGAGACGATCATGTCTCTCTTTCAGTGATGATCGCAGTGTCTGCTCGTCTTCTGATGACAAGTAGGAAATTCCTGAAAGCGAAAATATCAAGAAATAATATATAAATGAGTAAGATAGGCGCCAGATGGCAGGATTGGTGAAATAAAGATGCAATGTTTAAGAAAAAAAATAATATATATACAGGGGTGGGATGTAGACAAGTTGGCAGCCATTACTTTAGCAGTCTTATCTCGATTTTATGATCCTATCGGGACAAATCTACTCCATCAGCTATGGTCTATCACTCTAGCTACTTCACCAGGAGGGCAGTTGTCGGAGCAACTAATATCATTCTATCAACAAGTCTATCAGCTGTGGTGTATCTGACAGTCTTATCACCTGTCCTTTACTGTGTGATGTATGGCTTGACTGGTGTTGCATGGATTGTCCCGCCCATTGCCCCGTCTTAATGGGATACTAATAGCAGCAGATGATACGGTCAAGTAGTTGGACAGTTGTAAAGTCAGTCAATAAGTTGAAAGTCAGTCGATAAGTTGAAAGTCAGTCGTAAAGTTTAAAAAAAAAATTAGTCTTAAAGTAGTCATACAGTCAGTGTAAGTTGTTTGTAAATTCGGAAAAGTCTGTCGTAAAGTCGGAAAAGTGTCAGAAAAAAAGTCAGTTGCAAAGTCTGACATCTGGGGCTTCATCAGATTTATTCTACTGCAAATCTATTTACAAACTAATATTTTCTCTTCTAAAAGTCACACGTTTAGGCAATAACAATCAAAATGATCCTAAAGATTATGAGAATATGCCTAAACATGTTTCAGAATGTATATTTCGCAAACAAAAATTCTTTAAAAGAGAAGTAGGCCACACAGGGGCAGATGCTGGCAGTGGCACAGTGGGGGGCAGTGGGTGGGCTGTTCAAGCCATACATCAAACAGTGCTGACGTAAACAATCCCCATGTGTGACTTAACAGTCGAGGCCTCTGTACAGTAGAGTGTAGCGAGGCCAAAATGAGGGACCGGTAGTAGTATGATAAAGTTGGGTTTAGTAAAGGAGTTTACTGATCTGTCACTCGGAAAAAAAACATACACCAAGCTAGCTGTACCAAGATATATCTGTATATCAAGATATCTGTACTAATAATTGGCATAATATATAGTCACCCTAATTCTCATGTTATTATGGTATCATTTAATTTTTAAGGTTCGTTTATGCTCTTCAGATGAATGCAATATTCAACCAAGACTCAGTTCAGGACAAATCAATCAGACAATGGATTGTAGCCGTACTAGTGAAATATGCCTCCACGAGAAGGCAAATAAAAGAAAATTAAAAAGAAAAAAAGAAAATTAAGATAGTTACCATCCCTGAATAACTTGTTGAAATCAAAGCCTTGACTTGCCAAAAATTCAATACTCGAAGTCTGAAAGATAAATATATGTTTGATTATCATAGCTATATATTCAAGCAAATTAGTTAGAATAGGTCTCCCCATCACTGCCCCGGGCAACCGTCAAACTTCTGGGCAAGCTCCCGGGTATCTGAGGGCATGAGGGTACCAAGTAATTTATCTACCACTCTAACATGCTAATTCAGCAGTCTTTCATGTCCACAACTCCCCGACCTACTATAACACCTCCAAATGGCTTTTAATTTAACAATCCACTACTCCCTTCACTGACTTAGGACCACCAATTTAGGGTTAGGGTTGCTTTAAGTATGGATGAGTAACCTGTCTTGTTTAATTACTATTTAGAGTTAAATACAATGAGTTGAGACTTTCTGTCACATTTCCCATCCACTACTCTCTTCACTGACTTAGGACCACCAATTTAAGGTTAGGGTTAGCATTGGTTTTTGTATCATAGTAATATTAAGTCTTTCAGGATGTGTAATACTCCAAGTCAAAAGATTAAACTAATTAGTTATTGTGTAAGGTATGTGCCCGGGAGAAACACCCGGGCACCAGGAGTTTGCATCAGAAGCCTAACGCTCTAGTGGGTATCAAGCAATGTGGGTGGACTAAGTGCCGGCAAGCTCCCAGGCGCCATTGGGCATGGGGGCACCGAAAATCAGCCCATAATTTTCCGTGCGTCAGGAGTCTTGACATATCGCAGTGAGTGCAGAGTTAACCTCTATCTCTGTGCGCATGTACAACTCATTAGAGTGACGTCCATTGGCGGGCAGAAATACTGAGAGTGGGGCTGTGTGTCCCCTCATGCCAAGCCCTGGTGCCCGTCAGCCCACGCAGCAACCCTGCACTGCACTTTTATGTTTTTGGTGATACACCCTTATAAAAGTTGCCATATTGTAAAATTGAGCAGATTATTTAACCTCAAATTTGGCATGAATAATCTTTAACATGTGGTCCGATAATCATGCCTAATTTGTTGAGCAGAAAGCAGAAAGAATTGCTGGGACAAGTGGGCAAATTTTGACACCTATAGTGGAGGTATCAGGGCATTGGAAAACTGCCCGCCTTGACCCCTCATATTATGGAGGTCACCACTGAATGAATTTGTGAAGTAGGCTATTGATCATTTATCAAATTCTAATAACTGTGTCTGTGAGCCAATATTGTCAACATAATTATCCTGATAATTAAAAAGGCCATTTTTCAAAAAATGAATAAATAAAATGAGTAGGGCAGAGCGAAATTCTTACCTGACACAAAAAGCGTGTGTCTGGGGCTTGTCGACTGAAGGGCCGTGGAAAAACATAACAATTGAATACCTGAGAGACATACCTGTAAAACATAAAAATTGCATTTTACATTGCATTATATACATAATAAAGGCAAATAGGGCCATGACGAGATTAGACGTGAAACGCAATTATTTCACCTATCGGCAAGATAATGTCCTTTTATTAACGACCAGTTTCTTTGGTTTTGATTATCACAATTCAATCCTACCATTAGTTGAATTCTACCTTTATCGTTAGGGACCTGACGAAAGTTTTAAATCCAAGAGTATGAGGCAAGACTGAATTCACTATTGAAAGGGTGATATTTTCACAAATAACTTACTTGTCCAACTGCTTATCATAGCAATAGGTGGCCAAACCAAACTGGATCAACAATATATCTGACATTCGCTGTAGAGGGAACAAAATATATATAAAAAAATGTTCTTCTCACCATATACATGCACACTTTTCAATAGTATGTGACAGTTAAGGCTAAACTAAATTTGATTTAAAAATCCACTGGGCTGTCGGCTCAGGTAAGGTAGTAACTAGTACTAACTAAGATAAGATACTACTAGTAGAAATTGATTAAAACTAAATCAGTACCTTCCGCTGTTTCTGATATCGTGACTCTGGGGTGTCAAAGGCGTGTATATCGCATGATGTGTTTCCTAATCCTATTGACAAAAACAATACCATGATACGAGGAGGGAAAAAATGAGATATTTTCATTATTTTTTACAGGAAAATCTGCTGCTTAAAAATGTTGAGACAAAGTTTTAAAATAATATTTTTATCCATAGCCAGTTGAGTGGTGAGTGAGACATGGTGAAGCCGCGTCGACAACCGGGGTCATATAAACGGTACATGGGTAATAGGAACAAATGATGGAAGATTTATCATAAATAATAAGATCCTGAAATTACAGAGCGAGGTTTCGTAAAGTATTTTACATAATAACAACTTATCCTATCATCAACATCTGGGCATAGATTAATAAAATATTTACAGCTAAAGTGATCTTGCTCAAGAAAATATGAAAGCATCAATAATTCCTTTAAGACTAGTTCCATTACTCACCAGTGAACTCACAATCCACAGCAAGAAAATCTGCAGCTTTCACAGCCTTTTCAATATCCTCGAGTCGCTCTTTAAAATCTGAAATATAAAGGGAAGGCTACCGTACTAACAACGTTTTATATGACTTGTTCCCCAGGGTAAATAAGAACAACAAAAAAAGTATGGATTTTGCCTTTGGCTTTGGCAGGCTTCTTATTAAATAGATCTCAAACCACAGCTTGTGTATAGCATGATGGTGATTTGATTTTGAGTAGGCAAACATGACTATAAATTAGTAGGGTACAGTAGGCCTTGGCATATTGATAGCTCTTGTTAGCTCTGGGTATATATCATTATATGCGTTGGAATGCAGTTTATAGTCATATAATGATATACGGTAAGGTAGGCTTCTGTCAGTAGGCCTATGACTATCACAGTCAGAGCTCGACGAGCACAACCCACCGCTATTCCGTAGGCGGAATAGCTTTGCTATGATATTGAATCACGTGACCGGTTGACCTCCCGAGAGGATAAACGACTATGTACCAACACTGTCTTCCGAACCTCTGTTTCAGCGCTTTTTATTTTTCGGGAACTTTCTAACCTACCCCAGAGGCTAGAGTCAGTCAAGGGTAGCCAAGTTCAAATGGGAACATGTGTTACTTACTGATAAAATACAAAGTTATCGCTTACCGCAGATTCGAATCAAGGGCAGTCAGCCATAACAAAATAAGTAAACAACTACAGGGGAAGGTATAAAGGTTCATGGAAGAGCCGCAGGGAGGGGAGTTCGTATAAAAACAATATTAGGCGTTCAGATCTTCAGAAATATAACCAAACTATTAAAACAATTCAATTCAAGGCGGTACACTTTCTGGACTCAAAAGAGTCCACGACTCAGACACAGATTTAGCTAGACTTTGCGCAACCCACCCGCCCCCTACAGGGCGGATTTAGACCACCTCTAAACTTCCTTACATTGCTCAAATACCCCTGGTCTTCTCACTTATACAGAACTCGCAGTCCTGGCCCTGTTTTTTATGTATTCCCATGGAAATGGGTACCATTACATCGTCTGTAAGGCAAGTTGTGTTCCTCCTGATGCCTTTTTAGGGGACGACTTATGTATAATGTGGTACAGGAAAGTTGCAATTTTAAATATAAAAATTGGTTTAGACTCCCACCCCTGTCGGAGCTCTCACACACACTGCACCTTCACTCACTCACATAGTTTCACACAACCCAGTACTACACACTGCCCCTGCTACTGCCTCTCGCTGCCTGCCACTGCCTGCCACTAGTGTGTGTGTAGCCTTGAGGCAAGGCTAATACACACAGGTATCAAACACTAACACATATGGATTCTAATGGGACGGGAGGAGTGAAGGGTGGGTGGGTGGTGGGCATCCAGTGTCATTCAAGGTGAGAAAAACGACAACTATAAGAACAAAAACAGACAATAAAATAAGTACACCAAGCAAAAGTACTAGCGCCGGGTAGCGGGTAAAATTTCTGGATTTGATCATCATCATGACATGATCATGCCGTTCTGAGTGATTGGCATTTAAAAATGAAATCTTTGAAGGAGAGTCGAAAATAATCAGTCAACATTCATTCTGTCATTAAATGGTATGATGCATTGATTGGGCAGTTGGTGGTGCCCACATTTTGTTTATCGATAATGTTAAACTTACTGTGCCTTGTGATTTCCATTTTACTGTACACTGCCTGTGATTCCGGCGAGTTAAATTCTGCGGGAGAGATCGGTTTCGGGCTCTAAGAAGTTAGTGTAACATGTATTTTCGTACTTATTTTATTTTCCCACACATTTAAGTGTTTTGAAGAATAATAATGATAATCATAAAAATAAGAATCTATTTGATGTGTTTTCAATGTGTTTTCTTTCAGGATTGTTGAAAAACTCTCGAATATTTTTCTACGAAAATGAAGTCATACAAGAACTCTGCTCCTAAGGACGTCACTGTCCGTGGACAAAATGTACATAAGATTTTCCTCACAGAAATAGGTAAGATTTTATATTGAGGTAATATAAAAGTAAATGACAGTGAACTATGGAGTATTTTCAATCTAGTTATTCATAAACTGTAAATCTCACTGCCAGATCATTTGTTTAATTGAGTGATCCCTTATTATCGCCCCATCCCCCAACCCCGATCCTAGGCTAGGGGCTGCGGACGATGCGGCCCCGAGACGTTATAGGCCCTGGATTGGACGTTAGGGCCCCGACCTTGAACGTTAGGGCCCCCGCCGCTCTCTGGACGTTAAGGCCCCGGCCTTGGACGCTAGGGCCCTGGCCCTGGCTTGCCTTTGGACTTTAGTCTTAAGGGTTAGGCCTTAGGCTTAGGGCCCCGGTCTTGGTCCTTGGCTTGGATGTTATAGCTTATAATAGGGCCTCGGTCGGGAATAACTTTTGGCAATTATTTGTCACCGAAAATGATGATGAAAAGTGCATGAAATATTTGTTTTACATAGGCGGAACCTTTCAGACATATAAACTCACTTTTCCACTTGCTAAAATTAGCCTAAAATAAATATGTGTTTAGAGCCAAAAAAGGATGTTATCACATTATTTCATATTTTAGGGATGACTGGAGATAACTATCAATGGGGGAAACGCATAAATTCTCAATATTCTTTTGGTTCAATGACCCGCTGTTTTTTTTTTAATTTGGGAGATAAAATAATACGTTGTTGGTAGCAAGACGGCCAACGTCCAGTTTCCCACTGTTAGTCTATGTAGACCTTCCTATTAAATCCATTAGGTATCACTAGGGGGGTGGGGGATGATGCAGTATGTACCATCAGCAATCATATTTAGTTGGGACAACTAGTATTCAATGCAGAGAACAGAATGCTAGCAGCCTCACCAATTTTTCCATATGGGCCTTTCCCATGTTTGCACTGATATTAATTCCCTTTCTCAAGTTTGGTTTACAACTATATTTCAAATGGGCTACCCGTATCAGAGGCGATTAATTCTCCTTATCTATGTTTTTACTGTACCTACATTGTGTGGTAGGCATTTATAAGAAAATTACAGGATGCTGCCTTTGTCATATTGCAGTTATTGTTCTATCGATATACAACTAACGCCACACTTGTTTCTAATCCAAAGCATGATGGTACTCCCGAGAAGTATTCAAGGCGTTGTGCACGTTGGGAGGTTACTCAACCAAAGAATATGCAGCACCTCCAATGTCTCCCAGATCCATACCTCTCCCA
Source organism: Sthenelais limicola (assembly GCA_942159475.1). Classification (NCBI taxonomy): domain Eukaryota; kingdom Metazoa; phylum Annelida; class Polychaeta; order Phyllodocida; family Sigalionidae; genus Sthenelais; species Sthenelais limicola. Next base: position 135,198,182 of record OW804095.1, on the reverse strand, counting down.
GAGTCTTGCATATGCTTGATGCTCGTGGGAAAGATGTCGAAGAAGAAAGTAAGCAGTTGACTAAGGCCGAGGGGCGTCGGTTTGACAAAGCAAAGCAGGAAGTAGGAAATGAGAAGGCATTTAGATATGCGATTGCAAAGTATAAGTCCAGAATTGACAAATATGACCGGGGAACGGTTGAATTCATTTATGCTGCTATGGAACGTGTCAAGGTAAAGTATAATAATAGCATAATAGAATACCACTAGATTAACATTGAATATCGCAAATACCTCCACATACAATGTCATGTTCATCAAGTCCCATTCGTAACTAGGAAATTTAATCTATATATTAAATTCTATATAAGGGGGATATTTTTAAGTTCCAACTTGATGGTCAATGATGAGCTTGTTTGCGCGTTCATTAACGGTCAATGCTACCCGATAACTCTCATTTTCCTTTCAGATAAGTTGATAAAATTTATTTATTTTCAAAACAGGAATTCAAAGTGGAACGAAATCTCGCCGTGTACAAAGAAATCATATCGTTGCTTCCGGAAGGCAAGATGGTCCCCAGAAGTTCCTGGCAAGTGGAAATGATGCATTATCCCAAACAACAACAGTGTGCCATTGATGTCTTGGATATGATGGAACGACATGGTTGGTCTTTTAGTGGTTAAGCTATATTTATCGATATCAAATTTGGGATAATTTTTTATTACTTTAAAAAATTAATTTCAATAGAAACATGTCGCATATTTTTATGTCCATTTCTTTTTACTCCAGGTGTTTGTCCCGACGACGCATTTGGCTATCTGCTCAAGGACCGATTTGGTGTTCATGCTCACGCTTTTAGGAAATACAGAAGAATGATGTATTGGATGCCTAAGTTTAAGCATGCTAATCCTTACCCTGTACCATATGAACTCCCAGAGGATCCCAGAGATCTAGCAAGACTAGCTCTTCAAAGGATGTGTCCAGACCCTATGAACAAAATTTTAGATTTCGATGTAAGTGAGCGCAGAATATATATTTCTATATATCTTTATCGTGCCTTGGAATTTTCTCAGTCAGAACATTTGGAAATAATTTGTATATATATGTATTCATTACTTTCGAAATCATAACACTTCAGTGGACTAATTTGTTTTTTCCCCCCAGACCAATCAATTACAGTCAGATGACGTTCTAGACGAAACCTTCGTAGTTAGTGCGCAGAGTCCGTTACAACAGGAACTACTCATCGATCATGACCCAACCAAGCCAGTATATGTGGAGGGTGGTTTCACTGAGTGGCTTCGGCACAAGTCTGTCACATATTTTGTTCTAAGATCGGACAGGACTAGTACCTTTACTGTTCACCAAGACAACAAAGAGGAACAGAAAGATGAAAAAGTATATTATACGGGTAAGATCAATACTTAAACATAGTTTACAATGCTACATAAATCAAAACACAAATATTTTAATGCAGACCGAAATTGGAATCCAGTGTAAAAATTGTGAATATCTTGATAACATTTCTGGTTAAAGGCTGGTCTCAGCAGATTAATAACGTTGTCAGCTGGCTTCTTCTGGAGACGATATATTTTCTATGTAATCATTATTTTTGTTCATTTTCTCATCAAGATTTGTTACCCCTATAATGGTATGTCCTGGGCCTAGTCTATGTGGTATTTTTATCTCCCCTTTCAGATTTCTTGCAAGATATCCCGTTCTTCAGTGAAAAGAAACAACCAAATGACATCATCAAGGTCCCATCGATTCACGAACAAGAGGATGGTACTATTTTAGCAATGTGTGTCTCTGGTACTGGAAGTAAAAATTCCTTAGTTTCATGGATCAAGTGGCTACAAGAGACAAATCCTAAGTTGGCCCATGTGCCAGTAATATTCACCCTAAAGACTCCAGAAACGGGCTTGCAAGTTGTGAAGGGTGAAGAAGAGCGGCGTGCCGAGTTAGCTCGAACATAATTTTGTGATATACCAGATTATTATAATAAAGATGTGAGTCCGGCTATTGAAATGACCCAAAACTGTTTTTAACGAAAATTATAAGTGATGTCCAATGAAAGTTTGTATGTATTACGCGTTTTTCTTATAGTAGCTTCATTATTTGTTATAATATGGGGAACATTAAGTTGTTTTGTATCCGTCTTGCTTGAACTAGAGGTAGTGGGTGCAATTCTACGGATACAGTGTATTAAACGGGTCCTCATCAATAAAACAGACAATTCTTGGTATTCCGTGAGATGTTTATTCATAAATAAGAAAATAAATAAGTTCAGTAATATATACAATTGCACATTTCTCACACCAGTTTTGACATGTATTCTTCCATATACAGATACTCATTTAATTGGCAATGATGCTCCTATGTTTTTTTCTTCGTCTCGTGTTGCACACTATCCCAGGAGAGTGAAAAGCAAATAAAAAAGTTTTATATCTATATATACTCGTGATGAGATAGCAGAAAGAAAAGACAGGAAAATGAAAATATCAAGGTTAAATCCTGCATAGATTAAAATTTTCTCCTAGAATGATGCACTGGCTTATATCAGGCATACCAAATACTAGCACAAATAGGGCACGTGTCATACATTTCAGTGACTCAGAAAAGGCACATGTTGAAGAAAAGCTCACGTCACGCACCCAAGAGATTTGGTATTCATTGGTAATTTCTAGAAGGAAATCCATGCTATTTTTCCCTAAAACAATCATTTTGAAACGAGATCGATACAAAAATCAACTCAGCTTGGGAAAATACAATAAAACAAAATTTGCTAACATTTTCACAACAAAGTCAAGGACTTGGACAGGTTAATTCCTTGGAATTTTAAAAATTCTCTACAAATGTTATAGCAACAATGAAGAAAAATGAAATACTTCATGGGAGACGTTCTAGACGAGAGAACGTACATTGTTGGGCTCGAGGTCCCATACAAACAATAAATTATAGGTAAAGAAATTAGAATGGACTTCTTGCAAATGAGCATAGAGTTCCATTGTACAGAATAAAGACTAGTATAAACTCATTGTGTAATATCTTATGCCATATTTCTAAACATAACAAATCAACGAATTTTTAATTCGTGAGATTGCAAGTGCTGCGAAAATAGATAAAAATAATAAACAAAATCCCCTCGCGTACGAAGTCAATTCTATCATAATGTACCATACATATACAGAGAATAGATCTTCCTCACATATTGTGATGACTCGCCGAACATTCCTACTAATGACAACATATACAGGGTAAGTATTACTGATGCCTTTGTTAAAAGGATGAAAAGAAGAGAAAGTACTATGTCACGTGGGTGGTTTTCTATGTAAATTCAAACAAGAGATTCTTTTTTTAACACATTTACCTAACCGATTAAATCGACGAACAAGTCATTTTTGGCGACATTTCTTGATTTCTTCGCGAAGGAAATCGGTAAAAGCTCCTATCATTGGCAGTGAAAATCCTTGCTCCTGTCCAAATCTTCTAGACAGCATCATAGGATCATCATTCTGCATGAGAGTACAGAGTTTAAGGAAATGATAATACGCGATAGTAAATATTAATATCTAAAGTTAGCTGATCAATACATGGATGATTATTTGAATTAAATGAAGAATAAATCCAAAAGGAATTCTCGAATCTTTGTGTGAAAAAGGCATATACAACATTCTTTGGTGAAACGTGCGAAAGGATTAAAATAAAAACTAGATAAAATCTTTATACTGAAAAAAATCCTTCATCTAATTCAAAATTAAAAGACCCCAAATGTATCAATCCACTTAATATGTCACGATGAGGTACATTTCCTCCACCACTAACTACGCCAATCTTTATATTATATTTACATAAACATTTCTTGCTACTTAAATTGGACTGATCTCTGCGACAACTACTAGACTTGGATAATAACTGAATGACTCGACAGTTGTAACATAGATCTATACGGTATCTGCATTTTTCAGCGATGGTACCGTTGATCAAGTTCCACATTGTCCCGCAAGAAACTACACCCGTGAGTTGGATTGGGTCATCGATCACCCATGGTGTGTCTTTTCTTCAAGGAATTTCATTTTACCTTCACTAGGGAAAGCCCACCCTTTCAGCCTTTCCTATCGAATATTCTTTGACTCATTACACTAATTGCATGTGCACTTATTGCATTTGCCAAGCTAATGATAAATTCTCGAAATACTCATCCCACAAATGGTACACAACTATGAGTAACTCACCGGATATACATTCAAGCTGTTAATTTCGCCACTATGATCCTCATACTCGAGGCGAAAAAGCGCTTCAGCGCGCGAGTCTTCTGTGAATTAATAAAAGAAAATTATATATAGGTTTAGGAGCACTTAGCAGCAGCAGGGAGACACTTTATATCAAAGAGAGAGTGGGTAGAGGAAAGTGTCTCCTTGATCACAAAAGTGTATTAGTGAGTATATTCTTGTTTTGTAACATGACACAAGACATTGGACCAATGGACAAAGTTAAATCTTTTTCGGCTATATAGTCATTTACCATATATGACATCTTTATGAACACAAGTTATACGGCAGTCAAAAATCGTTATGATTTGCACTGGAACGTGATATTTCATTTTCAGGCATGATATTATTTTGTGAATTGAATTGATTAAATTATTCAGCAACCGTTATACACAATTGTCTCTTTTCTTGTCTTGATGTTTATTCCCTTATTTAACATATTATTTTCTTGATATATGTAGGCCTACCTTCTGGCATCTTGGCATCGCCGTTTGGAGGCGCCCGTAATCGGGTAGGTGGGACATAGGTTTGTTGATCCGGTTTCCTAGTTCTACAATTTTGTTGAGGCAATGGTACGCATGGCTGTTGGACCTGTTTAGCCTGCGCTGCTTTGGCTTTCACCGCTTTGTCATAATTATCTCTGAAGTAAATGGAACACAAATTATGACAATCCACATAAGCTATTATTAAAGCCCTTCAAATTATCCACAAACAAAACCAATTGGAAAATTAGAACTATAGGTGGTAATTAATATTCTTTCACATCTTCCAGGTTTACACGCAGAATTGTTTCCATCTTTAGTTTCTATTATGGAAAGAGAACAGTGCTACATAAAAGTAAACCAAGAATGCGTCAATGAGGTAACCTACCGGCTCAAATAAACAAAATATTCGAGCAAACCTTATAAATGGGATGGGGGTGGGGGGCATTACCGGTACACATGCATTGATTTTAAAACAGGGATAACATGGGATGGTATATGATAACCTTGAAAATTGTGGAATTTAGGAAATGTGGAAAGTGTTAATTCTTTCACTCGGATCTATTTGATAAACCTTATGAATATACCGCCAAATATGTGTTGTATACCCGTGCCGTGGTCATACCTTGCTCAAAATGCACCACAAACTCTATCCCATATATACCTCCTTGCATGCAATGAATAGTCAGTCACTCAGTGGTCGTACTGTACATATAGAGGAGTGGCGTCCCAATACACACATTTTCTGTAGACAGTGTCAGTAGTAGTACGAGCAGATTGTGTGGAAAACCTGTCCACGTTCCGAGATATGAAATTGTTAAGGCAGGGAATCAGGTTTGAATTAGTCTTACAGTACACAGATGCATCGAGTCCAAATAACTGAAGCCTAGGAAACACCTTGAAAGGACAAGTCCGATAAAAAAAAATCCATTGTCAATAATAGTAGCCTACCGTCCTGACAATATGACAAAAGACAATAGGCCTAGCTACTGGTCTCAGTGACAGATTTGGGCAAAATAATTACCTGTCTACTTGATTCCTGGTGATATACTTGATGAAGCCATGTTTCATATCTAGTCGAGATCCCGACATCTTTACATTCTGATAATCCCCAACCCCTCTCCCTAGGATGGCCTTCGCTTGAGCCAAATTTGTTTTCTCCCTTCCAGGCCGACACTTCCCCTTTCTTGTTGTTACATTGCCTGGAAGGAATGGTTATCCGTCCATATCAATGAAACCGTTTGGTAAATACAAAAAAAGAAATACGAACCATGTTTCATTTGATATTTAAGTGCATTAATGATTGGAGGTATTCTATTTCATATCAAAGTAATTTTATATTAATTCCTGACCCCAAAATACTTTGAAAAAATAAAATAATCACGGGATTATTTATGGCTAGGCCTATACAAAATTTCATTAACGGCAACATTTCGACTGTCCCAGCTATGCACAGAATATGATGACGTAGTTCACATGTCCGTGGAAAATGGCGACTTCCACCGCGAACCGCAAACGAACTGTTTCTGAAGTTAGTGCTGATGACGAGGAGTCTCCTCGTCCCAAAAGTGAGTGTACAATCTCGGCCAGTCCATGTTTACATTGTATCTGTTAAAAATCCCAGTATTGCTCTTTCAGTTTCGTTTTAAACTGTGTACCTTACCAGATCATGTCGGAGCCAGGGAGCCGGGTGACTAGTGGCCATACTCATCGATAAACAACGCATGGGCCACACAGTCACACAGAATACACATATAACTAGCCTAGGCCCTAGGTAGTAAACATCTTTAGACTTTACATGGAGTGGCTATTAAATTCAGCATTAGTTCAGACTGAGTTGATGAAGAAAAGATATCACGCAGTCCCGAATTCCGGCGAGACAATTCACAATGTCCCCTACTTCTTCTCAGTTCTTGCCTTGGCTTGGGGTGGGCCTTACCCTGAGGTAGTCTATTTGGGATGACAATGGTTTTCTCTCTCTCTCTCTCTCTCTCTCTCTCTCTCTCTCTCTCTCTCTCTCTCTCTCCCCCCCTCCCCCCCAGTTGTACACTAACAGGATTGTCATAATTCATTATTGTTAAGAGATGTATCTTATATTTGTATGAATAGTGTTGGTATCTATGTTGTAACCTATGTTATAAATTGTGGAAATCTGTATTACTCCAAGTCTAAGAGTTTAAGGAAATATAAATTGAACATTGCAATTGCAATTCCCAATTATGACAGTGAACACACAGGGTGTCCGTGCTGGAGCGTTGGAACTGAAACTTTCAAGAAGCCTAAGTTGTGGTAGCGCTACAGGCGAAGAAACATCGTCGCCCTGTCATGAATTTAATATGGAATAGACCTTATTCCAAATGTGATCTCAGACTCTATTTGCATTTGAAACGTCCCTGATCGTCTTAAGAAAATGTAGGCCTACTAGGTGAAAGAAAACCTTCGACCATGGACATGTTGGTAAACTACTCGCTGATGGAAGTTATACTATGAACTCAAGTCTCAACTGTGTCAATTATGCTGAATATGTTTTCTTAGCACCACTGTCAAATCCGACCTAAGTCAAATTTATTTTCATTTAGTTAATGCCAGAGATGACAAACGCAGTCGCAGTTGCCCTTACCTTGATACAATCAACAGGTAATTAAACCCTCACTTTTCAAGAATGTAGATAATTAGGTGTCCAATTTAATACTTTAGTTCTTTCGATACGAACATTTTTTCAGGACTTTAAGAAAAACCATTGCCATGATTGGCCATTAACTTACTCTTTATCGAACCTCTTCTGCCTCTATAGAAAATGCTATTATACATTTATACTTGTGTGATTACCAATTTGTATTTCTATGGATTGCTGGGCCCTACAAATACTTTTCAGATAATCAATCTGCACTGGAGGAAACTCTTTCATGACGTAATATCTTCTTTTTTCCAGGAGTGTCCTAGATTTTGACTTCGAAAAACTATGCTCCGTCTCACTTTCACATCTGAATGTTTATGCTTGCCTGGTGTGTGGCAAATATTTCCAGGGTAATTACTTTCATTTTCACTTACGTTAAAAATTTCATATTTCCAACTACCGTATTCATAAATGATTTCCTACTGCATTTATTCATATTTATACTGTTTTCTGGGGTCGTAGATATAGTTATCCTTACTTTGCAGGTCGTGGTCTGAAATCTCACGCCTACATACATAGTGTACAGGATGGCCATCATGTGTTCCTCAACTTGGAAACTTGTAAATTCTATTGCTTGCCGGACAACTACCAAATCATCGACCAGTCGCTTGAGGACATCACGGTAAGCGCAACTCCTCCTGACCTTATTCATTAACAAACACGCCAGTACACACGTCCCTCCGCCAACCATTGAAAGTTCCATCCCAATATCCGATACAATACTCTTTATTCAGTATTTATTCGGTTCTTTTTTCTATTATTCTTTCAGTATGTACTCAACCCTACTTTCACTCCTCACACCATTGGACAGTTGGACACTACAGCAAAAATGTCCCGCGCCTATGACAAGACAACATATCTTCCAGGCATAGTTGGGCTTAATAACATCAAAGCTAATGACTACTGCAACGTAATCTTACAGGTTAGTACCGTAACGATGCTGTGTTTTCTTTAGTTTTCAACTTCCACGTTTTCTAAAATTGTGGCTCATTATGATATATGTTTGTGTTTAGGCACTCAGCCATGTACCACCGCTTCGGAATTATTTCCTCCGGATTGAAAACTACCAAGGTATCAAGCGTCCCCCTGGCGACCAGACAATCCTTTTAATTCAAAGATTCGGTGAACTATTGAGGAAGTTGTGGAATCCTCGTAACTTCAAAGCTCACGTTAGCCCTCACGAGATGTTACAAGCTGTGGTATTGTGCTCAAAGAAGAAATTCCAGATCACCAAACAAGGTAAATGCTCTAAATGCTGGTACTAAGGTCTCGAGTTAGAAAGTACCTGCCTGATTTTGATAAAGAAATATTAATGTAGAAACCTTGTATTAGAATTTTGATTAGAGAAATAAATGTATAGTTTAACAATTATTTGTAACGATTTATATGCTGCTCTGCCACTGATACCGTATATTTATCTCTTATTTAGGTGACTGTGTGGAGTTCATGTCTTGGTTCCTCAACGCCTTACATCAAGGTTCCGGCGGCACCAAGAAGATATCATCGAGTACAATCAGTAAAACATTCAGAGGAAGGATGATTGTCACATCCAGGAAAGTACCCGGTGTCGATGTGGTGAGTCTTCTGTTAGTGTGGAAATCTAAAATATCCAAAGTCTTTCTTTAAACGCTCATGCTGGAAGTTTATTCTGGTCAGATAAGGAAATTGTTATTGAAATCTACTTGATCATCTTTTTTTCAGAAAGAAGATGAGCGTGTGAAACTCATGCACACAGAAGAATATCAAGGTACATTTAGTTCTGGAGTTTTGAATACCTTTTTTATTGTTCTCTTCTAAATATTTAACTATGTTTTGCACCCTTTAATTTCACACTTTCCAAAACTTTGCGCGTTGGATTTTTTCAAGTATGAAGACAGTCAAATTATTTGACAGTGGAGAGCTGTGACTCAATTCTCTATTTTTTTATTTTTTTTCCAGAAAAAAAAGAAGACATTCCCTGGTTTTTCCTGACGTGCGACCTTCCGGCCCCTCCTCTATATCCCGACGAACTACAGGAAGACATCATTCCACAAGTTCCCATCTATCAAATTCTGAATAAATTCAATGGTATCCAGGAAAAAGAGTACAAAACGTACAAGGACTCGACAATGAAGAGATTTCGTCTAAGCCGTCTTCCTCCATACATCATTCTATTTTTCAAGGTCAGAATATAATTTATTTGTGGAGGGTTTGCAATTTGATGAAAGTTTTAATTTCAGTTTAACATTTGATTTTGTGGCGTATTCTTTCTTGATGTTCTCGCGTTTCAAGCACCGTTTAACTACTATTTATCAGAGCTTATGTCGTGAAATCGTGGCCACACCCTCATTTTTGTGACAATTCAAATATTTTGCCTCCACAGAGATTCACCAAGAATACGTTCATCATAGAAAAGAATAACACGATCGTCAACTTCCCCGTCAAGTACGTATTATTTTGGTATAGATTATGTAGCAGGGGAAGACCGCCTGCGGCCGACCTGTGGTGTTAATTGTCATTTAAATCATACGAAATGAAAATCGCTATGTAAATGAACCCACCTGAATAAAAATCTGATTTTAAAAAGAATATTTAATACCTTATATTTGATGACTTAAAATTAGATTAAAAGACACTTATAGAAACTAATGTATGAAATGTCCTCTATATTTTCTTTATCAATGCATATCTCAAATATCTCAATTTATTCTTTTCAGAGGAATCGACTTTGGCGAACTCTTGTCGCCTGGAGACCGAGCTAAACACAAGTACACTACATACGATCTTATCGCCAACATTGTGCATGACGGCGAACCGGGAACGGAGAAAGGGCAATACAAAGTTCAGATTCTACACAAAGTTAGTAATATATTTCCCCCATTAATCCTTTCCCTGAGCCCATATCTCATTGACCTCAACTGTATTATAGCTGATAATGTACAACGTACATGCCTTACTGTAATGTCTTGTATTGTCTGATGATTGCTGTATAAACATACTAAATAATTTTTAAAAAAGATTACCTATTGAAAGCATTCATACTGCATATTTGGACATTGTAAAGGGCACTGTATTACAGCGTCTCTGTGGATATCAGTCTTAATGAAAGTACAATTTCTTTTTTTGAATTCAGGGTAGTGGGAAATGGTATGAAATGCAAGATTTGCACGTGGTCGATATTCTCCCTCAAATGATCACTCTCTCAGAATCCTACGTTCAGGTGAGTACGGCGCTTACTTCTTTCATGCGATGTATAGCTTATTACTAAATATTAAATCATTTTAATCATTTGATTAAATCTGTCTTTATACAGGATAAATTTTATAATAAAGCATAGCTGTTCTCAATTCAACCTGATAAATAGATGGTATCTTGATCTGTTCTAGCATTACTGATATGTCTCATAATGAACACTGTCGTTATTTAGCCGTGGGACTTACCTTGAACTATTCTTTTTATCACAGATATACGAAGTGAATAAAAGTGTTCCCAACGTTGGTGATGGAAAAGGAGAGGGGGGATCAACCTCCATGAAATGAATGTATACTTGAAACAGTTACCATTTCATCAATTCTATTCTCTACTACTACCAGCAGAGAACTGCATCATGACTTCATATTCAAATCATAGATTGAAACTCTCCTTGTTATTTTATATTAAAACAATACTGTCACAACTAAAAGCTGCTGGTGTAAGGGACTGGTTAGTTTCTTCACCACAGTTTAAATTCTTTGCTTATTAGTCCTGGATTGGTAGGAATCCCATATTAATAGCTTCGTGCGATCTGTCTTGAATTTCTATTTTTTTTTACATGTTTTGCAAGGAAATAAAGTTTCAGTCTGTATAAAATATGCTGTTCTCACTCATGTTATGAATATCATCATTACACAAACAGTACAGTTACATTACACAAACAGTACAGTACTGAGTAGATTAGTCCTCGATAGGTGAGTAAATATCTCAACTAATCGTAGATTTAAGTGAAGAAATACCAAGTATGCCAATCAACGCCAGATTCAATTCGAATTAACCATTTTCATTTTACCATTTGGGGCGTTTATTTAACCTATTGGGTAAAGTGATATTGAATTGAGGAATTTTAGTTCTGTCAATCTGACTACATTCATGTGTTGTCTTCTAGTTGACGGTGAGGAGATACGAGATGGCACAACAAAATACAACGAAACCATAATTGTTTTTATTAAGGTCCGAGGTATACTCTTCTCACTATCTTTATCTGTAGTGACGAGTAGTAGAATTTCTCTTCTCCAATTCTCACAGATATTAATATACTACTACCCCACAATTATATCCGTAAAAGTTCAATTCTACTAATCTGTGGTTTTAAAGATATTTCTGTGCAAAGTAGTCTGAAAGTTAACTAGCAGCCGATCGAAATCATGGTCACAGCAGCAGCAGTTGGTTTGACATCTGGTGTTATGCAACCCCAGGTCCCTCTATTTTTTTGTACTTTACACTTGGATATGGGGCAGCACCCTATCGTGGCTGAACGCTTTCCTCTGATTTCAAAAGGGGAGATACTTCTGACCCTTTCATTACACTTATTCAAGAATTAGTGAGAATGAAAAAAAATAGTGACGCTCTGTACTTAAGATATTGCTAATACCTACTGTATATGATTCAAGCTGAACGAGTTTCAAGAGATTTCATGACTAATTTTAATGAGAAGAGCCACTTTAAAACATCAAAAGTAAATAACTTTTTGAGCATTCGTTCCCTTATTTTGTTTTGCTCTGAACAGCTCCTCGTATCAATGGAGTATAATGAACTACAATTGTAAGGACGATTCATCATCACTTTATTGTTAAAACGTATAAAATATATACATGTACATTTTCAAACATCGCATTTCATGTCCTCAAATACAAATATCAAGGCAGGGGTCTCTTCATGTACCGTACCTTATGCTCGTACAGAATATAGGGAGTCTCGTAGACCTAGTATGTCAGGCCGACTGCCTGGCGATCCTTAATTCCTTTTTAACTCTAGTTATTTACAATTTATTGCACACATTCACACTGTGAAGACCTTCATATGATTAATAATAGTGCCAAAATAGATTAAGATTTTTACCAAGTCATAACAATTGCTATAAAGATAATTTACATGGGAAGTATCTTAAATCCATTTAGCTAGGCTTTCATCATCAGATATGTTTTCCAGATTTAGGAAAAACAAACATTCTCTTGTATTTTAATGCATATAATACATGCCATACCAACCATACTCTAAATCATCTTACGTTAGGAAACTTACGTGTATACACCCGCGAAATAACGGATGTGGCAGTTGGACCACTGCTAAGAATTATTCAAAGCAAGCTTATTTTATTTCCTATAGATATTTTCAGTCCCTATGCTGGGACTTCCTGAACCGTTGAATGTCTAAAATCATCTCAGTTACCTCGTAGCACCATGTTGTGGAGTGATACCATTTAATCTGCCGACTCTTGGAAAGCGCCATTCATTTTAATGTAGTTAAATAAAATAATGTATAGTATTTCTCTCAGTAATGAGTATTTACATATTAACATTTTGATAGTCCTCATGCATAACTTTGATACCTAGGGTGTCTTCTCAATCACCCCTCTCAAGAAACTTACTCGCACTCTTAACTTCTGAACAAATAATCTTCATTCCGGGGATATCCTTTGTTTCACTTGGTTCAAGTATTTGCTGTTGCATGTACAGCTTCCTTGTAACGGCATTATTTATTACTTGTAATTATTAAACAAAATAAATATTCAACGAAGTGTAAAATGGTTAGCCGATGATGTGGCAGCGTTCTTGTTTACATCTTTACGGTTTGCTCTTGCCATTCGTATTCCCTGTTTTGGCTGCAAAAGGATGAGTTTATCAATAAAATGTTTAGATAAAGTATGGGTTAATATAATATTTGATATCATTATTTATTGAAATTTTGGCCTATAAAAATCGAATAAAAAAATCTGACAAATAAAATACTCACTCCTGGAATCCTGGGGGATCGAGGTAAACAACTAAAAAGAAACGCCGAAGAAGTAATATTATTATCAGACGAGAATCGCTTTGTTATTTGAAACACTCGCATGAAATGAGATAAACATGAATTCGAGTCTTATATATCATATATAAATAGGGCGTAACTTACATTGTTTGTCGGCCAGTCTTCTTTTCCTGAACCTACAAAGAAGAACGATAGCCATTGTTTTATAAATAGGGTGAAATAATTATAAGCAACCGATCAATCAATTACATGTATAATCTTTCCAATATCGATACATTAAAGGATAACTCGTTATGTTATTCTTTGTTTTTCTCTTCCTAGCATATTTAATTCCAAATTTCATATATTGCCAGTATTGCACTTACTTCTCCCAACACCAGCAAAGACAACAAATAGCTATGAGGGAAATAAGGATCATCATGAGCGTGAGGGCAATGAGAATCCACCATAACCACCAATGGTTTGACCACCAGTACGTTACCGCCTTAACAGTGCAGAGCTGAAAATGGAAAAAATTGTTATGTTACAGTAGTTGATTCCAAAATTCAGAGACTGACACCACATGGAATAAATCCTACTTTCAAAGTTTCTGTTGTCACTTAAGATATTTTAACCTAGTTTAACTGTAACAACAGCTTATATACATTTCTTCCCTCGGTCTGCTTATCAAATTAATACTTTCATTACATATGAGGTATCCCTATATTATTTGTTTTTTTAAAACTTAAATCTAGTGTAGAAAGATAATTACGCCAGTGTCTTCTACGCCGTACTCAGTATAGAGTTCCTTTAGTTCACTCTCTTCCCACTTGTCAAACAGATCAAGTGCCACACCAGGATCGACCACTCGACTGTCTTTTACAAGGTGGAAACAAAGATCAGTCCTGGAAAATAAATAGTCTTATCAATATCAAACAATAATCAGTATCATTATCCATTTGTATAAAACGATGTTAATATCGTTACAATTCCCATATTGATATGAATTGGATTATGCTATGTTTGACGTAGTATTAAACTTAGTTTTGTTGGGTTGACCCATACCTTGAGCGCACCATCTCTCCATCCTCATTGACGGCATAATGCATAGTATCCACATTTAACGTATAATCCGACCCAATTGTTTCATTCACCCGTCTGGAGAAAATGAAACGAATCACCGATAAGCAACTACAGAAAGAAATCTCGGTTGTCCAATAATTATATAACAGTTGACCTTATGAAATAACATGGTCAATATCAATCTTATATCTTGTACAACTCAAAAGTCTTTTATGAGTTCTCACCGAAGGAATTCTGTTTGTGTCTTCATTACATCTTCTGGTGACCTACCAAAATAGAACTTGAGTCTTTGTGTAGAGCGGAGAACATAGATCTGAATAAAAACAAGATTATTCAATATTTATTGACTCAAATGGAGGCTACGTAGTGGGATTCAATAGGACACATGGACATCTATTATTCTATTTATATTTACGGAATGGAAAGTGTTCTCACATCAATAGTGGCTCTGCTCGTTCTTTGCTCACTATCTCTGGCAATTACGTCCATGGAGAAATACCCATTTTGGAAATCCAGATAATCGGCCAGGTTAGTGTAAACGATGCCATCAGTTTTACCAATAGTAAAGGCTCCAGGGGTATTTGTAACCTTTCCGTCCTGACTGTAGAACACTATGTTTTCTAAGTCGTATATGGCAGCTTCATCAGAGGAATCCTGGTCCTTTGCAGAGATTATCAATAGTTTTGAATGGTATGGGTAAGTGGCTAACACACCTAGAATACAAATTTAAAACATGATACAATACTTATTAGTGAGAGACATGACTATTGCACAATGAGACCAAACAAAAGAATTCCACATGTATCAGTGGTATCGCACAAGATTATATGCAATAAATTACAAAAAAGTATATTCTAAAATATAATTGAAACAATATATCTCACCCGAGCTGAACTTTTTCGATTCACCAAATGAAGGACCATTATCATTGACGTCTTGTACATAAATCCTGACGTTCATTATTGTAGCATCCGTTTCATTATATACTATGGTATTTATGTCAAGATTGGGATTTTCACTGGCCTTCACAAATACACTGAACGGCCCAGATATGGTTTCTCTGTCCAAGGGCATCTGAGTGCGGATCACTCCAGATGTCTTGTCAATGGTGAACGGAGATATGTTAGAACCGGGCAGCGGATCATTACCTCCTGCAAGTCATAAACGCATTCCTTTAGTATAACAGTACAATGCATTGACTACTTATGATGTGCATGTATCAACTTATGGTTAAAATGGATATAGAGTGTGTATTATAATGTGGGTTGCAATCATCGTATCGCAATTCAGTGTATAATTTTGATAGTATTTTGTAGAAACCATGCAGAAGGGACTATTTTCATTAATCGAAAATGGAGAATAATTATGGAGAATCGATGATATATAATTACGGAAAATGTAGTAATATGTAGCATTGAATGGAGCCACATCCCGATCACATGCTCGGACTCTTGCCACTTCAACAACAGCAGGTCCTTCTTCCTCCACAACCACCAACATGGGGTTGTCGGGTCTTGGCTAAATGAGGAGAGGAGATGTGATATAATTATGATTATCTATTGTATTCTTTGACATAGATGTACTCTTAAATAGCTCAAAGAAATACATTAGTTGACTAGGCAACAACTGTAGGAGTAAAACATATCCACAAGTAGAGGTTTCAGTGATCAATAAGAATATGTATAACCTTCCAAATTAACCAACTAACCCAAATGCGCTGGGAAAGAACGGTAGTAGTATATTGAAATGGGGCCGGGGAGGTGGCAACATTAATTTTCTTACCGTTCTTGTTTCGTTGGACAAATTCGGGTTGCACCTTTAAAGCATATTAAATCGATGAAGGTATATTTATATAATGGTTTTACTTACTCCGGGACATCCCAGGAAAGATGGTTCATTATCGTTGATATCAGTTACATTCACAAAGAGACTCCTCCGGTTTTGTGTCGATGCTAGCTTATTTTCGACAACGACGATCAGCTATGAAATAAAAAACACATACTATGTATTAATTTAAATGAAAGGGAACTATTTTAGACACACAGGTATGACAGAACGATCTTGGATAGGCTAATCACCAGAGCAGATCCGGACATTTCTTAAATTTTCCAAGGGTCACTAAAGGGGTTGATCATTTACAAAGCCTTGGTTATCCAGTGTCCCGTGAATGGTTATGTTGTTTTGCCATGCTAAGTTTTTGTATAGGTTGCTACTTAATGTACAGGCTTGTCTCATGTTCAGTATGAATACACTGTGAATTGTATTGCTTCGAATCTTGATTGAAATTTAAATGTACAACTATAAGTAAGATATATGATTATTAATGGTTAATATGTATGAGCACGGCGTCGATAAAACTGTATCATGTACCTATGTTTTTAATTCAACTCCTAAAAACAATGCTTGCACATTGTCAGTGAGTTGGACTTGTTTTTATTAGTAGTGTGTGTACTTGTAAATCCTTATACTTAAAGATAACTGAGATAGTTTGACGTATTATAGTTTGCTGATGTTTAGATATATATAAATTATGGAATTTCTGATTATATTAACACCTAGAACAATGTAAAAAAAATTTTGTATCATTTAAATCAGGCTGTCCTGAGAATATTCGTACTTTATGTGTGAAAATGTTCAAACGTCCTGAATAAAATATTTAAAATAAAAAAAAATTGTATTATGTCCATTAACTCAGGCAGTGCGTGTCCAAATTGAAATATTGTGCACTTTTAATTTTTCTCTGATACAGAATGGATGTATAATAAATGGCGGATTTTCATGCTTCGTGGCGGATGGATTCCCAATAGCCCCTCCCTTATACATATGCTATACGGTGTATTCCAGATAAAGGACACACTACTTTTTCTGCACGTTGCATGTGAGATTAAATCAAGGCAATCATAGGTACCTGGTATGTCTGTTGCTTTTCTCTATCCAGTGGTTTATTTAGCTTTATGACACCAGTGAACGGATCAATGGAAAAGTACTCATGGTCGGCGAGTAAATCATTGTTTAAGAATGTATAGTAAACAGTTCCTGGCGTTGAAGATCCTCTGGCAACTGCATTGATTGTAGTAACCGTTGTTCCATATGTGGCATTCTGTAATGAAATTGTATTTACTAACACAAGTCTACTATGCTTTTTTAAAAGAGCTTACCCAGGAAATCTCTCTAATTCATATGACAAACACAAAGTAAACAAGCAAACTGATATACTCACTTCAGGCACCCTGAACACCTGTCCATCCAGCGCAGGGGATATAATTCTTGGCACGTCATCGTTGCCCTGAAGGTCACTGATGAATATGTTAACCATAACGGTGGCCTGGAGAGGAGGAGCACCATTATCTGAAGCTACCACCTGCAGGATGTATGGGATTTCCTGAGCATATCCTTGCAGATCCTTGGTGTTCCGTATTGTACCACTGGTCCGATCAATGGCGAAGAGGTCTAGAAGCAGAAAACAATCTTCGTGTTTATATATATGTTCTTGATTGAATTCTTGTATACAACTTTCTAAGTTCTGGCAGAAGATGATAACTTATTAAACGCCATTCTATATATTGGCACCTTATGTTATGTATACTGCTTCTATTCTAGAAACGTTGCACATCACCAGTTACAGAAAGCGTGAACTTCCTCAATTGTAGAAAAACATTTAATATTTTTTAAGTAGAAAGCAGTATCAAACTTGAAGGCCTGTTTGAGGATTATTATCAGTATATCTGGAGATGCTATTCCAATCTCTTTTTTTGAGTAATGCTTGTCTTTGAAATGTAAGTAATGAACGGTTACCGTCAACGTTGCCCATTTTGATAGCATAAGTGATTTCTCCATTGGTCATCACATCGGCATCAGTTGCCTTTACTCCTCCTAGAGCAGAGCCTGCTCTAGATGTGTCTCTGGTGTAGAAATTATACTGGGTTTGGACGAATTGAGGGGCATTGTCATTGATGTCCTCCACTTCAATTGTTAACTGCAAGAGAACATCTTGACGTTACCTTAAATGTTTGTCATTATAACAAAACCCGAAAGCTAACTTTTATGTTTCGCGCTTCAAAGTATGAATGTGTGGTGCATGGTACAAATTAAATGCATAAACTATAGGCCTAAACTATCAGCTCTTCAGAATAAAGCGTTGTGTGTGTACATACCTGTTAATGTTTCAGACAGTCAGAAATGATATATTAATTTTTAAAGGTATCATCTTAAAACGTGAGGGTAAATTCATATTTAACGGTAGCCATATTTGGTTGGACATCTAGGCAATATTCCCATGAACATATCATCATCTTGTCTTATCTTACCGGGACGTCTGTTTGCCTCTGGTCACTAGTTCTTCCTGTAGGTGTATCAGTAGCTTTTACCAGGAGGTTTATAACTCCGCCTTCTATCCTCTCTCTGTCCAAAGTGGCGTTATTAGCCACCACGATTGATCCCTGGAAGTGGAGCACAACTTCATAGTTGGTGCATAAACGAATAAATCTAACATATCTGAACATTGGCAGATCATATCGCCAGGAAAAGAGGAATTGAATACAACCGTAATAATGAAGCTTACCCGAATGGGGTCAATGTAGAAGAGTGCCCTGTCTTTGCCTGATAGCGAATAGCGAACTTCACCAAAAGATCCTGAATCAGTGTCTGTGGCGAGTACTCGCATTTCTACCGGAAATTGCTGGCCTTCCGACAAGGTGAAGCGGTAGGACTGAAAACAAAGTTGGTGATGTAATGCGCGCCTCTAGTCATTCTCCAGATGTTAGTAATGGAAATTAATTCTGGGGTCCAGGCAAAAACTTGGACATATTTTACTCATATTCAAATAATATTATGTAGAAAATAAAAGATTGATGTTCGATATGCTCCACAATAACTGTTCCGACGTATGTTGTTTAAGGAGATATCAAATTGTAATTTAAACATGTAATATTAACTCTAATTATAAGCGAAATTTATAATAACTGGTGTAAAACTCATCTTTACCTGCTGGGAAAATATTGGACTGTTGTCATTGATATCTTCCACGGTAACCACCATTCTAGCTATAGCCACCACGGGGTTGATGCCCGATGACGTAGCTCGCACTTGGAATGTCAAATCCTTGTTTTGCAATCGTTCATAATCTAGACGACGATTCAACGTAATCCTACCACTGATGCGATCAACAAAGAAGTAGTTCATAGGATCTGTCCCTGGGACCTATTTAAATAGGAACAATGCATTCTAATTATTGACGATAAATTTCTAAGGTTCTAAGATAAGGTTCTTATATGGCATTCTATAAGCATTGGCAATTACAAGATATAATATTTCCAAACGCGATATGGGATTTACCTTTTGATAGTTGGTTATCTCTTTGTTTGTGTTTGGATCAATGGCGACGAGGTTGTAAACGATAAATCCATCTTCCTCCTCCTCAGGAATAGTCACCCTAAATGTTGGATCTTCCCCGGGCAAGGCGGACGGGAATAGGAGCTGACTTCGTTGGGTTTCCGATTCAATAGAGACAATAACAGTGGCTGAAAAAAACATAGGTTGTCTCTTTTATTTTCAATCAGCAGTAGTTAAACAATGCATACCGTATATTGATTCTTCCTAGTATATAGCATAATTTTGAAAGAATTGTCGTTATTGTGTACATCAAAATTAAATGGATTCCCATATCTCCTTCCCTCCTCTCAACCTTCAATCAGCTTATCAATTCCATTAGCATTTTATTCTATATAGTGTGGTACAGTTAACTACGAACATATATAACGGACATTTTAAAGAGGACACATACAAGTATGAAGGTTTTCAGTATATAGAAATATTCAACTAATCAGTGCCATTAATTAAATATTAAGGATGTAAGGAAATAAATTTAGGACTACAGTTATTACTAGCAAACAGTCCATCACTATATATTATGGGAGAAATGGGAACGGGTGTCTACCTGTAGCAGTTTGGATGGGTGGCACTTCAGCATTCATATCAGAGACTTGTGCAATGAAACTAATCTCTCCAACATCCTCTCTCTTCAGCTGCTGCCTTGTGGTTATAACTCCTGTTGTACTATCTACGGCGAACGCATTCTGTATAGAAGAGAACAACGTTGAACGTTAGTTTCGGAGAGAAATTCTAGCTGAACCTGGCTCTAACAAATATTATATCCGCTGTTATTTTAAAGTGCAGCTTTTATATTTATGGCTTAGACCTATTGTCGTCCATTGCCGAAATAATGTCAATCTTGTTTGAAATCATACGCAGGGATGCCGATCACACCCATCATATTCACTTTTATATATGAATCAGAATATTTGTCTTAAGTGTAATATACACGTGTGAACACGAAAATAAACGTACCATATAGTTGAGGGCCATTGAAGAAGATAGGTCACGGCCGTCACTATCCTTTGCCTTTACAGACGTCTGTCTAATGCTGTACTCCAGGCGTCGGTTATTGTCAGAATCGCTTGCAACCAACTGCAATAAGGAGGTTCCAACTGACGAAGCTGAAAGAGAATTAGAGTTAGTATGTAATATAGGAAAAAATAGTTGGGATACCTATGGGAAATAGAGCCTGCGTAGATCTATAAGATTACTATCGTTATAATTATTTTTAAGTTGAAAAAAAATTCTCAATGTGTACGGGCATGCTGCGATAAATGTGGGTCTCGGTCACAGATAAATATTAGAAAAAGCCCATTCGCATTTAACTCCTTACTTTCTTGTAATGAAGCAATATAGACATTCTGTATGAATTCGGGCAACTTGTTGTTAGCATCAGTTACTGAAATGATGACCTGGGTTTCGCTGATCAATGGGGGACTGCCAGCATCGATGGCCTGGACCTGGTGATAACAACAGATTATATCAATATAATCGCCACACTAAGATTCTTTCGACATTTCCATTTTAGCTGATAGACAAACCTAAATTAAATTGCACTCTTTGAAATAAAAGCGGAGTTTAAACTCCCAATTTCCAGCCTTCTGTTTGCGACCAGTTCGCTCTGGGCCATCGTTCAAACTTTAGCACAATTCACATTGTATTATATACCGACTTCCTGCAGTAGATGCAGTAATATAACCCTATACTTTTACGCATGATATCAGTAAACCATCGTCTCAGCATTAGCTTATAAAACAGATTATTTCACGAATCTACGATTGTTAATAACTAGTGATTCATCAATTAGCAACTTCAGAACGCTATGAACAGTAAGGGAACACAATCGCAAAGCCACCAAGTAGTATACAGAAAGGGAGAGTAGTCACAGGCACCGGACAGTCCTACTTACCACTATTCTGTAGGAAGATGGCCCATTTTGGAGATCTAGGTTTGCATTCTGAGCCACCCTGATAAGGCCAGTATTACGATCAATGGCGAATCTTCCCGTATCGCCGCTAGAGATCTGGTATCTAATCTCTCCTGCTGGTCCGGAGTCAGAATCGGTCGCTGTCACCATTATCACACTTTGTCCTGCAAAATAGAGACTTTCAAAATCAATCTTTTTGAAATTTAAAACGTATCAAAAGGTTCATAATTATACCTTTGAATACATTTAACTGAGGTATGATTTGATTTGATATCGTTAATTTCTATGAGAAAATATGGTGATTATTGCTCAAGAGGGATTGAAAACCTCCCACTAGCTGGAGTATTTGAATCTTTTTTTATTGAATAAACGTTTCTAAATCTAAATCTAAATGGCGACCATAAATATGGAAAAAGTCCAATACAAATAATGAAAGCACACCAACATACAATCAAATATATCAATAGTGAAAATGCATCAACATTCAATCAATTATATCAATAATGGAAATACATCAACATTCAATCATGAAAATGCACCAATATCCAATCAATTATATGTAAGGTGAATCTAAGACACTCATACCTGGCCTTGCTGTTTCCTTGATAGTGGTAGAATATGACACTTGTTGGAATGATGGCCGGTTATTGATATCCTATATGAGAAGAAAATAAATTTGTTGGTATTATTGTCAGATTCTCTTAATTTATTATTATTTTTGATAACTTTATTTTACCTGATGAACATGATAAGGGCATAAACCGGTGCATGCTCCTGCTTTTCGGGATTGGGAACGGCTTTCCTTTTTCGTCCCGCCCCACGTCATGTGTAAGTGTTACTTGTACATAAAAGGAATGTGAGAGGGCATGGTCGCTTCAGTTTGTCATTATTACAAAATCACTAACCCTCACAGTTACTGAAACGGGAATAGTTGTCTTCTGTGGGGGATTGCCACTGTCCGATGCCTCAACGACAAATCGAATGCTGAAATATTGAAAACATGTAATGTGTTCATTGTCACAGAACGAGATGGATGAATCTGGGGTCATTAGGGACACAAGGAAAACGATTTATTGAATTGTATTTCTACCAATCTAATACTTAATGATAAAACGAAAGGGAGAAGAGGCAAACAAGTAAAATATAAATAGAATAAGGTAAAAGAACTATCTATATTAGCCATATGCGTGGTTTTGCAAATTGTTTGGCCTCAAATGTAGTAATAATAATTTTAAAAACAGGTGAGTATTTAAAGGAGAATATAAAGTTAGGGCAACACATACACATTATATAATCAACGCCAATAAATTACCGAACACATAATATGTACTTACAAGCCGGTGCCACCAGTGTCAGCAAAAGTAATGGGTCTTCTCAGAGTGACCAATCCTGTATATCTGTCTATCAGGAATATGTTTTGGTTGTTACCACCAATGATCCGGTAAGTGACAATACTTGATTGTTCTCGATCCACTGCCTGCCAAATAACGTTTGGAAAAAGGGACATAAGCGCCTTGTTTTCTAAGATATCAACTCGGGTCAATTTTCTGATCGCTTATTAAGCGAATTTGCGATGAAAATGTGAAGTCAACGCGCCAAAAGCTATCTAGAGACCTTTACTCAAATTGAAGCTTAACATAATGTACGTGTATATAGATGTAAAAAGAAAGTCTGAAGTCAGCGTGAAACAACCTTAATGCAGCTTACAGTGATATTGAGGAGGAATCTCATGCTTCCTTCATCGTAGACAATAACATAGTTGTCTTGAGTGAAGACAGGCCCCTGGTCGTTGAAATTAAGAACGGTTACTTTGAAAGGAACCCGTGTGACTCTATCACCAAGATCACGGGCTTCGTAGAGTAAGTTGTATTCAGACTGACGCTCATAGTCGAGTTTTCTCCCCAGACTTATTTCTCCTGTGTCCTCATTCACCCTGAATCTGGAAATAAAACATATATTTTTATTCAATATTCAATTTCTGTGCAATACTAAATATAAATAGAGCTTACTAAAAGAACCATTTTGTGCAATAATTAATACTTTCGCTATCATATTATTGTTTTGTTATACCTCATACGTATACCTATACTAGCTTACTAAATTTTCATTTGTCTATTTTCACATGTATACCTCTAAGGCAGGAGTAAATCATTCTTATTTTTCATGCAAAATGATGCCTACAAACTGTATATATCCAGCTTTTATCATTTTGATAAATTTAAATTAAATTAAATATAAATAGAGCTTACATGTCAGAGCCAATACCAACTAGGCGGTATTTCAAAGTTCCAAACTGACCACTATCTTGATCTGTTGCCTGAAAATAGAAATATTTCTTTGTGAATATAGCTTCTAACACTAATCAGGTCTAGAATACAGTACATAAATCAATTTGATTCTGATTTAAGGTATGAGAGAGATACACACAAGTATTGTGGCGAGAAGTGATCCCACCGATCTGTCCTCTCTGACAGAGATACTGTAAACTGTTTGGGTAAACTCAGGCACGTTGTCATTGGCATCCTCCAACCTCACAGTAACAGTGGCTGTGGAGGCCAGCTGCTCAGCAGTTGTAGTTTCACGGGCAATCACCTAAAGTAGAGGAAGAATATATTAGTTTTTGATAATCACAGTTAATGGATGTTTACCAAATCAAATCGTACTAATCACAGTTAATGGATGTTTATAAAATGGATGTTTATCAAATTAAATCTACTAATCAATTAGTTTACATGAGAAAAATGGTTCAATTTCTTCTAGAACACAGGCAAATAAAAAGCGTTTATGTGTACCCTGATTACTTGCACTCGGTAATTGCCATCCTCATAATCAAATGCCCTAGAATTATCGACGACCAGGGAAATCGCGCATTCGCCGCTACATCTATCCTGACTCAGGTCAAAGCTGTTGAAATTGTCATTTTCAATGGTCAGGCCGAATTCTGAATTACCAGCCTGGAAGATCAAAGATTAATTTATAAAATCATGCATGAAGGCAACCAGTTTCATTATGAAATATCTTCACAGATTGTGATCATTAGGAGCAGTATATGGGTCAGATTTTTAGAAAATGTTGTACATTTTCTGAAAATCTGACTCCCATATATATATATGTGCACGACTTACCAAATCTCCATCTTTGACCACCATATTTAATCCGGGGAGAGGGCTGCCTCTGGTGAGACCCTCCCTCACCGTGATGTCATAATTTTGCTGATTGAATGAAGGAGCGTTGTCGTTCCTGTCACTAATTGTTACGCTTACAGTTGTCCTTGCTCTGGATTGTGTTTCCCTTCCATCGGCCAATTCAATAGCCTATAATGGGTAAAACATTAGGGCATATTCTTTATATATGTGGCATACTTTAACCTTATAACATAAACCGTTCTTACCCAATATTTAACAAAAAAAATAATATCATATTATATATAGTTTGTTAAATTCGAACAGGGAAATAGTCTACTGGTTGTCCCCGAATGAGTACACTGAATAGCATAAGGAAAACTATGACGCATAATCATTAACTCGATATAAAGCTTTAAATTTACCTCAACATCGAATTCATACACTCCATCCCAGGCTTCTCTGTCAATATTTCCATTCGAGTAAATAGGCACAAGGTACTGATTGGATTTCGTTGGATCTACACGAAGTGTTCCTAGTCGGAACCATCCTAGACCATCTAAAACGTATAAGGGATACATAGGTTTATAATGTCAACTATGCCTTGAACCCGATTCTCTAGTTCAGCTATATATATGTCCCATGCGATTCTTATTGGCAATGTAAGAAATACCAAGCAAAACTGTACAGGAAGAAATTGTTTGAAGATGAAATGCCACTTCTAAGATGATACAAGTCCTGTTTCCCATGAAGCCACAGTTACCAAGACGGCATAAAGGATGCTTTTCTTATGCTTCCAGCAAAGGATAAGTAATGTTTCAACATAAAATCAGGATTGGTTATCTCCGGGGATATCTCCTCCGAACTACTAGAACATTAAATACTTTCGGTATTACAAATTACGGTAAATGGGAAACAGGATATCGGATAGTCCTAAAGAACGCTATCGACCTAAATGACAGACCACTAAAGGAATAAATTTAAAAGGATGATCCTATTCAGTGATTAAGGATAGGTATACCAGGCCCGGGAAGTTATAGCAGATTTTTACAATCGGGAGGTGCTGTTTCAATTAAAACAAATCATAAGGATACTTCCCCTTTAAAGTGCAAAATACTGATTGTGCTTCCCAATATGAATGTAATGAAGTACTGATTCATGATAATGGTTATGATAGAATTTGGCATAGATCTAGAGAATGGAATGATCAATAATAATAAGCAAATTAAATCGGTGCACTTAAATCATTTGTATTGACAAAATCCTTAATTACAATTTTATGCGGATCGATGTGCGTGCATGATATTCTTATGTTATCTTGTTGTTCTTAGTCTGTGCATTTATATAGCATGATAGTTTAGACAATATATTATACATTCCCAAGGAGCTAAAACTTGTTTTAACCAAAGGTGTATAAAGCAAAATACATCAAATGTCCTGAATGTGGCCGATGAAAATCTCAAACATGGCAGTAATATAATCTGCATACAGCCTTGTATATATTTGTTAAGAAAAACCTATCCAAGTCTGAAATCTGCAGCTAATAATCCCAGAAAACAGAAGAGGAGATATTCATGCAACATAAGAATGTAAGGAGGAGGTACAAGAATATGACCATGGCTTAGAAGGAAAATGACCACTGATATGTGCACATTAGATGGGTAGAACTCTAAAATGGTTAACTAAATATATTACGGATACAACTTGATGTCAACTGAAAGAAAGGCTGCAACAAAGAAAGAACAGCATTCAGGTGAAGGAAAAGATCAAATGTGTCTCTGTATCGAGTAACCAATTACCATAAAGGAATACTGTGAATTGCGTGTGTATGCAATAACCATGAGACATATATATGTAAATCATATATTTAACCTAAGTTAAAGTTTACTACAAAAGTTGTAACGACATAGTTGATTAATTCAAAATTGAAATAGCAATAATAGACTAGGTAATAATAGCCTATATGACCTGCATTTATATGATCGATAGACAGCATCTTCAATGGAGCTCCTATAAGCGCATGCACATTTTTTCATATTGCATGAAAAGCCCCACGGGGCCAGGACGATTGCAGCTACATAATATTTAAGCTTAGGCTTCCACACCGCCCCTAACCAAACTCAACCTCTTGTCATTTGCCATGCAGTCTTCTGTAGCACTGACATCTAGTAAGGCATAATTTCTGCAAATGTGTCTTGTGCGTGAAAACCCTTCAGACCTCAATAATATGGGGTGAGCCAATTTTTGGATACATTGGTAGCCTTCTTACCTTGACCTTGAGCAATTTTCACTCTGAGAGGACGTGTTGCTCCCTGACTGCCGTCTTGCACCTTCAGAATTCCTACTTCAGTATCCTGAAATATCATAAGCAGTAATGTCATAATCTTCTATCCACAATATAATATGATCAAAGTTTAAAGCCGAGTTTACATGAAAAGCAAATGAAAGTTTACATCGAAAGGAAATTAAAAGAGAATTCTTTTTAGCTGCATGTATCATACGAATTATATATTGTGTATGTTGACATTCTTTTCCAACTGTAGATGAAAAGGAGAGTTGGTGATCTGTCACCAGCAAACACGTTACAACCCTACGAAATGTCAGTTATTTGGAAAGCAGTTTTTTGTGTGCACAAGGTACAGATGTGGAGATGTGGCACTATCGGGGCTCTCAACAAACAAACACCAATTACATTTAATTTCTGTTTGTTCAAAGTCGTTTGACCAGTGTGTCTAAGGCAAAATGCAAGTGAAAATGACATACGACAGCAACACACGAACATGCATCTAGAGCAACAGCCAGTGTAACATTTATGTTGATTTAAAAGGTGATGGGGTTGATGTGATTTTCATGTGACAGTATAATAGTAGCACCACTCCAATGCGCTGGATTCAGAATCTCCGTCCACATCTGATGAGATTGCATACAATTTCACTTCTTCAAGCGGTTGTATCTCGGATTTGTATTCACGTATAAAACAAGAAGCAGGGACAAGAACACATTTATAAGCAACACATTGGACTTGTAAATTGTAACTCACCTCGAGGCTGACATTCTGGATGCGAAGCAATATATCAAACAAATCCAATGAACTCACGTAAATGTATTTGGACACTACAGTGTTGGGCTATACGTTGAAGATTATGCTTATGTGTTGAATATATTATAGAGAGTATTTCTTTCAATCCACTTGGATCTGAAGAAGGAAGATATATGTTACATATAGACTCTTACCCTGGCTATCTTCTCAAAAATGTTGATAACAACTGGAGTATTGAGGAAGCGTGGAGCAGAATCGAGAACGTCGGTAACACTGATGAGAACAGATGTTGTTGAGCTTCTTTGGGGAGAGCCGTTGTCCTAAACAAGGAGTTCAATAGCCATGAAATCGGGTTTACAAAGGTCAGTAAGGATTAACAAACTATCAGTGTACTAAATGTACATGTGGAACTAGATTATGAGCTCACACTCAATATAAGGGAGTGCACCGATGTCCCATGACTTATTTTCACAATTAACTTTTCACCAGACATATCATGCAGTTATGATCAAGATAAGAGCATTTCATCCAAGCATTTAACCCAAGAATATAGCTAAGGTACTTACTAGAGCCACTATGTTCATGACGTACGATGATCTTGTCTCGTAATCCAAAGTAGACTTCACAGTAATTGTTCCCACATATGATCCATCCTCTGCTTTTCTAGTGCTGACATCGAAAGCAGCACATGCCCTACGTGCCTGATAATTGGAAGCAATTGTCCATATATATAATTGTACATGTATATATGATGTTATTTCGTTTATAAACGTTTTAATTTCACAATTGGGCACATCTTCATTCTCCGAACCAGTTGTTCATCTGGAGTCTATACTAATTGTGATATTTCAGTTTGAAAAGAGGTGAAATGTAACATGGCAGTG
The DNA here is from genome assembly GCA_942159475.1 of Sthenelais limicola. NCBI lineage: Eukaryota > Metazoa > Annelida > Polychaeta > Phyllodocida > Sigalionidae > Sthenelais > Sthenelais limicola. The sequence goes on along the minus strand of OW804095.1, from coordinate 135,169,381 downwards.
ATTAATCGTCTTGGATTATAATTGGTCATATATTTTTGTCCGTAGATCATTAGATATTGCTATGCTTGCGTTTCAGGTGTAAATGGAATTGAAATGAAGGAACATTTGTTTCGCAAGAGAAAGCATTTATATGATGCGCGTATCTGACACAAAATCAGGAGGCAGTATTTGTGGAGCTGAATTATTTCATGAGTGCAATGCATATAATTATATATGTCCTTTTATAATTATGATTTATATGTATTGCTCTGTATCAAGAAACTTTGCATTTCTGTGTGTAGTAAATGGTGGCATTCAAAATGACTTTAGCATGACTTTTTCAATTTCAATACAGGTACGGAATGATTAATTCATGTAGCGAAAAGCAAGGCTGCGCAGAATAGGAAAATATGTAGACATATCTGATGACAATCATTTAGAAAGTAGAATCGGGTAAGTGACTTTAAGCAAACAAGCATGTACATCAATATTTTTCACTTATCAAAAAGCGTTTGTACATAAAACATTTTGTAAATACTTTTTCAAGTATGTAATGCCTTATTTGTCTATCAAATCTATCAAGTATATCAAACCTCTTCTAATCGTTCTCTCTGCAATAACACAAGAGTCCTTTGTGAGAACAGTAGGAAACAATGAACACATTTATTAAGAAACTATATATAATTTATTATAGCATATGAATGCATTATAGATAGATAACATTAATATACTCAATAGAGTTATATACTTAGGATTTCAAAAGGTTAGCAAATAAATGTATTGTGGTGTCCTACCGCTTCATTGCTTTCGGGAATGAAACAAGCAAGTCGGATCTCAGAGTTCTTGCCCGCGTCTCTGTCGGTGACGTTGATGTTTCCTAGAACTGTTACTCCGACAAGTGTATCCTACCAAGTGGGAATAGAGTAAAAGTGGGAATCGATCAACGTATAATTATTACTTTTTTCGCATGGGAATTGTCAGAACAGGTTACTATCGCTCAATGTGTGTGATTGGAGGTTTTGAGAACAGAGGTTAATTTATTAAAGCATTATAGATGGTTTTTTGGGGTACATCCTGGGGCCTGATAGATGTATATAACTTATCCAGCCCAACTCAGATCCTACCATAACGAGAGCAAAGCGATTTATAACATACCTCTCTAATGCCTGCTCTGTATCCACTAGAAGGCATTCCATTGAAGGTTGGGGTATTGTCGTTGACATCAACGATGACTACTGTGTATGATCTTGCAAGCTTTAAAGTTAGAAGATTTTTTTAAACAATGTGCTTTCAACGTTTAACATTCAGCAATAATTGATTATTGAATCCATCTCAAGTGATAATTTTAGAAACTGTATATCAATATATCAGATGCAACGAAAGGTTTAGTTGGAAATGTGCATGATGAATTCCCTTACCTTGTTTCCGATGTCATCTTCAGCGTAAACTGTTATGGGATATCGGTCTCGTTCCTGTATGGGTAAGTTGCATTGTCAGCCAGTGAAGGTATAGTTTTTGTATAAATTATATCATACATATTTGTGAATTACAAAAGTTATCTTAATGAAATATTACATCGTGGGAAAATCAAGAACAAATCAGAGTCAAATGAACCTAATCTATGAAGTTCAACTCAAAATAAGGACTTACCTCTCTATCTAAGGCTTTGTTGAGTGTAACCACGCCCGTGTCCCTATTTATACTAAATATTTCACTGTCTATATCATAGGTAACCTTCCTTCCCTCTGGATCCCGTGCTCTTATCGTTCCTACTCTCGTTCCTGAGTATAAGAAATACAGTTTGCATGGGCGGACAACTGTGGTACACTTAGATGTATGAAAAAACGAGTGCGTTTTTTAATTAATAGGTTTTTGGTTGCATTTGAATGTTAAGATATTGTATATATTATGCACACGAATCTGCGAATTCCGACTCTGTTAATTTACCAGAGATGTGGCTGTGAGGTGGTGGCTCACTCATAACTATTTGCTACTGACATACATTATAGGGCAGCATAAGTTACACGAATCAAAGCTATGTATTCCTTACCCGGGAAAATATTTTCATTTAAGCCTTTGGTCACGAGGATATCGATTAGGTCTTCTTCCCATACTGGGGGTGCGTTTTGACAGTTAACTGAAATACAGAAAATGCTGTGGGATTAACGATCAATGGTAAAGTTGGTGTATCAACATTCAGTTAGCAGTTATCCAGATTCTCGGATCAAATTCACAGCCGTGCACTATGGTGCTTATACTAGATCATGTATTCAAACCAAGGAGGAAGAATGATTATGGTACGACATGTGCAATGAGTGAGGATTTCATAAACGTCCTTACCAGTCAGAAAAAATGCTGAAGCGAGTAAAATCCAGACCCTCAATGGGCAGCCTCTTACCGGAGCCATGATGATCTTTAGCTCCTATAAAACAAGACACAGCGCTACATATAAATACACCGTTGATAATAAAAAGTATTGGTAGTATCGCCATCTGCACCGTTTACAAGTATAATCCGTTTAAAAACATTTAAAACTATAACGGGGTAAAATAGGGTCCGCTTGAGAATTGTTGTTATATTATGACTCAGAATAATTAGATGAACAGACATTGACTAAACAAGCATTTCTAAAACCTATGTTTGATATTTGTCCTCAATAAAATTTAGTGATAATTCCCATGAACAAAAACTACATTTCCATAAGTTATTGGGAACCACGATGAAAAATGGCGTCTACGTCATAGTTGCTCCCTCAAAGAGTCAGCTAGTTGAATCAGAAATACCCGAATAGAATTATTTAGGACTATAAACAAGTTATAATTGACAATCGTAACAGGGAATAACCGTATTAACAGAAGCAGGGCTTTCAAGTTTCACACCTAAATCCTGAAGTACAACAATTATGTCAACACTACAATTATGGCCCCACCTCTGAAAGTTATTGCATTGCCTTATCCATTCATCGGTGTAGCATCCTATGGGTTCTATAAGCACACAAATGGCTGTTGCATAATGAAATTAGAAGCTCAATTACTCCTTGGTCATAAGGGTGGGTGGAATTTACTCGCTCTACTGATCTAGGGATAAATGTTATTTTCCTGCCAAAAGAGCTTATGGTTCACTAGTCAGATGGATCATCAGATGTGTCCTTAGTCAAAGAATGAAGACCTAAATATAAATAACCTGAGGTATAATTTGACAAATGAAGGACACCAAGTCTTCAGAACAAAAAGAGAGGACCCACGGATTGACTTCTCACTGAGGGTTGAATTGCATTTGTGACGAAGGTACCTTTAAGAGTCACACTTTCAAGACACTAGGAAGACTCCTGATCAAATATGAGAAATCCATCCCTGATCCTGAGGTTCATTTATCTTGTATGCCTCTTTCAAAAGTGATTCCACGGAACTGATGATTAAGCCTCCTTAAACTTTGACTCATACCTCAATTATGCAGGTAGATGTGATCTGGATAAAAACTCTTGAAACGAAGAGTGTGGAGGCGGGAGCCCCGTGCTTGTTGACGTCCTTAAGGAGTTCACATTCCGTCAGAATGCCCTGGCCTCTGCGGCAAACGTTATCGCACGCCCCCTCCACAAACCTCCAAATGTTCTATTGCCGAATGTTAAAGCTGGTGGAAACTTATTCCTCCTTGTGTATACAGTTTGAAGATTTTACCTGTAATTTTCTTTGTGTATTGAGATAAAATCTCTTGATCCTGTTCCGATATCAACCTGTGATTTAGGCCAATAATTTTCGAAGAAATTAAATTAAAACACTTACCCTTTACGAGCAGAGGTGCCTATGTAGATGCCCCCAGCACCTGACACAGATTGTGGCTGAACACTTCTCAACCTTCCTCCTGAGACTCAGCCTGTGTTTGAGGTGGGAACTGAAAGGAGGAGAGGGGGACAGGGAACGGGAGCGCTGCAGGTAGGTAAGGAAGGAAGAAGGTAGGTAGGTAGAGCTCAGTGCTCGGCAGTAATGGGGAATTATGTATGCATGTAAAGACTGCTACCATAGCCCAGTGAACGCAGCAGCAAACCGGTTCACACGGTCCGGTGAAAATAGCGTTCCTCCCACAGACTGTTCCCCTTGCAGAGAGCGCGTCCTGAGCAGACGAACACTCTGCCACAGCAGCGCGTCATGCATGGATGACTTTAGGGGAGCAGTCCATGTTCTCCAGGTTCCTACGCACATTACTATATTGAGGAAGGCACTGCAAGGACTTTGTAGAAATTGTTTTGCTTTTAAAGTATGTTATGGCTATAATAAATTTTATGCCGCGTCACATTAGGGAAATCTTTAATACAACTGGGTATTTCAGTGCCATCAATAGGTCTCGTGATAATGGTATCTCGTTAAGATAAGTTGGTGGTCTATATGATTTTCTTATTTGATATAGTTATTGATGAGCTTAAACATCCCCAAATATACTTAAAAACAACTTGGAAATAACTAGGATTTGTTTGAGTTCGATTCTATTGTTTTGTTCATAAGAACGACAAGAACGCAAACACGGTAAAGGATATACATCCATACTACACCATTCGATCGTTAACAGTGGGCTTTTAATTTGCATATTGTCTCTGACAAAATAGGAGATAAAAATAAAAAATAATCAAAAAACGATATTGTCCTTCGATCTTCATATTAATGCATTACAAATATCATCATTATTTAATTCAGTAAAAATATACATTAAACGAAAGATCTCAAATCTGGGGGGGGGGGGGGGGTCACATTGCCCTGGTTTCTATCCTAGATTAATCATTGCATGATTTCCTTCAAATCGCTCGTTTATGGATACACCTTATATAACACTTTATATTTTTTATATGTGTATCCGAAAATCATAATTTGAAGAGAAACAGCTATCCTGTCAATGGTGGAATTGCCCTGCGTGGGAAGGGGCCATGGATGTTGAGCGAACTGTGCAATGACTGCTCCCTCTTCTCTCTGGTCGCGAAGCCAATGCATAGGAGCACCTGATACAGCGCTGAAATAGAGGGCTTGGATCTGTGCATGGCCTCCCTCTGCCACTGTGGGAGGAGAGAAGCAGAGAGAGAGTGTATGTATGTGTGTGATTGTTAACCCACAGTTGGTAAGATCCTTGTATCAGACATTCTCTGCCCCCTCTCTCGATCTCTGACTCAACACCATGTTGCTGGAATCTGAATGAAGTTTTAAGGACGTCCCCTGTGCTGGAATGCCTCGGTGTCTGAGAGGAGAGGGAGATACGGATATTTTGTAGGGGAGGCAAACAGTTTGGAAGTTAGCAGCGCTTTTCGTGGATTTCAGTCTCAGCAAAGTTTTGAGGACACCGGGAGGTGAAGAATAAGGGGAAGGAGACGGGAGATTTCTTCGTCTCCCCCAGCACAACATCAGGGATAATTGACACCCTGTAGTGGGCGGTTTACGATCAATTGTCAGTAAAGGTAGGTCCTCGATGTCGGAGCTTGTAAACACATTTTTATCACCAGGTACACCTTATTGCTAGCAGCACAATCACATGTATAGGACTCCATTTTTTTTTACCACACAGGGACTTAATTCTACATAATATTGATTCTTCATGTCAGCTTTTCATATTTATCCTGAGAATATGTTCACGCAGTACCTCTGTACTTTCACATAGTGATTACCAGTGTATTTGAAAACAGGTCAAAAGACGTTTGTCGTCCTGATATATGACCAGTCCTTAAAAAGGTGAGGGGTGCGCTATTTAAGCAGTTCCTAATTTGTCCATTAAAGCAGTTCGATTATCACCGAAATTCACCGTTCTATGAGCAGAGTCATTGTTATTGTAATAAAGGGACAATTATTTCAATGCCCATTTAGAGAGTGATCCAGCCCCCGTAGGGCTACCTGAATGGCCGCAGTGAGCGGGCCAATCATGCATGACTTACCACACTAATTAGTTTGATCTTGACCCCATCGGACTGTGATTGTCCCTGGCAGTTATCAAATGTGACGTCAGAATACATCACCGTTACGTCACCAGTCACTCGATGGTAAGTGACCACAACCAATATATTAACCCGCTAAAGAAACTTTAAGGCATTACAGCGAGGTGTTGTACTGTATCAATGGCGCAATGATGATGTATTCAACGTATCGACACCGTCATACACTTGTCATTCCATTATATCGGGGAGAAGTGCTTCCCGTAGGAGCAATATAGTGCAAGGATAAATCGCCCCCACAAATCTATGACCTTGCTTAACAGAGTTGAATCTTGCAGCTCTTTAGTTTGGACACCGTGTAAGATAGGTATCACATGAACTTTGCATAGCAAACAATAGCTAATGGTCAATTGAAGGGGGTTTGCTTTTCTTCTCAAATCAAACTATATGTGACCTGGTGACACTTTATTTACCTGACCCTAAAATCACACTCCACCACACAGCTGCAGTCCCCTATTTCCATTGGAGCGTGCAATATAGTTCCCGAGGTGATATAGTGCACTGCCTTGGGGCTGGACCATGACTTTTTCAAAATTTATTATGGACGTTTCAGTGCAGGCATGCATGTCCTCAAGCATTTTCATACCAGACAACCTAGAACTCTTAATTATCGTTAGATGATATGCTACCAAGGACGCCTTTCTCAGTACGGCCAATATGTGATGTGTTCCAGGAAAATGGGGCACAAGTCGCAAAATGGATATGTTTCAAAGTATTTTATCTACAAAATCTCTCTCTAGGAATGTCCTCATTCTTGCAGTATATAATGCTTCAAGTCGTATGAATACATCTCCCAAATTCCAGGACAGTGTATTGAATATATCCTTGCGTTTCTAAGGTCATCCTATGGAGTATATTTAGCTACTTTACTGGTAATTGCCCGACCAGAGATATTGAAAACCTTTTTTCAAAAATGAATATATCAAACTTAAAATCTAGAAATACTCATTAGTATTAGTATCTTTTCAAATATTATGATGATATCTCAAAATCCTTTTTTTGCGACATGTGACTCAATTTCCTGTAACACATCACGAAATGTGAACAAGGATTCTTTTCTTACAAGTGCATAATTAATCTCTAATATATAGCTCCATGATTATTGCACTATGCTGTGTGGTTACTTGTAACAACACCACTGCTCTCAGGAACCTAAACCCAGTAAATATTTTCCTTTCATCAAATCCACAGCCTGCTTTAGCCGGTAGCATGCAAGTTCAGGGCAATGTTCATATGCAGTTGTTAAGTGTGCGGCTTGAGGATTTACTAAGCCAACATACCATGCTGACATAATCTATGCTATAAAACTGTGGCTAAATGTCCTTTCCTAGAAAACGCTCTTCTTGAAAATAATGGCACTATATATTATATGCAATCGGTAGAAATTCAAGAACCGTGACAACCTGTATGTATATGTCCGATGGTCAATTTGAGATGATCCCCGTAGACAAGCTTTGATCCCCGTGGACAATCTGACCTTATCAAAGTGGTCAGTTGCTTTGAAGCGTGGTAATATGATCATTACCAAAGCCGAAGACAAGTATCGAATAACCATTAACGAAAGACTGCCTCTGTTTATCCCTATTTTCTAGTAATGCAAGACATACCTAATTGTTTACATCTGTTCAAGTTACTCCTATTCATGGACATAGTGGTGGTAATAGGAATAAGGAGAGGTAGAGATATGTAGGTAGAGGCACCCATGTCTAAATATAAACCTGCTGATCCTCACAGTTTGTACACTCATGCCACACTTTTTCTGTGGGTTCACAGTTCGAATATTTATAAAACTACACAATGGAAATCAATCTCCGAGTATTTCGGGCTCTTTATGCGGCTCTCTTCAGAACATGTGATTAAATTGGTCAGATTTTCGATAAAGTCTCAAGTGTCAAGTTTAGTGAATCATATCTTCATGCCCTGTGAAGATCAGTCAAGAGGTATCTATTCCTAAAGAGCGGAGACAATACAGATGCCCTCTGATTGACAGGGGTGGCGTTGGTCGACTAAATGACCAAATATGGGTTGTCACCAATACATTGATTCAGGCGACGCAGGGACCTACTTTTCTCAAATGTATCTGATTTACACTTCCAAACCTGATACAACAACAAACATATTTACCCTTTATAAGATTGCCAATAACATAAGATACATTCATTAGTGATTAAACACTTGGTTGCCGTTCGACCATTGCCCTGGATCGAATATTGTATAATCTGTTTTATACCCTAGAACTGGCGGGGTCAATCTAAAGAATTATCTACCGTTATCCTTTCCCACAATTAAAACTGGCCTGCAATCCAATGGACATTTAATGTGGTCGTACTCAGGTGGACTATATTCGTCTCATTCAGAGGACTAGACAGGGAATTATGTTCACTTGAATAAACCCTAGATTCAACATACTCGGGTATTGTTGTCTCGTCCTACAATGACCGTTAAAGCGCCTACCAAAGGTCATGGTCTTAAAGTAGGTTGAATCCTTTTAGTCAAATTCATGTATTGTGAGACCAAGTATGAATTACTATAATTATTATTCAGTGGAACATAATTGTGTATGTACCCAGCGGAATAAACACATATATATCAGCAAGTTTATATATTATAAACTATTAGGATAGATACATATATGCAGTCGTATCTTAATTGTGTCCTTAAATAGTGCAATGTGTATTGTTTGCGCATGTGTTGTGTATTATGTATTACACTGTTGCCTTCATCATTAATTCTAAAAGGCTTAAATTCTTCTCCTATGGCAAGCAAATTGTTTTCCAACTTGTTGCATGCAGGTTTATCCAAATGGACCTCTTGAAAAGGAAGATAGTACAAAAACAATCCCGCCATAAACAAAGGACGTATGCCTACAATTTAGTAAGAATGTCCAGACTTGGTGTATTAAGTATTATGTCTTTTGAAATGGTATATTCGTATACATGTACGCTCCAAAGTACATGTATACACGGACTCAAATATGCATACAGACACAAACGCGACATACAGTATGCACACATACATTCTATAACGAATGGAAATCGCTTTATGCAACGGTATATTGTGCTATGTATGTGCCAAGGCTACCCACCCAAATTGCATCAACCGCCAAAATGATCGAACCTGTCTTTTTGTGTTTTGTCTTCAGACGTCTTTGTGGGATAGACATATAAATGTACCATCTTGGGTAATCGTTCATGCCCACCAAGAAAAAGTCATGCTTTTCACAAGGGCAGATCTATACCATGCTCATCTGGGACAGGAGAATGGTTGATTAGTACAATTTCATGACATACTTGTTTCAATACATCTATTCTTACACTATGAACTACATGCAGCCAGGTGACTTGAGGGGGGGGGGGGATATATATATGCTAACTATACACAATTGGAGAAATTTCCGAGTTAACCCTTTTACAGCTATTGCCGGATAGGCATTCTAGGACACCTGCATTTGCACGCAAGGAAGAACCAATAACATGAGGTTGTTCTGTCTAGCCATGCCAATCGTTAACTCAGATCTTGTTCTTCCATTCCCATGGCAAAGGCAATAAAGCTATTTTAATCGTGACAGAGTGTCAAAAGTTAAAGGTTACAGATAGTGGATAGGGCCAAGGAAACAAAAAACGAGCCATTAACATATATATCTATGAGAATTGTTTTGAAATAATTCATATAATTACGTATTTATATTGTTTGTGTCAGCCAGCAATAATATGTAGGCCTTTAGGAATACTCGGCAGTTTATTCTAAATTAATAGTGTCGATGGCATGTCATGTATTTTCTACTCATTAAGTTTGAGTGCATGAAGCAGAATATTCTCACCAATGTAAATACTTCACTGTTTGTAAACACCCCTAGATGTTCCAGAACGACATCTTTAATGTGTTGTGATAACGGGTCATGTGTCTCTCCTGACATCTGGGCAATACTGATGTTAAATATTATTCAAGAGGCAATTTTGAAAGTGGATGAGGTCACTTTGTAGTAACGAGAACAGATTATTCACAAGATTTCGAAAACACAACTAAAGTAATTACAATATTGATCGAGATATGACTGTATAAGGTGATATAATATTTATAATGACTCTGGGAAAACTACAACCGGAAAAGTACTTATAGGATATACGGTTATACATTACTGACTTTCTAACCTCACAATTGCCTTTGACTTCTTTTGTTATTTTAGGTTGGTACATTCACAATACTAGTGTGTTCCCATTGACCTGACTTAAGCACAGAATTGTGCAAATATATTATCATATAGATTTACTTAATTTATGTCATCTATACCTTTAGGTTTCCCATCCATTTGGTATGCTATCTCTAGTTTTTTTATAGTCGTTGCCTGCTCCAATAGATTCCATCTTTTGATGTCAAAATGAGAGAATAAAAAAGTTGTGCATTTCCCTCTGGGGCCATTAGAATGTACTTTAAAGCGCTAGACACGCTAAGTAGCACCTTCTTCCACATTAGAATATACCTCTGTTTCCAACTTGTTTTTTCCACACTCTCACCACTCTTACTTCCCTTTGGTAAATAGGAATTCCCGACAGCGATGACATCATAGTTATTCATCTTCAATAACTTGAAAATCTGAATAGAATGTCTGTGTAGGTGGGGCTACAAAATGTGGCCTCCGTATATGGAAAAAGAGGGGTAAAAATGAAGAAAGATCACAGGTGATTAACCTCTCTCACACACTCACATCCTGAATCGCTTAGTTTTCACTCTCTTTTTATAATTTTCTTCAATGGGTCACTGAATAGTGAGGTACAGCGTGGGTGTCAATATGGTATCATGTTGAACGTCCCATTTCAAACCAATTAACGATTTGCTCTCAGTTTAAATGCCCTGTGTCGGTTGGAGAATATAATATTTACAATGACTGTTATATTGTAAAATGTGCAGCTGGAGGTGTGAAAGTGCTCTGTAGACGTTTGAATGAGCACGAAGGATTGGGAACATACGCTTGGTGAATATCCGTCGCCCATGTACAGTTCAGTAGATTATACGGTTGAAATGTGTTGTCTCGTTGACGCAGAATTTATCCAAAGATTTAAAGCAATTGCTTCGTCTCTAGTATCAGAAAACACATGCAGCAACATTCTGATGAGAATGTAGATACTGATAGAAACTATCAATCAAGTTCCTAAATGGTTTAAGGTCATATAATCTGATAAAATAGAATATCATACAAACAGTGTGATGAAAGGGTGTGTTGATTGTGAATCGTCATTGAAGCATCCCAACCACAATAGGCGCACCGGTTCACAAACGGATACTATCCCCTTGAGAGAGTCTTTGGCAATACGCAAGGCAATAACATAGATATTCATCTTATCATCATATTCTATTGTACAAATAGGTATGTATATGCAATACACTCCCTGGCCAGAGCCCCTAACCCGAACATACAACACTGCTCCTGTTTGTGCTGTTAAATAAGGTACTCTTGTGCTTGCGTTCACGGTTGCCCGCACCAGCAACGGGTCTCAATACCCTGCATGTGTCCTAGCCGTCCAATAATTCATATTTAGCTAGTGTATCCTATTTTAAATGTTGGCAATTACGAGAAGACAGGGACGGGAGAGATATCATATGAAGCCAGCATGGAAAGCCAAGCAATGAAGTGCATGAAGGACGAATAATGTTCAAGGACATCAATGAACATCCAAACAGGTGTTCCCTCTTAAGCAGAGGAGCATTTGTTCTATATTGGCTAAGAGTCAAGAATGTTTGATGTATTGCTTTGGCTCCCCTTAGGGGATGTGGGCAGAGAGGGGATTCTGTTTTCAAGTATATGTACACAATTCGATCCTCTTGCTGGTGAACTTATTGGTCTTGATCAAGGTGTGCGTCTATTTGTTATCGGAAAAGCTGTGTGCTGGCTCGCTAAATAAATTGGAAAGGCTGTCCTGGGAAATGTGGAAAATGTATACATGTATACAGATATCAGTGTCTCCAAATATAAATATTTTTTTTCTTTTCTATTCTGTTTATATGTATGAAATAACTATGTAATATATATTCTGTAGGCTACACACGTACACCTTTCAATACTCGGGGCTAGTTTTGTTCGAATTGTGTCATTCAAATTCGATGAAGCGTTGGCTCTACCATGCAGGCGTCTTAAAAGATCCATCAGTGAACCTTTTCGTTTCAGAAGTTGTAATCTTAGGCATTTCACTAAGTAAGTGAGTCACCTCACAGCCCTTGGAAATTACACTGTAATGGGGGCTATGCTACAGCTTCGTGTTCGAGATACATACATGTAGGAAACAGAGAACTATAGGGTGCAGAATATTACAGTACCAGTAGTTTTCACGGTCTGTGCCAAACAAGCAACAGGTGACTTGTTTGCGAAGTGGTACACTTATACCTATCACCCTCTCTAGCTCTTTCTTCAATGAAGTTAGCAGAAGACACATCCATGTATTGTGCCAGGACGAGGTACTTTTAAAGAATGAGACACTTGGCCTTTGTCCTTGCCCCATAGCAGAACATTCCCGTGAGGATATAGGGCAAAAATTCTAGTTACAAACTTTGATTAAAAAAGGAGTTACATACTTTCAAGTTAAGTGTCAGAATAATTTGAATTATTCTCAGGCCATGCTTATGCTATGTTCATGTCATGTAGCAGGTTTAAAATCCAATGGCATGTGTTACCTTACATATAATCGACTAAACATCTACATTAGTACACTATCAACCCACATGAACTATGGCAGTCTTGGAGTCATCGCAATTATTACCAACTGCAAACACAGATAATATGAAAAAAATAATGATTTATTATATATTTTGACCTCTACATAAGAATTAGTCATTCCCATAAGACCCAATTTCTCGTTGCTTGCAAGTGTATATGCAGAATGTTCACATGTGCACTATGTTTCCCCCTTTGAAGGCGATTAGGCAACTATTAATGGTAATCATCCATGCTCCATAATTATGTAGGTTATTCGATGATATGTAACCACGCAAGGGAACTCATTGAAGACTTTAATACTTAGAATGCTTTTGGCGTGACGCGACATGCAAGTAACTTCCCTCGGTTAGAAAGGAGGGGGATGTGCAATCTGAAGATGTCATGGAGATAGGGGAGGGGGTGTTGAGTGACGTGAAGGAATGCATTTCGATTTACAGAGTCTTGTTACCAGTATGCACCTCCACATACTACATCGAGATTCTCTGTACAATTTTCCTGTCTTCTGCAATATCTTACCTGATCCATTGGTCTGAAGAAAACCAAGAGATTATACTATACTCGTTTTGCTGATAAATATTCATGTAGTGTCAATGGCGTAAATAGATTTGATTTGATGGATTTAAGTGGTGTTATTGGATTGAGACCTGCAGCTTTATTCAAAGAAAGCAATCTTTGTATCATTAAAAGAAAATGTATTGCCCTCATTTTTCTTCCTCGGTTTGCTTGTTCAATCGTCCCCATCAGGAGAAACTGATACCCAAAACACATTTATAATGGTATAGAGTAATTTTTGTGCCTCTCTGACGAACTGGTGCCGTTTAAATCATTCAAGCATATTGTAGGATGTTGATAATCATCCACAGCATTCCCGTGTTAGTTCATGCCAAGCGTATCTATATGTTATTTAACGAGCGAGTAATTGCACCTCTCAGAGAAAGAAAAAAAAATCTGGGTTTCCTAAAAAAAAGATCTTTCTTTTACGTCTCAATCACAACATGGGCACTTCATGTAAAGTGAACTTAAATATTCATTGATGGTTGGATATGTTCCTTGGGGATTTACTAAGTACAGAATTTGGCAAAACAATCTCTGCAGATTGGTTGCTTCCACCGGAAGGTCTGGGAGAAGTCCTTATTATACTTCTTGATATATGCTCAGTCTCTGGGATATGTCTAAGTTAGGGTTCTTAATGTTTGCACACGAAAGGAGACATTTCATGTGTATGTTTAATGGCTGCTTCAGGGCACTAGAACATCCATTTAGGGATTTTCTACGAGCGAGCTCCTCTCAGGTGTTGGTTATTAGTTACTTAGTTGGATATAGTTAAGCAAACACGAAATTCAGATGAATAAATATGACGGTCCTAATCACAATCAAGTGCTATCAACAAGTCATTGATGGTGATGCAATATATATACAAAGGCCCCTTGAATAGAGATTTACATGATATAACAAACAGGAAATATGTAAGATAAAGTTGTTATACTTAGACAGACACAATAATATCCTGGCAATACTATACTCGCACTCCATATTGATTACCATGCAGACCACCCTGTGACTGTAGAATGCGATTTGTGACAGTAACATATTCTCATTACATACATAACAGTTCAGGCGAAACTGAACCAAATAGTATTCGATGTTCATTTTGAAGGAATGACACAGTGGATAGAATGCGTATATCATCTTTTATGCCTTGGACTCAACAGGTGTGCACTGGAAGACCTGCATTAATGTCCATAAGTGCACCAACCTTTGTCCCTGGTATTTATTTGGCAAATGAAAATACATTATTATTATTATTATCTGTATGCTTGACAATTTAGTCTAGCAACCAGGTGCTCAATCGCAGCGAACTGTGTCTTATATATAATATGTCCTTGCTTGTATTAAGGCAGTCCTATTGCAACAACACACACTACACAACACTACAAATTGATATTTTAAAAATAAAACAGTGTATATTTCAACATTTCAATTGACAATACTTATACATTCAAGAATCAACATTTACCAACTCTGTGGTGACACTTATTATAACTTGTTGAATGGTTTAGATAGGTTGATCTGCTATCAGAACTTCATTGAGATGGATAGAGGAATAAAGTCTCCTACCCATACTTTATGCATGGAGGGGGTATAGGTGAAGTTTAGACATTCATTCTGAGGAATACATTGGCTCAAGGCACTGAGGAATACCGCTTACAAAAAGGATGCCGCTTGGCCTAGGGCTGAAGACATTCGTTTCATTATGACCAGAAAATCCCAGCCTTGAGGCTGAGACGTGAGAAAATAGGAAAACACGCCTAGATTTAAGCTGAATTTAATTCACTCTTGTCAGAATATTCTGAGGTAAGCATGCGTGCAGACTCTTTTGTACAGGTAGGAAAATCCCTTACATTATATAAGATGTTATGCAAAGAATATGTTTCAAAGGAGTCATGGAATGCGAGCCATGATAATAATAGACAATTGTTTGGAAGTGTTTCAGGCATAGAAAAAGAAAATTATGCAATGCTTCAACTGACCTAAATAGAAACCTCTCGAATATTATCTCTTTATAAGTTCTACATGGGTATTCTATTGAAGGTCCAGAAGTGGGGCTCGTCTACCAAGATGAAAATAGCTACATCCTCTTCCTTTCGAGAGTTGTCGAGAGTTGATTTCAGTTGTTCGTGCCAAGATCGCTGTCTATCTTGGGAATTATGCTCGCAATTATGGCGCGACGGTAGCATCAGTGCCATAGATTATTCGAATTACATTAAATTTACAATATCTGTGTACGAAATGTTAATTATCCATGGAATATTCCTTGCATGTCTGTGTACAGGCTTACATGACATCACAGTATCCTTTGATCCCATAATGCTCTAAACGTACATTTATAAAGAACATTAATTATCCACTGGTCTTAATTTGCAGTCTTTCAGTGTTGCCTCCGTATTACACCATTGCAAGTGTTTTATGCATCTATAGGCTATATTACTACTGATTAATAGGTCCCCTATTTTGGCTATTGCATGGTACCGTAGGTTTATGCGTCAATAGAACTTTTAAGATAAATTCTATTCCTGATAACCCCAGAATATACATATTCCCTTTCCCTTCCCAGTCCCATAAGGATCGTGTATTCTTCGTCAACTGATTGGACGATCAGTTTGATCTCAAAGACATCTCTTTCACCCCACCTACTTAGGAGTATCTCTAAGCACCCACCCTCCCTGGACTCGGCAGATTGAGTAAAAATACACATAGGCTTTCCCACACTATGTATACCCACAGTGTTGACAGGTTAATACCCATTTCAGAGATCCATTTATAACTATGTCTAGCAACACGTTCCGGACTTTGGAGATTTGAAGGAGCCATCTTCCTATTGTGCTTAGGAGTTCAAGTTTGTTTTGAATTGGAAAGCCTCAGGGCTCGAGCTCTGCCCAACATCAGGAACCCTGAAGTTTGTACTTTTAGCTCAATCACTGTGTGATAAGGATCTTTTCAACAAAGCAATTAAATTTAACTACTCTGGCTTCAATTCACCTCAATCGATATGTATCTTAATGAAGCTGTTATTTTCAATAGCAAGATGACTATCAGTTGATATCTTATTTCCACCGAATCAAGACCCATAACGAGTTTTATTCTGTCTTCCATTTGAAACATCATGCATGCTGCCATCGTGGTTTCAGCTGACATAAGACGGATAACGAATTTTAGCCACCGAGCAGACAGTGCCTTACATCAACGAGAGTACCTGTTCCATACTCGTTGCTTACATACAGGAAGCGAAAACTGAGAGGTTATTCTCGTTATTCCACGTGCCCACGTATAGTAGCCTATAGGTAGAAGCAATAGGGTTACATGGGGTTACTGTAATTATAATTGAATTAGTCACAAACACGTATATATAGGGGTGAATGGGACGGAGCATTTCCGCCTCATCCTTATCTAGCCAAGTGTTGTGCCCCATGCAAATGTGCAAAAGTGAAAGTGGAGCCGCAGCATGAAAAATCATTATTCTTTCAAATGTAGGGATACTTCAAATTTAAGAAAAAAAGGGTCACATCGCTTACGGTCTGCACTCTTGTTTACCATTCAATTTTCTGCAGTTATGTATATGATTGTATATAATCACGATGAGAGGCAATATACTAATAGTTCACCCCCCCCCTACACACATACAGACCATTGATGCAAAGTTATAAGGGTTAATTACTGTTTATCGATCAAGTTACAGTTCATCCATCTATAGTATTAGTCCATGTTCTCTTTAGTAACCCAGGTGGTATATGAAGTCTTGAAGCACATAATCTACCATTTAAGGTTACAAGCCCTTATTTTCCTTATGCTTTCCATGACATATCATACAAGTAAATATACATGTAACCAACACCTCGACAAAACGATGCGCATGTCGTCACTCAAGAAGGAATCTAGAAAAACCTGAACCATGTCAGTATTTTCTAGCTTGTGATATAAATAGACACTTATCAGGGCACCAAAATGTATTCTACAATTAGCCATTAAATTTCCACCTGGACAGAAATAGAAGTGAATATATCTTAACAGAATATGTAGCCTGAATTGGTGTTATGTATTTTAAACTCCCGATCCTAGCCTTTGGGCATTGGCATAATGGATTAGTCAAACTTAGAATTCGAGAAGCTTTTAAAGTGAAAGGTACAAGTATGCTATATATATAGATGTTTCAGTACTGAATGCCTTGTGTAATCTAGTAATCTTTGGAGGTATTTAAATGCCATTTGAACGGTCAATATGTTTCTAACTTAAAAAAAAATCCTGCCTATAAATGACCTGCTGCATTCATATATGAACTATAGTTCAGCAGTTCCTCGAGAACCTCAGCAGACATAGACAGCATGACCAAAGGCGAGGTCAAATATTTGCATTATTGCAGGAAGATCACCGTTTCGTGGCTTGCATGTTACTCACAACATGCCAGTAGAAAGCCTTGCATGGAATCCCTTATTTGTATTTACATCACGTGCGTCACCTTGCTTCGGCAAACAGGGATTCAAAGAGTTTTGGATGACATCGAGTCATGCTGGCAAGTCAGTAGCGGGGTCGTTGCTCTTTGTAGAATTGACCACAAAATTTGATAAGAATACAGTTTTAAATTACAATTAAGTCCTGTGTCTAATAAACGAGGGCAAAAATGTCGCACTAACAACAGTCTGGTTGTTTCTAAGCTTAGCCAGGGTAAACTAAATTATAAAGCTGGTTACTACGAAAATATAGTGTCCGCAAAATTAATATTTTAATTTAACTCGTGCATGTCTACCGAGTACAGACTTAGGTATAGGTATTCACTTCTCCAACGATTCACCATCACAAAGAATTATATTGCATGAGGCTCCAGGAGTTAGAAAGGGACGTTTTACATAAGTTCCATAGCACCAATCCCATTAATTCGGGATATCACCTCCTGCCTCGTTTGACCATCAAGAGATTTAGAAATCATGTTTGAGAGATTTATAGAAGTTACCTGCGGAAATCCTGCTGCGAGAAGACTTTGAGGATTGTCACTTTACCTAGACCAACTAAATATTTGAGTTATCTCCCTCCCCATTTTTTACTGCAGACGTAACCGATGTTAAATAGTTTGGGTTATGAAACAATTCGGCCCATTGTTACTGTCTCACCCCCCGTCCCCCAATGCCCTCATATTAAATGGTTCCTTTATCAAGGAATAAAAAAAATAATAATTTGGCATTCCTTTTGTATTTCCTTGAGGAATCCATTACGCCTTATACATATCAACTTTGTATCCGTCACCTGAAGCCTTGTTTTGGGAAGGATCTAGCGTGGGACGTCATTCTTTGTTGATTTTGTGAAGTGACCTTGTTCCGTTTTGTGGAGGAGGATAATTTATAGTACGGACACACAAAGAGCTCACCTTCAGTAGTCAAAGCACGTAATGCAAGCTTGGAAGAAAAATGGAGAGACTGTAGTAGATTTTTGTGTTGGCTTCTCACTATTATAAAAGTCCACTTGTGCTCTCCCACTCTGGCTCACTTTGTGCCACCGTCTGGAATTATTTTCACCTGTTTGTTGCCTAGAATATCAATGTCTTCTCTCTGTCTTTGAAGCTAACTGTGTAGGCTTTTCAGCTGAGGTGTCAAAGGTATTATATCTCTCGCCATTGGAAACATATTGCCCTCTTTGAATCTCTGCCCTAAGGGGGTCTCAAAAGACCGAGGGGGTTGTGTTAATAATGAAGGGAGTCATAGAGTTAACCCATCCCTAAATAGGTTTTAATAGTTAATCAAAGGGACTTTCTTTTCACTACCTTCCCAGAAAATCTTTCATAAAATGTTTACTTCTTTCACTTGATTGCACCAATCTGAGCACGCCAAGGGAGTCCGAATGTAAACCTTTTCACAAGTCAGTTGTCCTACATCAGATGAGTGTGATCTGGGTTCTTGTACCGTTATAAGCGAATCAATCTCTATCAAAGGAACATCTAATTTACATGATAATAACAAAAATGGACAAAGCGCTTTTTGAAACATAACAAACCTAAAGTGTTTTTAAATGATGGGGCTTTTCTCAAAGCCGCAATCCCAGCTAAATTGAACAAAATATAATTATTTTAGATGATTTGGAGCCGACCGAAATCCTTTTATATTATATCTCGGTGACTTTCAGATAGACTGGGAATGAATAGACCACAAATTACAAATATTCATTTTTACTGAAATTAGCTGGTATACATCTTTAAGGTGGGATTCCTGGTTCAAAAACAATAGATGCTCACAGTTTTGTTTTGCTTTCAGATCCTAAGGCTACACTATGAAGTCGTTTCAAGTCTTAGGTCTTCTACTTTGCATCCACATTTATGGTAAGGAGCTACATAGAAGAATAATTCTAGCAATGACAGACAAATATGCATATTATGCAAGGGTATATTGCGTAATAATTATGTTCATATAATTCTATCTTAATTTCCTAATGAAGGATATAGACGACTATCCAAAACGTTAGAAGCACTACGATCACTTACAAACCTTTGATAAAACTTCGGAAATGTAATATTGTTAATTTCGGTTTTGATGTTACCCCATAATAATTCTATTTTTAATAATACATTCTTAACATTTCTGCCAATGCTAAATAAACATTGTCTAGAAAATGTGATATTCACGACTCATTTAGTACACAAACCCCATAGTTCAGAAGCTGTCATTACACTCGCGGAATTGCAATATTTTAGGAGATATTTTTGAATATAATATTATCACAACATACTTAAAGATGGGGAATAGTAGTCCCAATTATTATTATTATTATTATAAACAAGAGAGGGAGTGGGGTTGATATGAAAGCCATATTTTGCTCATGGTTTTTCTCAAACAAAACAATAGAATGATAAAGAAAACTTGACTCTCCTACCACAGGAACACAAGGACAAGCAAACAAGCCACCCACTCTAGCGGAGGGCTTAAGGGAATTTACAGTGAGGGAGGATCTCGTTGTCGGTGAGTTGTCCTCAGCTTGCATTTGAATAGGGATGAAGATAAATGTGTATAATTACTGGATGTAATAGTGTCCTAGGTATGTTATGATTATATAGACATCTTCCCCTTAATCACTGCGATCTTTGGCGCCTAAGAAGACAGAACAGATATCAACGAAAGAGCCGTTACAAACCCATGCTTCCTGTATGCAATATAACTATGAAAAGGTGTATACATATTTCTATAAACGTCCTAGTTCAGGTGTACTCAAGACAGGGCAAAGGTTAACCACATTTATATGAAAAGTTTGACCATCCTAGACCCAGGTCTGGCAATATTACTGCATACCCAGAAGGGTAACGAAGAGTAAAGAGAAGTTCTTTTTCCATCTTATGACTTGAAATGTACTCCCGTCATTCAACTGGAATGGCAAAAACAGCGACACAGGATATTTGTTCCACTAAACCGGCGAAGATTTCTTTCTTGGGTGGCTATCTGGGGTAGAACAATTTACAATAATTTGGGTGATGTTTTTACATGCTATTAAATACCATGACATCTATCTATAGGTATTTATCTTAGAGCAGAACTCCTCAAGCTTGTCGACCTACATGTACGCTAATGATATAGTTTCTATACACCTGTATACTATTCCCCGCCGAGGGCCAGAAAGCATTACTCTATGAATAAATAATAATGCATGCGTCAATCTACTGAGATTTCTTCCCCACTGAAATAAGTTCAGCGATACCATAGGGCAATTAAAGAATTATAAGCGATTCTATCGATATTATGCAAAAGTGTTCCCTTTCTTTAATTGGTTACTTCGAATCAAGGATGTATATTAAGGGTATAATCGTTTTTCTCAATTATTGTTTTTCAAGGTACCGTGGTCTTTAATGTCACCGCATTTGACGTAGAAAATGATCCGATTGTATTCCGGATGGAAGGCGACAATTTTGTCATCGATCCTACTTCTGGACAAATAAAAATTAGAGAGCCCATAAATTATGAAAGACAGAAAACTATTCCAATTAGATTGTTTGCAGACGATGGATTTCACCAGGTAAGGTCTCGATCTTCATTGTATCCTTTATCTTTTTCATCAAGTCATGGATTAAAGAGTGAACATGGATTAAAGAGCGAACCATTTCTTTGGGAGTATAAATGTGAACAGGCTTTCTAAAAATATAAATCCAGTTCCAACTGGTCCAAACAATTTTGAACTGCTCATATGACAAGTGTTACAAATAGTGTCTCCCCATTCTTATTCAACCATCACCCATTTTTAGTTCACTGTAGTCTTATATCCACCACTCATTATCCATTACTACCAGAACCTATTTTATACTCAATAGGTTAATCGATCCGTCACTGTAAGGATATTAGACGCGAACGATGAGCTTCCAGAATTCAACATGGAAAGCTATGTAGCCAGAATATCAGAGGTAAAGCAAATTTTGATTTTTAACCCAAATCGAATTAAGAAATATAGTCAGACAATTTGGAAATTGGGAAATATTTGGATATCTTAGATGTGACACTATAATTTGATTTCATGCTTGGTAGAACACTGCACCGGGCACACAGGTCCTTACTGGCATCATTGTGACCGACCCTGACACAGTTAATAGTGACCTCACCGTCATTTGTAAAATCAGAGCTGGACCCAATGTAAGTTTTTAAAAGGTTTTCTTCGCTTTACCCTGTCAATCATTCAGTTCCATAACTTAAACATTATATATAGTCCGTGAGTTAAATGTCGAACAGAATGCACACCAGGGTGCATTACGTTAAATTTGAACAACGAACATTTAAGGTGAATTTAACTGAAAATGTGCATATATATAAGTAGGCAGCTGGTTACCTAAGTATTGTTTTCAATAGGAGGAAGACCCATGCGACTATTTCCAACTGCAAGAAGTTTTCAGAACACGCAATGAATGGCGTGGCAATCTTGTACTGCGTAAGGAGGTGGACTTTGATACAAGACCAGGGGAGCCTTACATTGTCCTTCTTGAAGCCTCTGTGAGTACCTCAATTTTGTTTTGATTTCTTGATTGAAAAGAAGTGGTTTGATACCATAAGTATGCTTTCCCGTGGCCATTAGATCTCTCTGGTAGATGCATACTAAGATATACACTTTTAGGTAATGCAAATTTCAATACTAATTGTTTTCATTCTAAATAAAATTCCATTCATCTGTCGCTACCCATATAATATGACAACTGCCAGGTCAGTGCTGTACTTGTTTCGTAAATCCCACAGCAGAGCTGTCCAGAAATATGTCATCCTCCATGTACCTATGATCTCAATTGTTACCTGAGAGATAATGTAGCAAGCAGCCAAAAGCACACACATAACATGTTTCTGTTTGGACTGATTATAGGATGGGAGGAATCGAAGGGAAGCTCGTGTAATGGTTGCAGTGACGGATGTCCAAGATAACCCTCCTGTATTTGAAGGTTCTCTCACCGCAACTGTCCAGGAAAACCAACCATCCGGCACCTATGTTATGACTTTAAGGGCCATAGATGGGGACCGTACCGGGGGGTCAAGAATAGAATATGAACTTGTTTCCAGTAAGTCGCATTTTGCCAGTACATGTAGTTAATTTGACATGCACAATATGGAACTTTAAGTTAAGGAGCAGCCATACCGGTACTATAGAAAGCATACAGATAAAAGATCTATCAATATATTATATTTGAATGTCCTTCCATAATGGTTTTTAAAATTGGCTCTCGAATAGATGAAAACCTATCTTTTTATTATGGAACGGAATGAAATGTTTGGGTTAATATAATCATCAGTATAATTTGGGAAATTACTTAATATGCTTTGAAACTAATATTCTTCTTCCCCAGATCCAGGAGATTATTTTACCTTGGATAAAACGACAGGTCGTTTGTCTACATCCAGAGTAATTGACCGTGAAACACTTTTCAGTGAAGTAATTACCATCCAGGTGGCGGTAAGTATTTAAAACCTGCTTTAAAAGGTGACATTTAATAATCACTATCTTAGGCTAACCTGTGATTTGACTATAAGGACTCCGTTTGTTTTGTTAATGTGGTTAATCTACATCGGGAATTTTAAGATAGAATAATCAATGATAATTGTTATTATCAACAACACCTTTTCGTTATCTAGGCTTCGGAAGCAAATGATCAGATGTCTCGAACAGTTACACAAGCTATGATAACCGTCACGGACGTGAATGACAACGGTCCTCTCTTTGAGGTTATTAACCCTGCTGTTGTGACTATCAAGGAAGACATTGTCAATTTGACACCATTGGACACAAGCATTACAGTATCCGACGCTGATGGGGTAAGTTGATGCAAAATAGTAAGGATTTCTTGATAATGTTCGATAAGAACATTTGTTCCCCATATTTGTCTAAGCTATCCCATATGTTAACAATTTGCACCATTTCAAGGAGACACCATGAATACATATTTATATTACATACATTTTGCACCCAATTATTTTTTAAATGCAAGAACACTACATTTGTTAGTCATGCGTATTTTCTAACTCTTAAAGATCAGTGATGTTAAATTTAAGGCCAATACAAATATTTTAAAAAAACCGTTCTAGATGGACGAAACAAAGTTCAGATATAACAATGTTACCATAACTATCGTATTAAGCATTTAGGTGATATTAAATTAGATTTAAGTATTACGTAAGAACTTACCTTTATATTTCAGGGCTCTAATTCACAATTTAGACTGAGACTAATGTCGTATAATGACACGTTCGAAATTTTCCCTTCTGTCGGTCGCGGCCGACTCACTGCAAGCATCCGGGTCAAAGACACGTCAAAGATTGATTATGAATCTGGTCTAACCCTCTACAGATTATTGGTAAATCTTTAACCTTCAAATAATTGACGATACTAAGCTAACATGATTGTAATTCTAATAGGACTAGGAAAGCATAGACAAACACGAAGGCGCGATACTTTACCAACCATAATAATCACGATTATTAGAATAATTTTGAAAAGTTACATGGAAATATGAAATTATGTAATTGAAGAATTGAAAGTTTGAAAAACAATAAGGCATAGGGAAACATTTAATTTGATTAATGGATCTATTGAATTGCTGTGTGTACAGATGGAAGCGCGGGAAACAGAGACAAGCGATGGTAGAGTGGCACTTGCTGGCATAACAGTAAATATAATGGATGTCAATGATAACAAGCCACAATTTGCTGCACAGTCCTATACAGCCGAGGTTAGCGAAACAGCAGCCGGGGGAACTGTGGTCACAAGAATAACTGTAAGTCAATGCCTTGTTAAAATTAATGTATTCCTTGTATAAAGGTATGTAGGTCTATATAGATATGGAAGAGACACAGCAGACAACCCGTTTATAAGTATTAATGCTCTATATAGAGTTCTTCTATAAAAACATGTGAAGACTAGGAAGAGTAAAGCCTTTTGGTCTTTTCCCTTGAGTTCCCTATGTGTGTCTTGTACCTTTGAAGTAATTTTTTGTCGAAGTTCCTAGTATTGCCTATATGTTTATAACATGTCTCTGTTCACAGGCATCTGATGCCGATTCTGGCATCTTTGGAGAAGAAGGGCTCCGATACAAGCTTAGTGGAAATGGAGCCGATAAGTAAGCATACTTACATTCAATGCGTCAAGTACACACGTGCAAACACATGATCCGTATATATGGATGATATACATACAAAATAGAGAACACTCATTGGAACGAACCCAATTTGTACCAATAGATATTATGGTAAATTAACATATATAATTTGTTTGATTATATAGGTTCAGAGTGAATAGGATAACAGGAGAGATCACAGTCAGACAATGCGCTACGCCAGGTTCAGGAAACTGTCTCGATGCAGAACAGCAAGGGGTCTACAACCTAATCTTTCTGGCAAGGGATAACTATGCTGAGGGGTTTGTTGCTGAGGTGCGTCAGCTCAACATAAAGTCAATATTTTGTGAACTAACAACTTAATCTGTAGAGATGTCTCAGTTGTCGGTTTATTCAAACCCTATATATTTGATAATTTTAAGAAGAAGCTAAAGATATAAGCAAACAAAAGCTTAGGCTGAGATGTATAAAGAGGCAATATTTACTTTTTAAAGCATCGGACTGACTGCCATCAAACAATTCTTTTTTTGTTACAATTTAGGTCCCGCTTACTATTCGCGTTTTGGATGAGAATGACAACAGTCCCAAGTTTACAATTGGAGACTATGAAAGCCAGATCAGAGAAGGAGATGTCAACCCTCAACCACCGGTTATCGTGAAGGTGAATCTTAATTGTACCCGAGATTTAATTCAATAAGATAAATTCTAATCCAATGCAATGTTAATAAATTCCTATCGAACTCTATCTTGGGACATACAGGAGCTGTGGATCTAATCATTTTGTGTTAACCATTGTTCTAATACAAAATCAAATCTTAACAAATTGGTATACCTCAACACAGGCTACCGATGAGGACAGCAATCGTAATGGTAATAACCGCATCACTTATAGCATCGTGGGTGGCAACCCCAATGGTCTTTGGCAAATAGGGTTAACATCTGGAGTCATCACTGCTACAAGACCAGTTGCGTTTGGTAATACTCCTGGGGCCTCTGGCATGTATGTACCAATTTTTGTGTTTAACGGTTATAAATGTTTCATTCTTACTGCCATTTGCATGTATTTGGTATGACAACTACATGTATTTACAATATCACGCGATGCTAATTTCATCAACAGTTACTGTCATCCATAGGAGAACATGGTCTTGTAAGGTTTAAATGATCGCGAATCTTTCCTACGATAGCACTATAGTAGACGATCGAATGAATATACCTAGATATTTGATATAATTATACTGCATTCTTTATAGATTCACTTTGACCGTCCAAGCTGCTGACCCAAGATATAGAACAACCGGCACTGTTCGCATTCGGATTCTGGTGAGTGTGGTATTCTATATAAGGGTCTAATAACTGCATGCACAATAATTCTGATTTCATCCTATATTCTGTATCTGGCTATTCAGACCTGGGTCAGTTATTATAAGTACTTACCTTCTTCAATCATCTGACAGGTTCATCAGAGACCATGCTATAATCCACGCGTTGGCATAATTATATTTTACAGGATCGTAATGATTTTGCGCCAGTATTCGTGCCAAGCAGCTATTATGAAGAGTACATAGCCGAGGATACCCCACCAGGTATTGCATATTGCCTTCGTATTTATATAGCTTCCCATTTTCTTAAAACTGTGCGACATAGTTCATCATCAACATTTAAAGATAACATAAAATACTACTTTTGATGATATACAATGTGTTGGTGAGATGTTATCATTCTGCCTATATAGGCTCCCATGCTAAATAGCCAAAAAATGATATCAGTTATAACTCAATATCTCAATATCAACTCAATGTCTGGATCAATATCTCAATATCTATCTACAATATATTTTGAAATTTCATTTCGAAAGTTTCCTTTAATGATATATAATTTTGTAGATTACTCTTACATGACATATATCTCAGCGATGTGTATTATGTATAGGTATTCTTTAAATCTGAACTGCTTCGTGAAAGAATGGATCTGGTTTAACTTTGTTATGCTGTCTACCCATTCACAGGTACATCGGTAGTGACAGTTCAGGCTCTTGACAATGATTCCCCAAACACCCCCAATGGTCAGGTCAGCTACAGAATCGACTTCGGATCTCAGGGAAAATTCCAAGTTGCGCCCAATACTGGAATTATAACAGTCAGTCCTGGTGCAACATTTGACTTTGATCTGCAGAAACGATACCAAATGACGGTATGTATCTCCATTCATGGAAGGTTACAACTTGGATGATCAGAATACTTAAATATTGCTCTATAGTGCACATATATATTATAGCAATAACAATATGTTTTGCAAACCAATCAATCACTGCATCTTAGATTCCCCAATGCTGATCGAAACTTCGCAAAGCACCATCCATTCAGATAGGCTAATGGAACGTTCGCAAGTAGTATATGGAGTTGCCTCTTTGTCACTGGCTATTTATAACTTATCAGGCTGGAATAGGCTTTTTTTTTTTTGGTTTAAAATCTTTATTCAGGAATTAATAACAATATGATACAATCTCACCCCAGGGGTGATTTTCCTCATGCCCTGAAATCTTACATTTTGTTATCATTTCACGGTATCGAATCATCCGTCTATAATAATTACAAAGGTGTACAAATTAATCTAGTTTTTACTTCATCTGTATTTAATCTTATTATACCATTCAATTACTACTACTTCAAAGAGTCATTTTTACATACATCCAGCTTTTCATTACATATATTCAAAAGATTTTAATCTAAAATATGAGACATTGCTTTGTGTCGCACAGAATAATGAGTGATATTGATGTTATGTGATGAGGAGTGAAATGATTAATGAGAAGTATGAAATTGTTCCTGTCTCTGGACTATACCGTCTGTTTCAGAGAGGTGGGATGGTGAAGAATTTGATCTATGTACAGTTTGATATAATTTTACAGTAGATTTATTTACAGTAATCTCATCTGGATTGAGAGATAAGTTCATGGAGTTAGGGACTTAATAATGTCCTCAAGGTTCATGATACCTAGGTATCTAAGTATTTAAGGCTTAATACATTGAAAGTTTTTTTTCTGTACCAGGTCATTGCGGAAGATGGAGGAAGTCCAAAAATGAGTGCCACAGGAACCGTTGTGGTTTTCATTCGTGATGCCAATAACAAGAAACCCTATTTCGAGCCTTCAAGTGTCCGCGTGGATATCTATGAAAGTAAGCACGTATACTTTAATAGATCCTAAACCATTGTTTAATTAGACATAAACTTTAACCTGAGAAATTACAATAGTGAAGAGGGAAAGTATACAAATCATATTTACAATATTTATATTGGTATTTACACAGACGCTACGGTGAACTCGCGAGTAACTCAGATGATTGCCAAGGATCCCGATTCCAACGCTGTGCTCTTGTACTCCTTCAACGACCCTATTACTGCTTGGAGCCCTACTGGAAGTAGAGTCAATCCGGCCAACTACAACTTTAAGGTGAGTGTTCTCCATATGTCAAAACATGATTATAACTTTGGCACTTATCCTGAAAATATTTGCTAAATGGATTTAATTTCAGCGAAAGAATATCCACTGGAAGAAATGATCTCATTTACCGGCTTTTAGCCTCATTCTAATTATGTTATTATGAATGTATGTTGAAGCGTTATTTAAACAACATTATAGCATTGTCGGTTAGCAATATAAATTTCGTTAATTAACAGGACCTCTTTACGATCGATCCAAATACTGGTATTGTACGGACCAAGACTCGCCTGGACAGGGACAGGGCTGCAGTTATTTCAATTACCGTTGGAGTTAGAGATACAACCGGAGGCCGTGATCAAACCGCTACCGGTAAGGATTTTTAAAATAAATCAAATTAACAAATCAATTGTTGTATCAATTGAGTTCTCATTATAACGTATTTTTATGTTTTATATTTGTACACATATCGTTTGATTTTTTCTCATTATTTTCTTTAATTTTTTTACAGCTACTTTGATCGTTAATGTCTTGGAAATAAATGATCGTCCACCAGTGTTCCCTGACCCATGGACACCTACAAATAGGTATTTAAATATCAGTGTTCGTGAGGAGAGACCACCAAGCTACCATGTGACAACCATCATTGCCACCGACCCATTCGATACTGTAGTAGAATATAAAATTATTGAGGACCCTGGTGACTACTTTAATATCAACCCTGTAACAGGTGGGTTAATATTACGTAACCAACATTTGAATGAAACAAGAATGATATAAAATCAAATTAAAACGGAAAAATGAATGATATAAAATAATCCTGCATAGAGCCTGCCGAGATTACAAAGATGGGATGATCTTAGATTTTATTTTTTTGAAAAATGTTATTGGTCAAAGTTTCCCATAAGTGGTAATTCTCATTACATGGTTGGTTTATGGTTTATATTTTAACATTGTAGGTGTTGTAACGATGAAACGGCCAATAGATTATGAAACAACGCAACGGACATACTTCGTTATGACCGCAGTCGATGATGGCCGCCCCCAACTTACTTCTACTGCAACAGTTAATGTGAATGTTATTAACATCAATGACAACGACCCTGGCTTTTCTCAGGTATGTCGGTGGCTAGCAAATCTTATTTTATCAAAAAGTGTATTTTCAAGATGACGATTCTTTGTTAACCTTGTTTCACGAAAATATTATTGTTTCTCTGCCTGGCATTAACTAGAATATGAAATTAATTAATATTCTCTACTTTCTACTAATTTTATTTTCTTATATTTTTTAAAAGAAAATGTTACCCTCTGCAAAGGGTATTAATACTCTATCGTTAATAACGCATAAAGTGTCTGATGTGATTTTGGAGTAAGATATTCTTTGATAAATTATAAATCAAATAAGCAGACCCTTAAAGACTCCAATTGCATGAACATTCATTCTTGTTCCTGTATACATTCCTATTGATATACTTCCCAAATTCTTGACATATATAATATTCTTTTATTACAGTATGAATACAACATTGATTTAGAGGAGAACTCGCCTCCAGGCACCACCGTCATAATTCTCACGGCCACTGACCTTGATCTTGGTGATTATGGAGTCATCAGATACAGTCTGGATGATCCTCAGAATAGATTTGTCATTGATCCAATCACTGTAAGTACAGGCCAGACGACTTGAGCTTGATGTCAGTATGCTTGATTAAGAAGAATGAGTTACAATTGTAACTTGTCTGCATGCAATAGGCATGACTTATGAACATATT
Source organism: Sthenelais limicola (assembly GCA_942159475.1). Lineage (NCBI taxonomy): Eukaryota > Metazoa > Annelida > Polychaeta > Phyllodocida > Sigalionidae > Sthenelais > Sthenelais limicola. The sequence continues at coordinate 135,139,405 of OW804095.1, read as the reverse complement.
CTCATTGACCTGATCTTCAATACTGAATATAATGTATAATGTTAAGCAGGCATTATCGGTATTATTGTATTGCTTTCAGGGCGTGATCACTGTAAGAGAAGGCGCTATTCTTGACCGTGAAACAACTGACACCATTACAATTTCTGTCGTCGCTTATGACAGCCCGAACAATCCGAATGATAGGAAATCTTCAACTATCCCGGTAAGTCAGCCTTATTCAATGACAAAATGTGGTTAAAATAATTCTGGCAGCTTTGTTATGAGCTAGGCCATAAGCGTTATTGAACAACCAATCTGAACATTCCTTCTTTTCTAACATTACAGTCTCAGACATGTAGTGACGTTCATCATAAATATGTATGATCTTCATCCTTTCAGATATACATCAACCTCCTTGATGGAAATGACCATGAGCCAGGGTTTACCCAGAAGATCTATGAGACGAGCATATCTGAAAATGTACCTCCCCAATACTCAGTCATTACAGTCACTGCTACTGATGACGACACGGGACCAAACTCAGTGTTAACTTACTACGTCATCAGTGGCAATGCCCAGGGTATGTTCTATACTTTCCCCACTATTTGTTTGAAATTACAATTATCATTAATCTATCAGAAAATCATACTTACTCATATCGCTAACTGTATATAACTATTGCCCTATTCATATATTAATCTAAATGACACCAATTCAACTATGTGGAGTAGTTATAATTAAAAGCCTTGAATTAATTAATTTTAGTTAAAAGAAATACCATACATGTAACAAATCTTGACTGGGACTTGTCAGATAATTATTGTATGTGTATAAATGCTGGGTAGATATAAATAGCACTAAGCAATAAATACAAGTAAAGAGTATAAAGCTTGGATGTAACGTGAGTTATGCCATGTCATACAAGTACAGTGATATATGAAATTATGTAAGATTATGGTATGCAAGTACAGAGATAAATAAAATGAATCAATTCTGAGGTTCGCTAGTCAGGCCCACAGATGGGCTGACCGAGTTTTACGTAATAATAGTAAAGTTCCCATTTGATTTCAGGCCTCTTCTTCATAAATCCAAGAACTGGGTTAATAACGACCAACCAGCCACTGATCGGTCGTTCCGGCCCTCATAATATTACCATTGGAGTCCGTGATAATGGAACCCCCCGTCTGCAAGGCCAGGCTCTGGTGATCATCAATGTGATCGAATCCAACAATGAACCTCCAAGATGGATAAATCCCAAGAGTGACAATGAAACAATAGGAGTTCTTGAGGTACCAGCTCAAACAGTGTTTACTATCCTGCTGTATTGTGTACCTTCAAAAGGAGGTCTGCTACAATGCTATACCTCCAGATGCAAGCAATGTTGAATTCTTTGCTTAACTCTTAAATAATTATATTTCAATTAGGTCCCGCTTTTTAGCGTTTACAGAGCCGCCAAACAAGGTTTACTTTATTTAGCTCTTGTCATCTTATTCACATATAAAGCCTCAAGACTATAGAAAAGAAGCACATTTGCATATCATACAAATACATAGTAAAACTGTATTATTAAACGCCATATTAAAATGCTTCAGAACCAATACCTTGGCATGATAATCACCACAGTCAAAGCTGAGGATGATGGAGAAGACGGAGCTGGGGACATAACCTATGGGTTCTATTACAACAACCAGTTCGTTGCCGAGACTCCAAACTTTAGAATAAATCCAATCACTGGTGTCATAACAGCCAGGGCTATATTTGACAGAGAAACTAGAGATGAATATGTGGTAGGTTTTTCCCTTTCCTTTAGTTCAAATTATTCATAGTTCCCTGCTATCAATGCATGAAAGTACTTCTTTTGAATGCTTCATTGTGGATTTCTTAAAGAACTTATATGTTATCATAGGTTAAACTCGTGGCTCGAGACAACGGTTCTCCACCTTTTGAAACAACAAGGTTTGCTATCATCAGGATCCTCGACACTGACGATCATGATCCCACCTTCGGACTTTACAGGGTAACTACCTATTAGAAATCTGCTTTATGATTCAAGCATTTATAAACCCCTCTTATTCAGTTCGCCATTATCATTTATTTTGTTACTGCAGCATCATTTTTGTATTATATGGTTCTATTGTTTTTAAACATGTTATTGTGTTTCAGAATTGTTGTGTAATACCCGTGCAGTTCGATGTACGAGAGGGATTAGCGCCACACCATCTTGTTGGACTACTTTCTGCGACTGATCTTGATATCGGCCAGAACGCAGAAACTAGATATAACATTATCGGCGGGAATGCCGATGAAGCCTTCTACATTAACAAAACCTCTGGTGTTATGTACACCCAAAAGTGAGTAAATGTCAACAATAAAACCAATGATATAAATTTCACTAAGATAGCCAGAAGCATAATCTCATAAAGGAAAACGGTCATTACTAAAACTTGCTGGAACACTTTTTCTTATTGTATAGTGATCATGATCTAAGGTTCTCTGCCATAAGTTTATTTATTCGAACATTATTTTCTGTTTGACAGTAATCGGCAATCTTCGACACAATCATCATCTAGGGATGGGTAATTTCGTGCAGTGGCAATATTGTCATTACATCAATCGTGTAACTTTTCTAGCGTTGTGCTTACCATGTGTTTTCCACAGGTTCTTGGATTATGAGACTATCACTAAATACACACTGACAGTTAGAGCAAGTAATGTACGTACGAAGAACAGGCCGAATCTTATCCCAAATACATGTTTGTGTAAAGATCCATCTGTCATCATGGTCACAGTGAATGTCCTCAACGAGAACGACTACATACCAGCCTTCCAATACCGTGTATACAATGCCTGTGAGTAATCGACTTTGTCCTGCATGCAATCTTGCTCTTTGCAACTTTTGACCATTTTTCCTTTAATTATTCAATGCCCATGTACGAAATACAGAATGAAAATATATGTATGAGAATTAAATGTGATGCTGTATAAAATTCTTGAGGCTTGTTCATAACCTTGGTAATTAAGGAAATTAAATAAGCCACATCACGATATTTTGTCAGGAACTTCTTGTTCATGTCAATAACACATTTGTTCTAATATTTCAGGTGTGTCTGTCGATGCCCAGATTAGTAAAAGTGTGACCACAATAAGAGCTCTAGGCCATACACCGGGTACAACGCAATCGGTTTCATATGAAATCGTGTCAATCGAAAGCAGGAATCCAAGCAAGACTGAAGACTTCACAGTGGAACCGAGAAACCTTTTCCTGATAGGTACGATACTTTAGCTATTCTTTCCTGGTTCATATCCAAGACATATTCTTTTATCGATGGCTAATGCACTATATTCGACCCTCTTGGGTCAATCAAATAACAAAATTAATAATAATACCTTACTTCAACAGGTAAGAACAATGGAACAATCTACACAAACATGCTGATGAGCTTCTATGAGGATTCCTATTTCAAGATGATGGTGCACACATTCAATGATCAGTTCAATGATCGACAGTCATCGATGAAGCTAAACGGGAGTGTTGCAACTATGAGGGTAAGTTCAGAAATACTTCTTATATTGTATTCACATTCCAGTCATTCTGGTTTGTAGTATTCAGAATTCGAAATAATATTTTGGTAATCGTGTTTTCTGAATAACTGTACTTTAAACTAAAATAACCTTGGTACATCGGGATCTAGTGGATATAATAGTGCCTTACCTTTGCAATTTAAAGGTGTTCGTAACTGATCCTGCTCATGAAGTAAAGGTCACCGTGAAGGAACCTCCAGAGGAGGTTTCTGACAGTACTCTTCAGGAGATCGTTGCGTGCGTATGAAGTATTTCTCCTATAATATTTGCCCTTGCGTCATTGAATCTCCATTATAATTTTATTATTCAATGGAGCCCAATAGTTCCTTTATTTCACAAAAAAAACATGTTCATAAATGACAGTTTTTTTATACCCCGGTTTCTCTTTTGTTGTTTTAAAGATGATAATATAAAGATACAAAAATATGAGAACTACCTAAGAAACCTTATGACTTTAACTGTAAACGATTTTCTAAAAATACATCGGCTATTTGTGCTATAATTATATAGATCTGTACTCAAGTGAACTCCCTTTTCTATTTTTAAGATGGGTGTCGGAAGTTACAAATGGTGGCATCGTTTGCATAAATGATCTGAGGTATCACATTGATGGCGACGGCCTAGTCATTGTTGACTGGTAAGTGATATTGCAATCATTTAAGTAGGAATTTCCCTGGAGAAACCAAACAAGATTTCGACGATGGATACGACTCCATGGTCTGCAATTATCTTATGCACAATCATCATCTATAGGGATGGCCATTTTCATGCAGTGGCGGCATAATATTGCAATTTCAATAAGTTCATCTGTTCACGGGCGTGATGCAAGATTTCTCAGTGAAATGTATATTATATATACGTGCATACATCTGTAATGTCGTAGAAGTCAGTTATATCAATACTTCCTTTTCATTTTGAAGGACTGATGTCTTGCTTCATGTAATTGATGGCAAAACCTTCGTCTTGTGGGAGTTGGACGCCCTCATTCCCCTGCTTTGGCCAGGTGGTGGCGGACCTCGCACTGATGCCCTCCAAATTGAAGGTGTCGCCGTAAGTACTCTTTAAATTCATCTCTCCGAATCCTGCATTTGTTGTGATAATACTATAACTCAAAAATAAATCATGAAATATCTTAATGGGAATCAGTTATACAGCCCACAGACTACTATTGACTGAATTGCATTTGCCTTATATTATTTTATTATACTACCAAAGTATTTCGTAGCATCTAGTTTATTATAAGCTCAATCAATTTATAGAATTATCTAATTTGTCATTACTTACAGGCAGCTTCATCTTTCTGGGGAGGTTTCATAATCGACCCATTATTGATAGCTGTTATTTTGGTCATCCTTCTCCTCCTTCTGCTACTTCTCTTGCTGTGTTGCTTATGGTGTTGTATGAAAGCAATAGCCAAGAGGGATCGTAAAGCTGTCAGTAAGTGACTTTTACCATATTTCCATTATCTCAATAACTAACCAAATGAGCTCACACATTATTATGAGTGTGTGATTTAGATTTGGCTCGAAATAACCACTTCTTTAACGCTGACGCGGTATAGTGCGATTCCCTAGCCCCTGATGTCCAAATCCGTGCATAATAAACAAAGCTACCAATTACCTGACTGGCTGTCGAGGTATAGAATCATAAAAAGATGTAATTGACTGCCCTATAGAAGTAGGAACCGCGTTGGGTTTCCTTTGTTTATATGAAGTAGATTTTTGATCCATAGATAATCCCCCAGTCTCCCCATATTCCCGGAATTTAGAAAAAAATCTTTTAACAGATTTCTATTCAGGAACGGGGCATGGCATATGACAGTGGGTTTATATGGCTCGGGCAAGCCCGGTCTTTCGCCATAATTGAAATTGAGAACCAAGTCAAAGGTTCCTTTAGTACAAGTGTTTTTACATTGATACATTTTATCAAATCAAACTCCCTATTTATGTTCAATATAATAGAGATTCAAAGTTTATATGTCAATATATATTTCCAATTGCAGTGTTGGATCATTTGCATCCACCCACGGGAACGTAAGTAAATCTCACATACATTTATTACCTACGATCAGTAATCCTCAAGTTACCCCTCATTAGGTGCAATACGTACAGTACTTGAATCATTTTTGTCGTAATCATAATTTCCAATTATCGGCAAATGATGGATCAATTAAGTATGATAGTGATTAATTAGTTGTTATGTGTTTTACATGAACCCATGTTCCACAGTGTTCTTTTACACAATCAATCCATCCAGGGGTGGCTATTTTCATGCAGTAGCCGCCCTATATTGCATTTACATCAATCAAGTAATTAAAAAAGCATCGATTTACTTTCAGCATTAACCCACTCTGGAAAGAGAAGATGTATGAGGATCAGGAGCTGAATATGAAGCTGGATACTGTCGATAGAGGCATGGATAATGCAGCATTCGTAGGGGAAGACGCAACTGCTAGGCTTGCATTAGGAAATGGTCAGGTCACACAAACTACCACCACCGAGACACATCAGTACCAGATGAACTATGAACAGCATTCTATGCAGCAACAGGTATATATATATATATTATGCTTCTATCCTTTACAACCATTATTCTTGTGGTATTATTATTTATATAAATTATATCATATAATATTATATTACATCTTATTAATATTTGCTTATCATAATAATAGGAATTGTCTTATTTCCACATCCATTGTCTTGGGATGAGCGAACACAATCAATCTGGGCTAACAGGACTATCTAGCTAGAATTGATATCTGCTAGCTGCAATTGTGGATGCAATATACGAATTAGAATAATGGAAATAAGGAAGAAAGGCTGAGTTTCTCTTCATCTAAATAGCTTGGCAAAATATCTAACATAAAATCAATGACAAAACAATGACCAAATAAAAAGTAATATTGGCCAATGAAAGATTTCAATGCAAGTTTAATACATTATATCTTGATCCCATTTCAGCTCATGGGGGGAGGAGGTGCAGGAGCCGGAGGACTAGTGATCGAGGCTCCCTTAGAAGGCAGCGCAAGAAACGCTGCCATTCTCCTCAACGGCGGCGGCGGCGCTTCCTACCACGACCAGAGTTTCACTGCTGACAATGCCACCCAGGTGGAACTGATGACATCAATGCAGTCCCTGAGAGAAGGCGATACTCAGTACGGTCCCTCGGCCATTGGCGCCAGGCTGCATAGCTACTCCATGGAAGGTACCCAGGAGGTGCACTCTAATGACTTCTTCACTGGAGGACCAGGAAGGGGGGATGATTATGTCCACACCTACTCCTCCGGTCAGTACCATGGACATGGTCCTGCCAATGGTGTCTCAATTCACGATATCCATGTTGAGGATTCAGAGAGGAGTTTGAGCCAGCAAGTGCACATCGACTCCCCCGACGGTGGCCTCTACCAAGGAGAAATAATACTTGGATCAGCCCATGCTCCTCAGTTCCCTAACCAGCAACGCACTGAGGCAAGATACCACTCACAACAGTATTTATACGATGAAAACTACCAATGAACACATTAATTAATAACTGACCTGCCACTCCCTCACGGTTCTATGCGATTAATCGAGGAAGAAAATGGGGTAAAAACCTTTGAACACTTGGGGGGTATTTTTATACTAAAAAGTATACGGGCAATAGCATTTTTTTTAATACTCACATGTATATAATGCATCAATTTCACCCTCTTTTTAAAGTCGTATTCCCAATTTATTATGACAAAAATACTGATTTGTTATGCTATGGTTAAGTAAGCGTTAAATGTATAGCATGACTTTATCTTTCCATTATTCTCTTCTCGCTTTTTAAAAGTGGCATATCCACCCCGGTAACCTGTATATAGAATATTCAAGATGTTCCCTCTCTTTTTCTGTCCAATGGAATATTGCCTGGGTTGAAAACTGTGTGAATAGAAACGATGAATCATTACTCAACTTTAATATTTGAAGTATGCGAATTCAGCCTCTGGTTATTAATAATTGATTTTAACCACATGTTAATAAAACAATCGTGGTAATAGAGTGTAAACATGCAGGAATAATGTTTATGGGCGAGACACATCAAAATTCGAATTAGTCTAGGATAATAGGATGGATTATCAAACATCTACATGGACTTAGATGAAAATCCACAGTCTTGTGTGTTAGGAACGATTTAGACTGTGGATATACAGGTGCTATCTGAATGTATGTCCTAACTGTGACAATGTCTTTATTCTTGTGGTCAACGCGGGGCTATAATGAATCAATGTTTTGAGGGAAAGCTGCCGAAGATGTGAAACGACCACTATTGAAAGAGGAGAGATGAGCTACAGAGTGTTGTACGCATTATTCCTTCTGCTTATGTTTTGTCGACATGATGAATGAAATTCGTAGAATGGTTTAAGAAATTGATGTTGATCTGTTATTTATTTGTGCAAATATCAAGATATTCCCTATTGGGAAAATACGTGCGTTGATCAATTGTAACTTTTATTTTATTAACATCAAAAACGATTTGTTATGTATCTCACCGCTAAAAATATAATTTGCTAACAAGTTGTTATATATAATAGACCTCAATTTGGAGATATTGTAAATTAATATCGGGGTGATTGGTTCTCACTGAGCAAGTTTGCGTCCGTCTTTCATCCTGTACAAATGATTAGAGCTGTAGATATAAAAGTTGAGAATGTGTGGGGTTAAAACTCATCAAGAACATTTAATAACTATGCAATTCCTATTATCAATATTGCCCTGATATTCTTAGTTTGTCTGAAGTGTACAGATTATCCTCGGAGGACAAGCATTGACTACACATCTCAGTATATGGTCATATAATAAGAATTTGTTGGTGGTATGTATCGAGGTTTCATGTTCTGAGTAGGGCCTACATGATATCATTACATTCTTTTCATCCCTTATCCCTCTACATGAAACCATTTTTTATTGATGAAGTTGTGACCCTCTCCCCATTTTCAAAATATGTCAATATTAAATATGATTACACATTATACCTCGAAGAGTATATTCTTTTAAGTGTAGTCAAATTAGGTAATGTATAGACCCTTTAGTTTCATGTACATATTCTACCATATTTTCGTAATGTCTATCAGCCAAACAGTGGCGGTGACATTGTTTGGGAAAAGTACTGCGTGCTTAATGATCCTAGTATGTTCCAAGTCCCTGCCTTCTTCGGCTCCCTAGGTTAGAATGAATAAAGTTGTTATTTTGTAACATTCTTTTCAGACAACTGCAGAAAGCGACTCTATTCTGCAACATATACAGCCTAAGCGCTTTGTTAACATTTCTATTGAATAAAGGAACTATTATGAATTGCTTACCACAAACACTTGTTTTATGGTTGTGAGTCACATAAATGTGTAAATTTTTCTATATCCCATAATTCGTAGGCTATTCATATGATTTAATTTGGTGTCCGATGAAAGAAATGGATTTTCAATACCCTTCCTTAACGATTATGGATTCAGCCAAAGCGGACATTGTGCAAACTATTCACCTAAAGGAATGCTAATAGAAAGGATAACCACTCGCTTCTGGATAGATGGACAAAGGACAATTTGAGGTCATTTTTAAAAATTTTATTCGCCATTCACAATACCAGTTAATAAAGTATACAGACCTACCTATGCATATCAAAAACCTATCAATGTTTAACTATAACAGTATTATACAAAAATACAGAGACTAGTTTTGTGGAGTAGAGCTACGTGTTTGTGCATGTTGTCTTGAGTTATTAATACATTTACAAATGGCACATCATAGATTTGTTTATATATCATCACATTTATGGGGATGGCTATCATTAAACCATGCTTATTGACCAAAGCTAATGTACAGGCATCATCACAGACCAAAGTTCATATCACAGACATATCATGAGGAATAACGGGGGAGAAAATTAGGCATTTATATAATGCCGCATATTGAGAGCAATATCCCATGAGGCTAGTTTAATGTAAAGGACAAGCCCGAAATGAAATATCACTCTGAATCATGGCCAATGTTTCTTTTCATGTTCAAAGTCAGTTTGTCGATTCGCCTTTTTGCCTCTGGGTGAACGAATATGTCTTGTTGTAGAACAACATTGTGGACTAGAGCTAAGAGTTTGTGCACGTGGTCTTGAGTTACTAATAAATTAGAAATGGCACATCATAGATTTGTTATGTATCATCACTTGTATGGGGATGGTTCTGTCATGAAACCATGCTGATTGACCAAAGCTAATGTACAGAAATCATCACAGACCAAAGTTCATATCACAGCCTATCATAAGGAATCATGGGAGGGCAAATTAAGTCATAATGCCGCATATGGAGAGCAGTATGGTGAATGTCAGGTTAGTTTAACGTAAAGGATGAACCCGAAATGAAATATCTCTTTGAATATCGACCAATGTTTCTTTTCATATTCAAACGTTAGATTTAACATTGTTTAACTTGTGCTTCTTGATAAACTGTCGAGATTAAGAAAAGAAACATTGATGACCCCCGAAATAGAGATACTTCAACTGTCAACCCTAGCTTAACTAGGAAATGTTCATATTCTAAAAGACGGTACGGATGGTTTGTACATGGGAATGTTACGCATTCAGTCAGCGCTCTTTGTCATATGCATGAGAAAAGAGAAAGCAGAATTGACATCGAATAAATCAACACGATTTAAAGATTTGCAGACTTTCGTGTCGTCGAAGGCCTAGCATTTGTTGTCATTGTTTCCGTCAGGAACTTGTTATATGGAATCTTTCCCGACATGCTTTCGTCAAACCTGCTGAGCACATGATAGACCTCGTCTTCATCCAGGAGAATGTTTGCAAGCTTGAGCACAGATCTGAATTCTGGCACAGAGATATAACCCTCGTTATTTACATCCATCTTACGGAAGGCCCGTCGGAGATGCTTCCAGTCGCCCGATAACTGTTTGGTAGAAATCAAGGAAATTAATCAATACCGTGACGCAAAGCTGCATTTTCGTATAGTTTCCATCAAAAAATGAAATTTTCTGGTTCATTTATTTCCGACCCATCCAAAGGTCACCAAGATAGAAAATAACAGATCTGGGCCTATTTTTCTTGGTGTAAAATCTCATTAAATCCCAAATTATTCATTTCGGTGACCCGCCGAAATCCCACTTTTTTTCAATCTGGTTGACTCTATCATTTTCAACTTCGAAAATGTTAGGCTAGGTATAGGAAGAGGCCAACAAATTGCATTATTGGTCCAATTATCCCCAAATTGGCACAGTAGAATAGCAAAAAGAAAATCATAGAAATATTAGAGAAAAGGCCATGAATTCATTAGAAACTCAAGGAATTAAAGGAAATATAAGTTGTTCTATATTCTGTCGTATCCATGATATATCTTTCAATCTACAGCACTCAGGATCCAAGAAAGAAAAAGTTTTGGTCGATTAATCTGGGAAGGCAGCTTTAACAACTTATTTGAGTCTTAAATCTTCAAATGATATCAATCTTGTAATTTAATAACCTTCCATTCACTTATAGCCAAGTAGCCAGCTCGTTGGCTTGGGGGAAAATGACAATTTCTAGCGAATGATACATGATAATATCAGAGATAAAACGAGGAAATGCAATGTGTTTCTCTACTCTCGTTCTGTATATCTTACCTGATGTCTTAGCTTCGCTGTGATGCCATGAAGCCCTTTCTGTGGAGGTTCAGCAATATCTGCAAGTGGGATCGCCGGGTTTGGTTGTTGCAGGAGGGAGAGCATGTTGTTACCGTGGCGCCAAACTTGCTTCTTAGCGGCAAATGGCTTCAGGAACTCGAGGTATGAAATCCTGAAACGAAACCATGATATACATGAATACCAGGTACAAATAATTTTCCTTAGCTCGGGATCATATATAATATGTCATACCATACAACTCCTAACTATGAATTTTGATATTTTGTCATTGCCATCAACGGCGCTATACTTGCCTATCGTCCATTCGCATATCAAACTTGGTGCAGATTGTGTTAAGTTCAAACTCCGTGAGGTGAACACACAGCTCGGATAGGACGTCTCTGAACTCATCTTTTCCTACATAACCTGTCTTGTAAGGGTCCATGGTGTGGAATTCCCTCCTTAAATCTTCCCACATGTAATCAATCTGTAAATAAAGAATTGTTTTGATATAGATACTGGAGTGTAGTCTTATAATCAGCCAGATAATAAAAAATACTGTATATAATAAGTGGCCATCATTATCACTATGATAAAGAGTAATATCGAACACACCTTAGACCTGAGGTTGTCTTGCAGCATGTCACCGGCACAGTTGAGTTTCCTAGATCTGATCATGAAATCGGCATCTCCTCTCTTTGGTGGGTGAACCTAGAAATTGAAGGAGGAAAGAAATAATGTTAATTTTGACTGATGGAATCAAATTAGTACAAACCCCGATTGGGTGGAATAAACTATGCAATAACGCAGCGTATATTTTATTTTTATTTCGGAATAATATTACAATGTGAGATTGCTGTTGTCGAGGTATAGGAAGATATAGGATACCGTATGTAATGATTTCTCCAGTGCATAATATCTAAAGAATGATTCTCTCACCTTGGCATTTGGGAATGTAGCGGATTTGAGTGAAAAACCGAAGTGTCTTGTGAACTGTAGGAAATCTAGAGATTTGTCCTGATTAGTGATGAATGTATTCCATAGATCACGAATTTCTCCTCGGGTTATTTCTGGGCTGATGCGGAACCTTAGTGGAAGAAAAAGTTAACATTCATTATCCAAGGCAGTATTAAGGCTACTATTCTAGTAATGCCACCACATCAAGGAGACAATGAGCTGTTATGCCTATTTTTAAAAAAATAATTTGCTGATGCCTCCAATATTAAAACGCACAAGACAACTACAAAAAAGAATTCAAAGAATTTGCAATGTCTATAAAAATTAAATTCAGCATGCCTCTTGAATAGTTGGTACATGGTTTCGTGAGATAGACGTTTGGTATTCCACTCATCCAATTCTTGGAATGCGGCTTCGACAGCTTGGTAGTTTGCTTTCAGCAAATCTTTTACAATCTGGAGCGAGATGAAAAATAAAAATTGAAATATATTTCATGCCTATATATTTTAGAGACCACCAGTAATCACGTTCTTCAATAACGAACCAAACAACACGTAACATTCCTGTACATGAGAATGTTCTAAAATGAAGTCTAGATGAGGCGAGGAGAAATCAAATTCATGATTACATTGGCAATTGATTTCATAATTCTTCTATGGAAAATATTACACCAAAATAGAGCTCATGAACATATATGGTATTTATATGCGGTACCTTGAAAAGTTCGTGAGTAGTCCTGTGTGCAGTGATGTCTATTGTGGTGCCATCATCCATCCTAATGGGACTGGGAGGTATTTGTTCCCTGAGTGGGGGAGTGGCACGACGAGCAGGCACTGGACTCGGATCAGCAGGGAGGGCTCCAATAGATTTGTACTTGGGACGTATATCTTCCCCTGCAAGGCTTGGTGCGCGACCCCTAAATCGGAAATAAGTTGGTTCGTTTGTTATTTCACGACACTACTATATAGATAAGACTTCTTGTATAAAAGGGAATGTGAACCTTCATTTTGAACGAAACGATGAATTAAAGGTATCATTACAATCACTAAAACATCACTGTGGAAATAATTCCAGTAGCAAATATAAAGAACGCAGGCTAGGAATGAAAAGAAAATAACCCCAAATTGACATTTGATCCCAACAATCATATATGTACGAATGAATTTCCAATCCCAGCATCGGATCCCTAGTATCAAAAACACACCGCAGGAAGAAAAAATTCTAATGACTTAATTAAACAGATCTGAGGACTTACTTTGTATCAAACTGTGCCATGAATTCGGCATACTTGACACTGCCCTCGTCATCAAGAGGCACCCTGTCTATGAATGCTCTAAACTGATCATCGGTCATGTCAGGTGCAAGGCGACTCTCAATTGCAGCGCGGAACTCTTCTTGACTAATGCGATCTGTTGCAAGCTTGTCGATTTTGCTAGAATAGTAGAAGAAAAATATTTCGATTTACCTAATTTCATTTGATTGATCTACCATGAAAGAGGTGCTTATAGGTGTGTTACTCAACAAGATGCCATTTATTATAAGAAACCTTATGACTTTAACTGTATAAATCAGCGTGTAGAACATTTGAGTTATCTCCCAACGTGTAACATATATCAATGTATTGGAATGTTCAAAGGAGGGATTTAAAAGAGGGATGATACAATATACTAGAAGACTATTACAGTTATTAATTCTCAATTAGTTATTTGATATCATTTCATATACTTAATTCAACTCTCAATATTCAATGCATTTTGTATACATACTGGAATGTTCCAAGGAGGGATAAGAATTCTCTCTGGAACATGTTGACTAGCTCTGTTTCGACGGCACTAAGTGTTGAATTAGCACCGGCAGATCCTGGTCGATTAAATCTGAAAGGAGGAATTCGAAATTTACACTATTTTTCTGACTGATTATGATGTTCCCTTCTCAGTACACACATGTGTTGGTAATATCTGATCAAATCAAATCCGGATGAATTTCGTATCTATTTTGTACATACGATAATCATCCCTCACATTTTTTGTTAAAAAAAGAACTGCTTTTATCTGTCCTGCAATTAGTGTGTATAGGACCTACATATATCTCGATAGATAAGGGTCAAATTCATGCTCATACATATGGACCGTATAGTGATATATTAGGCATACGTCGCCATAGATGTGCAATACTGTATACCCGTGTCATCAGAGGTTTGCAGAATTGGTATACCTGTGTTTGGGGTTGGTGAGAATATGATGGGCCATGCCTCCTTCACTTCTATCTTGGAACTTCATAATGAACTCCTGGTATGGGATTCCAAATGACGAGTCTTGTAAATCACATCTTGCCATGAACTCTCCAAGGTGAGCCTTTTCCATACGTAGACCGTATTGGGCAAGAACCTCAAGGAATTCGTTAGTCGAGACCTTGATAAAACATCACCAATATTAACATCCCACGTCTCAAAATGATGAATAGAAATTTAACCTTTTCTAAAGAGTCATGATAATTATGTCTTTTGCCTACGATATACAGATGTCATGTATGTTCATCCGAAAGCTTTTCAAGTACTGCAAACTAACGAAAATGGTAAACTGAAACTACAAACTTACAAATCCAGAACTGTCATGATCAAAACCCTTGAAGCTGTTCCTCATGTTAAAGAATCCTTCCCTGAATTTGTTCTTCAGCCATTTCTCTATATTCAGCGAACGCTGTCTCTCTGCCTCTTTCTTCTTCAGAGGACGACCACTTGTCGGTGTTGGAGTGGCTAGATAAATAGGAAATATCGACAGTGACTAATTGACATTTGCACATGTATACTGTTAATAATGTACATGAATGTAATCACTTGGCTTTTTCATTATCAAGCCCACTGATGGACAAAGCAAACCAAAATTAAAGGGAAAATATTGTGCAAACAACTTATTCGTATTCAATATTATAAGGACTTGAGAAAAAGAAACTGAAATAAATATACGGTATATTATAATAATATGTTGCTAAGTGTCATGTTCCAGACATACCTGGTTCCATGAGAGGTGCTTTGGGAGAAGGAGCTGCGGGCATATCACTGATGTTTACACCAAGTTTCTCCATCATTTTGGCACCATCAATTGCTCCCACTCCGCTGGTGTCATACCTGTCAAAAGAGAGATTTCGTCGTTAACATTTGGTTGACTCTATCCATGTATGTATCAATTGAAAACTATGTTTGTAATAGGGCTCGTTTCTCAAACTGCCTTACAATGTATAATTGTATAAATAAAAGATCTTTTAAAATCACGATATAGCGAATGGTAATTACTTCTATTCATGTATGTATCAATTGAAAACTATGTTTGTAATATGGTTGGTTTCTCAAACTGGTTTACAATATGTAATTGTATAAATAACAGATCTTTTAAAATCACGATATAGCGAATGGTAATTACTTCTTCCAGAGTTTGTTAAATTCGATATCATCCATGTAAAAGCCGAGTTTATTAAGTGTATTCCTTAGCTCTGGCTTCAAGACACGTCCTGCGCCATCTGGGTTAGATTGTGGGATCAACTCAGCCAAGTTCAAAACTCTAGAAAGAGAAGCGGGTTTAGTAAATTAATGAGCATATGATCAGGGTATATAAACTTATTTCCAAAAGATCAATTTTCATAAGGTTTATATGCTTAGGAGGAGGATTAAAAATGGGAAAAATACATGTAAGAGATAGTTAAACATTGTGTAGAATAAAAATTACAATCTAGAGACCTTAATCATTACAGAAATTCTGATCATCTGCAGTTCAATAATTTTTAACCGATATTAACCTTTGTTTGGCATGTTCCTTTAGATGAGCATGGACCTGAGAGGCTGTCATTGTGGATTTGTCTGGGCCATTGCTGCCTCTTTGAATGGGATCCATCCATTTAGGGTACTCCTCGTTTTGTGAATCGCGGAAAACAGCAAAGAAATCGGTGAAATTTATGATTGACCGGTCTGAAAGGTGGAGACGGTCTAGAAGACGATTAAAGTTGCTTGTTCCAAGTGGTCGTCCCAGAACTGTTACTAGAATCCTGAATAACCCATCCCTGTAAAAGAAAATGAAATAATAACTTACGAGCTGTACTAACGACACAATGTAGGCCTATTTATTCATAAGTCGCAAATCATGGCAGGCATATATATCACTAATACTTCAATCATTATTGATTCAATACATAACACTTTTACAATGGAACTAGGGTAGTCCCCCAAAATGCTGGGAGCTAAGTATACTGGCACTTCTAATTCTTGATAAGTTTTATACAAAAAAAGCGGGCCGGTTATACATAATTGTCTATACCCACTAATATATGATAAATTCCCGGCCATTAATTAGAAGGAGTGCAACATTATTGACAGACAAATGCGTTCCTCGTTGAAGAAATACTTCCCGGCTTATAGAAATATGTCGAAATATTGAATACGTGGCTAACTTTGCTTCTATTATTGAATGTTTCCTTCTTACCGACTACATATAACAGTGTAGATTAACAAGGTGTAAAATCATGGCACATGGTCTACTATTTATACGCTTTGTGTGCATTGTTTCCTGGTGGGTGATAATCTATTCCATAGCCGACCCAAACTTCTGAGCCATGTGTGCTTAATATTTAGTAGTTCTATGTTCTGGCCAATCTACCGAGGTAAGTAAATATTGGTAGGGGAACCTAGATCGGGACCTGCACGTGATAAAACGGGACTTCCAGTAATAAAATAATACTCGGTGCCATGCAAGATATGCAGCTTGTATATAAGGTAGCGCTCGATATTATATTGATACTGTTATATATATACAAATAATATTTCTTATAATAATATAAGATTTCTTTATTTAAGATTTTCTGTTATAGTGATTCCCTCATGTATTCAATCCGAATGCCCGTTGGTTTTTATTCATAGACATGTATTCCATTGTGAGTGAGAAGTACAAGGTCTTAACGTATAGAGAACCCTAATATGTTTTGCCCAAGGGAAACTTCTAAAACGATAGCTCCTGAGACTTTGTTTAAGCATGGGAAATATTGATGTGAATGTATTTAAATACACATTTAAGACGTCCTATCGATTTGCAATATGCAGAATATTGGACAGGCAACATTTGGCATCGATCTCAACTCTGAACAAACACTTGGCATTATGTATATAAAGGTGCAGTGATTGTGAATGGTAACTCCTGTAGAGGTATGTGTAGTGAAATGGTCAATGCTATATGTGGATGTGTTCCACCACTGCACACAATGTAAGGCATAGTGGAACTGCAAAGGCTCAAAGCGGCTTTAATTCCTTCGTCAGTTCCAGAGATCGCGGTCCTTAGCAACAGGTAAACACGGTTCATTAAGGTTATGCAGCCACTACTCCATTGCCTATAGATCCCCGGTGCAAGAGGAGTCGATTTTGAAAAGCAAACACCATTTTGCTTTAAGATTCGACGCCAGTATTTAATGATGAGACCATGATTTTATAAAAGATGATAAACTCTGATACAGGCATACAACAACAACTAATTATTGTGACAAACATCTGTTATGGAATATATTTATGCGAAAATGCAAAGATATGAATCTCTTGAAGTAAACCCAATTTAGGGGTCACTGGTTTAAGGGGTTAGGCTATAGATTATCTACGCGAGCCTATATCGAAAGGTGGTTGTTCAACTTCTTAGCACTTATATAGAACCGATTGTAGGCTTTTAGCCCTTGTTAATCAGCGCACAGAATTTGTGTTTTCTTTTGGGATGAGGCAAACAAAACACACTCATGTCCTTGGGCGTGAAGTATCCCTCCTTCCCAGAAAACCCTAGACCAGAAAGGTCAATTCTATCATTATGGGTCTATGATTGTCTGGCAAAATATACAGTCGCAGCAGACAGAACGTTTACAAATTACACATTCATAATTTTCCTCCAATCCTGCTAATTTGGCCGTTAGTAGGCCTATATTACCCATAGACTGCGACTCAAAAGCTTAAAAAGAGCGTCTTTTTGTGTGATGCTTCTAGATCAGCGTTCATAATGTGTCTTCCACTATCTCCTGGGCTGGAATATACCTTCTGATATGATTACTCAGAGAAAAGTTTCACACGATGATATTTAAGGGGATCAGCTGTGTTGGTACAAAGTCCATATATTAATTTTAGCCGTCAGCCAGTTGTAAGAACAATATGGAATTAGTGTTCTGAATAAAACCGGCATGTGTATGTGACCCTCTAATGCTTGCTTTCTGGATGTAGGCCTATTGTTCATTAATTAGCTACACATGGAGGGAAATGCGATTTCGTGGAAAGCAAGAGAGATTCACACAGTGTAATACAAAGGCTATTGATAAAGCCAATGTCGCGTTTTTTTTCAATGTTGATTACATTTTGCAATGTCTCACCATAATAAGAAACTAGACTCAGCGAAGACAGTTTTCTATAGGTCATACAGCGAGATCCGTCGATCTCAAACGCGTCACGCTAGAAACAAAGTTCGGATAGAGTTTGTATAAAATAAAACCAACAATAATTCTTTGAACAAAAAAAGATGGAGGTCAAGTCTTACTTGGAAACGTTGCCCTTGCCTTCGGGATCATTGTCCTTGAAACGCTTCCTCACTTCGAAGAAGTTAGCCTTGACCTTTTCCTTGAGATAAGCTTCAATCTATAATGATAGACATGTAGTTAGTAATACCCATCTAGCCTGTTTTTCTAGTTTCATCAATACTGATTGCATGATTAAACATTGACAGAGTAATTAATGTGTGCTTACATTATTTAATTATTGTTGACACTTATGCCACCAAATGATTAGTGATGAGCCGTCATGAAATTATGGCTACGCATGTTCCCAAGCAGTATCAAGACAAACAAGATAAAAGGCAACTATCGTTCAAAAGTCTACTTATTCCACCAATAATTGTGTGGGTGAATTCTACCTGCTCTTGCTGCTTTAGGAAAAAAACGGCGAAAATATTGTGGCTTAGTAAATAAGTTTGTGTATTCAGGGCATGAGTTTCATTCCGGAACTTCTTGATTAACGCACGAGCAACCATGAAAAGCACTCAGTTATGTTACCATTGTTTGAGTCAGGCTGTCGATCTTACCTCATCGATTTCTAGTCGGGACTGTGCAGAAACAGTCGATAGGCGAGACATGGCCCTGCTTTCAGCTCTACTAGCCATATCAGCTCGAGCACCTGGAGAGAAATTGAGATTAACCCATATGTCTTATCTCATGCTCGAGGAACAATCACAAGCACTTCATCTTTCATCAAGAATCCTTCAAAAAGTCAATTATGAAATGTTGCTATGAATTCACTTCGTATTTCTAGGTAATACTAATAGAAGCATAATAGTCATTTGGGTACCAAACTGGTTGTAATGTTCCATGAGAATCAACAGATAACAGCTAGTATTTTATATACACCAAAGGAGTAAACACTTATATTTGCTAAAGATATTTACATCAAATTAAAACCTAATCGAGATCGGTCATGACATAACACAATGCGCGTGACCTCGCACATTTGCACTAAAAAACAATACATGGATACAATCCGTGCATGAAAGTGTAATACAGAACAGATTTCTATTCAGAATATGTGCAATACTCTATGGACACAATTACGCGTCCATCCCCCATACAGTGCTTAAAATTAAACAAAAAGAAGGTCATTTATACTAGAACTATATTGATGTAGAATTCCTCCGTAATTGATCAGTCTTTTTTATGCAGAAAATGAGCACACAGTGTGACTTGTCATCAAGACTCACTCGTGCAAAGATTCAAAATCGCCTACAGAATTTCTATATACAAATGAACTACAAATCAATACTTTTTTCAGACTTCATACCGCATACCTTGCTTGGATTTTTCTGGAAAACGGACGGAATGGAACAACATATATATTTTTATTTTCCTGATTTATAAACCAAAACCCAGTTTTTTGTATGTTCAGAATGATATAAACTAATCAAAATGATTACCAAATATTCCAACATTGTCACAGACCGCTTCTTAGCGAAAGAGCCGTTAAGCCTCTGACTCAAAGGGATCTAATGGTCCTTATAATCCCATATAAATTATTAGGCAAGAAAGCCATAGAATTACTTTGTAGGGTTCTTCAGGTAGCATAAAAGCCATTGAAACGAGTAGCAAATGCTTAATCATTATGCGTCAAAATCGTTGCAGATTGCCAGAGTAGCAATTCATGTGTAATATTCCGGTATGGTATATTATATGAAATCCGTTCATTATTTATTCCATTGCCAATGTGTCCCATACCATTTCACGATTAAAGACGGTAAAGTGTAAACATATGACAACCAGAATAAAATATGTCGCAGTAAAATTGATCAATCAAAAGGCTTCCAGTCGGCTTATCATGAACAATATGGTAACAGATAGTGTATTTATTGATATTGTTATTCTCTAATTTAATAACAGGGACTTCATTGATGTTGATGGTTGTTTCAATAACAGGATTAAGAGCTTAACGTTCCCCAGCAAGGCTTAAGAGCAGTATGAAACCAATTGAAATGTTTATTTATAAATATATAAAAGCCTTGCAAGTACTAGGCAACCACAGGTAAAGTAGTGGGTTTCCCGAGGTTATCGCTTGCCGTTTGATTGAAGACATAAAAGTATTTAAATTAACTTGTTTTACAGATAAGTATTCATAGGGGGAAGCTGTAGTTTGATGGAAGTTTCTAATATCTGGAAAGTTTGAGGTGGAAAGTGCATATCAGTTGAGGAATAACTTCTACTAGTATATGAAATGTTTGCAAGAGTGTGATACAGATTTCGTTGGAGACGTAGTAACCATCTTTCATCACGCGAAGTGACAACGATTACTCTCCATGATAATTGTATTTAGATGACATTTTATATTTAGGATAAACTTAGGGTCAAGAGCAACTAGGGGACGGGAGCAAAAAAAGGGGAAACAACGAATGATCTGGTAGTACTGTACAACGATAAAAACACAAACATATAATGTCTGTAATCAATTTAATAAAGGCGATAAAAACAATGTGCATATTGTATTATTATTATTTATACCTTCGCTGCTTGTTAGAGAACAAGATTATGTTAATCACCACCAATATCTTGAACAGGACCAATAACACTATTGAAATCACGAGTAGAATGAATGGACATACCGAATAATGGGAGTCTTGTTTTCGATGGATCTCCATGGACTACTTCAATTCCTTCGGGGATGGCTTCGATGCTGTTGCCTCTGTCAAGGTGGGCACTCATCTTCTGGAGGGAGAGTCTGGATGGTATCCTTCCAGAAGCCCTGGAGGCTCCCCTGGATGGGTATAGATTCTCCGCGGCAAGAGGACGTCCGGAGTTAAGACCCATGCAGCTTCCCGCCCTGGATTGTCCGCGGATATCCATATTCTCTGGGTTTGACAATCTGGATAGCGGATGCTGGATTTCTGGCAGGACAGGCCCAGCAGACATACGTCCACTTGTACCAGGCCTGTGCGGAATCCCTATTTGGGACATTTTTTGTTTGTAATTAAATCCTTTCAATTATAAATTACTTTCCCAGAAAGTGTGGTAGAGGTACTGCCCACTAATTAATAATGAGTAAACCTCTTTTTCCCCTCTATCCTGTGTGAATCAGGGGGTGTCCAGGTCCTACAAACTAATCACACACTGTTCAGTGGAGGGCTTGATGGAGGGGTTGATTGGTCTGCCTAATTTCCACTGAGTACAGGGTAATTCTCGCTTTTCCTGGGTAGCCTATGGGTCCTCCAGTGTGAAGCAGTGTCCGGGCAGAATGGCAAACAGTGCTCCAAGGTCTCCAGGGACAACGTACACATAGCGACAAGCGCGGGACATGGGACCGGAGTAGGCGGGGCCGAGGTGCATAAGCTTTAATAGAGCACCTACTCGTTATGGCTGAGATTGGCAGGTGAGCAAACATAAGCGCTAATCTTGGCTGCATAATAATTCTCAGCGAAAAAGCTGCGAGTGCGAGGGCTCCGGCTTCCATGCATGTATACATGTGGTTGAATGTTGTACCCACTTGGAAACAAGAGCACACTTATAGTTATACACCACTATCAGTTTTGTCTATAAATTCCCAATAGACAGGGGCACGTGCCGATAAAAAATAAATATATGATAACCAAGTACTGTAGTCCCCTTGACCGACCATTAACTAATTATGGATTTGTTTGTGTACGTGTAGACCTGAAATCATTCAATGGCCCTGGGTTTCTACTTACATTTATTGATTTACTGATTACTAATAATTAGTATACGGCCCTCTGGCGATATGCCTTTAGCATCCGGGTGGGTTAATCAAGCAGGAAACAATGAGGCAGTCATAATTAACCGAACATATAGTTAATATTTTCAGGGAGGAATCAGAGAACGTCAAAAAGATTAACCACCTTAGAAAGTAATGGCAGTCCAGTGTTTGGCAAGGCGAAAGGTTTGTATTCCCACCAGCCATTGGCTGACCGAGGTCAGGCCCCTTGAAATTCAAGGCTTATTCTTTTGGATCCGCTTTAGTGCTCAGTTTTTCTTGGCATAAAAGATCCAATAACGGCAGCCCATAAACATGCATACTTATACACAAGAGGTAAATGCCTTATTGTATGGTTGGTGGCGGGTACCTGTGGGTTCTGCCTGGGACCTATTTGACATTCTCACAACAGGAAAACTTCTAAGTACTCTAAGAAATTGATTTTGATTTGCCCACAGCACACCCGCCATCCTATACAATTTTGAAGATAATGACACTTAAGTAATGAAAATGGATTTGCCAATCAAATGAAAATAAACGAAGTCCGATATGTAATTCTTCCGAATCTGGGTGGTCGTAATCTGCATAATTAGTGTAGATAAATAAAATAAAAGTCTCCTAGCAGGTCACAATATATAAACATGCCATAATTGGGTATACGGAATTTCATATTGATAAGTTTTCGGAGGAGGTGGGTTTAGCACATGGAATGTGAACTCTTTAAATATCTTGTAATTAAAACCACATTTGATAATAAAAATGTAACCCACATTGGTAGGTCGAAATTGGTGGAGCTTTGCTAGTATACATTGGTTGACTAAAATGATAGGGCCTAGGAACGGGTAAAAGGATCACCTCATTCCCCATATAAATTATTATGAACGATAAGACCGCAGATTCCAAGTCACGTAAGTCATACGACTTTCCCTAAATCCTTCACCTCTACCGCTACCCAAATCTAGATGTTTTCTTTACAGTAACTTAACTTAGACTTACTTATAAGTTTAAGATTAAATTTGTAATTATGTCGATGACGCTGTGTTTAGACTATGTTAATTTTGATTCATATTTAAACGAAGAAAACTATACCGCCAACGAGTTAGATTTGTAGTGCAAGCAGCAGCGATTAGTCAAATTCAACTTTATTCCCATATTTATCAATTGGAAAGATTGGACGTTTGCATAAATAATCAATTTCTCACTTTGAATAACGTTAAGCATGTTTAAACTGGTAAGGAACGATAGGTGTGGGAGGCAACAGTATATATTGGTCATACAATGTAGAGTTGTATCAATAATAAATTGACTGCTGAGGGAGACTAACCATCCATTCAGGCGTTTTGCCATCCCTTCCAGCTATAATATCAATAACACTCGAAACCTATATAATGTGCACAACTTTGTTGAACAATTTTTTTTATTCAAATATGAATATATGACAAACTACATAACCATCAGTACATTTTTGTAACCATCAGTACTGTTAATGATTCAAATATACCCACAATATAACATCACCGGAAACATTAAGCATTGTGTTAGTTTTCCCTACAGACTAGTAATACTGAGAGAAAAGGCAGGTGGTGCGACAGTGCCGCCACCTGGCTTGAGTGACTGAGTTCACCCGTACGCTTCCCGATTAACTGGACTTATTCTATCCCTTTGGGAACTTTACATTTTTAAAATATCATTTCATTCTCTGGATTTTTTCTGAGGCATATATTTGCATACGCTGGATTGAAGAGTGAAACAGAAACGACATTTAAATTATGAGATTCAGATGCATGAAACAGGATCCAGATTGAAATTATGACATTCTGATGCAAGAGAAAGCCAACCACAAAAGAAACATTTTTGATTTATACCCTGTCCAGTGTTGCCTGATGAAATGTTCGCATCAGCATAGATCTCCATTCAAACCAAATTGTTAAAGCTTTGATTTCACAATAATACAATCAATATAATGCAATACACAAATTAATTTGCTCTATTTTTTTTTCGATGACACAAATACATCTATAATGCAAACATACATGCATACAAACATTTATAGATGATAAGTTGAATATTTTTCTGCCATTCTGTGTTAGACAGATCAAAGCAGCTACATTGTAGCTATTATTACCGCATTAGGAAGGGATGAGATGGGGGGAAAAGTATTCAAACTCTCAGGAGTGGACAGGAAGAATCGGAAAAGGCCGTAATAATTAATGTGATTCTAAATCCAAATTAGGCCAAATATTGAATAGCTTGCCAAAAGCTGTTTGTAGTACACATCCAAGATAAGAGGGATGGAGGGATGGGAGGGAGGGGAGAGTGAGAGAAGGGAAGGGAAGAGAAGAGAAGAGAAGAGAGGAGAGAAGGGAAGGGAAGGGAAGGGAAGAGAAGTGGAGAGGAGGGGAGGGGAGGGGAGGGGAGGGGAGGGGAGGGGAGGGGAGGGGAGGGGAGGGGAGGGGAGGGGAGGGGAGGGGAGGGGAGGGAGGGGAGGGAGAGAGGAGAGGAGGAGAGAAAAGAGAAGATGGGAGGGAGGGCGGGGGAGAGTGAGAGAAGGGAAGGGAAGAGAAGAAAAGAGAAGAGAAGAAAAGAGAAGAAGAGAAGAGAAGAGAAGAGAAGAGAAGAGAAGGGGAGGGGAGGGAGGGAGGGAGGGAGAAAGAGAGAGGAGAGGAGAAAAGATAGACAGATATATTAATGGAAAATGAGGGTTGACGTAAGCAGGGTACCCAATAACTAGATGAATTGTGGGAAATGAAGAACCGAAGCTTATGTCGGATAACAAAGTTAATAACATTGAACTAGCGAGCCCATCAAACATGGACCATGTTTGCGTAATGGGTAAATAAAGCTCAAGCTCCATCTTGCTTGGATTATTCATGATGGATAAAACATATATGGGTCAAGGAAAACAAAAAAATGCAAGGATCTTCGCTATATTTACAGGTTTCCAGTAGCCTGTAGGACCAGTATGTGTCCAAACATACATAAATTTCAAGACTAGAAACCCTGACTCCAATGAAGTTACCCATAGATCTAGCTCCATGAAAGAGTAATTATTGAGAAAGAGTCAGTTCTTTGGTAGGGTAGGGTAGGGTAGGGTAGGGTAGGGTAGGGTAGGGTAGGGTAGGGTAGGGGAGGGGAGGGGAGGGGAGGGGAGGGGAGGGGAGGGGAGGGGAGGGTAGGGGAGGCCCAAACAAGCATCACTAGTCGTTTGTTTGTCCTCTAAGACACTGAAAAAAACCCATAACATGTGCACACTCCCTCCAGTAATTCGGTAATACAATATTCCCTCCCGTCATAAGCATGAAGAAATTTGTTACCCCCAATCAATTCCCACTGTTCTCATCTGCTACTGTTCATGCAATGTCATGAGTGTCTCTCTCAGTACATGCGACAGGGGCGATATACAAAAACAAAATCCTCACATATCTTCCTCCTGATCCTTCTTTTTCAAAAAGTCTCACCGCTTGAAAAATAGAAACGCAACATCAAGCACAGGCTGAGTGCATTTAAGTTTTTTTCTCAGTAGATGACTGTTGCAGTTGAAATGGACAGTTCTTATGCAAAAAATCTCTTAAGGTCTATGCATCAAGTTCATAACAATTAATCCAGTAAGACCTAGGGGTGAGAAACCGAAACCGAGCACAGATATTTGCAAGTCCTCTCCTACAGATTTCTTTCTACACATGAAGCAGAAATCGCAGCGTGTTTGGTGCGAGTGCATTGTCCCAGTCCAGTCTATGATGTAACAAGTTCGACGGAGCCCAGTATTGCGTATATATCAGTTCTTTTCGATTTCATATCATTGTATGCGAGGCAGTTTAACGAATTAAGTTTCTACTTGTTTAGATTAGTGCTAATGAAAAAGGAAGTCCCCTCCTTATACATCAAGCAGAGAATCTACCAGTTTGTTTTCCTCATGCCTCTGCTTTCCCAATATCCACCGGTAGAAAAGCGCACGGGGGTCAATTGGGGGAATTCTGGGCTTTCCCTTCGAGTCCAAGGGTGTGACTAGATACAAAGGCTGCTTAGGTATCTCCCTGTATTTCACACCTTTCAACAATGTTCTTGTGTGGAACTTAGGGCGAGTTCTCTCCTTGCTGTCTAAGTGATAAGGTTTTATCTCATCGGGCGTTATTCTGACATCTACAGCTGGCCCCTTGGTATATGCAATGTTTGGATATGTAGCAATGGAAAAGGTAAAACGCACTGGCTTGAAATCTCCACCCGTCGTCACACTAGGTTTATTAATTGTCATCTGATTTCGCTGAGATTTCCGACCGTCGTCAATATTGGACGGACTGGTTTTTGCCAGAGACATTTTCCTTTCGAGAATCAGATCGTTTTTAACTCGCTGTCTAGGATCTTTAGGGGCTTCAGAGCTGTCATTATTTCCCTGGAGAGGAGATGTTGGTATTTGCCTCACACCAGAGTTTGCAGCTTCTGCTTTCCCAATAAATGTGTATGGATGATTATCAATGTTGTTTTCAGAATTCGCATGTGTGTTTTCCCTCTCTTCGCCCAGAGTGAACGTTTCATCATTACCAGCATCATCCTCGCTGTCTTCAGGTGGAAATTTGAAACTTGAACTCGGAGTTTCGGAAGATTCTTTCATGTTTTCCAAAATCGCACCAACCAAATTCCCCTCATCTTTACTTGGTGAAACAACCAACGGCAAAACAATCAGGGCCGTTTGTTTATCAATCTTGGATACAGAAGGTTCCATTCTCACATTTTCTTCACCATCATCTTTACTAATATCCGGTAAAAGAACCCTTTTCTGAATAGTTTTTGGATCATTTTGGGAATCTGGAATTTTAGTTTTTACATTTATTTGGTTCTCTGCCGCTCGCTTTCTATAGTCCGAGCAAGTGAGCTTCTTTTTGCCCGACTCGTTCTCATCTTTATTACTATCAGTCACAGCCTCTTTCACATCAGGTGCATCAACTATTGAGTCAAAGGTAATATCAAGTTCAGATGTTTCCTCCGTTGTTTTGGCCAAAACTTCACTAACATTGCTTGTTTTGGACAAGCGAACAGTGTCAATATCCTTCTTGGAATCAGAGAAGGAATCCATGGGATGAGATGTTTTGAGTTTCTTTTTGGGTGCCTCACCAACAACTCTCGGCACAGTGCTAGATAATTCAGGACCACTGCTTGAAGTAACAGTTTCGTTAGGCTTCCAAGACTGACAAATATCGGGCCCCAATGCATCGTCCAGATTCTCCTCGGGTAGAGAGGGCGGTAAATCAGGTACCTTCAGGCGCCTCCTATCCATACGATTCTCTTTTTTATCCTTAGCACTAGTTTTTGTAGATGAACTTCGGTTACTTTTGTTGGTAACCTTAGTGCCAAGAACCGGTAGTTTATGTTTCATCTTTCTATAGATTTCCTCACGCATGGCATCATGGGTTTTGTCCCGGTTTTCCCCTTGAACATTGACATCGCCTTGAACATTGTTCTCCCCTTGAACATTGACATCTTGCGAATTCTGCTGAGTACTGAGAGGCTTCCTGTTCAGAGACTCCACATTTCTGGCTTTGTACTGTATGGACTTTATCCTTTCCTTACTCTTAATCAGTCTGATTGCCCTACATTTGTCACAGGGGCTTTTCTCTTTTGATTCATCGGTACAGCTAGACCCTTTCTCACTTGATTTCCTGCGACAATCTAAGCACCTAAGATCAAGTTTTTTCTTAGTTTTTTCCTTCTCCTCCGTTTTCTTTTTAGAATCGCAGACCTTAGGTTCAACTCCCTTTTTGCCAGAAATGTTTTCATTTTCTTTCTTCTCTGACAATCTATCACCTTTTCCAGAGGAAACCGGTTTCTCGTTCATATGACTTTCTTTGCGACTCTTATGCCTACGCCGACGATTTTCAGAATCACGATGGTTACTTTTCCTTTTCCTCTCCTGGTGATTCCTTTTGTCAGGTGTAGATTCCTTTTCAACACTGATATCCGAAGTCTCTGCCTGATTATTTCCAATTTCCAAACAAGGCTCACGAGCAACGACTCGTCTGTCGTCTCCCGCTTCGTCCACGACCAACTCTTCCATACCATAGTTAAAGCGGGAGGTAGAAGGTCCGTCTCCCGCAGCTTGGGTATCTTCCCCAACTACTAACGCGTCCAGTTGATCGAACTCAACTTCATATCCATAGGTGCCTTCGTCACCAGCTTCTGACGCTGGGTTGTCATCCACTATCAACTCATTCAGTTGATTTAAGTCACTTTCATCTTCAAATTCACCATTGCCAACATTGGCAGCTTCTGAAGCTGGATTGTCACCATCTCGATCACCGCCTCCTAAACAAGCTTTCTCCATCCCATGCACCAGAGTCTTGTCAACTAGTTCTGACATGTGACTACCTATTTTATCCTCATTATCCGTCAGCATGTCCTCCTCGTCCTTTCTGGGTTGGAGGCGGTCAAAAATGCCACGCTTTGAATGTTCTTTAGAAGGCAAATTCCGTGTAATCATAGAATGAACTTTGGCTTCCCTCAGAAGATTCCCAAGGGTGATAGCCCTCCCATTTATATTCAAAATGATGTCATCCCTTTGCTGGGTCTCATACTCAAATTTGTTACATGTAACCATGAGGCTCTCAGTCCTCGATCCCGAGCCAAGGGATATGTCGGACGCTTCATCAGATCTCCAAATACCTGGGTCTTCACAAACGGCATAACTGGTATATCTTGCAAAGCGGTCAGACAGTGACCGGAACGTGTTACCCCTTTCCTCAGGGTACGAGTCTGGTAGACAGCGATAACTAAGATATCCGTAATCGTCCATGATGTGATCCTCTTCCACTGCAAAAGTTTAAAATGCGACAATAACATACCCATAAGATGGTGATACTATGAGCTTGGAAAAAAGATAGAATAAGAATTGTCAACCTACAAAATTGAGACCTAAAAAATTCTATGGTTTGTTTCAGTTGCGTAAATCAACTTATAATTTATTTCAAAATATTGAGACATTATTGACATATCTGATATGCAATGAGATGATTTATAAAATCGATTTATTTCTAAACGAAAAAAATATACTAAAAATCAGCACTCAGTTAAACTGAATCATTAAAAGATGTCAACTACAAATTTAATAGTCTCACTTCACACGTAGCAATTATACGACGTTGGGGCATGAACACAATGCAACTATAGTGAAATTCAATCTAGGCTAAGAGACTTCTGAGTTGAGTCCCTTCAAACCGAGGGAATAAAGCCTCTCGCTCAAAACCGCAAAATGCCATTAGAATTTAGCATCAGAATAAGTAGTTCCAATTGAAACTCCTTTTCGTAAATGCCAAATATTTCAGAGAACATAATTGTTCAAATTAGAGCTTCAAACATAAGATATTTTGGTAGTTGTCTCCTTTTAACTGAATGAACGTAACAGGACACCCAAAAAACTGAATGGACGTAACAGGACACCCAAAAAACTGAATGGACGTTACAGGACACCAAAAAGTTTGATGGTTTTTTTTTTTAAAACTTCAGCAGAATTGATAGTCATTTGTGTCACTTTATTAACATTTTAAATGTTATGCCTTTTTTATGATACATACTTGGCCTCTTTACCTCAAAAACAAAAGAATTATATGATGGACGTAACACAGGACACCATTTGGTGTCCATTGTTACGTCCAGGACACAATTTGGTGTCCTGAGTTACATCCTACCAATAAATAGTCTTTTTTTAAAATTATTAGTTGGGTCAGGACTTCATCTGTACCATAACCAACCTTTAAAATATGTAAGATTTTTATTTCTAATTTCAATTGTGGAATAAATCCAACAAAAATATGTTTTATCAATGCGATGGAATGGACGTAACATGGACATAGCATGGACGTAACAATGGACACCATAAACTCAGACTGGGTCTAACATGTCAACTTCCAATGTCTTCTAGTTCTAGAGACCTATTATTTTAGTGATTTGAAAGTGAAATATTTAATTTCGAAGTGTAATGTATTAGATATTGGATCCCTGGTACTTTTAATGAGATTTTGAGGGAAAATGTTAAGATGGTGGTTGGACGTAAGAGCATCATTTGATCAGTCATATTCCCACTCCTCTGACATGTGCTCCTATTACCGCCGAATACCGTAGTCCGAGTCCTATGTCAATGGACATAGATAGCTTTTGTCAATTCAAAAACAAGTGTTTTGATGACATAAAGGATGTACAATTAGCTTCCAACACAGTACATGTTTCATAGGATCTTATCATTTACAATAAATTGACCTTTTAAACTGCTGGTTGGACGTAACACTTTCACCCTATTTACCACGCTTGTGAAATGATTCACAGATTTATCTAAAATAGACTGGTATGGCTATTATAAAATAAATGTCATGTGATAACCAGTTCCCCTGGCTATTAAAAGAAGGCAGGGTGAATCCTGGGGGACCTTCCCTTCCAGTCACTTGATAGCAATGTTTGGACGCAACATTTTTGGACACCAAAATGGTATTAATGACTGCATTGAATTTATCTATGCATTCTGGTACTACTGAAGTACTTCGAAACAATCTAATTTTATTTCCAACAAAAATGTCCAACACTTGACGAACCTTTTAACATTCAGCTCCTGATATTAAAGCAAAAATAATGGCTTTTAAAATCAAATGTGGTGTCCTGTTCTGGGGAACAAAATTTGAATATTTCTAGAAAAAATATGACTGTAGACAAAAAATATTTTACAGTTATTTAAGCCCAATAAATGACTCTATTACCCTACCAGAATTTCACCTTTGAGTATTAATTCAATATATGCAAAAATTCGTCAAATGTTGGACGTAACAGAAATTTGCTGAGAGTGAATTCCTACCCATATTTCGTCTTAGTTCTATCTTGGAGTAAAATCTACTCCAAGATATATGCTAGTTTTCGAGGCAACGCGTGAAAACATCTGGGTATAATGGGACTGCGTCTGTTTGTATTATTATTTTGTACTCATTAAATGTGATCGGCCGTAAATGTAATCAAAATATATATATTATTATATTATATTTTTTTTAAAAAAATGAAAAAAATACTGGGCTGGCCAGGGCCCAATCATCCAAGTATGGGGCCCAAACGTCCAGGCTGGGGCCCAAAAGTCCAGGGACCTTGTTAACTTAATAAAATCGGCTAGGCTATTCGAGCCTTATCTGACCTATCTAATTGTAAATGCATGTACCGTACCCTGCCCGGGACCATACAGTCAGCACTAGCTACAAGACATGCGTTCCAAGACATGACTGCACAATTCCAATGAAAATTGAAATGATTTTCCTGGGATTTTCAAGAGACGCACAACATTTTCTGACCCCCAGCTCGGACCATCGCCTAGGCTATGGGCTACGTATAAAAACAGTTCTATTAATAATAATAATAATAATAATAATAACCAATTCTTTATTTCCAAAATTAAGATTGTACAGGAAAATAGGTTATGGGCATATCCGAAGATCTCTTCCAGCCCATGCCTTCTTGTTAATCTTAGGCTTGGTTTTGTTTCCTACAACTATTCACTGGCATACAGGTGTAGATAATAAAAGAAAACTGTCATGACAGCTAGCCTAGTGAAGTTGCGAAGGACGAACGAGAAGACGCAAGTTGCCCCACGAAGCATGTAAATGATAACAAAGTCGGTTTATGGTTACCGTAAACCGGGGCTACTTTGGCCCAGGCGGGGTAACTTTGGCCCAACCCTAAAAAAGAGATATTTTTTGTCCTGGAGCTGATTGATGTATTGCAATTTAACTTTGTTGATCTTTTTATGGAGGCAGCAGTTCCTCTCACTAAATCTGTGCACTTTTTGTGATTTTTTTTTGTTTCATAAACTTATAGATGGGCCCATTTTAATTGACCTACTTTTGCACTCGGAAAGAGGACCCCTGCAACTTTTGTTTGCACAGGGTTGCCTAGCAACATAGGGTTATATCAAAATAGCTGTTTTGGAGGACCATTTCATCAAAAACAATAATATCATCTTATTTAACACAATTCATGAATATATTTTATGATATATTTGATTTTTTGTTGGACATGGCATATTGGGTCGCAAAACGGGGCAACTTTGGCCCAGGACTGGTTCGGGGCACTTTTGGGGTAAATTTGGCCCACCTTGAATTCTTCCAATATTTAAGAAAAAAGGGTATCCAAAACAGGAATATGGAACCCATTTATCTTTTACACTTAAATTATTACACAAAAATACTTGTAAAATCATCTTATTCCTGGACTCAAATAAATGAAATGACGAGTTGTGTTTCTTTTTTTTGCCTCTTTCAAACTCAGGCTCAAATTTATGATCAAAATGTGAATCTTGGGATCAAAATCAAACACTTGTATGTAACACTACATGAATCTGTTGAAAAAAACGAGTGGTTTGCATGAAATTACAAAAAATACAGCAAAAATGACGAAATTTTGGTTAGAGGAGGCTGAATAAGTGGAGATTTATGTGTGTATGTCAACATACTTGCCCTTTTCTCAATAAAACATGCTGACATCGTATAGAGCAATTCCTGAGCTTTAAAGTGATATCAAGTTTGTGTTTGTGTGATCATTCTTCACTGAAATGTACTAAAAAAACTGGTCACAAGGAAACACAGATTTGAGGGTTTGGAGACACCCACATTCCTGGAGATAAGAATGAGAGGGTGCTCTCTACCAGGTCCTCACCCACAGTTTAAATAGCCAGATAAGGGCCAGCTGCTCCAGATAGCTCCAAGATAGCACCAAGACAGGTCTGCATGGAAAGAAGGCGGAGTCAATGTGGACAACATGGACAGAAGGGGGATCTGTGAATGCTCGATATAACCGTACTAAAAGTGGATGGTTTGACAATGCTACATTTGAAGACTGGTTTTTCCAGCTTGTCTTGCCACACCTCAAGATGCAGCACGGCAAGAAGGTGCTGATTGGTAACAACCTTTCTTCTCACATCAGTGTGGCAGTATTGAAGAAGTGTGAGGACAACGATATTGCGTTTGTTGCTCTCCCTCCAAATTCAACCCATTTGACCCAGCCTTGGGACATCGCCTACTTCCGCCCAATGAAAATGGCATGGCGACAAATCTTGGGAAAATGGAAAGAAACAGGCAAAGGTCACTCTGCGACTGGCCTCCCAAAAGATCAGTTTCCAACCCTACTCAAGAGTCTCACTGACAAACTCGCTCAAAATGGTCCAAAGAATCTTCAATCAGGATTTAAGAAGGCTGGCATCTACCCACTCGATGAAGAGCAGGTCTTAGCAACTCTTCCATCCGTTGATAGGGAGGACCAGAGATTACTTGTGAGTGACAGCTTTATTCAGCACCTGGGGAGGTTGAGAGGTGAGGAGTGCCCAGAGAGGAGGAGGAGGAGGAAGGTAAATGTTGTTCCTGGAAAAAGTGTCAGTGCTGCAGACATTACTGATGTTATGCCGCAACCAACTGAAGAGAGAGAAGAAGATGATGAGAGTGAGACCGAGGAGATGGAGCAAACCGCAAACAATGACAGAGAAGATGTCTTCATTACCAGCTTGCACATAGGGGACCATGTTATTGTGGAGTATGAAGGGGAATTGTTTCCTGGAATGGTGAAAACAAAGAAGATCTCTGGCGCAGAAGTCAGTGTCATGCAAAAAAGTGGGCAGAACTGGAAATGGCCAAAGGTGAGGGACCAAATTTTCTATGAGGTAAAGGACATTAAACAAGTGATCCAGAAACCAAAGGAAGTATCCAAACGAGGGGCATTCAGTGTTCCTGAACTGAATTATCGCTGGTGAATTTTGAACAGATTCATACAATGATATACCGGTACATGTTATTTGATGTTAACTTGTGGCATTCAGTGTTGCTGAACTGAATAATCGCTGGAGAATTTTGAAAGATTCATACAATATTATACCGGTACATGTTATTTGATGTTAACTTGTGGCATTCAGTGTTGCTGAACTGAATAATCGCTGGTGAATTTTGAACAAATTCATACAAAGTTATACCGGTACATGTTATTTGATGTTAACTTGTGGCATTCAGTGTTCCTGAACTGAATAATCGCTGGAGAATTTTGAACAGATTCATACAATATTTTACCAGTACATGTTATTTGATGTTAACTTGTGGCATTCAGTGTTCCTGAACTGAATAATCGCTGGTCAATTTTGAACAGATTCATACAATGTTATACATGTTATGTAATGTTAGATGATGATATGATCAACTTGTGATACTATTTATTTATATCTTTTATTTATATTTTTTTATTTATATTTTTTATTTATATTTTTTATTTATATTTTTTATTTGTATTCTTTATTTATATTTCTTATGTAGTTTCAGTCAATTCATTCAAAATGGGAATAATGTTTTGCAATAAAATGTTTAGCATGTAGAAGCCAAGAAGGCAGGCTATAATGAATAAACTTTGTTATGAAAAAAAACCTGAAGAATGGGTCAATCATTTGGTCAATAGTTAAAAATTTTGATCATTTTAGACAACTTTTCACTACAAACTACTTTACCAAACTTGTTTTTCCTTTGTAATATTATGATCATAAGTGAAAATAAATGAAAAGATAAGTAGGTAATAAGCCTCTATAAGTTTAAAATGTGGAAATTGAAATGAAAGAAAAAAAAACAAAAAAAAACAACCCCTAGAATATAAAACTCCCTTAAAACTTGCGAAATTTTCTTCTTGAATGCTGGTCGTGTGCGAGTCACCAGTTGTTTTCTCATTTGAAGAATAAATTCTTAAAATAAGTAAGAAGCTAGAAACTATAAAGCATAAGGATTAATTAATATTATGAAAAATAAGAAAAAAATATAAAAAAAAATTATTAAATATGGTTGTATAAGGAAAAATTCAATTTGGGTCAAAGTTACCCCGCCTGTGGGTCAAAGTTGCCCCGCCCCGACAAAGTGAGCGAGTCGCCAAAACAATGGCCGACGTACATATATCCTTCTACAACAATCCTGTGCATTATATCAGATATGATTGATGTTGAAGGTCTCTCCCTCAAAGGGTCCTAAACAGATACTTACCAATTTTTGTTTATATCATTTTTTTCATAAGTTTGCTTACGGTGGGCCAAAGTAGCCCCGGTTTACGGTACGCTTACAGTTACATCAGCTCACATCACGGTACCACTCCGAGTCTCGAGACTGATAACTTAGCTACCATAGTTCTGAGAGCTCTAGTAACCCTGGCCTAGGCTAGTTATCGGCTGCTTTTCATGACTGAAATGGCCGGAGCTATATCAAGAAGTGTCTGCCTTATTCCTACTTTAGGTCTAGGGAAAATATTAGCATCTTCCTCTGAGAAATAATCTTTCCTTGGAGCCCGCCTTCGAGTCGGACCAGCGTTCAGCAGCATGGCACCCGAGCATATATGTCCGCCGTCGGCGATGCCACAAGAAACAGCCAAGAACGTGGGGTTAAAAAGCATGACAATCTAAAAGCGCAGGCCACAAGTTGACACCTGTTTCTGAGAATCATAAATGAGCAAAGAAGTGGAAGGAAATAGGGAAAAAAGAGCTACCTGCGATAATTCCTCGGTGCGCGTAACTGCTCTCCTCTTCTTGGGTAAACATACTCTCATAACTCCGGGACCGGATGAAACGATCCGATGGACGCGCCACCTGTAGGAGGGGAACGTACATTTTTCCCGCGCTGTGAGGCGTTATCCGGCTTTCGACGCGCAAATGCCAAATTTCTTCGTTGCGATGTCTCTCGATCACTATGTTTTAAATATAAACTGAACTGCATTTTTACAGTTTAAATGAAAAATGAAAGTTAGATGGCATTTGAGCGCTGCCTGATTCCCCGTTTAATATAGGCTAGCTTGTGCTACAAATTACAATACATTTCCAGCTTTGAAATATGGCCTTTCCCATGATCGCCACTCGTGACTGCAATGGAACAGTGAGGTATATACCGAGGGAGTGGAAACTGTCCATTGACTAAAGGCGTTCATGTATCACACATCATGTGACATGCAATTAGCCACTGCTGGCCACATAGCGATGCAAACACTCAGTCTCTGGTCGCTGATACCAATATACAGTGTGTAAGAGCAATCACAGACCTATTTATGAAAGGCCTGCCATCCATGTATACATATTGGATGGCCAGGTAGATGTGATTGTCCTTTCACTTCCCAGTCACATCATAATAGGATCGCACTTATAAATAACTGGTTTAGATTTTGATAGTTTGGAAATATGCACATGCAACAAGAGCTAACTAGCAACAAGCAGAATGGTGCGCCATAATCTGAAGGGGGGGGGGGGCGACGTCCTGATCCCCTCCCCCCCCCCCCCCTTAACATTTTCCCAATTAAGTGCCCTTTTGTACAACCCAAACTACCCTTTTTAAGTGGTAAGTGCCTTTGTTACAACCAAAAGTGTTTTTTTAGCAACCAAAATTGTTATTTTTAAAGAGCCAAGAGTGCCTACTTTTACAAAAGTGCCTTTTGGTAACAACAGTAAAAGGCCGTTTGGTACCTCTTCACTTTACCGCTCAGTCCATGTACCTCCTCAACAATGCACTGCCATAATCTCTTATGGGGTCTGTCTGTACTTCCTGTGGGTAGGCCTGTCAACAATAGGACAAATAAATTTAAGGCAGCTCCCAAACGATAGACTGCAAAAACATTGATAAGGAGAACTAAACCCCTCTGGTATGGGTTGTCAATTTAATATATACATGTAAAACAAACATGTCTGGGGCGAATTAATGTCAGCACAAACACGAATGGGTCATGGAAACGACATGAATTTTATAAGTTTCATAAAATTCTTCTTTTTCTCTTTGAAGAAAGTTTGTAGGCCTACATCTTCATGGAACCGAACAATTATTACATATATGAATATAACATAACCCTGTTGTGTGGTCTCATATATGTTGATGTGAAGATATCGAAATAAATAATAGAAATAAAATGATCACCTTTCATGTGTAATTAAATACTGTGGTCCAGAATGCGTCAAATGGCCCTAAATGGAACCTTAAATTTCACATTTCCCAGGGAGCATGCCCCCGACCCCCCCCCCCCCCCCCACCCCTATTATCGTTGTGTGTCCGTCGGGCTCCCTTTTGGGTTGGACTGATTTGCCCTTTCCATCTTGGACCCCCCTCTCATTTCAGACCCTAGATCCATCCCTGTGGTATCACGAAACAAGGGGTAACGTCTGGACCCCTAAACGTTGT
This sequence comes from Sthenelais limicola, assembly GCA_942159475.1. NCBI lineage: Eukaryota > Metazoa > Annelida > Polychaeta > Phyllodocida > Sigalionidae > Sthenelais > Sthenelais limicola. The sequence continues at coordinate 135,101,831 of OW804095.1, read as the reverse complement.
TTGTCATAATGCAAGGGACTGCGCCACATTGTCTGGCGTACGTCGCCAGTCCGTGTTGGTATAGCAGTTCTAGAGGCTGAGACGGTTGGCTAATCGGTAGCGAGAGAAATTATAATCCTCTTTGATGCTTTGCAAGTCAGTGAAGTGCGCTGTAGGAGGGAAAGAGAGAGGGAGGTGCTAGTCGGGATCAAGTGTAAAATAACTCGAGTCTCCCATGGCTATATATTTTCCAGACTCTGATAAGATTACTATCTCTTAATGTCCTGGTTCCAATTTGCGTGTGCTGCTGTTTTAGCGTTAGCCTCGTGACATACCATGGAAATGAATTAATTAATGCATAACGGACTTAATTTAATTATCAATTTATTCAGACTGATGAACAGTAGGCCTATACATCAATTTCAGAGTATCTATTTAGAGCAGGCCCTTAATAACGTAAAAAACCAACACATTTCATGTATTCCTTTATCGATTTTCAACTATGTTGGCGTTACAGTAATCTTCGCTGTACGTGAGAAGCACATAGAAAATCCAGATAGAGAATTAACGGGAAGAATTACTGTGATAATTGCTTTACATCGAGCTCAAAAGAGCCGTACTTCAATTCTTTAAGGACTATAATTTAAAGTGGTATCACAGACTGCAAATCATGAAAGTTTTTACATATCTATAACTACATCGCCATAGATCCCCTGGCACAACAGTGGCAAATAAATAGATAATGAATTTATAGTTCATTGTGAAACAGCAACAATATTATTATTTTATATCAAGACAAAAACAGTCTAAATAGTTGTTTTTTTAAGAATATAGGCGCTGCTCGCAAATCATAATTATTTATATATTTTATTTTTTATACAAATGAATGTAATAAAAAAAATGAAACAAAGCATTCTCATGAATCTTATTATAGCATTTGATCAAGAATAATACTATATCTTTCTACCACCATTTGGTGTTCTTTTTTAAAATGAAGATTATTTATTGTGCTGCAGGCAAGGAAAAATCATGGGAAAATTCCTATCCCTTGGAACTTTTAAACATTTTTAAATCTTCCGGGGTTTTCCCATTAGTGGTTGGCCATATTGTCGATCATTTCACAGAAGGGAATGTAGTTGACATCATCCTTGCCTCCAACTTGCACATCGAACTTTTCCCAGAGACAAACCCACTCTTGTTCCGTTGGCACAAGGCTTGCCAGTTCAAGTTCATCCAAAACTCTCCTGAATTGGAACCTTGAGACACATCCGTTGTTTACACGATCATAATCCTTAAACAGGGGATACACTTGAATCCGATTTTTCTGCACCTGTAATTAAAAACATAATAACATTGAAAAAATATGACTTGAAGTTTCGCGTCGCGTATTATTTTTTGTATTATACACTCATTCTATTCAATTTTTTCACTCTCACGTCACGTATTTATTATTCTCTTAGATTGGACCCAAACCAATGATAGAGCTATAGGTATGCATTTAGCTGCCAGTAGTTGAATGTTTGGTGGTAAATATTTGGTTTCATGCGAGGAAAAAAAGAAATAGGAAGAAGAAATGGAGGAATTCTCAAATATTTCTAACATATTTTCATATGTACAAGATTCCCTTCCCATATTGAATCTAGCCCAAATATTCAGTATTCACTTATTTACGATTTGACCAGATGCACCATCAGGAGTTCTGATCTAGAATGAGAGGGAGAGAGAGACATAGACAGACAGAGGGAGAGAAGATGTTTGGGTAAAACGGCGCTACTCGTATTTCTCCTCACCTTTTGGGCAAGACGCTCCATGCATCGGGTGAGTAGTTGTTCCATATCTGGGGATAAGCTGTTCTTTTTCCACTCATCCTGAGGCTTGAATAGCTCCACGTCTACTAAAGGAGCCTTCTCCAAATTTTTCGTCGTGAAAATGGACTCAACATCGTCAGAGAAACGCTCATAATTCATGAAGTCCGGGTAACCAGGAGCGGAATAACTGGATGGGGGAAAAACATACTCCAATAAATACACTAAAATACCCTGAAGATGGGCATAGATTTTCCGAAACACTGGTTGTACTACATAAACCAAGGAATCAAGAAATGTAGTTAGGTTACTCTTCTAATATTGATGGGTTTTTTTTAGATTAACGTATATACTAGAATGTTGTGACCTAGCTCGATTGAATTTTTTTCAATACTTACTGATCCTCCAAAACGGCAAGTTCGGGTTCGGTGAGCTCGATCTTACACAAAGACATAGCTCTCCTGAAATTTGATTTCCTTAAACGTCCGGACCTCAACTTATCGTAGTCCTTCATCCATTCAATCAGACGAGGGCGCTCCTTGAATACCTGGAAATATAAATGACATCGTGTTATTATGATTTTCAAGATTTTATTATTTGAAATACATGTAAAGCAAAAAAATAGATGTGTTTTCCCTTCCCCTACCTAAACATTTTTTTGCCATACCTGATTTTTTTTCACCATATCTTACTTTTTTTTTGATTTTTTGACAAAAAAAATTAATGAAAGCAGGAAAACAGGTTTTCCTTTTTCCTAAACCGGAACTGTCAGAGAGCACCATTACCCTTGTTTAAAACAACTTTTATTATAAAATAGACATTTTTTTCCGTTCCTGGGAGGTGGTTTCCTAAAAAAAAAGTTTTTGTTTTATTTCCCATGCAGGGGCCTTTTGGGATGGGAACATTTTCGCATTCGGCACCAAAATCTTGTATTTTTTTCTAAATATTTTAAATCATGTCTATGTCTGCAACAGTAATAATAGATAAAATGAGCAAATTTTCAGCCAACCTTAGTTTTAATCTTCGTCAAGACTCCTTCCACATCCGCGGGAATAGGGAAGTCGGGTGGGACGCGTTTGGCTTCATTGACGTTCCTTACTTCCTCGAGCCTCTGTTGGTACATCATTTTTGCTGGCTGTACGGGTTGTAGTTCATGGAGAAAGGCGACATAATTAAAGCCTGTATCGTTACAGAACTTGGCTTCTAATGCCATCATTTCAGCCTCGGTGACGGGAAGTTCCAACATGTTCATACACTGACGGAATTGGGGTCGAGTAACGTGTCCATTGTTGTGCCTTGAAAAGGAACGTGCTAAGCGTTAGTTTACAAACGATTTTTTCAGGTGAATCAATTCTGTCAAATCTATTAGGTTGGCACAAAAATCCCACGAACTTTATGTTTTATTAGATATGTATTATCGGTCATGTTTTAATAATTTTCTAAATGTCAGCATATCTTATTACAAATTAGACTGGCTTTATTCTCCGAAGATGGTGAATACAAAAACCTGTACTAAACAAGCGGTGCAATAATACCAGGTTTTTATTATTGATATATTTTATTTAGGACGTTTATATAAGTGATATTTGAGAAATTGACACCTCCATAATCGCAGGTCTTAATTCCGGTCAATGCTCCCAAAGAGTATATACTTAACTACTGCAAAGAAATACGCCCTGCATATAATAGAGTCCATTGTCTTCTTCAATACACTAAAATCCATTTCCCCAGGAACTTACTTGTCAAAGTCTTGGAATGCTGGTTTTGTAAGAACCCTGCGTTGGTTTGCTCTCTGTCTGATCCTTTCCATGATATTTTCGACCTCCTGCTTATGATCATCTAATGCACACCGCCAGTCCAATGTGCCGGGTTTGGGGACGACAAAAATTTCCTGAGGGGGGACTTTATGAGTCGGGTTCTTTTCCAAGTTTCGCTGGGTGAAAACTGAAATGTTGGAATTCAAGTTATATTTCGCATTTCCATTCATTTTAGACATTTCTAGACGATATATCCAAATATTTTATAATTCCAAGTAAACTGCAAAGGTTTCGTTTCTGATATATTAATGGATGTTTTTTTTGTTAAAAAAAAAAGGATAATGGATAAAGGGAAATTAATTACCACTGTCAACATCCGTCATGAAGTTTCTCCAGGTGATTTTATCCGGCATGTTTGGACTTGTATAGTGCGAGCAAAGTACCTCAAACTGAGTATTTGTAAGGGCGTGTTGGCCTAGATTGCTCAAACCAAAGGTGCTTAGACCACGGCGGAATTGATCCTTGGTGATACATCCATTGGTTTCAAAATCTTGGAAGAACTCTTGGACGCGTCGGCGATTTGTCAGAGCATGGTGTCTGATTCTGGCCATTAAATCGTCAAAATTGACGCTAGTTAAATCAAGGGGTCTCTCCGGCTCAGGCCTCGAGGCCCTGCGTGCAATTTTAGCTGTAGAATCTTGAGTGTAGTTTACAAACTCTGTAAAAAGGAAGAGAGGGACCAATATGAGCGAAATATTTTAAGAAAGTTTACATGCATCATCTCATATTTTTTTTATTTTACTTTTGCCAGAGTTATAAAGTTGAAAATCCCTTTTAACTAACTACTTTATTAATAACCACTATTCAATACGCACTGGTAGGGGAAAAAACCGCAGACATCTAGAATTAATGACGCAGACACAAATACTTTACCTTTGTCGACGCACTGGACAAATGCAGGGTAATTAACATCCCCTGTGGAAGGATCTGCAAACTTTTTACAAATGAGTTTGAATTCTTCGGGGGAGATAGTAAGACCAAAGAAATGCAGGATGCGTCCAAATTGGGTTGGCGTGATGAAGCGACTGTATCCTTTGCTCTGGAATGGAAAGTTAACATGAGATCCACTTTTTATTAAACAGGCTATGAACATTTTGGCTCTGAAATAATACATTACAGGTTAACTAACTTGTTGGTTTAAAGACTACCAACTGGTCGAACACTTGATTGGTTGTATTTTACTAATTGATCGGTTGATATTCATTGTCGATTGGTAATCGGACCATCAGATCGTCTCCAATATTGGAGAGTTCCATGGAGGCCACCTGAGAAATATTGGAAATTGGAAATATGGACGAATAGTTGTGTCCATCGTGGATGGCAACTTACGCCCCTGGCATATTAATAAAGTTTCATTTTGCTGGTTTGTGACGCTTAAAAAAAACTCACCCTGTCAAAGTCTTTGAAATATTGGTACATCATCAACCTTCTTTTCTGTACTTGGTCGGTAATTTGCTCAAGAACTATTCGGACGCGACCTTCCTCCTCATTATGCAGCGTTGGAAGATTCTACATGGAGAAATAAGAATGTGTTATTCTCTATCTATTTTTACTTAACTGTATTATTTTAGGGGGCTGAGTGGGGTGGTACTTTTGGTCGAGGGATTTTCATAATTAAACAGCATGTAATTTTAATTAAGTCAATAGCTTAGGGTATGGTTTACACAGTAAAATAGACACAATAATATCAAAATCAAAGAATAACTCGGATCTCTATCTATTTTTTCGTTATCTGTATTATTCTAGGGGGCTGGGTGGGGGGATATTTTTGGTCGAGGAATTTTATCTTTTATTGATATTATTGTGTCTCTTTTACTGTGTAAATGTGAAGTTTAAGTTTTCACGACCTGCACGTCTAGCTGTTTATACTTGTAGAAAACTATCCATATACTCACTCTGCCAAGGGCCCCTTCTGGTGGTCTTACAACGCTCTGTGTGGGCTTTTTCTCAAGATCAGGAATGTTGAATGCTTGAAAGACAAATACCAACAATCATCACTGTATGAATGGAAGGATAACACAAAAACATGGGGTAATAAAGATAGACTGTGATCAGATATTGTTTTCGCGGCTGTTGGATTTTCTTTTTTCACCTATGTTTTCTTCTTCTTTAGATACATACATAGATAGTTAGATAGATAGATAGATAGATAGATAGATAGATAGATACATGAGACAAATTAAGACATTACGGTTTAGTCCTTACCATTTTCCATCATGTCGCAGAACTCTTCGTAAGCGACTCTATCATCGGGAGTCTTGTAAAACTCTGCAATCTTCTGAACCTCGCCGCGAGTTAACTTGGCTTCTTTACCAATAGCCATGGTCAGACCACATATAAACTGGTTTTCTGTGATAGTTCCCCTCTTAGGCTTGTCGTAATCTTTGAAGAATTCTGTTGTTCTGATTCGGTTCTGGTAAACAGCCACGCGGATCCGATCAAAGATCGATTGCACAGTATCTCCAGCACCGAGCTATTTTTCAAGTGGGGAAAACAATCATACATCAGTAAGATACACAGGATATTGCTGAACAGAAAACATAGTTTCGGTTCACCTATGTGTGTGTACACGGGCTAAGAAAAACCAAGTCTTTACAGCAAACAAATGATATGGTAGGTGTTATGCAACAGATAGGGATTCTATTACTTCTATTTCTCCCCTCCTCTTACTCATATGAACTGTCGTCTACTAATGGTAACGAACAAGTTCAGATATAAACATGTAGGGTGGTGAATATATTTGTTTAAGTTTCATATACCTTCCTGGTATATGTAAAAACAGAGTTAAGAAATCATACCTGAGGGGTCATATAATCACTTATATTGGTGCCTTGCAGGGTAGCCTCCATTCCATCAAGTTCTGACTTCATCCCAATGGCCTCGATGGCATGGTGGATGTTGAGATAGTTCAGAAGCCCTGGACGGTCTGGATCGCGATATTTCTGAACTAGAAGATTTACTGCCTCTTCTGTGACCTCGGGTGGACGAGGAAAGCTCCTGTAAAACTGGAAATAGAAAAGAGCATTCAATGGTATTAAATACGCTTCATGTTGGAACAATGAAAGGATTATTTAAATGGCAATGAAATGATAGGAAGTAGTGTGAAAAGTGTCCCTTAATTAACATATTTTTCCCATTTGCAACACAATGTCATGATGTTGAAAATGATGAATGGCATACCTGAGATTCTTGGATCACACCGATATGGTGCCGGTCAAAGTTCTCACAACATGTCCTCAAATTGATACCTCTGTATTTGTAGTAACTTTGTAGCAGTCTAAGGAGCTCTTCGATCTTGCCTTCAGCCGGTTCGCTCATGGGTCTCAAGGATCTTATAGTTCCCAAGCTGGAAATAGATCAAAGAAGGTCAATATCCTGCTTATTCGCTAGTTTCTTTCGAGGAAATTTATAAAACAACCCAGTGGTATGAAATCACAGAGCATTACTTATGCACAATAACGGCTACTATACTTACAACTCAAGTGGCTCAGTGCGTTGTTTTCCTGGATCAATTCGCGTGTCATTTGGATTGAAAGGCTGGGTGATGGTGTTACAAAACAACCGATAGTTCATTCTCCCATCCCCCCTCAGGTCATACTTTTGTCGAAGAGCGGCCATCTGGCCCTCGTCTAGTATCACACCAATATTTTGACATAATACTCTGAAGAATTGTGTCTCTGAAAAAAAGAAAGCAGTTGCATTATTTTTAGCATCACTAACATGCGTTGCTTTAGGTCATAACTTATTTGAATATATATACATTACAATTTATTAAATTTTTATAGGAAACCCCTCCTTTAAGTTAAATTTAACGCCTTGGAATTTCGAGCAGTCTGCTGGTATGTGTGCGAAGAGTATTCGTTATCTCACCTGTTACAAAGCCAGAACGTGGATGATCAAAATCAAAGAATAACTCGGAGGGCCTTATCCGCTTAGTTTCAGCTGTAGTTCGTATGTGTGACTCCACGTTTGCAGCCACAGCGGCAGCCATCTTGTCTCTCTTATCGTACTGTAAATTGAAAATAAATCAATTGTACATATTCATTGAGGGGTGTGTGTGTGTGTGTGGGGGGGGGGTGCATTTTTACCAACCTCAGTCTCAGACCCAGCTAGCTTCATAATAGTTTCAGGTTAGATTTATCATTTATGCCTCTGATTTTAGGCTTAGCTTTCGGTGTTTTGCTTAAATTAATGTTTGATTTGAATATAAGTAGTCTAGGCCTACAGTACACTGGCGACATGCTACACCTACGAAAACTATGCCTATTGGAAAAATAAATCATGTTGCATCAGGCCGGGTTGGAACATAGTCGTGAACATATCTCCGTGGCTGCATTAAATGTAAACATGTTTTGAATATTTGATCACATGCAGCGCAAACATGTGAATGTGATCAAATGTTCAAAAGGTCAAAACATTTTACATTCAGTCTCAGGATACTCCGATAGTAAAACTTCAGTTTACTTGAACAATCAACATACTATCATAATTCATATGACAGTGATTAAGCGGCTAAGCAAAGGCAATAAATATGTCAAAATTCGCTTCTAGGATTGCCGTGGTGTTTTCCTACATGTTTGCGGCTCCATGCATACGGGATCAAAACATTGCCATTTGCCTTGGATCTCGCGCAGAAAGGGCAAGGCGTAGCCCTAACAAGTTAGAGACTGAGATTGGTTTTGTGCCCAGCTTTTCTAGTGCTGCTTCTCCGCTGTGGAATAGGTGAATTAATGAAATTATCAATAACAATAGGCAACTTTAGAATAATGACTACGTTATAAATATCAAAAGCCACTCACCTCTCCCCTCGGGAGTCGGTTGTTATCCTTATGTTTATGATACCAGTTGGAGGTTCCCCCGCGAGAAACAAGACTTACTCCGGCAGTAGCGTTGGTATCTACCATGGCAACGGCGCATGCGGAGTATTCACTTCCTGTGTGCGGTAGGCGTGTGCGAGAATGAACGGCAGATGTCAGCACATGCTGATGTGCCGCGCGCGTGGTTGCAGAAACGTTTTTCTCCGCTTCAGAGCTATGCATTATATTGTAATGTATAGCTCTGCTGAAATCAATAAACCCGCGAGGTAAAGATAGAAAAAAATTGTGCTTCAATGTTAAAACAAGTCAAGCATAATTAGGGGAGATGTAAAGTTTGGAGGGTATAGCCTAGGCTAAATAAGCTAAATGATAGAAAAATGAAATAGCCTATAATGGTGATAAAACTCATTATAATGAAGATTGTTGGGTTAACATTTTATATAAATTCCTTCCATAGGTTATCTGCAAATTGCAAAGATAATCTCTTCACTATTTGAGCATAGTACCAACCTGTTTATTTGAATTATAATATGAATTATAATAAGTTGAGCCATGGCCAGGAAGAGTGGCTCATGTGTCCTTCAGTTCAGTTCAATTCAATTCAAGAATTCTTTATTGCTGTTGTTTTTACAATAAGGTGGTCCAACAATCTAAATAAACAGTAATTGTTCAGATAGGTCTTCCGTCGGGTGCCTAATTCTTGCTTTGATTGTTGATTACGTTGCAGAGTTTCAATAACGTGAACATTAAATAAATTATAGGTTTTTAACATGAGATAATTGTAACTTTATGAGATGGAAGATGAGAAATAACAAATTGTGGAGCATGACAGACAGTGAGGCAATATGAAATAGGAGTTTTGAATAAGCTGTTAGGTCGCAGTTAAGCAATGTAGTTGCAGTTATGTTGAGTAAATAGCAGTGTAACATAAATATAGCCATAATCAGGTCTCAGTAACAGGTATATAGGGCACTATCATACAGGATTAAATGTAAAGGTACTGTAAATACGCAATAAATTCACAATTTCACAGTTGCTTATTATTGTCATTTATATTCTATCATTACGTACGATGTATAAGGCATCTTTTTCCGCGAAAATAATTCTTTAAATACAGAAAATAAGAACGCGAACATGGGCCTATTTTTTTCAAGAAAAATTCCGCCAGTGGTAAATATGATATGCAAATATCGCCCAGCATGTAATCCGGATTTCCTAGGCTGTAGTCTATGGAATACCATACCATCCCGCCAAGAGGTATAATAAAAGATGATACTCATATACCGGTAGTGAAATATTACCCCTTATTGGGTAACATTATGTGCCCTGTACTGGACTCGTTATGTACATTTTGTTAATTTCCCATGTAATCTTAAAACCATTAAAAGTCTTACTGATATGCCGTCCTGAACTGGTTACAGCAATTTGGTCATAAATGAATGCATATTAAGCTTTCCTTTTTATTGACTACTGTGTTGTTGTCATTTCAATTTTTCTTTTTTTTTTACATTCCTATAAATTAATGAACAATAAACATATTATACACATTATCTCTCATTACCAAGCCCTCCATTTCAGGCATTGGTTTTTAATCATATATGTACTCATGCACTTTACATATTTTATACAATATTATCTATCCAGGTTGGTAGCTGTGTTTTAGTAACATTTTAAATTCCTTAATTTCTTCTATGATTTGCTGCTCTGGGCCAATTCATTCCAAAATTGGCTTAGCTGACCTTGATTCCCTTGATTCCCTGATCCCCAATGCACTGTATCTGGGGGCAAGGGGGGGGGATACTTTATCTAGACACCCATGAATTTTAATGATTATAAATAACTTTGATCGTGGTCGAGAAAATTCAACAACCACACGGTCTTGCCAAGCATAGGCTAACTTCCCATGCATGTAAGAATGTCTATTGCTGAGTCGGAAGAACTCTTAACTGTTTAACTCTTAACTGTTCTACCGAATTAGATTATTTAAATGTTCAATACATATTTATGACTACTGATGAATACAATATTGATTATAGGCCTACATCATATTGTAAAATAGAGAGATTATTTAAATGTTCAATACATATTAATGACTGCTGATGAATACGATATCAATCATACATCATATTGTAAACTAGAGAACTATCTCCCAATATTATTATAGAACGAGATCAAGACCAGTTTAAACATTTAACGAAACTTACAAAAATGCAAAACCTTTAACAGGTGATTTTCATGCGTTGTCTAGCTATCACTTTCCTATCCAGTACAGAAATTACATTTTTATCTTATTTTATCTGCATTGTTTTACCCGCATTTTGGCGTACGATCGCCATCCGATCGGCAGCTCTACACATTTGGTAAATTCTGCTAAATAATTAGGCCTAGGTATATCTGATACAACAAAAACTAAACCATACACTAAGTTAGCTGAATGATCTTCATTTGCTCTACGTGTGTGTCCTCGTACATGTTCTTTTACAACGCTTTATTTACCAACCAGAAAGAATAACAATTTGTATTAGTTCAAAAACTGTTACATGTCTTATTTCTATGTTTCTTTCAATTTTCCTTAGCTTCGTACTAATAAAATGTAATAATTGAGATTGAATTGAATCACACATTTCTAATACTACTTTACATTAGCAACTGCTGTGCATTATCATATCGGGTAATACCAATTCCCCCAGTTTCCACCAGGGGTTGTGGTCTACAGGACTTAGACGGGCCATTTTGGGGCCGTTTTAATGAGAAAACCAAGAGAACCCCCCCCCCCCCCCCCATTTTCACTACTCAGACATATATGGCCTATATTCATATTAATTATTGCTTAGCTGGCATAAATATTTTTTTGTCTTTTTCATTTGATTTACAATTATTTTTCGCTTTCTTATACCATTGATACCACATAAAATTGCATTGGCTTATATTTTTTTAGTATTGCGGTCACTCAGTCACATAACGCAATTAAAGTAACGTAAGATAGGCCTACACGTAACGCCTAGCTGTTATTTATTCTAATGGCCGGCTTGGCTGTAACTAGCGACAGTCTGGCCGATATCTCTCCTCTGGAGACAACACAGGGAGAAGTTACATCATTGTGTCAATAATTATAATGATATCACAGAGCATCCACTCATATAAACAAAACAAAGGAAGGAGTGGTTGCCCCTGATATATACTACACACAGGCGCAGTCCTCTTTAGCATTAATTCTTCATCACCTTTATTACAGTATTATCTATGTGTCTAATGTAGGCCTATGTTTGGTATGGCACACACTCACACGTCATCATCAGTATTTATCCAACCTTAGCTGGCATAATATTCAATTATTCGTACGGTACCGAGTTCCATTCACTAGTTATTTAATATCTTAAATCGTCATAAAGTAGGGCCTATATACGGTATCTGACAGTTACACATTTTTTGTTATCGCACCCCTTTATAGCACTTCTCAAATGGAATGAACTTGTTTAATGTTTACAAATGTTTAGATTTAAAAAAAGCCGTCCGCATTTGGTCAAACTGTTTACATGTTGTCCCGAAAATAAATGTTCACTCTTTTGGTCTATATGTAGGCCTACTTTTTTTTTTAAAAAACTTTATTTATACTGGGAGTGCAAAATCCCAAACTAGGGTTTTTCACAATGCCCCAGGTGTGTCTTACAGTTCACTGATAAAAACATGTTCTTTACACAGGTAAAATCTGTACAATAAAAGTGTAGAAAATTACAATTATGATATGATAGAGAGGTCAAAAGTACGTTATTATTAAAGAAGAACAAGGAATGCACTGTGCCACTACTTCGAAGTTGGGCCAGATATAAGACGAGCATATTCTCCGGCCGGAGATTATAATAAATTATGATAGGGCCTACATTATATTAGTACATAACACCTACGGAATAATTGTTGTCATAAAATCAGACTTTGGCAATCATATGGCAATGCAGTTATCGATGTAAATACTGGCTCGAGCCGTTTACAAAAAATGTAGGGCTTAATATAAGTACGGGCATGCATACACAATATGAAGCCTTTTGTTTTCCTAGCTTGGCTTCTTTTGCCCCCTTTGACTAAGACGTAGGCCTATACATGTTTTCACAGTTGGAACTTTTCACACAGCCCGCATCGTCCATTGTTTTGCCAACTGGCCAGCTTCTTTTGTTTCAGTGGGTAAAGTTCGGTGTTAGGTCTAATTATATAGGCCTATAGGGTGCCATCTTAATTTGAATGCTGACCAATGGAGTCAATGGGAAACGAATTTTCTGGTGATGAAAAGGAAACTTAATTTCATAATTGCTGAGCCAAACAATTGACCTAGCCCTAAGCTATGCATATATATTTATAATCGTGGATTAACTGGAAGCTCTTCTCTGTCGAATTCCTGTATTACTTTTTGCAAACTGCAATAAAATTATCTCATATCATGCCATTCATCATTGAATAATGTCTAGGCCTGCGTTAGGCCTATTAACTAGCTACTAGACTACCATCATGTAATCACTTCTTTTCTAAATATATAAGTATAATAGGCCTATATAGGACTTATATATATTATAGGCCTATATATTTGATGAAAAACAATCTACCAATAGGCCCCACGTACTGGTGCTCGCGTACGTTGTACTTAAGATCTTAATTAAGAACCGAAATCTGTAGTCCTAATCCTCACCCAGAATATATTATAAAAATATATTAAGACTAAGTTTCCGTTTCTTGAGCGGTTATATAGCAAGAATCCATGAAATTTTCAGGGCACGACGAAAACCACTTATAGGCCTAATGAGTGTGTGCTTAGCCTATAAAGGGCCTATAAGGTAGCCTAAAGGCACCTGCCTAAAACAATGTTAAAAAAATAGGCCTATGTGACAGTGTGAATGTTTCTGGGAGACATGGAATAGCCTAGGCCTATATAGATCTAGGCCTATTTTGATCGAGGCCTCAGGCCTTATTAGGCCTATTATAAAAGAAAACGAACCACAAATATATTTTATGCTCAATTGAATAATGTCTAGGCCTGCGTTAGGCCTATAGCCTATGGTAGGTTATAGCTAGGTCCATACGTTATTATAAGATGAAATAAAGATTTTGTAATGTAATGTGGCCAATAAAAATATTTAAAAAAAAATAAAAATAATAGGCATCTGTAGGCAAATTGAACTCTTGATGTTTTATAAAAAAAACCCGCCCTGATAGGTAGGCTAGCTAGGCCTATCATAGTGGCCTAACTATTTCTTGAGTATAGGCCTTGCCAATTTGTTCAATGATCGAATGCAGGGGCTTTAATAAATGCTCAATACACAGGATGAGGAAGTAGGCTAAGATGCTTCTGCCTCGACAGGGCTGGGACGCTATAGCCATATGCCTAGGCTAATCAATTATTAGGCCTAGGCTACAACATTAGGCTAGATCATAGATGATAGATGTCTTATGTTATTGAATCAAAACGTCAAAAAAGGCCTAGCCTACTTTAGATAATCGAACAGGGCATTTCTCCATAGATATTCATAACGAGAATATATTTTTCACTGATAATTATCGATAGACATGAAAAGGTGTCCGAATGATTAGCCATAAATATTAAAAGACACTGATCTCCCCTGGGCCTACTGCATGCTTTTCTGTTAGTGTCAGCCTTTATACTTATAGTTAGCCTATACATAGGCCTATAGGCTAATCTGTTGGACAAAGGGCAGGTCGGGTTAATGAAAAGCATGGTGACATGTAAGACCAGGTGTGGCAGGTGGGCGTCATGTCTCCTTCAAACGAGCCATTACAACAACTTGCATGGACGCCATCGCGGAACCACCCGGTTAGGTGTACACAGCGGACCATGGACAGCGCTTGCTCGCTCTACCCTAGCTCTTGGCATTAGACATGCAAAGTGCTCCGACCGCAGGAATGACGTCACTGGTGAACAGCCAATGAAGACACTACTGCCTGAGCACGTGACCTAGCCAAGCGTTCCTCCATCTTGAACTGCGCCATTGTTCCACCAGACCCTCTCTCTCTCGGTGAAGAAGCGCAGCAAACCAGACGTACCAACATGGCAGATGTAGAATTCGCAGGCGCCAACGGCGAAGAACAGTACATGGAAGCATCCGAACATACTGAACATCAAGACTACGAGTCTCAAGATCCATCAATGAATCCTGGTGACAAAATCAACGCTTCTAAAAACGACGAAGACAACAGGTAATGTAGTGAGCGCTTTGCCTTTGGTGACCGGTTGTGCCACGGCACGGCCGCCATTTTGCTTTAGATGCATGACGCATTTGCGGAATCGTAATGATTCCGGTTTTAATTTGATCGTTAATTCGTGCTTCTGTCTCGGCCTATGTGATATAATTTTGGTCCTGACTTTGTGTAGATCGATTAGGACTATATTGTGTGTGTTTACAGTGGAGGTTACGTTGTGTGGTTGACTTTGAATTGGACAGTAATTCTGATCGTGTTGGCCTTACGCCGCTCTTGTTACCGGCGCTTGCGGCCCACCAGAAAGCACCCACAGCTACAATCAGTGACCTCCATTTTATACTGTGTATTTCCGCCTTATAATTCTCATTTTTGTAACGATCGAATTGGATGATGGATAAATCTATAAGTTCTGCGCCGACTTGTTTGGTCTTGTTGGTAAATATGGGTTGTCTGGGAGGGTTTTCTAAACTGGGAGACGGGGCCGCGTGGTTTCCGGCTTTGTTGGAGTCGCGTCGGCCTAATGGCCACCATTTTCAGGAACAAAGCATGTGGGGCGGAGATAAGGTACAAGAAGCATTTGCCTGTTTGCTGTATTTCAATCGTTGCACACTCCATGTTATTTTCTAATGTAACAAGCCACATCTGGATTGGGACCTTCTTTCGAGCCTTTTTTGGCCTTTAATGTTGTTCCGAGCCCATTGCATCGGATCCTCAAAATTACCCCCTGAATACATATACAGTACGCCATGTTTCCAAAAATTATATGAGCACATGCCTTTCTTGAAATCTTTATACGGTGAAAATTGGCAAAGGTTCTCTTTGTTCGATTCAAACCGACCCAAGTGTGGCATTCCAATTAAAAATATTTCTGACCTAGATTAATTTATTAGAAAATGAAACATCGTTATTCGACTAACCTTTTTGTAGAGCTTTGTAAAATTTCCCCCGCGTTCATGTTTAGAAATTTTAGACCAAATTAGATGGGTAGAAATTTTGCGGGGCCAATCAAAAACTTTGGCACAGTGCTCATGAAGGGGTCGGAGGTGCAGAGAATTTAGGTTTCTAATTAGCAGTTATCCAACTCTTGACGTTTATTTTACAGAGCTGAGGGGTCGCAGATGGACAGTAATGAAAAAAATGAAGGGTATGTGTATATTTCATCACAGACAATATTGGGAAAAGAAAAACTGGTCATCAATTTGCTTCATATTTCACAAGCCATGATAGTATTTAAGGATAACCGTCACAATGTTTTGATATTGCTATTGCTACTGAAAGCTCTCAGATTTCATGAGTGCATTTACTTTCCCAATGGAAGTGCTATCAAATATCTAGTTTTAAATTATTGAAACAATCTGGCGAGTCATGAAATATTAAGCAAGTTGATGAATTGCATACACACAGATAACCACACCTAGTGTAGCGCAATGTAACAACGCCTAGACCGGGGTCGAATAATAAAGTGACCCTTGGATTAAGCAAGGCATTAACTTCTAACACTTTTTTTATTTTTTATTTATCTAAGTGTAGGTAAGGCTTGAGGTATTCGGTTTTCTAATAGAAAGTAAGGTGTAAGGATTTACTAAACTCATTAAGACATGTTAATAACAGGTAGTTAAGGGAAGTAAGTACTGGCGAGGATGAGGAAAGGAATAATAACTTAATTCCTGGCACACATTTAGGAACTCACTACACTTAGCATACAGTAATTGTAACCTGCCATCAGACGTTAAATTTGAATTTGTAACTTACTAGTAAAGTTAAGTGTAAGACCAAGAGCAGAATTTAACCAACCACATCTAACCCCATCATGAGCTCTTGGGCTGGAATTTTTGGTTACCTTTTAACTTAAGTATCAGTAATAATACATTCCAGCGTCTTACATTTTTTTGAATTTCTAACATAGACTTTCTGATTGTAGGAAAATCTTTGTCGGAGGCCTCAGCTGGGAGACAACTGTCAGTAAGTACTTGTTGCATCGTAATAAAATGAAAATAATGCTTTTCCTGGATGTTGAATGACTGACGAATGGTAGTTTCCAAAGCTCTTTGAAGAGGGATTGACTAATGGGGTAATTTTCTGAGCTGGGTTGTTGGGGATACTAGATATAATGGGGTTACAATAACCTCTGGTAAGTTATGACATGGAAAATGTTACATTTTAAGTTGTCAGAATTTGTGTTGCAATCGGAGCCTGACGAATGTTATTACTCATGTTGCATTGAAACATTTTCCTTGCCATTGCAGAGGACCTAAAAGAGTATTTTCAGAAGTATGGAACAGTTCTAGATTGCACATTAAAGACAGACCCAACCACAGGCCGATCAAGGGGCTTTGGATTTGTTCTGTTTGAAGAGGCAGACAGTGTTGATAAGGTGAGGATGTGTTATCATCTACATTACGTAACCCAACTTATATTGCAGAGGACGTTAAGGAGTACTTCTCCAAGTTCGGGACCGTTCTTGACTGTGTGATCAAACAGGATCCCTCGACAGGAAGGTCCCGTGGCTTTGGGTTTGTTCTTTTCTCTGAGGATAGCACAGTTGACAAGGTAAGGTCACAATCGTTAGCGATTCTTGTCAGCTGCTGCTACTCCTGTTTCGTACCTGTCTCGTGCAATGTATGCCCATGTTATCTTGCTTATCTTGATTATGTTTTCCTCTTTTTGAATAGTTGACGCCGTTACTCTTACTTTGACCAAACCTGCCTTGGGAATGAATCCATACTCATATGAGTATGTGGGCGAAAGATCAGACTGAAAGCAGTCTAGGAGAGATAGTTTCTGAATCCCCATCCTATGCGAGTGGATTTTCCAATCTATGCTGTTTCAGTGCATGCCTGTTTGAATTTAATAGCTCTATTCAAATAACTAGTTGTAAAACGTCTTGGGGTTGAAACGATAATTATTTTTTGCCTAGTCCTAGTAAAAAAAATAAATCTCAAACACATGGACCTTAAATGAAATCGCTTCTAGATGCACTGCATTTTTTCTTCAATTTGTGGGGAACTGCTTCCATGACGTTCATACATCCTCAACAGGCTTGAATCAGTCAAATTTGTGGACCATCCAGAAACTGAATAAGCTCGTTGTTTGGTTGAATAAACATTCTATTCTATATTTGCCTTTCTTTTTAATATAGGCTCATTCTATCTACTTCAGCATTTTATGAGGGTGTCTTGACATGTTTTTGCCGTTCTAACATTATTTCTCTGTATTTTATAGGTTCTGAATGAAAAGCAACATCTCCTCCACGGTAGAAATATTGACCCAAAGAGAGCCAAGGCACGTGGAGGCAGAGAACCAATCCTCAAAGTCTTCGTTGGTGGACTTGACCCATCAGTACCAGAAAGTGAAATCAGAGAATACTTCGAAAAGTTCGGAAAGGTGTGTTGCTGTTATTGCTCTGTTGATCTAGAAGTCATTTAACCCCCCATTTTGTACGTTTTCCTGTCCTGTTGTGGCTACACTTAAAATTATTACAGGGTTCCCACGCATCATTAAAAGGCCTTAACATTTTATACTCAAAATTTTTAATCTAGGCCCTTTAAAGTCGTTGAACTTCAGTTTTGAATAAGACCTTAGAAGTTCTAAATTTCTCTACTTGACTGGGAACCTTCATCTCCCAGTAGTAATAACTAAGAATGCAGTTGAAGTGCCTTCACTAAGGAATTCGACAAAAAAATCTTAAAATCTTAGTGAGTAAGAGTTCTGGTTCTAATGTGTACTATTTCCCTTTCAGGTTACAGAATTAGATCTGCCATACGACAAACAAAAGGGACAACGACGAGCATTCTGCTTTGTTTCCTTTGAAAGTGAAGAAATCGTAGACAAAGTATGTGAACAAGCGAAACAGGATATCCAAGGGAAGAAGGTATGTAGCCCAGGAGTGCGCAGCACATCCTTCCTAATACGGCCCGGTCAGATCTAGCACAATCACTATATAAGTGAAATCTGGTCCATCTATACTTTCTTTCTCTTTACAGGTTATATTTCCCCAATAATGGATTTAATACTCAGCATTCCCGTTTGGATAAATCCTTCAGTGCTCATTGGCCTTCTGCACAAATCAACAGATAATTCCGTTTCTGGTTTCGAGTTACTTGTAATTTTATTTCAGATAATCAAGTAGATATGTTTGGTCTATGTCTCATAGAGGTATAATTCATCAGTTACATCAATTCTTCTATAAGGCATAATCCATCGATGTTGTGAAATGGGTCACATTCGCTACAGTAATTTATTTTTCGTCTAAAGGTAAAGTACAGTGGTTGGAAGTAAAGCATCGTGTTTCCCATGCTTTTCTTCTGTTTCCTCTACGATCACTTACCAATGATGTTTCCTTTTGTTCCACTTTACAGTTGGAGCCTCTTTCAGTGGTGACAAAGGGAACTCAATTGAGGTACATGAGCATGGGAGACCCCACCACAATCATCCGATTGTCAAACAAAGGTTACATCTTCATGCGATGTTGCCTTGCATTCATACCCAGAAATAAACGTCGATCACTACATTAAATCAACCAACCTTAAATATTATTTCTATACATTAATGATGTTCTATAAACATGACCATTACGAGCAGGGTAAATGCTCATAATGCTCATAATTTATTGTCAGTACGAGCGCGCTATGGGCTCAAATGTTTTTATCTATCATATATTATACCTATCCATAAATGTACTAATGTTTAAGGTTTGTTTCCATATTTCCTTGTTTTACAGAATAATGTTGCTCAAAACTGCAGGCTATAGCCTGGTCTGTGCATACTCTTTCGATTGCTACTACATAATTGGCGGCAGAAGATAGTTTTTCTTGTCCCTGGCTTGTTCTATGTATTGCATATTGTATATTTATAACAGTTCTGTGTAGATGACTTAAGATTAACTTCAGCTGTATGGGGGAACTCGAACCATTGTAAGCTGTACGGTCCTTTCCTAACCAATTGTCCTATGATTTTGTTAGGTTGACGTGAAGAAAGCTACCCCCAAGAATGAACAATACGGTGGATACGGATACGGTGGCTATGGTGGTGGCAGCTACGGAGGACGTGGCGGTCGTGGTGGATACGATGGTGGTCGTGGTCGGGGAGGACGCGGTCGTGGACGTGGTATGTACTTAACTCTAATTTGCTAGAAAAGTCTTGCATCCAGCAGTCAGCTTAAGTCTTGATTTTGGTTGTAAGGATCTCAAACAAAAGCCACTAATTTTCAATGTGCATAAGTAAAAATAATTTTCGATCAGACCCCTGAAAAATTAGTAGAATGCACTCTACAGGGTCTCATTCTGATTTCTTGGTATTCTGTTATCAAGTGGCCTAAGGGCACACTGGACTGGACCTAGTAGAGGTGTGCGTCCCATTTGTGTACCAACTAAGCAGAATAAAAATCCAATATATAGATATGGTACACATGATGTCCTAGGAATGTATACATGTACAGTAGTCAATTTTAACTCATTTTTTTCTAGGTGGCTACAACCAAGGTTGGGGCAACCAAGGCTACGGAAACGGTGGCTATGGAAACTACGACTACAATAACTACGGCTATGGCGGATACGGCAGCGACTACTACGGAAACTATGACTACAACAGCTATTACAACCAAGGATGGGGAAACCAAGGTGGATACGGTAGCTACGGCGGCGGCTATGGATCAGGATATGGCGGTAAGTTCACCTCTGCTTACTTGCCTGTAGGTGTGAGTTAGGGACAGATATTCGTACATGGCCTTGAAATCTGGCAAATACTATTTCCCCCCAGGGATATATTTCGAAACCAGCTGTTCACAGAAGCAATTCTGTGGGATAAATTGTGTAGAATTACAGAAAAGATTTTTTATCATAATAGAAATAAACCAACTCTGGATATCGTTGTTATATCGCTCTATCCTACAACTAGTGATAAGATAGCCAATGAATCCAGATCAGTTAATGTAGATGGTGACTAGTGTTCAGTATCTGAAGAGCAGGGATGCTAAATGTCAAGCCTTGCAGCGTTTTGCAGACTGTAAATCACTGAAAATTTCTCAACATCATTTGTCCTAATTAGTATTGGTATTACACACCTCCCTACTCCCGATGCCAGATCTCCGTTGACAGACTTCCCTACGTCAGATCTCCGTCACTCCCACCGCTCATTGGTCAAAAATCGGTGTCAGAAGTGCTCTGATTGGATGCTTGCCATGTACTTGGCTTGCACGATGCAGTCATTATGAGACATGTGAATGTGCTCAGATTCGAAGTTCATTAAACCCTAGTCTGGCCAAGGCATGCTTGTTTTGGCCTGAGTGGATACTCGTTTCATACTCATGCCTCGCCAGCATGTGCCAGGCTACAATTTCTTCTAAAATTGCTCCTATTTAATTACCTAAGTCTAGTTCGGACTTTTGGTTACTACCTTACTAGCATCCCTGGAAGAGCTTCCACATATTTATTTTTGTAATCTTAATTCCTTACAGATGGCACCGAGCTGACCGGAAGCGGAACGACTGGCGGAGATCAAAGTAAATATGACATTCTTTTACCCTTAACTATTACTAATACCTTTTGAATGAAATTATGTGAGCAAGTACTGCAAAGCTCCTTAAGGAAATACCAAGACGGGCGTAATCGCCTATTATTTTAATCGGGGGTCACCTGTCCAAATTTTCTTCCATCAAATCAATTGATAGCTCCAAATTCAAAAACAAGTAAACTATTTTGAGGTGTATTCCACACGTCTTGCAGTTTTCCGTGTCAATATCTGGCTCAGTTCTTGTTGATTTTTGTTACTGTCTGCCTTTTTTCCTACGACGTCATTCCCCTGATTATTTTGCTCAAGTTTCACTGAAGTCTTGCCAGACACGATTTGCCTACTCTCTTCTCCACATCCTTTCCCTTCGTCAGAGCTGCATGGCCCCTCCTCACAATAAATTCTGTACTATTTGTGAATTGCTCAGTTTTTGGTTTGCCCATTCTCGGGTCATTTGCCATATGAGAGCCTAATTGAGCTTGTAACACAGAATTTGTTAAGTTCATAATTACTTTTGAGAAATTGCCAGATCATCTTACTTCTTGGGCTTCAGAATCGCATTTTAATTGACTCCTCTCTAGAGCCTGAACGGGGAATTGATTGGAAGGGCTTAGCTTGTTTTATAGCCTAACTCATCGTTACGGACTTTTTTATCATATTGTACCTTCCTGAACTCCTGGAACTTCTATGTTAAGTAATTTTGTGAAATATCTAAACACGAACAGATTCTGTGTAAGCTTAGTTATGATACCCTCTGCTTTTTGCGATCCCATTCGAGCCATAGGGTGTTGGTTGTGTACATATTGCCAAGATAACAGGGTGTCGATGGGCTTATGCTCCAAACTTGACCATGAACCATTGTAGATGAGAAAATATAGACGTCAAAAACATGAATATTCTATATGATTATGTTCACTAGGTGATTCTTGTTGGCTGAACATTACACAGTTCGAATGATTATTACATACAAGTGTTGGCTTGCACCATTACTGGTCCATTTGAACTAAGAAGCCAATGCCCCCTTATTAAAAAAAACTCAACAATATAAGGGTTGCTAAGTCCTGATATGTTTTTTATTGTTTTTGCACAAAGGTTATGATTACAGTGGATGGGGCTATGGCAACAACAGTCAAGGTGAGTTGAGCCACTCGGTCACGTAAATACAGGGGGCCAGATTCTTCACACAGCTGACCAATACTCACCTCTACGTTTTGAACTAATTCCCCTTAGGACATAAACTTGACACGTTTAAAAACCTCTACGTTTTGAACTAATTCCCCTTAGGACATAAACTTGACACGTTTAAAAAATAACAATTTATTTAGTATGATTGAAATGGGCGCCTACTGATTATCAGACAAAATCGTGAAATCTTGTGGAAAACTAAAAATGCCTTGGCTGGGATAAATAGTTCTTTCTTTAAAGTATCAAATTTTCTCACGTGGTTTCTGTCCGTTCGAAGTAGACAGGATTTGGCTTGAAACTAAGAAAAGGAGAAACACGCTTGAATGTACCGCTTTCCATGGCCAGTAATTGCCATCGCTTATTTTATTTCAATTGAACTCGTCAGTCTAAAATTTAGAAACCACGCAGCACTATCCATGCATGCTGCCCCATCCCCGAGCACCTGTGATGGGATTTACGTGGTAACATTAAATGATTGAAGCTTATGTGCTTGGGGATGCACTCTAGAAAACGAGTATGATGTTGTTCGAATCTGGCCGCCATAGTCCTGTCAGTGTTGTGAGAAGCGTTACTTATTTCTTCATATCATTTACATGAAAACTTAATATATGCTGATGAGAAAAAAAAAACAATGAGTGTCAAATAAGTAGGTGCTTCGGTAGCTTCATAACCAATCACTCAGGACAAACCTACACAGTTGCTTTAATACACTTTTAATTTTGTATTTGGTCTCCCGACTTGGCCTGAACTCCCTCTATTTCAGATGAATTAGGGTTTCTAAATTCTACTGAATATCACTATTGCGCACTCTAGATATCAGTGTTAGTGATTCACACCTTGGTTTGGTTGATCGAGGTGTGTTATCTTGGTAGACAACAATATAAGTTCAAGCCAACCATCGCACACGTCACTCGAAATGTATTAGGCTTTTTGCAGCTCTCCCCTCTTGGTGATAGATCCCTCAGGCATGTGCCCTGGTATACCTTGGACTTGTATTACACCGCGTTGTGTATGTGTTGGCTGTTAGCTTTAGGAATCTATGTTGTCGATAATTGATGTGTACAACGTTTTGAAGAGAGCATTAATCACGTTAACAAAGCCACTAGTAGCTGATGAAAGGGTGACAGAAGTGTAGCTGTCTCTCTGCTGCAAGCATTCAGTTTGCTGGTGTTAATATTTAGGCCATAAGTTATGTTTCACTTGTTCCTGCTAACCCTCGAGGGGCGGGTGTACAGAATTCTCCTCCTAATGCAACATTAATTGGCCAATGTGTTTCTGGCCTATGACGTTTGCTTCACTCCCTGATGTCTCATGTACGGTCAGGAAGTGGAGAAGGCTTTGTTTGAAATGATCTCTTCTTTTCCTGGAATATTAATCCCGGATGTCTCATTTGTTCTTAGGCATAAACGTTTTCATCATTGACTAGCGGAACTTTGCCTTAAATCCTCCTCTGAGTATTAAGGACTGCCTCGTTGTATGTTGTACCCCAGATATAAGAGATTCTTGTTCTGATATTGAGATACTGTTTTGCCTCGAGTACTTGTGAACATCCCCTCCTCCTCCATATGCTTTTTTGCCAGACAACGTGAAATTATCAATGGGTCATGATTCATTTAGACTAAAACAAAATCATCACTAAATTTATTTTGAATTCATTTCCTACCTCGCAGTTATGTTTTGTTTTTTTGGTGTGGACTGGATTTATCTGTACAAAGCTCTAGACCTTCTGTAGACTTAGTAGTTACCTTTATTTTTTCTGTTTCATTTCCTGTGAAGAATGCAGTAACCTAGGGCTAGTTTATCTTGAAATTTATCAAATGAAAAACAAACTGCCTGGTAAACATTTTATTATGAAAAACTTAATTTATTTTAGACAAAATTTCAACAACTTTCGGGCCTAGTATTGAAAAGATCACGATGTCAAATTTCAACTCGATCTTAACAAAATTTCTGGATTAGTTAGGCGAGCATGATTGACGTTGATGTGTTGTTTTAGGTGGCGGCTATGGCAAGACTAAGCGTGGAGGCGGAGGCAGTGGATACCATCCCTACAGTCGCTAATCATCTTTCACCTGTAGCATTCTCTTCTCTCAAGGTGAGGGCCAAGACCTTCCTATACCTGAACCCGAACCATGAGTACAAAAGGAACAGAGCACTAACACTTTTCTGCTGATAAAAAACCTTGACGGACTGGGATTGGGAGACCCTTTTAACGTTTTGTAAATAATTTAATCCCTCAAAAAGTGACTGTGCTGTGTAAGTGGTTGAAGGTTTGGTACAGCTTGCAGAAGGAAGGCATTGTTTCTATATTGTACGCATTAGTTGATAACTACTAGGTCTTAAGGCAATTAACAATGTTTCCAGGTTCTTCTGTTAGTTTTTTGTCACGGACAAGTTATAGTTAGTTAGCATTCCTCCTGGGGTTCTCCTGTTCAGTGGTACATAATGTTTACCAATCTAGTACATCTTAAAGGGCCATTGTTGTGTTCGGGTTATTAAAGGTGGGCGAAAGCATCACGGAAAATGAGTGATGGTGAATATCTTGTCCTTGATAATAGTATCTTAAACCTTCACTTCCTGATTTCGTATCTTTCATATCACTGGCTAGTCAGAGCTCTTGAGACTTGATTTCCTCAAATTACAACGTATGACTAATTCTGTCATTCCCATCTTTCGGACATCTGTAATCTGTGTGTGTGGTCTTTAGAGTGGTCTCAGGTGTGAGTTCTTGAAATTTATTAATGGTGTGAGTTCTTGAAATTTATTAATAAGTCAACGCTCATCGCTGTTGCTTTTGGCTAGTTAAAAATTCGGAGAAAGAGGTAAGTCACATATATGAAAGATGTTTAATATGGCATTTGTGGGGGGTTAAAAACAGTCACCAATCCTCCAAAATCTCTTCCGTATTGGAAACCACTAAAGCTCATAAAATTTATCCCAGTCTCGTCAAGATTTTTTAACGGCAAAAATCCATCAAATATTCCACTCATTTTCCGCTAAGCTTGTTTTGTATACTCCAGGTCGTAACGGAAAAAGCGGGTAGTTGTTGCATTGTAATGATGTTCTCTTCTCAACTATGCTGCCTTCATGCCACTCTGTCGCCTGAATGTATAATGTATTTACCTGATTGCAGGAGGTTCGTACTGAGGAGCTTGCCATTAAAGGACGAGACAAGTATACGGCCTTACATCATCAGCTTACCACATTACCCAGATCTTTTGGTTGTATACGGCAGCGAGCATATTCCATGGACCAAAAGCTAAATATAGCACCTGGAGATGGACTGTATGTATGTTGGAAGTCACCTCAGTTAGCCTCCAGATGAAAACATAGTGCTGTCTAGTCTGGGCAGTCTTGTCCCTCTTTTGAACTGTTCGCACCTTGAAATTAACTTATCATATTGACAAACATACGGGAGCGCGAGTGTGAGAAACAGTGACAAATGTGCTGCACTACTTCATTGCATTTTAATCCAAAACTGTCACATCTCTTCAATGTTAGATCAGAAACTTTTATTTTTTATATATGTGTACATCGTCTTTTTTTTTCAAAAGAAAGTGAGGAAGAGGTTCAGATGGGAGATAAAGGACAGTGTCTAGTGCAACTCGGTTGGATAAAGAAAAAAAAATTGGAAATGTATGTGTGTAATTTTAGCTGCATTTTGTTTCTTCATGGCGTGCCGATGTGCACGAAACAGATGTTCATATAAGAAAGAAACAAAAGGCTACGATTGAATAAAAAATAAAAAGGATGTATTTATGCATCAGACAAAAATCGTAACGTGTACATACGAGTTGAGTATTTTCTAATATTTCCGTTGTAATCTTCACGATTCCCGCCTATATATATGTAAGAGCAATGTATATTGATCTCTTGGCCGGATTCTGTAGTTATACCCCTTCCTTTACCCCTGTAGCCAGTTAATCGCGGAACCACTTAGTGGGCTGGTCTCCCCAGGATGGAATTTGGCTATTATTATTGATATGCTGTGATCAGTTGAAGGCTGATCTGAGCAGCTGACCCAATATGAAAGTATCATGTCCAGAAAAGTCTGTTGGGCATACTGATGTGCTCCATGGAAATTATGTACCGGAATTACTTGGTTCTGAAAATTTAGGGAAGCGCAAATAAAAGTATTTTATCTGAATCTGCAGTTAGCTTTTCATTGATAGAGCTAAGTTGCCAATTTACTTATTTTAAGTTCTGGAACGCTTGAAGAAACTTCGAAACGTCTGATATTTACTCCCTTCAGATTGTAACTAATTTTTCTACACCGAACCTAATATTTGGTCCAATTTTGTGGTATGTGCGCGCCAGTAGTCTCCCCGTAGAATTCTCCTGTGTTCGATGCAAAAAGTAACTTCGTCAAACCAAAGTCGCCCGTATTCAACCTATCCATAACTTCGTCAAACCAAAGTCGCCCGTATTCAATCTATCCATAGGCCACTAAATGTACCGTCCACTGTAAAGAGGGCATTTCAAATCTCTCATTGTTACTGCATTGCCCTACGCGTCTTGTCGGCGGCGGCTTTCCATAGCATTAACCATAGCGGGCTTCGATGTTGACTGCCTTCAGGATGCATATAGAGTACTGACCGAATCGTAGACTGCATTACTCGCCAAATCTAACCGATCGACGTCTAATTTTGATATGAAACTTGGTGGAATAATAATTGGGTCAGATTTTCAGAAAATGTACCAATGTACCAATCTCCAATAACTCACATTTAAGACAAAAATATAAAGTTCAAAATACAGCTCGACCTAACCAAACAGATGGCTAGAATCAATGCAATGCCGAATATACTCGAATTCACCTAGGATTGACCGAACTGCAGCGTAATTTAGCAGCATTTATTAAATGTGTAAAGCTGTCAATTGTACATTTTCTGAAAATCGGACCCAATTAGCGACGTAATTTGTAGACCAGTAGACCAGACTGACGTGTAAAATACAAGGCCGACTTAAAAAACTCCGCTATGATGGACAAGTGGTCTGGCTGCGCTCAATCATGATCGAAATAAGTCTTATTCAATCAATCGAACTTCAGTAAAAGATGGTGTAGGTTGGGTGACTTCCTATTTATGTTTTACTCATTCTTTTTCGTGGTTAGTTCCTTCAACTCCCGCCTGACCCAGCGTGCGTTTATGACGGTGGTTATCCATTGAAATCCTATTCTAAGCATAGGGGGCGCTCGGAAAAAATCTCTGAAGGTCAACCTCACAGACAGTGCAAGGTCGTGCACCCAGGGTCTCCGCGTGGCCTTGTTAGTTTATCTTTTATTTCAGTAAGCTCACAATTTACATTGCTATTCTCTGCTTATGTTTATAAGTTAGGCCTACATGGTAAAATAATAGAAACTACCAGAGATCTACAAGATCAAGCTAGCAAATAATAAACCTCAATATTAGACAACCATTCCATCGGACTAACTTTTGCGATAATATTAGGCCTAACCTATAAAATATTTTTGGTATTCATCAGTGAAAATAAAAATAATACAATAATGATACCTAGTGGTGATATAAAAATATAAACCGTCGTGCATCTTGCACATATTCCATTTAATGGAAGTGGAAATACCTTGGAATTTGGATAAATAAATTCACGGCCTGGAATGCGGGCATGTTGGTCGAAAGGCCTGGAAAATCATATGGGCCTACTGATCACTTCCCCTGATTCGCCCCTCTCCATGTTTCCCGCGGTCAATAATTTTGAGTTTGGGGTTATAAGGACCGTAAAAGTCAGTAATGTTCAATCTAAGCAAAAACAATTAAAAACAAATTCTATCCGAGCACCGTAGAAACTTGGGCCTAATCATAGCAAGGGCTCGAACATAGGAAAGCTCACAAAAACCTGATTATGTCTCGTCCTATCACGTTAGTGGTACGAGACTCCATGAGATGACGCATGCGCAGCCAACGCGTCAGTCTACGCGCGCTCCTAAGTCGCGTCAACGCCGTAGTTCACAGGTTGCGTAAGTATTTTTAATTATTATTAGATTTTGGGACCTTTTGGCCCCTGAATTTATGTTAGGGAGGTGGATTGGATCGTAGATCACCACTTTTCTCCCTTTTGTGTAAAAAACAGTACCCTCGGGTTGTGATCCAGCTGTTTTAAAAGTTTTCTCTCGTTATTTCCAGACCCGATGTCGGGCAGGAGAACTAGGAATAGTCGGGAAGCTTCTTTTTACTCCCAAGAGAAACTTTATCAAAATATTCTCCCTAAGAGGGCTAAGCCTCCATCAATTGTGATTGGGAAGATTTCTACGCCCACCATGGCAGATAATGTAGAAAATAAGTCGAAAGATAAAGATAATTCGAAGCCTGACGACAGTTCGAACGTCGGTGGACTTGGGGTTCCCGCCAATACCATGTCACGTGACAAAGCGCCCAGCTCGGCTGCAGGCGCGGAGCATCCGATTTCGCCTTCAGACATTAACTTTATGATGCAAACGATGTCAGACATGAAAAATGAAATTATTGAGCTTAAGCGTCAAAAGTGGGATAGTTTTGGCCCTCCCCCCCGCCTCCAGCTTCAATCGGGCCTTGGTTACGGGGATGATTCCGGCATGTACAGTGCGCATGCGCAACAATGGCGGTCGGATCCAAACCTTTGTTTTGATGAGTCATACGAGTACTGGGATGACCTAGATTACGACGCTCCGCCTGTGAAGCGGACCAGAGCAGGAACTCATGATATGTCGGTAGTTTCGGATGAAGATCAAGTTTTCTCAGCGAAAGAAAACTCAGAAGCTTTGAGCAAGTTGGGTGCGGAATTAGCTGGGCCGGATTCGAAGTCGGATCCGCCGCTCACAGCGCTGGAAAGAGAATCGCTGAAGGTTCTCGAACAGCAAGAGGGCGAGAAGGTAGGACCTCCCTTGTCTGGAACTATTCTAAAAGTTATCGATAATTATCTGCCTTCCCCTTGCCGCTCAGTGATTCAGGAACTGTTGGCGGATTATCCCCGCCCGGAAAACGCGGAACTTCTGAAAATCCCTAAGATCGACGAATCTGTTTATGGAATCACTTCCCAACTCACGAAGGATCGAGATAAAAGTTTCAAATATATGCAGAAGGCGGTTCACTCGCTAATTGCTCTTTGTGCGGGGATGTACTCTGATTTGGGAAAAAATGATGAGTTGTTGCGTGTGGGGATGGAAGCGCATAAGGCCATTAGGGTGCTTTGTTTTCTGTCTCAAGAGTTAAACAACAGACGTAAAGAATCCTTGAAGACCACAGTTGACCAGAAATATACTCCGATATTTTCTCATAAGACGGCCTCGACTCCAGAATGGTTACTGGGAGGCAATTTGAGGGAGAAACTCGATGATAGTGACGTAGCCTTTAAAGTCAGGAAGAGACTGGAAAGGGGCCAGCCCAGAGGCCGTAGTAGTGCCAGAGGCAGAGGTCAGAGAGGAGGTCCCCACTCGAGAGGGCAAGGACAGAGGCAGTATTTCCAGCAACAACAGCAATACTACTCGCAGCCCCAGTCGGGTCAGAATTTTGCCCCTAACTCTCAATGGCAAGTTCCTTCTATGCCGTTTCAGTACCAGCAGCCTCAACAGCAACAGCAAGCTGCTTACCGGCCTCGTGCCCAAGCCAACCAAGGCTACCAACCCCGCAATCAGAATTTTCAGCGGGGGGGGGCCACCAAGAAGTAACTCTGGTAAGTCCCCCCGATTTCTGTTTCCTCCCATTTAGGGCTGGTAATATAGCAGGGTTCATTTCGGAATGGGAAAAGATAACCTCCGACCCGTGGGTTTTAGATCTAGTGTTAGGAGCTTCTATTCCTTTTGATTGGATCCCTTGGCAATCCTCCCCGCCCCCTCCGTTTAATGCTTCGGGGAAAAACATGCAGATTATTGGAGAAGAAGTAGCTAAGTTAGTGCACAAAGGTGTAGTAGAGATCTCGACTGAGTCTCCCGATCAATATCTGTCGAATGTGTTTCTTAGACCTAAACCTAATGGAAAATTCAGGATGATCTTAGATTTATCAGAGTTGAATAAGGCAGTGCATTATGAACACTTCAAGATGTTTAGTCTGCAGGCCGCCATTGATTTGATGACGCCTGGGGCTTTTCTAGCGAGTATTGATTTGAGTGATGCTTATTTCACAGTAGCTGTGAAACAGGAGTTTCGAAAGTTTTTGAGGTTTAGATGGGGGAATGTTATGTACCAGTTCACTTGTATGCCCATGGGTCTAGCGTGTGCCCCTCTGTTCTTTACCAAACTACTTCATCCAGCTTACGCCTTTCTGAGACAGAGAGGTGCGAATTGTTTTCCTTATATCGACGACTCGATCACGATAGAACTGTCTTTTGAGAAATGTTTACACAGCACGTTAGCGTTAGCAGAGTTGTTAGCAAGGTTAGGCTTTTTTATCCAGCCAGAGAAGTCGGTGTTTACACCGTCAACGAGACTAGTGTTTTTAGGTTTCATACTTGACACAGTAGAGATGACCGTCTCCCTTACGGGGGATAAAAGGGAAAAGATGATAAGAGCTTGTTCTGATATCTTAGCAAAGCGTGTGGTCTCCATTAAAGAAATAGCAGGAGTAATTGGGCTCATGATTGCGTTTTCAGTAGCAGCTGACTATGGGGCTAACCATGTTAAAGAACTTGAATGCGACAAGATCGATGCTTTGAGAGTGGCTAGAGGTAATTTCTCAGCCCGGATGACTCCTTCTCAGGCAGGTTGGGAGAATATTATTTGGTGGAAAGAAAATGTGTCTACTACTTTCAGAATAGTGAGGGATATTGATCCTGAGATAGTGATATTCACGGATGCTTCGAACCTTGGCTGGGGAGCAGTATGGAATGATCAGAAGGCGAATGGTAGATGGAAGGAATCTGAGTTAGATTGGCATATCAATGTTAAGGAATTAGCTGCGGTATATTTGGGTCTTCTCAGCTTATGCAAGGTGACAGATAAGTGTATCAGAGTCATGACAGACAACACGGTCACGGTGTCTTACATCAATAACCTAGGTGGAGTTAAATCGAGAGAGTGCCAGGTAGTGGCCAGGAAGATCTGGGATTGGGCCGAGTGCAATAGGAATTGGTTAGTGGCCGCTCATGTTCCGGGTAAGCTTAATGATCAAGCGGACTTTGAGTCCAGGAATTTTTCTGATAACGTAGAGTGGGAACTGAACCCGAAGATTTTTCAGGAAGTCACAGATTGTTTGGGGTCGCCCTCCTTTGACCTTTTTGCGTCCAGACAAAATAACAAAGTTGATAGGTACTGTAGCTGGCGCCCCGACCCAGGGGCGGAATGGATAGACGCGTTTACATGTAAATGGTGTGATGAATTCTTTTATATTTTTCCTCCTTTTAGTCTGGTGGCGAGGACCTGGCAGAAGGTTGTTCGGGAGAGCGTGAATGCCATCCTCATCGCTCCCGACTGGCCGGGTCAAAGTTGGTACGGTCTAGTGACCAGCTCAGCAAGAAAAGTACTGAAAATAAAGAAAAAAGAAGGAAACTTGATTCACAGGGAAAGAAGCAGAAACCAGGACCCGATTACAGCAGTATCCCTTATTGCTTGCCTCTTCTAAAAAGAAATCTCATGAAGTTGGGTTATTCCAGTAAGACCGCAGATCTCATTCAGTTGGGACGCAGGGAAGGTACCCGTAAAACCTACACTACTTATGTGAACAGATGGATGGAATATTGTGTTATTAATGGGTTTGATATGTACGAGCCTTCACCCAGACATTATTCAGATTTTTTAAGAATCTTATCAGAAGAAGGGATTTCTGCAAGTACTCTTAACATCGCGAGGTCGGCGATTTCAGGTGTAGCCCCCAAGGCAAGGGGGGAGGATACAATCGGAGAAGATAGAAATGTGTGTTTATTGGTCAAGGCCGTTCATAACCTTAGACCCCCGTTACCCAAGTATAATTCTATGTGGGACGTTAACATTGTATTGGACATGTTCCGTCGTTGGGGAAGCAACGTTAAGCTTTCTTTGAAGCAACTTTCTCTTAAAGTTACCGTGTTATTTCTACTTGCCTCGGCTCAAAGAGGCCAAACAGCTTGGAGGTTGCCCGTGTCGGGCCTTGAGTTTAGTGAAAATTTTTTGAAAATTCATATGAAGCATTTATTAAAACACAACAGAGTGGGTGAACCCCTTGACATTATCAGTATTCCCAGGTTCCCTGCGGATAAACTTGTGTGCCCAGTAGATTGTATCATGGAATATGTGGACAGAACAGACGGTATTCGAGAGGGACAAGATCAATTGCTCTTGAGTTATGTGTGGCCTCACAAGGAGGTGTCACGGGACACGGTCTCTAATTGGACTAAGAGAACGCTAGCTCTAGCAGGTGTATGCACAGACAAGTATAAGGCCCATAGCACTCGGGGAGCAGTGACCTCTAAGGCTTTACAATTGGGCGTCAATATGAACATTCTGATCAAACAGGCTTGTTGGAAAAATACCAGAACTTTTGCTCGCTTTTATAAGAAGCGGATTGAAGACCCTAAGGAAACGGTGGGCCATGCTATCTTGAAGGAAAGAAGATCTAAAAAGAAGATCCTTCGCCAGAAAAAGAACTAAGGTATGTCCTAGTTCGGTTGGTGTTAAAAGAGTTATTATTCATATTTATTATTATTATTATTATTATATTTGATTGGTAACTGTAAAATTATTACAGTCCTTTCAGTCCTGTTGGACAACCAGTGAAAAGTAACTTCCCTCTTTATTAACTTTATTCCAAGTTAAGAGGGTTTCCTGTACTTCGGGCTTCCTAGTGAAGCTACGAAATCTCATGGAGTCTCGTACCACTAACGTGATAGGACGAGACATAATTTTACAGTTAACTGAGACTTACTTGGAAGTTGAGGTTTAATCTGTAATTATGTCGAGGACATCACGGTGTGGTACGACTACATGCCCTCCCTCCGGCCCCTCTGTAGTTATGTACTCAGAGCAGGTGTTGGGGGAGTGGTCAGTTAACTTAGATTGTTTCTGAGTTTGGTTGTCATTACCTTGTTATGCCTCGTCCTAATTAGGATGTAGGTATTTGTTGAAGTTATTTTTCACTAGGAAACCCTCGTATTGCTTTAAAACCTGACGCGTTGGCTGCGCATGCGTCATCTCATGTAGTCGTACCACACCGTGATGTCCTCGACATAATTACAGATTAAACCTCAACTTCCAAGTAAGTCTCAGTTAACTGTAAAATTATCACCCAACTTACAATGGAAACTTATTTAATCACGTTTTTTATTTTATTTAATCACATGATACATCCATACTGACTATTCAAACATCAAGCTTTTATTGTCCAGCTAACATGACTTCATTTGGTCGCTAAAATGTCGGTAAAAACTGGGGGAAATTGGTTGGTAAAAGTCAGTAATTTTGTCTGGGCCGCGGTAACCATGCCTCCCACCTTCCACAGAGTATCTCTTAAAGTGAAAGTTGAAAAACGGTAATTTGGTATAACATGAATATAAAACTTGCTAAATACATCATTGCCCTATCTATACATGTACAACAGCCCCCTGGTCCCTTCATCTAGATTATGAACTATCACAAAAATGGGCATGGAAAGTCGTATAAAAGTCTGGAATTTATTTAGTCTAAAGGCGCGGAGACCCTGCTTCCCACTTACTAAAAGAAATACCCATTATATAGCTTGCGGACACACACGATTCAGTATTGGGTATAAATAAAGAACTTGATTAGTAAATTATTTCAAGATGCACGCAAAAGCACGACGCCCGGTCAACCAGTAAAATGGCAGAGAAAGGTCAAATAACTGGAACACTATAGTACTGTACTCGAGCGGGAACTAATGATTAGTACAACCACAACGCACACCGAATTTTTACCAACAGAGACGGACATCTTATTCAAACAACGGAAATATATACATTTTGACGAACTTTTGGCCCAAATCTTTCTCATAATTTAGACCTCTATACTCCAAAGACATCTATTTGGTGAGAATTTAAGGGGCCTACGGTACATTTATATCTAATTCCCTATCCACTTCATAATATATTATTATATTAATGTGAGTTCATATGGGTGCCCACTTTTGCATGTGATTTGATAGCCTACTTTATTGAAAACACTGAAAGATAACCATTGGGCATTAACAAAATAAAAAAATAAATGATTCCTAGAGCATTAAAACAAATCAAAAAGAGAAACTACTCCAAGTAGAGTCGTGAAAAAGCAAAGAAGGTTTATCATTACCAATGTGGGAGCCGACAGCGCAGGCTATCCTGAATAAAAACTGGATTGCAGAAAAAAACCCGCCAATCTTCATAGGATTCCAGGTGGGTATACGGTGGTTATAATTATGTTTTAAAATTCGAAAGTTGAAGAACACACAGAAGTAAGTCCAAGATATTTAATATTGAGTTGTTTTTATTAAAACCAAAGTATAAGATAAGATAAGATGTTGATTATTTGTCCAAGAAACTACAGAGCTTCAATTAAGGGAGAGAGACAAACAGGTCTACATGCCTATGATACAGCAAAGGTACCATCTCTTCCGGTCAGTGAAAGTATGCTAAAACCCTACGCGTTTCGGCGCTAAGTAGGCCTTCCTCAGGGGTCTGCTATATATCGATCATTTTTACGAGTCGTTTGTGACTACATTTCGGGCCAATATGCTCCATATTTTCATAACCGGGTCCATCTTTTGGATTCAAGCCATTTTATCAGCAGTATCCTGCATAATATAAGGACATATTATAGTATTAGACATACTTCTCATATACTTATATTATTATTAACACCATTTTTGCGATATTTTGTCCCTTCATCCATGTTACATAATAATTCGGTACAATATTTCCTATATTTTGCGCTCCCCTATCAATATCAACTAGTCGAATCTCAACAGGAAAAGCCTACAAATAAAGCAACAAAACCCAACTTAATATAGCCTTGAATATGTAAAGTACATGTGAAACATCTATACTATCAAAGGCAGTTCTGTCTGGGGAGGGGAATGATTGTGAATGGGCTACATTACTGGACGTTGCAGGTATTATCCAATGTCTGGCGAGGTCAGTGAAACGTGCTTAACACGGGAATCAATAACGCAGCATGTAGGAGATGAAAAGTCCCAGGTAACAATAATTGGATCAATGCTCGCTGTATATGTTTACTAATTTACTAATCTCTGTGGCTTTATCCAGATTAAGTCTCGCAACAGAAACAATACGTGCACTCGCAAATCTATACGAACTTGCGCGTCTCTAGTTAATACAAGCATATATATAGTCTAGAAATATCCTGGTTTTAAAGCGTGGGCCTACGTACTTACATGCTGAACTTAAATTCTGTTAATTACATTGTGCTGAATGATAATTCAGGAATGCCGTATACGTATCACATGATTTAGCCCGATGATAATTGTACCTATACTATGTAGTAGTTTATATATATATATGACGATGTATCACCGTCTAACTCTTGCTACCATGTGACGAGGATCAAGGTCCCCGAGGCATCTATAATAGTTTGGTTTATATTAATGGTAAATCACAGTCAGTGTCAAGTTAGTATCATAAAAAGGTTATTAATATAATATGGCCCAAGTCCTCCTCAAGTTGAATGTAATCTGATCAGCGTTTCGAATAAAGAAGGAAATGCAGTGCTCGAACTGCCGAAAAAACGCGGTGAGGAATAATTG
Organism: Sthenelais limicola; assembly: GCA_942159475.1. Classification (NCBI taxonomy): domain Eukaryota; kingdom Metazoa; phylum Annelida; class Polychaeta; order Phyllodocida; family Sigalionidae; genus Sthenelais; species Sthenelais limicola. The sequence goes on along the minus strand of OW804095.1, from coordinate 135,065,861 downwards.
AACGAACATCTTAATCCTAATATGCTGACATAAGAGAGTTGTATGCAGTGAGGCAACTAGGAGAAAGCTAAATGGCATTAAAACTACAGGCTGCTTGTGCAATAGACTGAGAATACAAGCTACTCGAGGATAGTTACCGTACATACATTCAAACGTGCGTCACGCAGCGTGAGTCTCACCAAGAGTTGGAAGAACAGTATTGGTCAGTTGCACGGTTGGGTCAGCAGGGACATATCATCTTAATTTGTCCAGATAGCGGATAGTAATCTTAATTCACTTGTGGATCACCATCCTAGACACTCACGTATATACGCACACAACTCAACCTTTTCTTGGCTCGACACTTGGAATACCTGCAGACCTGGTGGGCCTGATATTCCATATCCAGCAGAGTTCAATCCCACTTCATTATTTTGGTTTAATAACCTTTGAACCTTTAAAAAGAACCGTTCCAACTGACAGATGGCAACGCGAGGCTCCACGGGTGCTTATTTGGACACCTCTGTCGCTAATGTTAGGATACGGAGCGCAACATCGACAAGTATGATAAGAGCAACACCTGCGGCTGCTCCTGCAGTTAAGTAAGATTTGTAAAATATCATATCTTTAAAACAAAATTCTCATATTTTCACCATTCGCTTTTATATATAAACGTGTAAATTCGCTTATATATTAAGGTAATACATTAAAAAATGTACTCATATCTATAACTAGACCGCAATCTATTTCTCAATTCTTTCTCCCTTGTCCTGAGCACTGTAAAATCCAAATTTGAATATTTTCCCCCAACGCATGTTTGTTTCGCAAACGTTTCATTACTAATACATCTTGCTCTTCTATCGTGGCATTTTGAGGTAAGGAGGAATGTTATAATGCTCTTCTTCAGCCTCTTGATGTACCTAATGTATTTCGTATGCTAATATTTTAAATGTCCTTGGGGATACCTTAGCCTTAAACCGATGGAAGAGATCCACACTGAACATATTGGGATCCTGCATAGTGTTGTTCACGGAAATGAATAATTCCAGCGATCTGTTGGATTTGTACCAAGAAAAACTTTGATATTGTATCTTGTGGACTTTCGGATGAGTAGGGAATGAATAGGCCACGAAATAGAAAATATCATTCTTGACGGAAATTAGATGGTAATGCAGCTTTAAGATTGAACCAACAATAATTGTTGGAACACATGATTGTGTGTATTGGGATATGTGTACAGACGCATAACGTTGTATGTAACAGAACATGTATGCACAAAGCTATACAAGGTCGATTTGTTTATGTTTCTTTGTCGGCACATTAATACCGATAGCTCTTTGATATATACGCGTACCGGTACTTATTGCTGCCACTGGGTGATTTAAAGGAAATAAATAGTATGCCATTTTTCTACCATAAGTTTTAATTTAAGAATCATATGAGAACAAATGCTGGCCACAGCAACATCGGTTGGAAGTTTTAACACATCTAAAATATCTAATAACATTGCAACCATTCAAAAACTTTGGAGATCTATTTTCCGTCTAAATAATTATTCATGTAATTAGAACATTTCCCCCCAATTGATTGTAAATGACTCGCCGGCTCAATTTCACTATGGTGTCATAGAGAGGGTTTGAGAAATGGGATTAGCAGTTTCACCCAGAGCACTTTCTTTTTCTAAAGTGTTTTGCTTAATTGATTTGTCGACTGCTATGATTTACAGAATGTTATAAGCCCGTCTACAAGCACATGTTTTTAGGAATTGGCTCGGACTGTATATCAATTGCTCAATTAAATAGTTCTCAATGTATATAAGCTTGGAGAATACATCAACCGGCTAGTACGTGTTGATTAAAAACGGCCTTCGCTCTAGTAAGCCATTGGGCCTTACTTGAACATGAAGTATACGGCTCATTTACCACAACAAGCAACAACATCATTCTATGGTTCAATACATATTAGAAAAAATGCAGTTTTCTCTCGGGGTATATACGCATGTTTTACCTCTATTATTATTGCTGTATACTTATACATATCTAAGAATATTGTAACCATAAAATATATACACCCAGCACACATTTAACTTTGTACATGACTTCCAACAGTGCCAATTCAATCCATATGTGTAACGTGGCATGAGTAATACTGTTGAGCTGATATTATATGGATTTCTTACCATATATTTCTTACCAACTGTTTGATGAATTATAGTTTTTGCCTATGTCATCGCCATAACTATTTAACAAAATAAACGCCAGAATTAAAGAGTCGTTGGGATGGACAATATAATTGAACTCTTTTTTATTCGTTCAAACATTTTAAACATCAGTATTATCTTATCAACGCATCGTTTTTTGTTTGAATATTGTTTATTTCATAAGGCAGACATAAAACAGGGACCTCCTCTGTACATCTATAGGTATAATATATAGGCAGCTTCACATTTTGATAAGTACACGTAAATAAGAACCGCTTCCTTAAGAAAATATATTCAATTAGTGACATCAATATTACTTTGTATCAATATGTCTTTGAATCATTTTCAGATATGAAAACACCTATCAAATAGAACCAGACAATACCTTTCCTTACGGAGCAGCTAAAAGCGCTATCAGGGACGTTCTCGCCGAAAGATTAGGCGAGGAAAAATACGATGCCAACAAGGTACCAGAGTGGTCTAAGGATATTTCAGAGATCCTCCGCGATCGGGCCAAATTCCTTGTCAAGAGCAAACGCTACAAAATTATTTCCTATGTCGTAATTGGAGAAAAGGACATTGGTGCTGTGGCATTAGCTAGTAGATGCTTATGGAATGAGAAATTTGACACTCGGGCAGAAGCGGTATACACAAACGGATCCCTTTATGCTATTGGTGTTGTATATGGACTCTACTTTGAATGATTGGTGGATGGAATGGGAAGACAAGGAATGGTTTTAGTTTAACTATTAGTATTTAAGAATAATGTTTATCCATCACGAGATGCATTTCGATGTAAGAGAAAATAATAAATAAAAAATGAATGAAAAAGAAAATGAATGAAAATACACGTAGTTATGTTTATCGCTATTGAAATACTATGATAGGTTTTGGTTTCATTGTGTTTAGTTTGTAGTGTAGGACGCATATTTAGAATACCAAACATACGTTACAAGGGTTCAAGTAGAAAACTGTTACCTGGAGATGTGAGAGTATTTAGGTATCATCTAAACATACATCAGGCCTGTTTTATCACTTAAAGAGGCCTCATTCCTTACCCCAGGTCAATCGAGACTCAATGGGATAAGTCTTCAGAAATGTTACGCTTGGTGTAACATAACAGGTAAAGCTGACCACCGGACTGTCTTCGCCTGGCCATTCGGCATGGGACAGCCATAGGAGCAACATGAAGTATGGGGCTAGTGAATATAGAAAAATTAATATATATGGATATATGGAATATTAACATATGATACAATGAGGTATAATATATTATCCCCCTTTTATTACAAACTCGCTCCGCTGACAGGATATTAAAATTAATACGCTTCTTGTGGAATAAAAGAGAAGTCATTATGTATACAACAGTAGATAATCGACTGGAGCATTATATTACACATGAGAATTACCGGTAAAGATAAGATCACAAATATTGAATCAGTTACCGTACCAGGTGACAATATTAAAAATGTGCATACAAAGTCGCGTAACATTATGTAAGAGTTATGCAATAGCGTTAATTAAATTTAGGAATTAAAGTGATATTGATTAAAACATAATTATATTAACTAAATTTTGAAATAGGTTAGTGGCTACAGTACGTAATTAAAATTATTGAAGTTTGAAATTAAAAATAAAGATATCAGTGGTCGAAATAGCCACGTAATATTACCCAATTGAATTAAAGTTAAGAACTGTCGAATATATGAGAACGATAATTTTAAAAGTTATTCAATACACTGGGAATTGAAATACTCGCAATAAAAATGAAACGTTAGCTCCTATTACGTAACATAAAGTGATGAATAAAGAATGCACATCCAGATGTTGAAGTGACAGAAGATGTAAGCTATAAGTTAGGAATTCCGAGATTAGTGGGGAGGTGTGGGGGGAAGGTTTAAGATCAATAAGTTATTAAAGCAGAAAGTTCTGAACGGTGCCCGCGCTGTAGCAACGTGGTAAAGCTGCGCGGTTAGCGCGCGCTGGATTTTAACGCGCCACTCAGGCTCCCGCGCCGCAAAAGTATGATGGCTGCCGTGGTGAGTGCAGTTGGTACCTCAACTTCGGAGATCTTCTTTAGCTTTAATGACCGCTCGCGAGGCCTTCTGCCTATCGTATTTTAAAGGATAAAGAAGTCTAATGTTCGATATGATTTGCTGGTGATATTAATTACATAATAAAGGTGTAATATTAAGATATATTACGTAATAAAAGATGGTAATGGTAGACAACATATGGTTCAAATGAGTTTTAGCTTGAGAATATACATTCTCCGAGCTTTGAATCACGGGTATTAAACAAATATATATGGAATATAAAACGAGTAGAAATGGTCGCGGAGCAATACCAACACAATAAAATACACGATAGAATACAAATCAGACCATACTTATGGAATCAGATAAGAAGGTTATAACTTCGAAAGAGAACACAATTGAATGAAACCCGTTCGAAGCTATTTATGCGTGAAAAGACAGTAGTCAGGTATTTAAAGATGGTAAATCTCCGAAAAGTACAAATTGATGAGTCTTTTCAAAGATTGTTAAAAAAATGTGATAGTGCTACGGCAGCAGTAAGGTAGACATATATTATAAATATACAGGAATATATGGTAGCGATGATTTCGGTCACTTTAGACATTGTCTGAAGCTTTGTGTGTAGTAGGTGGTAAACATTTGATTTAAGTCAAGCTCTTATGATAACAGTTATAAAATATCTTTGTTCTGTTTTGCTGGGTTGTTGTGGTTCCCTTCCCAATGGAGAACGTCACCGTTCCGTCGGTGGTAGCTGTTAAAACAGGCAAAAGAGCTGATAAGTGTCTGTATTATGATGATGCAACAGACTAAGGCAAATGAATCCGGTATTCGTAAGAATAAAAAATGTTGTGATCGTATCGAAATAGTTCAAGTGATGTTAAAAGTGAACATATTGCAATGCATTTACAACGGTGCTTGAAGAAAGAAGGAAGAATATAAGTTAGATATTTATAATCATTATTCACGGTCTTATTCCACTGCGGACTTAAAATTAGAGTTCCGGTAATTTATACATCAATTGCATACTCTTATTCATATCTTGCTAGGGTATCTAAGTAAGCTTACACATTTCACACAATCTACACATTGTGTTGGTCTCTCCATATAAATACTGCCCCTTACAACTTTTCTGCAGACCCCTGAAGAAAGCCGAACGCGCCGAAACGCGAGGGTTTCAATAATTTCATTTGGTAAATAAAAAAACAAAAATTTAAATCTCGGTGGACTTACTTGGTGTTTTTTTTCATCTTTCTCGAAACTAAATCTAAAAAATGTTATATATCCGTCTCAGATACTCAAATACAATATATTTAAGAATTGTTTTGGATCTTCATGACCCAAAGATAAAAATTCCGAAAACCTTTATAAGCGTTGCCTCATACATAAAAAATGATGTTCAAGGAAATCCCGCGAGAGAATACATTGCGTGTTGGCCCACGGTACAGTATTGATTTCTGTTGTTGAAAGCAGACAGCTTGGTATGCGGTGTTTCCACCAACCAGTTTCACTCTTCCGTCTTCATTGCTATTTGTATCGGCTTTTAGTAGTTTGTTTATATTTCTGAAGAATCCGATGGAGAATCATCACCGCGAAACCGGGCATGCACTCTGAAGGGTTCCTTTAATCATTGGTTCTTATCGGTTCTTATCAATCCAGTCTGTAGTGTGCGTAGCCCTTTATATATGTTTGATTTTCATCGGGTTTCATGAGTTTTTCTTTCAAGACGTAAGCAAACCTAAGTTTCTAACCTAACCGTTCGGTGTTATAACACTTCCATTGGGCCCGTTATTTGACATGATTTGACATTTTATTTCATAATAAGGTACCGTACATGGCTATATAATTATTATGACTCATGTTTTCATCAATACATGAACGTACCGGTAAGTGGCCGATGAAAACGATGATAAAATGTCGATATGACCGATGAAGACGTCGTATGCCTCAAACCGATTGGTGGAACACACCCATATAGAACTAATCAAATCCTATCACGAAATGCCTGCACTACTGATTGTTTGCATCCTCGCGACGAGCACAACTGAAGAACGGTTCTGTTTTAATAGCAACAGTGATGAAAGGAGAAACACATACCTGTTGCAGGTAAATAAATACCAACACTATCCACTAAGGTAAGTCATTCCCTTTTGGAGACACATTTTTGATATATCTATAATTGGTGTTTAGATATAAAAGTTCTATATAGATCTATAGACTATAACGAGATAGAAAGAAGGGACTCCTGACTCCATGATGGTGTGTTTTAGATAGATTAAATTGTACTCTGCATCAAGGTAGAAGGATAGCCAAAACCTTATTTATTGTATGAAGTAGTTGGTTGGGTTACCTCTTATTTAATGAATATCAAATAGATAGTATAGGGAGGATGACACCGGGATAACAATCCCTCGGATAAAAACGATCTCTAATATTGAGCTAAAAGACAATGCCTGCCAGAGTTTCAATACTTTAGAGATACAAACCATTGTGGTTTTTCAACGTTGAAACCCAGAGACACTAAAACTTACATGTTGTCCATAACAGTACAATAACATTATTTTCATCTTCAAATAGCATGAGCCGAATTCTATAGAAAATACCATGAAACCACATCAGTGATATAATTATGTTGAACGTGGTCATGGGTTTTGTATTTCAGTGAACACAGAAAGGAGTCTCTATTTATCATGAAACCATAATTTACCCGGGAAAAAAGTTCTATTAAAGAGGAATGGTAATTCAGTTAATTAAAGAATACAAGTATTACATTATAAGGATTATGTTTTTGACTTGACTTGAAGTCTAAGCATGCTTCAAATGAGAAACCAGCGACATCTGTTGCGCATTTTCAATGCAAAATCTGTATATCGTATATGCCATTTACTTCTCCTTTGCAGGGTCTGGTAAGGGTGACACTATGTGTTGCTGTGTGATTTTTTGGAAATGGGTCCTCAGTCACATGGGCACAGATGAAGGGATTCTATGTAGTTTCATCGTCACGGAAATAATAAGATGGATCGTGATGGGCATTCCTATTTTCCTGTCTGCTTGGAGGTAGGTTGTCGCATGGTATGGCAAATTGAAAGCATTTGAAGTAATAGTGGTATTTTTCCACGATATTGATGGCGATTCTTTTACGGCCAAACTTTTAACAAACAATACATTTTTATTCACAATATTGAAAAAGAAAATAGTTGTTTGTTATCATCTTTTGTTTGTTTGAATAGTGTTTATTTCGTATGGTAGACATAAAAACACGGACCTCCTCTGTACATCTAGATATACATCGGCGGTTTCAATCTTTGACTAGTATACACTCTTGTTTGTTATTATGCATCATTATATTGAATTTATTATTAACATTTAGATGTGGAGAACTTGTTGAATACTACCAATTCATCCCAGGAATGGATAGACACCTACAGTACTGGATAATAATAACATGCATATTCTTTGCCGGTTCCCTTCTCATATATTTCCCCCTTAAAGTTATCAGCATGAAATTCTGGAGAAATACAAGACGCGACTATGGGTGGTAAGTGTCAGTGCTACGACATCCTTCACCTCCTCACAGGTCTTTACACTTCTCTTCAGACTACAGAAAGACAACACATGTAAACCTATTTGCAACTCTCATCCATCCACTAATACTTTAACCAGTTTCGCCCCTATTTACCATTATTTAATCTTCTTCAAACGTATATCACATTAAATCAAATACAAAATATATCCCATTAGATCAAAGTAAACAACTCTCCTCAAGAGCCCATCCTATGTCCGTAGGTGCAGTAATGACATGAAACATATCACCTGTTTCACTCCTGCAATGGGCATAACCCAATTAGCTTTGTTTCTAGTGAACTAAAGAGGAAATTTGTGACCAAGTCTTCTTGTGTCAATTAAAGAAATAGACATGTAGTCATTTTCGACGATACAAATGGTAAAAGAATAATTGCAATATACTCCATTTTGAATATTCTCAAATATTTGAATATATTTGATAATATTAATTAAAAATGCAATGTACTTATTACTATATATTATATACAATTGCATATTAATGGTATGTTGCATGGGGGGTTGGGGGGTTGGTAACAAAAGTGGTGAACAGGTTTCCAGCAAAAGGATAGAGGACTCTCAAATAACTGTTTCCTCAGGAACTGGTATTTTTGTCTTGCAGGCGTCCTTCCATTTTGATGTACATACTCATGTGTGCTCTACCTTGCTTGGCGACGGTCTTGTTTTCAATTTTGAAATGGCGGGTAGGTTAACACCATTATAGTCTGAAGACAATAGGGTCATGTGCAAATGTTACTCATATAGAAATCGGATAATATCAGAGCAATTACATTAATACAATTGTTACATAAATGATTGAGGAGAAATTCAAAATTCCTTGGAAATCTGACAAAATTCATTTGGAAATATGTAAGATTCATTCAATGTAAAATATTGTTTACAATTTTAAAAAGGAATTGTGGTAATGGGAAAATCAATATCTTTTTTTTTGCATCAAGAGCTTGAATTTCCACAACAGCCCATAATATACAGTTATACATCGAAATAAGAATTCTTGTCATGGTATCAGGTAAAATTCAGCACCAATATTTTGTTTCAGGACAAGGAAAGTTCCAAATCCTCTCAAAGTGTCCTTGCTATGGATGAAGCAACTACAGCTGTGATACAAATAATTGTCCTTGGATTAACAATCACGGAATGGTTGGCAAAATTCAGAGACGAGGAAATGACCTATGATCTCATTGAAGCTATGGCATCTGATTTCTTTTTTGCCTATGATGTCATCGAATTTTTCATGCTTTCTGCCTATGAAGAGAACGTTTTCAAAACCTATTGGCTCTATGTAATTTTCATACTGTCTTTCATTGCCATGTTTAGATATATTCCAGCACAACCCACTGAAATAAATGAGAATGGCAATCCAAAAGGGGCAGTGACTTGTATCATCGTGAGCATGTTGACTAATGATATACCTTTTGTGGTGGTCCGACTCACCACTATGATCATGTATGGGCTGAAGGTGAGTGAAATCATCTATCCAGTCAAAAATGTCGCCATGATCATGTTTGGCTGTACCCAACTATATATTATTCATCACAATCATCGCCTCAAGGTGAAGGAACGGGAGGAGTTGAAGTTCAAGGAAAGGAGGCACGCTAGGAAGCACAGCAGGGACGTCATTGATGCTGTCTTCGGGAATAAGGTTTCACCTAAGAAAGATAGGGTCCAGACTCTTGGGGAAAGTTCTAGAGGAGATTCGAAGGGGCAAGCCAATGAAGGATAACATGATCTTAAACGGATGAAGATATGCTTGGAATTTGAGTGATCAAAGCCAGACTGAAGATCAACTGTCATATTTACTATTCTTATAAATAATATTGAATATCATATTGACTATGAATGACCTAAATTATGCTATTTTGTATGGATTTTGTACAATACTTTTTATTATCCTTGATGTCTAATCCTGTTTTACTGGGTTTCCAGGGTAAATGTTACACTTTGTGTAAATAAATATAACTAATGAAACCATACACTATGATGATATTCATATAAGCGGTTAGATGGAAGGATTTTGTGACTATTTAGTGTCAATTGAATCGCACACAATGGAAATTATTTACATCCACCAAATGTGAATGGAAATAATTGCTTCCTATTTTTTCATATCAAACACAACGCGTTCATATGGTTCTACATGCAATTGAAAAGGTTTCATTGAAGTAATTAATTTCTCATGCAATTTCCTATCGCCCAATTTCGATCTTAGCAAAAAGAATGGAATAAACCTTTCCTCAAAAATCAATCTGGATTCACAGTAAAATCTTGCTCATGTGAACCACCGACATAAACCATCGTGGGATATGGTATCTCATGAGTAGTACAGGGAAAGTGTGGAACTGTGAAGGTAATCTTTTGAGGACGAGAACAGATGGTTCACTTTGGAAATGTCATCCAATCCGCTTTATATTTTTGGCCAAATAAACTACCCGTTACATATTTTCTTCTAATCTGTGGTCAGTCATGTTTCACTGACAAAGGCTGCCGTGACAGTAGGTTGCCTGTCTTACAGGAGCATTGGTCTGATTCACTGATTTAATTCGTTATGTCCTGTGCACAGTCTACAAATGATGACCTGTTCATATATTGATAGGCCTATTCTCCACCAGTGGTGATAGGCCTATTCTCCACCAGAGGTCTGGATATGCTATAGTTAAGTATAAATTAGGAAGTCAGAGGTCCTGCTGTATTAACCCTCACTTAGGAGGCCTTGGAGAGAACATCGGTGTACATAGTCAGTGGTGGTGAGTGACGCTACTAGCTTATGCAAATGAGGACCCCCTGCTGGGTCCTCCCTGTCCATAAATAACAGGGTGGGCCAGGCTTAATTGGTGTGCCTTTCTCTTGTCAACCTCTTCCCACTCCGGTTCCATGTGTCCCATTCCATGTTGGAGCAGGAACTGGCTCATGAGGGACTTCGGTTCAGACCTCCTGATGCACTTTGACAAAACCTATCTGTTCATACGTTTTAGCCTTTCTATTGATCCATGAGTTGCGTTTGAGTAGGGGAATCCGAGTATTGAATTCGAGGATTTTCCTATTTAATGTTTTATAGTTTTTGTTTTATAGTTTTTGTCAGACTAAATGATTCACACCCTAACTTTTTGCTATGGGTACCATAGATTGGATTCCGACTGCTAATTTCGATTTGTTTGGCTAGAGAGTTTAAGCAAATTCGGGCGAGTAACTGAGATTTAAACTCATAAATTATTTTGAGGGAAAATTGGCGTGCTTGATTAAATCTGCTTCCATGGAAACTGTTTTGTGAGTAAAAGTTTATTTAAATTTTCTTGAAGAAGTATCAAGGTGAATTGATTGGATGGTAATAAATAAAGGGAATCTAAGGAGAATGATCCAAGAGAGATGTAGTGATGTCTGCTGATATGACCTGCCTTGGTTGTCTATTTATGGTAGAGTTATATTACCATCGTGTGCAACAATATAATGGACCACTTTCTGTGTACAATCTTCAGGGTTATCGTATGGTTATATAAGTCATATCTGTGAAAGTAAATATTCCAATAAACACCTTTCTGAATTGTGTATGGAGTCATTGAATCATTGAAGTATTTAGGAGAATCACTGGATATCTATTGTTCTCATTTGGTTTGGACTATCAAGACAACTTTTTTCTCAAAGTGTTATCTACAATAAAGTATTTTTCATATTGTATATATGAATAAATAACTTCTTTTTGCCATCATTTGATACCTAAACACATGAGCACTGCAACATCAAAGGAGAAATAAAATAAAATTAGAGTAGGATAAATATATAATTTTCTGAATATTCGTTGCAAATGCATGTAATGAGGGTACCTATTGCTTCATCTCAACCACAGAAACGATTTTTTATCATCTACCATTGAAAAAGAATCGTATCAAACGATATTGATCATTATGTTAAATTCTTCCTAATGGTAGAATTGACAATAATGTAAGTCTGCTGATACAACGTTTGCCAAGATTGCCAACTACCTGAGACTACCAAAACTAATGACGTATTATTAGTGAGAAAGACATCCAGAAGTATACCAGTTAGAATACAATATTTTCTTATATAAATATTGATATCGCCCTCTGATGTAGGACGAAGGAACTAGCCTATCAATATGTCCATAACCGAGGTTATACTTATATAGATACCCAAATTGTACATATGTGCATCATAATTATACTGATGTTTATTGAATACTATAACATGTTGGTATTTTAACTCTGACATTTTCATTTTACTGTAGATTATTAGACATGTAGTGTATAAGGTCGGGGACACATGCGAAAATCTATTAAAACAGTATTTAAATATTATATAATTATATAGACTACAGCATGGTGCTCATACTACAAATAGCCTGTATGGACCGTGTATCAGACGGTAAACGGAAATGAGGATATGTACCTCATTAACTTGAATCGGATTTCACTAGTTTTTTGTATTCAAAGATTTTCATTCAGCAAGAACATTATGTAGTATATACACTATTCTCAGCCGCATTGAAGCTACTTATATATGACAAAATAAAGGTATCAGGGCCCTGTTGTATAAGCTAAGGAATAATTTATTTTGTGGGAATTCCTACGTTTTTTTCCTTTACTTCGTTGGGAAATTCCTACGCTAAAAAGCATTGAAAGTATAGGCTATTCCTTCCCTGCACCATTCTTTCCCAGCTGCTAAGCAAGGAAAACTGAGGGAATTCCTTCAGTCTTATACAATTCAATATGTTTCTCTGGGAATTTTCCTACGACTTTTCCTTCCCACCAAGCAGATGTAATCATGTAGGAATTTACTACAATATTTCCCTCCTTGAACCACTCAATATCCCCTGCCCACTTCAAATAACAGTCTTCAAGGTACATGGTAAATGGGGGGACATGCCTTGTTCTCACTAGAAATCAACACTCTTGAGGCACAAACAATTGAGACAAACTAGGTCAAGGACAAATTTTGATTGGTAACAACGCAACTTTCAGGTTGGTGGTTCAATCCCCACCCACTGCTGCTTGGTTTTTTCCCAGACAGGCTCACCTCTCAAGTCCATGGTTCGAATCCCACCTTGGGAGGCTTCTTTTTTCCAGCCAGATTTATTAAAATTATGTTAATAATCAACAGAAAAATCATCTAAACAGCAGAAACTTTGTACCATAATAATAGCAGATATATAAGACTAGTAAAATCATATTTTTGCAGTCAATAAATCCTAAGGAATTCTTGAGGGAACACCTAAAAGGTGTTCCTTAGTTTTCCAGTCTTTTCATGTTTAACTCAGAGGAAAGTATGAGGGAAATTACTTCGGTAGGAAAACTTCTGGGGGAAATTCCTACATAGGGAACAACTACAAGTATCAATGTAGGAAATTCCCACAGCTAAATGGGTCAGTTTCTAGGTCATGCCTGTGGATCTAGATTCTAATCCATTCTGGATAATCTGCATCAGATTTGAAGGTATAAGAATCAAAGTATCTAATATTTTACCCACTTTACCGCTTCAAATTGAAGGAAATGTGTTATATTAATCGTTAAACCCAAGAAATGAGTGAATCCTATGCATCCTATTTACCTTCTACTTTGCTGACCCACACCTCTACAGCAAGGAATATTCCTACGAGCTGGGAATTTTCTGTAGGAATGAATGTAGTGAGGGAAAAATTCCTACAGAAAAAATTCCTTGCTTAGCTTATACAACAGAGCCCAGAACTCTAATAATTTACGCATAATACTTATATCAATAAATCTGTGGTCTATGCCGTTTAAATTAACAAAAATTCAGACCTTAGAGCAGTACAAATAACACAGGATAAAAATAAAAATAAAACACCCTCTGGCGCACATGTGTTATATCGATAGTCAAATTAGGTGCAATTCTCCGATCTCATATACCTTATCACATATGTGCCATTGTGTGATAATCACCTTAATTGTGGGGTCCCTCAAACGGTAGTTGGCCCCAGGCCTTTCCTCACCCCAAAGTCTCATACACAAAATATCAAAAACCTATTAATTGTTTCGACATGAATATCGGGAAAAGTATCTTGCTCAGACTTTCGAAAGCAGAGCCTAAATCTTGGAGGACCATTTACGAGGTGTCGTTTTAAATTCTCTTATGAAATTTGATTTGACTTATATTTAATCTTGTGAATTTTTAAAATATTCTATAATTAGTCCGTAATTAGTTTGTTATTATATATGCTTCGGAGATCTTTGTCTCCTAAAGTAAAATAAAAATATGGGACGAATGTTACAAATTGCATCACCCATTGAATCAGTCAATTTAATAAATTCTTTGCTGGAAATCAGATCGACGCCACCCATCATTCCAGCTGGGCATTATATTTAGATTAACTGAACAAGCATTTACCCAGAATCATAGTACGGGCTTCATGTATAAACAAACTTTGCAGCTCTGCGCACGAGTGTGAGGGGAGGGGGGGGGGGGGGACCCCTGACGAGGAGCAACTCATGCGCTAGAGAGAGTAGTATGTTGTGAATTAATAATTAATATTGTGAATATTGTGAATTAATGAGAAGCTACTATATAAGAAAAGCAATAAATAAATCGACACATCAAATTATCTCTCGTCAACTTACATGATTAATTGACCGAATAACAGGGTAATTTCTCAATTTCTCACAACAGCTTACCCAAGGTCTTCACCACTGTATCCTAGTATTGATTACTTATTGTTCCGAATCAATGTTAGGGTTCCATATGGGCCATTTTTTATTTCGGACTTTTTTAATATTTCTATTCTATATAATCTTATCCTAAAATAATTAGTAGAGATATCCCCAACTATGAGGTCAAACTGGTTTGAGTGATGAGGTCCAGCACTTCAATGAAGACAGGTTATCTAGAGACCAAGAGCATTGACATTGGCATACTCGCTCTTAGCCAGGAGGAATTTTTTCATAGGATTCAACGACTACATATACTAATGCCTAATAAGAGGTACACGAATGTCAATCACCTGCCATGGATACTGTCAATATTATATACACGTGGGAAAACGTGGAATGAGTAGACCAATTTTGGTGGTAATTGATAAATAAACGAATGCGTGAAGTCATCAATCCCGTCCAAATTGGCGTGGATAAATACACAATGAAATCGTGTACCGTAATGAGTACTAAACCAAATCTAACGGAAATTGATGAATGAATAATAAATGAATAAGGGAACTTATCAATTACCTCCCATATATGTTTTTAAAGCGTTGTATCTTTATTCAGCAATTTTTCAGATAATGACAATTCAATTACAAACAGGCATACACAGTGTACATTGGAGCAATAATAAATAAAGGTAATTCACATATCGAGATATGGCCACACGGGCAAATAGTTCAATACAGAATAACCACGGTCTTCCGCCCACTGTCGTTTCTAACTACTCCTGGTTCTAACAAATCAAAATGCTATGAAAAGAACGAATGAGTGATGCTATGGAGCATTATGCCATGGTCTAAATCAATAGCATATTTCTGATTCGGACCATGGTATAATACTCCATAGTATAGCGTAATTTATCAATAAGGTTTCGTAGCATTTTGATTTATTAGATCCAGATGTAAACAACAGTGGACGGAAGGCCATGGTTATTCTGTATTAACAAAGGAATCAAGACTATTCCTTATTCCCCATCAAAAGTTGAAAATAGTACCTTTAACTATTTCTCAGCCCGCTATATCCGAATGCATCCTCCCTCTCGTTTAAATTATGATTCACAACTAATTGGCTATTAACAAACGACCCTATGTCAGGCTAGGCGGTTTACAATGAGTCAGATCAAATGAATTAGAAACGATAAATCAATTTGCAAAATTATATCTCTGGATCTTACTGTCCTAAGTCCCTCTTTCGTTTCGGGATATCGTCTCACTAATTTCCTATATCAGCACTGTAAATATTGTTATATTGTAAAACTATTTGTGGAATATCCTTGCCCAAGATCACTGGACCTAGTTTGATGGCGTTATTACATAGATAGCTTTTTTTATTTCTTTTACGGCCAAGACATTTAAATAAAGTTCGAATGTAAATCAACTTTGTCCACCATGGATACCTTCAAATGTTGCCTGTTTATACAAATCTGATTTAAAAATTATAGGTCACTGGATAAACCTCTCCTTCAAACATGTATCAAATAAAAGCCGCACTAATATTTATTTTGGATCAATTAACACAGTACATTCAATGATTGGCTATACTCAGGAATAGAATTTTATCTCAGTTTTATGATTGTCCTTTCTAATTCCAAGAATGTTTAGTCAAAAAACAGCACAGAAACATAACATAAGATTTACAGCTTTTTTATGATTTTATCTGATGTAACCACGGGCCACCTTTTATCAGTGGTTATCAGCCAACTTATGAGTGTTGCCTGTGATAAGCTGACCCAGGAACTTGAGTATCAGGTCAGCAGAATATAGAAAATATTGTTGGCGGTAGAAATACATGTTGAACCAATAACGGTCAGAGCAAAACAATGACACCAAAGGCATGTGATTAATAGGGAAATAATGAAAGATCAAAAGAGACAAGTGAATGCAGAGATAAGGTAAGGGAGCACAGCAACTATAGGTGCCACGAATGTTTTTGCTCATTGACAACCACGAATTCATCGTGCATGTATATATGGCCGAAAACCTAGCAGGAGGACTGGTTTCCTTGTACCAGGATTTGAACATTTTTTCCAACTGGACCATAGAGACCTTAAAGAGACCCTGATTTGATTCATACACCTTAACCACGCATGTATGTATAGTCAAACTCTATCACGAAATACCTTCACCGTTGACTCTTTCCTCCTCGCGACGAACAAGTACAGCTGGAGTAAATCATTTATCGGTTCTGTTAATAGCAGCAGTCTAACAAAGGAAATCAGAGACACATATTTATTGCATGGAGTGTGTGTGAAACAAATGAACGCCAATACTTTTCTCTAATAAGGTAAGTCCATCACTTTCAGGACTACCAATAATGCGATCTTGGAAATACATACCCTGGTATTACGGATTAGCTGCAGATATATTATAAGCCAACATTATCGACATGTCCATTGGAAATTATGATACTAATATATTTCTACTAACCCATATTGCTGGAGTCATTATAAAATTGCGTATTTTCAGCAGGTCTACCACGTTATAGAAATGTATATTTTCAAAGTATAAAATCTGTTAAGAACTATACATCCCTCTCTCCCTGCGATTACAATAACCAGGAGAACGCTTTTGTAAATCTGTTCTGGAAGTAAAATACTCGCATTGGGAACCGTGGCAGGCTATTCTTGTTAAAGCAGTATACTCACTTATATATCTTTTTTTAAAAAAAAGTTTTCCTTAAGCATCACCTTTTACAATGGTTCTCTGCATGTTTTTGTACTAAAAGGCTTCAGAATTTTAAACCGACCATCTAAACGATAGAACATAAGTCATAGGTAAATCATGACTTTTAAGTGAGTTTACGTTGGATGAATAATAATCATAACGCCGTGCGCATATGATTTGATTTGATTTTAAATTATGTTTATTCAGGACAACAAAAAATACATTTCAGCGACAAGCGTTGATATTCTCAGAAGTTGCCTGATTGCATAAGGCATGGCACTAAATTATTCAATAACACATAGGAAGAATTTTATATAAAAAAATAATATACATTTCAATACATACGACTTCGATATGCTAAGTACGTTGTGATATACTTCACAAATCTATGTACTTTTTATACAAAAGAGTTTTACTAAAAACAATTTAAAAAATATTCCATAGCTTCCTAAGAATTCTTAAATATATAAACATTATCCACATTCCCGATTTGGTTTCATTCGTTATGTCCAATGGAATGGAGTTATACCTGCCGACAAATTAATTAACCTAGGAGAATTCCATTAAGAAGATAAACATGCGTGCTTGCATGTTTATCATGAATTAAATACTAGTTTACCGCGCAAAAATGTCAGACAAATGACTATTCATTTGATTAAAAGAAATACTGTATATTTTAGGATTATACTTTTGACTTCGCTCGAAATGTAATCACACCTCCCCTTAAAAACTAGAGACATCTTTAATAATGCGTTTGGAAAATTTGAAAATTTATATGATCTTCACTTCTTTGCAGGGTGTGATAAGGATAACACAATGTGTTGCTGCGTGCCTTTGGTGAAATGGGTTCGTAGCAACATGGACCCAGATGAAGGGTTGCTATGTAGTTTTATCATCACGGAAATAATAAGATGGATCGTGGTGGCCATTCCTATATTCCTGTCTGCTTGGAGGTAGGTTGTAGCATTGAAGCATTTGGGCGTGGTGTAACCGAGCAGTAATTAGCGCTGGTATATAAGTCGAAACTCGTCGCTGCTGCAATATCCGCCTCCCCCCCCCCCCCCCCCAACCGTACCACCTCTCTGATGACACTGGTGGAAAACCAGCTATTATGAGCTGAACTAATTAATTGAAGAAAGCATCTTGGAATCATTCCACTTATTTGGCAGAGATGTTTCTAGGATTGAACTGAATAACAAAATAATAATAATATAACTCACAATATTTTCACAAGTAACTAGTTACAATCGCCTTGGTAGTGCTGGGTGCTTTCTAATAATCAGAGAGCCATACATTTAGACTGGGGAAAAAGTAGTTCCAATGAAAGTAGAAAACTCTTCGTTCACGGAGACACTGTCGGTTCCAGACCGTCTACGTCGGCAATCGGCAAAATGTGGAGTGTTGCAATGTACATTATATAGGTCCTATTTACTGAACCAATTTTCGAAAGGATCTCTCTAAAAGCTAGCGAGAGAGGGAGAGCGAGAGGGCTACGTCATCCTTGTCCCAAAGTAGGTGATACCGCCAGACAATGTGTATATTTCAGAAGGTCGATTTCTGACGTCATGTATCCATGGGACATATGCCCTCTTGTGTGAAACATATTTACCCTACCGGCTATATGTCAGCAGTCATAAATTAAGATAAAAATCAGGACTTTGGTGCTGTATATTGATAAATCTATACATTGTGTTATCGCAACAGTGATCATCCGTATATTGATACTTTAGTTAAAGTGTCCTGATTTGGCCACTGGGGTCAAAAGAAAAAGAATTCTGGGTATACATGTATGTACATTAAGGCACAGAATTAATCAGCATAAGCATTATAGTCATGAAAATGCCGTGAAATGGCTCAAATGAGATGAGAAATAACAGTTTTGTGCTCGGCAATGTATATTTTATCGCACTGTATTTTAAGAAGGTACAAACATAGTTTCAAGTTGAGAGTACACCAAAACTAGTATCCCAGCAGTTTTGATATAATTATATTTGCAGTTTTATTCAATGTAGTATAGTGATGTTGATTCATACGTTTCGGATCAGGGTCGATCCTTCAACGGAGAATGCTAAAGACTTTGACAATTTGAACAAATGAAGGTTTTCAGTACCCGTAGAAGAAGAGAATTGCGTATGTCGTTGCACGTTTTATATTTAAGGCGCAAAGTATGAATTTATTATTGATGCTTTGTACGAATCGTTTCTGATTTTTGCCATGAATAGTTTTGTTCCCAATGCGAATAACGACAGTTGTTTGTCATTGTTCACAATTAATGAATTTTTCATTCAAATTTAGATATGGAGAACTTGTTGAATACTACCAATTCATCCCAGGAATGGATAAAAAGCTGCAATACTGGATAGTGACATCCTGCATATTCCTGGCCGGATCTCTCCTCCTGTATTTCCCAATCAAAATTATCTGTATCAAATTCTGGAGAAGAGCTAGACACGACTATGGATGGTAAGTGTCCGCTTGAAAATCATAACCTTCAAATTGTTACCAAGTTCATGGTGAACTAAAATGGAAATTTGTTACTAAATCTTCTCTTGTTTCCATTACAGAAATGTACATGTAGTCATGTTGGAAATGAATATTTCGAATAAGCTCCATTTCCAAAATGATTATATATTCCAATATTTATTATGTTGCTAGGGTAATATTTTTAAAAACCATCCAAGAGTGTTAGGTAATAGTGTGCAGGTAATAGAAAAGGCCTTATTTTTTATATTTCCTTTTCCTTTCATTGTCTTGATCAGTGTTGAACCTTTGGACTACTTTGAGTACAGACTCCCAGTTCCAGATCATTTTCAATATTTTAGACCTTAACTACGTCATTAGGAAATGCACAACAATCTGAATTTTCAGATATCTGTCCATATTGTACAACTCAAGTATCTTCATGATATCTTGCGCCAGACATCTGATCCAAGTGCGTATTAATGACTTCTTGAGAGGTTAACACAAGTGGCAACATTTTAAGTAAATGATAGAGGACTCTTCAACAACTGTTTTCCCAGCAACTTGGTTATTGAACTTGTTGATCCTCTTAAGGCACATAGTGTTTGCAACTTTTATAAATTTTCTTTGATGCTATTTTTGTCTTGCAGGCGTCCTTCCATTGTGATATACATACTCATGTGTGCTCTACCTTGCTTGGCGACGGT